>CM063738.1:333607-1728758 GCA_032441825.1 Chaetogeoica ovagalla | reverse complement strand
ATGAACGATCTCAAAAAAGAAATCGATTTGGACGATCACCGAATACCATTGCCGGAGGTGTATGCTCGTTACGAGACGGATCCTGAGAGAGGTTTGACGACATCTCAAGCCAAACGGTTATTGCTTAGGGACGGACCTAACGCTCTGACCCCGCCTAAAAGGACCCCCGCGTGGATAATCCTGTTGAAACACCTGTTCGAAGGGTTTTCGATCCTGTTGTGGGCTGGTGCGGCCCTGTGTTTCCTGGCGTACGGTATCCAATATTCCACGTCGGAAGAACCGCAGGAAGACAATCTATGGCTGGGCACTGTACTGGTACTCGTCTGCGTGATAACAGGCGTTTTCGCTTACAGCCAAGAAGCGAAAAGCTCCAGAATAATGGATTCATTCAAGAACATGGTACCGCAATACGCTAACGTCGTTCGAGACGGCGAACGGAAAAACATACTCAGCTCGGAGTTGGTGAAAGGCGACATTGTGGAGGTGAAGTTCGGTGACCGTGTCCCGGCCGACGTTCGTATTATCGAGAGTCACAACTTCAAGGTGGACAACTCGTCGTTGACCGGAGAAACGGAACCGCAACCGAGAGATTCGGCCGTATCGAAAGCGCAAGTTTTGGAAGCGAACAATTTGGCATTTTTTTCCACAAATGCGGTCGAAGGAACGGCAAAAGCCATCGTTATACTATGCGGCGACAACACCGTGATGGGACGTATAGCTGGACTGACTACGAGGCTGGAACAGAGAGACACGCCGATCGCCAACGAAATCCATCACTTCATGCACTTGATTTCCGCGTGGGCCATTTTCCTAGGAATATCGTTCTTCATAATGGCTTTCCTTCTCGGGTACCATTGGTTGGACGCGTTTATATTCTTGATCGGAATTATCGTGGCCAACGTGCCGGAAGGTCTTCTCGCCACCGTCACCGTGTGTTTGTCGTTGACGGCAAAACGTATGGCGTCGAAAAACTGTGTCGTGAAACATCTCGAAGCGGTCGAGACTCTCGGATCCACGTCTACCATCTGTTCCGACAAGACTGGCACACTCACCCAAAATCGTATGACCGTGACGCATTTGAGTTACAACAAGGAGATCATCGAAGTGGACTATTTCAAAGACCCGACCGGCGTGACGGAGGAGGCCAGAAACACCAAAGCCTATCAGTCTCTCGTCAGAGCTGGGTGCCTTTGCAGCAGAGCCGAGTTCATATGCGGACAGGACAATACGCCGGTGTTGAAAAGAGAAGTCATGGGTGACGCGTCCGAAGCGGCCATAATAAAATTCTCCGAGCTGGCCGTCGGCGACGTGATGGCGTTCCGCGACCAGCATAAAAAAGTCGCAGAGATCCCGTTCAATTCTTCCGACAAATTCCAAGTGTCGATCCATGTGTTGCCGTCAAAAGGACAATTGTTGGTCATGAAAGGAGCTCCGGAAAGGATTTTGGCTCGCTGCACTAGAATGCGCTACGGCGATGGCGTTGTCGAATTGGACGAAAACATCAGACAGGAAATGGACGAGATTATCGAACAGTTGGGAAGTTACGGCGAGAGAGTGCTCGGTTTCTGCGATCTGTTCCTGAGCACGGACCAATTTCCCATCGGTTTCAACTTCACCACGGATCCGCCGAATTTCCCATTGACTGATTTAAGATTTTTGGGTTTGATGTCTATGATCGACCCGCCCAGGCCCGGCGTACCGGACGCGGTCGCGAAATGCCGTTCGGCCGGTATCCGTGTTATCATGGTCACCGGTGACCACCCCGTTACGGCCAAAGCCATTGCGAAGGCCGTGGGCATCATAACCGAGGGTTCAGAAACACTGGAAGACATTGCGAAAAGACGCCGCGTACCCGTGTCTTCGTTGGACCCGCGGGAATCTACCACTATCGTTATCCAAGGTTCCGTGTTGCGGGACATGACAACAGAAGAACTGGAACACGTGTTGCGGACGAACCGGGAAATCGTGTTCGCTCGTACTTCGCCTACGCAAAAGTTGAATATCGTCGAGGGATGCCAAAACCTGGGCGCCATCGTGGCTGTGACTGGTGATGGAGTGAACGATTCGCCTGCGTTGAAAAAGGCCGATATTGGAATAGCCATGGGCATCACCGGTTCCGACGTGTCCAAACAGACGGCCGACATGATACTGTTGGACGACAATTTCGCGTCTATCGTGACTGGCGTGGAGGAGGGCCGTCTGATTTTTGACAATCTGAAAAAGTCCATAGCGTACACGCTCGCGTCCAACGTGCCAGAAATCACGCCGTTTCTGTTGTTCATCGTCAGCGGCATCCCGTTACCGCTCGGCGTCGTTGCCGTGCTGTGCATCGATCTGGGCACGGACATGTGGCCGGCCATATCGTTGGCATACGAGAGAGCCGAGTCGGACATCATGCTCAGACACCCCCGGAACCCGTCTACCGACAAGCTGGTCAACGGCAAGTTGATATTCGTTGCGTACGGCCAGATCGGCGTGATTGAAGCGGTCGCCGGGTTTTTCTCGTATTTCGTCATTATGGCTCAGTGCGGATGGTTGCCGGGGAAATTGCTCGGCATACGTAACGAATGGGATTCCAAATCAGTTAATGATCTGGAGGACTCTTACGGTCAAGAGTGGACGTTCACGCATCGCAAAGAGCTGGAGTACACGTGCCACACCGCGTTCTTCATAGCCATCGTCGTGGTGCAATGGGCTGACCTGATCATTTGTAAGACCCGGTACAATTCAATCTGTCACCAAGGCATGGATAACTGGGTGTTGAACTTTGGCATGGTGTTCGAGACGCTGGCCGCCTGTTTCGTTTCCTATTGCCCCGGCATGACCGAAGTGCTCAAGACCTATCCTGTCAAAGCCGAATGGTGGCTGCCCGCGTTACCGTTTGCCGTTGTCATATTCATTTACGACGAATGCCGGCGTTTTTGGCTCAGGACTCATCCAGGAGGATGGGTCGAACGACACACTTACTATTAAAACAATAATAATAATAATAATAAAACGAAAAATAATAATAATATTAATGTTTTCGAGATGTGTCTACAATAAAACAATTAAATAATAAATAATAATAATGATCATCAACACTTATCGCGCGTCAAATTCCCTGTATAAAAAAAACCCAAAAATAAATAAATTAAACGAAAAATCAATTAATTACAAAAAAAAATTTCGTGTATGTATAACGACGAATGCGTAAAAACCTCATTATTAAAAGTTAAAAATTATATAAAAAAAAATGTATAGCTGTTATTGTTATTGATAGTTTTATTAGTTATTTATAATGCGAATTTTTTTGAAAGATTAGTTTAAAAAATCGGTAAAATTAATAAACGCTAAACTAAAAATGTCACCCGAAAAATTCAAAATATTATATACGAAAAACCTCCCAGTAATTTGTAATAATAATTATATAATAATTAAAAAAAATGAGTGTTCATTTACCATAGGCCTAGATTATTAAATATTATGTAAGTAATAATAATTTAATAAAAAAAAGAAATCGTTGAACAATGCATAGTGTTGGATTTTAGAGTTATTCGTATAAATGTTTTGTTATATATATATATATATATATATTATAATAATGATATATTATTACAGTATACAAGGCTGATCAAAAGTCTTATATTATAACTGAAAATCATCTTGAATTATTTAAAAAAACACTTTTGATCTTCCGCGTCCTCTATACGTATATATATATATATTGTAATTCGGGCTGGTTTACGTGCAATTATGCTTAGAGGTTGAGCCATATTATTATTATTATTATTATATTATGATATATGTGTATACATTTTAAACAAATTGCCTGTAGAAAATTCAATGTATAGTATTTTGTTTGGAGTTAAACATTTTTGAAAAAAAAAAAAACAAAAAAAAAAAAATAAAAATTTAATAGTTATTGCATTTTTAGTTTTGTTATGAGTTTCAAAAAAAAATTATTATCAATAAAGTGTAAGTGTTATGCGTATATATATATAATTAACTAGGGGCAAGGATTGGAGGATAAATTACAAAACCAAAATCTCGTTCTCATAATATCGTACTTACCTTTTGAAAAATAAAAAATATTGTCGTCCTTAATAGTTTATATATAAAATATATCTATACTTATATATTGTATTATTATAATATACTTTGCTCGGCATTTTCATTGAATCGTATACTTTCGATAGCTTATTATATATTATTGTATTGGATATTATAAGTTAGACAATTATTGTTTTACTTTTATTTTTACATTTTTTTTTCTGTGATTTGTGCCTTATACATTTCGTTTAATATTTTGTTGTTTCTCAGCTGAATGTTTTATTGTATAACTTTTTTTTTCGTTTTTAATTCTATATACGACTTATATATATATATACACACACAAGTATATATGTATTCGTTTTTGTCTTATTATAGAAGAAAAAAATGCTTTTCTTAGTTGATTTCACGAAGGCAACCGTACTTTCTATCTTTAGGAATAAAAATATAAAAAGGATCGTATACTCGTCATTTAAATTAGCTTACCACTAAATAATAATAATAAAAAAAAACGTTATGAGTAGTATAATATGTAAAAAAAAAATATATTTTTAAGGCAGTTTTTTTTTATTTTTATTATTGTTAGTTCAGACATAGGACGAAGAATTTCATTTGAATATAGATGGTTTAAAATTGTAATATTGTAAGCTTTTAATATTCGTTAAATATTGTAAAGCTATACATAATTTAACCATATATATAAGAAAAATACATAGAATTTTTTTTGCTGTTTTTGAAACCAAATAAATCATTGTAAAACTTCGGGTATTTAGTTACTATGTAATTTGTTATTATTATTATTATTATTATTGTTCGGCTATTATGTGCAGCTATCGTGCAAAGCAAAACACGCGAAAAAAAAAAGATATTTCAGAGATTTAATGGTAATGTATGTTCCGAATAAAAGTCCTGTATACAAAGACAATTAAATTGGACTTTTATTATTTTAACCACACACGTCCACGTCACAATATTATCTACTTTCTCTCGTGTTTACCACGTTCAGCAATGATCGTATTCGTATTTTAATGTACAGAGGTTATATATGTATATACTATATAGTAACAAATATGGGCTTGAGTTATCCGAAAACGAGTATATTATGATTTATTATAATATCTATAAAGTATATAAAAGATGCCTCCAGATGATACTTGGAAAATATGAATGCGTTTTTAGCAAGGCATTAAGCAAGGCCGGACAAGTTAATCAATTTTTTTTCAACTGATCGTTTAAAAATATATAATAGTTAATAGAATTCCTTGATAGTTTAATATTATCTATGAAAATTAAGTAACTTAACTCGGTTAAAAATTTTAATATCCTAATAAATAATAAAATAAAATAAAAATTGCGTGAAAATCTTTCTATATATATATATATATATATATATGTTTTGAGAAATTATTGTAAAACCTTTGACAAAAACGTTGAAAAGCTGTTATTAAAGTATTTATTTTTAGTTAAATGTATAATAGGTTATTTTTGTTTTATATACATTTGTATTCTACGTATACATTCGTCTCAATGAGTTTTACGAAACCTAACATTTAAAAGTATTGCCTTTCATTAAAAAACAGTAAAATCCGCATTAAGAAAATTCGCTTTGCCATTGAACGGAAAGAAAAACGAAATTTAATTATACGTCTATGAAATCGTTAATTCATAACTATTTAGGTTAAATACGAATCGTCAATAAATATTTGATAAAAAAAATGATTCGTTTAATAATAATAATAAAGTACCCTTCGATTTTATTGAGAACGCGATTCCAATAATATTTAATGAGGTAGGTATTGTTACAAAATGAGTTGAATTGAATTCATTTGATGATTATCGAACAGAACTTGTATATGGACTAATGAAATATGTAACAAAATTGCTTCAAACTGATCATAGTTATAGAATAGAAGAATTAATTGTATGATTATCTCGGGATGTTTCCAATAAAACCGTTGGTCACGTTATTATTGAACACAATGACTCACTGATATTCTCACGTAATGTATTCATAATAAAATATTTTTCTTTGATTATAATACTCGAAATATTATGGTAATAATGAATAAATGGTGATATAAATCATCACATATGAATTTTTTTGACGGTGCAAAATCTCAGACCGATATTACTTCATTTTTATTTTTATTGCGAACGGCGAAATTATAATTAAAAATTAATTATAGAGCAATAATGGCGTAACCCAGCTAAGATTATAGCTTTGCCATAATTACGATCAGCCGCCGCCGGCTACGACATGGCAATATCGCAGTATAATATGTTATATCTGCTTAATCGTGTAGGTTTTCTTTTGTATTTCTCATTCCATTGATACGAATACAAAATTGCTCAATTGTGTTCAAAAAAATATTTTTTTATGTTCGATATTGTGTATTACAGCCGTCCGCTTTTCTTCTCTTCTCCGTCCGCATTTCTCTGTTGAAATTTAATTACAGTAATAATAAAAATAATAATAATAATAAATTCAGAATGAATTTCGAGTTGTATTCACATAACATATAATATTAATTGTGTACAGAGCGATTTTTTTTTTATCATCCGCCAATAATTTAAACAAATTTCATCTCGGTGTTTTTTTTTTTATTCGTTATTAAATAATATACATATTATTATAGGATTATTAAAAATCATATTCTCACTCATTTAACAAACGTAAACTTTTGATTCCGAAATGGCAACCTATATTTGTTTCTACTCTGTATACATCTAATATATATATATATCCTACGGGACTAAATATATTAATTTAATAATAAACCTAACCGCAGAGTCCAAGCATCAAATGTGATAAGATTATTGACAAAATAATCGATTTTTTTTTTTTTTTTTTTTTAAATACTTACTACCGATAATAATCGTTACGCATAATTTTTAATCCGAAATAAATGACTTTTATATAAGGAATTTTTTTTTCTTTTTCTATATATTTAAAACACGATTGAGATCAAAGACGTATTCGGAATGCTTTTAAAAAGTATTTGGGAATAATATGTGTGTTTTCCGAAACGGAGAGCAGTAGTAGTGGCTCAATGAAAAGAAAAACGAATGATTGGAAAAATGTAAACCATCACCCGGTATATATATATACCGTTTTATACAACGTGTTATAGAACGCGTTACAAAATACGCCGCGTTCTCGCCGTCGCCCAACGCCGCCCGTTTATTTAATGGCCTCGCCGACGACGACGACGACGCGTCTCTAGAACACACAATTCACACGATATTTAACGTGCATCGTCGGCGGCGGCGGGAGAACCGCGCGAAGTGGTTATTTGTCTCCGGGACGGCGGAATCGAACGAATATTACGTATATGAGCACTTGCACACTAAACGTAACGGCGGTGCGCGCACTTCGTCCGAAGTCGTATCGTGTACACAATCCGCCGTTATATCGCTTCGGCAGTGACTTCTTTTTTCTTCTTCTCCTGTTTGTACCGTTCGCGCGCGGTGCTGTGCGGCTGTGCACATACGACCCGCACCCGCGCGCCGATCACTCGCCATCGAAAAGTCTACCACGAACCGCGGCGCACGCGTAACGACGACATTATGGACATTACGCTGATCGCCATCGTTGTATTGTGCCACAGTAAGTAAATGTTTTTTTTGTTTCTTTTCAACGAAAATATAAGAGCAAAAAAAAAACACGTTGTATAAATCAATGATTCGAACAGAATTGTAGGAATTTCAGTGTGGTCCTCCGTCCGATCCGCGGCCAGCGCGAAGAATATTTTTTTGTTGTTTTCTGCTTTCAAAAATAATACGCCTGAGTATGTCGCACAACAAAAAAAAATAAATAATAATGATAATAAATATTGTTACCGTTTTCTATTTACGGATTCAATTAGAGTGAAAAATGAGAAAACGCGTCCTCCGATCATTGTAATCGCCGCGTAAATTTATCTGCCGCACGTTGTACAATCCAACGATTTCACTGCACAATAAAACAATGTCAATCGTCACGTTAATTATTATTTACAATATTTAAACGTAAATGTAATCACCATAATAATTATAATATATATATAATAATTAATAGAATAAAAATTATAAAATTATTTTTTCTTTTCTTTATTGACCCGCGAACTACAAAACAAGGTTGGACCACTCTGCTATACGCTTTATTATTATTAATTTCCAATACCGATCAGCCGATCGTAACTGTGTATTGTGACTTTTGATTTGTATTTGGCCGGTTGATTTTCATTACGCATATACACGGAGACCACGCATAATCTGTTGAGGTTTTCATTATTATTATTATTATTATTATTATTATTAAATGGAATGGAAATGTTAACGAAAACGTTTTTAGCGATATTTAAATAATATTTCTAATTTGTATTATTTTTCTATAATTCGATTCACATTCCGCGTAACACTGTATAACCAACACAATTTCTTCCAAATTCGTTTAAAGAATTTTAATTATATATGGCTCGCCTATATATATAAAAAAAAGCGGTAAAATATATAAAAAAGACAAATATCGCGATTATTTATAGCATATACGCGCTTTTTATTTTTTCTTCTAAGCCTATTAAAAATAAAGAAATAAAGTCATTTCATACATGGACGATATTATACGTACATAAAATAATAATAATAATAATTGTAATTTATTTATAAGTAAAATAACTTTTTATATATTCATTTATTTCTAATAAAAGAATTTATATTAAAAAAAATAGAGAGAGGATTAAATGTTATAAAATTTAGTGTATCGTGTTGTTGATTTTTATCGTAAATATTATATTATTACTTTCCAAGCGTATTATGTAACGCATATTAAACGTAATTTGTTCAATGAATTATCGGTAGAAATCATTTTAGGAATTTATAATAATAATAATAATAATAGTAATAAAAGACTCGTCGTATTCAAACGGGTTTTACTGAATATTTATTTCGTAACGAGTGAAATATTTGTCGAAAAATTATCATTTAATATTATAAATATTTCGTATTCAAATACTATATTAAATACTCTGTTTTTTTTTTAATATAATATATTCAAACACTTATATTCCTAAGGTCGGTGGAATTAACGAGTTAAAAGTCTTTTTTATCTTTTTTTTCATAAATTTAAATTCGACGAGTTAATTTTTTTTTTAATTCAATGTAACGTTATAATATCAAATATTTTATGTAAAATTACCAAATTACATAGGAAAATTTGATTTTTATTTTATAATATACATATTAATAATTTTTCGATTTTTTTTATATATGTAATATGTTTTTCTTATTTCTTTCTATTACGATAAAAACCACGTGCTATATATATATATATATATATATAATTCAAGAATAGGCAACGACTAAATAGTATATTAGTTCACGAGAAACTTCAAGTCATAATTATTATTTTTTTTAAACTTAATTTATAGTTAGTTATTATTTATTTGAATTGACTGTATAACTAGTAATAAAAAATAAAATATTACTCCTCCAGTTTTTCCGATGTTCTGACCATATTTTTCTTAAACATATTAATATTCTCGCCTCGAAATACTTTTTGTAATATTTTTTTTTTCTATATGTGAAAAACCAAAGAAAATTTTCATTTGTCTTTCTGATTATAATTTTATTTGGATAAGAAACGCGTTGAAAAATCAAAAACTATACGCGTGTATTACGGTCTTCAGACAACACTGTTACAATATCGGAAGTATGTTATTGACGATTCAGTGTATTTCGATTACGCATATCGTTCTCTTATAATCGAAATAGAAAATCAAATAACTAAAAAAAAAAAAAAAAAAAAAATTTGTTTTGAAATTTTCGACGTGTTTATTGAATAATTTCAAAATACGATAAATAAAAATTTTACGGAAAAGCGTCGGAATACGTAAAAGAAATTACATTTTTCTCTCTCGCTCATAAATTCATTGGAACACTGCAGTAGACGTGTAAAAGTATGAAACGTATTTAAAAAAAAAAACCCGCTATTTTATGTTTCGACTCGTCCGCGTAGTTAACGTGTATAAAAATTCCGGTTTATTGACGCGTGTGTGAGAAAAAAAAAAAATGGCACGCCAAGAGAATATTTACGTAGAAAGAGAGAGAGAGATGATATACTACGACGTGGGCCGCGTTTATGCGGTTAAAAAACGCGTATCAAATTAGAAAAATGAATAAATAATTTCTTATTTTTATTTCGCGTAAACGATAAATGCGAATCGTAATATTAAATATATGTATATGTGTACGGACGAAAATCGTTTCTCGATAAAAAAAAAAAAAATTGGTAAAAATTATATAAAACGCGGGGCCGTGTATTCCCCACTTTCCATCGCCAGAGTCAATAATATTCATTATTATTACTGCACCGCGGGCTGTGCTTACAATTACGCGTGTACGGGCATTGTGATACACGCGAAAGGCATTCGCTGGAACTGACAACACGCGAATTCGTGACTGGTACCCGGTAATAGTTTTTTTTTTTTCTCGTTACCCCGTCTCGCCGACCTTGTGTAGGCGCACCGAGCGCGCCGTTATACGCGCGTTCTTTTATTTTTTTTCCTTTACGCGCGAAAACGAGACCTTCGAAACGAATCAAATATTATTCTGTTCGTCGTTCGTGCGTCGCTCGAACGTACACCACCGGTATACGAGAATATACCAGAGCGCAGTGCGCGTGTTTATTAATATCGAAGAAAAATATAAAAACCGGGGGTTGGGTTGATGTCGGAACAACAATAAGACTTTCCGTGTTCGTCGTGTGCGCTAAACAATTTATATTTTTATACTCTCTCTGTCTCTGTCTCTGTCTTTCCGCCTCTCGGTCGTTCGAACGCGCGCCGCCACAAATACACAAATTTATTACACGCCGCGCGTGTTTGTGTAAAGGGTGTGGCGTTGAAATACACATCGCGTTCTCCTTGTTATTATAACGACGTGTGTATGCACACACACACACACACACGTACATCAGCCGTGTGTTTATACGCGATTCAATGATAATATAATCGGTAAAAAGATGAAAAAAATTAAAATTATAATATCGGCGGCGGCGGCGGCGTGACGTCCGTATACCTCGAGGACGTAAAATAATAATAATAATAATAATTTTTTTTTGTACTAATTTTTCTGTTTCTTCCTCTGTTTTCGCTACGGCACGACGTTGCGATTTGGACTCGGTCCAAGTAACGCGACCGACGCGACGTCGGAATTTTAGTAGAACGCCGCGAATTCCTAGTGGTCTGCGCCGGACAGCGCGTCGATTAAAAATACCTCTTTATAACTCCGCGATGTGTGTGTGTGTGTGTGTACACCGTTCTGGAGAAACGCGGCGTGTGCGTACGCGCAAATAAGAAATGAAAATACGAGTCAGCCGGAGATAATCCGTTAGCGGCAATATAGATAGTGTTTAGAAATATTTCGAAAATTTCGTGTTAAATAAATAGAGTAATAATAACAATAATAATAATAATAATTACAATAATAACAACAATAATAACAATAATAATAAATAATAATAATAACAAGGATATCGAAATAAATAAATAACAATATTAATGAACACGTGAAAGTAATGTTATATAATATATCGCGCACCACTGCGATATAATACTTAATGGAAACATAAATTATTACATTTAATCGTTTATTAATAATAATACCACGACCATACAAATGTTATTGATTGACATACTTTTTGCTATACATTATACAAATTTAAATTAGATTTAAATGAAAAATTCTTTATTTTCTATAGTCAATCGTTAGGGGGAAAAAACAACGAACGAATTCGTTTTTCCCCCTTTTTTCCTAGCGTTTTTTTTTTTTTAATTTACACTTTTGCTCGAACATTGAACGATTTCACAGTAAACATACACAAACGAAACTCCGAAAATAATATTTAAATCTATACATCCATATATTATTATATATATACGAGTATACTAATACGCAGGGTTATTTTTCTTTATCGCGAGCCAGGAAATATAAATAGTTCTCGTTATCTTTTTTCGAAAAGTTTTTTTTGCACATATCGTTCTGTATTTATTTTGTAATCTTATTATTTACCGTTGACACTTAATCGCTATGATTATATCCATTTATGATCTTTAAATGGAAACCTACGATTTCAAATAGAAATTCTTCAAAGGAATATATATTTGTTGAATGTAGAAATCTTGAAAAATTATAAATGATCGCTTTGAAATCATTAGGGATCGCGCGGAAATTTCTTATAAACTATAATCGATTTCAATAAATTTTCAACGATACCTCGGCAAAAAATTTAATTGTATAATGAAAAGTTAATTTAACGGGTAAAATGAAATACAATTCACATAGTTGTTGAACAAAATTTAAGTTCCCGGCGAATTAGGAAACGTTAGCCGTAACTCGGTAAAATTTAACTCATTCGAATACAATTGGAACTGCGATACAACTCTGCTGTATACTCGTATGTAGTGTGCACAAATTGAATGTGGCGAAAACGATTAATTCGAAGAGTAATAAAATGCGCACATCGCAAATTCGGACGCGTGAGTATGTAATATTATATAGTACGCGCATATTATTGTCTAACACTGTAATCCACAACGCGATTTCCTGCGCAGTCGCTGTGCTGAGCGCCCAGTCCAACGGCAGGAGACGGCCGGCCGCCACTAGTACGACGACGGCACCACGGCGACCGCCGATCGTCGAGGACGACGAGCAGGCTGCCGGCGATCAGCTATTGGAGAGCGAGTGTCCTGAACCTAACGGGTTCTTCGCGGACGCCAGCCAGTGTGACAAGTACTACGCGTGTTCGGACAACAAGATCACCGAGAAACTGTGTCCGGACGGCATGGTGTTCAACGATTACAGTTCCTCGCAGGAAAAGTGCGACCTGCCGTTGAACATCGATTGTTCGCAGAGGCCCGCCCTACGTGAGTACAGTGCATTAAACTCTTCTTCTTCTTCTTCTTCTTCTTCTTCTTCCTTATATCTCATTTCTCCGCGTGATTCAATACGAGTACGTAAACGATAATTTTTCAACCAAACACGACCGATTATTTATAACAGAACAGTAGCTGGTCGGGGCGAATCAAATGCGAGCAGAACATTTTCATCACTTTCGTATAGCTTAGCTGTAAGAGTTTTCGCCGTCCTAATTACACTTCGCGCCACACGATATCTCCTCTCTAGTTTTCGAGTTTTAACTTTCTTAAATATTCTTCCAATATACGTCAATTATTCATCTATTTTATTATTGCCGTCTTGTCATCCCTTCACAGTGTGTATTATTAACAATTTTATCATCCGTTGTTCTTTAACGAAGGGATTGAATCTCCACCAGTTTCCCCCCTCCCCCCGTTGCTTCATCGATAGTGGATCCTCAGACTTCCCTTCAAACTTTATTCTCGAAAGTCCTCCAATACTGTTTAGTCGTCGTTTTGGCTTCACAACCATAAGTTAGAATTTGTTTTACGATCTTATTTCTGTTTTCCTAGATATTATATAGACCTTAAAAACTTCGTCAATGTACAAAATGTTTTCTCGGATTTATTTTATCGAATGTTATATCCTTAGACCCGTCGTTTTTAGCGCTTTAAGTTGCTTCCAAATATTTTAAATTATTGATTTGTTCAAAAGTTATACATTTCAACTTTCTTGTTTCCTCTTCGTTCTCATTATAAGTTCTATTATTTTCGTTTTATTCTTTTTTGAATACTACGTGCAGAACATTAAATGTCGACACCATTCCACTAGAATTACAGATGCCTAAGGACCTTCATGATTAAAGCGTTCATTTTTTCTTTAATAGTCGACTATACTATAGAGGTGTACGTTCTTCTGTATAAAAAAAACACACACACAAGACGCGTAATTTTAATATAAAAGTTGTAAAACGCAAACACAATGACTCAGTAAAAATATGTTAAATGTATACATGTATAATATATATATATACGTTTAATAAAACGGTACTCCTTTTCCCATTAACATCACGAGGCGAGTTTTCGGTGAAGAGTTTCTTTTTTCGTCTTTTACAAATCACCTCGTTGCATAATTTTATTAATTTAATATAATATATCAGCGGTTTTTCTTTAGGAAAAAAACATTCGCTGTTAGATTAAGGACATTTTTATTGTAATAAATTACGACGACGGTTATAATATTATTATTTTCGACGTTATTACAAATTACATCACTACCGGATCAAAATAAGTACGACCAGCTGAGCTCAGATTTTGTAATAACGTTTGCGTATACGTTCGTTATTATTGTAAAATAAATAGCATTGTCCCATTTAAATTCGTATTATAGTCCAGCTCTTATATCAAATCTGAAATTGTAATTTACATATTTTTGCGTATTTAACAGGTTTCGATGTAAAAGTGATTGCTTTGTTTTTTTTTTGTGATGTAATTCTCGAAAGGTTTGCGGACGCGTTTCGCCTCTTAATACACTCCGTCTATAAGTCTGACACTGGAGCGTGGTGGAAGTGAAGGACACATGAGCAGTTGAAAACAATCGTATGAAAAGGAAGGTATAGTTCAATTTCGTGAAATGTGCAAGAATGGAGTGGGTAGACCACGCGTGGAGAGCCGACGATAAAGTAAAACGGCGGAAGCAGTGCTCGTGAACGACACAGATGGAAAAGGGCCGCGTGGTTATCCGAAGCGACTGATGATTGGATGCGCGGGTTAAGAGGGACACGGCGGACTGGAAACATCGGAGTTTTAGACGGCGTTGTACAACGGAGAGTAGTGGATTGTGTAGGAAACATTGGCAAATAGCAGTAAAAGCGGCCTGAGTGAGAATGCTTTGAAAAATATATTTATATTCTGTTAAATTGTCAATATTGTGGCGCCGAACCGCGTGTCATCGCGTCGCGTACGTCTTATTTTAAGCGTTCCGAGCCGAGCCGACTCACTCGCGACGCGTAATACGTATAATTATAGCGCGGGCGACTAATATAAAGACGATTTTCATTTCGTACCGCGAATTATATTAACTCGTAATCTGCGCAGAGATTACTAGTCATCGTGTTTGTGGCGCAGGGTATTTAGAATAATCTTTCCTCGCCAAAGACAGAAAAAATAAGACTGATCGAGCGGTTTTCTGATAATTTTTGTTAATAATAATTATTTTTAATCGAAATCAATTTAGAGTGTGACGCACACAATCGTTGAAACGAAAACACGAATAAAAACGACAATTTTCCTTGGGGGACACCGGAGCCTGGAAAATATACAAATACAAATACGATCAAATGTCGTATTTATGTTCAATTTCGAATGATAACGGAAGAAATCTTGGGAAATTGATAATGTTTCACGCTGTAACTTTAACGATGTGTACTCGTAATAATAACAACAATTTCACGAGGTCAGCGGACTTAAAACGCTTCGTCGACGACGTGCGAAACAAATTCGAAATAACAATAATAATTTAATGAGTTACGACAATAAAGCGTCGACGCGGTACAGTTGGCGGAAATAAGGGCCAAATGTATGATATGCGTTTAAAGAACGGACAGTTGAAAGTATATAACACTGATTTAGTAAAAACCGTATGCGTTAAAAACAATTCTATTTGAGCAAAAAAAAATGTTTTTGATGTTTACAAATAAAACTGCGTGTTTCGTCGTTTTTTTATCAAAACATTTCTATTTTATATAATAAAAATACACTTAAAAAAATTAGTTTAATTAGTAATTATTTTTTCCGTCAACGGTCTTTACTGTTTTTTATTTTTATAAATCAACACATTTAATTGAAATCTAACGGGAATCGATTTTTTTCACGCGAAATTTTTTCGGCGTTCAGAAATTTGATTTTACGCACGTAAATTCAAATCTTACACTGTACATAAACAATATTAGCATTATTGGCGTATCGGGAACGGTGTTTGTTTTTTTACCATCACGTTAGACTCATAAAAGTAAGAAGAAAACTGGACCGTTATTTAAAACGAGCCGACTTTAATTTTGAAAAAAAAAATAACACATTTTTATCCGTTTAATCACTTATCGTGCAGACGACGATACGTATAAAATGTCAAGGTATTTAAATTAGAAAAAAACCTTCGTAATTCATTTTTTTGTTCCAGCGTAATTGCACGCAGTAGCGAATAGAAAAAAATATTTTCAAATATTTCATCTGACATTTAGAATATTAGTACAAAAATATTCGATTATAAGTATAAATTTTTTCTCGCGAATTTGTACAGATTTTTATATATATATAAAAAAACCACCGTAAATTGTATTTTTTTCTTTTTTTTTTTTTATCCCATTATAGAAAATCGTCAAACACGCTTTAGAACTGCAATAGTTTTACTACACGCGTGTCATCGTGTATTTTTACATACCGGTGTTATTATTACATCACACGACGAACATAAATTAAATCGTCTCGATAATAATATTTTCTATTTTCTGTTGTTGTCCACGATCATTATACCGGTTAATGTTTTACGATAAACGGCGACACACGATAATACATTTTTTTTTTTTACTAAATACACGTTTCGCGCGATTTTATAATAATAATAATAATAATAATAATAATAAAAAATTATTCAAGCGTCCGTCCCCGTTCGCGCATATAATAATATCGCAGAAACACGCGATATTTAAACGACGCACGTTATCTGTGTAATGTAAATATTGTTTGTATTCATTAGGATTTTATATAGGATTTTCGTGCTTTACGAAAAGTTTAAAAAATGCTTTATAAAAAATGCAAATACGCGATTTTTAAATATTAAAACACCGTCCATTATATAAATACTGCTGGATATAAAAAAAATTTAATACTTTATACGTTTTTGTAAATATTTGACGACTGTATCTATAATTATGGCCGTTTTTCACTATTTAACGAAAACTTTATATTATAATATACTGCAGAGTGGCCCAAAAATGATTCACTAATACTGTAATATTTCTTAAGTGAATCCTCCCCGTTTTATCTAAATTATATAAGTAAGGCGAAGTATATTATGGTTAATTTTTTTTTTTTTTTGAATTTACATATTTACAGTAAACAATAAAAAACTAATAACTTGTTTTTATAAGTCGCGTTAAATTTCGAAAATTGCCAGTTCAAATGATTTTCACGAAAATATTTCAAGGAGTCGATTTCCTGTAATTTTATCGAGATGACGATTTTTAGGGATTTTTACTTAAAAAATATACGGCGTTTTGGTTCATTTATATCGTTTAACATTATAGTGTGCGCGTAATACAAAGAGGTACATATATATATATATAATAGATATTATAGACATGGTAGAAAAAATGTATTTATATTAGTTAATTAATTTCGTGTATTGAATACATGCTACGGTAAATCGCTTTTCAATGTTAAGTTCATTTTGTTGTTGTCTTTCACAGTCGTCATCAATAATTCTGGTTATGACTTGACAGCTTTCGCAACGACATTGATGAAATTAATTTCATACACTATGTTAAACGAATATACAAAAATGTCGTGTAAATTATTATTATTATACTTTTTCGGTGAATTATAGAACAAATTCACCTAGATTTTGAAATATATAAATACCTAAACTAACCCAATGGCTAATTTTTCTTTTTAAATTAATGCATGTACATCCGCAGAAACGCCCAGACCGTCCGAACACTGTCCCAGACAAAACGGTTATTTCGCACACGAGAACCCGAACGTTTGTGACAAATTCTATTACTGCGTGGACGGCAAGTTCAACGCGATCACGTGTCCGGCCGGGCTGGTGTACAACGAGAAAACCGGCATTTGCACGTGGCCGGACGAGGCCAAGAAAAAAGGATGCTTGTCACAAGGTAACGTAATAATGTTATTGAATTAATACGAGCGCCTACGCGGTTCTACTGTCGGCTCCGAGACTCGAAAACGGATCCACTGGATTTCCAACTGAATACGACTTGCACGGAGGCGATAAAAAAAAAAAAATTAAAAATTAAAAAAAAAAACGCGCAGAAAAGAGGAAAAATTTATTTAATCCGTCCGCGTACTGCAGGAGAGCGTATAAAACAATAATACGGTCTGTTCGACTGCCAAAATGCGAGTATTTGGACCGGTGTCAAAATATTGTGTACCTACACGTACACGCGCTATGAACTCCCACCGCCGCGCTCCGGCCGACCGGCGAATTTCGTTTTATTTTTGCAGCTCGGCTTTTTTCGCGCACGCGGTTATTTATACATCCGACCACATATTATACACGTGAGTTATCCCTCCTCCCGCCACTCCTTCTCGTACGTCGCTTATTGAGAAAGAAAAAGAAGCGGAGAAAAGGCGGGTAACGAGCCCCGCGACTCGATATATTGCGAATTGTGTACTCGGTTAGGGTTTTAGAATATTTTCGTTATTATAATCGGTATGTTTACAAATATTGTTTCAAAACGATTCTGAACGAGGGGCTTGTCCGCTTGTCGGACACAAGGAAAATTTAAAATGGCAATTAAAAAAAAGAAAAAAAAAAATTGTTAAACGAGATTTTTTTTTTTTTTTTAATTTATGGTTGAAATGACATTTAAATGCGAAAATCACTCTTTTTATAACTTGAATAGATTTGATAATCGAACAGCTTCTTGGAATTGGAAGAAATTTGTTGAGAATTTTTTCACGCCGATTGTCTTATATATAGTGTAGGTTATTCAGTGTATATTTCGAGTCGCTAGGACAACGAGTTCCTCGAAAAGTGGTGCGTATACGAGAGAAAATATAGTTTTTCTTTCAATTTTTTTCGTGGGGGTTTTTTAAATTACGCGTACGAGTAAATTGTACCGAGTAAATCGAGAAACTTTTTGAAATAAAGTAGCAATCAGAAACACAATTTTCTAACAGAACACAACGCGTGGAATCCGAACGTCCTTTCTATAATCGAAAATTTATAACACGGAGAAAAAAACATCGTTGTAAAACCACAAGTTTCGTTCAGAATTTAAAAAAAAAATAATCCGTAAAAGTGTAAACAAACGAATTTAATACAACAGCTTTCGCGCAATATATTTATTTATTTTTCGTATTTGTAACAATTCTTCTTCTTCTTCTTCTTCTTCTTCGTTAAAATAAAGAATTTTAATAATCAGTGAATAAAAATCCCGTGAATTCACGTGAAATCGTAGAAGAAATATATGGTTCTACAGGTTCTATACGTTTTTTTTTAAATCGAAAATTTTTATAGTAAAAAAAAAAAAACCAACGTTCAGAATGTGAAAAAAAAATAATCGTCACCGAATTATATTATATGTGTGTGTGTGTGACAAAAAGTCGATTAAAATCAACGGCCTGTACCTATTCGAATAAATATTTAATAAAATACGTCCGAGTAGAAATACGTATTAAGATTATTACCTAACAACATAAAGTGATTTTTTTTTCTTTTTGACAACAGACGTATTCAATTTCCGATGCCCCAACGTGACAATGGAAATCGCGCAACAGCATCCCAGATACGCGAATCCGGAGGACTGTCAGTTTTTCTACGTGTGCGTGAACGGCGACACGCCGAGGAGAAACGGATGTAAAATGGGACAGGTGTTCAACGAGGTGTCGGGAAAATGCGATTGGCCGAGAAACGTACCGGAGTGGTAAGAGAAAAAAAAATAATTTAAATTATTATTTTTAGAACGAGCGTACATCACACTTTATAATATAGTATTGCCTCGTCGAAGAGGGAAAAAAACGTCGTCGATACCTAGTGTACGTATTAATATGTTTTCGCTGATTCGTTTGACTCGTCTTAAATAATAATAATAATAATAATAATAATTTCGAAATTTTCCCCTGCCGCTGCCGTTCGATTTGTGATAATTTACACGAGCCGAAATAACGCGAATCGCAATTAGAACTGAACCCGATGTGGTGGCGTGAAAAAAACGCGTAAATATATACGTTTACCTCAATTTTCGCGTGTCGACTGTAATGCCTGACGAAAGTGAAGATCGCAATGATATTTTCTAAACAATTCTCGCGCATTAGTAATCGCCGTGTCGAAATAAGAAAAGAAAATACGACAAAACTAATTTCGACCATTATCCCGAGAAAATAAAAAAAAAAATAATTATCATTCGCGCATTATTTAAAATAGAAATTTTGTTTTTTTTTTTTTTATGCCATATAGTCGCGATAATTTCACGCAATATTAATGTTTCGTAACGATACGATTTTTACAACGATTTAAAACAATAACGTAAGAATGTACTTTTGTATTGAAGCTGATCGAAAGGTAACCTATTAGGTCATCCTCATATTATATAATTTATAATCGTAAATCTCCACAAATAACACACTATTCACGAATCAAATAACTTCTACGTCCTGGATCGGTACGAGCCTGTTGTAATAGTTCGCCGTGGCAAACTTCTCGGATTCTACCACGTGAAAGTCGTTCGTTTTTTTTTTTTGCGACGCATAAAAAAAAAATATGTCGAGAGCCGCAATATGTCCCTGTAATGTTCGGATTTGGATACCTGTCAATTTTAAAACATAAATTTACGCGTATATATACTTTCATCTATAATTATAACGTTTTAAAATTCAATTAAGGGGTGCAATTGTACACGTAGTTTTACTGAAAACAATATTGCGAGAAGGGAAAATAGAACACTGAAAGTGTAACGTAATTTGACCACTACACCGAATTTGGTAATCATGGTTCTTACGTCTGGAAGCACACAGTTGTGTTATTATTAAAATTCTGTTTTGAAAATATTTTCGAAACGACTAAAATATTAGTGAACGTAAAATTGAATTTGTTGCGAGGTTTTCGCTTACGCGAATAGATATATTTTTAAAATTTTTATACGTTTTATTTATTATTATATAATGTAATAAATCCGTTTCAGCGCCGATTGGTACAAAGGCGTGTTGACCGATGAAGAACTGTACAATCTCGAGAATCCGAAACCGAAAGAACCGAACAAGGAGGCGGCGGCGAGCAGACGAAAACCTTCGAGACCGTCGACTACGAAAAGGACGTTTGAACGAGACGATCAATAATAATAATAATAATAATAATAATAATAATAATAATAATAATAATAATAATAATAATAACAACAATAATAGAGCAATAATATAATAATAATGCATAATATTTTCGTAATAATTGTATCAGGAAAGCTGATCTCATTCGACGGTTAAGTCGAAGTTAAAAATAAACGATAAAACAATATCTCTACAAGGAAATACTGTTGTTGATTTTTTTATTTCAACGTATATTGTATAATGCGTTGAAACAGTTTGTAAAAAAAATGCATGATAATGTTTATCTACGTTGAAATATGATCGGTTGATTGTAACGCGATTTTCGTTTTATCCTTTATGAACAGACGACTAATGGACTTTACGTCCTATAAATATGCTCGAAAGAATGTGTAAAAAAAACCCGTATTAAAAAAACTAAATTATTTTTTATACGAACATGGTCTATTAGATAGCTAGTGATAATACTTATTTTATTTTTTTAAATGAATATTTTAAATGATCGAGTCGGTTATATGTTTCGGCAATTTTTTGCTCGTAGTTTTTCTTGAGTTTCAGACTAAAACTACTGTAGGAAAAAATCGAATAACCCGTCAAATAAATTATCATCCGTCCACGGTTTTCAATCGTAAAGATGAGTGTGATAACAATATCATCGGAGCACACTTATACGAGAAATTGTTCACAAACACACCGACAAAATCAAAACAAATTCGTCGTAAGACTTTATATTCGCTTCGCTCAGAATTTTAAAAAACAATTCGTAAAAACACGAAAAAACAAAACTTTCTCGGATAACGGACAACGATGTTTTCTTTTTAGAATTGAATTCATTTTCAATAACGAATTATGTACTTTTGCGTCCCACCGTTCTTAGAATAGAGTAAAATTGTATTGAAAAAAAAATCTGTAATTTCCAAATATATTACATTTTTTTCGATCAATTTCTGAATTTTAAATGAAATTAATGAAAAAAAAATATTTTATAAATATTTGTACGTATTAAAAATAGTGAACTATTAAAAATTCTTCTTATAATAACGATAATTTATTCTAAAATGTCTGTTGTAAGCGTTGTTCTAAGGTTCGAAAAATCCTGAAACTTTAATCCCGAAAAACCAATTATTCGATATTGATTTATAATATAAGAAAATTGAATAATACGCGTTTATATAAATAATTACTAATTATTATTGATTAGAATTGGTGAAACACATAAACTCATATTATTTATTTTAAATTCAACTTGTATAAATTTACATCATAACTGTCTGGATAAATATATAAAACATACATTTTGTATTACAAATAAAAATTAAAATAATTACCAATTGTACAAGTAAATGATGACAAATTTAATACCGGAAAACATTGAAAACGGTTAGCAAGAATATATGATAAAATACATTTTTAAAATTCTATTTGAGTACGACGGATTTGGGCAAAAAGAACACAGTATAATTAATCTATTATTCAACTATAGATGGTGTTCACACAAGTTTATAACAATAAACGTATATATTATAATGTGTAAACAAAAGGCTCTTTTTGAGAACCAGACAAGTTCATTTAAAAAAAAAAAAAACTATTGGCGAGAGAAATTAAAATATAAACATTTACGAATGTAAATTTGTATTTTCCAATTATTGTTGTCTAAAGTTAGTTTAAGTACTATTAATATTGAACAATATTTGAACTTTAAACTAGCATTCTTCAGCTTGAAAATAATAAAATTAATAAAAACTTTAAATTAAAAAACAAAATTACATTAGATTTTTTTGTATAAATAAAATAATCTGAATGACCAACAGTTCAGTGCACGAATCTAAAGGAGTCCGGGGATTCATCTATTGCTTCTCGCTCGAAACGTTCTAAATCGGACAAGTCTACTTATTCGATTAAATTTCGGACTTGTCTCGTTCTTACATATAAGTGTAGAGAAAAAAATCTCCGTGAGAAATGATCAAAAAGTGATTTTCTGCAGAGAAAAAAATGTCCCGTTGTTGCGGGCAACTCTTCAAGACCTGTGAGTATATTAATTATACTTGATCAGCAATCGGGCGTAATAAGTGAAAACCAAATAAAACGTTATTTGAATGTCGAAATTACGTACTAATTTACGTTGTAAAAATTTTACCCGAAACCGTTGAAGCGGCGCAATTACTATTCGTAGTCAATTATTTTGCGATAACAACACTTTGGTGTGATCGAATTTCGAATTATAAAATGTTTGACTGGAATGAAAATAAGAAAAAACGTGTACGATAGCGGCGGCGGTGTGTCGAATGAAAATCGCGTTATTTCGATTATGGGTCTCTTAATTATGATCACCGCGCTACATTTTTTTTTTCCTAATAGAACAGTCGTTGAAACACGTACCCGTCGGATTCGTTTGCAACAGTCCTGCACAGGGCGACGGGGATTTATTCATTCCGACGACGTCGCGCGCCAACACAATCCCGACCACCGTTTTCGCGTCCCATTCCGCTTGACGAAATCGCGAGTACAACGAACCTCGTCTCGTGTTATTAACACCGTGCACGTCGTCGTTATTCATCGTGACTACAATAACAACTCTTCATTTTTTCACACGAGTACGTATTACGTACAGAAAATCAATTGACGAAAATCGTTCGCTCTTAGCGATATTTTTAATATTCTTACACATTAGTCGTAAATAATTGTGGAATGTTAGTTTTGAATTTTTTATACGAAAAAAATACGGACTCACGTTTTTTTCTATTAGCTAGAAAATCGGAAAAAGGCTAAATTTATTAACGCGGTTCTCTAATCGCAGACGGAATTACGCGTAAAAATTGTTAAAAAAAAAAGAAACGCTGTCGGGCGTTTGCTTCGAGTACAATATTCATTCGTGTCGTTAATTTCGACGATTCGTCGTACTCTCGTCGTATCCGTGGACGAAATCGGCGCTGTTATATTAAAACACATTACAAAACGCGACAATTGCTACTGTAATAAAATCGAAATTTCTCGTGTCACAAAGATGTGACAACGATGATGTAAGAACAAAGATATAAGAACGAAAACCCAAAAGCGTACAAATACGTTTTTGTACGTTCACGCGGTAAAATCGCGGTGCGTGCGGCTTGCAAAACGGTAAAAAAAAAAACAATAATCTTCGATCCGAGTCAAGTGTTATAAGAGAAAGAAGGAATCCGCGCATACGGTTATAATGACGTTTCGCAAATTACAATATTTTCAGCTCGTGGAAAAAACACTATTATTTAGCAATGCGTTTCAGAATTCTCAATTTGTAGTCCTCCCCCTTTTCTTATATGAACATACACATATTCGTTTCACGAAATCGTCCCGATTGTATTACAATAATATTCACTCGGTTTTAGATGTATACAGAGTTGTTTCTTCCCCCCACACCCGCACACCCATCAAGAGCCGAAATTTATATTTGGTAATTCAGTTACGGATTTTAATTCGGTACACGTTTTTGTTTTTTCATTTATTTCTATTCAGACCAATTCGTTTTACGTTTGAACACTGTCAAAGGTTTATTCGCAAGCAACGTGTGTTTTTATTGAAACGAATCCGAGACGAACCCGTAACACGCGTAGAACGATTGCGGGCGTATTGAATATAATTTCGTGTTTCGCAAACAACTGTCGAATAAAAATATAATCGTATTTTTTATATTAAAAAAAAAAAAAACAAAAACGAATGATAATTAGTATTTCGTTAACGTACGTTTTCAAATCGGTTGAATAAAAAAGGAGTTGTTTTCGACTCGAATTTAAAAAAAAAATCTCGCGCGTGTTATTGCGTAAATATAAATAACCGTATAGAAAAAAACGTCTCTCCGAACGCTTTATTCGTCCGTTACGCGTAGCGTGGAAAAACTTAAGAATGAGAAATCGGATTTTATTCCGCTACTGCTTCTTCTTCTTCTTCTTCTTCTTTTCCCCCTATCGATAATAACGCAGTCGGCAAACGCGCGTAGTAGCCCGCCGGACGACCGCTGACATTACGGTTGGCCCGAGTGGGAGAAACGATCGCATCGCATGGCGTTTCCTGTTCATCCGCGCCGAGGCCACCACAGTCGATTGCACGCGTATCGCGTACCGACGCACGCATATCAAGTAATCAATTATGGATCTCTCGATAATATTGTGCTGCTGCATCACCGTTATCGGTTTGACGAGTAAGTCGTTTTTTTTTTCCCAAAATATTTCATGTGAAATAACCGCGCGCAATAACTGTGCGCGTTGCTGCGGCGCGGTGTCGTTCGCGTCGTTCCCGCCGTCGCGATTGAATCGATCGCGCAATGAATTCCGGCAGTGGCTTGTAGCCTTGTGGCGACAAGGGCGAAACGATTTTTACACGATTGTGTAAACGTTCGAATTTTTTTTTTTTTTTCGAAAAAAAAAAAAACGTTTCGTCGGAACTGCGCCGCGCCCTAGCTGTTACACGCCTGCAGCAAGCTTTCGCTGTTCTCGTAATGTTTTCTCACACGATTTCCCTGCCCCTCCCCCGTTCCCAATCGTATCGACTTTTCTATAGGCGGTCAACAGTTCCAGTGTCCGAAGAAGAACGGCCAATACGAAGACCCGGTGCAATGCGACAAATTCTACGATTGCAAAGACGGCGTGGCCACGGAGAAACTGTGCCCGGACGGATTGGTGTTCGACCCGTTGAACAGAAAAGTGAACAAGTGCGATCAGCCGTTCAGCGTCGACTGCGGCGAACGTACTGAACTCCGTGAGTCAGAATATATTTATTTGTTTTTTTAAATACAATTTTTCCCCTCGCGAAATAATAATAATAATAATAATATTAAAAAAAAAAAAAAAAAACTCATTGCGTCGCACAGAGAACCCTAAGTCCAACCACCTGTGTCCGAGACGTAACGGATACTTTGCGCATCCGGACGAGAAAGTGTGCAACGTGTTCTACAACTGTATCGAGGGCGAGGGCACGGAAATCGTTTGCCCCAACGGTTTGCATTTCGACGAGTACGCGGGCACGTGCTCGTGGCCCGAGACCGCCGGCCGGACGGGTTGCGGCGAATCCGACGAAAGTGATTATTATAGAGAAAACGAAATTAAAAAAATAAATAGTTTTTGATCGTCTCGATTTGTTTTGTTTTTTTCCCCCGCCGCCGGTGAATCCGTAGTGAAACTTAAAGACGGTTTCACGTGTCCCAAAGAGAAAACGCAAACGACCCGGGGCCAGAACGTGGCGCATCCCGTGTACGCGCATCCGGACGACTGTCAGAAATTCTACGTGTGCCTCAACGGCGTCACGCCCCGCGAACAGGGCTGTTCGACCGGCGAAGTGTTCAACGAAGAATCGCAAAGGTGCGATCGGCCGGAGAACGTGGCCGGATGGTGAGTGGCGTCGTTTATTTCATTTTTTCTTTTTTTTTATATATATATATCAAAAAAAAATAATTATTATTATTATACTTATTGGTGTGGAGTTTGTGGTGTTTTTTTTCCCCTTAATTCTCACGTCGTGTGCGTGTTTTTTTTTTCCAGCGAGAACTGGTTCAAAGACGATCCGCAAGCGCAACAGCAGAACAAAAACAAAAATTAATAGTCGGTTTTCTTGTTGTTGTTATTATTATTATCGTTTTATCGAACATATCACGTGTCGTTGAAACGACGACGAGAAGTTGTCTAGTAATATTACAAAAAAAAAAAAATAAATAAATAAATATTTTAATACGTTTAAACACCGTAGAAAGCTGTGGCGTGTTTTACGTAAAAACTATTGTAATGGATAAATATTAAACTATATGAATATTTGTTTGAAAATTTATGTTCGTCCCTATTTTATACGAATGAAATAAAATTTATTACGATATTATAACGCATAGTCCCGTAGTGTTTTTTTTTTTTTTAAACCTTTTTAGAAAAATCTCATATGAATATTTACGTATGTGTGTGTGTGTCGCTGGTTACAAGATTTTTTTTTTATTTTATTACTTCGAATGGTCTGGTTTTTTTCTCTCACCACAATACCAAACGAATAAATAGTAGAAAAATTATCCGAAATCATCGATTATTACATTACCCTACGGATTATTGGAAAATATACGTTTAATAACAATATGTAATATAGAACGTTTAAGTTCTATATTGCGTATTGTGTGATGTTTTATAACCCGTACTATCGAATATAATAACGTTTCGATAAACGGTGCAAAGAAAGAAAAAAAAATTATATAATTATTATATATACTTAGAGCGCAATATTGTATTAAAACGCCTCCAGTGCGGTTTCTCGTACGTTATAATGTATACGCAGCAATAGCTTTCACCGAATTCACAAGACCCGAGTGTTGTCGTCGCACCGCAGCCGGTTCGTTGACGTAACTGTACGTGTATAATATTTAATACGTTATAAACGTTGAAAAACGGAATTCAATAATATATACGATACGAGAGAGCGGTTAATGTAATATAATATATAAAAAAATAAAAATAAAAGTGTTAGGCGGTTTTCCGTCGGAACGGTGTAAATATACGAATATTTTCCTAAAGACACGATTTCGTTTTTCTATAAAAAAAAAAAAAAAAAAACGCGTTTGAATCGTCGTCGTCGTATTTAGGAACGCGATAAACAACTATGTATACTCTCGTTAAAAACGCGTTCGAATATTGTTTTTTGTTTTCGAATTTTTCTTCACGACATAATCCGTTGTCCGTGCGTAGCCATCGGCTGCTAGACACGTTGAACGCCGTGTGTTTAGAGATTGTCGTTTTCTCCGGGCATTCAACAGAAAACAACGAGGGAACGATTGTATCGTTTTATCGAATAAATATTATATATTATTCGAAGGCCAGGTCTTGTGTGTAACTGTTACGAACTGTATTTACACGTTTTAGACGTTGTTTGGAGGAAGTGCAATTAAATAATTTATATTAAATTTATGTAAACGCATTCGATTTAACATGGCATTTCTTACAAACCACTTATTTGTATTTTATTACACCCGTACGCGGCTACGTATCGCGATAAAGTATACGAACCACTCGGTTTAACTACTCGCCTTTATCGCACGAAACCATTCTCGTCTATGGTGGCAGAAACATTTATCAGATTTTTTTTTTTTTTTTTTGGCTCTTGTAGGGGATGGGGTCCAATACGCCTGGACCATTCCCGTAGACGCGCCACTGCGAACGACGTGTAAAAAAAACGAATACGATCGTTTGAAAAAACAAAAAAAAATCTCCGTCGTCGTCTTTACCACAAAAACTGTTTTCACGACGT
Source organism: Chaetogeoica ovagalla (assembly GCA_032441825.1). Lineage (NCBI taxonomy): Eukaryota > Metazoa > Arthropoda > Insecta > Hemiptera > Aphididae > Chaetogeoica > Chaetogeoica ovagalla. The sequence continues at coordinate 1,700,520 of CM063738.1, read as the reverse complement.
CGTCGTCGTCACGCGCGTTTCCACTACGGCCGCATTGTTGTAGCGCGTTCGTGTCTAAAAAAAAAAAAAAAAAAAACTAATAATAATAATAATAATACATTTTATATTTAAAAAACGTACGACCGGGTACGACTGGGAGAGAAGAAAAAAAACGATCGAACGACGAAGACGACACGTTATATTGTTATTCGTCGTTATGGCGAACTCGATTGGAGTTCAAAAACCTTATAATATTGTCGGAGGTGCCACTGCAGAGGTCGCGACAAGTCGTTTTACACACACACACACACACACACCGCACACTCTGCACACTTCGGGGCTCGGGTACGGCTGGTTTCATACGTATTACTCCGGCGACCAACATCGGTGGTAATTTTTATTTGATTATTTTTTCGTCGCCGGCACGCTAAACAGGACCGCCGTCGCCACACCGTCGTGTACAGCCTTGTCCGGTCGACTTTTACCCACGACGACTATGCATCAGCACGTTCCAATCGCCGCTTGCACAGCGTTCGCTCTGTTCGCCGGTAAGTGTGCTCTTTTTTATTTTTCATTATTATTTCGTCTAACCCGACTATTACGTTACACTAAACTATCCGTCGTGGCGTTTGTGCGTTTGTTCGGTATGTTAATTAAAATAAAAAAAAATTTCTCCCCCCCCCCCTAAAGAAACGTGAGGATTAAATTGTGTGCTTCGGCGAACGTTTCCTTCCGCCGCCCTATTTGGCGTTTTCGACGACGTTCCGTTCAGAGCGAAACGAAAAACGGTTTTTTGAACCGTCAACGGCATAAACGCGCCGGATTTATTGAGCTTTAAATTTTTTTTTAAGAGAGAAATTTTTTTAAAAAAAAAAAAAAAAAACACCGATAAAATAATTGTCGACACCAACGATTTCTCTGTAATCGAATTTTCCCCGCTTTCGGAACGAACGCGAAACGCTTGGAAATTTTTTCCGAAATCGTTTATTTTTATTTTTACGAACGTCTTATGAAATATTGAAAAAAATCCACGGGGTTTGTTAATTAATTTGTAAATATACACCTGCATAAAATCTCTTTGTAAAACCCAATGGAACCGAAGTTCACTTCGGTGACTACGTTTTTTAAATTCTTTAAATTATATTCGAAAGTTTCAAACAGAGTAAGAATATTTTACTATATTACGACACCACTGCGGATTTGAGAGCCACTTAACCTGCATTATCACTGTGTTGGCGAATAAATTGAAAATGGAACGTTGCGATTCATTCCGTTTATTGTATTGTCATATGTTCAAAAGTCCCCAGTCTCATTTTGTTATTAGGTGATAAAATTTAAAAAACTGTCGTACGAAATGATGTAACACGGTAATAAAATCTCTACTTAGAGTGCGATACGTATCTCCCACCGTAAATAAGCCACTGATGTATAGGTTCGCGTGTTTCGTATTCGAATAATTTAGGACTCGGATTTCGATGCTTGTAAAAACATAAACGTGCTTTCAAATATACAATATTTTACGAACAACATTTTTTTTGGGAATTTTTAAACGTTTCTTTTAGGTTTTACGGAATTTTTTTTTTTTTTTATGGTTTTTAGGACATTTTAACCAGCTATTTTATGTAACGCATTACAAAATAAAAATTTTAATTCATTCGAGATCGAAATATAAACATATAATTTTGTACTAATTAAATATTAGGTATCAATAATCACATTTATCGGTTTTTAATTAAAACGATTCTCAAACTTATCTGCCGATTTGTTCATTACGTATATAAATCTTTCATCAATTTGTTTTATTTTAGTACGATAACATTGTTTTGGGCGATACACGTACCTATGTCAATTGTTAAAATAAAAAAATTAATAAAGGGCATTTTTTTCTGATATTTTTGGGAATTTTTAAATCATAAATTCTTTTTTTTTTTGACGTTTCTTTGCACATAAACAATCGCATATACTTGAATTCGCGTGAATTCCGCTCTCAGTTAAAACCTAAATCAATAAATTATAGAAGCATAAACATCCTATAAATTATAGAACATCGTGACGATATTCAATTTTTTAAATTTCGACTCGTGGCTCGAGATATTTTATGTTGCGATAAGACGTCGACGTCTGCGAACGTTCGAAAATCGCGTACGTTATTAAGACAGAGAGAATGATTTCAGTGAAATCGTTGCAGTCACGGCTTAAAAAATAGCGATTTCCAATACGAATGTACACGGCCGGAGGCTGTGCGCAAATTTCGCGTTCAACTGAGTGCAAGCAGGATCAGCAGGACTGCTGCGCAGATTGCTTAAGAACTCCAAAGACGACGTTTGTTTGGTATACAATCGCCGAACGTTTATTTGCCAGCACATTTTTGTCGAAACGTAAAGAATACCTCGAAAATGAGTACGAGCCGACAACTTCAGAATTCATATGAATTAACGATTGAATAAATAATAAAAAAAGAAAATCAACTTAATATTTCGTCATATATAAATAATATAATAAAATATTATATTTGTTTTTTCCCTAGTCAAGTTAAACGTTAAACTCGGTTAAAAAAAAAGTGGGTTAACTAACGTTTAGCGTGTTGAAACTCATGCCAGTCTTATTTTAATTGTGAACGAAAAACGCGTTTCGTTTAACACTATCGATATTTGTGTTCCGTCCAGGCTTAGTGCTCGGGCAGCTGCAGCAGAACGACGAATTTCAATGTCCTGCAAAGCCGGGATTCTACCCGGATCCGATTCAGTGTGATCTGTACTACCATTGCACCAAGGAAGGCGAGATTATAGAGAAACTGTGTCCAGACGGGCTGCTGTTCGACGATTCCAAATCGAGCCACGAGAAATGCGACAACTTGGTAAACGTGGACTGCGGCCAGAGGACGGTTCAACGTGAGTTTGGTGTTAAAAACGAAAAAGAAGTCTGTAAGAATCAATACGTTCGGACATGCGTTTACTTCGTGGCCACAAATCGTATCCAGTCGGAAATTTATTTAACACGCGTGTTTAGGTTAGGTTAGGTTATTATCCGCTTAAATTCTCCACTTATTCGTTTATATCTTAAAGAGTTCAAAATGCATTTTGGTCTGTAACCTTCGACTGAACGAGCTACTTTATTCACATATCATCAGGGATTAACTATTAGGCAGTTATAATTTACAAAATATATTTCTGTTTCTAACACGACAACATTCGTTTAAACAATTTGTAAAAGAGTCGATTACGATAAACATTTTGAAGACATTCAATTTTCCACAGTTGAAACGGAACAAGCGAAGACATAACTGTTTTCAAAAATATTAAATATTTTTTTGCTTAAAGGCGAACATATTATTTATTCGACAAAAATTAATGTTTAATAAGGTATATTTTGGTTTTTTTTTATGAAAATATAACTCACTAAAATTGTAACTTGTTACATTTTATTTCGTTGTCGAGATCGTTTAGTCTAATGACAATACGTGTTTGTAACACAAGACTCCAAATCCCAGACGCCAAAAGCTCCAAATCCCTGGTAAACGATTGATTTTTGCGTTTTTCATGTTTTGCAGAGGAACCGAGACCGTCAAAAGGTTGTCCCCGGGCCAACGGTTACTATAGACATTGGGACGAAGGCATTTGCGACAAATTCGTCAATTGCATCGAGGGCGTAGCCAACGAAATGCCGTGTCCGCCCGGTTTGATTTACGACGATTCGACGAGCACTTGTTCCTGGCCAACGGACAGCAAACGACAGTGCACGACGACTAAAAGAGGTAAAATATATTAAAATGTCCATCCCGATCGAGAAAATATAGGCGAACGAATGAGGTACGCATGACTTGAAATCGAAAAACAGTACCAGTTTTCCATCGGAAAAACGAAATAATTGAAATAATAAATATTATTAAGCGGTAAAAATTGTTAAAATCAATGTGCGAAATGAATCCACTAACTGAGCACATGATATCGAACCTGAAACTTTAATGCGCATATTTCATAGGTTTTGCTACACAAAAGTACTTTCTAAGGTTATTAATTTTTTTTTTACAAAAATTTATTCAATTTTGTTTCGAAGGGTAATCATCTTATTTTCTTCATATCGAAAAATTGTCACGAGAAGGCAACCTGATCGAGATACTCTAAAGTTCAAAAAAACTTAGCACCCCCAAATTTTCAATCCTATTACGTATGGTAAATATTACCACAATTTTACACCGTTGAAATACTATACAGATTTATTCAAAAATTTGAAGTACAATATTTGAATTTATTTTATATTGGTTTCATAATCTTTTTATTATTATTTATTTTGAATATTATAATTTCAGTAAAGTAACTGAATAATAATAATAATAATAATAATAATAATAATAATAATAATAATAATAATAATAATAATAATAAAGGTAATTCGTTGAATATTGTTTTTTTTTTATTACAAAATATCTTAAAATGTTTGAGTGAAAATAAATTTTTTCAACGTTCGTGTACCTATAATATATTTTAGCTGTTGTTATCATGTTTTTAAGTGCTATTCTGTTTACAATCAAACAAGAAGCTTTTTAAAGCGTGTTTGTTGACACATTTCAAGAGAAAACTCAGTGATTTCTAAAGACGAGAACCGTTGCGTATTATCATATTGTCATTACTCGTCGGTTTTTTTTCTTCCTTTCTTCGACTATACAGGTATATATATTTAAATGACGACGTCCTCGTGTTTGGATTTCGATTACATAAGTACACACTCGACACTCGAATTCTGTATGCGACGTCGCAATTTTGACAAATTTGACGTAATATTCGACCTCGACGAATAAATTATTATTATTATTATTATTATTATTATTATTATTATTGTAGACGATAACGTGGAAATCGTGTATCGCATGCATCGTATGACAAAAAGTATGCAGGACAAATCCAAACAGTCACTATAATATACTTCTACAGATACTTGGTTCAATGGGTTATTACATCATGTCCGTACATACTAGAGCCAAAAACCGCGAATATTAAATTACTGTTCACTCGTCTTGACAAACATTTCGAAACGTTCGCTCCGTGGATTTTAATATAATAATACGATGAACGTACAATTTTTTATTTATTTTTTTTATTAAATTCGATTTGTCGCCACTGCACAGTACTGCAGCAGGTCGGTAACCGCGCCAACGCGGAATTTTACACGTATCATACGGACACATGTAATATAAAATAATGTGATATTCGTAAAACGTACGCGTTTTAATAATAATAATAATATTAATAATAAATTATTCTTTTTCCGTCGCATATTATATATATACGACGTGTAACGTAAATATATACGCGTAGACTCGAGTATAAGAGTTATACAAAAAATAAATTAACTTTCAACTTAACGAGATATTAACGTATTTAAACATTACGTCTGGCTCATTTTGTGTTATAAAATAATCCAAAATTATACTTAATATAATGTATTGTATAGTATTAAGTTTATATTATTTTATTTGTCACGATATATTTTTACTCTTAATTAGAAAATTTTAACTTTTTACTAAATCGAAATGACAAAAAATGTTTCTGTTATCAAATTACTTATTCCGTCTAGCCCTGAATATTAATAACAATAATAATAATAATATTTACGTTATATCTTGTATATCAATAAATATCGCAACTCCGCATAAATCTCGAAACGATTCCACAGAGATTTTATGTCGTTTCAATATGATTTTAAAAATAATTATAAATTATTATTTTTATTTTTACTCGTTCAATAGTTAGAACGTTCATATGCATATATTTTTAGTTTCGTTCCAAACGTTATTGTAGTGCATACGTGTAATTCCTGTACAAGAAAAGAAAGTGGATAAAAATTACGATACATAATATTTATATATATATATAAAGAAAGAATAATAGTCGAGATATTATTGCTTTCCAAACGGTGTGACGTGTGAATTCATTTGAAATAATAATAATAATAATATCGTCTAACGAACTCAACGTCAATATTATAATTCACACTGTTCATAAATATAACTTTGGAACGGACACGAAAAAAATTCGCGATCGCTGAATGAGAACGCGTTAGACATTGCACGCAACTAAATATTTTTAATATTTTATAATACGTAATAATAAAAAAAATTGTTTAAAAAAACAGCTACGGCCAAATGTACCGAGTCACATTACATATATAAATATGTACGTGACGAGCATTGCTAACGTGGGACGTTTTTGTTTTCCTCCTATTCGTATTATTATTAACGTGTTCGCCGGCGTCGTATCAATTAATAATTCAATCTCGACGGCCGCGAATTAGACATTTCATCAATGCGTCTCACGAACGGTTTAGATAAAAAAAAAAAAAAAAAAAAATGAATGGAAATTACTACACGCGTATACGTTAGAACCGTCGAACACCGAAATATGAATGGTACGCGAGTTCAACGAACTCTATTTCTCTTCTTCTTCTTTTTCATTATTATTTTCAGTTCTGATTCGGTGCTCGTGACTTCCCTGCGACCAGGGGCGTATTTACTTCATCCCTTAGGGGGGGGGGCGAATAGAAAAAAGGGCCCGTCGAATCTGTTGCCAACTTAGAATTATCGAAAAATTATATAAAAATAATAAGTTTTAAATAAAAAAATGTTTTATGACATTTTAGTTTTAGTTCGATTAATTTCAGTTGTCAGTAGATATAGGTACACACACAAGTATCTAGGGGGGGAGGGGCGATCGCCCCATCGCCCCCCCCCCTTGTATACGCCCCTGCCTGCGACTACGTTAGACTGGGGCGAGGGCGATAAATCTCCGTCAAGACTAATTGTACAATGTTCTGATTTAATTAAAAAAAAAAAAAAATTTACCATTCAATCATCCTCTTTTCCCCAAAACGGTTTGTATTTGATCGTGTGTACTAAATGTATTTGAAATACTTTTCGCGGAGTATTCGAAATACTCGGGGGGAACACTGTTGCTATCAAGTATTCGAAAATACTATGTTTCGAACACATTTCTCCGAAGTATTCGCGATACGTATTTCAAATACCTTTGGAAAAATAAAAACTATTTAATACCGTTGTAATGAATGACGCGGTGGTATAAGTGAAATCTCCGTTCTTACACCGACGATTCGTTTTATTTTTGTAACTCCTCGTTTTCATGCAGACGTACTAGCCGACGGTTTCTCGTGCCCGACCGGCGACGTGGTCGGACCCAACGGCAGAATTTTACCGCATCCGACGTTCGCGCACCCGGACGATTGCCAGAAGTTTTACATCTGCCGGAACGGCGTGACGCCGCAGTACGGAAGCTGTTCCGCGGGATCCGTGTACAACGACGTGTCGTTCAAGTGCGACGACCCGGAAAACGTACCCGGATGGTGAGTGCATCGTGTATTGATCGTTTGCATTTATCCTGATACAGCATCCTTGGGCCCGATGCGTTCGTTTCGTTAACTAATTTTTTTACCTTTTTTTTTTTTTTTACATCGCCACAATCGCAATAATTAATTTTATATTCATTTTCATGCAAGAATGAACTCCAACGCGAGTCATTATAGAGTGGACCGTCCACACAGGCTCTCTAAAGACGTCGTTTAAAATTTCCCCCTCCCCCCCAATGAAAGTCCTTGTATATACCCAAATTCGTTTATAAAAAAAAAAATTACGGATAAAAAAAAAATTCGGATTTTACGATTTGCGGTGTAAAAATAAAGTCGAATTCGGCCGGTATACATTTTATTGTTTCAAAATCCTCTGCAATACGTAATCTCAGCAAATCTTAACGCACCAATTTGTTTCGAAATTATCCCTCCTGAACACTCATTTTTCATTATCCATGATTGGGAATTAATAGAGCCGAATGTCGTTCCTGGACACGCCTCTGCAAAAAGATTGACAGTATATACGTATATTCAATATACATATGTATATATACTTTAGTAGACATTTAAAGAAATTAAAATAATATATTAATTTTGTTTTTAAACGTGTTTACAGTGAAAACTACTACGAAAACGAGGACGGGAAGAAGAACGAAAAAAATTAAAATCTCATTAATTTTATTGTTTCGTATTTATGTATAATGTAAAATAAATTGTACTCTTATTATTATTATTATTATCATTATTATTATTATTATTATTATTATTATTATCATTATTATTATTATTATTATTATTTTGAAAGAAACGAATCTTGCACTGTGAAGTCGTGTACGCTTCGAAACATTTAGATAATTGATGTTGCGTCTTGTCCGACGAAACTTGACCGAACAACAACAATAATGTAACAACGATAATATACGTTTTAATAGAGTTATAAAAATAAATCCTTGAAACCTACGATAAGTGAAAGTTTATAATTTATCCCTATTTCGTTGTTGTATTCAACAATGCGCGCAGCGTTTCACACGCCCACAAGAACGTGTGTCTCACGAACTGATTTAGTTGTTTTATAATGCCATATGGTTACATTATATGTACGTGGGTACGTTAACAAGACGGGAAAATTAAATTTTTTTTTTTTCATAACAATAATAACCTCGTACCAGTTTCTCGATTTTAATTATTACGAATACTTTATTGATGTGTAATTATATAATAATATAAACTACCGTGATAGTGAAGTCGTAATACACGTTTTCGCAGTCGAGTTATAATATTTCGCATTTAATAAAATTGCAAATGAAAAAAAAAATATATATATATATATTTAAATATTACACGATTTCGTACCGATCGCGTGTAAAATAAATGATATTAATAATCGGTGAACGGTGAACACGTTAAGCGATTTTATTAACACTCGATAAATATCGAGTTATTTATAAAATGGATAACAGTTGATTTATCAACTAATAACTAATTTTTTTTATATTAATAATTAATACAAACTATTAACTGTGTTAATGTATATTGTCACTGATAAAACTTAATTTAGACACCAACCTGTATGCAATTAACTTGAACCGAATTAAATTGTAAAAGTTAGTTTGAAAAAAAAAAGTAACGCGTTAAGTTAAAATTATCTTAATTTTTTTTTTTTTCTTAACTCGTTATAGGTAATACTCCGCGACTTGTCAATCACTGTTTTCGACGCACATATTTATTTTAGAATTTAGCGTACTGCGTGGTGTACCTATCGTATAATATTATGAATTCTAGTTGTAATCTTTTAAAAACAGAATTACCACATTGGAAAATAATTGTAACGTTAAAATTCTAAAATTACTTCATATTTTAATGAATTTCTAGTTTCTATTAATTTCTATGAATATATTTACAATATAGTACACGTCGTTCGTCCAAAAAAAAAAAAGTCATACTTTACAAAATATCTCGCGTTAGTAATATCATTGATTATAATAATATAATATAGTACAACTACAAAGAATATAAAACGCGCTACGCGAGAATAATCGCCCCCGATAGATGGGGCGACACAATCCATGAGATCGACAACGCGTCGTGACCGACATCGGTCGCCGGTTATTACCGTAGCGCGTTTTATATTGCAGTGAGCTGTTTATACGACGTATATAATATAATCAATGATAACATATTACATAGTATTTATTATACATAAATACACTAAAAACAATATAAAAAAAAAATTTTTTTTTTCTATTTTCTCCAACTGCACGGAAAAACATTAAATCGTAATATGTTTTTTGCATTTGAAGACAATTCAACGTTCCTCGGAACAACAAGTGCTCAAGTGATCATTTTCAGGCTTCTTCCGTGTGGCTAACAACTGTAGTAGGGATTATTGGAAGTTATTTATTTATTTATTTAGAGCCGGCTTACACGGAGACCGCGTATACCATGTGTAATATGTTATATGCATAAGAGAATAAATCTTGTTTTAACCATCTACGCAATGTTGTATCATATTATACGTACATTTTTATATGAAAATGAATAATGATAATAATATTGTACTTTATCGCCATCGAACGATTAATGTGTAATAAAATCGCGAAATTGTTACGCATATTCTAAAATTCGATAAAAGTAAATAATTTAAGTGTATTTTTTGCTTTACGTAATACGTAAATTTTAATTAAAACTTCATAATCGCATACACATAGTCTTGAATGTCGTCACTCAGTGCTCGGATTTGGGGGGTGCGTAAGAGAATCGGATCTGCTCGTTTAGTGTTTTTTTTTTTTTTTTATCTGCGAACCGAAACTATTTTTTTAATAGTCATCATATTGAAGTAAAGCGTTATTGTAGAACGCTCATTTGGTTCTTTTTTATTAGCCAAAGCTCCTCTTCTTTAATTTTCCCAACTCGAACACTGTCGTTACTTTATATACACGCAAGTGTACACTATTATAGGTGATATTATTATAATACACGTAAACTTATATTATTTGTACATTAATTCCACCACACGTTGGTCGCGCGCAATGGCGTAACAGGAATTTAGTCAAGAGGGATGTTATTAAATAAATGTGATATAATTTACAAGTTTATATTAAATTCAATTTGACGAACCTTACCAAGTCATAACCTACCAAATACGTATTACACTATTACCTATAAAAAATCATGATTTTATACATAGATGAAAGACATACTTTAGTGTGTGATTGTTATTTTTAAACATTTTTTTATAATTTCAAGTCTCAATAACTGTTAGTATTAAAAAGAGGATAGTTGTTTATTAAATGGAATTATGTGTAATCAAATTTTTTATCGTGGTAATAATACATTATAATACAAGTTGATGAAATATACATATACTAGGGGCTATTGCATACCTAAAATTCAACATAAAAAGTTCCATTTGATTATGATCGGCCTAAAAAAATGTGATTATTATTACCTATAATTAGTGTAATATAAAAAACAGCAAAAGGGGTTTAATCCTTAACCCCCCTTGACTACGCCACTGGTCGAGCGAGTATGGTATTGTGCGAAAATAATAATAATAATGATTTTCGGAATTAACTACATGTGCTGCCGACTGTGATCTGACATATCGGTACCGTTGTAAGTGACTGTACTCAGTGTTTGAAACAAAATAGAAAAATAGAACATTGGCAAAAATGTTTAATTGTTATGTTAACCATGATTGTTATTATAGTTTATTTTATTTAATGATATTTTTTAGTCATAGAGACGATTATCAACTCAATTTATTTCCTAATAATTTAAATATATATATATATACATTGTGTTCAATTCGTAAATATATCGACTATTTTCTTTCTTTGAATACATTTTTTCTGGAAATTTTCACTACATCGTTTAAGATGTTCAAACGCCTTTTAGAATCAGTTAATGAAGTCCATAAACAAGAATCATCAACCTCTTTGTTACAAGTAATAAGTCACGATTCGGAAGTCAAAACGTAACGTGTTTTAATTTTGGTATTCTTTACACATTGTATAATGTAGAATCGGCCTTCTCGGAATGGTTTGTCAACTATATCGCCATTTACTCTGCAAATGGAAGATTCGAGATTTTGTATTGTTGACGACTCGGAAGGTAGATACTAAAAATATGCTTAAGCGCTATATTTATGATTATTTACTCACTTATAGATTCGGATTCTGTAGAAACATTCGAAAATTCAACGGTTCGTGTCACTACCAATAAAAATGATCATTGTAAATTCAATCAATCTTCGTCACCTGTGGCGAATGATCATCTTTCGTTACACGTAATTCTATATTTACAATATTCCTTGGAACGATTATGGCTATCAGGAAAAAATAATCCTCTGTTTTAGACTGATATTGAATCGGAAAAGAAAGTAGATGACAGTATCAATATCACGTTTAAATGTGCAAACGAAATTGAAAAAGAAAATTTATACCCTGCTCATAAGGAACTCCATGGTCCTTGCCATGAACATATAGAATTAATTGGTCAATTAAAAAGAACACTGATGACACAAGATAAAATTAAAGTATTGTTAATTCAGATAAATTAATATAATTTATTTTATATTTCACTGTGTTATTAGATCAATATGACGAAGATGCAAGATAAACTTATTCAAAGGATTGAAGAGCTTAAAGAACAGTACACTACTGAAAAAGCAGTTAAAGCCCACATGGAAGACGTGTTTAAAAATGATATAGAAGAGAGAGATTATAAAATATCGACTCTAAATACCAAAGTAAAAATTATATTAAAACATGGAATTTATTATTGTGTTAGCTAAATTAATCTAAGCAATGATATATTTATTTATTATTAAGTCAATAATTTCCTTATTCGGTTCAACGTCTAAAACGAAAAATATTCTTAAATAATTTAAAAATGTTGATTTGTTTTGATTTTATAGATCAATTTATTACAAAACAGTGTGAATTTTTATGAACGTGAATCGCCTTCGTCTGTAGACTATATTAATTTATTGGTATATATTTTTTTTTATAATTATGTTTGGAAAAATATAAAACTTATTTATGGTATTAATAATAGGCCAAGTGTAAACGATTGAATGAAGAATTATCTTCAGCCAAATTAGAATGTGTTACACTAGAAAATCAAATCGAATTATTAAAAAACAGTGAAGAAAGTACATTGATAAGTTTAGTTAAAGATAAAATAGTTACTCATGAAGAACTCGAAACCAAAGATAATGGAATAGAAGAATTGAAGAATACTATAAGTAGACTTCAAATGGAAAATAAAATATTATTAAAAGGTCAGTGTTAATAATATGTTTATTTTAATTTTGAATTGTAATTTTATCATTTTAACTTCTGTTAAAATGTTGATATTTTGTTTTTTAAATTTTAATCGCTATAAAAAGCTAGTCATTCGTCCTTCAATTCAAATCAGATAACTGTTGAAGGACTTCAGTTAAGAAATTATGATTTCAAAATGTCTAACGAGAAATCACAGGACACCATTAAACTAATGCAAGAACAAAAGGAATTTGTCGTCAAAACTAACAAAATGAAAATAGATGAAAATCAATTTAAATCTGATAAATTAAATGAATTCCATATGGAAACGTTGAGTGAATTAAATAACGAAAAATCAAATAAATTATCTGAAAAACATAGTATTGAATCTGTAATTAAAGATAATATTCTTCTTGTCGAAGAAAATGATAATTTAAAAAAAGAACGTCAACAAATTCTTCAAACGTATAAAGATGCGCTTAGAGAAATTAAAATTGATTATGAAAATGTCAAGTCTTTTACAAAATACCAATTGACGGATTGGTCATTAACATTTGTCGATCGTATAAAACCATTGTTAGCCGAAAATTCATCACAGATCAAATTATATAATGCTAATTTAATTGAAATGAGGAAGACGTTAGAATCGATTCAAAAAGCTCATTTCGCATTAAAATCCAACTGTATTCGAAGTTTTGAGTATTTCAAAATTGAAATTATCAAAAAATATAATAAAGCTATAATGACTAATATATTGGAAAATAATGAAAAATTGGAAAGAAATAAAATTGATCTACTTAGATTGCACGAAAAAATTAATCGTATGTATATAATTGTTGATTCTGTAAAAACCACGATGAACTATTCTTTTATAATAATTTATATAGTGGACATTTTTGTTTCTTACTTATTTTTATTTTTGTAATGATAAAGTATATAAAAATATAGTAGAACTTTCATAATTAAAAATTGTATTTTGAAACTAATATAGGAATTTTTCATTAACACATACACTGACATACAATATTCCTATATACATACAATAAAGAAAAAACGGAACTATAAAATAAATAATAATATATTTGAATTGATTAGATTATGAGGAGCGTGAAAAGTCAGTAAAAGAAACTGTTCAAGACCTGGAAAAATCCATAGAAATACAAAAAAAATCATTTATTGACCTACAAAATGAATATGCTGGTTATCAAGTGGTAAGCATTTGTATAAATTACTACGACACTAATTTTATAATACTCAGATAAGTCATACAAATGTTTATTTGGACACACAAATAATAATAACTCGGATATATTGTGATACGTAAATCGTTACTTTATTGCTGTTAAATCATTTATGACAAGCATAGTCAGACGAACATCAAAAATCGGTTTTGCCAGCGTCGTTTTCACCTTTGCCCTATTCGTTCAAATCGTCCGAATATCACGTTTAGTTTCAGAATTTGCAACGAAATTAATCAGCCATCTCACGATTTAGTTAACGTATAAAAATTACAAATTGGTTATTATTATTAACTGACTATTTCCTTAACACTATACGATCAACGTTACTAATCAATTTAATGTAATTTAAAATAAAATATTATGCCATTTAAAATCATAAAACATTGTTAAAATAGTTACAGCAATATTATTAATAGTTATTTAAATCTTTTTAGAAAGTTTTCATTTTATAAACGAATCGGTAAACTATCATTTATAATCTTTTTCGTTAGCATTTAAAATTTTAAGCGTGTTATGAATTATAACACATATAGTAAAAAAACCGAATACCTCTTCGAATTTTAAAAACAATTGCGTGTTGTTTTATTTATTAAATTTATTAATAAAATGCACTTTTTTAGACCGAAAAGAAAAAATGTACTGATAAATTAATAGAAACTGAAAATAAGTGGATAGAGAAAATCGATAATTACAAACATGTAATGAATACAGAACACAGAGAAAAGGTGAAAATGTTAACTAATGAATGGAATAATGTACAAAAAGTTAGTAAAAATATAGCAAATAATCAATAGATTATTCTTTGTTTTGTTTCGTTTTTTTTTTTTATTTTTTTTTTTTTCGATTTTTGTTTCATTTCATTTATTTTCGAAAAATTACGCATTTAAAGACTGATGAGTGTAAAAATGAAGAAGTTTTTTTTCTTTAATAATAATTAATCATATTTGAAACTTTAAACGTTATTAAATATGCTAAACTTATAAATTGATTTGATATATTGTTTTTGAATTATTAGGTCCTTGAAAAGGTAATTCATGATGTTGAAACTACTCGACAAAGAGAAAAATCTCTTCAATGCCGATTAACGAAACTAAGAAAACAACTTTTTGAATTAAAAAAAAAGAAAAGGTAAATAATTTGATAAATATTTGTTTATACTTTTAACGTATGCGAATAACTATTTTCACAGAATTGAAGTCCACAATAAACACGGAAATAATATTGACAAAAACGATACTGAAAAAAGTGTATGTGAAATGGAATACTTAAGAAATACTTTATACAACTATTTAATGGGAAAGCATCCTATGGTAAATAATTGGATTAGATTTATATTGTTATTACATCGCATTTTCAATATGATATCGCATAGGAAGGCAAATGTGTTCAATTATACGCATTACAACTTCATTGTGTTGTTCTCTTCCTATTATATATATATATATATATATAAACAATTAATATTATTTGAAATTAGAATTTCAAATGAGGGAAAAATAGTTTAGTGGTATAAAAATTATCGAATAATATGTCTACAAACCGAAAATTATTATAGTGATGTTTTTCGTGGGCTATTTGTATAGGACAAGTTCTAAATTTGTAAATACAACAGCTAATTTACTCAGTCCACAATTATCTATGTTAACACTAAACCGCTTTCAAATTATTTTAAACATTTTCATTATCACAGCTGACAATGTACATTTTATAGGTGCTGATAAAAGTCTTGGCCGCTATCGTGAGGTTTGATGCCAAGCAGTTGAACACGATACTACAAAAATGTCATTCGTAAGTATACAATTTTTATTTAATAATCACATTAATGATATTTTATAAAAGTATTGAAAAATATATTTTGTGTTCAAGTTAAAAACCTTTGGACTGGGATATTAATTGACTCGAATAGTTACACTGCAATTGAACACGTACTATACATAATTTGAAAACGAAAACTGCAACAATTCCGAAACGTCAGACCACAACAGTTGACAGAATGGTGAATTCCAAAAACCACAATAATAATATTAGTAGTTTTTTTTTCTTTGAATTATTTGTCTTTATTTTAAAATTTACCTTAATTATTTATCTTTAATTTTTGTATATTTGAAAACTGTTAGTAAATACATTATTGTAACTTGACATTTAAACATACGTACAACGAATGTTACAATAATTTGCTTAAAACAAAAAAAAACGAGTATGTTCGTTTTCGTTTAACGAATTTTTACATTTTTCGTTATCAATTTGTTTACGAACTAACGTCATTAAATTTGTACACGTTGTACACAGAGTTTGTTATAGTTTAAAATTTTAAATAAAATGTATTAAAAAAAAAAAGTAACATTTTCAATACACGAATTTATTAATACGACTGAGTTATTTATTAAATAGATACGAATTAAATATTACAACAGAAATTGTTATTCTCCAAATAGTATTAACAGTAATTAATATAGCAAACGCGCATACGATTGATTGCTTAGTCAACGCCCACGTATATCGTCGACATAGCGCGTCAGTCAACTGCGATAAAACAGAACACGAAAGTTAGTCACCAGATAGCGCTTCGACAAAACATGGAGAGGGTAGCAGCAAGACGCTTATAAATAGCGGTCCGAAACCAACGGAACGCTCAGTGTAGCCGCGGCGGGCAAACGCGAACAGCCTTCTCCGTGGCAAACACCTCGTATGTGTGTATATAAAATATACACACACGTCGTGCACTGCGGCCAAGGGTCCAACATCGGCGATCCGTTCGTCACACGACAAGTCTCGGGCCCGGTGTCCATGACGACATTCTGTATAAAAAAGAAAAAGTATTACCCGATTAGTGTGTGTGTGTGTACTCGAAATAAACGTAAAAACGATCAGTTTTAATTACATTTCGAACCGTCGACCGTTTCGTATTCAATAATACCGTCGCTACGTAAAAGGACTTTTTTTTTTTTTTTCTGGTTCGTTTCTCACACCGCGCGATATGCCGTCGAGACCTAAGAGACCTCGAGAACACGCCGGCACAATCACACGGATAACATGAGAACAAAACAAAAAAAAAACGGACGAGATGAGAAGGACGTAGACAATATAGTTTTTTTATATCGTCGACGTTCGAAGAAGAAAAAAAAAACCTAACCCCGCTGATATTACTATTGTTTTCTACTCGAATTCTCGTTTCAGAATTTACGCGAATTAAAAATAAATAATAACGCGTTTGATTTCCCGCTCGTAAATGTCGATTGAAAAACACTCTTACACGCGCTAAGAACGATTTTCGTGTAAACGCATACGGGAGAGCTCGGAGCGGTGTGAAGGGGGAAACTTGTAACAACTTGAAACAATTGACATAGTTCCCTGTTCCGAACATCGATAAATAATATATTATTCGATTTCCAATATTATATTATTATTATTATTATTATTATTACTATTGTTAATCAGCGGTTGCCAGATTGTGTTTTGTCAAAACAGATTTTGGACCGCGCATATGCCACTTATTGTTGTTTTGTCTAATATTGTGGTACGAACAACGCCTTGTTGTTTCTCGTTTTCAATGAAACGAAATTCCAAGACAACAAAAACGCGATTATATTAATGTAACAAGTTGCGATGTAACTCGCTATATAATATATAATTATGCGCGTACGTTTGCTCATAAATTATACACCGTTTCGGTGTTTGCGCGTACAGAAATTCCTCGACATTTACGAACTATTAAATAGAAAATAAATCTTCTACGCCGCCGTCCACCGATTTCCATTCTCCTATTTCGCGGTTTTGGACGTTATTACACTTCTCCATTCTATAATCTTTTCAAATCCTTATTCCAGCTACATTTGTCTGGGCCTCCCTCGGCGAGAAATAAAATAAATGTAAAATTAGTATTTTAAATATAAATAATAGTATAATATATAATGAATATGCTTGTAAAATATTCTATTACGAAAACGATGACGTGTTTACAGTAAATAAAAAAGTATTGTACAGGGAATGAGGAGGGGGAACTATTTTTTTCTCTACGCTGTTCTTATTATCCGATTGTTAAAATCGAGTTTGTCTATTACTACACGTATGTTTTCGATTTTTTTTTCTTTCTTTATAAGTATCGAATTTAAACGTGCGAACAAGTATATATAAACGCACCGCGAATAATCGTAGTAAATAGGTACAGCTCATAATATATGTAATGTGTTATCTATGTACGTAAAAAAAAAAAAAATTCACTATTCGTATATTGTATAAATACACTACTTCGCCTCGACCTATAGCTACAAAATTTTGCTCGTGCTTTGGAGAAACGTCCTCGTTATGATCGCCTTAGGTCCAAAGGGGAGTGACTGCGACTGATCCGAAGAATTTTACGATATTGTGTGAACGTTTAAATTCCTATAAAAGAATAAATAATAATCTATACAGAGTTCAACCGATCGGTGTGGGCAGGGGAGGGGCGTCAGTTATTGCTGAGTTTATATCGTTTGAATCTTCGATAGCCAAATGTAAATTCGTCTACGCTTCGTTTCATCGAAATCTCAACGAATAAAAAAAATCGAATAGTATTCGAGCAGAAAAAAAGGCTTTAAAAAAGCGTTCGGAGACTTAGAAAATAATTGAACAACGAAACGAGGATGGTCCAAAACGATAGGGAAAAAATCACGAACAATTTTGCACGATTCATAAGTGTAAAAAATGCCCCTGAACAGAGCCTCTTCAAGGTCCATTCGCACACGTCCGGAATGTAAATCAACGTAACCAGCCGCAAATATATTCCTCGTATCGTTTTTTTTTTTTTTTTTTTATCAAATTTTCTCATTGTAATGTTTTATCATTTAAATGTGTTATATATGTAGTTTTAATATATTACGTCTATTAAAAAAAAATGTTTTTTTATATATATATATAATATTATAATAACGCGAATATTTATGGCTAAGGCAACCGACCACGAACCGAAAGCAAATGATTGCATGATGAAGAGGATTCGGAGAAAAAGAGAAACGCAAAGAGCCGTCGACGAAAACGAATATTTTCTTTCGCCCGTTCCGGATACTTGCGAATGGATCTTCTCTACATTCCGATGGACGCTAAAATAATAAGAAGACACCACGCAAATATTACTTTAGGCAGAAACGAATTGGCTCCTTTAGAACGGCCCGGGAGATTTTTCTCGACGCGACTGATATAATTTGTAACACGCAATGCCTATTATAGCGTTTTACTACTCATATTTTAATATACCTATCTCAATTTTAGCATATTTATATTGCCTACAATATCTTCGTAAAAAAAATATTCTGAAACCTCAAAAATTAATTGAAAAAGTATATTTTAGTTATTTTAATTAAATTATAATCGTTCATTCTATACAGAAATTATTGAGAAAAAAAACAGTGTAATAAATGTATGTATTGTCTCACTGATTCTATTATAGAAAGTCAATAAGGGTATTTAAAATGCTATTATCTCTGCATTTGCCATTAAAACAAACTCATCAAAATATTCTTTTGTACCGTACTGGTTATTAGACGGTTTTTTTTATCTCCTAAGCGTAAAACAACAATATAAATACATATAATAATAATAATAATAATTATACGGGAATTGAAAATACTCGTTTTAACTTTTATTTTTTTCAAACAAAATTATCAACTGGCTGCAATCGATACAGTATACACACACGCGCACACGTTGGCGTATCTAGAATTGTGTCCTGAAATCGTTCATAATTATGTTATTAAAGGTGACTTCAAGTAAAGGATTACACACATTTTAATCTAACATGAAAAACCGAAAAAGTATATTATTTAAACTGAATTTGATTTTCGACGACTATCGTTATTAACTCGTTACAACTACGGATATATGACTGACTGTCGAGCAGAGCCGGATTACGGAAGAGGAGGGCTAAGAGGACTATGGCTCAGGGCTCCCTAACGAATAAGTGCCTCGAAAAAAATTTGGGATTGTCATTTATTTTTTTAAATTATGGCATAATTTTTAAAAATTTAATAAATACCCACAACATTAGAAAACAGTTATTTTAATCAAATATATTTTTTAAATATTTATCAAAATAATAATATTGACAAGTACAAAATTTCAATGCGTTTTTAATCGATTTAAAGTCCTGTACCTAAATTATTTTTATTGCATCATAAGATGTACTAAATAAGCGTAAGAAATTTTTATTTGTAAAATTAGGGCTCCCAGTTTGAATCAGCTCGGGGCCACTTATATCATTAATCCGGCTCTGCTGCCAACGGGATCTCCCCCTCCTCCCTATTTAAATCCGTCGCCGTTATTTTATAACAACATTTTTCGTTATTAAACGACAATGTTAATATAAATGTGTGTACACGAAATCCCTGCACACCATTCGAAGAGATCTATTATTTCCCGATCTCCCTTTCTCTATATATATGTGTGTGTGTGTGTATTAATCGTCGGATGAACGTGGTTTCAACCGCAAGAGTGGTTCAAGGATCGATGCTGCCGGTTCGGCGGATCTTTTGGGGGGCCGAGATCTGATTGGAGCGCTGTCAGTGAAAGGCGCGCGCGCACACATTATCCTGCACGTATACGCACACACACACACGCATATATATGACAACATTTGTCACGTGCGTGTTGCGTTATTATTATTCGATATATATATTTTTTTTTTCGTTATTATTATTTATTATTATTATTATTTAGTATTACTACGACAAGTACTGTGTAATAGCACAGTAAGCCAGAAGCCGCGCCGCGTCGATTGTCTGACGGATCGCGCGAGATATCGTAGAGAAAATTTTCATAACTCGGCCGCCGCCGCCGCCGCCGCCGTCGCATCATCATCATCATCATGTACGCGTTCTGGACGTTATCCGCAATGTTGCTGCTGCTCGAAGCGACAACTGGTACGTTTGTTTGTATTATACTCTATTAAAGAATTTAATATCGTTTTCGATTTTTAATTTTTTTTTTTTTTTTTTTTACAATAAAATCTCTTTCTTAAGTGACCGTATAAATATTTAAAAAAAAAAAAAGGTGGTTTTTTTGTTTTTTGGAATTTTCGCCGATTCTAAAATCCGAGTATATCTATGGTCGTTTCGAAAACGCGTGTTAGACACATAGTAATGGGGGAGCAGGTGAAGGGAAACGTACGTACACCGCGAGACGATATTTCTATTATTATTTTTTTTTATTTCGTATTTGAATAATAAGCGACACTGCACAGGCGTATACTTGTGGCCTAAATAATCGCGATACGCCTCGCGGGTTATAATAATAATAATATTCGACGGGCGCGCGTTACATCAGAAACACTTTATTACTGCGCGCGCGGCGCATTGTGCGCGGCGAAGTTGTGCAACGTTAACGGCCCCGCCGCCACTCGTTCTGGACACGTTTGACGTGGAAAAAAAACGAAATGCGCCGCCTCTGAAAAATGACGGATTGGAACGGAACCGGCTCGAAGGCGCGTTTCTCTCTCTCTCTCTCTCTCTAAACGTATCGTCGGGTTGATGTAAATAAAAAAATATATACACAAGTATATATCGGTACACGCCTCGGATAAGATCAGAAAAACAAATTGTATATAAAATTACGAGTAGTTTATATATGGCTGCGCGGTTTTCGTCTCCGGCGGCGGCGTGCAGGTGAAAGTCTCCGCTCGATCGATACACATAAATATATATATATATTAAATATAAAATCGCCATATAATAAGAGTAGTTCTATGCCCCTTCCCGCCCCACTGGACGTTAAACGAGTTTCGTGGTACACACGACGACGGGTTTATATTACAATATTCGATAATAATTTAGCAGCAGGACGCAGAAAAAAAAAGCTTACTTATCATAAGATAATATTAATTATCGCCGCCAATCGTTGACCGTCGTCTGTAAGCAGAAAATATTGAAAATACCGAGATGCGATACCGTTGAGAGTAATTTACGCAGATCGTCGTTTTGTAGGCATAGTTTTTTTTTTTTTGTTTTTAACGAAAAATTAAAACAATTACGTGGTGAGTCAGTGACGGTGTCTCAAAAAAGAAAAAAGATCTTTCCCATTGCCCGTGCGATTATAATTGCGGATTTTTAACTGGAGGAGGCTCGCTGATCCGCCCGACTTTATTGTCGAAAATCCGAACAAAACGGAGTGGCGTTTAAAACGACTTTAATACTGAGTTTAGCTGAGTAAAGTATTTTAAATCTTTTCTTTTCCCCAATAAAAATGACTTTCAACCACAACAATACTATTTGTTCGTTTAATTTTTCAACTTACGAATATTAGTTTTTATAAAAAAAAAAAAATAACACTTTATTTATAGGAATTCAAAATGCATGCATTTTACATTATACACGTGTATTATATAAAAATACAAGTGTACAGAAGAAGAAAAAAAGAAGTCTTTGAACTCCCTTGAAAAGTAATATCAATAATCGATTGTCCGGATTAATCGAATGTCCGAACTCAAAAAAAAAAAAAAAAAAATTAAAAGAAAATAGTATTTCTTCCAAATTTTTAGGAAACTATTATTGAAGAAAATACCCCGTTTCAAATAAAGTACTCCAAACTAGATACAACTTTGCTACTACTGGAACGTAACACTAGAGTGTTCTTTCTTGTCGTCAAAAATGTTTACACAGAAAAAAAAAATAAGTATATAAACGTTGTAAAACCAATTAATATTATTAGGTTTCTCGTTTCGCTCTGAATCTAAAACTCCTCTCGTTCGTTCCCTAACGCGTTTTTTTCTCCCACGTGTATTTTCTAATACACGAACGAATGCTTTATTATTTCTTTAGATTTTTACTATTCAAATATTTATTATTATTATTCTAATTATTGTTATTATTATTATTAAAATATAATTTATCGTGTTGTTTCCCAGTGATCTGGTGCCAGGAATACGAACAGTCGTCGCAGTGCCCGGAGAAATACGGCGAACAGACGTACCCCCATTCGGATTATTGCGACCAGTTCTATTTGTGCACCAACGGCACGCTGACATTGGAACAGTGCGGCAACGGTCTGCTGTACGACGGCAAAGGAGCCGCTTATCATCACTGCAACTACCACTGGGCCGTCGAATGCGGCAACCGTAAAGCCGAACGTACGTTTAACGTCTGACAATAGCGATTTCAAACATTTTCCTCGTGCTATACGGAATTGTCTCACTGCAGACATCCGCAGACAAAGGCCGTAGGAATTTTGTTCTGTTCGACATTTCCACAAGTCCTCTTCTATTAAAATAATCGCGATACTTTAGAAAAAAGCATATTTTTAATCAAATCATATGACCATTTCTATAAAGGACTTAAAATTACGATTCTAATAATATTCTCTTTAACAATGATAATCGAGATGGCCGATCAAAAAATATAGATTACATATATATATATATATATATATAAATCAACTGTATTTACTAGTATATAAAGCGAAAAAAGAATAATAAAAAAAACCCCCCAAGACATTGTAAGAATATTTCATAAAGTCGAAAATTCCAAGCACGAAAAAATGTAAAATTGTAAATCGTTTTAAATGATTAAAATAAAGTTTTAATAGAAATAAGTAAATCTTGGTGAATTTTTGGAAATTTAGTAATATGTAATATTGTAAACCGATAACCTTTGTAGCTGAGTCTCAAAAAGAAAACTTTTTGACAAACGCCTTCTTCGAAAATTCACCGGTAAACGTAAAAACCAATAAAAATAAGACAATATTCTTTTTTTGAAATTAAAATAAATTTAAAAATTGCGTTTGATTTGCGTCTAACACTATTGTTCGTGACGAAGCATCGAGCAAAATGAAACCTGAAAAAACTTTCACATTTGTACAAATTTACGCTTGCGTTAATAAAAATTACGAGAGAAATTCTCTCGCGAGTCCGATTTTCGATCCGTACGCGACGTATATTTATATATATATATATTTTTTTTTTCGTTTCAACATTTTTTCGCTAAACACCAATTTTCGTACGTATATTTTTCAATTTTCGTGAGTTCATAAAAACGCGGTTGAGTTATTGAACGTACGGCGTGCTCGTATAAATCTTATTTAACGTATTATTTTCAGGCATCTGTGTAGTACTTTTTGTAAACGAAACAACATAAATCAAAAATAAAAATATTATCCTACCCGGTTCCTAAATGATGTGATTTCCTAATGAAATAAAAAGGCGTCTATCAAAATGTTTTTATATAATATAAACGTTTCGCATAAATATTGTAGCCGAGACGCGTGTGATCTAAAATTAGCACTCATGACTCCAAATCGTATTTGATTATTTTCTTTGAATCGCCACCGGGCGTACGCGAATACAAAGTGAACACTCGTCTTCTATCATTAGATGGTAAAAAAATTGGGGTCAATAACATTGCTGTTTTTAATTAAGTCATATGGATTTTTTTTCATTCTTTGACGTCTGCGTATTATTATATCAAATCTTCTTCTAATACTTTTTGCAAGATCAACATACCTCGGCGGTATTTTTCAATACCGTAATTTCTTTTTCTTTTCGAGAAATGAATTATTTTTACGAGTTCGATTTAAACGATACGTGACTATTTTCATTCGATAGAGGGACATAATTATATAGATGAACGATAATGTCCTGAAACCTATTTTCGAGCAAATAGGTTAACTGACTGACTATTAACGGACTAAATAGTTTACGTCAACTTGATTTCGATTTTTTTACTGTCACATTGACTTTAACTCGACGTTTTATTCGGATCATTGAGTTTGAATTCAAATTTCCGAAGATTTTATTGTCGACATATTTCAACTAAACACGTTTTTCAAGACGACTGTTACAATAACTGTAATAGGGAAAAACAACTTTGGGATTTCGTACGAATTGTTGAAAAATGTATTTGTATAAATTTACATGATTAATTTTTTCATACAAAAAATCATCTGACGGACGATTAAAAAAAAAAAAAAAAAATCAACTTATATAAACTGATATATGCAAATTATCAACTTAAAAAAAAATTAGTCACATTTATTTCAGCAAGTTAAACAGAATTTGACTATTTCGAACACTAAACCGAATTTAACATTGTAAAAACATATTTGAACTCCTTAGCCTCTTTTTTTTTATAGATTATTATATAAATATATCAAAGAGGTGTTTTAATTGAAACCGTATTAAAAAAAAGTTTTTATCTATTTAGAACATTTTTTTAGTATACTAAAAAGGAATATATATATATATATGAAAAATTCAATCAAATCTCTAATTATACACTAATCTAGAAAAACTCCGTACAAATTTTTCGTCAGAATCAAATTTTCTACATAAGTGGTTGCCTTTTCCTTTTAACATTTTAGTTCTAAATCATCACACCCGGGACTATACGCTCATAAAATTAATAAACTCTTTCGAATGTAATGACGTGTAAGTAGTATAAAGGTAACTCTCTCTCTCTCTCTCCCCAATAATTATATTTTACTTCTCGCACAACACTGTACGTATTTCGAAAATTGTCTTTCACAATACTTAGAGTTTATAAGAAAAAAATGCGTTTTTCTCTTAAACTTAAGAAGAATTTTTTTTAATCTTTTTTTTCCCCTATTTTCAGTGACGCAGATCAGCTCTCCTGGATGCGAATACCAGTTTGGTTTGTTCTCGGACGGTTCAGCTTGCAGTACCAACTACGTGAAATGCGAACACGGTTCTCCGTACACTTTGCCCTGCGAACCGGGTTTGGCGTACGACGACAGGATCAAGAAATGCAACTGGCCCGACGAACTGGTCGACTTGGGATGTAACCCTGCCGGTACGAAATTTCCAAAAACAAAAAAAAAGTCGCCGGTTCTTTTTTGATTCTATTTAAATTGGAATCTTTCAACAATTTCTCGACGAATTTTCTCCTAATTGTATAGGTCAACCAGCCAGAGTGAGCAAATAATGATAGTTTTGATTTTGATTAACTTTTTTTCTACTACTCGTGGTTCTTTCTTTTACCAGTTCAATACGACGCCTTATCCTAATATCCAGGTATGGTACATGGTTATCATACTAGTGAGGTCATCACTACATGACGATCACATCAAAGCTTATGAAAATAGTATAATGATAAAAATATTTCTTTTAAAATCTACGTTGTTTGCCGTGTATTCTTGTAAAAGAATATTATAAGTATTTGAAAAGGAACACGAAAAACAAATTCGAACGTACAACAAGGATAGTAAACAATGTTCCGTGATCCCGAGTCATAAATAATTGTAATGTCTTTATCACAGTCGTGATAACCTATAAAATAAAAAGAAACCGGGTGCTCGGTAAAAGCGTAAACCACGGTCGTTTCGAATAATTTTAATTCGTTGATTTTTGAAGGATCAAAACAAAAGAAACCAACATCATTTCCGAATCCATAGCGATTATTACAATTCAAAATCTATTAATCAACAGTTTATATTTTTTAAACACTCTCTCCCCAAACCCAATATTGTTTCATTGTATATATTTATTATTATTTCTCTCGCAGACATAATCGGATTCAGCTGCCCGGATAAAGTGGACCCGCATTCGGTCTCGGCCAAATTCGAACCGTATCCGAGATTCGCCCTTCCCGGAGACTCGCACAGATTGATCACTTGCGTGCACGGCCATCCCAGGTTGATAAGTTGCGGCGAAGACAGCGTGGTGGACGAATCGTCACTCACTTGTGTCGAGTACGTATTTAAGCGCAATTAGATTACAGCACTTGGTCCATGTAAGATATTTTTCTGTACTTTCAATTTCTATGGGAAAAACAAAAAAATTCTACTCACTCCGAGGAAAGCATATTGAATCGCAATCGAATCGAAAAAAATATCATCACGTTCGAATATTTCTCCAGTAATGAAAAGTGTAACATCGAACCGAAACGGTGGCCCATCGTAATCGAAATGTCAAAAATAGTTTTTTTAAAGAAAATGAAAATTTTACAAAGTCATGAACGATATATTGTGTACATTGAATTCATGAAGTGTACGTGACTACGACGATACGATTGAAATATCGATAGGAAAAGAATTTTTTTTTTTTTTAATTTTGTACGGCATATCGTCAACAAAACACGTTTTTAATTGATATAAGAAACTAATTATACGGTGCTTATTTCAATTTTTTTCCTCTCTATAATTACAATCCGATTTATTATACGCCATCGCTCAAGCAGTTCGTCTCAAGACAATACTATTGCTACACAAGAACCGGACTTGAAAATTATCCACCCCTAGACACCATCAAACAAACGCCTCATTTCTAAAACAGACATCGATTAGAAGTCATTGAAAACAAAATAATTATTAAAACTTCAGGACTTTAACTGCTAGACACTATTTCGGTATCGACATTTTCACATAAAATCTATTTATTATTATTTTTTTAATACACTTCAAACGTATTAAACGTTATAACGCCTATAAGAAGTTATAACGATTATAATTTTTGACGTTGAAAATTAATCGCAATTTCTTTTCGTGTGTATTGTTACAGGTCCCATTACAGGAAAAGGAAATAGATCACATCGATAATCTATTCGTGCCATTTTCACCGTACATTTTTACCGAATCACATATGAATATGTTGTGGGAATATTATTCAAACGGCATATTACCATATAGCTGCATTAACGTCATTTTTTGGACTTATTACACACCAAATCAATGGTTTAAAAATAAATGTTTTCCGAATTATGTGCGTTGTTCTTATACTATTATCGTCGATAAGATAATAAAGTATTTTTAATGGAATTTGTATCGTTTGACGAATGTTAAATTCACATACTAAAAACTTTCATCTTAACATAGAAATAACTATAAATAAAAATACTCTATAATTAATATGGAGATAGATCATGGAATTTGTATCGATAAAAAGTCATAGTTAACGTTTTTTTTTTATCTCTACATACGAGATATCTCTAATTTTTTTTCCGCCTGATTTTTTTACCGCTATCTTTTTTTTTGTACGTGTATTCGACAAAGATAACCGGTGCGGTAGAAAACTAACGGTTAGCGGTTTTTTTTCATCTTAAAAACAAATAATAATTATTCTATTTTATCCAATTGCTACTGCCATATGAGTTAACTCACTGACTGATTGATACTATTTGTAGTATTTTATTTATATTTAGAGTGGAGTAGGACAAAATATAATATGTCGATAATCGTAAAGTGTTGGACGTTTCGACGCAACTGGCAAATTGGTGGTAGCATATCGATACAAAAAAATAATCTATATTATGTTACGCAAACGATTTATTATTCAATTTTGACTTTAAACACTATAAAGTCTATGACATTAGTCGACCTCCAGTTAATCTAAACTCTAAAATAGTTTATGCACGTGACTTACCTATATTTGATCCAATAGATTAAAAATTAAATATTTACTTCTTTATTTAACTAGAAATATTAACTTTTTAGCTATATAAATTTAGATATTTTGCAACGCTGGTCATTGATACTTTAAAATAAAATTAATCTGCAATAATAATAATAATAATAATAATAATAAAATTATTTCTATTAAATATCGTCCGGAAAATAGTATATTAATAACAGAAACTGAATTTATAACTTGTAACGTTTTAATTATATACATGTAATACGCATTAATTATTAAAATCTAATTCGATTTGAATGGAAAAAAAATATTCCGTTAAATTTTATCAAATTGAATATATATACTCGTATAATAGAAGGTAGGATCAATTATATGGTATGTATAAAGTAATATTATAATTTCGTTACGGCTCTAATAAATCGAAATACACTTGAGTAAGTATATTTAATAATGCATTATAATAAATATTTTTACGTTAATATGGCGAAGAAAATTTCAACAAATTACGTAGTCAGTCTTTTATTTTTCACTGACTAAAACTTGTTTAAAATATTTAAAATCCAATTTTTTTTTTTAACTAATATTTTAATCCAAAAACGCGTTAGATTTGTAAAAACATTAAACAGTAAGGTATAGTATAACTAAAATTCCTTTTCGACGTGTTAATTTAATTCAATATAAAAATTTTTATTCATCTTTGACATATAACAAAGTGTATATAAATATGATTTGGACGAATAAAATTGAAATATTATATTTTTATTGGATATGTAATCTATGAGTCAAATATGTCCGTAGTATAGTATTACAATTGAAATAATACCGCGATTGTGACATAGCAAGGAAATGTGAAGAATTTTCATCTTTGATACGAAGCTTACTAAAATATAAACGTGTCATACTACTTTAATAACGATAATATAATTCGTGTTTATAATTTATTTTTTTTAAATCGTTTACCCATTTACACACTTAAAAAAATATTTTTATTTTATTATTTTGTTACTATAATTTTTGAACTTAAATGATTTTATTATTTGGGAATTCTTTTTTTAATTGAAATATTTTATTTCATATTCATAAAAAAAAGTAATAATAATAATGTTTTAAAGGATATTTTTGACGTTTTTAGGTAATAATTGCGTATTTAAGGGCATTAAGATCTAATAATAATAACGTTGACGTTCTCATACTATTTTAGAAAATATAAATATTTTATCGAATAAATAATTTATAACAGTAACATAAAAAAATGTAGACAAATTGCATTATTCCTGTAACAATTATTAATGTATTTTTCCACATGAAATGTGTGTGTGATATATATTATGACGCGCGTGTCGTCTCCTCGTCATTTCATTGCATAATTACTACATTATAATATTATGGTTATTTAACAATATTGTTCACAAATGTTGTAAATTCACTTAACAACAATTCGACAAATTCGAAACACAACAAATTCATAAATAATTAAATAAAACAAATGTTTTATGTTGAATGTATAAAATATTAATATGGAATCCAAATTAAGAAAACAGCAACGTTTTGCGGGTATTGTGGATGTCGGTTTTATTGTGTATCATTTGATCAAATATTATTTTTGAGTTGTATTATTATTTTTAAATTGAAAACAACGTAAAACCATAGCATTTAAAAAATGACTCTGAACGAAATTTTGTTTATTATTATTTTTTTATAGTTTTTCAAAATTCTAACTTCACTCACTTAAAAAAAAAAAGTTATTTCAAACGATTTTCTAGATTTCGTTTAAATGTTATATATCTTAAGCTTGTAATATATTTTGAAACTCTAAATACTCTAAAAAAAAAAAAAAAAAAAAAATGGGCATGTCTAAATACGTTGACAATTTTAACTTTCTTGTTTTTTCGTAATTTTCTCTCGCGCTTAAGAAAACTATTCAGAATCTGAAGAAACGTGTCAAATAAAGTACCGATTAGATATAATAACAGAGTTTTTACAAATAAATTATTACACATTATTATAAAACAAAAAACCATTCGTTCTTTCGCTCATAATCAAAAATTATACATAATTACGTGTGTTTATATATAATGTGTTTTTTACTCGACTATGGTTGAAAATTACTCAGAAAGTCCTCACTCACGATAAAAATCATTAAAATTTTCTTCGAATCAATTGTAAAAATATAATATAACGCTCAACGTTTACCGCAAATTTAATCAATTAAAAAATAATGATGATAATATAATAATAAAATTATATAATTATTTTAATTCCGGTTGCGATTCGAAATACCTTTATATATCTTTTTCTTCTACCAATTACTTGTTTAGCATAACAAATAAGTGCTCAGCGTACAAAATATGTATATATATATATATTTTGTTTTCTATTATTAAATATTAAAACTTATTCTTAAATGGCAATTATGCATCTTTTTAATAATAGACAATAATAAAAATATGAAATTAATTTTTATTGTACAAAATTAATAATTATTTATATAATATATAAAAAAAAAATTACATGACATGCGGACATGACAATACATAATACATAATAAGAATAATATATATATTTATATATGTATAACATTTATCGAAAACAGTTATATGTATTATACGAGTATATATATATATATATATTAAAAACATTTTTAAGTTATTATGTTTATTATTAGAAAATAAAATGCATTAAACTCAGTCCTTTGGCAAGCGATTTCAAATTTGTATCGATTCAATGATTAACGTCTAAAAAACATTGCACACTCTTAAACGTAAATTGTCAAACAATTCATGCGCGTACAAATAAAAAATATACATAAAACTAAAGGGAACGCCCGGTGTGTAATTAGTGATTTTAATTTTGTAATATTGCGCGATCAAATTAATCGCTTTTATATATTAAACCGATAATTTTCTTTTTAAACATATATTTATATCTGAAACTAAAAACAAACGATAAATTTAAAACTAATCGGGGTGGAAAAACTGGTCGATCGCGTTTAGAAATCGAAACGCAGGTTATGGTTAGGTCAGGCGTTTTCTACTCATGATCGTATTACATTATTTTGTGTGTGTATGTGTAAATAGTATATAATTCATCGGTCGAATAATATGGCTTACTATAAGAGTGTTACTTTAATTACAATAATTACCTATTAGAATTTTCGCGTATAAAAAAACTATTTCTGTGTACGCCATAGGTATTTGATTGCACTTGAGTAGTATTTTTTTTTAAATTCTAAAAAAAAAAAATTATATGTAATTTCAAAATTGTATATCAGTTTATAAAAACGTAGTGAGGCGGGAGAATTTGTGTAATTTTAACGTAAATCGTAATCACACGAAACGTGCAAAGTCAAACGTGTCCGGAACACGTATAAAATAATATATATATACGAATAAGATAAAACATATTGAAAATATCTATTCTATTTAAAATTCATTTTCTAATCTTTTGAAAAGTTTTTAATTTTTTATCGTTTTTCTTCGGCGTACAGAATTTTTTTTCTTTTTTTTTTTTGCTTTTCTGTAGGATCCTGTGAATTCGATTATTTGCACTATATGAACGCGTGTATGCGTGTTTATGTGTACGTGTATAGGTTTTATGAATTAAACGAAATTCTACTGCAGCAAACGTCGTGTTTAGTGTTCGGAATACTCGACCGGCACTTCAACGTCTTCTTCTTCGTCTCCGTACGAGACGATTCCGTTTTCTCTCCTCTGAACCACGTGCTGTTGTTGTTGTTGTTGTTCCTGCAACGGAGGCAGTTGGAACTGTTGTGGTTGAGACCGTTGTTGTTGCGGGACGAACTGTTGTTGTTGTTGTTGTTGTTGTTGTTGAGGTTGCTGAACGTTTCTGGCCGTTTGCTGGAACTGAGCCCGTGATTGTTGTTGGAACTGTTGTTGCTGCGGCTGCGGCAATTGTTGTTGTTGTTGTTGAACGGCCGGCTGTTGTTGTTGCTGGAACTGTCTCTGCTGTTGATTGCCTTGCCGTTGCTGTTGCGGTTGCTGCGACCTCTGCTGCTGCTGCTGCTGCTGCTGCTGCTGACGTTGCGGTGCCGGGGTGTTGACGACCTTAGCCTGTTGCTGTTGCTGCTGCTGCTGCTGCTGCTGTGGCACGTTCTCTTCGCCATTGTCCTCGTTGGTTGGCAAATCGTCCGGTGACGGTATCGGCGTGGTCGGCACTTCGCAGTCCTCGGTGGGCGGCACCACGCACCTCAACGTGCGCCTGTCGAACACCAACATGGCCGGACACCGCTGCAGCCTCGGGTAACCACCCTGGCACTGCCAGTACCTGTTGCACGATTTACCCAAAGGCACGTTTCCGTTGGCGTCTTCGTTGCACAGGGCTAGAAAAAAAACTCGCATAATATAATAATTATACGCATCGTTGCGCGTGTTAATAATTTTTTTTTATAGAAAAACGGTAATCGACAAAACATACAATAACATTTCTAAATTCTTTTTTAAAATCGAATAAATTGTTTATCATTAAAATCGAGATTGCTGTAAGTCGGCCAGTATTCGAGATAGTAAAAAAAAAAAAAACATAAAAACAACGTGTTCTATTCGAACGTTGTGCGAAAAATATGTGCGTGTTCATTGAAAAAAAAAGTAAATTTTAATGCACGTGCGCTCACCAAAAGTTTAAAAATTTTAATAGATTATCCCAAAACTCGTGTTGATATGCTTTCCAATATCGTTCTGAAAAAAATCCGACTTCCGACGGAGATAGTCCAGTAGAAATATCTCGTTTTTAACATTTCATTTTTTTTTTTTTTTTTTTTAACAAAACGCTCTACACGTTTTCGGAAAAACAAACTATAATATTATATAGTCGTCGGTGATGACGACGGAAATTCGGCAAACATAAAATGTGTAAAAAGAAACAGGAAAACACACACACGGTTTCCGTGTAAATATTGCGTAATACGAATGATATACGAGTATTATTATATCCTTGTAACGCGCGTGTACGCGGATAAAATACGCGTTTACATATTGTATATTATCAAAATTATGTCAAAATGACTATATAATATATATGAATTTATTATATAACGATACAAATTCTAGTTGAATCGAATTATAATCTGTGAACGGGCGAGTAAAACGCGCGTATAAACTAAGAAAAAAAATAAATAAAAATTATACGCATAACGATCGCGGGATTTCTCTTTTAACGTGTGACGATGACGTTAAAATACGTTGTAAAATACATTGTATGCGTGTACATTTATATCGTACAAATAAATATAATGTTCACTAAAAGTTGAATTCGGTGTCTCCGCTTGTACATATAATGACGCAACATTA
Organism: Chaetogeoica ovagalla; assembly: GCA_032441825.1. Taxonomy (NCBI): domain Eukaryota; kingdom Metazoa; phylum Arthropoda; class Insecta; order Hemiptera; family Aphididae; genus Chaetogeoica; species Chaetogeoica ovagalla. The sequence goes on along the minus strand of CM063738.1, from coordinate 1,667,045 downwards.
TTATTATTATTATTATTATTATGTGTACGGGTTCGTATAATGTATACAGTGTACAGAAAATATTTAAATACGACAATACATTATAACGTTAACGAATATCGACGGAAAATCTCGGTTTCGTTTTAAATAATATTAAAACGAGTATTCGTTTATTGTTATTATAATAATAATAATAATAATAATAATAATAATAATAATAATAATAATAATAATAATAATAATAATAATAATAATAATAATAATAATAATAATAATAATAATAATAATAATAATAATAATAAAAATAATAATAATAATATGGAATTAAATATCGTTCGCACGGAATAACGATAAATTTTCATAATAATTTTTGTATTATATATATATTTTTTCTCGAAGATACAAAAAATAAATAACGACATCGTCGTCATCATCACACGTACAGCAACCGATGTAAAAACATAATGAGTCAGCAGAAGGAGGCGTACCCAGAATTAAAATTAAGTATAGGTCCGTTTATAATTTCAGAAAAATAAAATGTTAAAAGCCAATAATTCCTAGATTATACATTGACTGGAGAGTAAAAATTAAAAAAAAAAAACTATATTATTATATAATAAAGAATTTTATACATTATATATATATAAAACAAATTAACGAAAAGCTCATACGATACATCGGTATCTGTATCCTCTTAGTTGCGATAACTTATTATATGAGCAGATATTCGATATTGTAAAATAAATTTTATTTATATTGTTATAAAAAAAAAATTGATTTCCATACGTCTTTATGAAATACGTTTGGAAACAAATACGTTTTTATTATTCCGTTATTATTTGGTCGACGGGAAGCTGTGACATTTTTTCAAAAATGGTAAAACACGATTAGACACAGTGTAGCAATGCGAGTTCTTTTCGATTTTCAGAAATGAATTATTTGATATTTTCGAAAAACTTATACGTATACGAATTATTGCGTTCGCGTTTCAGACGACTTATCTGATGATTTCAACTGGAAAAAATTATAAAAAAATTCTCTATTTTCCGTGCGGATTGTTAATGAAATAGAATGTTCGTTATTTTGACTGTACACCTCGAACTACAGTGTGATTTCGCGAGATGGGTCAACTCAAACGTGTTATAACGTTTGAGTTACTTGAACGCGCGCTTATAAGGGCGGATTTTTCCCCTGTGTTTGACAAGAGGAAATTAATAAAAATTAAATCCAAGTACTCACGGTGTTTCTGACATCCCTCCACGTTCTCGGGCCAATCGCAAGAGTGCATGTTCTCGTTGTACAACAGTCCGCCGATGCACAGCTGTTCGGTGGCCGTGCCGTTCCAACAGGTCCAGTATCGCGTGCACGAGGTCTCGTGGCCGAATATGCCGTACAGCCAGTCGCAGTGATCGCGAGATATGGGCCCGTCTGCGGAGAGGATAACAAAAAAAAATAAAAATAAACGAATAAAAGACGCATGGTCAATAGCCGGTCAGGCTCTTGTAGACGACGTTTTCACAAGTTCGCAAAACGTTACACGACATTTATTATTATTATTATTATTATTATGGACACGGGCAATATACTTTTCACTAACCTAACGTAATTCGACGCGGTTCGTTTTGTACCGTTGACGTTTTGCGAAAATAACGAACGGGGTGGTCACGGACGACGTTTCAATAAATTGTACCGACGCGTGGGATAATGTTAATTCGAAAAATTGTCTCCCGACTCGGTGCAGACAAATGTCAGCGAGATTCTAACAGACAGGTTTTATGGAAAACCGAATTCTCACGATTTCGCCAGTGTTACACGCCGTGGCGTGGCCAAGGATTTCTGGATACGAGAGTTGGGACCAGTATTGCCCATGTTGATAACAACAAATCAATCTTTTATTATATCGTTTTTTACTTATAATTTACGTATTTTATTTTTAAAATTAGGAGGATGGCCATTCTGCTAACATTCTGGGACTGAATCGATATGAATAAATACAATTGATAAAAAAAAAAAAAAAACAGCGACCACTCGCCTGGCTGCTACGCGCTATCAGTGACACGTATCCAAAAGTCGCGCGTATGTATGCGCATTGTTCTCGAATAAAAAATATAAAAATAAAAAATAGCATATTTCAATTCGAACGGTTGTGAAAATGGAAATTCGAATGAAATCTTCGGTTCGAGCGGGAGGAAAGACACTCGTTAGATGTTCTTGGAAACGTGTACAATTCGGATTTTTCACGGATGTTTCCCCCTCGTTTTTTCGTTAATACTTTTATATATAAGTTCCTACTCCTCCTCGGAGCTATAATAAACCGCGCGTTTAAACGGACCGTAAATTTAGGTTTACCCGAAAATCTCGTATTGCACGCAATCACGAGGACTGAAATCCTAAAACGGTTTGCGTTGACGTAACGCGCATTGTGTTGACCAGGCGATTGCGGTTCGCGTGCGCGCCCTGCCCGGGGGAACTTTCACCTGCGGCCGACTTCCCGCCGATCGTGCGCGAAAGAACACTGAGAACTGCGGGAGAACACGACCGGAGCCGAGGATCGTGCGTCACGTTCGAGCCCCGGGCGAATAGCGGTCGATTGCGCGCTCGAGGATGCGATACGGCGACCGAGACGACGGTGTCCGTAGTCGTGGACCCGAAGGGCTTGAGAACAGCCGCAAAGTACCTCGTGTGTCGTTACGAGCGAACGACGAGTTACGAGTAAACGGAAGATCGCGCGAGAAATATTATCTATAGAACGCGGGTATCCGGAGAACGGTTTTGCGACATCAAAGAAGGAGAGGAAAAAAAAACCGGTGCCTCGCCCGCGAAATTTACCGAAACCAAAAAATACGATATTCGATTTCTAATTTTTGTTTTTTTTTTTTTGTTTTACGTCTTAACTGGACCACACGAGACGTAAATTTTACAAAAACGAACAAAAATGTTTCAATTAATTATTTACTTGCGGCAAAAATACTGTTTACTCTTTGCGATTACGCAATTCCTCAATATTATTCGCGCACTGCACGCGCAACGTTTATTATTTATTGTTGCGCGTGCTGCGAGAACGTTTCTCCTCCTATCCTTGGCCCCGGCCTATAATGATCGATTATTTTGTTTTCGTTTTGCTATTTCGTCCAAAAATAATAATAATAATAATAATAATAATAATAATAATAATAATAAATAATAATAATAATAAATGGGTATGCGTGCGTTAGGCATATTGTTATACGGTGAATTTTGAGAAAACATTTTTTTTTTTTTTTAGGTCAACACTGGAAACTGAAACGTCGTTATTTTTCGGATAAATCATCTTAAAGGATTTTTATAGTGTTATTGGAATAGGTTGAAAACAGACGATCTACAGAAATCTCACCGTATAACCGCATGCACACGTATAATAAAGGTCCTGCGAAGTATCTATTTTTCCTTCTTCAACTCCCGACTACACGGAGGAAATAAAGTACAGGATTTAAAATATATATATATATATATTGTCCTACGTGGAGCACAATCTCCCAGCTATCTATTCATATCACCCTCAATTCCATCCGTCCACTTCTCCTTTAGTATTGCTCTTTTCCCTCCTACATCCATTTCTATAACACCGTCATTCACAGGCCTCTAAAATCATCTCATAGCACGTCCCCGGACCAACTCAGACAATTATTCCTCGCACAATAATAACAATAATATTCTCCTCCCGTAATAACCGTAAAATATGAACGTAAAATAATATTGTGTGATTCTTTTTTCACAAATAATTGACTGAATATTTTATTCGATTTATATCGTCAACTGCGTACGAATATAATTTGGATGTCTAGAAATAAATTTAACTCGGTGGTGGGAAATCGCAACCGGAGCCGGGAGAGGGATGCCAAAAGTCGAAATGTGACGGTTCTAAATATACATTATATAATATTATCAATAATAATATTCACGTACGATAATAATGTATAGAGAAAAAAATATATCGTAAACGCGTCGTGTACCCGCTAAAAATTTAGAAAATAATATATATAAAAAAAAAAAAAAAATCACGCGCGCGTTTTCCCAAGGAGACACACTTACTGGCTTGAGTCTTGCCCTCGCAGTAGTCCGCCCTCCACGGATAGTCACAACCCTCGGTCACTCCTCTGTGTTTGCCCGCGTAAACCAGTCCGTTCGGACAGTCGTACAGTTCAGGTTGTCCGTCCACGCATTCCCAATACCGGTCGCAGTACGCCGCGTCCGGCACCACTTTGTTTTTGGCCTTGCACGGGTCGTCCTGTATGTTGGACGATTTCAACTGCTGTTGACAGATACCTGCGGAAAATATTGTGCACAATATGAGTACAATATCGTTTTGCGGGATAGCGGATTTGACGATCGCCCCCCCCCTTGGGCCTGAGTGCTCTAGATCATTTATTATTGTCGTCATTGATTAGACAACGCGGGAATGAGTTGAGCGAGGGAAAATAGTTTAAATTTTCGTTTAAACGAACAGGGGAAAACGAAACAAAAACCAGAGCGCCAGAACGACATTTCGGTTTGGTTGTAAAAAAAAACACGCGAATTATATACTCTATCCGTACAATTGTTATTCGGTTTTTCTACTCGGGCAACACGTCGATTGAAATTGCGACGTCCCGCTGATATTCATTCGACAATCGCAGGGCTCTGAAGCGCGGAGAGAAGAAGCTTTTTCAGCCCTCCGCGACTTGACTTATTTCAGCATCACGGTGTGGTCGTGATTCAATACGAATAATAACCCTAACGATTTCATTGATTCGTCAAACTAAAAAAAACGCTCACGAATCCTCGCATGAAATTAAGAATAAGCCTGGCCGCGCATTTCCATATCGTATTTACGCATAAATCTTGAACGACAACAAGGCGAATAAAAGGTTTTAACAGATTATCCAAAAAAATAAGAGACAAAATCGATTTACTTTCGTCGGTTTTATAGATGATTGTAATTATGCGCCGTTAGAATATGGCAAATGAATGAATCGGAGTGCGTTCGGGAAATTTCCTATATCGTATTTGGGTGTAAATTACAATAAAAAAAAATATTCCGAAAACGGAATAATAAACAAAAACGGTCCGATTTCTCTTTAAAATTCAATCGTCACGCGTAAAAGATTACATTTTTTTTCTTTTTATAAACCATCCCTTGGACACTATAACCACTATAGATCCGCTACCGCACGGTTATCGGGATTTGTTTCTGTTTTCATTTATTTAATCCGACGGATTCGCGTTCTTCTATTTGAATATTCTCAAAAATTCAATAAGACGACAACGTTTCTGTCGAAAAACGATAATAACGAACGAATGAATTGTTAGCCGTTCAAAATCCGGTCAGGTTTTTTGCTTTTTATCGTAAACCGGTGCGTCGTCGTCATGAACGTTACGCGGCCGTTTACGCAACCGAATAATCGTGTGAATAATTACGCACCGCGCGCGCCGGTTACGTGCCGACGACGTAGCACTGACCGTGCGAAACGCGCGCGATGACAGTTTAATCGACGCGATTTCTAAACGGAACGCACACGGTCACACGACCGGCCGTATCATCTCCACGTCCAAAACGGGCTGTGAGTGTAATATTATACGTTGTGTGCCGGCGAACACACAACTGTCGCTGCGGAGGAAATTGTAAAATCCGAAATGGAGTGAATCGTCGCGAACCGAACGTCGGACGACATTCGAAAACGCCTGAACGGTTATCGGCCAAAACGAGAGGGAAAATAGTTTCCCTCTCGTCTATAATCAATAAGTCTGTTTTTGTTTTTTTTTTTTTTTTGTTAAAAACCCGAAGACGTTATTCGGCCTGAACTCTTATTACGATCGTTCAGTTAACACGTAATTGGCAAATCGTCCGTTCGTGATTTTGCTCGCTTCGGTTCGTCGTTCTTGGCCGTCCGTCGTTCTATCGGTCGTTGAATATTAAATTCGATTTCAATTTCATAGTCTATCGCGCGAGCTATAGTCTATATTTCTCTCCGATAACACCGATCGGTCTTAATAATAACAATATTTACGAGCGCTTTAGTTAATATTTAAATAAAAATGTATCGAGTAATTTTTGTTTTTTTTTTTTTTTTTTAAGGAGATCTCGTGATTCCAGTCTCAAACGTTAAACGAGAAAAATTAACTCTTTAATCAGTTTAATCTACTGAATCACTTTAAACTATCAATCGGTTGAATACCATTTTCGATTAATTTTTTATTTAAAAAAACTGACTCAACTGGGTTTCTATTAAATGGCACGTCATTAGAACGCGGGCATTTTTATTCTCTCGGGACAGCCAGAAAATACGAGCTGTTAAATGTTTTCCGGAGAATTTTTTGAAACATCCATTTAAAATCCCTTTGAAAAATAAGAAAATATAAGAAAATTATTCATATATATATATATATACATAAATGTATAAATATATATTCTCCGAACAAGAAGAAGAAAAATTGACGTTATGAAAAACATGTTCACGCGTGAAACGTACGTAATTTGTGAAAATATTTATTTTCCGTTCGATTCGTTCGATTTAGGAATCGATTCGCACAATACCCGGTCGAAAAATATTTTTAAATCGAGTAAATTACATAAAATATTATAACAATCGTCGTCGTTTTATGTATGTCATCTCTAAGGACAATGATTTCAACGTGTCGCATCTTGTGTTCTCCCCGAGCTTTACGATAACAGACCGAATTCGACAGGAAAAGTAGAAGGAGGAGTGCTTCGAATACGATGTTTTATGTACGAGCGCGATGGCGATTCGGTTTTTAGTTTTTTTTTTTTTTGTTTTTTTACGCCGACACGACAACAATACGAGCGTTGCGCAACATCACTTGTGGCGTGCACGCGTGTGACCTTTATGAGTTGCGTCGGCCGATGCTTCTACAGGTGAATAACAATAATAATAATAATTTGTGCTCAGACGGCGTTGGGTGAACAACGCCCCGGCCGGAGCGATCCGCCGGCCCCTTTCGCGTAACACCGCGACACACCACTGCGCAGCCGCGCACTGCAGCACACGTGGCTCCGAATCCCAGCGCGCGGTGAAAGCGGCGACGACGACGACGACGACGAAATACCGTCTCATGATCGGTTGTTCTTGTTTTTTTTTTTCTCTCTTTCTTTTTTCGTTTTACGAAGAAATGACCGGAGATTACGTCACGCCTGAAGCTGTACTACGGGCTGGAACAACCGTAACCTTGCTCGGCGTATATTTCGCTCGGACCGTGTATTTTTTATACCGACCGAAGACGGTATTAAAAAAAAATAAATAAATATTTTGTACTGCGCGAGCAACGCTATATTACATAAAGATAACGTAGTAACGTAATCGTCGCGAAACGCTGCGGAAATTATTGATGAAACGATTTTTTTTAATTTTACCATCTCTTCGGCGCGTGACCCGCTGTTTCTCGTCGAATAACATCATCATCGTCATAATCGCCATCGGATAGACGAAACGCAAATGCGGCCGTTTTAGCGGCGAAAATCTCCATTACGTCAAATATTTTTTAATCGTAATTTCGTTTGTACGAATTGTAGAAGTAAGCGGAAACTCACGCGCGCGCGCGACACAAGTTCGAAAAATATTCTTGAAAACTAGAAGAGAACGGGGGAAAATTTTCTCTCGGAGAAAGTGAGAGATAGAGAGTATCGAAAATCTTTTGAAAATCCGGACTCAAAAAGTTTCCGTTCGTTATCGTCACTCGCCCTTCCGAACGTTTTGAGAGTTTCGAATGTCATTCCACGTGGATATCATACCACGCGCGCCGTGAGTCTAATGTCGGGAATAGGAAGTGCCATTAACAACACGTCACTTCGATTGAAAAATTATTCACACATACGTAATGTGAATTTTCTCTTGTAAAGTATCCGCATGGAAAAGTAGCGATCATTTAGAAAAATGGAATTTCGTTTATTATGAAAAACGACGCGTCAAACGAACGCTATTTACTCGAACGATTTAAACGCTGGAACGAGTGAACCTAACCGGTTTCGTGTGATGTATTTAATTCGGAATAAGAATAGTGGTGATGGGATTTTTGCGGTATATCGCGTGGCGCGACGTACCCAGGGACCGTCCGGCGGGGCCAAACGGATTCGAAAGCGTTTCGGACTCTGCGGACGGACTTCGAGAGAGTAATTTTGAGAGTAAATGGAGTATGTTGTGCGATCGCGCCGTAGTGTTTATAATTCGTTTTGCGAAAGCGACGTCTCGGTACGCGTATATACGAGGCGGGCAAAAGACGTCTGGCGCTGATGGTGCAGAACAAACGTCGAACTTTCGTCCGAAACCGTGACGGCGGCGGCCGGTAGAGGTATTTTACCGCTCGGTCGTGTTAGATAACCTTTTCGTTGTCGTGCGTGCGTCAAACAGTGTTACGTAGTTAGAATAGAAAGCCGCGTCGACGGGCCCCGGGGAACGCGCGCAATGGAGGCGCGAGGACGGCGTGTGGCGTTTAAATTTTTTTTTTTTTAGAATCGTCGCCGCGATTGTATTACTATTACAACGAGGACGCCATTATACGTATTATAGTGTTCATTGTTCTGTTGACAAGAACGCGCGCGTTTTTTATTATTATTATTATTATTACACGCCCTTCGGCGGCGGTTCTTCTCTATCATTTCCATTATAATTTGTTGCGATTATCGTCACTGTACCGTCCGTAACGTTTCGTATAACGATTGACTCGCGTTATCGTTTGGTAAAAGCGATGGGGTTATCAGCGTAGCAGGACACTATCGGCTGCGGACAAAAAGAACGGATGGGAACAACGTCGTCGTCAACATCCCGACGTCCGACGATTTTCATCGGCCGCGTGACAAATCGTTTTTCTCTCTCTCTCTCTCTCTCTCGTGACAAATAGATATGTTCGCGTCCGTCTCGTCTCCGCCGCCGGCGCCGGCTCAACTGCGGCGTACGACGAAAAATATTACGAAACAATGAAATTTACGGTTTTTTTTTTTTCCTTTTGTTATCCCCCTCCCGGTCGAGGAATCGCTTTAATGAATCGGCCGACGCGAGCGCATTTTACATTATGTACGCGTGACAATTATTATTGAGTGTCGTCGGAAAATTCGAAACTTTCACCTTTTCACCGTACTACACACGCACACAATAATATATGTCCGTCGGATGAAATAATAATAATAATCGGTTTTTTCCGCGTTTTGTGTGATCGTACGATCGCGCGATCGAAATTCGCTCAGAGAGAGAGAAAGGAGAGCGTCGTAGCAATATTTGAAAACTCCCCCCTTCGTCGTCGTCGTCGTCAATTATTATTAACCCGACGTGATTTCTTCGCACGTTACTAGTTTTAGATTCTGGACGGTGTAGTGTATTGATTATGTCTGTATTCAAAAAGAGTTCTTTACGGCCATGCCATGTTTTCGGTGGCAAATGTCATCTAATCCATACTTTAGAGAGGGGTCATTTTTCTTAAAAGCGTTTGGAAATTAAAAACTATTAACTCTACACATTTTATTAAAGAAAAGAAATTTCAAAAACTTTCTTATAATTATTCACTGTTCATGCAATTGTTTTGTGGCAATTATAGGTTTTTGAAGCATTCGATTCGTAAAACGGATTAGTTTACGTTATGCGTACGCGCAAAATAGCTTCGCGCTCAGAATCGTTTTATCCAATGCAATCATTGCTTTCAAACTGATGTGGGATGAATGTTACACTAGAATAATTTCTATTCGTGCAATTCACATGTAAAGCGACGTTCACAACAACGGCTCGCGGCTCAAGGCTGGACCCCGGAGCCAAATAACGAAGTCGATCATTTTTATTTTTCGTTATAAAATCGCCAAGTCATTTACTTAACCGAAATACAATATATTTCGTTTGCAGACAAAGGAGAGTTGGTTTTTCGTACGTTGTGTCTGTTTTCAATAGCGTACTTTTTTTTTGATGGGGGGGGGATAAAAAATCGGTCAGTGTAATATTTTGTGTGTGTGTGTGTAAACGCGTTCGCACCGATGTTTCGGCGGAATAATATTGAACGCGATTTCCGCGTTTTTCCCGAGATTCGTCACTAATTAATCTCGTATTCGTATTAAAAAAAAAAAATTCTCGCCGAGATTTCATCGTTTGAATCGCTGCGATTCGGAGTCAAACTCTACGAGCGCGTGTTTACCTCAAGTATTACTACGCAGTGTTTGTCCGTTTTAAGAAGAACACAATACTAGACGGCAGCCCGGCGCGTCCCGCACCACAATTTTCCTCTCCGTACGACTACCCCGCACTCGGTGTTACAGACGCGCGTTGACCTTACGCGCTCTTCTTTTTTTTTTTTTCTTTCCTTAACAACCGGCCGCGGCACAAACGCACTTTCACGTCCACATAACCGCGGTATACACGCATAATAATAATAATAATTATAATAAATAATATAATTCCTCGGTATTATTATTATTATAACGCGTGTACATATATATATATATATAAACACGCAGCCTTGGTAATTTTTTATTTTTTTTTCCATTTCTCCTTTACACCGACCGGAGGGGATGTATCAAATTGTTCTCATTTTTTTTTTCTCGTTACGATTACCAATTGATTATTATTATTATTATTATTCACTTCATCGTCCAAACCACGTGCAATCGTACTTTAAAAAGAAAAGAAAAACGTCAAAAATACTTTTAGTAAATCGATTTTGTTCAGGCGTGGTGAGTGGTGATATTTGCACGCTCGTCACGATTCAATTTTCACTGTATCTCCGCGTCCCAGATGACATTTGTGCGTTCAAAAGTCAATTTTTTGAGTAAATTTTTTTAAAAGTGTAAAAAATCTTTGTTTTCTGTATATTACCCGTCAAACAATTCAAAAACATATACCGAGTCATCCTGGAAGACACAGATTTCATACTTGACGAGCCGAAGGAAAAATTGTCGGGTATTTCGAAATACAAAATCGTTTAACTACGCCGCGTAGATCTTGTTTCGCTTATTCAAACAATTTCACACGCTTTTTTGCGATTTTAATCAATAGAAAAAAGTGTTTACGAAATTAAAAAACAAATATCAAATAGTCGACTGAAATATGATTTTAACTTTTAACCGGTTAACAAGCGAGTTTTAACTATTTGAAAAAAAATCAAAATTAATTTGACTATGTTTTTAATTTTACTAACGACTCCCGAGCACCGCCGCTGACAACGTTTACCGGCAGAGCGTATCACGAATATCTGACCGAACGCTACGAGTCTTTTGTTCAATTCAACGATTTAATTTCTTTTGTTTTTAGTAACAATAATAATTATTATAATAATACTTTCGTAACATATTTTTAAAAATAAGAAAAATCGAAATTATTTAAAAAAAAAAAAATCAATTTTCTCTAGAAATAATAACTCGTTATCAAATAGGCGATAATAATTAACGAATAGTACACGTTTCGATCATATATAGACGGTGTATATATATATAATTTGAGGATATATCGATTCCGCCGTGCTAATGACCACTTGGCAAATATATCCTGGTCGTGTTATTCATAAGCAGTACGCGAAATATGCGACAATTTCGATCGAAAACCGTAGTAAAAAAATTTAAATGACGCGATTAAAATTTTTAAACGCGAAAATTCTTCCGCCGATTATACTATTATTTTTTTTTTTTTTAATAGACTAAAAAAATGTTAACTCCTTTATAACGAAAGAAATTAAATAATAATAATAATAAACGCGCGGATTTATTACAATGTTATTTGAAAAACGTCTGGAATAAAACCAAAAGTCTTATACGGCATTTGACAGATGTCCGTGAGACCGACCGACCGCAATCTTTTGTCGAACGTTACATCGTCTCGGACTCTTTATTGTCGTGCGAACAACATCTGCAGTAACCGCTACAGCGCCTCCATCGGCGAACTACTCGTCCAATAATAATTATAATAATAATAACAATAATAATAATAATAATAACAATAATAACAGCAGCAATATATCGCGTTATTGTTAATTATAATTAGAAAAAAAAAGAAGAAAACAAATCGCCGCCGGCAATTTTTGCGAATAATAATAATAATAAATTAATAATAATACGTTTGGTTACCCACCACCTGGAAATCGCGCATGCCCGCCGACGACGGATTCGCGCGCCGTCCGCCATATAATTTATACGCGTCACGATATAACCAAATTTTTTTTTTCTGCACTCCATTTATTATTCTCTTCAAATGTATCCATCGGCCGCGGTCGTTTTTTTCCCCTATTGTTGCTATACTATATTAATATGGTAACTGATTACGAATTACAATAAATAATATTTCGATGTACGATTCGATTTTGTTAGTGAGACGTCATGTCGTCGAGGTACGTCGAAACCCGTGCAGTTAGCATTCAGTCGTCGATCCACTCATTAAACCATAAAAGTTTCTGACGAATCGTATAGGGAAAAGAAAAGTCTACCGGAACACCAAACGATGTCCAAAAAAATCTTTCGAAAACGTTCAAAAACGGGTCCGACGAACTCGTTTGGAATATCTACCGGATATTTCGAATAGAATGAGAAGTTTTATGTTTTTTTTTTCTTTATTTCACTTCGAACCACGTTGGCACTCGGACGAGAAGAAATAACGAAGAATTTAGTTGTGTGAAGTCGTCACTACAAACACAAAAAAATGTCGATAAAGTCGTTAGGTATTTTTTCCGACAATCGTCCAAAATAATCCGTTTTATGATTTGTTTAAGAAAAAATATGTGCTAACAGTGCGGCCTTCACGTCGCGTCACGTGCGAATCATATACGCCATGTAAAAGCCTAAAAAAAAATGGTTTTCGTTTTTTCTTATTGTACTCGCTAAAACTATGAAATTTGACTATACTTATGATAAGATTCGTTGATAATAACGATACATTATTTATTTTATTATTTTTTTTCAAATTTTCAGCCAATATAAAAAACAGAAAAAATCGACGAATTTCTATACGTATATATGTTTATAAACAGCTTTTTTTTAACTTTTATTATTGAAAACTATAGGAATTTAAATATAATATGTATTTAAAAAAAAACTTTCAATCTTCTTACTACACGCCATTCTATTGCGGTAACAACGTTTAATACAAAATAACAAATTAACGCTAGTTAATTTTTCATATAAATCCGATTATTTATTGCTCTAATACCATACAAATGCGTACGTAGTTTATTGTCACATTACTTAATTATATTTGTATTATCAATACGTTTGAAGTCTTTTCAAATATTTTAAATTATTTCGAGAAATCAATAAGAACGCGAGTCATTACAATTTATCAAAAAATTAATTAATAAATATTGTGCTAAACGTATAATGTCGAAAGCGTACGTTCTACAACATTACCAATATGAATCATACGACTCGGATTTTATAGATATTTATTTATATTTATAAAGCGATTTGGATTAATTCTCACTGAATCGCGTAGTTTTCGCTCACATGAACATACATTTTAATGCCTACAAATTATTTTAGAACTTCAAATCATTGGTCAGATCGATATGCGTTATACGCAGTTTTTGAACGTAAAAAATCCCGGTAAATTCGAACGGATGCAGTTCACGTCTAACCCATACAAATGATGTAATATCACGTAAACAAGACGATGCGGAATTCGTTTAGATATGACGGAAATCGCACCGGTTCGAATAAAAATTGTTGTGTATAAAGTACCAATAACGATGACGTGGGTAAAAAAAAAAATATATATTTACGATATATGTATAAGGAACGATTTTATGAAACCAGTTGAAAGTGAAAGTTTGAGACAGAATGTCGTCAAACAAAATAATAACATAATGTGTGCACGTACCTAATACGTCTTTAATGAGATTTAAATGAAAAAAAAAAAAAACAAATTATATAAAATACGCCCGCGCGACATGAACGAAACGACCAAATATAAAATAAACTCGTTTTCAAAACAAGTTTAATCGCGTTGTTCTTGAATAATCATGACGTTATACCGGCAATAAAATTGTAATGGGAAACGAACGTAACGAGCGTATTTCAGACTTTTAAAAATTAATACGCTATTCATTTGGATTCCGTTGTTTTATAAGAATGTGTTTCGATCATGTCTATGAAGTCTTAATGACGGAAATCGCCAAACAATAAAAAAAAAAAAAAAAACATCCGATTTTAATTTACTAATCGAGAGAAATTTGTTAGTCTCCGATATAATTGGATGGCTTTTAAAAATGACACGAGTAATATCGTTCACGGTACAGGACGATGGTGAATACAGTTTATGTAAAAAAAAAACATATTTTATAATCGTCACACGAACATCACGTAAAGCGAAAAACCGTATTTATGCATTAAAATTTAAAGGATTATTCCGAGTGTGTTTTTTTTTTTTTTTTTAATTAATATCGCAACTATTGTCAGGCATAGATTCGATTGACCAACGGTCCAATTATTAAGTGAGCCGGATAATATTTTATATATACACACATAAAAATAAATCATTAAAACTTGTTTTAAGAAGAAAAAATGAAATCTCCTACGAAATAATGACGTCAATCGCCGTCCGGAATCAATTAATAACATACGAATCCGATTAATCCAACCAGCCATTTCGAACCAAGAAATACCGAATAAAAACGACTCTGCACTCGTGTCGACGACAAATAAATCGTATCCTGCACGATCCTGTGAATATTGTGAATTTACTTACACACCGCACAAAACCATAACGATCGATCGATAGTCATTTAGAAGACGTTTTAATTTTCAAAAATAATCACTCGTAATCGTAATGTATCATATAGAGCAATTTCTTTTTACGATTCTATTTAAAATAAAAAACCAAATTTAAACCATTCCATAGTAGGATTAAATATTATTCGAAAAATTATAAAATCGTATTTTTTCGTAATTATTATGATTTTACGCGTAAAATAACTAAATATCTATCGAAATGAAATTGTTATTTCTTCTTCTTCAAAAAAAAAATGTTGTAAAACGAAAGTATCGATGGACACATAATATAATAATATATCGAGTAATTCGTATATCGTTTGGAAAGCGAATGGGAATGAACTAGTAAAACAGCGTTAAATATTAATAAAAAATAAAATAAACGAAAACCGCGTTTGTTTTTTTTCCCCCGTTTCCGATGTGAATATTATATCCGTTTATTATATTATAACGTAACACATACGCGGATTACCGAATTTCCCTCCCTCCCCCGATTAACATGTTAAAAACGACAAAACTCAATTTTTAAAACATACGCGGGAAGAAAAAAATGATTGTAAAAAGTCGCTGATGAAACCCAAGAGTAATGTTTTAGTTGTTGCTGTAAACGGTACTTACACTGTTGGACGAGAACACAAGTGATGAAAACCACCCAGACACGTGTGTTGCGCTCCATCGTTGTCGCGGAAATAATGGCGAGCAGTGGACTGACGACGACGCGGACGACGTTGCTCTGCAGTTAGACCGCGGCGCGCTGGCGAAGGAAAAACAGAACGGAATAACAGCGAAGACGCCGCCGCCGTGCGATGATGACGACGGAGAGAGAGAGAGAGAGAGAGAGAGAGATGAAAGTGTACAGTGTGTGAGAAAGACCTTAACACGGTTCGCGCGTAATCCGCACGGACGACGACGACGACGACGACACCGCGGGGCCGACCGGATGAGTGTTCTTTTCGTTATTCTTTTTTTCCCTTTTTTAACGAGATTTCGTATTACCACATACGTAACGTCGTCTGACATGTACAGTGTATGGAGAAATACGTTCAGAACAGTATGCGAGGTGTATAAAAAATACGCGGGGGGAAAAAAAAATTCCGGTTTATTCGAAGAAACATTTCGAAATATCCGAGAGATTCTTATTGTTTTTTTTTTTTTCGCGTAACGAGCAATACGTAATATCCGGGGGGGGCCGGATTTCGTTGATTTTTATATTTCTTTTCATCTTGTTTTTTTTTCTTTTTAGAACGTCTTAGGCGATAATATAATTGAAAATTTATGACATTCGATAACACACGAGACGACCCGCCGATTTTTATTTTTCAACAAATGTTTTGGAACATTTTTCGACGTTTTGAGGTCGGTTTTTTTGTTTTTTTTTTTTTCGTTGCAATTCTAGGTGTCGTTTTAAACTGCTTTTTTTTTTTTAAATAACCGACAATAAAATCACCATTTACTTTTTTCTTCGTCGTCATTGTTATTTGTAGTTTTAGCAATATTTAGTTTTTTTTTTTCATTAATAAATTACCAACCGCACATATATTTTAGACAATAAAACAACGTATACGTTGTACTGTAATAAACGCTCGAGAAAAACTGCGAACATATTATATGTATATTACCCTTAAATGTCATATCCTACTTTGCGCGTATTTTTACCGCCCTTCTAAATAACTCGGATTATAATATCAAGCGTATATCAATTGTACTTAATAAAGTAATAACCAAAAAAAAAAAAAAAAATGAACGATTTATGTAATTTTAAAGGGGTTTTCTTTATGTTTTTAAATCGATAAATGTAATGTTTTAAGGGCATCTAAGTATGTTTTTATAGGATTTGTTGAGAATTTTTTTTTTTTTAGACCGTAAATACATTTTTTTATTAGGTTTTTTTTAGATCGTCAACCTCAATAAATAATAAATCGCGAATGTAACGATATTTTCGGTGTGAAATTCTCATCGTACTGCAGTTACGCGTTACACCGGCAAAATGTGGAATTCGTCCACGTCCTATATAATATAGTGTTGGTAATAATTTCTTGTACAATTTGCCAAAGTATTACACATTAATGTTACGCCTAGGCGCGACTTATACGATTCCTATAGGACTCCGATATCCAACGCGAGTATTGCATTAAGTACGAAGTTTTAAAAATTTTGTATATTTTAAACACGCACATTCGTATGTATGCATTGCCATATTTTCCACAAATAAAATACCATCTAAGAACAATTTGCTACAGCAACTTAATGTCGATACTATCCAAGCACGTGTATTACACAGAAATGTCTTCAAATGTATAAAAAAAAAAAATTGAAATAAAATAATGAAAGAAAATCAATATGCCTTCGCTTTAAATCGTTTCTAATTCCAATTTGTGTAATAATAATAATAATAATAATAATCAAATTTTTCTTTTTTGCTATAATTATATATGTCCGAATTATTTGTAAATTTACGTGTTGACTTTTTAAACCAATCACTTTATAACCGTGAAACACATTATAACATCGCAGTCATTCGGGCCAACTGTTCAAAAAGCGCCTTTGGCGAACCAATACTTACATACGCTTTTATACAAAACACATAATTAGTTTATTATATACTCAAATGTGTACACGAATTACGCTAGATGAAATTGTACGATAAAATTTTGATACGAAATCATCATACGGATCAAATATTATATTTCCATACTCATCCAACAAATAAACAATATATATATAGTCTTAAATAATATAAAAAAATAAAACATAAATCCTTTCATGTAAATGTATTCTATTTAAAATATAATTTTATTCACTATAAATTACAGAGTTGTAAAAAAATTGCATCAAATTTTGAACATAATACAAATATTATGTACCTAAACGGTTATTCTCCGCCACTCGTCGGGTGTAATAAGGTGTGAGATAAATACACATTTGTATTTATGTGTTAATACGCTGTTTATAATATTTTTCAATATATTGTTGATTTTACCAATAGATTTTAATTGTGGTTAATTGCGGCACATGACTTCCCTTCTGTTAAATCGACCGTTGAATTTATTTAAATAGAAAAAAAAAAAATATATATATTGGTAATAAAAAATAAAGGAGCGAGACTTAATACGAAAAACTAGACGAATTCTGTTCTCCCGAGTGACGGACGGATAATCCATTAAATATTATAATATTAAAAAAAAAAAACTCCGACTTATCGTATTGACGTCGTTATTGGCAGGTTGACTGTTCACTGCGCACTGCTGTGTTTTCCTGTCCGATCAAGATACACTATAACATCTCCTCTTTGTAAAGTCAAATAATCAAATTTAACGTGCGACAAATGAAAAACTATAATTAACCGATTAAATATATAATGATTTCGTCTGTTACTTACACGTTAATATTGTAATTGATTTTAGATTTGTCTACCGATTGGAATTCATCGTGAATTTTTTTCTATAAAATTACTTCCCACATTTCTAATTCTTTTTTTCATCAATCCTTAAAAAATCACTTGTACAGATTTTAAATAAAAAAAAAAATTAACAATAATAATTAATACTCGTTTCCAATCCCCTTAATATTATGCTATTGTCTTTTGCACGTGCTTTTATTGTCCACTGTGGTAAATATAATATTATTTTCTTTATGAAAAATGGAAATTTCGAAATGTAAAAAGATCAGAAAAGAGAAAATACTATTTTTAATATAAAAAAAAATTTCCAAAATAGTCAGTGATAACGATGTTTTATTAAAAGAACATAGCTTAAATGGATTTGAACTACGGTTGAAAATGTAATTATGACGTAAGCAATATATCTTTTCTATAACCATAAAAAAAAAAAATCGACTTATGGAGTAAGCGTAATGCGCAAATTTAAAGATATCGAACGAGAAAAAAATTCACTTCGCGAAATAATGAATTGTGTATAAAAATCGTGAGTGAAATGTGAATAATTATTATTAGGTGAACACAAACGCGAGTTTTTGCGAGAATATCTACTGCTCATATAAGAGCTATTAATGCTATTATTTATGCGAATAATTTCTTTGATAGTACACGTTTAAATGTATTCCGGAATAAATTGCGAAAAATTGTCAAAAATAACGTGCAACATGTATTCCGAATATTTAAAAAGCGATCCTTGTCTCGCGATTATGTATGTATATTATGTATACGACGCACCGACCGAACCGGTCGAATGATTGTTTTTATATAATCAAATTTACATAATGTAAGGTCAAACAAATCGATAATTGTCCGCAGTACATATATGCTATTGCAGGAGAAAAATACCGAAAACATTTTTCCCACCAATGATCATCTGCTTTTTAGACGCTAATAAAATAATTCAACATTTATACTTATATACGTATGTATATTATGTATATACAAGCGAAATAGTCCTGAAGCCAAAGATAATAGACCTGAAGTATGAACTAAAATTTTTTTGTTTCTATTAATTAAATGAACACATATGTACTTTAAAAGCCATTTTGTATTTGTTCTTATTAAAAAATATTGATCCCCTCCCACTATATGACTTAATCATAATTACGCCTTTTGACTGACGTATCTGTCGACACAGTTGCTGTCACAACCTTTTTGGTACCACTTGCGATTAATCGATTTCTTTTTTTTGAGCCTACATATCGAGTCTCTCGCTCTTATAATAATAATATTAATAATAATAATAATGACCTAAAAAATCAAGAAAATATATAAACAATTTAGTATAGGGCTGGTTAGTTATTTAAAATTATCATGACGTGATTTTGAAAAAATAAAAAGGCCTTCACAATTTTCCAAGCTTAGGACTAGCGGAGTACCTAATTCTAAATCAGCGTGATATTATGCAATATAATATGTGAAAATATTTCATTTTTTTTTTTTTTTTAATAGTTGTGTATGATTTTCTTTTACGATTTTACTATTTTACTATTTTACAAAATGTCTAGTAACAAGTAGATAACTAATTATAATGTCACAATAATTTTAATTATTGTGACCTAACCTAAACCTTTGACCACAAATATGGCGGTCGCATCGGTGCTCTAATCAACGTACCTATCGCGTACGGAATAAACGAATTCGATTTAGCCCGTCGTTTAACGTTTTTGTCATAATATGTTTTTTATGTTAATACAGTTTGTGAGTGGCAAGTGTAAAAAAATATTTTAACGAAAAAAGGCTAAAGGTGGTAGATGACAAGAGAGAGAGAAAAGAAATAAAATTAATTTCGAACAATATAACTGATCACAAAACATATTTTCTAACATGTTTGATGATGTCATGACAAGAGAAACTTCGAGACTTGAATCTCAACTAATACTTATATACTAGTCACTTAGGATTTATTATTATAGCTGACAAAGTAATGAATTTCTCCTTTCCCTCCCTGCCAAAAAAAAAAAAAAAATAATAAATATCGGGCCATTTGTTCTTATACTGTAGCAAAAATATTAAAAATGGTATAAAATGGAAAACGCATTGATCTAAACGTAATTGAGGGAAATAGTGTTAAATTGGCCGGTTTAATCTTTACAATTATTGTGTAAACGAATATATTATAAATTGTAATAATAACGACTACGCAATGATTTACAATGAATTTATTATACAATTTTTGAAAATGATATATTATTATCCATTTTATAATACTCTCGTGTGATGTAAATAAACGCGAATTACGCTGGCTGGTTTTCGATTATGTTTTACGTAGAAAAAAAAATAAAAATAATTACGATATTTCCAATAGATACATATATAATATTATAATAATACATACAATTTAATTATCTAAAGCACGTAAAAATGGCTAAAAAGAACGTGTTCCAGCCGTTTTCATATATATATATATCCGTTCAATTAATTTTTAAAGAATTAAATTGCACATATTAAATATTTAAATTTATAAACGTAATAATACGAGTGAGTATATTTGTGTACATAATTTCAATAACGTCACGATAATTTATTTTTCTTGGAGGACGAGGTAAAAAAAACTTTCTACACATTATTTCTCCAAATAAATATCTATGAATTATTCTCCACGAACAATACCGGTGTCGCCGGTCGAACGCTTTTGAACAAAAAAAATTGTTATTAACTTTTATTATTATTTTCTTTAACAACACAATGAAAGCGAACGAATTAAAACAATTTAAATAATCACAATGTTACGATGGTATTTTATTGTTAAAAAAGAAAAAACCAACACTGCTCAACTGTATTATCTTCCATCTGCATTATAAGGCGGCTATGCGCGCTATTGCTCAATACAATATAATAATATTGTGTAAATCGAGATTTATCGTCGAATATATATGTAAATATATATATATATATTAATTTTAATTCAATTCGCAACGCTTAATAATAATAATAATAATACTCGTATTATTATTATTATGCTCAATGTGTAATAATTATATTATGTTGAAAGTCACAAAAATTTTCTGCTTCCCGTTGACTCACCGAATACGCTAATATAATCTTTATAATTATATATATATATATATATATATATATATATATACGTAATACATAGATAAGACAGTACAAAATGAATTAATTTTTATTTTGTTTTTTAATTCTCACTGCATTATTTCTGTACGATAACAATCGTGTGTGATTTTATATATATATATATATAGGTCATGATGACATGGTACGTGAATATGAATTAACCTACGGGTGTATTTAATATTAAAAATACGCGTGAATTTCATTCGAAACGAGAAAACAAATTGCAAAACTACATTATCTGGAGGACGAGTTCAAATGAAATACATATTGTATTGGCCTTAATTTCAACCATAAATCCCCCGGGAGTTGTTTTAAAATTTGAAATTAAATATGTTTTTAGTCGGTATTATTGATGATAATTACGAGTATATACAGTGCTAAGATATTGCAATATCACTGAAACATCCAACCAAACAATGAGTTTAATATAATTATTAATAATCTAAAAATGCGCTTCGAATAAATGACCTATAAAAGAAAAATATCCAAATATAGCTTTCAATATATGTTTATAACTTGTCTGTAAATAAAACAAATTATTAATTACTTAATACACACTATTCGATTTTTTCTAATAATGCCTACCAAAATGACTTATTTCTATTTAAAAGATATTTCTTGTAATACATTGAATCATTTGAAATTCTCGATAAATCTTTAAAAAAAAAAAACTCTGAACAACTTTTAAAAACAAAAATGAAAAATGCACTTTACATAAAAAGAGTCTAAAATACATAAAAATATAATCTTTTGTATATATTTAACTAAGAATAAACAAATGTTCCAAATCGTACGGTTATGTAGCTGCTGTTATTACACGCGTGTAATCAAGAAGATAATATATATATTTAGTTACAATATTTTTAATTTTGAAACGTTTTTGATAGAAAAATAATAAATTGACGTGTCGTATATGTCCATAAAATATGATATTATTTTAAGAAGACTGCTACCGCATCGAGCGATGACGCAATAGCGAAAAAATCAATAGCTATTCTATAAAATTTAAAATGTTGTTAACAAAAAACGATTATTTTTCGTGTAGCTCTTTCACTATGAACACATTATCTCGACAGAGCAATAGTTATTTATAGTTAGAAACGATTAAAATATATGTATACGATATGTGTTATTAATCTATGTATTATGCATTGCGAGTTAGAAATTGAAAACGTCGAAATCATTAAAAATAATTATTAACGGATACGGAATGTACTGTGGATAGACGTGCACGCGACATGTAACGTCTTAAGTGTGCAAAAAAAGAAAAATAGATTGTGAAAAGACATACCGTGTATGTATATAATTTAATTAAATAAACTTTAATTTTATTTCAATTCTGAACAAAACGATTATAGTACTGATTATTAAGTTACTGTAGGGTTTCACTCTTTTTTTTTTCCTATGTAAAAATGTTCGACTAGAAACAACTCTCAAATGATTTCGTCATGCGTTTAGGTTCCGGTAGTAAATTGTATCTTAGTCGGTACTTAATTTGAAACGTTTATGGATTTTCTCGGTAAATTCCTAATGCGTAATTCAAAACAACTCAGAAATTCGAAAAAAAAAACTATTTTGCTTAAGAGTTTTTTTGTGAGAACACAGTACTACCAAAATAACGGTCTTAGAGTCTTGAAATTTACACCGAATGTGTAAAATAATTGGAAAAAAAAATTATTTTCAGTTACGTTTTTGTTACTTTACGCGTTAATCGCGGAGCGTTCGTGTCGAGAAATGCTGCACGCATACGAACGATGTCTTATGACCGAAAATAAATTTCGAAATTATTAAGAGTTTTTTTTTCTTTTTATAGTAGCAGACGTCGTTCATAACGCATTTGCGGAAGAGAAAAAAATTATATTTATAATGTTCGCTGTATGAATGGCTATTAGAAGTGACGAACGTTTATTCGTAAGTATAAGGCTCGGATTTATACGCTTTAAAAAACTTCAGAAATATGCATTTGTTTTCTGTAGATAAATATACGCTTTAAAATTGAAATAAATATCCAAAAAAAATTCCATTTTCTAAAAAAAATTTCATTTTATTTTTATCATTTAAATTCATTTGAATTCACGAAAATCCATAGGTACTTAATATACCAGATTACAACAACTAATGGACACCGATACGTAATTTCCAAAAAGCGGGCAATTTATTTATAATTATAATATTATACTAAAATAAGACAAGAAAGCGGATTATTTTTCAATAACAAAATACACAGTAAATACAGAAATGTACAATACATGTCGAATAATGGCAAAATATGGGAAATAAATAACTTTGGAAATTCAAATCTAGTTACGATTCGGACTGTTTAGGAGAAAACAGGCCTGCAAAGACTTAAAAGGCCGACCTCTAATTAAATGGAATTATATTATTACGACTAAATTAATCGTATTTTGTATATTTCATACAATCAAATCTTTATTTCTTTTTTTTTTTTTTTTTTGTACTTTTTCCGCGCATTTTGTTAATGTGTCTTTTCTCTTGCACGCGACACGCGCGCCGCGACGAACGACGGGAATACGATTAAAATGATATTAATGTTGTCATATCGGTGTCGACCGTAAAAATATTTGTCTACCAAAAAATTTACCCGCGGCGAATACCGTTCGAATATAATTGAAGAAATACGCGATTATAACGATTTAACCGTGACCGAATACACGAACGTTCATTGGAAAATGAGAAAAAAAAAATCGAAACGATTTCGATTCGTCCAGGACGAGAAGTAAGTAACATTTGAAACACTTACACTGCAGTAGTTGGAGTATATGTTATAAATATCAATATACGTCCCCTCTCCTAGAACTCCTTGAACTCTGAAAATGTTGTTAATTTTTCCCGAAGTCTCGGGTTTGGCATTTTTTTTTTTTTTAAATATCTTTTCTTAAAAAGTTATTAGCGTTTTAAAAATACGATTTATTTATTATTTATTTTTTTTTTTTGTCTCCTCTTAAATATTAACCAAAACAAATCCCAATCCTTCGTTGCAGAAAGCGTGTCGCTAATCGGTATAACAGACTCGTTTCTCGTGTAATTTACAACCGACATTACTCTCCTCATCTTCACACAACGCTTATACGTGTTCATTTTTACAGATTGCGTACTTCTTATGTGTATATGTTTATATACCGTATTGGTATAACGAGTGCGCGTCAAAATTTGCCCTCGAGGATTGCGTTTCGTAATTTGTACACGTTCTTCTTCCTAGTACCGTAAAACATATTTTTTGTGTACATAATAATAATAATAATATTATTATTATTATAGAAATACATATAAGTGTATTATGTGTAAAGGACGATTGGCATTTTTCATAGATCCGCCGTCGTCGTCATCGTCATATTATGTTGTTTCCGTTTGCCCGCGAGGAGGCCAATTAAGTATTATAAAATGAGTTCGTCGCGCGCGTGCGATTATACAATATAATATATGTGTACACAAATAAATGACGCTTGTGTTCTCTTTTTTTTTTTTTTATATATTTATACACTTTGCACGCCTGTTATTACATTAATCGCATATCGTTACACATATATAACATTATTATACATGTGTGTTATGAATTTGAAATTCAAAAGAAAGTGCTGTTTCAAACGTTTAAAACCCGTCGACAATTATATTATATGAGAAAT
Organism: Chaetogeoica ovagalla; assembly: GCA_032441825.1. Classification (NCBI taxonomy): domain Eukaryota; kingdom Metazoa; phylum Arthropoda; class Insecta; order Hemiptera; family Aphididae; genus Chaetogeoica; species Chaetogeoica ovagalla. Next base: position 1,642,210 of record CM063738.1, on the reverse strand, counting down.
CGCGTGCAATTCGGATATACCGCATATACAAGTGAACGGTTAAACATTTATGTTTACATTATTATTAATACGAGAGTATAATTTGTTGCTGCTCGCTGTTGTCCTACAGATTAAGGACGTTTATATAATCCCAATCGTAGTTGTTGCATTATTTATGGTTTGAATTTCGAATAAATTACTATTTACCTAACACACAGTGGACTATCGGAAATTTGAAACTCAAGGGACCAGAGGAAAAGTTCAAATTACCAGCACGAGTTCAAAATAACAAGAGAGAAAGAGAGAGAGAGAGTTAGGGAAAAAATTCAAACCAACGAGTGTTTGATTAGAAGTATATGTACGCGTACGCGGTACAACGTGATCTTTATGACGCCATTGCCACATTTTTAAATTACCGAAAAACGCATTGATTTTTTTTTTGTTTTTTTCATAGGATTTGGAAAAAAAATTGAAATTATCGAGAATGCTTTCAATAGCAATGTTATTAAATAAATCTCTTTTAGTATAGATAATAATGATAATTTGCTAAAACTATTTTGTAACACATAAATATAATGCGACGCATTATGGAAAATGGTTTCTCACAATAGATGCGTACTGCTAATGGGAACCAGAAAGATTTAAATGTAATAGTTTATACAAAATTCGGAAAAACAGTTTTGTCGATATTTCAAACGTTACAAATGTTCACAACACTATCATTGCATTCAATTGTACCTATATATAGGTTGGTTGTAACGGTTTTTAGCTTAATAACATTTCTGATTTTAATGAACTAATAACAAATTAAATCTGAAAAAATTGTTATAACGTTATTTGAAAAATAATTAAATTTTTTTTTTTTTTAATAAAATGTATAAAAACGGAGTTTAAACGAAGATTAAATGTTTAAAAGAAATTGGAGGTTTAGCTCCCCTATGATGACGATATGATATATTTTAACACAATCGCGTATAGATCGACGGGCGTAGTACGATCTAATAAATAATAACGACGCGATGTCCAATGAGTCTTTGTTGAGAAATATATTGTAATAGTAGAAGAAGAAGAAGAAAAAAAGCAATTCGTTATTAAATAAACGCAATGCGACTTCCGCGTTCGTTATTGAATCGATTAAATAATAATAATAATAATAATAATAATAATAATAATAATAATAATAATAATAATAATAATAATAAATCGTATCGCCGGTTATTGTAAAAATAAATTATTATTTTATTTTTTTTTTATTACGCGATGACGCCGCAACGTTCGCAGCAGCATAATTGGATACGCATAATAATGATACGAGCGCGTCAGCCTCAGTCAATATAAATTATAATTGAATTTTTTTCGAGAATTTAAAATCGAAATCAGTTTTCGTATGGGTTAAAATAATAATAATAATAATAATTCGTGTATACACGACGATGGTTTGAATTTTTTTCCACACATGAATTTATAAGAGAAAAATGATAAAGAACTCTTTTCTTTTTCTAATACGACGTATGATTTTTATCTTATACACTTATCACGACGGGAAAGAACCGCGCGAAGGCTGTACCGCGCTCAGGTCATGTACTATAACACGAAATTTTTACACTAACTAAATTGCTTATATACAATACACGCGCGTATTGAAAATTACTCAGAGCCGTTATTTAATTCTTAAAAAAATTATAAGCATTTTAAAAATACAATTTTATTCTTCAATCGTAATTTATTTTACGCGCAAATTTGGTGTGTTACGTGTACAGAAACGCTGCAGTGGTTCTCCTCTCCCGTCCCCGTGAAACGTTTTTGTCGCGTGAACATTTCAATTTTTAAAATGTTTTCTATATTTCGCAGCTAACATTCTATCGGGGGCAGGCCCGTATTTATGGGGGGGGGGCTCGGAGGGGCAATTGCCCCTAGCGGCATTATTAGCAAGAGATTTAAGGGCGGCAACATTTTGAAAGGTCATAAAAATGTATATATATATATATATGTTTATATATGGGGGCGGCAAATTTTATGTTGCCCCTGGCGGCAATTTTTGTAAATATGGCCCTGATCGGGGGCGTTGCGCGGTTTCGATTGTTACGGTTCCGTTTCTATCTCGGACTATAATATTATAGCGGCGGGCCTCCGGTATTTGTATTTTGAAGACTCCCGCTGTTTATAATACGAAACAGATATAGAAAAGAAAATATTACAAAATTCAGTAGAACCGACAAAAAGAACAGTATAAAACCAATTGCACTTTACCAAATATCGGTTAAACATAAAAAAAAAAAAAAAAAAAAAAAACAAAAATTTACAGTCCGTTTTCGATTGAAAACCGGTTGTTTTCGGTTCCGGCGAACGCGAAAACCAACCGGGGGGGGTCGTTTAATTTTTTTATTTAGTTCGTGTGGCGCCCTCTGCCGGACTCATTACGCCTGATAACGGCCGTGTGATGATAAACGGTCCCCGCCACACCGTGAAATATTTTTTTTTTTTGCTAATCGTCTCGTTTATCAGTCCTTACGGTTACGGACATTCGGTGACCGTTTCACGCGCGTTTACAGTATGTCGTCTTCGTTGCGGCTGTACTGTACTAGAGTGCATTGAACGTCTATCGCTCGTTTTTTCTTTTCTACCCTGTTTTACGGCCAAACGTTTCGAGGGAAGATTTTCGGAATGGGCCACGAACGGACCGTAAAACAAGTGGACGACGAACTGGACGAGATCAGTGTACGAACGATAGAGTTGATGGAAGACTATTGTTCGACCGTCGGCCGGGTCGAAAGTTGTTTACGTGACGGATGCGTTCACCTGGCCAAGAGCAGGTACGTAATGGGCAACCGCAACGTGTCCGACTTGCAACTGCCCACGGCCGGTCCGTACGCGGCCCGTTCGATCGTTGTCCGCGAAGAGAACAATACGATCCGTTTAGTGAACAATCAGCACGGAGACGATCCGATTAGACGTTTCGGCGTACTCGTGCCGGGCAGCTTGCGTACGGCTCAACAGGGATTTTGTAAGTGCTTAGAGAGCGTGATCGAAGCGGCAGCCATAAAACAACAATTGGAAAAACTCCGTGAAAACTTTTCAATGTTAAAAGCCATTAGGATTCAGATGACACAATCGTAAACCTTCTGCCATCGAGAGAGAAATTTTATGTAAAAAAAAAAATATTTTACAGAATTATAAATTTTTGTTTTTTTTCAACATAAAACAAATAAATGAAATGAATGTATTTTAAATTATATCAGTATTAAATCTAAATAGTAACAATCGTTATAGTGTATACATTATAAATATTGATTAATTAAATTAAAGAACGATACGCCAAACATTCGAACATTTTTGAAAAACTTAATTATCAATTTTTTTTTGAAAAAATAAAATAAAAATTGTTTTTCTTTAATAGCTTTTTTCACATAAACTTTTCAGACTTTTCATGTTATAAGAAAAAAAATTATTATATATATCATGTTAAAATGGTTGATTTAAAAAATCAAAATATTCTAAAATTAAATTTTTTAATATCTCTAAATTTATAATAAAAATCATCATTCCAGACATGATTACCGCTAAACGTTATCGTTCTGTACAATATATTTCTGTAAAATTTACAGTACATATAAATAGTGTTTGTGTGAAAAAAGAAAAAAAATCCTTAAATATTCTTATGGTTTTTGTTGTGATTTCGAATTGGAGCGTTTGATTTTATTGTTTCATCCATTTCGTTTTTCACATAATACTGCATCCCGAATAAATGGGTTTGAGTTGATAGGTAACTAAAATCAAATATAATAACTTATATCCAACAATAACGTAATACTGTAAATAATAAAAATCCAGTGACGAAATTTCAATTGTAACATCTTTTTTTTTTTTTTTAATGTTTTAGTACTTATTAAATTGCAATAAAATGATAACGCACAAATATTACATTAAACGTATATAATAATTTTAAATCGTCCAATATTTATATTTTTTATATTTACTTCAATAGTCCATTGCTGTATGAATACACAATCGAAAGTTTTTCACCGTCCACTTCGGTATATGCCAATATTTTTGGCAGATTTTCTAACAGAAAAGAAAATGTATAAACTTAATATATGTAATTGATCAACAAAGTAAGCAAAATTAAATTCAGTGAATCTGAACAACGCACTATATATATATATCAAGAATAAAACAACTGGTTTGCTAATAACTCAGATAAATTGTGCTTCACCTTGTTGGTTTTTCTTTTTGTGTGTGTGTGTATATTACACATTTTGCCATAACAAAAAGTTTCCATTATACTTGTATTTTGTTATCTTTTCCATAGTCTCCACTTTTAACAACCGTAAGTCTTCCTTTACACTATTCGTCCTCCACTGTCTAGGACAACCTTTAGATTGCTCTTTTTATTTTCGCAATTATTCACTCAAACTTTCATATGTGTCCAACCTGTGATGTGCTCTTTATGACTCCCACTACACTGGCTTCTCCATATAACTTTTCTAATTTTTCATCGATCCTCATTTTAAAGTATTACTTGTTCACCTTTATAAATCTTTTTGTTATCTAATCCATGACTGCACTTCTATTCACTATTTACAATCATACTAAAGTACTTAAAACTCTTTTACCCTTTCAAACTTTTAGCCATCACTACCAGTAACATCACTACTAGTAATCACTTCCAAACATCTGTCAGGTAATGTTATCTATAGTATATATACTCAAGTTTTCCATTCGTTTATCATATTACATTAAAGCCAATTTCTATACCCCAGTAATATCTTTGCAGTTTTCATCAATTCCTCATTGGTCTCCGCCATTATAACAACATCATACATATACTACTACCGCAAGTAGTTTATTTCTGTTCTCTGCTTTAGTGAACACTTATTTCGATATCGATGTCGAAACAGAGCCGGAAAATGGGCTCACCCTTGTCCAAGACCTGCCATTATCTTTACCGTTAACTTTTCTAAAATTAACTTTACATTGATTTAAATTCTTAAATAAACATTTTGAATATCATCTGGGATAACATAGGTTATTTTAACTGTTACCCAAAAGCCTTAAAAGGTGGTATACACCATAAATAATGGCTGGTTGTTTCGTTTCTTCGTCATATGCACTATCTGGTACGGCTTTCCACGTATCCGCTTTGGAAACGTATTCATCACGTACTTTTTCAAACATGTCTTGAACAATCTTTGAACACTGTGCTTTTGTTAAGCTGTAATAAATATAATGATGTCATACGACATACACGATAATAAACTGGGTAAAATAAAATATAAACTCGTATTTACGATTTACCTGCAATCCGAACACGTTTTTTGAGATTGGGCATATTGACTGCTTGAACTACGCGTGTTTTCTCGTTTAACTAATTGAATTTTACATTAATTAATTAAATTCAAATAAATTATAGTTTAATAGATTTACTTTTAGCGCAGTGTTTATTTTCGTGAACATGATTTTCTACAACTTCTTTACCATTCATTACGTTGTTATCATACTCTATTCTTATATTCCTTAAAAACAATTCCAATTTTAAATAAATAATAATATAGGACCTTAGTAGTTATTCAATCATACTGGGGTGGTGGTGGCTGGACATTCATTTTTAATGCTTCATAGTACTGAGCTTGTTCGTCTTCATTAACTAACAGTTGTCTGAACAAAAAAGTGTTAAAACAAATTCTCAAGCCGTCTAACACTTCAACGCAGATTTTGTACCTACAAGAGAATAAACAAGAATAATGCATAAATTATATAACCGCAAACAGAACTTATAAGTATCGATACATATCAAATACGTTGTAACGAATAAAACAATAAAAAATTAGTTTCGAGTAATAACTTTGTATTATATTTTATCAATACGTGCTATTGACAAAACTAACCGCTTTTCTAGTTGATGTTTATCGAGTACTTCCGACGGACGATTCTTTTTGGTCGGTTTATTGTTGTTAGCAAAGTAATTTCTGGCCAAATACTTTAGGTAATTTTCGAGCAACGTAACTACGTTGGGTTGACAAGGTAACTGAATCAACTGAAAATCATATTTATTGGAAAAAATTAAGAACGAAAAAAATACATAGTCATGTAAAAACAACATTATCATTTACTGTATTCTTTTCGTGCACTAAATGACAATTATATCCAGTATGGTGTTTTAAACACTCTGGAAATTCAAGTTCTGGTAACTTCCTTTTAGGTAGTAGTATTGTATCGCTAGGTACAGATACATTGTCGTTTTCCACCATAGACTTATCATCTACAGAATTGGAGGCCGAATCTATGATTAACGACTGTTTGGATTCCGGTTTAACTCGTTTTTTCCGTTCTTTTCTGTACAAATTGCCGCCCCTTAAACAAAAACAAAATTAATCATTTTATCGTCCGACCACGCGCCCATCTACTGGTGGGTACGTAATAATACTAACGGTGTGAGCTGAGCTTCTTCGGCCAGTTCTTTTTGCAGTTTACGATTTTCTTCAGTATCTTTCAGAATAAACTCATCGGTTACATATCGATCCCACGTAGAATTCCATCCCTGCGAAAAACGTCTCGTGAAAACGGGGGAGGAGTAGGGAAACAATATCAATACAACAACAACAACGTCGTCATACACTCACTTGGAAATGAATGAGAAACTTGTAGAAACGGCGGCCTTGCTCATCCTTTTCGGGCACCACTTTTAAAACCTAAACAATAATACACGGAAAAATCGTTAAGCAAAACGTTACTACAAATCGGCCGCGCGGTGAGATTGATTACTTTGGAATCGTAGAGGACTTTGGTTTTCGCGGGGTCCGGCTCGTAGCACAGCACTTTTTCGCCCTCTTCAAACTTGCATTTAGTCGGTACTCCTCTTTTCGCGGCCATAATTAACGATCGACATTGCCACTGAAGGAAATTAACGGATCGGGTCGGGAACGAAACGTCACCACCTCGGACCGTCACCGGGCGCGTTCCACGCGAAACACTAGCAACGGTAGCCAGCGGGCCGTACAATATATTTTGCGAGCGAAACTGATTTTTATATTATTCTATTGTTCATCAAATGTCGGTCTACTGTTCATCAAAACGACGATTGTCATTACCGTAACGATTGAATTGCATTGTGAACAAAAATAAAACCCACTTTTTCAAAACACAAACCGTGTTATCACTACGCGCTAACGTTATCACTTATCAACGACGCCATTCGGTGTGACCAATACCGAAATACCACGGAATAAAGCGTCGTTTGTCCTCACCCTCGTCGTCGCGCGGAAAACGGTGACGATATGAATTTACCTGTGCGGTGACGACTGACGGAGAATTTGTCGAAAAAAAATTACGCCTTTCGACGAAAAAGGGTACCCCGCGGGGGTGTTAGTACTGACGAAAATTATCGAAATTCGATTTCGAAAATTCTAATAGGATATACCCCGATCGGGTGCGTCCTTGTGGTGGATGAAGGCGATCGTCCCTCCAACCCATACACACACACACACACATCATGAGCTCACAGAAAATTCTGAAAAATAAATACTATAAAAATATACTCTTAAAATTTTTCTAACACTCGCGTAATATCAAAACGACATAAGGTCAATCATAATTTTGACATGAAAATCTTATCGTAAATGTATAATTTGGAATTTAATAATGAATTTTTTTTTTTTTATTACGCCCAAATGAAACCTAAGTATGTAACTCGTTTTGAATTACCTACATACTTGTATCCGATGATACACATAATACCACAAATAAGCTGCCTTGTCAGAATTGTAACAAGTCTCAAATTCTGACGTATTAATTTTCGTCAAGAGAATTGACTCCCCCCCTATAAAACTAATCTGACGACGATTCCGTTTCGGTGTAAAAAATAAAATAATAATATTAGATACCGAATACTTCGTATGTTTGGATACCTACTCAAAAATAATGCATAAAAACCGACAATTTAACATTTTGTCTATATTAAATTTGAATATTTTTTTATAATATAGATTTTTAAATTTTAAATTTACTAAAAACGCTGTTTATTATGTATGTTTTAAACGTTTTAAACATAGAAACCTCGATAACAGGCATATATTGGCACAAATTAGATGAATCATCTAATATGTGGTATACCGAACCTATAGGTCTGTGTGCATAACATTCGGGCGAATATACAATGCATTATAATATAATATAATATATAATCCATAGGCGGATATTTGGTCACATTCGTGGGAGGGGGGGGATAACATTTTTCTTTTATCCATTAGTTAAAATAGACATTTTTTAGACGCTTCAACCAACTTAACTACACTACTATTACTACTACTACTTTACCACACACACACACACAGGTTGACAGTTTATACACGGTTTCTGAACTGTTAATTGAGAACAGTTGTAGTTCAATTCAAGTGCTTCGATTTAAATTTTAACTCAACATTTAAAATAAATATTTCATAGTTCTAAGTCGGTGCTTCCGACAAAACGTTTGAGTATTATGTTCAGTTCAGAATAGTGGCAATTATTCATAATGTTCAAGGGGGCGAGTCAACTCCCTCTGCCAATGAAATATCTACATCGAAAATTAATAACAAAAAAGAATTGTTTGAGAATCTATTAAGACGAAATGCAGATGTAATAAAAGAAATAGTAAGTACCTAGTCGCTCATAAATAACGGTTCGAAACCATTGGACTGCACACACCGCGAGCATCTCATGGCGTGTTGCCATAGCGGGCAAACGCGAACAACGTTATTCACCTCTGAAGATTGTTCGCGTTTGCCCGCCGTGGCAAGACTGAGCGGTCCGTTAGTCAACGACCGCTATTTATACGTGTTTTTCTGCGCAGCCCCCCCCCCACTCTTTTTTGTCCAACCGCTATCTGGTAACTACTTTCTTTTTCGGTTTTATTGCGGTCGACTGACGCGCTATGTCGGTACACGCGGGTGTTTGGTTTGACGCTGACCGAGCGATTATTATTATTATTATATTTCGCGTGTTTCAATGAAATGAACTTAAGGATTTATTTTTCTTCGTTCTACACTCGTTTATTTTACATAGATATGACTGAAATTTATATATAATTTAAATATAACATTATAACTTAAACTCTGTTTACCTACATTTGTACTTACTGTTAAAATTGGTCCTCCTCCCCCCCCCCCCGATTTCCGCCAATGATATAATCTTACCAAATACTGTTTTTGTTTGGAATTCTGATCTTTCACGACCAAATTTAATCGCACATCTCGATCTTTCTGTAAGTACTCACTTTTATCGTGCGTATTAATTTTGAGGGGACCTCAAAGACCTTTAAGCATCTTCATATTTCTTTTCTTTGTATTGATTCGTATTTCTGTTTTCGTCTATTATAATATGTAGTGGCTCGTTGAATTCGTAGTACTTTTCTATTACTTGTTTAAGAGTGCAGAATGGTCCGTTATTGATCTATTTAAAATGAAACCGTTCTGATATCCTTTTATGACGTTACGTTACGCGTTAATAATTTATATACTTATTTTTTCATTTTTACTACTGAAATTATCGCGAACGCGCGTATATACACAATAAAAAATACAATATTAAAATATTATATATTTTATTCTTTCAAATAATTTATGATTAATAAACGAATCGTCTTAAACACTATTTTAATATATTACAACATGAAAGAGGTGGGCTTATTTTGTTTTTATAATATAATATTATTATAATAAATCGAACATGGCAAAACTTATCGCTCTATATACCTCATTAATACATACACATATTACATAAGTTTCAAACTTAATTATTTATTGTACAATTCATAATTTTTTTTCACGCGATATTATTTAAAATTTATAAAATTTATTTTCTATATATTAAATTGTATATTAATATCGAGATCAATTTCACACAAAATAACAAATAATATAATTTTTATAAATTTGTAAATACACAAAAAAAAATTTTTTTTCAACGTACAATATATTATCAACTTTACGTAAAACTACTGCAGCGTTTACTTACATTTTAATACTCGAAATAAAAGGACAAAGGAAAAGAAAGAAATTTCTCGAACACTAGCTGTCACTGTTTGTTATGAAATGCGCACGAGATTTAAATATTAAACACACATACACGTGGGTATTCAAAAATATCTTACTGTAAAATAATATCACAGACACACGTTTGACAAGTCCGCAGAGATCACAATCGAGCACCGTTATCCGTTAGCACGTAGTCGACTGAGCTTTGGGCTTGAACCTGGACATGTAGAAATCGCAGTCGGAACAGTAAATGGACGGATGGTTGACGACCTTCTTCCGGCACAGGTTGCACGGCGACGACCTGCACGGCGACGGCGGTACCGCGCACTTGTCCTGCGTCCGCGGAGACGGTGGTTGTTGGTAGACGGCGTACCGGCCGGGATCGGTGCCGGCGGCCGAGGACGACGGGCCGTTCGGCGTGGTACACCTGAACGGCGGCGGCGGCGACGACGACGACGACGATGGTGACGGTTGCTGCTGCTGCTGTTTGTACGCCAACGGCGGTACCGGCGGGTGTTGGTACGGCGGCGACTGTTGCGGTTCGTACACGGTCATGGGCCGACGGTGCGCCGTGACGGCGGCCGACACCGGACGGTTCTTGGACGGTAACGCCGGTTGATCCTGCGACGACGGCGACGGTAGTAATTGATGGGTATTGTGCACGTGTTGCTGCTGCTTGCGATCCAGGGACGATGACGACGACGACGACGACGACGAACCGTGCAGGCCGTCAGCGGCGGCGCCCTGCAATTGATGGTGCAACAGGGACGATCTCGATAAATTCGTCGGTTGCTGCGGCGACACGTCCTTTTTCGGGTGCGCAGGCGGCAGGTGGGTCACGTTGTTGTTGTCCGCCGTCCGCGTGGTGTACGGCATCGAGTGGTAACCGTTGATCACCACGCTCCGCTGTCTCTGCAACGCTCCCGGTGCGTGCGCGTGCAGTTGCACGTGATGCGGGACAGACGTCTTCGCGTCCCCGGTGTTCCTGTAACACTGGCCGGCCGTCTTGTTGCTGTTGTCTCCGGCCGCGGTCGACAGGCCCTGTTGGATGTATCCGCCGCCGCCGCCGGCCGTTTTGTTGGAATTTTCGTTATAGTGTTGGGCCATCCTTTCCAATTGTTGCGCTTGGTTGGCGGACAATCCTTGTTGCAGATAACCGGCTGTCTTGTTATCACTGTTGTTGTTCAATTGATACATCGCGCCATTGTTTAGCCGTTCGAATTGTTGTTGTTGTTGAATCACGGGCGACCCTTGTCGCGCGAAAACCGCCGTCTTATCGTTGTTATTCGAATGCGGCGAGTGCAATCTATCGAACTGTTGCTGTTGCTGCTGTTGTTGCATTTGATTATAATTGGATCTGTTGTCGTCGATCTTACCGTTCGTCTGATGATGTTGAACGTTGTTGTACTGTTGTTGTACGGGACTTGGTTGACGGGGAAAACATGTCCGGTTATCTGTCGTATGACTGGAAATGTTGTTTAATCTTTCGTGCGGTTGACACTGATACTGAGCGTTTTGCCCGTAATTGTAGGTTCTGTTCTCGTTGTTCTGATATTGCGGGCCACCGCCCGGTTCCGTGTTATTCGTAACGTTATTGAAACGCGCGTTATTTTGTGGGTAAAGCGCATTTCGCGGAGACCCTAGATTGGTTTGATACTGTTGGTGCGCGTTCGCTTCCACATTCGACATCGTTTGGTTTCCGTGCAGTCTGAGCTGCGACGGACCGTCGTTGTTGTACCGGAAATGGCCGCTCCGACCCTCCACGGGTGAATGTTGCGGGTAGAAATTAGACGGTACTGTTCCGTTGGTCTGTCTGGTCGTCTGGTTTCTTTCCAGCGAAGACTGATTCGATCTGGAATTCACAGGCGAGCAACTAGGCCTGATCTCGTTCGTCGGCTGATAGTTGAGCGAATGAGGTTCATTATTGTTCAAAAACGATGGTTTTTGATGCATCACCATGGGCGACAGGCTCTGAAACTGTTGTTGCTGGCCGTATACGTTGTTGGTCTGCTGTTGCAGATGATGATTGCTCGGATAAAACCTGTGCGTTGTCGGACACTGATTTTGAACGGATTGAACGCCGCCGCCGCCGCCGTCTGTCGAGTTAATCGATAAGCTCGACATGGCATTCTGCACGTGTGCAGAACCGGGAGGAGATTTGAATTTGTGTTGCGTCAACGGAGATTGCAGATGACTGTGCAGCGGCTGCTGCGGCGACGTCGACTGCAATTGTTGGATCGGCGACATGCGATAATTCTTAATCGATTCGACGGGTTTTTGAACGATTTGTTCGGATGGCAGAGGCGCTTTTAATTTCGGTTGTACCGCGGGCGAATGTGTTTGAGACGATTGTTGCTGGACGGGCGACATCCTATACGATTTCGGCGGCAACTCCTCTCTGCCGGTCTCGATGTTCGATTTATCTTCGACGTTACTATTGTTATTGTTCTCGTACGAAGATTTCAATGATAAATTACCGCGATTGAATTGGCCCGAGTCGTTTCGTTTCAGCGGAATCACGGATTTCGTCACTTCCCGGTTTTGTTCGATGCAAGCAGTGTCTTTGTGCAGAACGGATCTCAGCACTCTCTCTAGAATGGGGTTCGGTATATAACTGTCCACTTCGTCTTCTTCCGCCGTCGCGACTAAAACCACTTGTTCGCAGAACGTCACGTTCTTCTTCTTCCCCGATTTTCGTCTCGATTCGCTGCTGTCGAACGGGCCCTTGCTCAGAGCGCCTTTCAGCTCTTTCTCCGTTTTTTTCTTCTCTTCCTCGAAAACGGTTTCGGAAAAACCGTCCGCGGGCAGGCTGCTAATCGCGTGCGTTATCAAATTATCAATAACGCTTTTTTGTTCGAATTTGTTTTTCAAATCTTTTACAATCGATTTGCATTCCGTATCTTGACCCGTCGTTTGATCGTTACCGCCGCACCAGGTGGCTTGCTTCAGGTGTAACTCTTTAGCCCAACAACTATCTTCTATGTTCACTTCTGATCTCATTTGTTGTACGGGCATCGCGACACCGCACATCCCGTCGACTTCGTCGACGGCCGGTGCCAGTGCCGGTGCTGGCGCTAGCGGTGGCGGCGGTGGAAATTCTTCACTGGGTTGCCGCGAATGACACGCCGAATTCAATGGACTCGGATAAGGCGGCAACGGAAATGCGAGATCATCCGCGTTGTTTACGACGACATTTTGTTCGGGATTGTGGTGAACTTGAGCTTGCGTTATCATCACGTTTTTATTGTCTTTATCGAGTAACATTCCTCCGTTAGCATAAGTCACGTCTTCCTTACGAGGATGGATATACGGTAACGATTGAGGTTCGCAAAACCAATCGTTCTGTTGTTGTTGCTGCTGTTTGTTATTTTCCGTCTTGCTCAGCTGAGAAGACGTTCGCATCGGTGGTGGCGGTGGCACTTTGGCGAAATGAAGGAATTTGTTGGTGTAAAAACTTTTCCTCATGAGTTTGCTCCTCAACAGGTTCGGGTTCCCCGTACTTTCCAAATGACCTTCGGACAAGTATCCGCTCAAATTGCTCTGACTATTCACCGAGTCGACCATCGAGTCGTCTTTAGATATTACTTTTTCTTTGGGCGGATCTTTCAACTGCAATTCGTCTTCACGCAAATCGGGCATACTTCTATTTTTCCTCTTGATCAAACCGCCCATTAGTAATTTCCTTCTGATTTTATGTTGCTTTTTACCTTGCTGTTGTTTGTTGTCATCGGCTTTGGGTTTTTTCGTTTCCTTGGTCAACGAATTCGACAGGAATTCTTTAGTATTTTTCGTACCGCGTTCCTCGCTCCTCGCCCTTTTCTCTCCTTCTTTTTTGTTCGTTTTGCTTTTCGTTTGAAGACTCCTACTGGGTCTTTCGTCGTACAACATGTATTCTTCGTCTTCAACCACGTGTTTCGCCTTGTTGGACGACCGTGATAACAATCCTTTTTTGTTCTTCGGCAGTGTAGCATAAATCTCGATGTTTTTCACGGATTTATCCACAGGCGAATTTTGCAAAGACTGCAGTTGAGCCGACATGTCGAGTAATTCTTTACTGTTTTGTCTCGAGTGTTGAATTGTTTTATCTTTAGAATTTTGCCTGCTATGTGATCCCTGAGATCCTCTGTTGCTGCAACTACTTCCTTCTCGACTGTGTCTTCCTTCGCCGTCTAAAAAAAAAAACCCCCCCGTTAGGTACTTCGTTATTACGCGCGCTTACACATTTCAATAAATCACGACAAACAATAGTCTACATACGTTTGTTCGCGTTATGAAGAGGTTCTTCAAGTCGTTTATGCAAACTACGAGCTCTCATAACACACGTGTTGTGTTTCATTCTTGCAAAACTAGCTACTTGAGGATTACTATATGGAGCGTCCATTGCAGCTCTCGCTTTTCCAGCGGCTAAATTACACAAAGACAGTGCAATTACTAAGTCTTCGGTAGCTTCAGATTTTCCCAATAACTGGTCGGCTTCGGCGCAAAGCCTTTCCACTTCGTCAACAGCTAAAAATGCGAATATTATGTTAATTTTTTTTTCATCGAAAACTTAAAACTCTCGAAATAAAAAAAATTAAAATCGTAACACGAAAAATATATGATTATTATATGAGTATACAAACGTACCAGAATTTTTCGATCCGTTTTTCAGTGACGTGTGAGACGTTTGGTGTCCTTCGGGTATCTGAGCAAGCTAGAAATGGATAAGCGCGTTATTGATTGTAAAATTAACGACAATTGTATTATATTAATAGTAATCACCTGTAGGTTATGCTTGAGATTCTGTTGTAAAGGCAAACTATCATTTGACGAAAGTGAATACGAGTCGTATCCCAAATCGAATTGATTCGTTGTGTAATCTTTCGATTTGTTAGGACTCCGTGGAACAGCGTTTAGACCATTTCCAGTCCTGTTTGAATAATACGAAATTATCGGTACACGTTTTGTAGAAGAAAAATCCGAAATCATTTCATTATACCTGCTGTTTTGGATTTTTCCGACAAAATACTGGTAAGGATTTTCTAACGAAGTGGACGACGAAGACGAAGCGCTGTTTCTGTCCCCGCTCCAGTTTCCCGAATCTCTTCTGACCAGTTCGCATTTAGACGTGGCCGATCTGGGTGAACCCGGTTGTTCGATTAAATCGTCCGCCGCCGCTGAATACATATCTGCCGCCTTGGCCATTATAACCGCTTGATAATGAGCCAAGTTCTGATAATCGTTAATCGACGAATTCAATCCCTGCAACGTGAAACCGAAAGTTAGACTTTTACCGTAATATATAC
Organism: Chaetogeoica ovagalla; assembly: GCA_032441825.1. NCBI lineage: Eukaryota > Metazoa > Arthropoda > Insecta > Hemiptera > Aphididae > Chaetogeoica > Chaetogeoica ovagalla. The sequence continues at coordinate 1,626,936 of CM063738.1, read as the reverse complement.
GCATTATAATTGTTATCCGTACGTACCGGTTTTGCTAACGCAATTGTTGGATCTGGATTTGGAGTGATGGCTCTCCGATGGCCTTGCAGGTTCGATAGCGGTTTCTCTGGGTTGGGCGTAAGAGATCGACGACCTTGATTCAAACTTTGCACGGCGTTGGTACAAAACGAGAGTTTGGTCGCCTTCGTTATTGTTTTCGGCGCAGTTGTCGCGTCCACGGGCTCGCCTTCCGGCGAAGCGAACAACAACAGAAGAGGTTGGTACCGACCGCGTTTGCACTTCTCTACCACCTAAAGGAAAAAATACGAGACATATTTTTAGCTATTATACTCGATCGTTATGAATAATATCTCGATCGTAGTATACCTGTTCCCATCTGGGGCCGATTTCCCGAACGTTAGCGTCGTCGAAGTATATCCATATTTTCAGTTTGGTGTGATAAAAAAACGTGGAATAATGTTTTCCGTAATACGTTACGACTCCGACCAACTGATGTTGCAGCGGCATGCTGCCGTTCGGCAAGTCAAATGATCCGTGAAACACGTCGCACAGTCGCAATGAAGTCCGCAACGTGCTCAAAAGAGCCATTATATGATCCAACGTGGGCCTATCGGAATCCCAAACGATTCCGACCGACACTATTTCCGGCCTGTTCATCAACGTTCTTCTTATTTGAATTTTCGCTCCACACGCGCTCTGCGTAAAAAATAATATGTAGCGATAAATTATTATTGGTGACGACGGAATAATTAAAAAAAAAAAAAAATTCGTGTGTGTGTATACACCACTTACCGGACAATCTCTGATGTCGCCCATTCCTCCGGCTTTCTTCAGTAGCTGTCCAAACAAATCCGCTTGGCCGGTCGAAGGAAACTGTTTGACTTGAGCGGTCAACGCGGACGCTGACACGTAATGCACCATCTGTATAGATGACGACGGTAAAATACGATAAATTCTTATTTTTTCTTTTTGTGGTAAAAACCACAAAACAATTAAAAAAGATAATAATTTAATGGTTAGGTGTAAGTGACGAACCTGAGTGAACGGTAAAGGTTCCGAAGTAGCTCCGCAAGCGCCGCACACGCTTTGTTCGACCAACGTCATAGCGAACTTTTGGTGCGATATACAGTGTTTCGCGTTACACATGTCTTCGGCTTCTTCGTTAGCTATGTGATAGTGTATACGTAACAATATGTTTTCCTGTAAACGTACAAATCGCGTTAGATTTTTCGTTTTTTTTTTTTTTTCATTTCAAACGTCTATATTATAATAATCTGTACGATTGTAATATATTTAAACGTACGAAACATTCCGCCGCGTCGTCCATAAAACCCAATTGGAATCTTCTCTGGTCGTAAAACGATTGGGCGAGAGCTTTCCTCAGCGCGTCCGGAGGCAAAGCCGTTTCTTGACTGGATCCGAGTGCCGAAAACAGTTCCTGAAAACGCGAAATAAAAAAATTATAACCAAACGGCCCATTGTAACAATACAAACGCGTACGGTAAATTATTCGTTCTCGTACGTATGACGTATAATTTCGGTGCGTATATATAATATGTATATATTATTTAAAAAATAGTATGTAGAAAAAAAAAACCCCGGCATATCGTAATCGTACATGCGCGTATAAATACGGAGGCCGATGTCATTTTTTGTTGTTACATCAGAGTATAATATGAGAGGTTACTACTGTATTTATACGCCTCACGGCGGACTACGAGTTGTTTAATTTCAACGGTTTCTTCCCAAAACGTATAATTTTACTCGTATACGGCCCGAAGAAGCGCCCCCCATCCGCACACCGCGACCCCGTGCAAACGACTGTGAGAATTCTTAAACAATAACGTATCCGGTCGTTATCTTATATATTTCCACAACGACTTTCCCATGATCAATTTTTTTTTTGGTATTTTTCGGGATTTAATTACAACGTTTTATATATTTTATAGAAGTTACCGAGATAAAAACACAAAGTAATACATAAGTTTTTTTTGTTTTTTGTAATGTTCATTTTCTACTGCAACGCGTTTTGTCGTCGAAACACTTTTACACGCATTGAATATCCCGCTAAATAATTCGTAATAATAGCCCTCGGCCACGCGCGGTATATAGATTAGTAACAAAAACCGATTTGTAATAGTTATTGTGAAATCTATAACTTTGTCACGATTCCTATGACTCTTTACAATTGTAACAGTGAACCTTATAGTATTCTTTCCGCCCACGTCCCGCAATCGTTTGTATCGACCGTATATATACACTTATATATATATATATATATCATTGATAAATTGTATTTCTAAAGCATGACAAGAAAGCAATACTGTTGAAATATATCCGTATTGTACGGTCGAGCTACCAGCCGAGTCTAACCTTAACCTAACCTTATGCATTCCCCCCTGGGTGAACAGTGATTATTAAAAAAAAAATGAAAATCCGTTATTGGATTGCGAGCGAAAAAAAAAATATATATATATATACATTATATACACCTAACAATTGAACCGAATCGCGAAATAAAAAATAAATAAATCGTAATACAACTTAATGAAAGTAGAACAACGCGCATAAACTACACGTCTTGTTTCTTTGTTAAATCTCTTACTATGAGAGATTAATATTCATTTGTTAAATTTTTTATTTCGATAAAAACCTGCGCGACATATTCTAATATTATATCTGACTAAAGCGTTTCTTCGAATTTTGTATTTGAAAAGTTATAAAACATCTAGCACGTGCGTTTATTATTATTATTCGTTATCTGATTTTCAGACAATGCGTTATTATTTATTTATTTATTTTTTTTTTTAGTGTGAGTATAAAATAAACGCTTTCCGTATGTATAAAAAAACACACGTACACTAAGAAAAAAACCCCATACATAACAATAACGAAAATTCGTCGAACATAGTTTATATTTAAAAATAAATACGCATTCAAAAATCACGTTTTACTTAATCGTACTGGAAACAAAAAAAACCACGCTGATTCAGTCATATTTTTATTTTACTTTCTTCTATGAGAACTACACACGTATTCGTATTATAATAGTTTTTGCGAAATGCTCTGTACGAGAGATTAACGCGATATGCTGCTATATATTTATTCCAGCCGCCAGAGATGCGCGGTACATTTTTGTTGTTTAACCTTTCGTATAGTTATATAGGCTTTACACGCGTTCGTACAACACACTTAACTTCGCCAACCGGTTTCATATAAGGATTTCTATAAAACACACACATTATAATGACCTTATCTCACCAAACCGTTGTGTTTTTTTTTTTTTTTATATATATATACGTCATGTAACCAAACGAAACGAATTTCAACAACGCACCGAATTCCGCAAAACATTACAACAAACGACATAAAATAATAATAATAATAATATTATTATTATTATTACTATGGACATTCCGCGTTGTCCTCGTTATCGATTAATCATTTTGACATTTGTGTATGTACACTGCGAGGGCACAATTTAAAAAAAAAAAAAAACGCGCGCGCGTCCAGCTAGAGGGACAACAGCGGTTATAGGAGCAAGACAACAACGTGGCTATCGACAGATCATTAATCATCGTCATGATGCGGAGATGCGCGATAATTATAATAGATCTCATAAACATATGATAATATATATATATATTGCTTTATAGACGTCGAACACTTGATTGCGTAGCTATTGTGCCGGTGTACAATGTGTGTGTGTGTGTGTGTACTCTAATTAAACGCGCGCGCGAGATACGTGGTGTTCTGCTGCGTCTCTCGACGAGAGCAGCTTACCTATAACTGTCCAGAAATGCCCGTGGGGTACAGCTACGGGATGCAGCGATTAATGTGTGTGTGTGTGTGTGTGTATGACGACCGGTTCTACGAAAACGAAAAAGAAAAAAAAAATCGGTGCCTTGTCAAAAAAAAAAATCAGTACCACAACCGGGGCCCGCGACATTACGTGTAGTATTGTGTACGTGAGAGTGAAGATAATAGATGTAATTATAAACGACATGCCTAAACAAAAACGACGAAGGACGGAGGAGAGATGAAAGGGGAGGAGGAGGAGAAAAAAAAAGGGGTGCGTCCGCTCGACGAACTTGTCACAATCGGTGAAAATTGACGTTTTTATGTATATTTATTCATTTGTTTATGCTGTAATATTATGCACGGGTAGGCACTATAATGTGTACACGTATAGCCGACTGTAATAATATAGCCTCGCACTCGGTCCTCCTCCATCTCCTTCGTACAGAGAATACAAATACCGAACAAAAAATAAATTTTAAATATGTACTATTTATTATAATTCAATTGTGTAGCGTGTAAAAAAAATGCTTTGACGGATTCACCGTGTAAAACGTTGGCCGTGTGAAATTTAAACACGAATCGCGAATGAGACCGGTAAGAGCTGGAAACGGAAAATAATACAATAATGAAACGATCCGCGGAAGGAGTTGAAGAAGAAAAAATGTGCGCCTACACGATGCAGTAATGTGAAGAAAAGTAAAATTAACTGGTCATTCGACGAGAGGCATAATGATTTACCAACGTCTTGGAAGGAAGAAGATTCACGAGGCAGAAATCGTTTTTCGACATGATGTCATGCAGCTGATGAGATGCGCCACTTACATACGGTCAACTCAAGTGAGCGGCGCGCGAGACAGAGGAAATTGCAGACTACAACGACAAGGCATTTAGGACACGATGAACACAAATCTGTTTCTACAATTGAAGCGGCGACTATTCCTATATACAATCAGTGTAAATACATTATCGTGACGTGTGCGAAATCCGGCACTTTCGGAGAAAACTGGAAAACGCGTTTGAACCGAATCGGATTGGTAGGTATATGAAACGGGCGAGATTTCCACGGCACCCCACTGATTCGGTGACAATAATAATTTATATCCAGAGGACGCAATGCGCCGCACTCGTTTTCTCCCGTTTTCTATCGAAATCCGAGAAAATTGTTTTCTCAAATTCATTCGACGCACGACGTTTATTCTTTCTGCATTTTTCAAGAACTCACCGGACGGGTCTCGCGTGGCGAATTCTTCGCTAAAACTTTGGAATTCATAGCGACAATATTAACTCCGAACAAAGATTTTTAAATAATTATCTCGGACTCGCAAAACCGCCGTTGTCGTTGTGTTTATTTTATTTACAGACATGATATGATTGTTCGTCCGAAAACAATATTATATATGTAACGAATGCATTTACGATTCGGGAGCGCACTCGGAAGGATGTCGTGTTAGGAGGAGTTCCGTTTCAATAAAAACATCATAAACTTTTCTCGATTATTTTTCTTATGAAGTATTTTAATAGTAAAAAGCAAATATATTCAAATGCGTGCTACAGCAGAAATAAACGGACAGACCTGTGACGCGGTATCGTATCGTACAATTTCGAACGCTTTTAAAATTACGTGTTAAACGTTTTCCACGAAGTTATTATGCAAATCGAATCGTCGTTAACGAGTAATTAGAATAATAATGTGTTCGTCGGTACATGTTCACTATGGGTAAAAACGACGTTCCAACTGCATTGAAAAAAAAATATATCGAACTTTTGTAAATTTTCTTTCGTATATAGTCCGTCGTGACGTATGATCGATTCAGTTAACATTTATTTTCCAAACCGAAACGTAAATTATGTGTGTGAAACACGATAAAACATGGAATTGTTGTCATTTACTGAGGTGTTCATAGTGGAAAATCTGAGCAGTCATATAATGTGCGCGCAGTTCAATGCGAGCGGGCGCGGGCTCGACGAAACGCGCTTCTCGTGGCGCGCGCGCGCGAGAAAAGGCGCGTTAACCGGTTTTCTTACCGGTCTCCGTTACAAAATAATAATAATAATAATAATAATAACAACAACGCAAAACAGCGACCATAGAGACGTTCGGAAAAGATTTATATAAAATACGTAATATTAGGCGCGTGTACGTTTCGTTATAAAAATATGTAAATATACGCTCGGCTATACTTTGAAGGGGACGACGACACCACAAGTAGTAAATCCGGTCCTGAACACGCGCGTATAAAAAAAAAAAAAAATCGTACGGTTTTTCGGATTTACGACGATGCTAATGAACGACGGGCCGAAAATATATTATTCCTCTTACCTTCTTAGGTATATTGGCTCGTGGTTATTTTATTTTTTTTTCTCGTGTATATTATATACATTAAGCGCCGGAGGACGTCGAATAATAACAGTAATATCGTGTAAGAATATACGAAAGAAAAAAATCGAACACCAATATAAAAAAAATAAAAAATTTTTTTTTTTAATCGTACTCGGCCCGTTCACGATTTCGCACCACGATGAATATAAATAATGCGTTTCTCTAGCTAAAAAAAAAAAAAAACCACGTTGTACCCGATATCGCGGAGAAGAAAAAAAAAAAAACGTTTTTGTTCAAAAATTTAACCAGATCTTCTTCCGTCATACGATTCCAATCGTCTCCTAATATCTGCACTCCCTCACGCTTATCACACCTAAATCGTAACGAGATTCGATTTTTTTTTTTTGTACGCTCCGGTGAGGAAAGCGTGTGTGATTTATATCCTCTTCGATATAACTTTATACGTAAAACTCTCTTACGCGGGCTCTCTCTAAATATTCCCCGCATTCAATGTCTCCCCGCCGGTCCTGAATGATTCATAACTCCTATTTAACCTTCCCTACTATTACAATATTCTTGTCGTTACTATTTAATTTCGTATTATATCTCGTCGTCGAGGGTTTTTTTTTTTTTTTGCTAAAATCCATAGTGCCGTTCTTACCTTTAGCGCGCAAAAAATACACGACTCTTCCATGCACGCGTGTCCGTAAAGCTCGCGGAAACTCCGTCTGAACACGTCCAAATGCCATAACACCTGCAAACCGTATATGAAAACACGCGTTAGTATTTTCGTAAAATTGCGATTTGTAATATAATTCAGAAATATAACAGCTGTATCCGATGCGCTACGTTCGTCAACAGGTCAACCGTCTGTCCTAAACGAAAACATGACTCATAAAACACAAGAAAAAAAAAAAAAATATTCTTATACACCCCTTTACACGTACTCGGTTCACGTATACGTTGGCCGCCCGTGACGTTTCAAATAATATTATTTGAAAAATTTCTACGTCGTCATCGTCGTCGTATGCGATCGAGGGGGCGTAAGGGTTTACGTTTTCTCTTTCCATATATTATTTACTGTACACCAGTGACGTACTTGTCAATCATTTTTTTTTTTTTTGGGGGGGGGGACAAAATACCTCACTTTAAAATCGTTAAAACGTAAATGTCCAATAGTGACTTTAATAATAATAATAATAATAAAGTTAACGTTAAATATTCGATATTTTATTTATTAGGGTACTATTCAGTTTACATATTATGTCTATTATATATTTACGACTTTCAATGTTTTAACGTATCTACTAAAATAATTTATTATAATGAATTTTTTTTTTTTTTTTGCTTTTTACTGCAACCCAATGACATCATCGACTCGAACGTCGTTCTCTATATTGTATCCGTGAATAAATCTCATCAACTAAGCGTTCTTCGTCTCGACAGAATTTTTAATGGTAATCATTTTAATCGTTTTAAAAAGTAATACTACAATTAATAATATTCGTGCTTGACGCAAAAGCGTGTGTCAAAAATATTATGAAAATACGAATCGATTAAGTTCGACGAAACGGGTGAAATAACAGATACGTTCTCGAAGAAATTGAAAAACTACGCTCAGCGAAAGCTATACGTCCCAACGTGATCATAACAATAATTGCTTCTGATCTTGTCAAATCGCGATATTCTTATCAAATCGTATGGTAAAAATTCTATAATTCTGAATATTCAGATAATTCTTAAGATAATAGTATCGAGGGGTCAAATGCTCATTTTGCCCATACTCCTCCTAAAATACACTTTGTTTTCACGACCGATGATCTTTTTTTCTTTTTTTTTTTTTTAAATCGCTCTAATCGCGCGCGTCGTCGATTTTTCGTATACCTACGCACGAAAATAATAATAATAATAATATCGGAACGCCGGTACGTTTCGTCGTGACCGTTATTATATGTCATCACGACGACTGTGTTTCTCTCGTATACCGCAGTGCGCGAGAGACGATGTTAAAAAAAAGGCGGTGACGGAGGGGAAACGACGAATCGGTTTTGTTGATGCGATACGCTCGCGCGTCTTGCGTCAGTCACGGATTACCAATATACACGCGTTACAAAACTCATAATAACAATATTATATATATAAGATATTCTATTCGTTGATAGAAGACCTTCCATATAGATGGATTCATCCGATACGATGACATTTAAAAAATATAGGAAATCGATTTTTAAACTTTAATGTCTCCCGGAGGATCTTCTCCTCGGGAAATTTACAAAAACGGATTTTTTTATACCGACCACCCCGTCGTAAATTTTCATTTCGATCGTGACGCTTATCGTGATTTTTTACTTATGATATTGTGTATGACTGTGTATATAAGACGTGTGTTTTGTTCAGTCGTACGAAATAAATAAATAAATCCCATCGTCATCGCATGGGGAAAAAACCGCCGTAACTACGTATATTGTCGTTCTACGGTGAATTTCACATCAGTTATATAACATACCAGCCTGTACCGGAATTTTAGCCTCTGACTCGATTTAAGGACGAAAAAAAAAACATCCGTTTAACCGCACGATTTGTTTTAGTATTTGTAGTAACGCACAGAGACTGGCACCCCCTTCGCACCGTTTAAAACCACTTGAAACCCGCCGCCGGTGCCGAAGAATCGCGTACGCTCTCGTAATACGTATAAATATATTATTACGCTGGCCTTGTTGTGTCACAGAACACTATAAGGCGGGTAACACATTTTGTCGGCAAATAATGCGGATTTCTTCGAGCTAATTTATACGCATTTACCGCCTACACACAACCGTGTGTCTACCACACGCAATAGTCGTGCGTTGAAATCGCTTGTTTTAATACCAAAAGGTTGAACGCGATTGTGCTGCAGTCGCGCATTAATGATTTTCGTTTTGGAAGGACGACGGCCATTTCACTGCTAATAATTATTATTATTATTATTTATTCGCAATATAAAATTCTTCTTTCCACACCGAAAATGGTTGTACTCGCATAACACGAATTTATTCGGTTACACGCCCCACGTGTGTTTCCCCGTCGTTTCCCATATCTCCGAGCTCTCTGCGCGTAATGATTATAATATTCATACATGTATAGATTTTTTAGGGCTTTTAACCACTCGTATTACGTATTAACGCGTACTCGTACGCGACACGCGAACAACGCATTAACGACGCGTCTGTGAAAACGGGTGCGGAAAAAAAACGTGCTAAAAACACGAGGCGTTAGAAATTAGTAGCCATCACCGAAACACGCAGAGTTATGTTGTTTTTTTTTTGCGCGCGCGCGCGCGCGTTTACGCGTACCTATTTGTAAAACGCGAGAAGACAGTGGCGCAGACACGATTTTTTCTTTTCCCGAAAGACGAATTTTCAAAAGAACTCTTGAAAATCACAATATTTTTATTCCGCGCTGTATATTCGTTGTTGTTTTTCCCCTTCCGTATAGAATACAATAAATTCGTTAATATTAAATATTATTATTCAACGAACGTGCACAAACGAAATTTCAAACAATTTTTAAACGAGAAAAAAAAAACATCAAGAATTATTTTTTCTTAAGTCTGTATACTGACCGACATATATATATATATATATTATATATATACGGTCGCGGTCGTTTACACTACGTGCGTATACACACACACACGGAATATTAGCGTTGCCGGTGTCCGACTGCGAATCGGATCGCGATGGAAAGCGAAAAAAAAAATCTATACATATATAACAATCGATTCCGTGCGATCAAAATGGCGGCGTCGGTGTCCGAGAGTGTAGTGACCGGCCGCGCGCGGGAATCGGCTTCGGCGGCGGCGGGCATCGATCGCGTCCACCGTACAGGTATAATACGCGCATATTATACACCGTGTCCGCGTACTGAATGTCCTGATGGCGTGTGTGTCCTTACCTTGGTGATTTGGAACAGCGCCCGTCTTTTGCACGTCTTGTTGGCGGACGGCCGGCGTTGCTGCGTTCCTGCTGCTTTTTCCATGTCGGTTCGTTTCTATTATTATTTATTTTTTTTTCCCGGAGAGAAAGATACCGCCGTTCACCGGATGAGCATTGGCGGCGATTCGCGGCGGGAAACGCGCGAAAGACCGCGGCAGGACGAGATCGGACCGGACCGAATCCGACGTGACAATAGACTGGCGGCGCGGAGTAACGTCAGGTAACGCGGCGACCGGCTACGGTACACAGGTGCGCAGGATGGACCGTAGCGCTAGGGGCGGCGGTGGCGGTGGGGATTACGATAGGCGTATAATATACCGTCAGACCTGCACCTGCACACTGTGCAAGAATACGACGTAGAAAGAGAATCGGCGGCCGTTCTCTCTCTCTCTCTCTCTCTCTCTCTCTCACTCACACACACCGTCGTCGTCGTCGTCGTCGTAGAGTTCTTTTTCACCGCGACGGATGTATAACGCTACTGATGGTGTTGGCTGCTCTCCACCGAATTGTCGGGGCACTCGATTGATTTTCCCTAGCGTCTGTTCTCCTCTTATTATAATGCATATCGAAAAGATTTCAACGGCTATTCGATTTCTAAGATTTAACAACAACAACAATGATTTAGAAGAAAAACAAATTGTTTATATAAAAGTTTTTATCGCACCACACGCAGTAGTTACACGTCGACGTAACGTAAACATTTCAAACTCTGAAAACTCGAATTTCACGTATGTAAAAACGCGAATGGTACCGTTGGCGAAACGGCGCAAAAAAAAAAAAAAAAAAAAAAATAAAGTAATTGAAAACCCTCGTATTTTGCCGATTTTATAAACTCGTTAACAAATCCGTATTTAATTCGATTTACTTCTTCCCCCATCCGTTCGTTGAACCGATGATAGATTTCGAAGCTCTAAACAGAACCAATACATTTATTACGCGCGACCGGCCGGTATCGTCCGTCCGTCTGCTGGAAACCCGAAAAGTTCACCGGGCCGAACGTCACGTCGTCCTAATGACATTGCGTGCATTCGACGTGCTGGCACACTGTGCCCCGGAATTCGACGGTGCGAAATGGCAAAAAGAAATAAGAAAAACAACGACAATAATAATAATAATAATAAACAAACGATTATCGCGCTGCGCCGGAGTACGGTGGCGGCCGGCCGGCCGAGCGTTGTCCTTGGATTTGGCGCCGAGAGATCGCGGCTTTGAGTTGGTAACCCTGGTCGATGGCGGCGACCGTACGACGCGTCGGTCGGTCGACCTGCCTGCCCCGGCGCGCGGTGTACACGGAGAGAAACCGGTTTTCAGGACCCGCGGGGGATTTACTACGACTTTTACTATAATATCGTGTTGTGTGTAAGACGCGTACGCACGCACCACCCGTATTTCGTTTTACTACGTGTTGATCCCGAGAGATCTCGCGCTCACAGGTAACGATAATAATAATAATAATAAAAAAAACGTGCACACGAACGTAGTAAAAATACGGAGGAACAAAATACGCGCCATAACGGAGAACTCGCGTTACGCGCAGACGTTATCCCATCGTTTTCCCGCGGCCGTTTAACGACTACGGTTTATTAAGCGTATAGTGTGCGCTGGACAAACCGTAGCGTGTGTGTGTGTCCGAATTCGGATCCGAAATATTTGCTGCGTATTGAGTCTCGCACAAGAACGCGTAGAAATGTAGTCCTAAACCTGGGACGTGTTGGAAATAACCTTGTGCTCGAATTGCGGCGAGACGGAACTCCCCATCGATTTGTCTTTTCGTATTTTGAGAGGAGCACCTCTTCAAATTCTTTCCGTTGGAACGTGGTGTTATTTTGAAATCTCGATTTTGTAAAATTGCATTGAATACGAGCTAAATAAAAAAAAACAAAACTTTTTAAAGGATTCGGCGGGATAATCCATAACGCGAATATGAAATCGTGTTGGACTCCTCCCAGCGCGAACTTTTCAACCCGGCTCGTATGTATTGTCTTGGACGCGCAGAGTGAAAAAGATCTGCTGCGGAATAAACGGAAAAATACAAAAGTAAATCACAGCTACCAACAGTCGCCGCGGAATAATGTCGTATAAAACGAATTACGCGCGTAACAAATTACCCGGAGTAAAAGTGTAATTGTTAATTTTTATAAATAACGAGTTTTCAAAAAAATTAATATTCATTGTGATTGCGTTGGTATATTATGTTACTGATATAATAATGCGATGAATTGTGTTTGGTTCGCTCCTCCCCGCGGATCTGGCTGAGTTGAAATCATTTTAAAGGACGTCAATTTATTTAAAATCCCTTTTCTCTTATTTTTTTTTTCCAATTCCGAACACCGTCGAGATAAACGCCAATTGAATCCCGTAAGATTTACATTGTAAATACTAATTGAGTCCCGGTTTTTATAACAATTAATATATTACTCTTTTTTTTTTTTTTCTCTAATTTACGCTCGGTCGATGTACACCGGAGGAAATAATTGTCTGCTGACTGGCGCGTCTCCCGTTCAATTTATGAAATAATAATTAATTTCGAGTAAAAAAATGTTTAATCAAAAAATGATACGGATCTATTTATAATAATGTTTTAATTTTAATTTGGGGATTTCGGGTCCGAACCATTGAAATTTCTCAACATTTATAAATGTTTTCATACGATTCAAATTTAATCCACTAAAACTTTAAATGAAATTTAATTAATATTATATAATAATGAAATCGATAATATAAGTGTAATTTATACTACGCATGTACCAGATTTTTTTTTCTTTAGTCGAAATGTCTACGTTTACACAAATTATATGGACCCGCCTCCGCTGAAAAAATTCCCCTATAAGTAATATTGTAATTAATTATTTTTGTATACGAATTTCGTGTCCGCATATATATATATATAACACACATAAGACCATCATCAATTTTTCCTCCAACGCAACGCATAAGAAAATCGCCATTTCTTGTATAAGGAATTTAATAATATATATATATACACCGAAACGATAATTAACCGTACACTATTTTTTATTTTTTTAATACATTTACACGCGGTGTGATTTATTCTTTCGTCGCGGTTTCATTAATATTGTCCTCGACATCGGATTTTTTTTCTGTTTTTTTTTTTTTTTTTGTAAATTTATCGGGAACTTCAAAAGAAGAAGAAAAAAAAATCAAAAAACCATCGAGGAAAACATTTCGCTGCGTAATTAAAAAATAAAATAAATAAAAAAATCGCCGTTATAGTGTTAAATTGTATAACGCACCGTTTGCGGTATAAGACCGTTATCGCGCGACTCGGACGAGACGTAGACACGTTGAGCGTTTTCCAACGAACAGTTCTAACGATACGATTATATTTCGCGGCATAAAATAACGCGTGCCGATTACGTGCCTAACTACTACTATTACAAAAAAAAAAAAATAAGTTATATTTATATATAAATCGACACGAAAAAAAGCCATAAAATCACGTCCCACGTAATACAATGACACAATAATCGCGCGTATTGATCAAACACGGCGACAAATAATAGTGTATGCGTATAACTCGATAACACACACTAGCGGCGGCGACATACTGCTTTTTTAATATCAATATTTTTAACTGTATTATGTGTAGCCGTTTTGCCAGGTTACAAGAAGAAGAGAAACGCGTACGACGAAAATTATATTTCGTTATAAAACGGTTCTGAGTTTTCGGTCGAGAATCACTCGTGTGACGTATCCAAAATGCATTTAACCAATTCAGTGTGCTCGAACTATAAAACATTACGTTTGTAGTAATTTTTACGGAACGCTAGTGAAGGACTCGCTTTTTTTTTTCAAAAAAATCTTCACAAATTCCATAACTTCCGTGCGTGTGTTTTCCAATCGTATATTAAACCCACACGCCGGAATCCAATTTGGGATAGAAATACATATGGGATGTATAGTGGAGGGAGGATAAAGAAAATGAAAACCGATTGTCTGTAGAACAAGGATTTTTTAACATACGCGAAGACCATTTTTATATTTTTGTATATTTTTAATTATATATATTTTTTTTACCACGCAATGATGACGAGAACATAATCGAGTTATAACGATCCTGGAAAACTTATCCCTGTAAAAAGTGAAAACGCGATTCGTATATTACAATGAAACAGAATATTACGTGATATTACAGTTTACGGTGATAATCATATTATAATAAATATATATATAATAAATAAGTATTAATAGTCTAATATGGATAATATTATTGCGAAGACAATTGGATTCGAATCGAGAACAATGTGTGTCGAATAGGAGACGAAGAATTGCGGGTGATAGAATTTCGAGCAATACGGATCGCGGCGGGGAGTCTTTGAGTGACGAACGCTTTTTTTTCTTGAAATAAGAAAATTATTGTAAGTAAAGCAGCGCACTATGTTAATTACATTTATTGGCATTTTCCGTTTGACCTGCAATAATAATAACGCGCGACGACAGACAATAAAATATGTTTTATACAAAATGGAAATCCTTAAACAGAAAAGCGAAAATTAACGAAAACGGGACGACGACGTATTCGAAACGATCATTTTTTTTTTTTTTTTTTTTTTTTTTATAATTCCTTACAGATCACTATAATTTAATAATAATAGTAAAAGAAAAAAATAACTATATTATAACATTGAATCATCTTTTTCTAATAGCTTCTGCGATCCACACACGTCTTTCTCCGTTTTCAATCCTTGTTATTCAGATCTTCTTCGATCCTATCATTTATATCCTGCAACGTTGTCGCGGCTTTTTCCCATTTACTTTCCCTGTCGAACCTTTGTCGACGATACTACGTCTCCGGCTCTCCTCCAGGCACGTCCAGCCTAATGTAGCCTTGTGCTCATTATAAATATACGCACTTTTTTTTGAAGATTTCACGCGCCTCTTTGTGTTCGCGCTTACATGCTCTGTACACATCGATTTCCATCTTTGACTCATACCCCCCCCTATTCCTATTTCGTAGAATTAATATAAAAAAAAAAATGTTTATAAATAAACTATTTATTTACAAATATTTCGGAATATTTAAGAACGTTGACGTCGATCCATAATCAAAACGCGAGAATAACACTCAAATGCGATATGATACAGCAGCAGATACGATATTATATTAATCTTGTCTGACAGTATTATTTATTCGGTAAAATCTGTAGTTAATCCGTCGTCGAATATATTATAATATTTTCCACGGCTGTACACGAGATGACGTTTCGGAAGGTGAGGAGAACAATCGATCAAACTTAACTGCGCATCGTCTTTTAAATACCCGCTTACACGACCGGTTTATCGTTAAGAGATTTCTCGTCCGAACGAATACATTCACATATACATGGGCGTAGTTATATTTAAAATCGAGTACGGGGGAGGGCAAAATGGATTTTTTTTTAAATCGGAAAAATATAAATAAATTCTACACGGTGTGGATATCGAAACGAATGAGTTTTTTTTTCTCTTTTAGTACTCGTCTTTTTCTAAATTAACGTGTAGACATACTAATTATTATTTATAGATTAAACATTTTTTTTTTTTTTTTTTTTTTGTAATTCGAAATAAACGAATACAATACGTTTGTATGTACAATTCGAATACTCGATTATTTATTACATATAAGGGCAACCGTCGAACGTCTTCAGCAGCGTGTTTGTTCAATACATTTCTTTCGTCTTCTTTTTTTTCGTCGACAATTATCGCGTCGTAGTCGTGTGTCGATGCAGCAGCGGTGTAAATGTTTAAATCAAACGGAAAACGACACGATTCGTTCGCTCGTTTCGCCAGTGCGATTGAACACATATTTCGTACAATAATTTCGACTTTCTTTTCTTATTATTATTTTTTCAAAAAAAAAAAAAAATTAAAAAAACGTATATACTTTTCTTTTTTTTTTTTGTGTGAATTCGTTTTATTTCGAATCGCTATTTAAAAGCAAATACGTCCCGATAGAATACGTCCTCCGTGTAATCAGTGGCGAGTGTTTAGAAAAACTGTGTGTCAGTGATCACTTATATAAAAAAAAAGGCAATTTTGACCGGTATATAAACGCGTTAATCGAACAGCCGAACTCTTCCCCGTCACTGTAGTACACATCACAATAATTACTGCGTCCTCGTACAAACCATTTCGATTTTCGGGAATAATTTCTTAAAAGAATTGGGGAGAGTGTCTCTCAGTATTTTTATTTATTTATTTTTTTAAACTCGTATTTATAAAAACTCTTTTTTGAAAAAAAAAAAAAAAAACGGTCCAAACACCCGAGGCGGTTAATGATTGTTTTCGAACAAATTATTGTAAATACACATGTCTGTATGCCCGCGCACTGCAGACGTTGCTCTCGGCCGGAAGCACGCGGTGATTACGCGCGTCGCGTCACGGTAGTCGTTTCGTATCGCGTCCTCCTCTTGCACCGGAGAAGAAGTCTCCGAAGCGCTGGCGACTCGGTTGCGTAGGCATTTTACACTGTACCGACGACCCCCACAGCATCCTATCCCGCGTGCGCGTACGTACGCATATTATATATATTTTATTTATTTATTTTTTTTCCCGTATTGCTCTCGGACCCGACCGCCGGACGCTGCGCGACAAATATTGATCTTCGGGGGCGACGGTGCTGCGTGGTGGTGGCCGGAAAGATCCTACATGATTCGTACGATCGCGCACCTACGCGTCTAATCCGATCACGTGCAACGACGGCGGTGCTGCTGCGGGGTGGTCGTTCCACTGAATAATGGCGCCAAGCAAAAAAAAAAACAAAAAAACTCGACGTGTAATATTCAAGAAATTATAAATTATAAACACGATTCGAACCCATCCTAACCGCTGTTAACGGTTACCGAGATTCAATCTTTTGTGGGAGAAGACTTTTTTTTTATTTTTGTTTCCAATGTTTTTTTTTTTTACACATACGTATAGAACAAACGCGTTTTTAATTCGGCTGTTGTAGGGCACTTTAAAATTATTGTGTCTCGTAAACGTCCGAGAACAAGACCTCGTCCGAAACTCCGTTTCGTAACTCGATCGGTTTCAGTTCGAATGGATTTCCAGTATCTCGGAATAGTTATTAATGGACTGACGCTATAAACGAGTAATATATTGTATCGAATAAGGAAAAAAAAAATGAAAATTAGACTGCTTTAAGAAGGACGCATGCAGGACTTGTCGCGGCTGTTTCTTTTTATTATTATTATTATTATTATTATTATTATTATTATTATTATTTAAAAAACGCCATTCGGACAAAGTCTGAATACGTGCACGCTAAATTCGTATAAAACTCGACTTTATATTTTACGCATAAACGTAAAACGTGCCTTGCACTATCACAAACGGAGAAGGTCAACCGGGTGTCGGAGGACTTGCGAGCGCCCCCGAGAGCGTTCCATTATTATATCAAATGTAATTTATGTGTGAAAAACTGTGCGAACAAAAGAACTCTGTTCTTGGGCGAAAAAATTAATTCCAAGGTTCCGATACGATTATAACGCGCGCGCTACTGATAATAAAAATAATAATAATAATAGTAGTAGTATATGCAATACACGGGCCACAAAATTCGAATGTAAGGATAATATTATTAATAATAATTTTTCGATATTCTTCTACGCGGGAATTAATTACTCGAGTATATTGTGTATAATTCATATACGTGTATAAATAGGATTTGGGTCGTTATAACACAGAATTTCATAAATAAAGGGAAAAAAAACTATAGGTACACTTTGCGCGAGTAGATTTCTTCTGCAGACCATACGTATAATAATACATACACCGGTGGCTTTCCACGCGCCTTTTGTATCACACAACTTTCTAATCATTTTCACCAACACTTTGTTTCCGTTTTTATTTTGTTTTAATTGTTCGTTCTGAACGACGATACGGAATTAACGTTACCATTTTTATTATTATTATTATTATTATTACCGCGTTCACACGTTTATACATAATACATATGAAAATTATATATTGTAGCAGTAGGTACACGACGAATTTTACGTGTTTTCAATTTTCAACTCGAATAGGGTTTTGTTAACGTTTGAATTTTACCAAACAAAATTATCGGTCGTACGATTATTTGGTTAAATCGAGAGAGAGAGAGAAAAACGTAATATATAATACGTAAGGATAATAACAAAAAAAAAAAAAAAAATTCTAAAATAATCCATAGAATAGTAATATTGTTGGACAACTTAGACAACCAAAATGCTTTCGTCTCGATAACGACTGTTTACACACGCGTTGGTACCGTCGACTCCCGCCGATTTATCTACCACGCATAATATTATTTTGCAATTCGATTATCGAAATTTTTTTTTTCTAACTCTACGCATCCTCTAGACACAGTCAATCAACACAGTGTCGATCGCTAAAAACAAAAAAAAACGAAACTCGCGCATAAAATGCATGTTTTAATCGATTGATTTCTGAGTAATAAAAGCGTACGAGTTTTATACAACAAGCGTATGTTTATAACGGTTCTCCCGCTTGGGTTTATACACCGCGCGACATATGTGGATAAAACGTACGGATTTTTTCAACGCGATATCGTACTCGACGTGCGACGACAACAATACATGTAAACTTTCCCCGAAGTGTGTAACGAGAATAAAAAATATTAATAAGAAAAAGTCCGCGGGCAATACGCCGCCGGTATGTATTTTTTTCCCGCAGTCACTTTTAAATAAATTACCGTGTAGAGTCGCCGGGCGGCGGTCCATTTTCAATCTCTGGTACACGAATCCGAAACGTGTCGAGGTTAAAAAAAAAAATCGCCGCGTAAAATATATATACGAGTATATATATATATATATACGGTTGGAAACGCGTGTTTTTTTTTTCTTCTTCTGCTCGCCATTATCGATTCGCACTTTAGGCAACAGCGACACGCTGAGCGCATAATATATTACTACAGTGTTTATTGTAACACGCCGATACGTTTAAAACGTCCACCCCCGCGACAGTATTTGTATATTATTATTATTATTATTATGCATGACGGCGACGGCACGACGTGAGTTCCCCTGCCCTCCTGTTGCCAGCCCGTACCCATACAGTCTCGTCGAGACGTCGTCGTGGTCAACGGATTGTTATTAATTCCGTTTTTTTTTTTCCTTTTTCTTAAACGAAAACGTACTTATAACAATTCGTGTTTATTGAAAACGAAACAAAGAACGAAATCACGAAGTGTCCGTATGTAAAACATTATAGTAGTGACTTCACAGTATTATTATTATTATTATAAAAGTGGCCAGGTTCACCGTGCCGCCGCACGAAGACCGGCGGGTGGTGGAGCGGACGACAGGATCTGTCATCCGTTAATGGCCCCCCCGACCAACGTTGGCTGCGTTAAAAAAGAAAAAAATAAAGAACGTTACCAATAATATGAACGCATTGTGCGCGTTTAATCTGTGGCGATCATAACGTTCTGTTGTCGACTCCGGCGGGGCACATTATTGGTACTCCGTCCGCGGGCACACCACGAGCTCGCGGAGCGGTAATAATGGACATAAATCAGAAAGGAGTGACGACGACGCGTGCGGACCAGAGAACTACGCACGAGGAGATTTACTATACGGTCGCCGCGCGTGCTACAGTTTTTTTATTTTTCCTTTCTACTTACATACGCGTGCTCTTAGTTTTCAATTAAAAACGTTTTATTTTTTTTTATATTTATATATATATGAAAAAAAAAAACAACGAGACACGATAATACTGTTGTCTCGTGGTGGCTATATTGCTGCAGCGCACACGACTCGAATACAAAACGATTCGTCGAACGACCGCTGGTTACGATAATAACTACGACCGGATTTTATAGCACTAAAAAGTACTGAAATACGAGGTATATAATAATATGACGTTATATAATCATAAAACACGTACAAAAATATACACTAAATATAGCGGGGAAAGGAAAAAAAAAAAAGAGTTTTATTTATGAATTTATAGTGAAGGTGTGGGCACACACACACACACACACACGGTGCGCGATAATATTTAATATACCTATAAAAACAGATTATATTATCAAATGAATTATCTATAACGAAATGTGTGTAGTTTTTTTTTCTTCTGTCTTATCTTCTTAAGCGGTTACGAGATTTACGGGGGGGGGGTGGAGGAAATATTCCCAGCAAATAATTTAAATTCAACGCGTATTAACGAGAAAACAAAAATAAAACGTTGCGACATACACAGAATTATTTTATACTCGGCGGCCAATACTTGACGCATAAAATTGTTGCATATTTTTACTTGTATTCAATAATAATAATTACCAACGAACGCTATCGGCTTCGATTATAATACTATTGAATGATTTAGGCGCAAAACATTTTCGATGATAACAAATTTAGAAAAAACGAATCGTCACGATAATTCTCAATTCTACAATCGTTTTAAACATAAAAAAAAAAAAAACGACTAATGAGTCGAACGGAGGAGAAATTCAAGAATTCGAATTGTCAAACTCCAACGCTGTCGTTTTGATTAAGTAAATTGAAACAAAAAAAAAAAACAAAGAATTTGCTTATCGCGTACGTCGTAACGCATAAATCCAAAATCTGATTGTCACGTAAAAACGACATTGAATAACGATTTGAACATTTTATAGCGTATTCGCCATGTTTCTAATTTTGTATTTTCATCATTTAAATAAGGGAGACAAATTGTTCAGAAATACTTCAATTCAAAAGTGAACAGTATTCGTTGAACTCGTCGATGACTATTTCTAGTATTATATTTTGCGCGTTAATCCGTTTCTTTTTTTTTTCATTTTTCGATGCCGTTTGTGGACGTTCAGCAATACACGCAAATTTGTGTAAGAAAAAAAAAAGAATACTTTAACAAGTAAAAGAGTAAGACGGGATTAAGTAAAAAAAAAAAAAAAAGAAGCGTATAGAGTTGTAAAAAGAACAATTTCAATGGCGTTTTCTTCGAAACATCAGATAAAAATAAAATCGCTAATCGAAAGCGGCGAAGAGACCTTAGAAAAGATAAAGAGAAAAGCGTCTGTGTCGTTTATTTTTGATAAAAAAATAAGCGCGTTTTTTCCCTGCTATCCGTTCGCACGAAAATTTTTTTTCGGGATTAATTCCGAAAATTCCTATTAGCCCGGGAGTTCTGTGCAAAACGTATACATACTACGAACGAATTGTAAATACGACGGGAGGTGGAGGCGAAACGAACGGCAAAATAGAGGAAGAAATTGGCGCTACGGCAATGGATTAGCGGTGGTGGGGAAAGAACAGGATTGACGTAGTCGTCGTCAAATGGATAGAACAATGTCAAAAATTTTTTACTGAGAAAACAATCTCTGGCCGGAGCGTCTGGGACGGCGTTCGCCGCGTGCAACGTCGAATATTATTCAAACGATATCGGGTTACGCGTGGACGAACGGCCGTGTAGCAACAGGTTGGCGGTGACGACGCGCTTGGTCGTGCACTGGAAACGGGCTGATTGGGGGGGTGCCGCTCGACAAACACATAAAAACGCGCCCATCATGAACAATATTATTATTATTATTATTATTATTATTATTATTGTTGTTGTCATTTTTCACTCTATCCGTTGTCCGACAAATACACTGCGCAGACGGTCGTATTATAACACTTTTTCTGTAGCCGTCGCCAGAAAAGAGAAAAAAAAAATAGGCGCACAATTCCCGCGAAACACAATATACCATACGCGTCACTCCGAGCGGCGTCAGCATTTGTATAACCACACGGTCGGCGCCAAAACGACGCCCGACGCGATAAGCGACGTCCCCGCCAGCGCTGGGACGGTTTTTATTCATTCGCGCGCGTTGTCACCACCACCACACCCACCCGGAGGGGGGGGGAGAGGAAACACTTTTGCGTTGCGTTCATCGTTTTTTTTTTTTTTTTTTCATATTGTTAACCGAATCTACACACACACACACAATTCGAACGACAAGAAAAAAATGAATAATTTGGACGAGCAAAAATCACTTCGGCGCGAACGTTATTATTACTCGCAGTGGCGTATTTTCAAATTTTTTTGTGGGTGGGGAAGGGTCTAAATATTAAGTACCTATAAATTTATGATATAAAAAAAACACATACGAGTTATGATGTAATAATTATATTATGTATATTTCACTACTATTATGATTTATTAATACAAATTAATAGTTTTTTTTATAATAAAAAAAGGTAAACGACAAAAACAACCGAAAGTTAAACCCAAGTTATTTATACAAATATTGTATATATTTTTTTTTTTTTATAATAGAAACATTAAAAACTCATAATATAAAATTAATATTCTCTTTCTCGGTACCTACGTACCAAGTTATTTATGACTTTTTAAATTTTTTTCTGGGGGGGGGGGTCGAGACCCGGGAACCCCCCCCGTAAATACGCCACTGATTACTCGTATATTATATTAACCGTGTGAGCTCGTCGTACGGCTCTCCTTCGTTTCGAATGCGTTTCGGAAGAGGACACCGTAAAGTTGTTCTATAATAAATGCTCATCGAATCGTTAAGAAAAGAAAGAGAAAAAAAAAGATCATTCTAATGTCTCGGATTATGATAATTATACGTCTACATCACTCACACACATATACTTTAACCGTTCGATTCTCGAAACGACGGAATTTCTCGGTATTATTATAATAAAAACGAGTATATATAATAATATTAGAATAGGTCTTATATACGAGCCATATATTTTAATAGTTTATACGAGAACACGAGCGAATGAGCGCGCACATAAATTCGTTCGGATAGTTTTATATAATACGCACGCGTTAAGATTTGGATTTGTTCCATACGACCGCTGGGCGGCACGCCGGGGCGGCAAACGATGATAAGTTTGCTCACAAAAAATAAGAAAAAAAGCCGGTCTCTTTCGAATGTTGCAATAAAAACGAACGTATTTATACGAGAATCGTCGCGGAACCGATATTTATACTGTAATATACGCGCGCCGTACGGGTTTTCGTACGTATTTTATTTGCTTTCGGCCGATCGAAAAAAAAATCTATCGATAAAAAAACGAAATAAAATCGTTTATTATTACATAAACGAAAATACGTTTTGTTTTTCTAAAAAAAAAACACTCGTAGATTTTTTATTTTTTTTTCCCCCCCTCAAGTACCGTATTTTTATTTTGTACTTCGTCGTAAACGCACTGCGACGACGACGACTCTAAGACACGAGCGCGAGTCCGCCGCACACGGACCCCGTTCTCGTTCGTTCCGCCCTCGTTCGTTTCGGCGCAGGTATACGAGAACTCCGCGGGGTGGACCCTCTTTCGTATTTTCTGGTGTCCAACACACCTGCAACACGTGAACGACATATGGCCCCCACGCCCTGGTCGTCCTTCTGCCGCGTTTTCATAACAACATATTATTATTAATAAATACACTGCACAAAAAAAAAAAACCGCTGCTGCTAAACACGTTTAAAACGGGCACGCTTATGGGGGGTTTTCGATATTTCAAATAACCGCAAGAAACGACGAAATTTTTTTGTAGTAGAAAGAGTGAGAGAAAACCATAAGAAATCGCCGGATTCGGTCACGAGGATTACGACATACACACACGCGCGCCTGCTGTTATTATTATTATTATTATTATTATTATTATTATTATTATTATTATTATTATTATTATTATTATTATTATTATTATTATAATATTTTGATACGTACAAACTTTATAACCCGAATGTGTATATTATCCAGGCAGTCATTATTCGTATATCGAATACAACAATAATATTCCAAGGTTACACATATTATGTCGGGTAACGTATCGCATACGCACACACACACACACACATATATGAATTCCCGACCGAGTATTTTGCCAGCGGCACCGCGTAACTCTGCCTTTCTCCTCGCATAATAATATGGAGCTTGTAATGCGTTCGTACGAGTGAAAACAAAAAAAAAAAAACAATCATTTACTGGTCTGTTTCATCCACACGACGTACAAAATTCGAAATGAGACTGAGCAAAAATAAAAAAAAACCCTCCCCCCCCCCCTTCTACACGCGTTTTTGCACGCCTGAGGCTCGGTTAATTTACCGGATAAATGTTAATTTGTACCAACGGTTTTTTTTTGCTTACCGTACTTAAAAAAATCGAGTGACCCCCGCCCCCCCCCTTTGATTTAAAAACGTTTTTACGAGCGCGCAATGACTTTTATTCGGTCTGTGCCGTTAACCGTATTCACTCATACGGAAAAACTACGCGTCTTGTAAACACGTGATCAATACGTGATCGTTACTCGTTTTCGCTCTCTTCCGTCATCAGTCATCACTTATCGTTCGGCTTCATTTCGACGTGTTATTCATTATTGCCCATTTAAAATCGTATAACCAAAAATGAAACCGAAATGCATGAAATAAAAACCAGGAGCGTTTTATTGATTAAAACGCGGTGAGAACTCTTTACGTAGATACTGTGATTCACGAAATTCACGAGGAAAACGTCGTTAGAATGGTTCAAACGTACCAATAATGTATGGTGAATGTATTATGTACATTCCGTACAAAAAAAAAATTCTGGGAATGGTTAGAAAAAAATTACAGAAAAATTAATTCCTTTGAGATTTCTTTACGCTAAAATTAATACGTTAATTAATCAATTTCTATATTTAATTTCAAACACTGCGGCCTCGAGCGTTGAAGAAGATTATAAAATAACGTAAAAAATTTACAAAATCAATCTGAAAAAAATAAAATAAATATATACACACATATATATATACGAAAAAAAGTCTAGGCGTCATCTTAAACGCCGGACTACCCCGCGCGTTTTATACATTCAAATATTATAGATATTTCCACGTACCAAATAATATATATAAAAAAAATCGTGTAACGCATACTCCTCAAAACGAGACACAACCATATCGATTAATCAATACGATCACGTACCACGAAGCCCGTATAGTATACATCCGAACAGTGTGAATTCGACTACGCCGATGACCACTCTCCGATACCATTCCGTCACGTGCAACAGTAACAATCTCTCGCTTCTCACCTCCGTATTTCGAATCCGGATGCTGTGGGGTTCACGGCACACCGCGTAGATATTCCATGGCCTCGTCCGTCTTAATTCAAAGGCGCGATCATTACACAATTATATAATATGTACGTACGATCGGAATTCATCACTGCGTTCTTCGAATATCCATTGTGTACTCTATATTATATAACAAAATATCCGATGATGTTGCTGCTGTTGCAGTTAGAGTCTGTTGTTTCGTGACGTCTGTTAAAATTCGATTTATTAACTTTACTATCGCGAATACCTACACACGAGTTTTACGTTTTTTTTTTTTTTTTTTTTTTACGCCGATCTTATTGTGTATACGTGCTCGTATGTCGTGCGCGACCAGGACCGCATTAAGAATTCATACCGAGCCCGGAGTCTGGTAGTCCGAAGGAACTTTACTTACTTGCCTCTATTTATTACCGCAATAACTCAATTTTATGCTTAAAAAAAAAATGAATTGATTGTATACAGAGTAATCTTTTTGTAAAAAAAATGTTTAATACCTTAGATAGTCTGTAATTCGCTTTCTATACGATATTATTATTATTAAAATCTGAATATAAAAACACTATTTTATAACTGATTTATTTATATTGATTTTCTCTTCTTCTTTTAAAACTATAATATCGAATAATACAAAAATAAAATTTGGATTTGCAAATTTTCAATAGACCTATTGGAACTTAAAATATTATGAATTTTGTTCTGAGAAAAAAGTCCTCTTTGACGGCCTTCAATAATTCGACGCCTGGAGTCAGAGCTTCATCCGGCCTTACGTGCAACGTTTTTCACCGTATTTGAAAATCGCGCGCGTTGTGGATGTCACTTTAGTGAATTACTCTTAGACAGAAGTTTAGTGTTTTGTTATTGTATTAGAAATCTAAAAGCAAATGATGTGTCGATGCATTCAATAAGCAGATTCTGATCTTCGAAATGCAGTGTAATACGCACTTTGTCGGAAAATTTAAAAGGGCAATAAAAAAATTAATTGAAGCTCGTCAGTTATATTTTTTTTTTAAATAATTGAAGTGACGCGAGTCGTACAAAATTTTCAGCCCTGAATATTACCCTTTTCGCGATAAAAATAGCTAATAATTGTTAATAAATAGCACGAAAATTAGAAATTGTTTTTTTACGCGAATATATAGCGTAATATCACATATTCTATGTGAATTTCAAAGCCTTAATACCTATATTTTAGTAGTTTTTCGTGCCGCGTTTAAAAACTACATATATATATATAGTTTTGAATTTTCGAGTTGTTTTGAATTACGCATAAGTAAAACATTACTGCAATGGAAAAGCTTTTCAAATAAAATACTCCCCTTAACTATACGGTAATTTTGCTATATACCTGCGATCGTAATGCATGATGAGGAGATCGTCCGAGCATTAATTTCTAATCGAAAATTCGTATAAATAAAACGTCATTGTAAAAAAAAAATCAATAGATTTCGCTCGGAATCAAAAATAAATAAATAAAATAAAACAGAATCACAAACGACTTCTGAACAAATCATAACATTCGGATGGGATTTAGATGAGGATAGATATAAAGCGTTTATACGTAATATAGTTAATTGTACCTATGTGGAATGAATAATAATAATAATAATAATAATAATAAAACGAACGACTACCGCTGCCGTTTGAACAGACTGAAAATCGCGCCGAGAACATAATATTATGGAACATAGTCAGTTATGGCCGGTTATGGGCGAGGCTCGGGCCCCGTTTGTTTGACCTCGCGGCGCACGGCACGAGCTGAACAACCACTGTAAGGTTTGACCTGCGCCATAAAGCGTGCGCGTCGGTTAAAAACCAGTTTTAAATGCAAATATCCATCAGTAAATATCAGCGCGGATCGAACCGTACGGAAAATGCGCTGCGGCGTGGTGTTCGGATTGAGAACGGATAAAGAAACGATGTCGATCATGTCGATTTTTGCTCCGGAATACGTCAACGAATATTCGTATAGACGCGGAAACACTGGCTCGAAAGCACATAGAAGAACCAGAATCGCAACGATAAGGCCGAGACCATTAATAGAGGAGGAGAAAAAAGAAGATGTCAATGTGAGGAGCGAGATGATGTCTATAGCTGTAGCGGTTTTCACGAGTGAGGAGCAGGAGGGGGAAATAAGAGTAAAAAAACGTACTTTTCTTTGGGGGGGGGGAGGGGGCGAGGAGGATTGGAGGTCGTAAATGAATACGCAGGAAACGATTATTGTATGAGTATTGTTACGAGCAGGGTGTCACGCATCGGTAACTCGTTTTACTGCAATAAGGATAGTTACTGCGGCAAGTGCGTACAGGTGAGACTTTTGGTGAAGACACTTTTCCTCCGGTATACATTATTATAATATATGTGCGAGCGAACCGCCAGAACAATAGATGAATAATACACCTGTTGCGGACGTTTCTCATACTTATAAAAAGCAAATTGCGCTCGATATAATATAATTACGCGGTTTTTTTTTTTATATATACTTTTGATTTTTTTTTTCTTATTATTATTATTATTTTCTCGCGTGTGTCCACGATACTGCATACGCGATTTTCAGGCTAATTTACGCACGATTCGGATTTATTACTTAAATTATCAATTTTTTTTTATCCTCTCCGCATCTACACCGAAAACCTTCGAGTATAAAATAATATACGATATTATCGTCCGTATAAATCGTATGAAATATATTGAGATTTATTTTATTTTTTTGTTTTTGGCTTATTCCAGACCTCGCAGGTCTATCACCACTACGTCTCTCTCTTTCTCTCTGTCCTCAACCAATTGTGTTCTCCACCTCTTATTCCTCAGGAGTTCGAGGTCTTTCCGCAACTGATTCGATCAATCCACCGCTGTCTTGATCGTCCTCTCGATCTAATTATATTTTGTTAATGAAATTGAATATTGAAAAGATACGAGAATTCTTAACTCAACTTCAATGTCGAATAATATTATTTAATTAAAATGCAGTTTATTAATAGACCCGAAAATACTCCATCGAAGTAATCTAAATCGCATTATATACGTTTTAGACACACACACACATGTATATTTACTTTAATTTGGGCAAATTACAACCTACGCGTGGTATTTTTTTTTATATATTCTACGAGCGGCCCACTGTGTGTCCGTATCAACTAACGAGTTGTAGAAAGTCTATCGAAAACCAGTAGCTATACTCGTATTAAACTATATATAGTACGTCGTACATCCTACAAGTGCAGCGGTGTAATAATAATACATTTAAAAATCTAAACAATTTCTATCGATTATATATATATAAATTATTTATGTTTACAATAAAGATTAATGTATTTTTTTAAAACGGTGAACGCAGTATAATTATTACAATATATGCGTGTTTATTGTTTATATATACTAACAATTCGTGTATTTATAAATTACAAAATAGATAGTATTCGGTTATACATTACTGCAGGTCTATTGACTGCATTATATGTGGACATTCGTTTAGCTACATATAAACATATATGATAAAAATTGAAAATAGGAAGAAAAAATTCGTTTATAATACACATAAACGAAAAACGTATATTCTTGGGATGTTAAATATGATTTGTATACAAATAATAATTGTTTAAAATGAAGTCATTATAATCAAATTAATATTTTATATGCGCCTCGTCGTCGTCGTCGTCGTCGTCGTAATAGGTTTGAGTAACTCGCGGTAGTAAAAAGCGAATATTGTAAATAATTGCAGTGCGAAACGATTTTACAGTTATATAAATATTTATATGGTTATAATATAAAGATACCTACGCACGCGTATTAATCTCGTACATAAGCGATGAAAACGTGTAGAAATAAAAAGCGTAAAACGATATAACACCGCAAGCGAACAATCGAAATTTTATTATAGTGGAACGAATGGAGGAGAAGGGGGAAATTTTGTTCCGAGATTATACGACTCGTTAATTATTCGTGATGTTTAATTTTTTTTTTCTGTAAGAAAACGAGGGTGTTAAAAATCCGACACCAGACGTACTGTATTGTTTATACTACGCAGAGATGACTGTACACTTCGTGGCACGTTCCAAAATCATATTGTTATTCTGACATTCTCGGCGGAATTTATTGATTTTACAAAAGATGCGTTTCTTTTTTTTTCATACATATATTTGTATCCGAAAATTCTACCAGAAAGAGTGTTCTCGCCATTTTTTACAGTCATGGTTTCTTTCTGAATAGCATTTAACAAATATATATATATATATATATACAGTACGTAACTCCGCCGCTCAGAATCGTTTTGTTTTTTTTTTTTCGAATGCTACGATTTATGCGGATGTTTTCAACATACACACAGTAATTAAAAGATAAAAAAAAACTCCATAAATTTTTATACAAGTGTGTAATTCACTTAATCGACATCCATCGCAACTGGAAAGACACGGAGTTCTAAAACAGCGAAGAAATCGTGTACACAACTATAGCTTTTTATTGACACTAATCCAATGTAAATGAAATAAGATAATTATTGTTAAATTTATAGCGTTCACTGTATATACGTAATTCTTCCGGGAACAGAATCAACATACATATACGTATATTTTTGCATTGAAAGTAAAAATAAAATGATTATTTTCCAAATACACGGTTTACAAAAATTTGAATTCGGATTAGTTTTTTTTTTTTTTTTTTTTTGTAATTTTATTTCAATATATTACCTAATACAGCGAACGGGCCAACACACGCGCGTAGATAAAATAAAATATACGCGTTTTTATTAATTGCTATAGCTAATAAACTGTTATGGCGTGTAAAAAAACAGTATATAATATTTATAATGTGTGCGACGACGACTGCTATTCTCATATATTATAAACCGCGTGGATGCGCCGCGGTCTCGGTCCGTAAACAATTCCCACGGAGCCCTTCGTCTATTATTGCGCACTCCGAATGGTAGAAACGTTCGTATAATATATTTCCACGGGCGGCGGGGAACCCTTTTCGAAGGTTTTTCTATACGAGAAAATTAATTTCTGCTTCCTTCGCACGCCCATTGTCGTCGTTGTTAGCGTGCGCACACGCCGTAACAATATCATAATAATATCGGCCGGCAAGTATATAAATCTCGAAATTTCGGATTACACATTATTACTATTACTACTACTACTAATACTCGTAAACACTGTTTTTATATCAGCAAACGCGTTTGTACTACAACAAATCACTTCGACCTGCTACACCACCTGTGTGCCTTCTAAGTGTCCATCGTCAAATACGAGACGTTTCTATTTACACGATATGCCCCCGTTTTCTATTATTATTATTATTATTATTATTATTATTCGTATAATATATACTGGTATAAAAAAAAAAAAATAATAATAATAATAATTTTTTTTTTTACATAAACGTCCAATTGTCACGTCATTCACCCTCCCACCACCGACGTCCAAGGGATTATATTGTTATACAAACGCGGATCCGTTGCCGGGACGATTGCACCGGAACCACCGAACCGTGTTTCCTACTTCCTGGTAGCCCGACGACAAAAATAACTCGTCGTCGCGCAACGCCGTGTCAACCATCAATGGATTTTTGTGTTTTTAATCGACAAAGTTCTCTGTAATCGCGGGGGTCACGAACATCGTGTTGGATTCGTGAGTTTTCAGAGGGCGCAATAAAAATATCATTCCGTCGCAATACAATAACGCTTTGCGCATCATGAGCCCTGAATCACATTTTCAAAATAATATAAACATACACTTGTATGAAAAAATTTTAACGTCGTTATTAAAAAATTATGTTTAAAAAATACAAATTTTCCGTTTTGCAAGTGTTAATATTTTACACACCCGCGCAGAAAATAATAATAATAATAATAATAATAAAAACAAATGCGCGTTAATAAAATTTTACAATAATAATAATAATAATCTATTAGTCATAAACACGCTTATATAGTTTATTGGTACACTTGTATACTGCAGTAACGCGCAGATGTTGTACGCGTACAATTGTAATACGGTTCGCGCGTATTAAACGTGTGTTTACTTTAAATTTATTGCACGCCAACAATATTACGCGCAATTTTCAGAAAAAAAAAACTGATTTTTTTTAAACACCGTTACGCGCTCGAAATCGATATTATTATGTGTACTTTACAGGTGTATATTTTGCACACAACATTTGCTTCCGAATTTTTATTATATTTTTCACTATATTACGATAAAATGTTTCGAGACTATATTGCAATATAATATGTCGTGCTTTTTTTTTAGGAGGGCTCCGCCGAATGGACAATTAATTTTTTTTACGAAATTTTTTAAAAAAAAAAAATAACAAATCTTTGAAAAATATTTCAAAATTCGTTAAAAAATTGTCCCGTATAAATATAGTATAAAAAAACGTTAAAAGTTCCCGTAAAACACAAAAAAAATTATTATATATAACACAGAGAACGATATTTTCGAGGAAACCCATCTGATACGAAAAGTCCAGGAACAAATTTAGAATTTTAAGAAAATTACAAATTTTAAAAGTAGACTTATATTTTGATTTATCACTTTGATATTATTATTATTATTATTATTATTATCTTTCGTCGAGACCGACATGGAAAGCATTAAAAACAAAAATCGAAAAAAATAATTGACTATTCTTATTTGTTCCCTGGACCCTTCGTATGCATATTATTTTGTAAATTGGTCGATACGATAAATGCGAAAATACATTTTTATTTCTTTACCTTTTTTTTTTTTTTTTAAAAAAAATCTCCGTAACTATATTTAAAAAAAAACGCGTACAAAGTTTCCTTTGAAACACATTGTCCTGTATATTTTTTTTTCAACATAGGCGTTTTATCTTTAAAAATCTTTTTATCGTACTTTTCTTCTAGTTCCCATGTGAATACGTGTTTTTACTATTGAAAATCCGTCGGTGAAAACGTTGTCCTCATAATACGTGTACGATCAGCTTAACGTGCGTAACGTTTTAGTTTTTGGTTTTTTTTTTCGTTATTTTCGACACGTCTGTTTTACTTTCGGACCGTTCAAAATCAATTGCGAAACTAATTATAATTTTTTTTTCTCTCTCTCGTCGACGATAGTTTTTTTTTTCCAATCGCCAAAACTCATCGAAACGCGCGGGCGCGCGCCTAAAACTACTATTGAGACGTGACCGTTAGAAACACACCGGTGACTTAGGAATTATTATTATAATAATAATAATAATAATACGCATCAATCAAAATCCAACACTTATTTCTCTGTAGCTGGACGCTTGCCCACCGCACGGGATTTGCACGGGGAAACAGCACACGTATAACGTATTATTATGTACACGTTACACGGAGAAAGAGAGAGAGAGAGCTCAGAAATATTTATTATTATCGTCGAATGCAAAATGTGTGCGCGTAAAAAATATTTAATACGGCGTATTAAATAGTATAAGACGTTTTTAATACGGACAGTTGTAAATTTACCACTACCACGCCCTCGACGCTACTGTTCTTTTAATAATTCGCGATGATTTCGTGTTATTATACGTTTTTTTTTTTTCCTCGCCCCGTTATCGTTGAACACTATTCGCTGCAATACACTTATTCTTGTGTAAACGTATAATTTTTAATACGTCGTAATTTACATATTTGACTACACGATATACTGCCAGTGCAATGTAAGCCCGTCTCTTGAATATTATTAATTCGCCTCGGAGAATCAAAAAAAAAAAACCTTATTTAGACTATTACAGTGTTATTAATAATATCATTTTAAAAAACGGGTTATCGCGAAATAGAAGAATACGGCGTGTGTGTGTGTATGCCAATTGTAATTTTCACAATAATTATTGATTTACGTGAAAACGTCTCTCGATTAATATTGCCGAGTACCTCCTGTACCTCGCACAACCTCTTTGAATAATAAATTTAAATAATCGAGAAGAAGAAAAAAATTCAAAGAAAATAAAAAAAAAAAAACGATAATAAATTTATTATTATGGTCCGTTCATTATTTACTTTACTGTACTCTACCTACCTACCTACCACCTACACATTGTTTGTTGTCGGTTTACTCGGTAATAAATGCGTAACGTATTTTTATAATATAATATCTATACCCACTTTTCCGTCGTTTTGAAAGAAAAACAAGCGATGCATCTGATATATGTTTCGATGCGAATTGCCGACAATTAATCGACATCAATTGCGACGACGACGAAATTATTTATTTCGCAAAAAAAAATAAAATAATTCTCGTTCAATATTCACCGTTGAATATAAACTTTAGAACATAAAAAAAATTAATTACTATCGAATATCTACTACACGTTATTGAAACCAAAAAGAAAAGAAAAAAGAATTTATGTAAATTTAAAAAAAACATAGTTATGTCTTTTGTATACTTCTATAACGTGTACAATACGTATACACAACGCAATGGAAATTATGTTCGGCTATTTTACGGACTTCAAGTGTACATTATTATTATTATTATTTAATAGCATATAAAATAATATATCTGTCGTAAATCGCGTTACATATTTCCCCGTGCGACGTACAAGTCAATCGTATTTACGATTAAAACATCTAATTACGTTTTATACTACAAATGCTGAAATCGAAAATACAATTTTTATAAGAAAAATTGCGTAATTACAATTTCAATACGATTTTTTCCATTCGTATAGCTCCTATGAGAATGTATGCGTTTTATTTTATTTATTCATTTTAATAGTTTAATAATAATTCGAATGATTTTTTTCTTTTTTTTTAAATAAAATACGCGTAACGTTTTTTAAGGATTTCATTCCGAAATTTATAACCGAGAAATGGCGTAGTAATATGCTATTGCGATATTTTAATATAAATGCGGAACGTTAAAAATAATAATGTAATCGGGAGTCGAATATTTTCCTAATCGTACGCGCTTATTTTCTTTAACCGTATATAAACCAACTCGGAATCAACTAAACAAATTATTTTTATGGCGTTACGTACTTGTAAAAAAAAAAAAAAAACGCGTAATTTCAGGTGAGCACGTCGTCGCGGTCGTATATACACAACTCTATATTTTTCTATATCGTTATATCGTTTCAAAAAAATAAAAATATTGTGCCAGCCTCGTTATCAAAGTGAAATGAGTCAATTTCATTCGACTTATTTCTCTTTCTCACTCTCTCTCTTTCAATCCCATAGCAGATAAACCGGAATATTACACATATACGTGAGATGTTATTCGACTTCCTGTAACCGTATTACATTACTTGTATACAATAACCACATGAGAACTTCCTTCTATTCACGGATTTAGGTACGGTATAATTATTATTTCTATCGAACGTTCGCATTTTGTGGTTCTTAGAGAAAAACATTTTTTTTTTTTTTTTAATACTCCTCTAATCGTATGTATTTTGCCTTCCTTTAGAATTTTGGACAATATATATATATAGTATATTGTACCGAGGGGGTAACTCGCAATGATCGTGATTATTATTGGCGAATTTAAACATCTGGCGAGCGAACGAATTCTACGACATAATAATAACGTCGTACAGTTGTACGCAAATGACATACGGAAAATAAAACAAAAAAAAAAAGACACACGTGTTTTAGCTATATGTGTACTTTAAATGTATTATAATAATTTTACTATGAATAGTTATAAACGTTATGGAGAAGGAGAGAAACCTCTGCAGCCAAGAATTTATATTAAAACCTTGGCATAAGACGTCAAGGTTTACGTTTATATAATTTCTAAATTCACATCACACTTAAGCAATGTTTTTGGCAAACACTGTACACACACGCACAAAAAAAATAAAAATACGTTTGACAATGTACGAGAAATGATAAACTCATTCTAAAGTGTTTATTATGAGACGCCCTCAACGGGATTTCGCTTATAAATAGTACGGCACATAAACAGTGTTTTTAAAAACGCATATTTATTTACGTTTTAAAAAATTCAGTAAACTGTTTTTTTTTTTTTTTTTAATAATAATAATAATAGAAAATTCGATATTCGATATAATATAAAAAAAATTTTGTATAAAATTAAAATATCGGTTTAATCGAATACATACGATATCATTTGAGTAGCGTACGTTAAGACAAATTATATACAATTCATAAACCGTACGCGAATTTCCTACAAGACTTCCAATTAAGCCATACGTATATACTAGCCATCGGCATCACTACGTTTTTCGAAACGGTTAAATATATTTATTCGTACTTGTATTTATTCCGCGGCGGTCGCGAACGTTTCAACTGCAGGGGCAAACATTAAACCCGGCTACCAGCTATACCGTTTAAAAACCATATAAATACCATTGTAATTGTTTTGTTTTTCTTAAAAAAAAAAAACATTACACCGAGACAATTGTGTTGGGAAAATAAAAGACATATGCGTATGCTATTCGGGTGAAAAATTATGAAGCCGCCGTTTTGTAAAAAAAAAAAAAAAATTAACAATTAGGCGGATAAGAATATCAGGAGAGCGGAAGGTGGTGGCGGCGATAGAAGAAGTGACCTGGAGAGGATAAAAACGAGAATTGGAAAAAAGGGTGTCTAGTGGAGAGGGAGAAGAGGAGGGACAATTATCGAAGACGACGGTGCTAGATTATCGGAGTCACATTTGTATGAGACAAAAAAAAAAAGAAAAGAAGAAAATTCACCACGCCGCCCCCCGTGTTTATTCATCGATTTGTCATTCGCGTATAAATACTACTGAGCTCACCTGTACGGCGCTGTTGAGAAAACAATTGTTTTGTCCTGGTCCGTTGAGCAGACCTTTCGTGTAGGCCATCGAATCTCTCGAGGGCGGCATTTCGTCGTCCGCTTCGTTACGCGTTTCCCTGCAAACGTAAACGGTTAGAAATTTAACAACTATTACGTACGTATATTGACGATAATATAATATAGTGGCCCGTAAATATTCTCATCGGCTTATTGTAAAATCGCGTCGATTACGGCCACCGTTTCCTATACCGTATTGGAATGCACGCCAGTACGTATACAACAAATATAACGAAATAATTACAAAATAACTCTGTCTACGCGCCTATTGTCGAATTCACGTGTATTCATAACGTTTGTGCAACACCGGTGCGTGTGTGTGTGTGTGTGTGTCATTACCCACACCGCGGAATGCCACAATGAACGCGGCAATCGCACAGCATCGTAGCACGGGTCAATGTAAAACGAAAAATAATACGCGTTTTTCTCGATATTAAAATATAAATAAATAAAAAAGTCCGGTGTCCGGTTCGGATTCCTGTACGACGACGAAATGTGTTTTTGACCGGTGTACAAAAAAAAGAAAAAAAAATATATATATATATTTATGTGTATGTATAATACTCGTACACGTATATTTCGTGCGTGGAGTGTTTGGAATAATAATAATAATAATAATAAGAAGAAGAATAATAATAATAATAATAATAATAATAATAATAATACACGATGTTCTTCATAGACAATACGCAAAGACATCGTCGCGTACGTTCACTCATTTTTATGACGATATTGTTATTTATTTGTCGTTTTTAAAACTTCTTATTTTCGTGTTATCGAGACTCGAGTTAAGTTTTTTTTTTTCTTTAAAGACGACGCGTCGGAGGACTACTGATGATGACGGTTCGTACTCGAGAACGCTGGGCACGTCTCGGTCATGGAAATTAAACTCTATACCTACCAAAATATACAAAAACTGCGTTTTAACCATATCGTGTATTTTAATATTTTTACTTTTACGGATACGTTTAGGCGGAAATTCGTTTTGAACAATAATTTTCGACTATTAGTATTCCATTATATATATATATATATTATATGTATATAACGACATCCTGCAAACGATTTATTGTATATAAATACAATAATATCCACTGTAAATACTCGACTAGATCTCCGCATATATTAAAATATATTTCGATTTGACTCCGCGTCTCTAACCGAACAATAGTCTGATTTATAAGGGTATATGCGTCGAAACAAATTACATAATGTCTTCGTAGTGCGTGTAGTAGTTATTCCAATGATACAGCAAAAATTGTTTTGATTCGACGTATTTATATTATATTATGTCTTTTTGTCACCCTTATTAACAGTACACATCTTGTTACGAAATAAGTTACAGTCACCGTATTAAATAGTAATCGTTTTGTGGGACAATTCCGAGTCCAGTTCAAAACGAAGTGGTAGATGAAGTATACCGAAATAAAATATAAGAAAGGGAAAAAAACGGGTTTTTAATAATTTTTTTTTTTTTAAATTATATTTGCCGACTTATGACGGATTAAAATTCATGATTGTGAAATCCTCGTTTTAAAAGGTTTCTAAACAGAAAATAGATCACTGCGTTTACGCACACAACAAATACAATAGCATATAACGATCTTAAAATATTGTAATTAATTTGTTAATAATAACAATAATATTATATATATACGATATATAATATTGTATATAATACTGTATATATCGTATATACAGATGATCAGAATATTGAAATAACTGCAGTGTATGTGTGTGTTATAAACGTGTTATAAAATAATTCACTTTCAGTATTCATAAACGTTTTGAAAAAATAAAATTCACGTTGTATGTATACGAAACAAATGATACGAATGTAACGATCACAGTAGAATAGTGTATTGCAGCACGCGACCTTATTCTTGATGTTTTGAAAACAATGTCGTGTCTTGTACAGTTGTACACACGCGCTAGCACTGGCATATATATACACAAGCCGAAATAAAATAAATCCGTTCTAAAGTTTCTAAAAAAAAATATATAATAATAATAATAATAAAAATAATCGATATATATAAAAAAAAAAAAAAACGCACGCACATATTTTAATAAACAATGAACCGGAACACAGATATTGTGTTCAACAATGTTTACACGTCTCTATACATAATGATGTGGAATGATGACAATCCGAAGATACCGTTATAGCGAATAGGTTGCGGAAAAAAAAACCGCGCGTAGAAATTATCAACAACATTGTAAGAATAAGGTTTAAAATATATATTATTATAGTGTAAGAACGTATGAGTTTTATACTGCAATTTTCTCGATAAAAAAGAAATATTTCAACGATATATTATGTCGAAGACACTGTGTTAAATTAAAACATAAGTTACGCAAGACGACGATATCTGAGTATATCCTTTTCACACTGTAAGTATTATTTGTGACAATCTTCCCTTTTCCATAATAAAAGAAGAAGAAAAAACATAAACGGATATGATGACGGATTTTTTTTTTTTTTATAATGGTTTTTCGTTGTTAGTTTATAATATGTTTTTTGTGTTTGCTCATCCGTAGTGTCCTATTAGTTTCGCTAGATGGACGTCTGCAGTGTCACGCGAGGGTCTGTTTCTATTAAAAATCAGGTGTGCTTAACGCGTTATGTTATATTCACAAAATAATAATTAAGGGTGTCGCGTATGTAATTAATTTATGTACAGTTATAATACCACAGCTAAAATCATAAGCGTTTAAATATTATATGTCATTAGTATTAACCCGTACCGAGTATTTAAATAGTAATTAAATAAAGAACGACACGGCATTTGCTCGTTTTAATTTCATGTCTGTGTATAACGTGGTAGGGATGATATTAACGTTAGAAAAAATATTGTTGTCAATCGTTTTATATCTCATTTTGTTTACTATTATTAAGAGAGGCAAATGTCAAGGCTTACGTATTATTTATTACACGGATAAAAATTGTCGTCTTACGAGGAAAACCATTAGAAGATATCCTTAGTTTTATCGTATTTTTTTTAAATTAATAATTAGTCGTATTATTTGTTTGTTTACTTGATACGTTTAATTGATACGCGTGTAGCTCTACGAATACATTATCGCATTGGTCAATAACGTCATTTCTATTTTGACGTAAATTAACGAGACGAATATTTTCAAACAGTTAAAGGCATCGCTATAGTATTTTTGGGCGTAACAAACAAATAAATGATAGAATTTAACCAATATTTCTTTTTTGTTTTTACACTGTTCTTTTATTATAGTACTTTATGTACAAAGAACACCATACACACATATTTTGTACTCTTAACAAAGACCAATCGTTGTTGGTGAAGTACATAAATAGTGACTAGTTAAAAAAATATAATAATTTAATTCTTTTACTGAATTTTAATTGTATTTTTACACAATTTTTTAGTTATTAAATACCAAAATACGTTGGTTTATAAATCATATATTTAAGAAAAAAATATTTGTAAGAAAAAAAAAATATTTGTATTTGTAAGAAAAAAAAAGAAATCTGCAATACACGTGTTATTATAATATAATGACACATTCTAACGTTTGGTCTGTACGTACGAGTCCTATTATATATTAACGATTATTATCAAAATACTTAAAATCAATAACCATACAGACATATTTATTAATTTTGAAAACGTTACTTTATATTTACATGAATTCTTTTTTTTTTTTAAATTATCGTAATAAATGTTTGTACGATAATTGTTAAAAAAAAAAAGAAAAGTGTATCTTTCGAAATACTTAATGTTTAATAATAATACTCGTAATACGAATATCATATTCAACACATACCAGTATAAATAAGTATTTGTTTATTATATATATATATATATATCCTATGTAATCACCTTCTAAACTCTGAAATATATTCGTACGTTCACATATTGTTGATCGCACACGAAATGAATAGCGATATAATATATATAATCATATACATAGATTATTAAAATCCGGCGGACGGTTTGGCGAAATCGAGGATAGGACGACCTACATTAAAAAAATGTGGCCTCAGCATCGCTCAAAGAACTGAACATGTAGCTCGGCACGCCGAGAAACGGAATGGATTATGCAAGTAGCACACATATGACGACGATATAAGACGTGTTTTTTCACAACTTGATTTTTGCAGCAATATTTCTACATACACGGTTTGGTTTATAACTACAAAACATTAATATTATACTCAATAGTATGTGAACCGTATGTACGATAGCAGAAACTACACGTGTAGTAAAAATATGTATTGAATAATTTCTCGTAAACGGAGGCGCAATCGGAAAATGTGAATAATGGACACCGTTTATGAATAATAATATTCTCTTTGCCGCCGTCTTCTGACTCACAAAACGTAAAAACGATGGATGAACCATATTAGACGGCGATGGCGGCGGGGTGAATAATAATAATAATAATAATAATAATAATAATAATAAATCGGACGCTCCGAAATTCAACAGTAATCGTTTGAAATGAAAAATTGAACGCGCAGTAGGAATGCAATTTATTAAAATAACGTGCTAGTAGTTTGAAATTAAAACCCGGTCGTTTAAAAGATATTAACGGACAAAGAACGATGATATTCTCAACGGAATGACACACACGTGTGAAACGAACTGACTTTGATCAAACGATACCAATTTCTCAAGACAATATAACTATTTGATCGTTACAACGAAACTAGTGTATAGTAGTATGCGCGTAGTCAATACATTAAAAATATCTAATTGATCACAATATTCACAGGTGGAAATAGTCGTCTTATACGATGAAAAGTGAAAACCATTTAAAATATTTACGTATTCTTAAATCACTCGGTATTTTCATACATTTCTGTATAGACGACTATTAATCAAAATTATAATATACCCGCTATATTACTAGATAATGATTTACGTAGGAGTTTAACGAGAGAAAAAAAAACGAGTAA
The DNA here is from genome assembly GCA_032441825.1 of Chaetogeoica ovagalla. Taxonomy (NCBI): domain Eukaryota; kingdom Metazoa; phylum Arthropoda; class Insecta; order Hemiptera; family Aphididae; genus Chaetogeoica; species Chaetogeoica ovagalla. Next base: position 1,586,096 of record CM063738.1, on the reverse strand, counting down.
TTTTTCATTATTCGAAGTGGATGCAGTTATTTTAGAATATTCGTATCGATGTACTATATATATATATTGAAATATCGCTTGAATTTTATCCGCTTTTTTTTTCGTCCTCGACACTCGCAGCATGACGTTTTTACGATTGCGGCGGAACACAGGACTACGGGGATCAACGAGAAAACGTTATACATTCTATAATCCAGAAATTATGGTAGACCGTACACACAGTATATTGTTGGATGGTTTTTCGAAACGTGATATTTGAACTTACGTGACCTAACACTGGTCGAACTATATTTAAAATGAATAGCGTAATCCTGGAAACAAACTGCTGAACAGGTACACGCATTGTAGACAGAGGTTTATCGCATTAGTCAGGGTGGTGATTGTTAACCGAACGTCGTCGTAGTTGGCGTGCGCACGTGATTTTTTTTCGTTTTATTTCGGAAATCCTGCTGCGGTGAATAATATTAAAACGAATACACAATTATTATATTATTACACGCCCTAGCCCCGGACGTTTCTCCTCTCAATAATATATTCTGTGTTATCAGAAAAATCGCCGCATATGTCCGACGATGAAATCCTCGAAAACGATCGTCATCGATCTCGTTAACACTTGACCGACAAACGAGAAATAGGTTACGTGAAAAATCGTCCAAACGCTGTGTACATTGTGACAATAGCTAATACCTATTATATACACCGCAATGAATACACTATGTGGACGACCGAATTAGGAGACGAGCATTTTTTTTCCTTAGTAATAGGTCACGCGAACAGTTTGTTTTTAGTCGTCGTACAGGGTGATATTATTCGTGTATAAGAGGGTTTGTGTGTGTGAGTTGAGTTTTAGTTATGAAATCGTTTGCAGCAGGAATGTTAAGGTGTATTTGTGAAGAGGGGAAACGCTGCTAATACACCACCGTAATTATTCGAAGAGTAATCCCGATGTGATTGTATTGACCGAATATCGGAAGATCTGCAGGCTGTAGGTTTGAACCCAGATTTGAATTCCATATGATAAGTCGATTAAAATCGATTTATAAATTAATAATTTCGTTTTCGGGTTAAGTGTAGATTCGAATAACGGACAAAATTTGTAGAGTCTAACATTGACTGCTTGTATTTTAATTTTTACACGAGGTTTCCAAGTAAATTGCTTCCGTCTAAGCGTTAATCCTAAATGTCTTATTTAGTCGCACGTTGGTACGATTTTTTTTTTGTTAATTATACGATATTAGGACAGTCGCGCTTCTTTTTTTAAAGGTGAAATACAATATGAGAAGATTTATTTTAATTTTCCATTTTTTCTCCTTTTTTACCAATCTTTCAAGCGTGTTATTAAAGATTTCTAAAATCAGTGTAAACGAGCTTTACGCGAAGTATGTTGTGAACAGTTCCCCTCCCCCAAGTCCATTTATTTCATAATACGTATAAGAAATGCCGAATAATTATTACACAGAATATTTTTTGACGCTTGCGTGGTGGTGCGGATAACGTCGGCTTTTCGTTAAACGCCTAATAGACGATTGAAAACGAGTTCTGTTTAATGCTCGTATTGAAAAACAAAAAAAAGACATCGGATTAGACCGGGATAATTTCGTGTAATGACTGCGCTGCTCACACCGAGAGTGAGATTATTATTATACACTCGCGCAGTCGGTTCCTAAACCACCTGTAATACACAGGCGCATTCCACAGACCGAAATAAAATAAACACGAAAAAAAAAAACGCGATTCGAACGATATTTCCGTTATAAGTTGTTACGATTACTATTGAACGCGATACGCAACAGGAACCGCCTTCGAAAAAAAAAAAAACTGCGTTTCCAAAAAAAATAATAATAAAAACAGCGTTTATCCGGCCTCCGCGCGGAATACGATCAAAAAGTAACCATTGTTGGCGTGTCAACCAGCTGCAGCAGTGAACGTTTAATAAAACGCCGTTTGAAAACGATTTTCTCCTCGATTTGCAAACGGAACCACGACAATACGAGACGAGCACGGAGAGCGGTTAATCGAAGGCACTTTTCGCGAAACTCCTGTCTTGTGTACGAGAATGAGTGCGTGACCTAACGCCTCACTATTACAACGTTTTCGGCTACGACGGTGGTCTCAGCGATCCCTCGGGCACGCCAGACCGAAGGAGTTCGAATCAACCGAACCTCCTGTCCGTCCAACTCGCCCCTTTGCATTATATCATTATGACTTTATAACGCTTTTAGGTTCTGCTACGACGTTCTGCTCGAGATTATGCTACGACGAAATGCAAAAAAAACGAGCACGAGTGTATTTCACGATGGCTGTACATTATTATCATAGATCGTTTTCCACAGTGGCCTATTTAGGATTTTCTTGATGGGAAGGGGGATGGGGAGAATACGTTTTTGCAGGAGAAATCAATATTTTCGTTACAAAAAAAAAATGCCAATGGTTACCAACCTTTCTTTTTCATTTTACATCCCCTCTTGTATTTATTCAAACGTCCCTCCCCGCTTAAATTTAGAGTTAAGAATAGTTGTTTTTTTTTTTTTTTAGCGAACCGTACAAATAAATTTTACAAAATAACATATTTATATTTTTCATCATTTTAGAAATATAATATAAATCAACTTTATATTATATTATTTTACAACTAATCACTAATGGCACTTCTTTTTTTCATCATTTTAAACATAAAATATAAATCAACTCAATAAATATCATTATTTTTATATTTTATAAGTATAATAAAATAATATATTTAATTATACACTTATTTTGATTTTCTATTTTGTTGTCTCGCACGCAAGAAACGTATAATAAAATAGATGTGTTTAATATTTCCAACGTCCCGATCGACCTAATGATGCGATAACAATTTTGAAAACATCGTGAATTCATCGTGAAATTTTCTATAAATCGACTTTCCCACTTCTTTTTTCTATAGATATTTTAAAATTCAGTGTTATAAATTCTTTTAGTTAAAATTAATACTGGAGGGATAAAAAATAGATATCAAATGGACTTCACGAAGAATTCAAATGTGTTTTCAGCATTTTCTTATAGCGCCACTAAGTGGAACGTTGGAAATATACGAAACATCTACTTTACTACATGTTTCGCGTGTGCAAAACAAAAAGGGGAAAATACTCTTATCCCGATGCCTTTGACGTTATTTGATTTTCGTTACATTTTAATACAATATAAAACTGCGTCGTCGTTAAATGTTCATTATAATTTCATTTAAACGGTTTAATATAGGTACAAAATAATTTTTCGTCAATCCGTTTTCAAATGCCATTTACATTTTAATCATAAAGTTTTTTAGTGCGTATATAATAAAATGTCTCCTCATCTCCCTCCAATGGTGTCGTATAATTGTGATTTAATGAGAAAAACAAGATAAATCGTTTTCCGACGAATGACCGGAGGATGTAACCGCCGTGTACAAATTCATCTGTTGTATTCTCACTGCTCCGGATCAAGTAAATCTCACCACTAGCCTAACCGGGGCTCGGTAACCGGAATAGTGAGTAAGGACGATTAGTCCCGGGTTGACCCACCGACGTCAACTACAAACCCAGTAGGTACCACGGGAGGTGCGGGCCTAGCCCGGTGCTGGTGATCCACAGACGATCCAGACGCCGACCAGAGCCCCGATATCGGACATTGCTCTGCCGCGACCTTTGAATAACGCTCAGCTAACAACATGAGGTTCGCGGTCAGTAGGAATCGGCCGAAAATCCGAATCCCGTGTTCCTCCGGGTCAGGTGTACAATCGTTTTCAAAATTAATCGTCGAATACAACCGATTCAAATTATTATTTCGGACCGGATCCCGACCGTGCTGGATCCGGGCCGAAAAAGAATTTTTCTAGACATTTTTTCAGTCGTCTCCGGGTTTCGGCGGAGACCGTCTCCGGGTGTGTTTGTTGACTCGGCGACAGATCCTGACGAGTGTGTGTGTGTGTGTGTATTGTCGTCCACTCGACAACGATGACTCGCTACATAGTTAGTAATCAATTATTTTGTATTGTGCGGACATATATTTTTTTCAATTAAACAATTTGGTTTTCATAATCCCAGGTTTCGTACCACGAAATTAAGAATGAACACGTGCGGGTTAGGACGATGATATGGATCACTGCGACCTGCAGGCGACCGACTACATATGGTACACGCGGACGTTCGAGCGGACAGGACGCGAAGCCAGGATCGAACCCGGACTCCGGCGTGACCAGTGAAAACGTTAGTAATAATTGAAATACAAAACGTTTATTTGAAGGAATTTGCAATTGTTTGTTACTGGTTGCAATTTAAGATTTATGTAGGACAAATTCTTGTTTACTCTCCTCGAGGGAGTATAAAAATAAAAGTTTTCTATTTCATAGCTGGTAACGAACGAATACCATATGTGTTTTTTTTTCCCATTCCTCTCGCACCCCCAGTTATTTTTCCCAGTGAGAAGCCAATACGATCGACGCACCCCTTATGTGGCCCAGTCGCACTAACCGATGTGCTTTTCTTTTTTTAGTCGTCACCGCCGTCGGTTGTTTCCGTTCACGTGAACAACAGACAATAATGTCTGCGTCACACACTCGGTTTATTAACTGCCTCGGTAGATAAATGAATAAATAATAAAAAAAAAAAACAAATACCGGCCTCGATAGGTCCGATATCGTACGCCCGATGCCCGTGAATTAGGTACGTATTGTTTTGTACACGTATAGCGGTACAATAGGCGCCACATTTCAAAACATTTTTGTAAGGGCGAGGACGAACTTAGTTGATCTATATAATCGGTTCTATTTGAATGGAACGAGTAAATTTTCGAAAATGGTACCTCAGTCTTGATTTTCGGGTTGTGTCAAAAATATTGAACCTATTTTCGTGGGGAGCCACGCCCCTGGAATAATCCGTGGGAGGGGGGGGAGGGGCGGTGGCCCCGTTGCCCCCTTTTACTCGGTGTCCGTGTACAAGAACGTGTAACGTGCGAGAACCAAAGCTTATTCACTCACTAATAAATAGCAGAGCAGCACATTGCAGCGGCGTGCACACACGTTAACGGTGAACCATATTCCGTCAGTAGCAGCAGCAGCAGGAACGAACGAGCGTTGCGCGACAAAAATAATAGAATAATTACGAGCGAAAACGTCAAGTAAAGAAAAAAAGAAAAAACGCGAACGAAGTAAATAAAAAAAAAAACACACTATATATATATATAAAAGGTTACGTAAAACTTTCGAACAGCACAGCGGTTGAAATGGCGAATAGAACGACGACGCGTACGAAAAACAAAACGCGACGCGACCGACAAACCCGTGATGGACACCGTCTCCGACTGAACGTGGTGAACGGCGTCGCGCGCGCGCGCCACCGCTCGTACCGCGGCCCCGTCGTCACCGCAACCGTTGTCGAACGGTCGGCTGTCGATGGGCGGGTGGGTGGCAACGAGTTGTGGGGCGGACGGTCCCCCGAACTCGTTTCTACGACGAGGTTACACTACCTGTAGCCGCCGCCGCAGCCGCCGAAGCGCTGAAGACGCGGCGCGGTTATGCCGGCCGCCGTCCGCGCCGTTAGGTGTGTTACGACCTAAAAAAAAAAAGAAACAAAATTTACAACGCGCGCGCGTACACTCCCAACACACACACACATTAAATATTATTATTTCACGAGAAACGGGGGCGATTATTATTTTTCTTATTTAATGTCCGAGACGAATAATAATAATAATACTCGGTAGGACAAAAAAAAAAAAAACAAAATGTATTAATATATCATTCCGCCCACAAACGAGCGAGCCTACGCGCGATACGATTTCGATTTTCTTTCAAACGGAATTATACGCGAGGGTACAAAATACGAAACGAAATACATTTTTTTTGGGTAAAAAATATACATTACCGCGCGCGCGTTTAGTTTTCCCTTCTATTCACTCACAGCCGAATTGTCCGAGACTTCGGCCGTGTACGAACAATATTATGCCTTAGATGTGCCTACAGTCACTTTCAGTCCGAACGGCTGCCGGTGGTTCCCGTCCAGATCTGTTCCCGAAAACGGGGCGCAAGTGCGAGGGACAGCGTTTGAAAACGGCAAAAGTGGATTTGTGAAATCACTGCGTTTCTCCCGCGGCCGAAATCGTGTGCAGGTACAACCTTGCCATTCAACCCCTATTCTTGCTAGACATCTGGATCACGATAGTACTTTTGCAAACAGAAAAGCAATTGTTTAAGGAACTGTGTTCATAATAATGAACTTATTAATAAATTACAACATGATAATAATTGTTTTGTACCGTTTTATAAGTGTTATAGTAGCAATATGATTTTGGCTTTTGATTTATCAAATACTCTACAGATAAATCCTAAATCACTTTGTTGTTGTACACATTTTAAAGGACGACCCTGGGTGTTAGTGATATGTTTAAATGTTTGACATTAGAAGGGAGCACGGATTAGTTTGTTGTCGTCCCTGAGGCCCTTGATTTCTCTCTACGGTCCTGTGTGTACATCGCCTGTTCGCGTGTGTTAGCTCTGCTGACGGTCTACTGCGCGGCCTGAGGGAAGAAAACCGAGAACGTTGTCTTGTACAAGGACGTTTTACAATAGCAACAAAACAAAGACCGATTTAAGCGCAAAATAATAGGAAAAAATATTGTTTTTTCGTGTGTGTGTGTGTGTGTGTGGGGGGGGGGGGGGTAATATTGTAGAAAAAAAAAAAGAAACTCCACACAGGCAAACCGGAATAAGAAAAATTTTTTAAACGAATATCACTTTTGAATTATTAACAACGGTCGAAAAATGTCTACGGCTCCGTGGGTTTGTAGTCCTCGTCGAGCCCTATTTAACGGTGCAAGAAATGATCGCTCTAGGTTAAAAACTAAAAATGTAATTCAATAACAAAATTCGAAGGAAATAATAACGTGGAATGCCGAAAGGATTTGCTAATATCGATCGGTATAAAAATCCGAAATCGCAATAAGTGTTCGTAGTTTTTTTTTTTTTTACTTTATTTTATTTATACCGAAAAAATCGCAATAAATAAATAACCGTCCACCAAAAACGGTTGCGTTTCAACTAACAAACTGCGCTCGACATATTATTTCAGCCGACAAGTTTGACGTTTTAACGCACGAGTTGTCAATTCGGCGATCATTGGACAATAATTTACGTTATTTACATATAATTCGGCGATAATTTACCGTTTAGTTTATTCGCGCGAAATTATTTTTATTTTTTATTTTAAACTCTTTATTAAACGCGCGATTGAATTATACATTTGAGAGAGACGTCAGCTAGTTCATAAATTCGTAACCCAAAAAAGAGTGTCCCGAGACGAAGCTATATTTGCGTAACCTGAAGAAAAAAAACCCTCGTGTGTCTTTATCAAGTATAAGCACATCCCGTGTAACGTTTTTGCCGTTCAATGTCAGTTTATAATAATCGTAAGAGTTTTACCGTTGTAGTTCAATTTATATGTTTCGGTTCAAATTCGAATTCAATATTTAAAAAAAATATTTTATAGTTCTAAGTCGGTGCTTTCGACAATGAAGCGTGCTGAAAATGCGTGATCGCAGCGATGGAAATTAAACGGTTCAGACAAAATGTTTGAGTACTATGTTCGGTTCAGAGCAGTGGCGATTATACATGATCATGTTTTCATAATACATAATGGTCATGATGTTTAAGAGGGGACGAAAATGGAGTTAACTCGCTCAATATCCATTTTAATAATAATAATAATAATAATAATAATAATAATAATAATATTTTGCGTAATGAGTGAACAATTTGTAATCTACAGTTGCGGTAAATATAATATTATAGATTCTAGGACTTTCGATAAACGTATTCCGAGACATTTTAAGTATAGGGTTCGAGTGCGATTCACGCGTGTGTTTGTGTAAGTACTGCAATAATATTTATTTATTGGACGCGTCTACGCAGGAATTTTATATAAGATTATGATCGACGTGCCGATAGATGATGAATGCATAAACGTATATTATGTATACGAGTGTACAGTAGAGTACTTTCAATTTTATTTCTCTCTGGATGCATGAGAGGTGATATAAATAAAACGTAGAATTAAAAAATTTTTTTTTTTTTTTTTTAGTAATTAATTGAATAAAACATTTGTATCTTCTGTATGAACGGAATCTCAACTATCTTCGTTCCTTTACGCGCATCCATGCAAAAACGACTATATCGAGATGCTGTTTGGTTTTTTATTTTTCTCCAATAATCTACGCAGATCATTTTGTATGGGCATAGTTCGAAACCCCGTCCGTGCCATGGCGGGATTAGAGTGACGGGGACTCGTAAAAATATTCTACGCGAGAAAATTATGCATTATTATTGATTTATCGATTATCGCGTGGTTGTCGCAATACGGCCAAGATTTTTTAAACTATTTTATTAACATGTACGCAACAAAATGTATCGTGACAAAAAAAATCAGAGCGGGTATACAATATTATTACGAAGAGAAAATCGACACCACTTGGCAATGGAATCATTTCCTACGGTTGATCCGATACTATCTGTCTAATTTCGTTTCCGAAGTATTTTATAGGCTACAATTCGATTTTCCCAAAAGACATCGAACAAGCGTAAAAACACACAAAACCTAACTTTTAGGATTCTCACGTCGGTTACCAGGGGCAATATATCCCCGAGATGTCTTGGTTGTAAGAATTTTTTTCTTTGTACGATTTGAACGCGTAAAAAATAGAATTGAAGACTATACACATTGGAATGAACTAATAAAAAAAAAAAATGTTCAATACAGACTAAACGATAATTCACCATTATACTTACTCGGGATTATTTGTATCGTAAGCATCTTAATCTGGACAACGTCGGTTGCTGAACAGCAGCTATTAATAAATAAAAATTATACTCGTATTCGTGTAAATATAAATAAAACAACTTAAACCGTTCACACGTGAGGCCGGGCAATTCAACTAGCAGTTTATTATTTATACAAATCAAATAGTAATAAACTATTAATTTACTCATTAAATAATATAAATTGGTTATTTTGATATATTTATTAGAATTTATAGAAAACAAAATATTTATAATAAAAATTTGGTGAAAATTTCTGTGGAGTTTATTACGCGTTATTTCCAACAACATTGTGCAACGCATAACTGAACCACTAACTCTGTTAAAAATAATAAAAACAATTTTCAATTAATGTTTTATTTGATAAAAACGAATAAAAATATTAACATTATCGCAATTCGGCTCTGATGTAAAATTCCTCGATAGGGTCAATACTCGATATTATTTTTTAAATGTACACATTTAGTCCTGGAGGATTTAGTCCTAACCGTTCCTACCCGCTCATAAACAAATACGTCATTTAATCTAATATTTATTAACGTTTTTCACGTAACTATATAATATTAGTTTATATTTGTCTCGAAAACACAAAATGTGTATGTGTGTGTCATGCTTTCGTATCTATTATTATTTCTTACCGAATTGTCAAATCTTGACCATTTGTCCAGTGGCAGCTGGTCAGTCAATATTGTAATCGTTCAGAACGTTTAAAAAAATTCTAAATACCACTTATAGTGTCCAAGAAAATATCAAACGTGGGTATACAGCACGATGCTGATCACCTCTTACTATAATAATACTTATAGGTTACCTTGAAAGAAATTATCATTATCATTTTAGAAGAGAAAAGAAATATATGTATTTATTTTTTTTTCAAACGTCCGACTTTATTACGAGTATTATACAAAATAGTCCAGCATATATGCGAGATGAATGCCATTTGTCACCCGTCATAAACATAATAATATTAATAATTTTTATATTCTTCCGTTGAAAAATAATAAGTGTCTTTGGTCTTCAGGCTGCATGTAACGCGTATGAGAGAAATGTTTGCCTGCGCATTATATATATACGACAAAAGATCATAATAATAATAATAGACATTATAAGTAAAGGAAAACGTAAAACATTTCAGTTTTAATTAATACACGAAATTAATGAGAATAAAAATGGAGATGACGGAACAAAACGCACTGGACAAGGCATTACATCGAATTTTTTTTATAAAACAATAATTTTAAATACTTTTTAAAAATTTTCAACGATTATAGAAGGATACACGCTTGATTATAATTTCTCCCTAAATATGTCATTAAAATATTTTAAAAAAACCACAATTTATAATTTACAAAAGTGAAATGTATGTAATGAGATTTTTGTTAAAAACGTTTGAAATCCATGAAGATTATACAATAATTAATAAAAGTATTAATCATTATCGATATATATGTTTAAATGTCGCGTATCAATTATTATTATTATTATTATTATTATTATATGGCAGAGCATACGATTAAAATATGTGCATAAAGAGATTATAGATAATATTTTTTATCTATTATTATATTTATTTATTAAATGTTTCGTTGAGAATATTTTAATGTTATACGTAAAATGTATTTGTTAATAATTTTTGTAAAAAACAAAAAATCTAATTTGATTTAAAACACAATATGACAGGACGTAATGAAACCATAACAGTGAAATTGCGTACATACATGTCGTATATCGTCATTATAAACACGAACTATTTAATTATATGAAGATCAAATAATTAAATCTTTAACTATACTCATATAAATATATTTATTTTTCCAGTATAATATTGTAATTAAATAAATTGTTTTGAATAACCTTATTTGTAAATATTAACATTATATTATTATTCGTTACTCGTATTTATTATCTAATTAAATTGTTTATCGAATACTCGACATGTTTAAAATCTCGACGAATATTGTACTCTCTTGAATATTGTTACCACTTATAATGTATAACGTTTTAATTTTATGAAAAATATTAAAATTCGGTACATCCGCCGCGTTCTTAAAACATAAAAGTCAAGTGCGAGTCTAACCAGTGGTTGCGCTGTAGAAAATATATTAATTTGATGTCAAGCACCAACGCGTGAAATAAAAATGATACCAAGTACGTTGAAAATAACTCCTTTTTTTTTTAAATTTCTATTTTATTTGAGTATCAAAAATGTTTTGAAAAGACCGGTCACCTATAATATATTTTCATTGAAAAAAATCGTATTATATAATATATTTCTTTGACTTTTTATCAAAAAAAAAACCCCCCCGTATTTTATTCACTATAATTTAATAAATACACAAGTTGTATAAAATATATGGTAATCGACCGTAAATATAATATCATAACATTATGATGAATGAATAAACAAATAAATTTAAAAAAAAAAATATCAAATGTAAAGTACTCCAAGTACTATTGATCCGTTTTTGAACACCAAGTCATTAAGTAAACATTTTCATTGAAGTAACACGTGTACTCTTGGACAACAAACACAATTTGACACGTAAATAACGAATTAAAACAACATAATATTATATTATTATACGAACTATATAAAGTGTTTGTAAGGGATTTTTTGTCGACTAATCCCGGCGGACAAATAGGTAATGTGCAATTCATTAATACGCATGATTTGTCAAAATATATGGACTACTTTACATAAACATACGAATACTATATAATTTTATATGAAAATTAAAACACGATAATAATTCTTATATAGGTATATCACTATAAGCAAAGACAATATACTCCTATTGAAAAAACATTTTTTTTTTCAATATATTCAATAATTATTATTCAAATAAATTATATTATATATATTATAATAATGTAATATATTAATATAATATATATATATATCAAAATAATTAAAATCGAAATAGGTACGATCATTATTTTCATTTCCAGACATTCCAACGTTCTTACAGTCGAACATTTTTTGGCTGCCTAAATTATTATTATTATTATTAAAAAAAAAAATAATAATAATAAATAAATAAAGACCACACGACTCTTTAAACAGAATGTTAATCCGCTAGGAATTATCTATCACCATTTCATAATATGTATTATAGTATATTCGTATTGTGATCGCTAGATGGCGATGTAGATCTCAATGATTGACAATAAACTATCGCGCCTCTTGATGGTGAAAGGATTTGTGGCATAATTTTTATTCTCCGCGTTTCCATTTGATTTGAATGACGTAAATTGAGCAATAGCTTCTGCTTAATAGAAAGTTTATTAACGGGATAGGTTCTTTTAAAACCTGAACGATCGCTTAATGCTTACTCTTTACGTATTTAATTATTACGATTATGTATTTAAAAAAATAAATATAATAAAAATATTGGGGAAAAAAAAAACAAAAATATTTCTGTCGACTCGTTGTTAGTATATATTTATAACCATTAATAGTATATTAATCATTATTGCTAATGATACTATTTATTTATCGCAAAAAAAAGTACACAATATACGTATGACACTTTAAACGTCTAATATAATAATTTCGTAAATAATATATTGTAATAATAAAAAAAAACCGATTATTTAAATATTTTCGATTTGTTTTTTTTTTGTATTTTAAGAAAAAGTTACAATATAATATACGGTTTATAACGCGCTGTTGACTTACACAAAACGTCTGCCGTGTCGCTAACATATAGGCAATATATTGGTAAAACTGTAACTTATTTTGTATTATTTTATGTCCCAGAAATCTACGCGTCCTACGCTAATATAATAAAATTGAAGAGTTTGACTTGTTTGGAACGCGCTAATAATCCCCGAAACCACCAGTCGGATTTGAAAAATTCCTTTTGTCGTTTGATAACCCGATTCTTGAGGAAGGAGCGATATTTAACATCACGCTAGGTTAACCTAACACGCTACGACCACCCTCGGGAGCCGTGCAAATAGGAAAGAAAAAGAGTCAGAATGAACAGCTAAGCGACGCAGTGGGTCGGATAATGTCTGATGGGTTGATATTATGTAATGAAAAAGTTATTGATGAAATGAGTATTTAAAAATCGGCGGAGTTTTATTCATTCGTCAGTCATAGATCGACATGTTGTCTTAGCTGAGCTAAAAAATGGTTATTGTTGTTATATTATATTATGTGTGTGTGTGTGTGAACGAAATGCACACACATGATATATAGAAGTTAACATGATTGATTTTTTTTACAGTCTAGTACTTTAGTCTAATATTTTTGTTTTTTTTTAACACCAATTTTTCATTCAAATTTTTTTACCGAAGCTCTATTATAATGAAGATCCCAACCTTTCGGACCACTATAAATTCACAATTCCCCGCATACCCCTTATGCCAAAATTAAACAAATAAATAATAATTAATAAAATATTATTTATCAAAAACATATAACGGGTTTAAGAACTATTCCATACAGTTAATATACGAATTACGAAACACTCTCATAGTAAAATTTATAAACACGGTCATTATTATTTATTATTATTATTATTATTATTAAATATACTTACATACAACGCAAGACCGATAAGCGGTTATGATACGAAATAAAATTGCGAATAATCTACAACACGTTTTTTCTGCGGACTATGAAAATTGTCTCGCGACCAGTATATTATAACGTTTTATATGTAAAAAAAAAAAGACATTTAAAAAGATAAAAAAATAAATACTTTTAATAATCGATCATTTTTTTTTCGTACGTTATGGTTGACAACTGTACCGCAATACCGAAGTCCACGTCAAAGCGAGCACATCGTTTTAAAGCGTGAGGAATTCGACTGACGATGTATCGTTACATTAATGTTAAATACCTACTAAAATTATTAAAATACAACCTGAAATTTCGCTATAATTTCTCCCTAATATATACGTCACTAGACGAATTTATTCGTATTACATAAAAAAAATTTAAAAGATCCCCCCGGACCACCAAACCATAAAACGATTCGACGAGGGCCATCTGGAAAATTCTGAGTGTGTGAAATAATTTGCCCTAAGGTGAATCTCGCGTGCAGTGTGTAATTTACGATTTACAACTAAAAAAAAAAAAAGAAAAAAAATAAGAGAGATAAAAATGAGTTTTTTCGTTTTATTTTAACAACCGACAATTGTAAAGGCGAAAAGAATATACAAATTGATAATCAAAACCGTCCGTTTGTGGTTAAAAGAGGCGATAACAATAATAGTCGCGCGGGGGCAAACGCGATTCCATCGGATTTCGTTATTTTTACGTCGGTGGCGTAAGGTCCGGTGGATCCGAACAGGTGGTAGTAATCGAATTTTCTATTTTTCAAATACAAGTACGTACTACAGATTATAGATAAATATTCGTCTAATCTGTGTACGTACTACTCTATCCGGAAGTCGTGCTGTCGGATAATGTTTTCATTTCCGACGGTAACGAACAGTGAATAATAATAATAATTAGTGATGGGAATAATCGAATGATTTTAATAATCGAATGATTAGTAGTCGAAAACAAAAATAATCGAATAATCGAATGATTAGTATTCGAAAACAAAATAATCGAATGATTAGTAGTCGAAAACAAAAATAATCGAATAATCGAATGATTAGTATTCGAAAACAAAATAATCGAATGATTAGTATTCGAAAACAAAATAGTCGAATGTTATAAAAATAAATAATAATACAATACATGGACAGACACATTCTTAATTTAGTACCCAATGACTTAAATCTAAATATAACAACAAAGGAAAGTAAACATTACAATTCATTAGAAACCAGAAATAGAAATAAATCCATACACTAGAGTAGTAGACTATTATTATTTAATATTATTCAACATCAAACTGTTCATTTTATCATTTACTAGATTCGAGTAAGTTTAACGGACTGATTTTAGTATTTAATAAGTACTGACTATAGAGTATTTTAAGTTAAATTTTTGTCATGGCACCTAATAAAAGGTCAATAGTGTGGGAGTATTTTCAAAAAGCATTCGATTATTTTTACTACTAATTTTGATCCTTCGAATAATTTTATTCGATTATTTTATTATTCGAATGATTTTTAAAATAATCTAAGTTCATTCGATTATTTTATTATTCGAATGATTTTTAAAATAATCGAAATGATTCGATTATTCAAATAATCGAATGATTCGATTATTTCATTCGATTATTCCCATCACTAATAATAATAATGATATTGAAAATCGTAAAATATATTATTAGACCAAGTCCCAATTGTACTTCAAGTTGTTACGAGTTTTTTCCCCCCCCCCCACCACTCCGAGCTCTCGCGAATACGTTGGCACGAAAATCATTCTCACCGCGCGTCTAAGAGTGTTTTTCAATCGAAATTTACGAGTGGGAAATCAAACGCGTTATTATTTATTTTTAATTCGTGTAAATTTTAAAACGAGAATTCGCGTTGAAAATAATAATAATAATAATATCAGCGGAGTTAGGTGTTTTTTTTTTCTTCGAACGTGTATAATTCGACGTGTAAAATAATGACTATGTTGTCTGCGTCCTTCTTATCTCGTCTGTTTTTTTTTTGTTTGTTTTGTTTTCACGTTATCGTGTGATTGTGCCAACGCACTGTCGAGGTCTCTTACGTCTCGCCGGCATATCGCGCGGTGTGAGAAACGAACGAAAAAAACAAGTTCTTTTACGTAGCGACAATATTATTTAATACGCGGTCGACGGTTCGAAATACGTTACGTAATTAAAACCGATCGTTTTTACGTTTATTTCGAGTACACACACACACACACACTAATCGGGTAATACTTTTTTTAATTTTACAGAATGCCGTCATGGACACCGCCCCCGAGACTTGTCGTGTGACGAACGGATCGCCGATGTTGAACCCTTGGCCGCAGTGCACGACCACGGAATCGGTCGAGTTTCGATTTGAAAACGATTTCATCCCCGGTAGCCAACAGACTTACCGGCCGTTGCCCGACAGAGACGAATACTTACAGCGTTTGCGTGAGTACGACGACGACCCACCCATACGTGGTTAGGTTACATAATAACGCGCGCGTTAGATAATAATCGTCGGGCGACATTACGTAACACGAGTGATTAGATAATCGTCGTCGTATAAAATTACAATATTATCTTGTTATAAACGTATATAGTATAATATGACTGTTGACGTTTAATAGAGCGCAAGCTGAACAAGTTGAAGGACGGCGGTTCGCAGTGCGACAGTACGAAACGTCGTCAGATCATCGATCAGCTGTGTGAAGCTCGCAAGACGTGTCTAGAACGTTTGGTGGACTCGAACAGTGTAGTGTTCGAAAACGAGCAGTCCACCTACATTCAACAGCCCACGTCTGTGTCCATGTGGATCAATCCCGAACAACCCTTGTCCGCGATCGAAACCCAACGACTGATTGAACAGGAAGACGCACAACAAGATGAATGAGTTTTGGAGTCGACGCACTTGCGTCATTTTGACTGGCGCCAGCAAAGGTATTGGACAAAATTTAGCTGTAGAAATCAGCAGACTTTTAGTACCGGAGTCGACTATTGTCCTTATGGCTAGAGATACAAACGGTCTTGAAGAAACCAAAGAATTGGTGAATAAAGAAAACGGCAACATTTTAGTTGAGGTACGGTACACACATATTTGCAGACAGTCACGTTTTATCGACTATTTATTGTCGAAGGTATTTCGATTTTTTTTTTTTTTTTTTTTAGTACTATAGCGTTGATTTGCACAATTCCAATGCAACAATGTTTGAAAAAATCATTGAGCCTATCAATCCTACCAAATACGAATTATTTTTATTAATCCATAACGCTGGATCAATCGGTAATTTGGATCATCTTACTGCCGACATGAACGATCCTGACGAATGGAATAAGTAAATAAACTCGTAGTTCATAGTACACATTCTGCTACGAACAAATAAATTGTTATCTAGTCAAAATTAAAACATATATTTTTAGATTGTAGACGTTGGTATAAAATAAAAATGATACATTTTGTTTGTAATAGTAGAGTACTACTATTACAAACAAAATGTAATGGTCATCAACGATGTGATCATTATAAATAAGCTGGTTCAGAAATGTTATCACATATTACAATAATTGTAATTAATATTAATGTACTATTCTTTTTAATTATTAATTTATTAGAGAATATAATTAATTATAATACAATAGGTTAATGAACACTTTGATTTTATACTTTTATGTGCAGTTGACATGAACTAAATTAATTTTTTTTTTTTTAGTTTTTCATTGATTAAATGTCCTATGCATATTTAATCAATGAGTTTATAATTAAAATTTAGACATATATGTCTAAAATTATTTCCGAATAAATATCAATTTTCTATTTTGAAAGTACATTTTAATTCAAAATTAATATTGTATATTTTTGAAAAGTTATCGTTTTTAGAATTTTAATTATTTTACTTTTCTCAGAATCTGAAACGTTTGTGTTAATTAACATGAAAATCTAATTATACTGTATATTTATTTAAAAAAATGTTTATAACCATTAATATTTAACGAATATGATGTGTTAAGGTTTAAACAAAACGTTATTTTCTAGGTATATGTCATTGAACTTATATTCGGTGACCTGTTTAACGAGTGTATTTTTATCTAAATTCAATTCTAATACAGCCGAAAAATGTATTGTCAATATTACTTCATTGTTCGGGATTGAACCGTGTAAATCACTTGGATATTATTGTATTGGAAAAGCGAGTCGAGAAATGTATTTCCGTGTATTAGCTTTAGAAAATCCTTCTTTGAATATTCTCAGCTACTCTCCAGGTATAATAGTTTAAATAATTGTCTCTGGTAAACTTGTTTTCCATTTAAATGAAAATGATTGTTCTTGTTTGTAGGCCCAGTGTTAACGGACATGTATACAGACATTAGATTGAATTCTAGAGACGAAGTAATGCGTGAACGATTGAGTACTAAACAGAATATCGTGAAAGTTGAGGACACTTGTCAAAAGCTAGTTAACACATTAGCTATGAGAAGTTATAAAAACGGTAGTCGACTCGATTATTATGATAAATAATTGTGTTCATTTGTAAAACTATTGATATTTTTACTATTACTTGCGGTTTGTATTAAATATTATATTATATTTTTTTCTTATAATTTCAAATGCGTGTTGTAACACTACATTATCTTTCATTATGATATGATTATATTATATATATATATATACGAAATGACATTAAATATTGTATTAAAATTATAATTTTAATATAATAAAAATATATAAAGTAGTTTTGTTAAAATGTAATAGTTATTCACGAATATATATATTTTTGTTTAATTTTACGCCGCACTATTACAATGTTTCGGCTATGATAGTGGTCTTAGCGATCTCTCGAGCACGCCAGACCGAAGAAGTTTGAATCAACCAATCCTCCTGCCCGTCCAACTCGGCCTTTTACATTATATTATGACTTCATCACGTTTTTTTTTCAGGTTCTACTACGACGAAATGTAAAAAACGAGCGCGAGCGGATTTCACAATCGCTGTACATTATTATTATAGATCACTTTTCACAGTGGCGTATTTAGGATTTTTTTGAAGAAAAAGAAGATAATGAGAAAACGTTTTTGCAAGAGAAATCAATATTTTCAAAAAAAAAAAAAAATATCAATAGTTACCAACCTTTCTATTTCATTCTACATGGTCTCTTATATATATTCAAACGCCACTCCCCACTTAAATTTAGTGTTAAGAATAGTTTTTTTAGCGAATCGTAAACAACAGACAATAATGTCAGTGTCACACACTCAATTTATTAGCTACATGGTAGATAAATAAATAATAAAAAAACAAATACCGGCCTCGATAGATTTATCGTACGCCCAATAATTAGGTACATATTGTTTTGTACAATGTGTTTGCCACGGATTAGTGTTAATACTATTTGGAGAATTACAATTTCTGTTGTAATATTTAATTCGTATCTATTTAATAAATAAATCAGTAGTAATTAATTTCAAATATAATTAAATTTTATTAAAAAAAAACACTTCTTCATTTTTAGACTCATCAGTCTTTATATGTGTAATTTTTCGAACATAAATAAAATGATACAAAAATCGGAAAATAAAAAAAAAAAACGAAACAAAACAAAGAATAATCTATTGATTATTTGCTATATTTTTACTAACTTTTTGTACATTATTCCATTCATTAGTTAACATTTTCACCTCTCCTCTGTGTTCTGTATTCATTACATGTTTATAATTATCGATTTTCTCTATCCACTTATTTTCAGTTTCTATTAATTTATCAGTACATTTTTTCTTTTCGGTCTAAAAAAGTACATTTTATTAATAAATATAATAAATTAAACAACAAGCAATTGTTTTTAAAATTCAAAAAGGTATTCGGTTTTTTTACTATATGTGTTATAATTCATAACACGCTTAAAATTTGAAATGTTTACGAAAACGATTATAAATAACAGTTTACCAATTCGTTTATAAAATGAAAACTTTCTAAAAAGATTTAAATAACTATTAATAATATTGCTGTAACTAATTTAACAATGTTTTATGATTTTAAATGGCATAATATTTTATTTTAAATTACATTAAATTGATTAGTAACGTTGATCTTATAGTGTTATGGTAATAGTCAGTTAATAGTAATAACCAATTTGTAATTTTTATACGTTAACTAAATCGTGAGATGGCTGATTAATTTCGTTGCAAATTTTGAAACTAAACGTGATATTCGGACGATTTGAACGAATAGGCCAAAGGTGAAAACGATGCTGGCAAAACCGATTTTTGATGTTCGTCTGACTGTGCTTGTCATAAATGATTTAACAGCAATAAAATAACGATTTATGTATCACAGTATATCCGAGTTATTATTATTTATGTGACCAAATAAACATTTGTATGACTTATCTGAGTATTATAAAATTAGTGTCGTAGTAATTGATACACATGCTTAACACTTGATAATCAGCATATTCATTTTGTAGGTCAATAAATGATTTTTTTTGTATTTCTATGGATTTTTCCAGGTCTTGAACAGTTTCTTTTACTGACTTTTCACGCTCCTCGTAATCTAATCAATTCAAATATATTATTATTTATTTTATAGTTCCGTTTTTTCTTTATTGTATGTATATTATAGGAATATTGTATGTTGTGTATGTGTTAATGAAAAATTCCAATATTAGTTTCAAAATACAATTTTTAATTGTGAAAGTTCTACTATAATTTTATATACTTTATCATTCCTAAAATAAAAATAAGTAAGAAACAAAAATGTCCACTATATAAATTATTATAAAAGAATCATGATCATGGTTTTTACAGAATCAACAATTATATACTCATAATTAATTTGTCAATTGGTATTTTGCAAAAGACTTGACATTTTCATAATCAATTTTAATTTCTTTAAGCGCATCTTGATACTTTGAAGAATTTGTTGACGTTCTTTTTTTAAATTATCATTTTCTTCGGCAAGAAGAATATTATCTTTAATTACAGATTCAATACGATGTTTTTCAGATATTTCATTTGATTTTTCTTTATTTAATTCACTCAACGTTTCCATATGGAATTCATTTAATTTATCGGATTTTAATTGATTTTCATTTTGTTAGTTTTGACGACAAATTCCTTTTGTTCTTGCATTAGTTTAATGGTGTCCTGTGAATTCTCGTTAGACATTTTGTAATCATAATTTCTTAAATGAAGTCCTTCAACAGTTATCTGATATGAATTGAAGGACGAATGACTAGCTCTTTCTAGCGATTAAAATTTCAAAAACAAAATATCAACATTTTAACAGAAGTTAAAATGATAAAATTACAATTCAAAATTAAAATAAACACGTTATTAACACTGACCTTTTAATAATATTTTATTCTCCATTTGAAGTCTACTTATAGTATTCTTCAATTCTTCTATTCCATTATCTTTGGTTTCGAGTTCTTCATGAGTAACTATTTTATCTTTAACTAAACTTATCAATGTACTTTCTTCACTGTTTTTTAATAATTCGATTTGATTTTCTAGTGTAACACATTCTAATTTGGCTGAAGATAATTCTTCATCCAATCGTTTACACTTGGCCTATTATTAATACCATAAATAAGTTTTATATTTTTCCAAACATAATTATAAAAAAAAATATATACCAATAAATTAATATAGTCTACAGACGAAGGCGATTCACGTTCATAAAAATCCACACTGTTTTGTAATAAATTGATCTATAAAATCAAAACAAATCAACATTTTTAAATTATTTAAGAATATTTTTCGTTTTAGACGTTGAACTGAATAAGGAAATTATTGACTTCATAATAAATAAATATATCATTACTTAGATTAATTTAGCTAACACAATAATAAATTCCATGTTTTAATATAATTTTTACTTTGGTATTTAGAGTCCATATTATATAATCTCTTTCTTCTATATCATTTTTAAACACGTCTTCCATGTGGGCTTTAACTGCTTTTTCAGTAGTGTACTGTTCTTTAAGCTCTTCAATCCTTTGAATAAGTTTATCTTGCATCTTCGTCATATTGATCTAATAACACAGTGAAATATAAAATAAATTATATTAATTTATCTGAATTAACAATACTTTAATTTTATCTTGTGTCATCAGTGTTCTTTTTAATTGACCAATTAATTCTATATGTTCATGGCAAGGACCATGGAGTTCCTTATGAGCAGGGTATAAATTTTCTTTTTCAATTTCGTTTGCACATTTAAACGCGACACTGACACTGTCATCTACTTTCTTTTCCGATTCAATATCAGTCTAAAACAGAGCATTATTATTTCCTAATAACCATAATCGTTCCAAGGAATATTGTAAATATAGAATTACGTGTAACGAAAGATGATCATTTGCCACATGCGACGAAGATTGATTGAATTTACAATGATCATTTTTATTGGTAGTGACACGAGCCGTTGAATTTTCGAATGTTTCTACAGAATCCGAATCTATAAGTGAGTAAATAATCAGAAATATACCGTTTAAGCATATTTTAGTATCTACCTTCCGAGTCGTCAACAATGCAAAATCGCGAATCTTCCATTTGCAGAGTAAATGGCGATATAGTTGACAAACCATTCCGAGAAGGCCGATTCTACATTATACGATGTGTAAAGAATACCAAAATTAAAACACGTTACGTTTTGACTTCCGAATCGTGACTTATTACTTGTAACAAAGAGGTTGATGATTCTTGTTTATGGACTTCATTAACTGATTCTAAAAGGTGTTTGAACATCTTAAACGATGTAGTGAAAATTTCCACAAAAAATGTATTCAAAGAAAGAAAATAGTCGATATATTTACGAATTGAACACAACTGTTTATATATGTAAACTGTTTATATATATATATATTTAATTTATTAGGAAATAAATTGAATTGATAATCGTCTCGATCACTAAAAAATATTTATATCAACTCTGTTTTGGAAGAATTATATATTTATAAAGAAATTAAACAAAATAAATTTAAAAATATTATAAATGTACAAACAGATTTTAAAGAGAAAATTTTATTTAAATATATATTAGACAATACTAATATCATGCCATAGATCTTTTCATCATATACATAATTTCTCTGCTATTTAGTATATAGTATTTTATTATTATATAATTTTTTATTTTAAGCTCCTCGTGCTTTTATTGTAATATTAATTTTTTTTTCTATGTATTTTTTTTCTCTCAATAAATTTCGTTTATTATATTTTTCTGTTGTTGTATTTTTTTTAATTTACCTGATGATGACTTTTTGTCGAAACCGGTAGTAATAAATAACTTATACAACAACATTCTTTTATTTTATTTAATACTCATTGGCTTTTTTTTATATTTAAATATACATTTTGATATATGTGTATATTTATTTATTTTATATATATTTTTTAAAATATTTTTATTAATAATATGATAATTGTTTCGGTATGTATCTAGAAAAATTATTTTGAATATGACACAATATACTGTATAATAAATGATTAAAAATTAATTCCGTGATATTATTTTAATTAAATCTTAAAAATGGAATAAAAAATATATGTGTGTGTGTGTGTGTGTATCGATTGGAAATTTTTTTTGTCATTTCTCCTCGCTAATGAAATTATAAGCGATGTATTTTTAAAATGTTAATGAACTCGGTACTTTTGAATCGTTGTTTCGTCGAAATGTTCTTATTTCAATGTAATATACTCGTAAAAATTCGAATTTCGACATGGAAATTAAATATGACAGAGGGAATTATAGTAAAAAAAAAGAACTCCCCATCTCCTAACGTCGGTCGATGGTGTCCGCGGAAACGAATGAGACAATAAGGGACATGGAAAAAAAAGTTTGTAAAGGTTTTGTAATACCATATGCGCGCGTCCAGTGGCGTATCCAAGGGGGTTAAGGATTAAACCCCCTTTGCTGTTTTTTATATAACCATAATTATAGTAAATAATTGTATAGGTAACGATAATCACATTTTTTTTTTAAAAAAAAAAACTAAAATTTCTACTTTATACTTGAGGCCGATCATAATCAAATGGAACTTTTTTTTGTCGAATTCTAGGTACGCAATAGCCCCTAGTATTTGTATATTTCATCAACTTGTATTATTATGTATTATTACCACGATAAAAAAATTGATTACACATAATTATATTTAATAAACAACTATTCTGTTTTTAACGCTAACAGTTATTGAGACTTGAAATTATAAGAAAATGTTTAAAAATAACAATCACACACTAAAGTATGTCCTTCAACCATGTATAAAATCATGTTTTTTTTTATAGGTAATAGTGTAATGAGCACTGAGTGAGGACATTCAAGACTGTGTGTATGCGATTATGAAGTTTTAATTAAAATTTACATATTACGTAAAGCAAAAACTACCACTTAAATTATTTACTTTTAACTAATTTTGGAATATGCGTAACAATTTCGCGATTTTATTACACACTAATCGTTCGATGGCGATAAAGCACAATATTATTATCATTATTCATTTTCATATAAAAATGTACGTATAATATAATACAACATTGTGTAGATGGTTAAAATAAGATTTATTCTTTTATGCATATTACACGTGGTATACGCGGTCTCCGTGTAAGCCGGCTCTAAATAAATAAATAACTTCCAAAAATCCCTACTACAGTTGTTAGCCACACAGAAGAAGCCTGAAAATTAGCACTTGAGCACTTCTTGTTCCGAGAAACGTTGAATTGTCTTCAAATGCAAAAAACATATTACGATTTAATGTTTTTCCGTGCAGTGGAGAACATACAAAAAAAAAAAAAAAATGTTTTATATTGTTTTTAGTGTTGTCCGCGAATTTTACTGTGTAACAAATATTATAATTTAATATAATACATAAGTATTATGTTATTATTGATTATATTATATACGTCGTACAAACAGCTCACTGCAATATAAAACGCGCTACGGTGTAATAATTGGCGACCGATGTCCGTCACGACGCGTTGTCGATCTCATGGATTGCGTCGCCCCATCTATCGGGGGCGATTATTCTCGCGTAGCGCGTTTTATATTCTTTGTAGTTGTACTGTATTATATTATATTATTATAATCAATGATATTACTAACGCGAGATATTTTTTAAAGTATGAATTTTTTTTTTTTTTTTTTGTACGAACGACGTACTATATTTGTAAATATATTCATAGAAATTAATAGAAACTAGAAATTCATATTAAAATATGAAGTAATTTTAAAATTTTAACGTTAAAATTATTTTCCAATGTGGTAGTAATTCTGTTTTCAAAAGATTACAACGAGAATTCATAATATTATGCCGATGGGTACACCACGCAGTACGCTAAATTCTAAAATAAATATGTGTGTCGAAAACAGTGATTGACAAGTCGCGGAGTATTACCTATAACGAGTGTAGGTAATAAATTAACTTTTATTAATATTAATAATATCATTTTTATATTTTTGAATACAATTTAATAAATATTTGTATGTTAAATATAATAAATAGTAAAGTTAATTCAAGGGCTTAATTATTTTTACAACCAAATTCTCGTTACTTAATTATCACTATATTCCCCTGGGGTCCGGTTGCGAACCACTGATCCAAACGAACCGATGAAAAGTAAATATACATGTTTACACTTTTTAATTCAAAATACAAGATATATTTACCACGATTTTGTCAGGTTTTCGTGTTTAAATATACACGCTTATTTTGGTTTTCTATTTTTTTTTCTCGCACACATGAAACGTATAGTGAAATAGACGTTGCATACTTCTAACGTTCCAATGGACCTAATGATGCGATAACAATTTTGAAAACAGATTTGAATTCATCGTGAAATTTTCTGTAACTCGACTTTTCCACTTCTTTTTTCTATAGATATTTTAAAATTCAGTGTTATAAATTCTTTTGGTTAAAATTAATACTGGAGGGATTTATAGGAAAAAATAAAAAATAAAAACGTGGGAAAGTCGATATCAAATAGACTTCACGAAGAATTCAAATGTGTTTTCAGCATTTTATACGAAACGTCTACTTTACTATATGTTTCGTGTGTGCAAAATAAAAAGAGAAAATACTCTCATCCGATGCTTTTGACGTTACGAATACTCTAAAAATAAATCTTAAATCACTTTTTTATTATACACATTTTAATGGACGACTCTGGGTGTTAATGATATATTTAATATTTGACATTGGAAGGGAGCCCTGACTAGTTTGTCCCTGGGGCCCTTGATTTCTCTCTACGGCCCTGTGTATACGTCACCTGTTCGAGTATGTTAGCTCTGCTGAACGGCCTGAGGGAAGAACGCCAAAAACGTTGTCTTATACAAGGACGTTTTACAATAGCAACAAAACGAAAGACTGACTTAAGCGCAAAATAATAGGAAAAAATGATTATTCAGGAGGAGGAGTAATATTGTAAAAAAAATAAAATTCCACACAAACGAAACGAAATGAGAAAAACTAACGAATATCACTTTTGAATTATTAACAATGGTCGAGAAATGTCCACAGCTCCGTGGGTTTGTAGTCTTCGTCGAGCCATATTTAACGGTACAAGAAATGGTCGCTCTAGGTCAAAATCTAAAAATATAATTCAATAATACAATTCGAAGGAAATTACGTGAATTACCGAATGGATTTGCCAATATCAATCGGTATAAAAATCCGAAATTGCAATAGGCGTTTTTTAGGTGCAATTTTTCGATTATCCGTACTTCCAAATTTAATTTCCGTGCTCGCATTACCTTTATATTTATTTTCGACTTGTCCTTGGTACACGTACTATATACACATATTTATTTATTATTTTATATTATTTACTATTCATAAATAGCAAAAACATACAAATACAAATATAATTTATTTTTGTAAACACGTCATTTGAAGGTATTAATACATTCAGATAAATTCCAATATAAGAATGACACTAAATATACAAAATTTTAGTTTTAAATTTTAGCTCTACTGTTATTTTATTTGAACTATTGTAGACAGGAAAAATTAATCTACTTAACATTATCAGTTGTTTCTGGTAGGCGTAACTGATGTCACAGACATAATACTTGAACTTGAATTATTTTTAAGAGTATCTCTATTGTAAAAAAGTACTTACTCACGGGAGTAACTTTTCTAGTATTTTTATAATTTTCTTTTAAAACTTCCACTCAAATATACATTTTAAGACATTATTAATAGACAATATAGTATATGTAAAGAAATTAGACGTACCTAAACAACATTATTTTTTTTTATTTTTTCCACCATTAGAACTTAAACCCATATAATTGTCAGTTATTTTAGAATAGTGATGCTGCAATTACCGCATATAAGCTATAATAGTATATTTTTTTATAACTAACTGCCCATTTGAAAAACTAACAATGTACGTAAAATGATAAATGCCGCCGCTGTACATTTTTTTTTTTGTATTTTAAATCAAATTAGTTTCAACATAAATACTATATAAAAAAAAATGTTCAGTGCTTTTTTTTTTTTCAATGTAATAATTAAGATACTCCTGTGGCCTCTCAACTTGGACATATTTTGGAAGCCCTGGTGGCCTCAGCCTAAATACGACACTGATCACGGTCTTGTTAATGTAACATTTACATTTTTTCAACGTTTTAAAAATAAATTAAGATATTTTTATACTTCATTTATTATTAGTTAATTATATTTGATAAACATTAAAAAAAAAAAAATATATATATATATGTCTTATATTTTAAATATTTTTTATAACAAAACTATTTCTTTTTCAAGTAAAATGAAATTGACATACGATAAAAAAATAATATCACTATAAATGTTTATAATACTCAATTGCAAATTATTTTATTTGTAAAAATAATTATGAATTTTGTATTTCTATCAGATTTCAAAATTCAAAAAAGAATTTATAATGTGTGTACAGTGTACACAATAAACATAAAATATTTTACTCAACAATGTAATCCTTGACCTTCATACTTAATCACTAATTGTCTTACATATTTAATAGTTGCTTCGTCTAATTGTAATTTTGAAACCTCTTCATCGAATTGATCGATCCCTCCTTGACCAACAACATAACCATTAAGTCGAGCAGCCACATGAGATTTGATCATATCATCTAGGGTAATGAGACCAAGGTCTTTGCATAAATTCTTATGTTGTTGTAATCGATATTTTTGATGATAACTAAATAAATTAACGTATTATTAGTAATAGTAATAAAATAAAAAAAGAAAAACTGCATAGTAAAATATAAAAATATTTACTGTTCTGCATTGAAAAATTCACCAGCTGGTTTTATTTTAGTCAGAATATCGAGACCTTTAGCTTTTTTCTCATTCAAAGTCATTTCAGCGTCAGCTTTTTGTTGCTCATTGTGGTAGTATATGAATGAAGAGTACTGAAAATGAATAAACATACATTATTAAATACAGTAAAAATTATTTATATTTATATATACAAAAATTATAAGTGAATAGTATAAAATGAAAACGTACCTGCTTTTTGAATTTCGCAGTAGGGTCATGATGATCCCAAAACAGTTTTAACAGTTCTAAATAGGTCACGGTATTTGGGTCATATTCCAATTGAATAGCTTCTGTATAATCTCCACTGAAAACAAACAAAAATATGTATTTTACAAACGATTTTATATTACAGCCAAATGATCATCAACTTACATGTTTTTATATGTAGGAATAAAATTATTAGATCCACCGGCATATCCAACTCTTGTGGTTACAACTCCTGGAGTAGAGCCAAAAAGACTGTCAGGAGCCCAAAAACAGCCCATAGAAAATGTTGCTTTTTCCGTTGGAATATTAAGAAAATGTAACGGTTCCATTTTCTAAAGAGATAAAACCAAGTTTAAAATATACAAGAAAAAAAAATAAGTAATGTAACAAGCTCGATGTCTATCGGTTAAAATAATAATGTTAACTGAACAAACTACAAATAGCAAGTACTTATATTGTGCGAAAATGTGAAAACTTTATAGTTTAAAAATCAATGAGCTGCCTGAAGTAGACAATAAATGTGATATCTAAAGCCTAATACGTAAATGTACACTGTGAATGATTCGATTTCAAGTGGGTGTTGCATCAGAGAATAAAATCTTTCATTAAGATTACAACGCGACCATTTATCGTGGATTATAAAAACAATCTTTATTTATGATTCTTTTTTGTAGAAACACGTGTTAAAAAATAAATCTAGATATATAATATTGTGTTACGAATCTCTAAAATTTTAATTATATAAGTAAAAAGTAGGCACAATACTTAGTTTATAATATGTTACGTACTAGGACGCCTAGTTCAACAACTCTGTTGTTTTGTTTGTGAAAATAACAAATTAATATATCGACAATTACACAGCTATTTTATTTACAAATACATATATATATATATATATTTGGTTTTAAATATTCACGTAATATCTCCTACACCTACTTGCTACTTTTATGTATTTTATTGTTATAGATAGTATGTAATCTTAATTTGGTATACCTACCCAATAATGTTATAATTTAATTAATATACCACTTAATAATTTGCCATATTTGCACTTTGTATATAAAGGGTCAAAATATTCAAAGATTAGATAAAATATACAATTATTATTCTTTTACACAGTTCACCCTTTACACAATACCAATATAATTATGATTTAATAATTTAAATTTTTTTTAAATTGCAATGATAAAACTCAGTTAAAAGTCTATATAATGATATAACAAATTTAACACTGCTTTACAGATGTAGAAATAATAACGAATATTTTTTTAATTATATGTACTGAAGAAAAACGACTATTAATGTATCATAGGTAAATTAATAAATATGGTGTAAATTACAATAAATATGTATAATACTCCTAAGTGTTCAACAACGGTTAATACATATATATTTATTTTAAATTCAAAAATAAAAGTAAAAAAATATTAGGATTTCCAAAAGAGATATACAAAAAATTAATTTTCAAATATTAACTATTCTTGCACATTATATAAAAAAAAATGTCTTAATATTTTATAAAAATGAATGAATGACTTACCATTAATTCAATATTGGCGCATATTTATTTCTTATAAAATTTATGTTTTTCATTTTTAAATTCTCAAACGGAACGAATGAATGTTTTATTACTTCGCAATAAATAAACAACGCATTTCTTTTTTCCAGAAATTATTTTTTGACACGGTAAAAAAAATACTTATATAGAAGACGATATGTATAAGTATCTACCTCTATAATATATTTGTTTTAAATGTATATTTAAATATGAGTCATAAAGTCATTTATAGAAGAAGAAAAAAGTGTTTTACAGTTGAATTTGCGCTCAAAACACGTGATGGTAAACACAATAATATTATTAACTCACGTTTAAATTCGAGTTAAAGACTTTGAAAATCCTTGAAAACATATATTGTTTCTTCGTCGTATAATAAAATCGTAAAAAAACTGAGGTAATTTGACTAGAGTTTAAAAACACAGTAAAGTATATAAATAATCTTGGTCAATATTTGAAAAAAAAAAAATAACAACTATAGCTGTTGAGTTACTAACAACGAATTTAGATAACTAAAAAAAAACATTTTTCTTTTTACATTATCATGCAAGTTTTAATCATATATCTGTGATAACATCGTACGAGAAACAATGGATCGTCGCATATATATATATATATCTATATATAACATATATATATTTTTTATTTTATTATTACGTAACAGTCGAATTTTAAAAATTAAAAATTGATCTTTTTTTTTTGTTTACAATGACATTTGAATATTTATCGATCGATATTTATTATATTATGACGTTGTAAAACCATAAATACAGAACAAATACTTGCCATTGTTGTTCAGTAGAAGTTTAGAACAAACCACTACTGTTTAACAGGTTGACTGCCAGGTGGGATGAATTAATCCTACAAGCATTTTGACGAGAGATCTTTTTTCATGAATTGTCGTATTCGATTTTCGTTTTACATATTAAAAATATCGATTTTACGACAAAATTTCATAAAGCAATAATATTTCATGAAGAGACATTTTAGGTCATGCAAATGATTTAAATGTAATTGGCAAGGATGAAGAGAATATAATATTGTATAGTGCAAAACACAGCTCGACACTCATCGACGAAGTAGAAACCATAAAACTGACTCGTGAATGATAATAAGACCAGTAATGGAGCCATTAATATATTAATCAAGCAACAACCGTGTCGACAATGTAGTAATGATCCATGGATATACGTTTAAAAAAGTTATGTAATCATTTACGTATTCGGGGGCTACTGTGTGTTATGTGGTATCTAATAATGACTGGTCCATCGAATTAAATAGCCGAATCATCAAGACAGACAAGGTATTATTCACTTTAATTAAATGCCTCAAATCTAAATTGTTTTCTACAAGAACCAAAGTGCATCTCTACAAACGGCAATAATTAAATCAATTCTAATATTCCAACGATAAATATACGCTAGTATATAGTAGTGGGTAAATAATTTTTATTATAATTATGAACAGGGACGGATTGGGATAGGAATTCGGCCCGGGAAATCAATATTTAAGCGGCCCACCTCTTGTATTATTTTATCACGACTTAAACTATTATTATAAATTATCAAGTTAAAAATAATTTACATTACAATATTATGTTAATGCATTATCATATTTTTATTTAATTATTACCCGTTACAGAAAAAATATTTGACGGCACCGGCCCACCGGGAGATCTCCCGGCTTCCCAATCCGTCCCTGATTATGAAATAATAATAATAATAAAATGAATTTATAATATAATATACAAATTATATAATATATAATTTTGTTTAACATAAAAATGAAGAATTTTTTTTTCCGTATTTTGAAAACACGTTTCGGACGAAATACTATTCTACTAAAATAGGTTTCGGAATGAATACTGTTCGGATAAAATACTTTCCACAGTTTTATTTTCGACTTCAATACGGTTCGGAAAAAATACTTTTTTTTTATTGATATATTTTTCGTCCTAAAATACTGTTCGGACATTTTACGCGTCCCCTAATTCGCGCGATGGTGTCGATAGAAAATGCGAAAAAACATAGCGACGACGAGGAAGACACCGCCGTCACAATTTTACATACCTATATGTTAAAGCAATTTCTTATCAATTGCACGCGTTATCGTCATTACAGACCATATATACCTATTATAATTGTTCTATGATCAAGACTGCTATGGTTTCATCCAAGGTTTATTGATTTATAACATTATGTTATCAATTTTGAAATTTTCGTCAGAACGTCCGGTAGAAACGTTATTTCGTGTTATAATTTAAATTTCACGAATCTTTTTCTTCACGGAAAAACCGTAAACTTTTAATTACTAATACTAATAAATAGATATTATATTAATATTCATGTTTTTAATGGCGCAATCGTTTACCGTATCGTTGCAGTGACCGTGGCTCTACGTATTCGTTAAATTTAGCCGTGCCCTCACTTTTCCGGTCAGTATAGTTTTTTAATTCGTTTTACCGCATTTAATCGTATTTAACCGTATTATATAAGAAGTCGTTATAATATTATATAGCGTGTGAATACATATTTTGGTAATTCGGCAGTGGATTTAATAGGGAGAGACAGTCTGAATATTCTGGTAATTCACCGGCTCTGGCAACCCTTGCGGGTTTACGGTGTGTTTTTTTTTTTGTTGTAAACATTCGGTTATACGTTACCATCCAATCGTTGAATTTTCTATTTTATACAATTTATTCATTTGGATTACAATGTTATTAATATTGCAAACAAATACATTTTAAAACAAAAGACAATAATCGTACTATGGTGCATAATGTGTATTTATTTATTTTATACATAATGTTAATAATATGTGAAATAAAAAGTAAAACACTTGTCTTCTCGTTTTTACGCGCTTAACGCTGTCTTGGGATTTATAAACCGATAAATCACATTTACCGTTAAACACGTTCTGTGCGCCTTGTTTAGAAAAAATATTTTTTTTAAAAAAAAGTAATATTTTTAGATATTTTGTAATATAATTGTTGTGTTAGGATGCTTTTGAAAAATATATACCAAATCTATAATTAATGTGTCCACCTGTTTTTAGATGCTTTTTGTCTACGTTTACTTTGCCGAAATTAATATTTTTATAATCTCGAATATGTTATTAAATTATTACATTTTTTTCTCTTTTTTTTTTTAGAGTTATGGATTCACCACAAATTAATGAATCAGCAAACTATTTATGTGGTGCACTCATTGATTGGAGTACTCCTGAAATAGTAAATAATAAAACTCGCCAAGGGGATTATTCTATTAATAATCCATTTGATAAAATAGAGTTAGAAGCGGCCAACATGAGTCCGTTTGATTTAATTCCCGATCAAATAACATTAAGGAAAGAGCCACCATGTGAAAATATGTTGAGTCCTTTAGGAGAATCAGAGTACAGGAAAATACAAAGTAGTATGTTGTTAACGGATATTGATCATATTGCAAACAATTCGGAACAAAATTACAAAGAACAGGTCAAAGATGGCACAGTAGTGAGAGGTCAATCAAAAGATATTATGGAAAATGATAAAGGTAACAACATCTCAATAGTTGAAAACAAATTAATAGAAAATCATGAAACGAAAACTGAAGACGTTTCAATATCGGATCATAATACAGTAGATATAGAACAAATTTCATTGTGTACAGAAGAAGAAAAAGAACAAATCAGAGAAGAAACAAGACGACGAATAGAGGTGCTTATTGAAAAAGCGAAAAAAGAATATAAAGAAAATTATTCACGCAAGTCATTATTATGTACAACACTTAAATCTTCAGATTCGAGTTTAAATGAAACCAAAAATGTCTTCAATAAAGGATTTATACAGGACAAATTTAGCAGCAATTCAAATGGTTTAAATAACACTAGTTCTGGTAAAACATACGTAAGTAGTAAAAATCAAACGCTCGAAAATTAAATATTGTATAAAAATTATATATATATATATATTTTTTTTTAGGACAATACAATTGATGTCAACGAGAGTAGCCCATTTCCTTATCATGAGCTAAATTCAATGGACTTAGATTCTTTGAATCCCGATTGGGTGGTGGACAGTTTCATGGACAGTGATAGTTCAACTGAAGTTCAAATTGTAAGATTATTTAAATAACTATTGTATTTATTTTTAATTATGTTATTTTTTAGAAGAACAAATCTATAACAGTGGTTGGATCAGGTAGTAATAGTCAAGTTGATATGTCAACAGCTGTAGAAGCTAGTAATAGTCAAGTTGATATTATGTCTGAAGCTGTTAGTGGCACTGGTAATAAAGGGTTGAACTATAATATTTTAAAAATAAATTTTATAATTAATGATTTGTTATTGTAAAAACAGTAAAAAGTTTATATTCTGTACACAAAATTATTGTTTTAGAATCTGTCGAATCAAAACAAACTGCATGTCCAACTGTTGTTACAATGAAATCCACACAAAACAAGAGAATATTGAATAAAGGTCCGTTTCTTGCCAATATTCCCATTGAACATATGGTGCAAAATTATCATGACATGGAAACCAAAAAAATCAATCATGCGCCAAACAATAGTCCTCGTGATAAAGTATGTTTGTAAAATTTTTTATTTTTACTTAAATAATCTGTATAATTTTTTGTCGACTACGTAATATCAAAAAAAATGTATCATATATATTTTTGTCAATTTTCAATAATATATTTTATTTCAATAGTATTAAACTTATTTTTTTGTTACAGTTAAGGCCTGTAGCTACTTCTACACCTACAATAGATATTTCCACTATATTTAAAACTCCATTCAGTGATTCTCCCATTAAATCAAAGTAAGTTTTTTATATGAGAACATTTGTACATAATACACATGTATATTGTTTTTTTTTACTCATAAATTGGGTTATGTCATTAGTGAAATTAAAATTTATAAATTGGTACATTACACCAATTTATAATAAAATGGTACATTGTATAGTTTTTCATTAATTTCAATTATTTATTTATTTTTCAATAGAAACTTTTTACGCCGATCAATTCCGAATTCCAATTCAAATACACCATTAAACGTTACAAAACGTATTCAAAGAAGTTCATCTAATGTAAGTCTATAATAGTATTTATCTTATAAATTGTTTATACTCGATTGCAATTGTTTATATTTTAAATTTTAGAATGAAATCGTTCTGTCAGAAATCAATATAAATAAATCTAAAGTAAGAAATCTTATATTTTTAAAATTATTGACATTATGTATGTAATCAATAATTATTGTTTTAGTTGGCAAGTAAAATTACAAATACACAAAAGCCAGTGGTATTGAAAAACAATAAACTAAGTGTAAGTTTACCGTATCATTGTATCTAAATGTCATATATAATTTTATTTAGCGAGTCTTTGTTATTGATTTACAATATTGTATTTATCAATGTGTGTCTAGGGTTTGCCAGTGTTGAAGAAATTCACATCATTTAATGGAAAAGAAAACGTAAAGCCTCAGTGAGTTAATATTATAATATGTACATTGTGTGTATAATTTTTGGAAATATTTTCCATACCATATTTTTATACTTAGATACGAATAATGGAACTTTTTTTTTTACTTTCTTTTTTGGATTAAAACACTTATCTTTAAACTATTGATATTTTATAAATACACAATATTGTAATTTTTATTTTTTTTTATTATTTAAATAAAATACTATATGTATATATTTTATTTATGTATATTTATATATATGAAATTGTAAATCCTAACATCCATGTAATTTATATACAGATTTATCTACACAAATAAAAAATTGTTAAAATGTGAATTTTAACGACAAAAGTATATTGCAATTTGTGAATTTTGGTAAAAATGTATATTTATGTATGTACAAAGAAAGTCTGGGTATTATTTATGCATTTAGAATTTTACATGGGCGGTTGTGTGAGTCGTTTGTAATCGACTTTTTCCAAGTGCACCAGCGGCTTTAATTGTTCAGCAAATATACGCATGTCTTCTGCGATAGCGTCTTGATTACTGGGTGCCAGTACACTCAATTCCACGAGATACGATTGTGATATTGGATCGACGCTTTCCGGTGCCGGTTTACCCACTACCATCATCTGTGAAAAAAACAAAACGATTTCGACAAAGAAGTCGTCAAGACAAATGTAAAAGCGAAATAGCCTACTTTAAATATTTTCGACACGGTAATCTTCATTCTGCCTTTACGAAACATGTACCCGCGTAAAATATATTCAAAGTCCATACGGAATCCCATTTCCGTGAGGAAGTCTACAATTGTGGGCGTCGTAGCCACATCAATACTACTGCGTAAAATCGTCGGTCTAGACTTATCACCTGAAAACAGTGAAAATAATTGTTCACAAGTATTGTGTACGCGATCTAAACGCGATTTTACCGAGTTCGGGTTGTCCTACGTAACGCAGTTGGTACGGCATGTCTAAATAATCTATCGCTCGTCGCACGCGTAACGTAAGTGGTTGCGGCGTTCCACTTCCTAAATACAAACATACCAACGATTTGAACCGACAAAGAAACGCGCGTGACCAACAGATTATAGTTGTTGTGCGGTATTACTTATGCTGAAGCACATTTCGTGGTCGTGAAACGTTTCTGGTCCGGAATCGACATTGTCGCAAAGACCTCGCAACCTGTGCAACAACACCTCGACGGCAGAGTCCAACACGCTACCTTGTAACAGGTACTCTTGATTCGGAACAATATTGTTCTTCATGGCTATAGTCAGGCTGTCCATTGCTGGGATGGGCACCTCCTGACCGAAATACAAATATCATTTTTGATTCTTAAACGCACACAATAATTACGGAAGACTTACCTTGGCGGCAGAATCCATTTTGTTGTATTTGTCTTTTATTTTCTTCGACGAAACAGTGACGTTTTTAAAATGAAAAACCGTACGAAGAAACGAGTGAGCCGACCCGCCAGTAATATAATATTTGAATTTCGGCTCAGTCCCCGTTTGTTGTTTACACGCTTAGTGAGAGAGATAAGAAAAATAACTGATAAAACACTGTTAACCGTCGGATTTCCTCCATGAAATACGAGATATGTGATTAACCGGACGCGGGGAATACGAATATTGGGAAAGTTGTTTATGCGGCGAAATCTCTTCCCTTATTCAGCTCCTCGAGAATTTTAACAAAATATTCAGCGACCGACCGCGTTTGATTTTGTTGCCTCGTGAAGCACGCGAGCGCCTCCACTGCTCCGCTCTACGAGCAAGTGGCAGCCACCGTACCTTTCGCCGTAAAATCTATCCTCCTCTGTTCTCTTCCCCCTTCCACTTCATTCTTCACTGGGCGTATAACCTTACGGTTGCTCCCCCGGGAGGAGGTTTTAGACGGTAGGCGCCCCCTCGGTGAATCCGTCACTACCTCTCGAGGTGTCTTTCGAAGAGTTCCTCCTCCCACTTCCCCGAAAAAAGAAAAAAAACGAAGGACCACTCAGTTGTGCCACAGCGGGCAACGGTGTGCGTGTGTGGAGGGAGGGGGGTAAAGTAGGAGTAGCTACTAGTTAATAGGTTGAAGCGTCTAAAAATGTCTGTTTTCGATAATGGATAAAACAAAAATGTTAAGCCCCTCACGGATGTGACCAAATATCCGCCTATGTTGTCCATCCAAAAACGGTTTTTTTTTTTTTTTTGCCTATAAATTTCCGTTTCATTATAATGTATAATATTAACGGAAATCCGTAAATATGCGCGTATTTACTGCACATCAATATTTACCGATTTGTTTTGAAATCGATTTTTAAAAAAATATATTTTGTTCCAGAGCATTTTTTATACATATTTTTTCGTGTTTTTTTCAGACTCATAAAAAAAAAAAACGTCTCTCTCTCTCTCTCTCTCGTTTGCTTTCGAAGTTACGGCGATTTAATTTTTCATTATATTAAACGTCATAATATTTTACGCTACGTTTTCGTGCCAAAATAGAATCGTTTTTCACAACTGGACGACAATACCCTTTATCTACGTAAAACAAATACAAAAAAAAAAAAATGTCGAAAAGTTCCGATGACAGATAATTAGAGATAAAAAACGGCGGAACTTTTTTTTTACACTAATTTAAACGCGCTTTTGAAGTTATTTTTCCCTATATTTTACGTATAACGTGCCGCACTGCAGTAGTTCGATAGTGAAAAATCACTTTTTTTCCGTACGAAAACTTATCTTAAAATATATATATTTTCGCTATTATTATTTTTTTAAATCAAGTCTGTCCGATCAAAATTTTGATTTCGCCATCGTCATTTATGTAGTTAAAATACTTGGGGAATGACGAAAAATAAAATTAAAAATCGCTCTGTAGATACAATTTTATATCGCCTATATAATAATATGTTATCATTGGTTTTAAATACTATAAATTTTACAAATCAATGGTATACCCATTCGTAGGAATCAGGTTGGATTAATAATGTCTGCCATGGCCGCGCCAAACTATGGCTTCATATCGGATATTTTTATTTTGAAATGGTAACATCAATATTGTGGACAGCGTGTAATGTTATTTTGATAAGAGGTGTTGTCATTATGATAACGGAACAACGGTATTTGGTTTTTATTTTATTTTTTATTTTTTCTGCTCATTAAGCACTTTCTTTTTGCTAGTTTTAAGGGGGGTTTTTTTTTCTATAGAAATTAAAGAACAGTTGGGTCGGTCGAAACTCGTCCGAGTAATTAATATTTTGTCGCCGAGTCAGTGATGCGGTGTCGTGTTGACATATAAAATTGTTGCTTGTGTCCGGCGACGACGATGGCGTTTGAGAGACATTCGATGGCGGACGTCCCGTACTAGGAACGTTTTTGACGATCGTTTCGGCACGTACACGCCGAAGAATGGATCACGCAGAGTTGGTGTTGGAAATGTCTCAGCTGGAGCGCATGCCCACGGCCGATCGGTTGGCTCTTGCCAGACGCCGTCGCGTGCAACAGTTACGGCTGTGGGCGCAGAAAGACCGCGAGCGTCGACGGTCGTCACCGCCGCGCAACAACAGGCACATATATTTTAGCGACAATGTCATGTTATTGGAGGCGGCGTCTCGCAATGACGTCGAAGAAGGTACGACTTGAATGATACCTCAAATGACCCCGATTGTGTGTGTAATAAAAATTATATGTTTTTTTTTTTTTTTTATTAATAGTGAGAAGACTTCTGGTCAAAGGAGTCAGTCCAGACGCCACGAACGAAGACGGACTTACCGCTTTGCATCAAGTACGTTTATTGGTTTATTTATAAACGCCAATGAGAGTAATATATATATCGCAACCCCTTTTCCTCCCGAGACCTAAAATCGGTTTAAATGTGGATTAGGTATAAAAAAAAGTTTTAATTTTTTTTAATTAAACTTTCACTATAATGACGATAATTTATAATCGTTAAATAACATTTTTTTTCTAATATAAATCAAGACATGTAGTTATAAGTAACCATAGCAACAGGTAATACCTATTTATATTAAAAAAATAAATAAATAACGGTACATAATAATAGTTCATTTATACTTTTTATTCTAAAAAAAAATTCATATTCGTTTTCTAATTTCGGTTACCTTCAAGATTGTGTACTTATTCGTTTGTGAATTTTTCAATTGAATGGCGAAAGTTTATTGTTATGAGTAGATACAAGCCGATAAAATAATTTCAATAACTCAAGAATCGATTTAACAAATAATTATTCTGATTACACAAAGTAAATTTAATGCACACTTAAAAATAAGAATACCTAATAGTTTATTATGAAAATACTTATTATATAATTTTCCCTTTGTAATAAATATAACAAAATATATTCTTATATTTCTCCTTGAAAAAATCCTAAATATGCCACATCTTTTAATAGACAGTATAAATAAGGACAGGACAATTTTGTTTTTTGAATTAATTTATTTTAAAATGTATAGTGTTGTATTGACGACAATGAACAAATGATGAAACTCTTGGTAGAGTTTGGTGCTAATGTTAATGCAGAAGACAGTGAAAAGTGGACTCCATTGCATGCAGCGGCTACTTGCGCTCATTTACATCTTATAAAATATCTTATTGATAAGTATGCCATTTATAAGTTTTCATGTTTTCTATTTGTTTTACGCAATTTTTGTTATTTCTAGGGGTGCAAATTTACTTGCCGTAAATGCTGACGGTAATATGCCGTATGACATCTGTGAAGATGAAGCTGCATTAGATCTGATTGAAAGTGAAATGGCCAAACGTGGTGTGACACAACAGTTGATTGACAATACGCGTGCCACTACAGAACATCGAATGTTACACGAACTCCAGCAGGCTGTTGAAAATAATCAGAGTTATTTATTAGAAACGTATGACCATCAAGGAGCAACACCTGTAATATATACTTTATATTATTGTTAAACAATATTTCACATTGTACAAATATTATATTTTAGTTACACATTGCTGCTTCAAACGGTTATTTAAAAGTAGTCGAATACTTGTTGGATAATCATGTTGCAACTGATGTAAAAGATGCCGATGAATGGCAACCTGTTCACGCAGCCGCTTGCTGGGGTCACGTAAGTATATTATTTTATATTTACCCAAACTGTTGCTCAAGAATGTCGTTTTTTATTTTTGTCATATACTTACTCAGTGGTATACTGGTTAAGTAATAATAATACTAAATTATTGATTTGTATTAATGTTAATAATGTTATGCAGTTGAGCTAATTACTGTTTTAAATATTATGTGCTTATACTATAATATAAATGTTTTTATAGTTGGAAGTGTTGGAGATATTGGTACAAAACGGTGCTGATTTAAACGCCAAGACAAAAAATGATGAAACACCTGCAGACATTTGTGAAGATCCAGACTTACGCGATCGTATATTACAATTGCGTAATGAACAAGAGACCAAAAAAGAAGCTCAGAGAAGAAGAGTGCGACGTACGCAGTCGAATAATACAAGGGCTCAATCTGTCCGGAGAACGTCTATTAGGGAAAAAACATTGACATCAAAAAAAGATGCAGTAGAAGAAGCTAGGTTAAGGATTGAAGCTCAAAACGTGTGTAAATTGTTTTATTTTACTAATGTATATAATGTAGTCCTTGAATATAAATAAATTATTTGTTTTATTGTTTAGTTTGCTAAAAAGTTTTTGGCTAATGAGCGTACAACTAGTGACTATGAAGGAGATTCATCGATAGATTCATATGTACCAGCGCCAATCGTTTCAGCGATTCCTACAACCGAGCGTCGAGAACCTGAAGGCGAAGACGTTACTGGCGAAAAATCACAATTAGAGTCTGACGCTAGTCCAGCTGCTGAAACTTGTTATACGACAGAAGGTGATGGTAAAATAAATATTCACGTGTCGGTAACTATCAATGCTGGTACATTGGCTGAGTTGAAGAAACAACGAGCGCAGACTCGTGCAGCAGCCGGTCTTCTTTCTAATAGCACTGATATGCCTTCTGATTCCGAAGCTGCATTCAATAGATTTGCTGGTGACACCGAGGATGTGATCGTTGGTGATCCTTTGAAAACGAGGAGAAAATGCTGTATCATTTTTTGATTTGTAAACTGCCTTTTTACAAGCGTAAAGCAATATGTAATATTATTTTATGGTAACATAATATCTGTAATACCTATTTTTAAACAATTTTTTATTTTATTTTTGTTTCTATGATTTAAGTAATTTAATATTATTGTCCTATTTTTTTTTTTGTACTTAATCATCACTGAAAACTGTTCCGTCCTATAGGATTAATCTTTTTTAGTATTAAAATATTGCAATTTTTAAGGGCCATTAGAATTATTTTAGATAATTAGTCATTTCCTGACGTAACTGTGATAAATTTGTGAGTGTTCGGAATACTTCATCATTTTTCTTTTTTTTTTTTGAAAAATTTTTTTTTGTATTTATAATATAGGCACGAATCAAATTAATTTTTTTTTTATACATTCCAATAATTTTTTTTGTGAATTCTAATAGATAAGAATATTTTTTTATTGTGAATTTTACATTTTTAAATATATATATTTTTATAATAAATCAATTATTTGTTTGTGTTTTCTTTCTCATTGTGGTTTGATTTGTCGAATATAAATAAACTGAGGTAATATTTATTGGATATACATTTTTCAGTCGATTGTGGCAACTGAACTGTTTTACATTTTTTTGTTCAAGTACATTCAGAATTTAGATTTTTCATAACAGTTTAAAATTGGTTTATTTTTAATTTTATTGTATAATTATTATATTGAATCCAGTCATGAAGTTGTATTGAAAATTATTGATACTGTTTATATAAAAGTGAAGACTGTTGTCAAAAATTTGTAACTACACGCTTTTAAAATTAAACTCCTCTATATATATATATATATGTTTGGAAGTATATTTATAAGTACTTTAGAATATATCTATCGAATGAAGTTTGAAAAAGTTGAAAATAGATTTATAGAGTAGTTTCATCTTTAATAACCATTTTGAACGTTTTATTTTATATTTTATGTATTTGCTATTGACTTATTTTTAGTGAACCTCTACTTTTAACCAATTGTAAAAGAGTGGACGAGGGAAGGAGTACAGTTGTTTCGCCGAACAATGCAGTGTTATTTTTTTTTCCATCCACAATATTTGATTTCTTTCTAATATTGTTTGTTTGGTTTTTGTTTTTTCTAGGTAATATTATACAACATCGTATTTACAAAAAGGATAAGATGAATAGTCGAAAACAAAAAAACACTCAATAACATTGTTTTGTATAATATATTGTTGCACATATAATATACATAATACACATATTTTATAAACTTAACAAAAGATAAATCACAGGCGAATTAAAAAACTGAAACTATATTATAATATTTTGTTCGTATATCATTTAAACAGAACGTATTTCTCTATAAACTATATATATATATATATATATATATAATAGTAAATTTACTCGTTTCGATCGAACTATGTATAAAAAAAAAACAAAAAACAAAAAAATTGCGCTTGACGCGAACATGTAATACGATTTTCGCACACCTATATCCGGCGGTTGTTACAGGTATACGATATTTTTTTTATTTATTCATTTTTTTTTTTCAATTTTTCATTTTAATCTGAATAAAAATTACACGATTAGGTATCAACTACGCAATATTATCCGTTTAACTACAGTATTGCTTTTTTTTCTAAATTTATAACACGTATTTCTCGCAAAATGTGCCTACTTATATATTATAATAATTATGTATAACTACTGCGTACGATGAGTACTGTCCGGTATATCAAATTGAGATCGCGTTAATAAAAATGGATTTGCGTAGCGACAAAAATTATTTTATTTATTTAAATTTTTTTTTGTTGTGCCAAGTGGGTTATATAATATATTATATTATATACGTATATATATATATATAATATTAAATTAAAATATAATATTATAAAAGGCCAGTGCAAAATGCATGCTTAATTTCCTGTTAATGTTAATATATATATAATGAATTCATCATTTGCTTCCCAGTCTTTAATTTAATTATTTTAAATAAAAACAAATTATTACAGGTAACGTTATGTCGATTCATTTTATTTTATATAAACACATAATTATTATTATTATTTTTTTTTTTAGA
This sequence comes from Chaetogeoica ovagalla, assembly GCA_032441825.1. Lineage (NCBI taxonomy): Eukaryota > Metazoa > Arthropoda > Insecta > Hemiptera > Aphididae > Chaetogeoica > Chaetogeoica ovagalla. The sequence goes on along the minus strand of CM063738.1, from coordinate 1,543,066 downwards.
AAGTAAAATTGACCCGAAGAAATTGATTTTTGTTTTAACAATAGTGTTTTTAAAAAGAACTATTTTAAATAGAGATTGTTACAATTTGGCAATATAATAATAATGAATGTCATCAAATGGATCGGTTGAACTCGACTGAATATTATTGAAACAACGCTCGCGCGAGGTTTCGTAGACTATTAAAAAAAAAAAAATGCGAATGAGGATTGAGGACACGTTTAAAATGGATTGTACGGCCGCGCATGTGTGTGTGTCACGATACATTATAATAATATAAATATATTAAATATTCGTATAATTAAAATAATAATAATAATATTAATAACGACGATGATTGCGTAAATGATCGTGACGGATGATTTTTATAATATAATATAAAACGGAATAGGAAGCCTAAAAAGAAAAGCGTCCTTTACACAAAATATATCCATCTACGCGCGTATATAACAACTACTGTGTATATAAACGATTAATAATAGTATATTTATATATTTTATAAATTTCATTTTTTTTTTTATAAATCTTTTTAATATAATATATCATATTATGTGTGTGTGTGTAATAGTTTCTAAGAGACTATAAAACGTATTTTATTTACGATCTAATGATGATGATTAAAATGAGCATTTTTCATATATACGTATTATATATGATTTAAAATTGAAAGTTTCTCTTATATGTTACCTACATAATATTATATATACTATATAGAAAAACGAAAAAATAAACAACGAGCTTTTGTTGTATATATATATACGAATCGCCAACAGGACCAACTGTGAATTTATATATATATATATATATAAATCCGATTGTCTAAACGACTAAAAATAATAAGTATATATAATATATAGACGGAAAGTTCTTTTTACCATGCGGCAAATATTTTACTCTATTCAGTAAACCGTATATGCGTATGTTATTTTAATAAATAACCGATACATATCGACACTTCCGTAATTATTATATCGTTATTAATCAATTTTTAAGAATTATTATTTTTATTATATGTAGTATTCGCGTAAATTAAAAAAAAAAAAAAAATTACACTTTTTTTTATACACACACATTTGTTATATATATATATCTGTATATTTTATAGATGAGACATATTTTCTGCACCACAAAAGACTTGTTAATTATTTTTTAGTTAAGAAAGTTACGGAACTAGGGGGATTTTTTTTTTGTTTTCAATTGGTATTTTTTTTTTACATGTCAACTCTATGGACAAAAATTCAATAAAACGTTTTCAAAATCTGTCCTTGTACTTAAATATTATATTTAATTTTTTTTTTTTTTTTTCATCGTCTCACCGGGAAAAATTAGATATTCCGTAGTGTTCCCAGCTTAGCGATTCGTATAATTAAATGTATACAAATAAATATCTACGTCGTGTATAATATTTAATAATATAAATACCGTTCTCGTTTGATGCGACGTGTACGTGTAAGTTGGTAAATATATTATGTAAAACAATAACGCGCGTCCGTCGCGAGATGCTGCGTGCTTCGGGCGATCTCGGCGAGGTTAGGGTTATGGTTGGGCTAACGGTTAACCCGACCGTAATAATTGTTTTTTTTTTTCCATGTTCGCACAGTGCAGTGGTACGACGACGAGAACACCGCGACGCACGGCCGGCTACGAGTACCGTTTGTCGCCTCCGCCGCCGTTATCGTCGTCGTTTGTCATTGGTGGCGGTGGCGGACATATGAAAATGGGGCCGCCCGTGTCCTGGAGCAGGTCTTGGAGCAGCGCCACTTCGATCGGAGCTCTGCCGCCGGCTGCCGTGGTCGTCGTCGTCCGGTTGTTGTTGCCGCGATGCTGCGGCGACCGTTGCAGCGGCTGTTGTGCAGGCGGCGACTGCATCGGTCCTTTGCCCGGCGAACAGTCCGACAGGTTGTCCGGCAACAATTTCTCCGTTTCCGGGTCGACGTGCGCCGTTCGCCGGATGCCCACCATTCTGGTTGTCGCGGTCCCGGTAGTGGTGGTGTGGTGGTGATGGTGGTGGTGGTGATGATGGCGGTGGCGGTGCTGGTGCTGGTACTGGTCGTTCTCGTCCTCGTCGTCGTCGTCGTCGTCGTTATTGTTGTTGTTGTTGTTGTTGTTGTTGGCCGACGCGTTTCCGGACTGCGGCGGTGACGACGGGTCCTGTTGCTGTTGCTGCAGCAATGCCACGGCCGCCGTCGTCGCCTGGTTCTGGTGCCGTTTCAGTATGGATTTTGACCTCCGGTGCTGTTCCGGCGAACGGTTTATCGATTCGGCCGACGCCGATGACGCCGCGGACGATTTACCGCTCTTCCCTGCGCATAAAAAGAAAACGAAAATGTTGAGTGAAAATCCATGTGAGTGAGAGTGGCCGTTGAAAAATCTCGACGATTTTCACGTGATTTCTCAAACAAATTTTCGAAATTTGAAAAAAAACTCTAAAAAACACTGGTACACGACAGATTTTTTATAATATATTCCGTACGCGGTGACCAGCTGCAGGGTGTCGAAATAATAATAAAACGTATCATTGCAGTTTTTTCGAAATTACGCGTTAATCGAGCTTTGCAAATTCAATCGTTTGTGTCGATCCAATAAAATCATAAATCCTCAAATAATTATATATTTAATAACGCGTTTTATTTATTTTTTTTTTTTTTGTTAACCATCCGTAAAACGTACGACGGAATAATAAATAATAATAATATGTAAATATGATGTTATATAATAACAGTACTTGTATAGTATTTGCTTATTTGTTTTATATAATCGCGAAAATAGCGTCAGAGTAAGAAACAAATACGTTAAATGTTAAAATTTCATTTCGAATATATGTATGTTTCAAGGGTTTTTTTTTTACTTTTAAGGCATATTTCTTTTTTTTAAACTTATTTACATATGTATTTTCAATGGTAAATAATTATAATTAGTAATTGAAAAAAAAATTGTGACATTAATATACTACGTAGTTTCTGACACTTAAAACGGTAGTGAAAACAGAAAGTGCATATTATTAAAAAAAATTGTTTTCATATTTATTTGGTTTTTTTGCTGATGACGGAATTTATCTAAAACTGTTATTACTACGTTTGGGTTATGAATTAGAGATGATAAGTATAAAAAATAGTATCAAATACAATAAAGTACCAGAATGAACGAGCGGAGACGACTAAAGAAGTCCAATTTAAACAACAACAACAACAACAACAACAACAACAACAATAATAATAATAATAATAATAATAATAATAATAATAATAATAATAATAATAATAATAATAATAATAATAATAATAATAATAATGTATATACGAGTATTAACCTATACCAGTGTATAAGGTACAAGCGTTCATGTTCATTATTATTTTGTGACATAGTTGACTGTGTAGAATTATTATTTTTTTTTAAGTGGGCAATTTGTTACATAACTTTTTAATTCTAGCTTAACAAAGACTAAAACGGCGGCACTGCATTATTATGTCTGTATTAATTCGAATATATTAAATATTAATTTTAAAGGGGTGAAAAAACGTTTTCTCGATGCTCCTGCAGCATCCAATGGGGTTATGAAATAGTGATAAATGATCGTTTCGTCTTTTTAAAAGAACAACGCGATCGTTCACGAAATTAAAAATATGTTTTCTCACGATTTTTTACTGGAAACACACTATTAAATTAAAGGTGTAAATGTACATAGATAAAACACAATTGGACGGTGTTTAAAAGTAAATTGTTTATTATGTTTATATACATATTATATAGTACCTGTTTTATTGGATATCAGTGGCAATCCGAACAAATGTTGATTGATTATCCTTGTAGCATTAGTCAATGATTTGGACGACAACCCGAACGAAGGTCGTCGTTTCCGCGTGCCGTCCAAACTTTCCTGAGAATTTCGGCCAAAGAAACCTCCTCCCACGTTCGTTTGCTTCAACAGTGAATAAAAGAAAAAAAACCGGTCAAGGTTATTAAATATTATTGCAGAGTATACGTATAATGCATAGTGACTGGCCGGTTAATACTGCAAGATGTCCCACGAGGATCTGACAAATTTAGTTCTATTTTGTCAAAATGTTTAAATTTTTTTTGACAAATATTGTTTTATTTCTGCGTTATATATATATATAAACAATTTATTTTATTGATTGTACAGAAAAACGAAACAAAACACATTTAATTCAATTTTTTTTTTTTTAAGACTGACCGTTTTCTAAATGTAGTTTTTAGAAAAAATTCGGCGTATAAAACTTTTAATATTAGTTTACGTTGTTAATTTTTTAAAAGTCCGTTTAAATTCAAAAGTTTTTTAAACAAACTGTTGTTATTTGCAATATAGCTGATGGACCCGGACGTACGCGAGAGAACGTTCTCTCGTGGACGTTATCCTTTTTCCGCCAAATCTAAAAATGACTAAAAATTTTCCAGTTATTAAATACAAAAGTCAGAACTGTGAATTATTTTCAGACTAATCAAATATTCTAGTGGAAATGATATACACTATTTGGCCGTAAAATAGAGTTTTAGATCTGGCGAAAAAGAGATAAATGTGCAATTTCACCGGAAACAGGCAAGTGCTGCAGATCGAATGGTCAGTGTATTATCTATCACTAATAAAATTACTTTAAAAATTTTCTAAACTAAAAACAATTTTAAAATAATCAGCGAATAATTTTTATTCAAAATTTCTAATGGTCAATAATAATAATAATAATAATAATAATAATAATAATAATAATAATAATAATAATAATAATAATAATAATAATAATAATAATAATAATAATAATAATAAAGATTTATAAAATGGGTATTTTGGATATTGCGATCTCCGCGAGATATTTTCAATGCGTATTATTGAGTTTCATGTAAATTCGTGCACAATAAATGCGTACATATAAAATATATAATTTACAAAATAACGATAGCAGACCGCATCGAACGTGTAAATTGAACAAATATTTTCTTCAAACGGAGTTTTCGAATTCCTTTATTCGTTCGATTTATTATTATAAATTACTAGTATGTGTACTGGTTTATGCATGCATTTTATTGTTTATTATTCTGATAATTAATCTGTACATATAGAAAGAACTGGTCGCGGGTGGCTGGAAACCCGCGAGCCGCCATGCCGCTTTATACGTATTCACTGCCATTATTATTATTATTATTATTATTATTATTATTAATTAATTAATTAATTAATCCACTTAAACGCAACATTTTTTTAAATCCTTTCTTATTACATTATTAGAGGAATCTCTATTCCAAATTTCAAGTTCATAGGTCGTGTAGTTTTTGAGATATAGTGGTCAGTGGGTGAGTGGTATTTGGCTTTTATATATAAAGATTTTACGATTTTGGTATACGATGTAATGTGTATACAAAAACATTAATGATTAGATGTTGTTATATAATATGTTATTATACTGTTGGCCGGCGCCGAGTGTGATTTGTAAATATTTGAAAACCGTTTACAACGAAATATGGTCGGTCATGTCTTGCCGCGTATCGATCGTTAAATTCGAGGTATGTGTGTACACAGCGTGTACGAGGGTGTTGGATTATTGGAGCCGTGTGTGTATTACAGTCATACGGGTAATAGTAATCGACTTATTTCAAGATATTCTAGTAGAGGTATTCCAACGAAATTGTTATTTCAACACGGTCGAACGATTTTTATTCGGAATACTCAACAACAGACGATTATCGAAAATACGGAAATAATAATTTCTCTTAAAACATTACACGCGTCAGTGTTAATGATAACTGCGTCGCAGTTACCAGTGACGGCACAAAGAATATTTTCAAAGTCTCGAGAGACCAATATAATATTGAACGGTCAATTCTCAAATCGTTGGAAACAGCTGATTGCTTGACACGAATGACTTATTTCGATGAACTCCGTGATAAATAATGAAACGATGATGCGAGTGGCAGAGTCCTTGGTGTACCACCACTCAGCGGCGCATACTGGGAAGGAGTTAAGGGGGTCCTCTCCTTATAAATATTTATTTAAAATCCGTTGCGAGAACTTTTACAAATGGGTGTAATATTAAGGCGGATGATAATGTTTTTGTAATAGCCCGGTCGAAAAATAAAGTTCTGTTCGCGCCACCATTGCGCCCGTTAAATAGTTGTCGTCCCGTTGAACGTCCCATTTATCATGTCCCGTCACTGCAATAAAATACTCACTTGCGAAAATCTCGTCTTCCGTTGTTTGGCCGTCTCGTTGAGGCTCCCCCGACTACCGGACGTCGGGCCGGTTCGGCTGCCGAATTCCTTGCACTCGTCCATGGGCGACGTGCCCAAGCTCCGGCCGCCGCCTTTGGTTCCGCCGCCGCCGCCGCCGCCGTCGTTGTCTTTCCTGCCCTTGCCGTCGGGACTCTCCAGTGGGTTGACGTACACGTTGTTGGAATCGTTGTTGGCGCTCCCTGCGCAACCGTTGCCGGGATGCGGCCCCGAGGCCGGCTCGAACACGGCGTCGTGCAAGTCGTCGGCGCAAGTCAAGTCGCCCTGCGAATGGAACGGCTGTGACTTGCAGCTGATGTACGTGTCCGAACTGTCCACGCTGCCCACCTCGTTCCGCGTGCGCCATTGACCGCCGCCCGCCGCCACCGACGAACCGTCCGTCTCCGATTTGAGCGTTCTCATCTCCACGCTGAGCGGCGTCCGCAAGTCGCTGGTCGGATACGGCGTCAGGTGTTCCGCGTCCAAGTACTCTTTCACCTCCTGCGACACATGAACACACGCGAAAACGAGCGAACGATGGACGGCTTTTACAAAATGTATTTTAACTGTAAACGCACATATACGTAATTTAATATGTACGCGGTGTGGCGCGGCGAATTAAAGTGAAAAACGGCCAGAACCGAGTGCGGTTTCATACATTTGTTTTATTAAAGCGAAAATTTTCGGTAATATGTTTGTCTTTTTTCTTTGAAAAAAACTGACGATTTTTGATGTAGTAAAGATCGCCCGATATTCTTCATTTATTTCGGACCAGAACAATAGTAAGACGAAAGTATGGAATCGGACTGGGATATATGATCGAATTTTTTTCGTTAATCTATTAGTTTGGACGACATCCAAGCATTTGATTCATTTTTATTCCTTCGGACAGGACCGTGCAGAGCACTACCCCCTCCCCATAAATTTTCAAACTCCGGGTTCGTCGATTGCCCGTAAACGCAGTACGTGTTATACGAAAAGTCATAGTTCGCTGCGCCACTTTATTTCGTTATAACGCGATTGCTTATATTTTTTTAATTCCAATATTTAAATATTTTATAAAATTATATAATTCGGTCGATATGAAACGTCGCTAAATAGAAATCATAAAATTTTTCGATTATTGGTGTACTGCTGTTCATTTCTAATTTTATATACATCCATAATGGTTAATAGAAGAATAATCGTTATAAGAAGGGACACTATAATTATTTTTTTTTTCAAAATTACGTTTTTGTTTCTATTGAAAGTGTCCAAATTCTTTATCCGTGATTTCCGTATAGAGAATACTGGCAAGTTTTTTTTTTTTTGTTACAATTTATTATCGATTTTAATTTCAAATCGTAATTTCGTATTATTTTTTAGAAAATTAATTTGCAGATAGTACTATTTTTTTTTTAGTTTTATACGGTTTAGAATTTATTGTAAAGATTCCTTTTTTATTTTTAAAAATATTCGGAAATAATTACCGTTTCGAAATTTGGTTTTATTTATCACAATTTTCGCCGTTTTAAATGCCACTTTAAAAAAAAAAAATTACAAACTAAAAACTTATTTGGATAGTTTTTACAATACAATATCGAAAATGTTCAACGCATATTATATTATTAAAATTAATTTTGAAAAATCTAAAATTATCATGAACGAATTATAGTATTTTGGTATTCCTGAAAAACGTGCAAGACGTACTATCATCCAACAGTCATGACTGATATTATTTTATAGTCTATTTAAACGATATTGATTTAAAAAAAAAGAAAAACCGACATGGAGAAATGTCGTAGCACAGCGATAAACCAATAGGCGTGTTCATCATATCGACGTAATAGCGTGCAATCACTACATATTTTATATTATAATTTACGTGTGACTCAAAAGACGTTTTATCAAACATAAATTCATACACTGAATGTATGTATTTTATGTTATAGAACATGGAAAAAATAATTATAAAATATTTGTTACTTATTATTTTTAAATGACTACGCTTTTAGCTATATTTGAAATTCAACAAAACTTTAAATAAAAATAAGTTACTTTTAAAAAGTAATATAAGTATATAAATCTATAGTCTTTACGACTCATGCAGTTATAGAACACGAGTTGTTTAATAAGAAACAATAAAAAAGAAGGAAAAAAAAAATCATGCATCTTATCTAATCTAATATTCCGTGTTGCATTAATACTATCCATAGACTTTACTGTTCGTAAAGAATCGTGGTCAAGGTTTATGTTAGGTTTTCAATGACTTTACTGGTCGTTATTGAAAACCTAACATAAACCTTGACCACGATTCTTTACTGCATTTTAATTAATTCTAGGGCGTTATATTTGTATCAATTCATTGATAAAATGCTTTTGTGTATATAGATCATTTGACGGTGTGTTCCAAAGGACTTTATTTGACGAATTGAAACGAATACGACGAAGTCTTTGAATTACATATTTATTTACGATTTTCGTCGGCGAATGTTTTAAATTAGTTTAATTTTTTCATACCACTGCTATACGATGGTTATGTATTAATAATTATATATTATGATAGTTATGTGTATGCTATATAATGGTTTTAGATTTTTTTAGGACATAATTGTACTGGATAGGTTTTGCGCATTTATCGTTTTATTGATGTATTCGAAACTTTCGAGCAGTGTTGAGGTGATTTACGACTCGTATGGATCATACATACACTCGTTCGCGGAACACGGAGAAAGCGCGAAATTTATCGGATTTATTCGTGTTATTAATTTAATAAATTATACAAACAAATTTATCGCCAGACGGCCATTTGGTTCGGCAATATATACCGGCAGCGGCGTTAATATTTCATAATATTCAACGAACGAAAAGCCAGTCAGGCGTTATCTTGGCGCTTCTCTTCGGTGGCGTCTGGTGCCGCGAAAACTCGAAAACAAATAACTAAAAGTACGCGAGCAGTCAACGTACCCCGCATAAACAACGATATCAGTCCAGCTGGGAATGTTCTATTACTTAGACATTTCGCTCTCTCACATATATATATATATACATACACACACACAAAAGATGTAAACACGAATTATGTAAAAAGAAAATACTTGTGAAATAAATATTTATAAATCCGTATCGCTTATACGGAATTCCTCACCCGCAGACGATTAAAAATTCAGGACTTGGATTTGAATTAAGTTTTGAGTAGCTGGCCGGATATTTGAATTGTTCGGTTGGGCAAACGAAATTAACAAAATGGCTTTATTTAAAATTATATTATATATATATATGTTTTTAAATTAAAAAAAAATGCATTTCTATAATTATAAAGTAGACATAGAGATTATTATATATGTATAAATAATATATTTGTCAATTAGTCTGTTACATTCCGTATAGTTTAAAATATAATACAAATGTAATACCTACAAAATATGTATATGTATTATATACATAGTTTTAATAAATATTATTAATTAAATTTTAATTAATTTAAAAACCGAACGAACTAATGAATTTTAATGTTGGTAATAATTCAACGTTTCGATTAAATTACATCGTGTAATGCATTAATGTAGAATTTATTTTGGCAAACGACTTGTCAGAGTGAAATTTGATTTTTATAAATAATAATAATAATAATGAATATAATATATATATGTGGTTGATAGTCGATCTCATAATGTAATCAAAACTATAATGATAGGTTTTTTATGTAAAAAAAGTTCTACTAGCAACTATAAGAAGTATAGTATGTGAAGTCTACTTTTGGTTAGACTTTTATAATGTTAGAAATATAATTAAATCGTTTAAATCTAGTTCCTGTACCTTTTGTCTACAAGAGCAACATTCGAACTCATTGAAATTTTCGTCTAATTTTTCGTTAAAACAACTCACAGTCATGTTGTCCTAAAAGAAAAACAAAACAAACATTTATAAAAAAAAAACGACACGCAAAAAACAAACACGAAAACGTCATGGACATAAATCTGCAATAAGCGTAAAACAAATTATATAATAATTTAGCGTGCTTGTTTTTGCTCATTCGCCACGACTTTTTAAAATATATTTCCAAAATGTTTTAAAAAATAATATATATATATATTTTTTTTGTAACGAATACGTCTAAGTTGTTAAGGATCACAGAAATATGCATACGATCGTTCATTCGTTATTGAGAATATAACAATTATTAATGTGTACTAAAATTAATCAGAGCCCGAGTTATGGGTTGGATTTGGTTCGTTTTTAAATTCCTATTCAGTTGACCTAGCTCTGACTTCATTCACGTATTAAAAAATTACGATTTAAAGAAAAAACAAAAAATGTTTTTTAATATAATTATTATATATATATATATATATATATATATATGCATAGATGTTTATAATATATTAGAGGTGGAAAAACGCTGAAACGCTTCATTAATTCGTTGATTATTATTTTTCTGCCTTTAAAATAGTTTTTCTTTTAAAACAAAACGAACGAAAGTCGTTCAACGAATTAAAACTTATTAATTGAATCGCGAAAAGCATTTTAATATTTAAATTAAACGATTTCGTGTAAAATACGTGGACGATGTGAAAACGTTATATTTCAGTGTTCGGTTTTAATTTTTCAGGACTGTTGAATTTTTCATTTATGAAAAATATGTCGAGTGGCGGCTTTTCAATGGAAAGTTATTAATTTATAACTTTTTTTTAGACGTAAACAATCGGTGATGTATAATTAATGAAAAATTACTTTAAAGTTTCTATACCACATCGAATCTTCAATTTTTGCATTCAATATACGTATATAACAACTCGAGAATACGTTGTAAATTATAAATGATTTTCCGTTGTATGTACTGGTATGGTTTTAAAAATATGACAAGAAAGAAAAAAATCATAAAACTGAAAACGGTATTAATAAGAGACAATCGATTGAAAAATCTCTCAAGTACCACTGATTTTCTTCGATCACTAGAGGTTTCAATCACCTTACCTGAAAATCATCTAGTGTGTTAAATTGAAGTGCCTGTTGTTGTATACTATCGCGAGCTATTGAAACGTATAAAAGTTTAAATGACGAAGCATTCAAACGTATATATTTATATGAATATTATAAATTAGAATGTTTTTTTTTAAAAATGCTTCAAAATCCAGTCACTTTTTTTTTTTTGATAAAATATATATTTTTATAAATATGGGTCTAGGAAAATGATGTAAAGTGAATCTGTAAAAATAATTCATTAAAAATTCGCTAACGAAAATGTCTTAAAATGCTATTTCTTAATACGATTTCTCGAAATGTCAACAATTCAATTGTACTAATAAATGATATTTTTGAAGTATCATATTTATTCAGATAGTGTGTAAATAAATTATAATTATATAATTTTTTTTTAATGAAGTTTTGATCGTTGACGTTTCGGCCGATGTTTATAGATTATAAAAATTAATACATTTGTTTTCATGGGATTTAAATGCGTTTATGGCGCGTAGTCGGATTATATATTATATATTACGAAGTCTAAAAATAAAATAACAAATTTCACCACGACATTCAAACGAATCAATTTTTAATATTTTCCGAATGCCTTTAAAGAGGCGTTCCTGCGAGTGTACGAAGGTATTTTATAAACGTATTATATATTAATGTAAAATATCTCGATACAAAAAGGGTTAAATTAAATTTTTTTGAGACGTTAAAGTGATTATTTAGATATTGATTTCGAAACAAGAGAAAAAAAATCATCTAAAGGAATAATAATTATAATAATAATAAGAAGAAGAAATAGAACAGGTGTAGTGTTAATAAGGAAATGAAATTTTGTAAGGTAATGTTATGTATGTTTTGACTTTATATTTTGATCGAGGCTTTTAGTAATGTATGTTATAAAAATTCGCCAGAAAGTGACGAAAAATGGTAAGAGTGTGTACAAAACTAATTATAAAAACACATACGTACTTTTTTTTTTAATCAAAAATCTAAAAAAACACTCGATGTAATAATATGTATACAATGATTATGTTTTTTATATAGACATGTTAAATAGTTAAAAAAAAAAAAAACGGAAAAATTATTTATCTCATGTAAAATCGAAAAAAAAAAATACCAAGTCACTCGTACGTGTATTACGTAAACTCGTATTCGAGCACTTTAACGACGACAAAATTCAAAAGGTGCAGGGCAAAAAAAAAGTTACACGAAAACGACGAAATAGTTGCCAATTTTGGAGAAAAAAAAAATAACAAACAAATTATTGGGCGAGGACGCGTATAATTCTGTAAAGTTTTACACTTTCCGGAGAACAAGATTTTTCAACACGGATATGTCTTATGGCCGGGGGTCATTCCAGCAATTTATTCGGTACCGAGAATGTTACCATGATGACGTCATGAACGGAATCGTTGCTATTTTGACATTCCTGTGTCGACTACATTCACAAGACATATCCATATGTACGGACGTATCAGACACTTCGATATTTTTTTGGATCGAAATGATTTGTTTTTAAAATTCCTGGGTCGTGGGACATCGGGGATACGCTGGGACACAATGTGTGCGTTCTTACCCAATCGAGTATATGCACGGAACCGAGCACTGATAAAACGCATCGATAAAACGCCGCGAACACACAAAATACATTTGTTTCAAACACGCATTCGAATTCCCGAGCATAAAACGGGCAGTTAGTAGTGAGTTTAGTCAGTTACTCACGGTGCTCTCGAACGGTTTTCCAAACGAATTGGCGTTTTGTTCCGGATTGTCGATGTCCAGCAGCGTCTGCAGGTGTTCCGGTTTGGTGGACGCGGCACCGCGCGCCGCCGGCGCCGGGTTCAGCGGGGCCGTCTCGCTGCCGCTGCTCGTCCCGTCGTACTGCGAATAATTGCTGCCCGCTGTGTACGTGTACACGAAATGCGCACCGTACCAGTGGACAGACGGCTGGTGTGAGACGTTTGATTTAAAGGACGGCGAAAACGGACTATATTATGTCGTGTGGTCACGTCACGTGAGATCACGTGAACAGATTTTTAAATCTTGTCTGGAAATACACCGCGATTTTTACACTCTCACGATTAGTATATTCAAGAGCCAACGGTTTTAATTCTGTTTTTCGTATTTTGCTCATACTCCGAATTTGAAGTTCAGCTGTTTACGCTTTATAATTGTATTCATTATTGACTAATCGTTTTGTTTTTTTTTTTTTTTCAAAAATGTATAATCAACGGATTTATAGTTTTAAAAAAAATGTGTTACATACACGTTTATAACTTTATTCTCTTCGCCTTGCACTGCCGACTATACGGGATCGGACACCATCCTTGTCCTAGACCTCCGTAAAGCACGATTTTCCACCTCTTGTACATTCGCTGCACCATCTGTCTTCACATCACCCTCGAACCCTATTTATCCGCCGCTTATTCCTCTTTTTTTTCTATATTCATTTTCACCTCTAAAATCCGCTGAATCATCTCTCCGCATAACACGTCCGAACCTAATCTCTCTCACTTTCTCCACAATAAATGCCATTCCTATACAACGTTTTCTCATTTCTTATTCTATCTATAGTTATTCCACGCACACATCCATCATAAGTCATAACATTCTCATCTCCGCCACACTCATCCTCCGAAATCTCGTTTTTCTATCCACTGTCCGACATCCCGGAACATCATCTCATCATACGAAACACCTGACACTTACTTCCACTATAATAGCACACCGTCAGCTTCTTTACGGAAAAGAGAATTTTCCTTTCGTAACAATATTATTGTTAAAGACTCGGGTGTCTGTATGATTTCAACGATGGAATATTTCATTGGACCGGAAGGATTTTCGCACATTTCAATAAAGGCAAGTAATCGACTAATAAATTTAATCAATTGGTTTTAGAATCACGAAGAGATCCGGACACGTTTTCACGTAATGTATTTCCGAATGACGAAAGACGGATTATTATATTTTTGTTCACGCGAAAAATGATCTACACACGAAGAGAACACTATCGATTCTCTAACGTTTCTTATATTGAAATATCGTTCGTTTTCAAACACAAAGCAGAAAAATCGAATTGAAAAAAACGGACGCGTGAGGAGGTAACGTGAATCGAAAGTATGAACATTCGCAGAAATTCCATATTTGCTGTCACTCGTGAGCTCATGTGATGTGACAATAATAGTCTGTTTCCGCTTTTTAGAGTCGGCTAAAAGATTTGGGAGGTTCGGTGGCGCACGCCGTGGACTTGACCACCCCATAGTAACCGTTACCCGCGCGTTGAAATATAATATTTGTGTACGGCTCGAATTTCAATGCATTGTGCAATATTTCTATTTTTCTTTCTGGAATCATTGGCTTTTGATGCTTGTTCAAAGACGTGAATGCGTGTTTTAAGCACACTCCATTTTTGTAACATTACCTTCAGGAGGGTATTTTAAATATTTTATGGCGATTTTTACGTTTTCAGGAGTTTTTTTTTGCTTATTTATATATTTTTAGATTGTTTGTCGTTAGAATTTTAAAATCATTAAAACTTTTGGTATGAACACATTTAACTTATGAATTATTTAATTTCGTATCCATCAAAATGAAATGATTTTAAGTGCGTTAAAAAAATAACCCTTTCGTTGTGAAACGCACGGTTTTACGTCGATCAGAAAATGAAATATTTCATTTTTATGTTTTTTAAATATTAATAAAATAACTGTTTCGTATATTTAAATGACATTTAAGAAATATTTAAATTTTACCATCTACGAGCATATTTGTTTTTATAATTATATAAATAAAATTATTTAAATATTTACAAAAAAAAAAAAAACAAAAAAAAATTTATTTTGATTTAAATTATTGCAATACTTTATACCAACGAAGCAATAAAGTAATATAATACGTTTTATTTTTTTTTAAAAAAAAATTCGGCATTATAAGCATTTTTTAGATCAATACGTGTTATTTAATCAAATCAAAATAAACCGAAAGAAAATATATTTTTTTTATCGTGTTCTTCATTAAATAAGAATCAAAAGATTGATAGTTTTTACACGTTCTTATAGTTTATGATTTGTAATTATTTTCTAGTTTAAAACAATGCTATCACTAATTTCAAATGATTTATTATGAGTATATTATTTATTTAATATCCATTGTTTTTATTATATTTAATATTATTGCATACGCATACATATGTATGTAAAATTGATTTCTTCAAGTTTGCCAACTAAGTAAATTTTAGACTTGTGGATGCAAATAATTGAGTAAATTATTTAATAAACCTGTATAAAACAATATTTGTTACCCTTATTTTCGGCCAATAATATTTGCACTCCTTAAACCCAATGGCCCTGTCTATGACTATTATTACTATTGAAAATTAAAACGCGATATTATTTTTTAAACTCATAACATTATTGAAAAAAAATTATACTACCATATTATTTTTCTTTGTTATAATACGTTTTTTGAAAAATTTTATGATTTGATATTTTTTAACGGTTAATTATCGTTGATTACGTGTGTGTGTATTTGTGTGTGAAAATACTTCTTTCGTAGAACTTTTAAGTGTAAAATATATTGTAAAAGTAAGCACTTAAAACTTTAATCCGACTCCCTAATCCCTTCATATGTATTTATTTATTGCTTAAAAAAAAAAGAAAAACTCGTTGACGTTTGACAATTTTTTTCTTTCGTTTTTCTAGTCCTTAAGAGTTCCTGTCTCAGACAAGTTTATTCGGAAATGAGATGTAAATCGTTTTTTTTTTGTTTTTGGTGAATGCACGTGCTCAAGAATACACGCGAAAAATGAATTACTACGGGGTGACGTACAAGACGCGCGTCGGCGGATTTCCAGCAAAAAAGTCAAACTTTTAAACTTTTTTTTTTTTTTGATACGAGTTGAAAATAAATAATTCCGGATGGAGGACGTTTTTTTTTTGCTTTTCGAATTGTAAGCGCGATTTTTTACGTCACCGAGGAAATAACGTAAAAGACCGCCTCTCACTCGTCGGAATTCAAAAATCGCCGAAACAAACTACAGAGCAGAACGATAGACGTGAATTCATTATACTAAAACACGCTATTAAAATTGTTATACAACTTTGGGCTCTGCGAGTGAGCTGTTCTTTAATTTACACATCCGAAAGATGTTTATTTTGAAATAGTTCAGTAATGTTTCCGCACAATAACCATATATAATTTGTATATGTGCACGCAGTTTTTTCGAGTGGTTCCTGGAAAAAATCATCATCAAAAAAAAAAAACCGACCCTTTTTAACTTTTCAACAGACGCAAAATGAACGCTTGTTTGCGCGTATTTCATTGTTTCCTCCCCCCCCCCTACACAAATCAATGTTTCAAACGAAATCATTTTTTCGATAAATCGTTATATATTTTTAAGTTTAGTTTAGAAATAAAAACTAAAAAAAAAAATATATATATATATACAATTTTTCACAAAAAAAAAAAAAAAAACATAGCGTCCTATGCGTGCTGCACGAAATGAACAACAGGAACTAACAGTTTGAGTGTTTTGCTGGCCTTGAAATCGGTTATATGTATTTATCTCATTTGGGGGCCGAACACGAATAACGGAATTAGAACAATAATTTACGAAAACGTACTTACCACGTGATCGGAGGGAATTCTGCTTGGACAGCTTCGGCACGTCGCTTTCTGAAAATCGACTATAGTTTTACACGTGTTTCGAGTACAAATTTCTTAAGAATAATAATAGTAATAAAAATGTTTATACCGAAAAAAAAAAATTTTTAAAAACCGTACATCAAATAATAATAATATTATTATTATTGTAATCGAATCTCGAATACGAACGAAAGACTCGCGCGTCACGCTCGGTTCGGACGAGAGGACGATAGACGCGGCATCGCGGAGAAGGAGAAGGAGGAGGACGTGCAGTCAGGAAGAACGCGCACACGATTACAACAGCTGCGGGTCGCTGCAGTCGAGGCGGAGGAGCAATGGCGCCGCGGCGTACCGATCAGTATCGGACTTACCGGTGTCGACGATCACGTCGATCAGGTCCATGCTCTTGGCGAAAGCGTCTCGGAGGTTGACGTGATGGAATGACACGATGCTGCCCTCGCGTTTGGCGCGTTCCAGTGCCTCGCGCCGCTTTAGCGCCTTCTCTCGTCGCATCTGGTTTTTATAGAACTCGGCAAAATTGTTGACGATAATCGGAATGGGCAGCGCAATGACCAGCACGCCACAGATACAACAGATGCCGCCGATGACTTTGCCTAGCACCGTGGTCGGGTAAATATCGCCGTAGCCGACGGTAGTCATGGTAATGCCGGCCCACCAGAACGTCTCCGGTATGGACAGGAACTTGGTGTTCGGTTCCTCCTTTTCCGCGAAATACGCCAGGCTGGAGAATATCAGCACGCCCATGGCCAGGAACAGCATGAGCAGGCCCAGCTCCTTGTACGAGTTGCGCAACGTGAACCCGAGGCTCTGCAGCCCGGTTGAGTGCCGGGCCAGTTTCAGTATGCGCAGTATGCGCATGATCCGGAATATCTGTATGACGCGGCGCACGTCGTCGAACTGGTGTGTGTCCGTCTTGTCCGTCTCGGCCACCAGTATCAGTGACACGTAATACGGCAGTATGGCCAGCAGGTCGATCACGTTCAGACCACCCTTGAAGAATTTCCACTTATTGGGCGACGCGCTGAATCGCAGCAGGTATTCCAGCGTGAACCACGTGATGCACACCAGTTCCACCATGGCGAACAGCGGGTTGTCCGCTAACACGCCCTTCGACTCGTCTATCACCTGCATCGCCGGTATCGTGTTCAATGTAAGCGCCACCGTCGACATTATGATGAACAGTATCGATATGACGGCTATCACCTGTGTGTCACAATAATAATCGTCGTAATGTTCCTGCTCCGGTCGGACACTGCGCAGTGGCAGCGTCCGCGCGGAGTCTGTATTACTCCGCGCCGCACGCTCAGTCCTCAGCGGGGAAAAAAATTTGCACAATTATTATACGTCAACGTGCTATCCCTGGGCGGCCAGGGGGTGGGACGAGGGTCTTTTTTGTTTTCTCTTTTTAGTTTCGTCATCGTCAAAAGTATTATACAATATTGTTTTGTGTTCCTTCGTGTCCAGTGGCGGATTTAAAGATACTCGAGGAATTCAACGTCAGAGGCGAATTGCCTAATATATGGTTATCAAATTAGATATTAATTTTAAAATCCGTTTTAACATTTAATAACTGCATGGAAAATGTGAAATGTTTACGATTGCGGATAGAACACAATATACGACCGTCGAAAAAGTTATCTCGTTACAAACGTTTGGAATATTTCTATTATCTTCTCTTTTCCACATTCTAATAAAAGTATATATCGAAATAATCATTTTATTCTATTACTTCAAGAGTATATTTTACACTTATCTGTTTTATTTAACTGATTATTACCGTTTTATATAATAATTCAATTCGAAATATCATACAAAACAGTTTATATTGCGGTTACAAAGTTTTTATGCTTTATTTCAATCCTTCTCTCGATAAAAATTATACGATATTATGTCATTAATTATTTCGCGAAAAATGTATTTAATATTATTAACGTACATATTCGTCGTAATCGTTATTTCCGTTGTTATTACACTGTACTATTCAACTATATACGTAATTCGCGAAGCTTTTGCCGTATAGTTTTATCGGTTGTTAATGATGTCGGTAATTTTTAAGTTCAGGAAAATTCGGTATATTTTTCAATCGTATATGTTAAGTCTAGAAAATAATAACCGAATACGGTCAATCACGTTTTCGTTTATGTACATTTGTGTAACGTTTTTGGAATAATTTGCGAATGGAATTTTATTATTTCCACGAATTTTTTATTTATAAAACATTATTAATTTACGGCTGAAGACGTTTTTAGGTTTATCCGAGTAAAATCAGTCGAATGTCTCGTAATAGAAATCTTATTTCCAATTATTACGCGAGTAACAGAATAACAATAATGATATATAATTCGAAATTTATTTTTACATTATTTTTTTTTTTAATATTAAAATTTCTTTTTTTTTGGCTTTATGCAACGGATCGTGTGTGTACTCGAATACATATTTCTTCTACACCGTTTAACAAAAACGTTTTTATCGAGCCCAAGTGACTTGCTGCAGAAATGACTTCTCAGCGTGTGACACGCGTCCCGTTAAATCCGCCACTGTTGTTTGGGTGCTGCAGTCTATGCGGTTCGCGTGTGGTCTAATACAGCGGTCGGTACGTAACATTATATTACACCACGCGTTTTATTATTATCACACTGGTCAACAAAATTGAATTCCGTTCGCAGTTTTCCGGTATCAAACGCGAACGGGAGATTTTTATTGTTTTTTTTTTTTTTTTTTTTTTTTTAGTTCAGTTAAATTCCGCCGGTATTTATTCGTTTGTTTTTTAAAAAAAACTATGGAAACGCGTATAATTCTACGAGCTCGGATTTTTTTTTCTCACCGGTGAATATCAACGAAAATCCCCTGCCGAACGAAATGATATTGATTAAGTGCAGTTTATTAATTTTTTTTTTTTTTTTTTTAATCTAATTTAATAAAACAATTTAGATAAAACGAATCATTACAATCAAGGCTCCGCGTGGATGTGCTACGAAAGTTCTGCTTTTTACGCAAAATTGTATTTTCCGGTGAATTATTGTTTATATATAATAGATCTATTCGGTAATTTATTTGGCACATAAAAAAAAAAAAAAAACTAGTGTAAAATTGTCGACACATATCCACATAAAAAAAAAAATGAATCGTTAATTGTCAAAATTCCAAAATCTTTTTTTTCTTAATAATTGGAACAAATTTTGAACTGAATTTTAATTGAACAAATTTATATATATATATATAAATTGCATTTCGATAATGTTCACAACAATTTCCGAGCTATTTTATTTTATTTTTTTAATTTAAAAGCGAATAACATTTTAAATTAACGCTTGGAAATTTCATATAAATTATCTGTATCACATTATATTTAAACACACTTGAACACTTGTAAATTATTACAAATTCAAATCACAAAAACAATTTTAACTCTGAACCGCTCATACGCGTATTTTAACAAATATGTCTTTAACTAAAATAGTTAGAAAATTACAACATATAGCTGTTAAAATACGCGTACACGCGGTTAAAGCGTATTATTTTTGTGATTTGATTTTGTAATAGCATACCATATAACAGTCGTAAATGTATTTTTATAATGTAATATAAATATTTCTTATAAAATTATCGTATTATATTAAAAGATTATAAGAAAAAATCGCTAGTCGAAAATGTTCAACATTTATTTCTCTAAATGTTTAAAGTTTAAATGTAAACCGGAAGATTTAAAATTAATAAAAAAAAAAATACCGAAAAAAACCAATATTTATTATAGTATCAGTGGAGTTCACATTAATTTCTACAAGTTAATGTCGATAATATACGTTACACGTTTTAAATCAAACTCTAAAATCTAATACCCGAATATCGAGGTAGGATAATCGCCTAAATAAAATGACTAATATTGTGTAGACAATAATTGATTAGAGACTATATATTATAGTGGTGATGTAAAGAAAAAATATTGTCTTTGCGGTCGGCTTTGCATCGGAGAGTCGATGCAACGACTATGAAAAGTGTTGGTTACAACATATTTTTGTGCTTTCTAGTTTCTTGAAAATTATTTATATTTTTTACAAAGAAGTTATGTGAAATAAATTTTTTACTTTATACTGGAAGATATGTTATTATATCATTTATACGACAAGAAATTGTTTTAGTCACTAGTTCGGTTGTTTCAACATAAATTTCGTTGCTTTTTATTCTAGTACGAGACGTTATCCGTACACAAATTCGATATTCTTATGAAACAATTCAGCTTGTAACAGAGTTTTTTTTGCATTCGCATTTGTTGGCAGAAGATTTCCAAATGCTATTAGAACACCGAGGGTATTACTAATTAATATATCATTTGAATCAAGTAATCGATTTACATACAACGTGATTTTCTAATGGTTACGTCATGTATTAAGGTGATATCACCTGAATATATAACGTAACAAATCAATTTTTTTACTACGTTCTACTAACTCACCACTACGCGTTTTCGCGTGTACAGATTAATTTAAAATTTTTATCGTAAAGAAAAATAGTTTTTTTTTTTTACATTTCGGATAATTTAATAGTATTTATAACATTTTAATGAAAACAATCCATATAAGAGGAAAAAACGACGAGATATTTGGAAGTTCGATTTTAGGTTTTCGTTTTCGCTAAATATCTCGAGGAAACCTATATAATACATTGTTTTAGTTTAAATAATATTAAATATTTACACAATAATTTCCAATTATTTTTTTACCATTAAATTAAGCGCTGTGCAATGAAATAAATATATTTATTTTTTAATATCGATGTGTGTGTGTCTCTCTTAAATAACTGTAAGCGATTTCGACAGAAAGCAGGAGCAGCAGCAGCAGCATTTTAAAATCACATAAAACGAATTCGTCATGTTGACCAGTTGTGTAGAGCAATTGGTTTTTTTATTTTTCAATTTAAACATGTAATAATTTGAATAATAATAATAATAATAATAATAATAATAATAATAATAATAATAATAATAATAATGAAAATACCTGTCGAATTTAGCGACAGATAGTCGAAATGTAAACGTACTAATATTTTCGATATCTTTTTTATCTCACGAGTATTATATTCAATATGTTAGGAATTCAACGGATGAAAACAACGATATGGATCTTACAAACGAATTACGCATAACAATAATAATAATAATAATAATATATAAACAATATGCGATCGAAGAGTTGTTTGTCGTTATACTTTTAAGAATCATTGCAACATTGTCACAAAGGGGAGAACATAAGTGATAGAGTGCTATTTTCGTAACACAACATGCGAAAACCAAATCGTTTGTGATTTTTATCAGTAAACGAGCGTCTAAAAAAAAAAAAAAAAAAATTAATATAATAAAACAGGACCAGTAGGTCAGACCTTGGATCAGCTTAGATAATATTTATTTTTCCTGTAAATACGAATATCTCGTGACTATGTATAATCGAAATATTTTAGAAAATAATTCTAAATCAACCAGGGACTGACAATATTATGATTATGAAAAAAAAGGAAAACAATAATAAAAACGTTTACTCAATAATACGCGTGAGATGTAAAAATATAAAAAAAATATTGTTGCCGTGACTTTTTGGTTATGTATAATATTTGTTCTTATATTGTAGAAATAATGTTAAATCGAAAATAAATTGAAAACACGCAGTCCTCAATCATTTCGTATGTCGTTTTAATTTTTAGAAAACAATTTTTTTTTATATAAAATATTTAAAAATCCAAATATATAATAAACGTTTTAAAATAATTTTTACAATTATCCTCTTTTAATGTACGTATTTATAAAACGTATACGATGGCATAAAATTGCGACATATAAAGTTATATTTATATATTTCTTTTTAGATTTTAGATTAAAAAAAAAAAAAAATGAATTATTTTCTATTGTTACTGTATTACGGAAACATTATTATGCGTAGGAATGTACGACGACAAACCGTCTCGAGGTTTTGCTTTAGAGATCGACGAGACCGTAGAGAGAGGATGAAAAGATTTTTGTCTTTTTTTGCGCGAAGTATGTAAAAATGTTGTGATTTTAATAATATCGTAAAGCGCAAACGTTATTAATACGATTTGCAAAAACAATATGTCAGGCGTTTTATATTGGAACGTCGGTCAACGATATTGCGCAGCAATACAAATATCATTGAAATGTGTATAAGGAAAATTATTCGTTTACAAATAGAGAAAAACCAAAGCAGAATCCGCATAGAAAGCTGCCAAAAACGTCAAATAAAAAGAAAAATCAAATAAAAAAATACACACACCAAAACCGCATTCGCACACACGATACATTCAATGAAACGTGTTTTTTTGTATAAGTAAGTAAGTATAAGTATAAGCAAGTGTGTACGCGCCTGGTCGTCCACAGGGGAACATAAGCGCCGGGGTCGGGAAGTCAATCGCGGTTATACTGGATGGCTGTCCCGGCGCCGACGCGTACATCCCCGTGTCGAAAGTCCCTTGTTATTCGTTATAGTAAAAAGTCAGTTTGTCCCTGATGGTCGCTTTTTTTTGTCTTTGGATCGCGTATCATTCGGAGCAGCCAACTGTCGATTTCTGTGACGAACGGGTTCATTGCGATCAACACATTCCACACACACACGTATATATTATTCTTATATATATACAACTGTGCGTTTTTGTTCGACGATAATTTTTTTTTTTTTTTTTTGTATTATTTTGCCGAGTTCTGTTGCATTTGTTCTTTTATTCGTTTTGCCGTTTTTTTACATGTAGAGAAAACAGCTGTTTGCGTTTATGTGTAGGTGTAGTACGCGGCCAGTAGTGATTAAAAACAAAAAAAAAAAAAAAATTTTTTTTTTTTTTTTGTATTAAGAAGCCTCGTGCAACAAAAATTCCCTGTTAACACACTCGAAAAGAGAGAGAAAAAATATTAAATAAAAAATATATTTATATATATACATATAAAAAAAAAAAACAAATCAAACGAAATCGTCTCTGCTCGGCCGATCTCTGTGCGAATTTTTTTTTTTTCCATTTCACGAGAGACGGTTTCCGCGCGGTAATACGTCCAAATCATCACATCCAAGCGTTACACAAACAGACGTATCGTTCCGCCGGACAAATAATAATAAACGTATAACGATAAAATGTAATATAATAATAATAATAATAATAATAATAAAAAAAAAAAACGATACGTGACGACGTGCGGCCACACTGACGCGACGGACTTACCCGTCGGCTACTGTGTACTTACCCTCGCCGCAATGCTTGTGGTCGGCTTTTCGAGCAAATCCCACAGGATCTTTTGATAATGCGCGCACTTGCCCTCGCCGAATTCTTCTTCGTCCCGTTGCCGCAGCGATTCCGCCTCCTTGCGCATCTCCTCGTGCACGTGCTCCTTGCGCTGGTGATACTTGTGCTGGCAACATGACTCCAAGTACAACTCATCCACGCCCCAATACTCCAGGTCGTCGCTGAACGCCAGAACGCACATCTCGTCCACCAGATGCAACTTGCCCGTTCTGTAGAAGTTCAGTACCTGTGTATGCACCGCGCGCACAAAAAATAACCACGTAACGTATTTTATTCAATGTGACTCGTATATATAAACGAAACTAAACTAATTGAACACAATTCTCATGCTTTATTGTGTACGCGAGTTATGTGTGTCGACACTCGACTGAACGATAATGAGCAAAAAATATAATTCTATAAAAATACAAAAAAAAAAAAAAAAATAAAAACGGTCAATATTTTTTATTTTTGGGTGGAAAAGGCTCATTGTAGAGACGGTTTCCTCTGAGCGGATTTCCGACGTTCTGAACAGTGGTGGATGGCTCTCAGGTGTCAACGGAGCACATATGGCGGATCGGTAAAAATTAGTTTTGTCTCTACAATAATTTCGAGTTTAATGATTTCGTGCCACTGTCAGTTGGTGCTGAGACCGCTCGATTTACTATACGGGGTGTAATTAGAAACAATGTGTTTAGTGCCTCAAACTCGGATACTGTAAAACTATACGAATTTGCGTATAATTTTTTTTTTTTTTTAAATAGTAATTTATCTTTTCATTATCGAACAAGAATATATTTTATAATCTGTGCAAGTATAGAGCGCGAATTTTGTTTTAAGACTTTGTTTCAAACACAAACCTGTATCGGATATTTAGGGGTGTGGAAATTAATCATCGAAGAGATGATAACCAGATGATTTCCCTTTAGAGACGACATGGTGAATTATCTCAAAAGACCACGGAGGCATGTTAATGATTTATTAGTATGCATTTATGAAGGTTTGCATTATAATGGGATTATATATATATATATAAATATATATGTATGTGGTTATAGCGGACTATTGAGTCTTATGTAGTAAAACTGTGATGAGATGTATATCTCGGGAAGATTGTGTAGAATAAGAATAATATTCGATTTTTCGATCGCGCACCCACGATTGGACACGATAAGTGATAATTGAAAAAATTAAGTTTCATTACCGAAGAGTGAAAAAAGAAATGGTAAAAAGATCAATTAAAAAAAAAGCACAAATAACAATAAGATCATAAAAACAAAATATCAGTGCGTGTAATATTCAATGATATTATAATATATAATATCAATATCGTACGAAATATGACGAATGAACGGCCGCGCAAGACATTTTTTTTTTTTTTTTAATTTCAAAAAAAACTAATTCAATTACTATAAAACTACACTCAGGCACGTATACGTGCGCGTATTGCGATGTTACCGAGCTGAACGATTTCGGGTGTCGGTCAAAGAAGTATTCGTTGTCGGCCAACGAGTAGTCGTCGCACAGCTCGGAAATGGCCTCGTGCGTGTTGCAGTCCCTCAGCCGGCCGAGCCGGGTGTGCGGTAACCGTTCCAGCGTCCGCCACAGGATCTCGTGCTTGACGCCACCCACGTTTATGCACACCCGCCGGTTGAGCGCCTTGGACCGCATTATCATGAACGGCTCGGGCGGCAGCCACGACAGGGACCGGCTGTGCAACCGGCGGTACAGCTCCTGCGCCTGCGCCGGCGTGGACGGTGGTGGCTGCTTGGCGCCCGTGAACCTGATCTCCTTCTGCAGACTGTCCGGCCGCGCGGTGGCCGCGGCGGCCGCGGTGGTCCACCGCACGGCCGCGCCGATCGGTGGCAACCGCGGGCCGCCGCAGCCGTTGTTTTCAAATCCGGTGACCGCATCGCGTTCCGTGGCCATCAACCGGACACCGTCAATCTCTCGCCGCCCATTCGTCTGCGCACACGAAGAAAAAAACGTAATTAAAATACGTAAGAATCAAAAAAAAAACGTAACGGACTCTGCACATTGACCCGGCGACTTATACTTTTTCGTTACATTCGTCGTTACAGTGAGACGTATCCTGACTCGACCCGACCTCGGCCACGGGAAATAAATAACCAGCGAACGGTAATAAAGTATAAAATTCCGAATCCACGCTGTTTTTGCGGACAATAAGAATACTGTTCGTCCTTTTTGGAACAGAAATCCCTTTGACGATTACGGTTTTAATAAAACCGGTCGACTCGACCGAGCCGAATACAGTGTTAAACGATTATTGTCTCCGGTCGAATCCGGGACACGCGGCTTTCGATCGATGACGACAGACGCGGAGATGTTTTCGGACGCGAAATATTCTAACCGGAATAGGACGTCATCGTCAGGCGCGTACGCGGCCGCCGTTGCGAACTACTCACAAAAACATTACACGAAACCTAAAAACGCTGAACGATAAAAGAATAAACAAACATTTTCTCAAAAGTCAGTGTTTCACGTTCGTCCGTCGTTATCACATGAAAATATACCCATTAACGCTCGTATTTAATACGGTATAATTACCAAAATGTTGTGTGTAGTGTAAACGAAAGGAGAAGGGATTTCTCGTGGAATGTATATTTTGAAGTAAATTATTGAAATTGAAATTATTATTCTTTTTATTTTACAACTTAATTTCAATATTTGTATGAATAAGAAGACAACGTATTATCCCGTATTGGACATTAATAAATGCACATCTTGTACATTTAATGTCGATAATATGCGCGGCGCACATCCAGAATTCTTTGTGTAATTATATTTTATATATATAATTTAAAAATATTGTCTTTTGAAAAATGTCAAGTATAATCGATCAGACTATAAAAAAAAATATATTTAAAAAAATAAATAAATAATAGTAAAAGTAGTTTACTATAGCTTAAAAAATACACTGCGTGCAAACTGTTCAGTAATAATACGAGTATATAAAATCGCGTATAATAATAAGTCACGCGGTTATTTTCTATAACGTCTTTCGACACGCAAACCTATTAGTCGTTCCATAAAGATATTCAAAGTAGATTCGATTTTTTTTTCCTTTTTTATACATCGAATTTTATATATCCTGCGAGTTAATTCGGTGTGTATACGGTGATTTCGTTTTTGGAAATTATTAGACTTATGTCGATATAATATAAATTTATTGTGTACGTTGTAAATAAATATAACAAAATATATTGTTATAATCGTATATTATAATATTTCGTAAACAAATATACATATATATTTACGTATAAATGTTGAATTATTTTAAATTTTGAGTATTTCGTGTCCGACTATTGTCGTTATTATTGATAATATGCATAATATAATGCATTCAAAAGCATTGTAGTTAAACAATCGTGTCTTTTATACTCCGCATTATCCCTTCTTTTTGGAAATTAGTTTTTTAAGAGTTTATTGTGTTTTTACACGCAATGTTGCGACTATTTTAAGGTTTGTATTTTTTAATTGAAACGCGATACTCGAGAGCAGTTGTACAGTTTAATAATTGTGAAACGTTATAATTAAAATAATTATACAGAGTATTGTTTAGTAAGGAGATGGTAAAATTAGCAGAAGTTCCCTAAATAGCGTTCCTCGTTTGCAACAAAGTTCGCGACGAATACGGCACACGGAGTAGTAGCCGTTACGCCGAGTTACGAAATTTACTGAAACTATTTTGTTCCGAAATGCGCGTATTTTTATATTATTTATTTATAATATATACTCGAAATAAATAAATAAAAAAAAAAAAAATTCCGAGATATATTTACTAGAAATTAAAATATTAAAAAAAATGAGAGCGGTTAATCGGCTAAATACAATCGATTAAAACTCAATCAATAGGACGTAGTATATTGTGGCATACGACTTTCTGTACATATTAATATGTACTGATTAATTAGATTTATCTGTTTAATATGTAAATAATTTTTTTTCACACAACAAACAAAACCGCTATAACGTGTTCCTCGGGGACAACATTTTTTTTTATCGCGTAGCAAAATATTGTGGCTTTATGAATAGTTAGAAATAGAGTATTATCGTATTCGATAATCGTAAATTATTATAAATTAATGTTTGTTCATTTTTTTTTTTAAAACTATATATTTAACGAATTTGAAATAGGACACCGTCGCCATAAATTAAAATACATTTCTGTATATATATAAAATCAATAAATTATTTTAGTTATTAGACGCGCGGGAGAAAAGCGTTGGTATACACACACACACAACCCGAATAAACGAAGCTAATTCGGGATTTGAACACAAAACGTTTTTCGGGATTTGCATAAATAAAACGATAATAAGAATAAAAATTTTTATAATACGCCCGTATTATATGCGTGCAGTGTATAATATTTTAATAGCCGGCATTATCTCTCCGTAAACGTTTTAATCGCCTGGCTATATCATATTTGTTCCGATTCGTTTAAATAATATAATATTAATATACACACAATGTTAAAATGTAAATACATTAATCCCGAAGTGACGGGCGTACAAATAATAATAATAGTAATAATAATAATAATAATAATAATAATAATAATAATAATAATAATAATAATAATAATAATAATAATAATAATGATAATCAGCTGTTGTTGTATAAGGTCCGGCAGTCTATATTATATGCACAACCTATATTATGTATATAAAACACGTAATACGTTCGTGTGGACGTTTAAGAAGGTTACGTATCTAATTAAAGTTAAAACAGCTCGTTTTCGCGTGGTTTTAATACGCAAATGGTATTGATTTAACGCTACAACTAGTCGCCTAAGTGATTTTTCTTACTACGATTTTAACACGTGTATTATGATTTGGAAACAAAAAAAAAAATGGTTAAAAGCGTCTCCCTTTTTATTTTAACTCGAGTTCATACCGCCCCCTTACAATTTGAATTCCGCGGGGATCGGTTCAGATATTCACTCAATTATATGTAATATTATTCCCCACAAACGCATTAAATAATTTAAATTGAATTCGCAAATTATTCGTACGACGCAAAAATGATAATGAACGATAATTATTATTGATAATCTTGTTACGGTCCGTGATTGCAGTCTTCTTAGCACATTATAATACGAGTATTAGGCATAATATTATCCCATTTAATCTTTATATATTATCCTGAGATTATTGTACGATAACTATAGGAAAAGGGCAATATTAAATATGCGACACGGGGAATGTCGAGGAAAAAACCTATACTAATTCACACGAGACTATAATTTTGTAAAAATTAATTGTATATTAACACATTTGTTAGGTACGTACGTCGCGTCGATGTTGTTTGTTCTTTAAATTCCTAAGTTAAACTCTTTTTTTCAAATTGAAAACCGATATAATTTAAAAAAGAAGAAAAACTTCGACACCGTGGACCATTTGAGACACGATGGTTGTCCACGGACCTTTGGTCGAGAACCGCTGAAAAAAAGAGGTATTAGTGATAATATAATTTTCTTTTTTTTTGTCGCCATGACTGTCTATTTTACAACAGTCGCGTTTGTCGCCAAACCGAATTTCGATAATGGAACTGAGTTAGCGAATAATTTCGACTTCTCAGAAGTACCGAAAAGAATAAACATATAGAATATACGTTATTTATCACTTAATACTTTACGAAACATTAAAGAATTTCAACCTAAAATTATCGCGAAAACGTATTTTAGTAGACTTTTCACTTTTGGCACGAATTCAGAGCAAAAAACACCACCCCCTAAATGGGTTCACGCGGCACGCTTTTTTCTTTAGTACGCGCTGAAATATTATTTTCCACTCTAACAGCTGCTTAAGAATACGAATTTCGCCATTGACGCGGCCGCGTCCATTAAAGCAGCTCATTTCGCAAGTCTAAAAAAAAATTTTTTTTTAATCTTATTTTTATTAAAAACGTGTTAGGCTCGCGACAATAACGGCAAGACACGTATATAATAATTTATCGTATATTGTGTAGTTTTTTTTTCACGTACACGTGGTGGCCGTGCGCTTTTAAAAAATACGACGTCTTGGTGGTGTTTCGACGGTATTTTTCTTTTCCTTTCGTCGATTACCGATGGCGAGACCCTATCCTCTCGCCAATATATTTTTTGCGCCCGTCTCCTCTAACCGACACTCGAGCAAATTACACATTTTCCGTGTTTACGTCGTGTTCGGGGAGTTACAAAATATATTACAGTGACGTGACGGAGTGATAAATGCGTAATAACACAGTATTATGTTAATATCCAGGACCGGCGAAACGTCACATTTTTTCCTATACTCTCTTCACCGTATACACGTAATATACGACGTGTGTGTACACGGAGTATCTGCCAGTGACGTTTTTTTCTCAGACAAATGCGCGGAAAAACGTTATGGTCACTACGAATTTAAAGTCAATAATTTCCCAAATCCAGAAACGCCTTTTCCTTCGTTATACAGATAAAATTCAATTCAAATCGTATATTTGCATTTAACAATTTAAAAAAAAATATATATCGTTTTTCACGCCAACGTGTGAATTTAAATCGAGAGGGAGATTAAAAATATCTCTTTTCGATCCGAAAATCAAAAGAAAAAACTAAATTAATATATTTTGTTTTACGTTGATGTATTTCATAACTCATTATCACAGTAACACGCGCATATCAGTTTTTTATACACACGTATTTCGTTATATTACCATGTCAGCTATTGATATGTTTCAGAAAATCACGTTTTTCATAACGGTAGTGTTATTAGAAAAAGTTAATTGGGAAATTGTACAATATTGAACAGGTGTCTTTAAACGGCTATTTCGAGTAGCGTGCGGAACAGGCAGTGTATGTTTTTAAGCTTGTAAATATTATTTCAAGAAAACAATAGATCTCGATATTTGGAGAGAAAATAAATCACGACACGCTTAGAAAAATAGAAGAGTTACGTTTACAGGCTACGGACGATAAGTGGTGCCGAATTAAAACTAGAAATATTACAAAAATTCATTGAAGCCGACGTGCAAAAATTATTTCTATTCCTAAAAGTGATGTTAAATTTTTGCGAAAAAGCTAAAACGACGTGTCGGCGATGGCATAAAAACTGAATTCTCTTATCGTACATGGCCATACGAAACGCTTTGGAACAACGCCAGGGTTTCAAATTAAAAAAAAAAAAAACGGTTATAATCATGGTGATGTCTGTATATGATGTAGAAAATTGATGTCAAGAAACGCAATTCGAAGCTCAACGTTGGAGAAAATTCGCGAAACAGTGAACACGGACGAGGAATCGCGGTTTGTGTCTGATAGTGACCGGCTAAAATGTTTTCGTTTCCACAATCGAAAGCTCAAAATAGTTTTTTTTTACTGTCCAAGAGCGAACACAATTAAG
This sequence comes from Chaetogeoica ovagalla, assembly GCA_032441825.1. Lineage (NCBI taxonomy): Eukaryota > Metazoa > Arthropoda > Insecta > Hemiptera > Aphididae > Chaetogeoica > Chaetogeoica ovagalla. The sequence continues at coordinate 1,511,573 of CM063738.1, read as the reverse complement.
TCCTTGGTTTAGTGTGCTACACTTTAAAAGAAAAAACACACTCGCACACGATTCGAATAAATTACGAACCGGATTTCCGCTGTAAAATAAAATAATCCATACAGCTGATCGTCGGCTACACGAAAAAATGTAATTAAAAATTAACAAAAAAAAAAAAAAAAAAAAAAAACATTTAATTTGTTTCTACTCGATAGGTATATATATATTTATATATGAAAAAAAGTATATTAAACAGTCAATTTTATAAACCCCTGCAAATAACGTGTCTAGTGTATTGTATGCGGTCGCGGGGTTTCGTGCGAGGCCGTGCATTGAATTTAATAGTGTACGAGGAGGAAATTTCGGCACGCAACCGCGGCAGTCGGCAAACCCGCTGGTCGGCGGGGTTGACCGCGGCGCGACGTTACACGTTTATGGATTACACGCGGCTAATTCGGCCGGTGTCGTTATGGACTCGATCGATTGCGGTAACGGATACGCGTGTGTTATCATATCAGTGGCGTATTAATATACGGTGACTGAGAGTGTCAAAGGAGAGTTCGGTAGAGCACCGACTTGTAAGTCGGTCCGAGTACATGCTTAAGGTCATACAATGCGCGCTGATCATCGGTCGTAACCGAGCATTTAGTACTTAACTGACAACAGACTCGGTCGGTCGAGTAAACCAGTAAACGTTAAATAAATAGTAAACGCGTATTTCATTTCATTGATATAGGTGAAATAATAATAATAATAATAATAAAAAATAAAACACACGCGTGCGATTGATGATCGCTCGGTCAGCCGTCAAACGTCAAACTAAAGCTGGATGCGCGCTAGTTTATCGCGCAACATTTAAAAAGCCATTTACACGGACGCGCGTCAAACGCGAAACATTCTTGTTTATATTACACATCTTAACATACATCTGATATTTTTAAACATATTCTATTCGGATATTCGTTTGTTTTTCATAACGGTAGTGTTATATAGAAAAAGTTAATGAAATTGATTTTCGTTTCTTTGGTATAAAAATATTTAACAATATAATAATAGTAAAGACAACGTGGTATGAGTTACGTACTTAGATTAGTACAACTACTATTAAAAAAAAAAAAATAATAATAAAACGTATTTAACACAATATAATTCAAATCACTAGTTCGTCGTCATTTTATTTCTATTCCTAAAAGTGATGTTAAATTTTTGCGAAAAAGCTAAAACGACGCTCGTTGGCGATGGCATACAAACTGAATTCTCTTATCGTACATGGCCAAAAACGCTTTGGAACAACGCCAGGGACCGCAAATTAAAAAAAAAAAAGCGAGTTATAATCATGGTGATGTCTGTATATGATGTAGAAAATTGATGTCAAGAAACGCAATTCGAAGCTCAACGTTTGCCACGGTTCGGGCGAAACGTGAACACGGACGAGGAATCGCGGTTGACACACCGTGTGCGTGTATATCACACATACACACACGGTGTTTTTGCCGCAGTCAAAGACGAACACAGTAACTCTACTGGTAGAAAAAAAAAAACGGCTTGTAAACGGATTTGTATATTTCACCCGCACGAAAGCGTTTAGTGAAGAACTGCGGGAATGACTCGCTTGAGGAATTCAGAGGCGAATTTTAGATATTATTATAGTCGATATTTGTTCGTTTTATTATATGTAATAAAATAGTGAAATAAAAGTTGATTAATTAAATAAATAAATGGATATGCGATAGAAATATCAATAAGAATTTGAAAAACGTATAATATGGCTTCGCGTATATATATATATATTACTTATATACAAATTTATAATTCACGAGTATAATAATTTATAATTTTTTTTTTTTAATTCTATTTCTCTTGCATATTTTTTAATTATTTAATTTTTCGTTTATACCATTTTATTTATTCATTTTTCTATTTTCAATTAGTTACTTAACGTTAACGAGCAATCGAGTTTTATTACCGTGTATTGTTTTTGTTAATTTTAAGGGAATTAAGAGCGGGTATTATCTCTCTTCGTTTTATACGCACAAAACATAGCGAAATAGACGCTCCCTACACTCTCAACGTGCCGATCGAACTAGTGGAGCGATAAGAAATTTCAAAAAAAAAAAAGAAGATATAAATTCGTCTTGGATTTTACTATAAAACGACTTTCGGACTCTTTTCATTATTTTAAGATCTTCGAAAATCGATTATTAGTCATGTTTTATTTCAAATCCGTTCAATTAATTTCTAATGATTTATGAAAAAATAAAATGAAAATAGAAACGCGGAGAAGTGGATCTCGAGTAGACTTCACGGGCGAATCCTAATCTGTTTTCAAATTTCCTATCGCACCACTAGACCGCGATCGGTACGTAGGAAGTAGGAAACGCCTGTTTTCCTACAGTTTCGTGCGTGTAAGAGGAAACGACAAAATGCCCGCCTTCCGTTCCCCTCAATCTATTTTCTACGGCAATGCCGCACGTATTTGCACGTGTCTCGCAACGATTCCCCTCGTAGATATCACTGAAAACGTGAATCGACACTGTAAATATCACTGTAAATGATAAACGAATTATTATCCCCGCGGCGCTGTGTGACCCCGTCCCGCCTCACGGCGTGCGATTCGTCGAACACACGCGTGTCGTCGTCGCGTTTTTCGCCCGCGCGTTCAATAATAATGCGACAATATACGCATTTTAATAAATACCGGCCGCGCGCACGCGCCACACCGGAACAAGTAGGTGTTGTGCAATAGGAAAGTACGTTGGTCGGAAAGCGGAAGTGCTTTCCATTCAAACGGGCTCGTGTTTGATCGACTTTTCCCTCCGCCGAATATAACGTGCACCACGCCCGCCCGACTTACACCTCGTCCGCGCAACGCAGCCGTTATTCACGTCCGCTGCCCCGGTATTGCCGGCTCGTGAGCGTCGGCGGGACAAATCGACGACGGCTTTCTCGTCAAAAGGCCCGTCGTAAAATGTGTCGACTACTACCGCCAACGACGACGGTCCCGTTCCGCCGTCACTATCGGAAATCCACCATCAGCGCGGAACTTTTAATTTTTTTTTTTCCCCCTTTTCACACTAAAGCTCCGCGGCGTCGGACGCGTATGAAATGTAATAAAAAGTTTAAAAAAATCCCCAACCACTAGGCGGTTTTGCGAGTGCCGCTTAGGTTCGGATTGAAATTTGCTTAAATTTAAAGTTGAATATAATAATAATAATAATAATAATAATAATAATAATAATAATAATAATAATAATAATAATAATAATAATAATAATAATAATAATAATAATAATAATAATAATAATAATCATAATAATAATAATAATAATTTTTTTGTTTTAATTCTATTTCTCTTGCATATTTTTTAATTATTTAATTTTTCGTTTATACCATTTTATTTATTCATTTTTCTATTTTCAATTAGTTACTTAACGTTAACGAGCAATCGAGTTTTATTACCGTGTATTGTTTTTGTTAATTTTAAGGGAATTAAGAGCGGGTATTATCTCTCTTCGTTTTATACGCACAAAACATAGCGAAATAGACGCTCCCTACACTCTCAACGTGCCGATCGAACTAGTGGAGCGATAAGAAATTTCAACAAAAAAAAAAGATATAAATTCGTCTTGGATTTTACTATAAAACGACTTTCGGACTCTTTTCATTATTTTAAGATCTTCGAAAATCGATTATTAGTCATGTTTTATTTCAAATCCGTTCAATTAATTTCTAATGATTTATGAAAAAATAAAATGAAAATAGAAACGCGGAGAAGTGGATCTCGAGTAGACTTCACGGGTGAATCCTAATCTGTTTTCAAATTTCCTATCGCACCACTAGACCGCGATCGGTACGTAGGAAGTAGGAAACGCCTGTTTTCCTACAGTTTCGTGCGTGTAAGAGGAAACGACAAAATGCCCGCCTTCCGTTCCCCTCAATCTATTTTCTGCGGCAATGCCGCACGTATTTGCACGTGTCTCGCAACGATTCCCCTCGTAGATATCACTGAAAACGTGAATCGACACTGTAAATATCACTGTAAATGATAAACGAATTATTATCCCCGCGGCGCTGTGTGACCCCGTCCCGCCTCACGGCGTGCGATTCGTCGAACACACGCGTGTCGTCGTCGCGTTTTTCGCCCGCGCGTTCAATAATAATGCGACAATATACGCATTTTAATAAATACCGGCCGCGCGCACGCGCCACACCGGAACAAGTAGGTGTTGTGCAATAGGAAAGTACGTTGGTCGGAAAGCGGAAGTGCTTTCCATTCAAACGGGCTCGTGTTTGATCGACTTTTCCCTCCGCCGAATATAACGTGCACCACGCCCGCCCGACTTACACCTCGTCCGCGCAACGCAGCCGTTATTCACGTCCGCTGCCCCGGTATTGCCGGCTCGTGAGCGTCGGCGGGACAAATCGACGACGGCTTTCTCGTCAAAAGGCCCGTCGTAAAATGTGTCGACTACTACCGCCAACGACGACGGTCCCGTTCCGCCGTCACTATCGGAAATCCACCATCAGCGCGGAACTTTTAATTTTTTTTTTTCCCCCTTTTCACACTAAAGCTCCGCGGCGTCGGACGCGTATGAAATGTAATAAAAAGTTTAAAAAAATCCCCAACCACCGGCGGGTGTTGCGAGTGCCGCTTAGGTTCGGATTGAAATTTGCTTAAATTTAAAGTGGAATATAATAATAATAATTATAATAAAAAACCAACGGTGACTTCGATTCGTGGAGATTTTTTTTTTTTTTTGTTTAAATATAGTTAAATGAGTTATGTAGGTCCTGTTTTTTTTTTTTTAAAGTTATCAGCATTTCAAATAAAAAATTACTCCGATAATGATCCAACAATTTCTATAAATAGCCTTCCAAAATTGGAAGAAAAATGTAGAATGCAAAATTACATAATCTGTGTACATTTCAAGTCTCTAGCACCGTTAATTTTCGGTAATTCATTTTTTTGTGCCATATTTTTAGAAACTATTCAGAAAATAGTTTTTCCTCTAATTTTCGGGTTCCGTTGAATTAAGCGCAAGGAAACTACTAAGAATATCGAAAGTCGTTTCGAACGTAACTCCGACTAGAGAGATACAATTTGCTACCGGAACGTAACGCGTGCGACGCACGCATCCGAGCATTCTCCCTAATCGAAAATGTCGTACAGAGAAAAATAAACATCATTGTAAAATCAACAGCTTCGATCAGATAGTTTTTTTTTTTTTAGATAAAAATTCAAATATTTACTAAAATAAAGCCAACGACGAGTAATACAAAAGCAAAAAATTATTTTTTTTTTTTTTTTTTTGTGAAATTTGTTTATTTACTATATACGTCCCGACTGAGTTATCGACAACTTAAATAGAACGAATAAGGCGAATATTACAATTTATTCTATTCTCACTATATCTGACGACGCCTATTAGTCGAAGCCGATATAGTAAATAAACGGATTTTATACAACAACTCTATACAATTTTTTTATTTCATAACATACTCTCATTGGCTTTTTATTTTTATGTATATATATATTACACGCCGTTAATATGATGAATCGGTTAGTTTTTACAAACTATATACACATTTTATCAATTTATCCGATTATTTTCCCTAATAACCAATTCGAATATTGCTATACAATATAATACGATCGGTTCTACGCAATTTATTACTTTAACTGCGTTTATTATTATACGATATACTTAACAACGACGAAACCGATTTTTTTTACACCTATAAATAAGTACATAGTTAAAATTATTATTATTATTATTTACATAGCGAGCGTGTGAAAAAATATATATATATATCATTTTCACTAGACAAACACGGTTTATAATTATTCAGAATTAGGTTAGCATGACACGTTTTAAGAAACCGTCAAGAATAATTGTTTATTATTAGGGTATTTAATGTCTTAAAAATATCAAAAATATCCTTTTAAAAAAACGCATTTATAACCTAAATACTCCAAAAACTCCTAAAAATATGCCCCTAACAATATTTTACAAAAAAAAAAAAAATTCGCTGCAAATAATTGAATTTTTGATTTTAACAACTGGCGTGGCCACTCAGTACCACCAAAACAATGTTATTATACGATAAGAAAACGAATTGATCACTCCAAAGGTGTGTTTGAAAATTGTTTTACATAAAAAAAACCAATACCGCTGTTACACATAATACTTAACGCTGTACAAAATCGTTTATATTTCAGTCTCGAGTAAATTTTTATTTTCGTTTCGTAATATCACTAGAAATAGAAATAAAACTAAAACTTATCTAAAAAAAAATGTTATAAGACGCCAAAAAAAAAAACCACGAAAAGGAAAAGTTCGTTGTTCGAATCGCGGTACACTATCAAAACACATTTGTGTTTTGGAAAGCATTTCGTGCGTCAAGCATTTGACAAAAAAGACCCGAAATCCGAGCGAGCTCTCTTATTTATTATATTAACCGGCAGTTTTCCGTATTATGTAAAATAACTGGTTACGATAACATAAGCAATAACATAATATAAGTGTAATACACAAGACGTGTGTGACGTAATATAATTCATTTTATTACGCGCGGTTTCCTTTTATTTTCCCAAAAACACACTATGCACAACTCACACATTTATTATGTTTATACAGGGTGTCTCGCGGAAATCTCATAAATGCAATAAATTTTGTTCTATTTCAATGTTTTCAAAAGTTTTTTTTTTTTTTTTTAATAATTCTTTCATAGTCACTACATTGTTGCTTAATGATTGTCTGAGTTATTTCTTGCAAAAATCTTTCATTACTGTAACACTGATCAGCCGAGCAAAATATTCGTATTTGAATTTGAACAAATTTTTAAACATCGAAGTTTTTCTAAAATGTATATTTTTTACTCGGCTATCGTGATTACTTTTATTTTTATTTTCTTTAATTCCTTATTTTTTATTTTAAGTCTTTCGCAATTAAAATCAAATTGAACATATGTTTATTATAACGCGGAAATATTACAAATATATATATATATTTTTTTTAAAGACTTTAAAGTGCTAGCATAGTTATGAGTGCTAAAGTTATAGTATTCTTCATAGCAGTCGTTTCTAGCTGGTAATCCGCGGATTTATCTTAGGTGATCCGTGGTGTCAAAGTTTTTTTTTTTTAATTCACATCAATTTTTTAATCTGAAAACAAATTTTAATTTAAAAATTAAAGAATCGTACCCTAATAATCGTTGGGAGTGAAATTTTATTCTATGTTATATATATGCGCGTTTTTCTTTAAGTATTACGTCATTTCAAGAATGCCACAACTGGTCGAAGAAGTACGAGCTAATAATGTTCGAATGGAATAGGTTTATCTACAAATTAAAGGGTTTTACTAAATTAATCTGCAAATGTCAATGAATTTCTATTTAATTCCCTATTTTTTCGTAGTTATTAGGGGACTGTGTATAATATTATAAGTAATGAAACGTGATAGTAAAAAAATGCGCTGCGTCTTGAGTTGAGTTGGGAACCATTGCTTTATACACACCCTGTATCCGCCATGTCGACGTTAAATTTTTTTCATTTTATTTTATACCGCATAAGAACTTTTTTTTTCTATATCTGGTACATTCGCATAATATTACATTAATTTTTTTCTCCTCGCACTCGGAGTTAAGACGCGGAGACGCGTCAACAGATTTTCTTCCGATATGTCCCGCATAATCGCGTCAATATAACATTTCCATTTCATTTCCCATTTTTCTCGTCTCCAGAGTTGTCCCTTCCTGGAAAGTTACTTCAATAATATGTATATATCGACTACAGAGTACACGTAGGTACCCAAGATGTATAAAGTATAGAGTTTTTGTAAAGATTTCTTCCCTTCACGGTTTCATCTTTTTTTTTACACCTCGCGACATGGACGTACTCGGGGGAGGAGGGGGATTCATCGATTTTAAACCTCCCTCACATTGGCCGCAATTTTTTTTTTTTTGCAACCAATTCGTATTATATTTGTAAGGATGTGAACATTCATTGTCTCGCCGTAGAATTTATATTTACAATAAAAATATATTTGTTGCACCAAAAATTTATTGATAAATTGTTATAATAATTCACTGACTATATATATGTAGTGATAAATCATTGATTTTTTTTTTCATAGCGATTCGTGATGGGGTTTCATTAAGAGCTGAGGAAGTAGTAGATGATCTGACAAGAGAAGGCAATAAAAAAGTAATACAATAAAAACTATACAGTCGCGGATAATTATAGCGAGCGCAGGCGAACACGAAATTTCGCTATAATAATATAATAATTAATTCTATTGTTATACGCGATGTAACACGGTAAAAACACCAGTGATTTTCTATACGGATAACACAAGTTTGAATGACTTTTATTTACAAGTTCTTTGTTAATCTATTGTACCGCGTGATTGTTAACGCTTTTTTTTTTTAAATTTCATTCAATATAAAAATCGGGACTTATTTGTTATGTTAAGCGCCCGGCTCGTGTCTAATTGATGATGGGCAAAATATAGGAAATTCGTAATGCCCGTACATTATCGGATTTATCAGATTTCGACAATTTTACAATATCGTTTAGAAATGGAAATATAAAAACAATATTACCGTCCAATACGTCCTATAACGTCTTCGGCCGCAAAAAAAAACAAGAAATTATCGGAATCGATAATCATTCTACGAGGTGTGCGAGTTTTTCCAGCAAAGCGTGTTTTTGCGAGCTGGTCGTGCTCAGGTTACACAATCATTTAATAATTTCCTTTTATATATTACATAAGACAAAACGAAATATGTGTTTGGTACTTGATTAGATCGATCTCTCGTTTTTTCTACAAAACACTTATCCCATAACGCTACGGTATTTCAAGCGAGCCGTACAACGTACACATGACATTATTCGTGAAACCATATATGGTAATTGACTCATTATACAGTGGTATAATGTTATAATTTGGTCCTATGGAAATGGGGAAAATATTTACATTTCTTTTTGTCAGAAAATAGAAAAAAACAGATCATCGTATATTTGATATTTTTATATTAATAAATTTAAGTTATATGTATTATTATAAATTGCTAATAAATTATAGTAATAATTTTTTTTTATTTTAAAAGATAATTAATTTAAAATTATAAAATATTTATTTATTAGAAATATATAAATTAATATATGAAGCGTACTTCATACAATAGTATTTATCATATAGTTTTTTGTTTGGTTTTTTTTTTTTTGATTATTTAATTATTTTTTTGTAATCCTAAATGGATTAACGAATGAATAATGCACAATGGAAGAGATTATTTCGATAAAAAAAAAGTCAAGGCTTTGTGTCTATATTAATTACGATTTATGTACTTTTAATTAATGTTTGAAAATATATCGATTTTAATTATATTTGCACCAGTCATATTTACATTATTATTATTATTATTATTATTATTATTATTCGAATTAAATTTCTTTTTTCTTCTCTGTTTTATAATCTAAGTGAATTTTATCTATGTTAGCCGAATAAAAGAATTACAATAAAATTACAGTTTTGTTTCGTTTTAATCCTTAAGTAATTCGACGAATATCACGGGAGGTTTTCAAAACCTATATAAATTAATTTTTGATTTTAATATCGCAAACCCGAATATGACTGTACGAAAAAATACCTGAAAATTCGAAACCCGAATTAAACATAATATAATTATTTGTATACAATTTACGGTATTCATATTATCGAGGATGATTTATGGAATCGAACCGAATTTATCAATGAGATAGACGTTTAAATGAACAAGCAACCTTTAAATAAATTGTTGTTAAACCGTGTGAGTTTGTCGAAAATAATAACAGATATTTACATGTACACGTTGAAGTAATAAAATTCTAACGGAAAAATGTTATAGTTTTAAAAACGATATCATTTATGAAATTTATTTAGTAATTCGTCGATCGGCCAATATAGTCGTGAGACCACGGATTTAATACACACACTATTGTAATCATAAGATTATATTATCCATAGGTGATGAGACATTAATTATTACTTCATTATAATATAGGCGATGTGACAATATGGAAACGCACAATGACGATGAATATTATTTGCGTGGAATTCGTTTATCGTTATCATAAAGTAATACATGCTATTCGTTCGTTAAGATACGTGTGTCTAGTTTGAATTTTTTTTTGCGTGTGTCTGCAATACTCGTATGCGATTTATGCTTATTATTTATAACACTAATTATTGTACGTACGAACTACCAATTTTCAGCGAGGAACAACGCGCAGATCGTTTCAGGAAACCAATATAATAATGCGTCTTCGATGGATTTTTTTCGCGACAGAAACGAAAATTTTCAGGCAATACAATGGGAATTGTAGTTTTATTTCAATTTTTCTTTCCCCGTATAGACCCCACGTTAAAGAGCTGTCGACTGGCTGCTTTACGATAACCGGTCTTGAGAAATCATACAAATAAAGTTTTCCAATTTATATTCAACACGGCTACTAGAAGTTATGTGACCTGCGTGTTATAGTTTACAACTCATTAGCAAACACGAACTTGTAACGAATGATTAGTTTATGTATAAGACAAAAAAAAAAAATACACCAGATATCCTACCACCTGAGTAATTTCAATGTTAATGGGCACTTCCACGAGGGTGAAACGTAACACGAGTCCTAGTCATCGATTATGAATATTAATTAGACTGATAAAATGTAACGAAAACGTAAATGAAATAACGGGCGAATGTCAAGAGACTAACTGTAACACTAATTTTGTCACTAACGAATCCTCTACTCGATAAAGTATAAAAAGTCGAAACGTTGCTATGAATCATTGCAATTTTTTTTTGTTTTCCTAAAACGTGACGAAACATCCAGAAACGACGTTGTAATATTACTAATTAATTTCCGTCTATTTAAACGATAACGAATAACACGCGACTTTAAATGTTTTCAATTTTAAAATCGAGTTTAACGTGTGTACAAATTGTTTACTTTTGAATTTTCTACGATACGGCAGTGATTTTTTTTTCTTTTTTTATACTTATATTTATCGAACTTTCGTTTTATTATTTTATATGAAATATTATATATATATATATATATATATATATATAATGATGCCTTATAAAATATACTTGATTGATATTATATTGTAAAACGTTGTACAACGATTTTAAAAATGCCAAACGGAATGGTTATAGTACTTAATCACGACCAATTCAACCTATATATATATATATCGCATAATAACCATAACACTGTCTACATGGCGGAGGTGAATATATACAAAGCGCGTATACGTAAATCGAATATTTTCCGTTTCAAAACCGGCATGGGGTTTAAAAAAAAAAAATTGAAAAAAATACGCTTAATTTTTTGTGTAAAAACAGTTAATTTTCACGTTTTTAACTACGAAGTCTAGTGATAATTATTATTGCCCGAAACAAAATTATCATAAAAAAAAAAAAATAAATGGATTTAACACGAGCTGAGCCACCGAATAACAGTGGACATGCCAATAAGATTCGAGTAAATCACGTGCTGAAATTACACGTAATACTGAACAATGGTCGCTTGTCATACAATATTTTATTTCGAATAAAAATCCAATACACACACGAAATTATAATAATTTTTCAAATTTGAATTTAAAAAAAATCAATTAAATACGCGATTTCCGCATACAATACGAATTAATGTCTGTGAAACTAATTATAAAATTTTAATTAATAGCAATTATTGTTATTAAACAGTTTTTGCGGGAATCGGTCCATTTGAAATCAACGCAACAACTGCAGTATAACAGTAGAAATAAAACTCTAAAATTTAACCACTCTAATGTTATTGTAAAACAAATAATTTAAATAGAATATCGTATTGCGACGACGTGTGCAATCGAATAATTATTATTTAGTACGTACAAAAAAAAAAAAAAAAAAATTATGAACGTTTAAATGACTTGGCTCGTATTGTTATAGAATATAATAGGATTAGTTTATATATATATATACCGCATGTACAGAAACACCGAAGTATATCCATACGTTCTTAATGATATCATTAAATGTTTACTTAAAAATTAAAATCCGAATACAGAGTTTAATCGTTGTAAATACATTCAATATGATATATTATTACGTATTTAACAAATTTATCAAATATTTTATGCTCTAAACCCCGGTATTATTTTAGAATTTTTCTTTTAATAATATTATTCGAGCGATTTTTTTAATCTTTAAACGCTAACACAATAAAATATGTTTAATTTTCGAGGGAATTTATTAATCACAATAATAGAATTGGTTTTATTTTTATTTTTTTTACGATCTTTAATAATATTTTACTCTAAAACAAAGTGCAACAGTGAAGTTTTTATAAGTACGAAATTAGGCGCTGTGAAATCTGTGAAGATTTTATCATTCCCAAAGGTTTATTATGTATAAACACTGGTTTAAAAAAATATAATAAAAAAGATGACAAAACTTATTTATAATAAATATAACTTCTTTCATATATATTTTTTCCTAACGTCATGTGATTTATCGTTACTTTTAAATTCAATTTATTAATATACCAATATAATAGCTTGTGCTAAGGTGAAAGAAGATCTCAATCCAATCTCAATCCTTTGTATTATTTTCGCTTTGTTAAGTAAAAAGATACCGTATTTGTTTCAAAATAATATATTTTTTTTTCTCGTCAATACTTTCCAATCTATATAATAAATTAAAAAATATCAAAATATAACAGTTTTCTTTTTTTTTCAATAAAAATATTACGTTATCAAATAATATTATTAAAAAAAAAACTATGAAACCTCAATGTTTTCATTCCAATTGTAATTTATTACAATAAGTTATTTGTTATTGTGTAACCACGAAAAATATATTATCCATAGTATGAACAAAATATGATTTTAATTAAATTTCATAGAAATAAAAATATTCAAAATACATTTTAAGAACAGTAACATATTTTTACAAATTTCGTTATACTTTGTAAATCGTATTTCCTTCGATTTTACTGCCAGAACTAAACTAATCATTATTTATTATAAATAATATAAACGTATATACGTATATACGTATATATAGGTAATTATGTAAAATTTTCTATACTGTAAGAGTCAAAATGTTGTTTTAACAGTTAACCACAATAAAATAAAAGCTAACCTATAACCATTAAAAACGTATCTGCTATTCAATGACTATAAGAGACATCGATTTCAATTTCATTCTGTTTATTTATGCAAGACATGCGAAATGTGTACCTTCAACGGTTAAAGAATAATATGATGTTATTTGTATTTCCAAAAAAAACCAATTCAAATCATATCAAAACATATCCGCTCAAAATTCACTTACACGTTATTATTATTATTATTATTATTATTATTATTAATATTATTATTATTATTTTACATAATCGAAATCTCTTAAACGTAAACAATCGTATTCGCTGTATACAAATATTGATTGTATATGTCCATATTTTATTTAACGATTATTTTACTTGTGTCCGTATATGATTTTGTAATAATATGTGTAGTTATTTCGCACATTAAAAAAGTGTTCGTGCTACAACAGTTCGAATTGAACGTAAAAGAAAAAAAGTTTCTAACGTCACTGTCACTATAGCTGTCTGCATCATTATTAACGACTGCGATAGATGATATTTTAAATATGTTTCACTGGGGCGGAAAACCTTGAGATTTGGGATTTCAATGATATTCAAATATTATTTTTAACTGAATAAGTCCGCGTAAAAAAAAAAAAAAAAAAAGTGGGAGCTAACAACATAACACGCGGAACTGATACAAATCACGTTTCCGCACGATTTCTTTGCCAGACCGTATAACCGGCGAAACAAGCTTTTGGTTTAACCGCTACCCCGCTGTTCGCTGTACCGACTATATATTGTTTCGTTTAGCTGCAAACAGTATTAGCATAAGGTTTTCGCTTTAATGTCCGTTAGAAACGCAATCGTAATATATCTATGTGGGTCAAAAGTGTAAACAGGAATATATTTAATTTAAAAATTGTTGACGAAAATGTTACAAATGTTTAGAGTTATTGCCGCAGTGGTGTTCCCGTACATTTTTTGAAGATTATATACCAGTGGCATAACCATCAGGGAGCAGGGGGACAACTGCCCCAGGGTGCCAAATTTTTTTATGCACATTTGTTCTTCCTGAGTGTCGGTAGATTTGAACATATTTAGTAGTTGGTGCATATAAGTATATCGTACGTCATACTATTATACTTTAATTCTTTCTTTTTTCTTTTTTCTATTTGTGTCATCAAATTTAAAATTTGTTATATAAATATAATTATTCATAAAATCTCAAACAACAATATCTGTTTGTTGCAATATTACGAACACGTTACGATAAACATAAGAGACGTACTGTACATTTATTATGTTAATTGTATTATACCGAGTTTTACAAACTAATCGCGTGCGTTACAAAAACAAAAAAAAAGATAAATAACGCAATCTCTAAAAAAAGTCAACGTCGGCCAAAGATGTTTGATAAATTTCGTACCACCTCAGTACCTCCTTCTAAATCCGCATAGTCAAAAATGTTAAACAACGGGTGTTTTCAAAACTTTTTCCTCTTTCTATCCATACGTATATATTTGATAATTGCTTGATATTATTTGATATATTTGATAATTTGAATTATCTGCCGGTATCGAAAGAATCGAAATGTAAACCGGAAGCTGTATTAAATGACACTTCTCATTAGTATTATTATTATTATTATTATTTTAACCACGCTGGTGATATTTTCCAAAATTCGCTCGCGTCCCTGCACCGAATTGACAGTGACACGCGCGCACAATTTCCATAATCCAACGACGAAAATCTTTTGTTGTATTTACGCGACGCGTTTATCCCGGACATGCTGAGAGTGACCGAGAAAAACGCCGTTAATTTATATGTGTGTGTACACTGTACAGTGGCGAAAACAAAATTTTTTCAATGGAGATGGGGTCCATACTCGTTTAAGCATATCTAGACATTTCAACTAAGAAGGAAAAAAAAACCTTGTATGTGCATAATATAAATTTAAGGCACCTTCATTTACCTCAAGTCATGTGGGGAGGAGAGGTTTAAACCCCGTTGACTCTCCCTTAAAAATACGTCACTCTCTGTACGTGTGTACTCGTTTGACTTGGCCGGAGGAAGGGAACAGTTGTAACGTAAAACGTATCCAGGGAATGTTTTAGGTTGTTGTGGATATTTATTTATCGTTGACGATGGGAGGGCAAAACTCGGTGCTGTTCAACGACGGAATTCCGTTGGATGTTTCTGGTTAATTATTGATATTATATCATATTCTAGCGCTTAGAATAATGTAACATTTCTGTTGGTATTGCGGGAAGTGACTGTTTGTTACAGAGTTCAACGGACTAGTCGCCCGGGGTGTATATATGACTTTTAGAACGTGCGTGTGCGTGTCAATTGACGGGTATAAGCTATTGTGCATTATTGGTGTATACACAGGTACGTAGGGGTGGACAAGTTATCCGATTAATTGTAACTAATTACATGTCACACTTAAATTACGTATCTAGTTACGAGATATTTTAGAAACGTGTAGCTGGTTAAAAGTTACAGTGAAAAAGTTGCACTTACTTATTGATTTCTTCGATAAAATACTGCTAATAAATATTCGTTTGTACGAGGAATTCATTTGAACAATTTATTATTACGTTATTTATAACTAAAATACAAAAGTCAAAAACATACAAATTTATTAATACCCACACGTTGTTTGCGAAATATAATAACTTTTGTCTATGGTTATAGAATTTATATCTCTTAAATACAGTGTTCGAATTTGAAGAAGGGGTTCGGTTTACCGACTTTATAAATACACGTGTAACTTTTATTTATCGATGAAATTCGTAACGGTTCGTGTTTTAAAGTTACTCGAAAAACGCGTAACTGATTACAGATTAGAAACGTAACTCAGTTACGTAACTATAATACACAAAACGTATGATACTGCTCCCCTATCCAGCGGCACCCACGTAAGTCAACAAATATTGTAAATGCACTATAGTAGTCTAATGGAAGGGGTGGGTGGTTGATCTTAGTAGATCGTGTGCATTTAAATTGAATAAAATTGAGGAATCGCGTCTTAATGACAAATTAATACGCGATTGGAAAACCGCATCGAAATGATATAAAAATTAATTATAATGATGTAATTGGCAATTTTTAGTAAAACGAGTCATCGTGTTAAATTAGAAACCTTTATACGTATTAATAATATTTGTGTTTTGTAAATCATTTATGGGTTTAGAAATTTGAAAATGTATTTTTACTCGATGCTGAAACGTATAAAGAGGTATAATAACAACACAGTATTGTTAATAACTTATATTCGCGAAAAGCTTAAATAGTAGGTTTTTCTTTACAACTTAGACCTTGTTTTAATTTGTAATATGACAGTGGTATATTAACGATAGGGGCGAACAAGGTCCGTTCTCGATTCCTTTCGCAGAAAAAAAATTATGTATATAAAAAAAAAAAAAAACGTACTATTCACCAAACTAACCACTAATAAGCTCAAATAATAATGTATGAAAAAAAAAATTAATTTTATTCTTACATCCCTTCCAACTCAAAGGAAAACACTTGAAAATACGCCAATGATAATAAAAAAAAAAGCGGGTGAGCGTTAAAAAATATAACTTCACTGGTTTTTATAAACCCGTGAGCGCCACAGGGCCCCGACCCCGAATTAACTTCTCGCTATATATTATTATTATTATTATTATTATAATTGTTATTATTATTATAATTGTTATTAAACGACGTAACGTGTAAAAACACTCGGCGCGCGAAAATGTTACACCGTGACCGTTGATATTTTCCCATTTCAATTCGCGCCGTTACTTCGTCGGTTTCAAGTACTATTGGCCACACTATCGCGTAATGCGTTTCACTTCAATCAGCACACGCTATACGTATACCCCTAAACACTATGCTATTACACATTATACTGCGTGTATCGTGTCACCATGGCAACGCGATTAGGAGCTCGACAGCCAGGTACATTATACAACTGTGTGTACGTGTGTGTGAGAGAGTCGTTAGACGAGGTGGTGTGGTTGAAAAGAAATAGAAAGTAAAAACGAAATCTTGTATACTATCATCGTACGACGAATAAACTTTTCGTTTTTTCCCCCACACTGCATACACTCCAAGTTTGAAGTTTCACTATAATTTACGTTTTAAGATTTATTAATATTGTAACGTCTTTCTTTTAAACTTTTACAATAGAAAACGACGACGAATTTCGGATTAAAAAAAAAAAAACTGACGTATAATAATATGTTTAGAACACTAGCCATCCACTGTAATAGCTCTTTTATGAAAATAATTTTAAAATTTAAATTTAAAATTATTAATTAAACGTACCTTAATTTTAAAATACTATTTTAAATTTATTTTAATTTTAATTTTAGGATACTACGGCCGGATTTAAAGAATATTGAGCCCTGGGCCAGCCGTGTAGCGAAAACGAACACCACCATCGAACGTATAGAACTTTTCATAAAAAGTTCTAAAATACAAAATACTGCGAACTCATCAGTATTTCAGTCATCAATCGTTTCTTATAAAAATATTTTTATCGTATTAATATTGTTAACACATCCGTTCATATTTATGTTAACAGTAGCTATTATTATCCCGATCGTATCAAAAATCGACATACGCATAATCAATAATAATAATAATAATAATCATAGAAAATAGAATTCAAGAACGCGGCATTCTAATGCTTACAACTCGTACTAAGACCCATGCACGTTGTTAAGTGAACACGATAGAGAGAAACGTTATTCTTTTTACATCTCACTCCCACGGTTACAACCCTTTCGAGTGAGCCGATTATATTTCTGTACGATAACAATTATTGTTAATTGATGATGATTTTTTTTTTTTTTATTCTAACATAATTTTTACAGAAACTAAAGCGATGAATTTTCGACTGTGGGAGGGGGAGGTCTTTGGATTGTCTGGGTCCCGAGAAGGCGTCCCCTTTCACCCCACCCCCATTTAGTACGGGCCCGGTCGATACGATCTCCTTAAAAAAAAAAAAAAAAAAACAATTACTCTCCTCGGGCACTGTGTGAATCCGGCCGCTTTCTTTCAGTTCTCGTAATACTTCTGGACTGGCACAAATTCGTTTATTTACTATCGGTTCCGTCGAACAAATTTATTATTTCTTAGTATTAATTTCTACTTTTTATATTTTTTTTTATTTCAAAAATTCTATTAATATATGTACTACTGGAAACTACAGAGATTCGAACGATTATCATTAGTTATCGAAACTTTTGAATAAGTAAAAAAAAATAAAAAATAAAGTTTTCTCGAAATTCTCGTACTGTACACACACACACACGATTTTCGACTTGTGTGACAGAGTGCTGTTGATTGCACGCGACGAGCGTATCGACCGACCGCCGGCGGGGAGTTTTTTTTTTTTCGATTTCCTCGAGAGAGAAAAAAAACCCCCTCGGCGGACTCCGTACCCTTGTGCGAGATTTAAAGGTCAATCAGGCAATTCACTTTGCCGACCGACCTCAACGACCTTTTCCGAAAAATATCGTTTCGTTTGCGTACACACATCACACGAGTTATAAATATCATGATGCGGTATAAATGACGGCGTTTCAGAAACGTATTTTGGCGCACACACCACTCGTACACACACAGACGTGGCGCGAACGATAGAAATCGCAATCGATGACCGCGTCGACGAGTGCGGGAAGGAGGGGAGGTAGAGAAAAATTCGCTCGGTGTTTGGGGGGGGGGAGGGGGGAACGAAACGCCGTTACCAAAACGAACGAGTTGAGCGTTTTTTAATAAAAAAAAAAAACAAAAATAACAGTCGTACTATATAACGGCAGTGCGTTTTTCTTCTGTTTTTACCTGCAGGCAATCGCCGTCGCCGTCGCCGTCGTCGTCGTCGCGCCGTTTGTTTCAGAGCCGCGTCGACGACGGCCGTACTCCACCGCGATACGACGGAACGCGCTGATCGTCCAACGGCCGTCGTTGCACCATTTTTTTGCGCCGCAACGATCCTCCGCGGTCAGTGGTGTTGGTGCCCACCGCGACGACGAGACGGTTTGTTTCGCGTGCCGTCCCCGCACTAATCCCCTTAACCCCCTCCCCCCAAAAAAAACCCCCGACGACGACGCCGATGATTCCGTCTCGCGCGATTATCGTTACACAAACGTACAATAAGTATCGGTGCGAAACGCGTGTGAAGGGGAAGAGAGATGTGACGGCGATGATAGCCGGTCGTAGAGATAAAAAGGAATTAGAAAAAAAAAAAAAAATGTGCAAAAAACGTATGCGAAAGAAATAAATAACGCGACGAGGAAATATATATGTATATGACACGCGACGGATATTTGAGAGAATTGAAAACGAAAGAAAAATCTCTTAATTCGAAACAAAAAAAAAAAAAAAAAAAAAGTAAAAAAAAAAAAAACCACTACGCCGTCGCCGCGCTGTTATTATGACCCGCCGTCGTCGACAACAGAGCACAGCTGGCTTGCAGCGGACGGACGCGGCCGCGTTACTGGGGCACGTTCGATTCGGGCGAAAAACCCGTGGCCCGTGCGCCACTGCTACAACAACGGCGGCGGTTTTCCGCCAGATGGCGGAATGCGCATGACCAAATATGACCCCGGTCGCGCGATGGGGTTTATTGAACAACAAACGCACGACGACTCTCGTATTCCGGGAGACGAGTGGCGCACCGTCGTCGTCGTCGTCGTCGTCGGCGGCGGCGAATAAATAAAAGAAGAGGGGAAGAAAAAAAAAAGGAGAAAATCGCCGCGCGGCCCTCTCCGAACGCACGCGACTGTATTGTGTACGCAAACACGGCGACGGCGCGGGGTTGGTTACACGCGTTTTACGGTTTTTACGCGATTCAATCGGAATGATAATATGTTTGTCGCGCCAACGCTCGTGTCGACCTCTCTGTTCGAATCATTCGATACGAAAATGAGACCGAGGAAGGGGTTTTTTTTTAAGAAAAAATTCGTAATCGATCTACACAACAGATCGCATTTATTATTATGCACGCGCGTACCGTTGGTTGACGACACGTCGTTAATGTGTTGACGGCAGGGGCGTATACAAGGGGGGGGGGAGCGATGGGGCGATCGCCCCTCCCCCCTAGATACTTTTGTATGTACCTATATCCACTGACAACTAAAATTAATCGAACTAAAACTAAAATGTAATAAAACATTTTTTTTTATTTAAAACTTATTTTTTTCATATAATTTTTCGATAATTCTAAGTTAGCAGCAGATTCGACGGGCCGTTTTTCTACTCGCCCCACCCCCCCCCCTAGGGGATGAAGTAAATACGCCCCTGGTTGACGGGCGTATAAAGTATTGTGGAATCCGCGGTACACAAATCCTAGACCGGTAAGAATGTGTGTGTGTGTGTGTGGGGAACGCCAGGCATCGGCAGAAAAAAACGCGGTTTCCCCATCGTTTTTATCGTAATATTTTTAATAACACAATATTATGTACCCTACCGGCGGCGTGTCGTGTATGCAATTTCTAGTGCGTTCCGGTAATGCGTCTGACCGGCGTATTCGTTTTTTTTTTTTTGTACGTTATAATTGTTCCGTACAGAATATACGACGCGACGATAATTTATATTCGTTAATTGTATTATTATTTATTTTATATTCGTTATATTATTATGTTACGCGTCGATCGATTCGTCCGTCGTAAAGTTTATTACGGATTTTTTTCTTTTTTTTTTTTTACCCCGATGCCAAATACTCCCCAGAGGGTCAAACCGAGCGAAAATAATTGTCGCTGTCACCCTTAGGCGCACATACGACCCTAGAGCCAGCGAGCGGCGGCGGCGGCGGCAGTGGACACATACGACGAGTCCGCAACTGCCACGACGCGGACTATTGCAATAAAACGCGTGATTTGTATTCTGTGAAAATATAAACCGCGATGGCGCCCGTTATTTATTATATTTGATTTGATTTTTTTTCTTTTTTTTTTTTTTACAACATATATTTTACATACCCGCGTACAATTCACGTCCAAATAGTTTTGTCGAAAGCGATTCTTTTCCTCTATACGCGTATTTATATCACGTTGTACGTAATCCGTATTTTCAGAAAAAAAAAACTCTAGTCCGCACTACACGTTATGTGCGAGAAAACACAGTTTTGATTTTTCGTAATTTTTTTTAATGTTATTTTTGAAAATTGTTATTCGCTATGGCTTGTGACAGCAGGTGTAATTAGACATTTGTTCGGCCGTAACACGTAAATATTGTTGATTATACAAATTACACGACAATTATTGTTTTCGATAATATGATTATGTAAAAAATAAATAATTGTTATTCATTTTTTGTGCGCGTCCGTTAGGTTTTAGCGTAATTTTATTAATCGAAAAATACAATACGCAATTAATAACGAATTTTAGTATTTTTTAATTCTTTTTTTTTTTTCGTGGACATTTAATACGAGAAAAAACATTTTCGTGTATTTTTTTCAATATTATTATTTCATCTCTTAAGCCTTTACCGAATCACATTCCCGTGGCTATTTAATTTTACACAAATTTATAAATTCAATATAAGATGATAATGTTTATAATTTATAATATATATATATTATTTTTTTTTTTGAAATAAAGTGAATTATTTATTTTATATTTATTATAAAAATTAAATTTTTAAAAAATGAGTGGTGAATGAAATGTGACACGATGATTGTTAGTAATTTAATAATAATTTTAATTTTATATCGGTGTAAAATTTGGTAAGCAACGATATAAAAATTGACTTTTACTTAAAAAAAGTTAAAAAAAATTTGTAAAAATCGTTTATTAATATTTCCAAAGTATTCTAAGTGTAAAAATTAAATAATTTATTGTTGGCACTCAAAATTATTTTTATAAAAACAGGCACAACAAAAGGTTTGTGTAAAAGTCAAAAAAAATTAAATAATAATATAAACTAATTTTTGATTATGAAAAGATATCGACATATTATTTATACGCATTTCACGTACATAATATTCTTATCGATAAATCAATAACTACGCCGTAATACGTTTGTAAAATTATCCTTTTCTTTCTACGTTCATGTCAACAATACGAGTATTGCGAATAAAAAAAAAAAAACTTCAATGGGTTTTCGTTGCTATCGACGGATTATAATATTTAAAATAATTAGTGTTTAATATTTATTTATTACCTAGCACAAATATTGAAAACACCGTTACAATATGAAAACTGAGAAAACATTTTTTGAAAGCTTCGTTACATATATGTATTAAAAATCATCCATCAACTATTAATATGTAATTTTTTTTTATATGTGTGTGTGTGTGTGTGTGTGTGTAAATATCGATAGAATAATTTTAGATTCTGTGAGAAAAACGAGAAATGTTTTACAATGATGCATGTGTGTTTTCCGGGTAAATACTTTTCGGCGTTACGAATATACCGAAAATGTTTGCGTGTAACTCGCACTCAATCGATAGGAAAATGGGTTCGATTACAATGTTTTGAATACAAAAAAATTAAAAAAAATACACTTCGTTTTACGTACAGAAAAAGCTACTGACAAATTCATAAAAACTTCAAGTTCCATTTTAAGTCACGATGATAAATCGTTTTTCGATTAAAAAAAAAAATAATAAAAATAATAAAACGACTCAATTCCCAACACGCCACATTGCCCAATATAATGAATCTTCCCGAAAGCCGAAACGCAGTGTATATCAATTCAAAATTGAATTTCTCGAAACGTCGTACCACAATAATTGCTCTTGTATTCTCTTAAATTCAAATAAGTAATACGTTATAGAAATAAATTTTATACGCAAACAATCTGATGGTAATTTCACGAGGAGGAAAGTTTGAAAAAATTGAAGAGAAGATAAGTGGAAAATTAATGAGGCAAAATAACCTAAAGCCGAAGCCTGATAAAACACGAGCATGTGCATACACACGAGACGGTAGAGTTTCACGGAGTCCTGTCTCTGCACGTGATCGAGTCCTAAAAAGAAACACACAACATTAATGTAGGGGTATGCGGGAAAAATTTCAAAAACTGCAATCAATTCAATTTAAAAGGCGGTATTTATAATTTGTAAATTAGTTACAGGAATCAACAGTAAAATTTCTAAGGGCAAATTAAAAAAAAAATAATAATAATTTAAACACCTAAAACGTATTATTTTTGTAATAAATTAACTTTTATAGAATTGAAACAAAACGGTGTATTAAATACGTCTTCATTACCGCAATATTATTATTGATAATACGCTATTATAGCCGGGTATATTAATGTTTTGTCTTTTCGCACTAAACTCTATATACGAGACCATCGGTTCGCAGAGCATAGAATGAGGTATGGAAATTTGTCTTCGGTTCGTCGCCCTCTCGAAAACTACTTTGTACATATAGTTTTCTCGGCGTTAATTCTTGAGGGCACCGCAAGTTTATGTCACGATTACCGTATTGTATTGTATGATAACCCGCCTAAAATTTATAACATTGATTTTTTTCCCTCTCCGTTGTGTACACGTCCGTGTTCGTAAGCGTCGTTAAAACTCTCTTTTTCTTTTTAATACTCTTTTCGGCGAACCGCGGCATATTTAAATACACAAAACATTTATTATGTTTCCAAATAAACCTAACTATAAACTCACAGGCGTTGTCAGCGGATTAATATAGCGTAGTAATAAATCGTAGATTTATAAAAGAAAAAAAAAATATGGAAGAAAATTTCAGTAGTTTCGACAATTTATTTATTATCGTTAGATTCCTGCAGTTAGAGGGCACTGTGGATAGGAAATTAAAACGTATTCACAATGCTATGTGTTATTAATTCTAACGTTAACGCTATTTATTGTTACGCGTACCACTGTCGCGGATATATTTTAAACACACCGGTACCCTCGTCATAATGTCAGAAACAGATGGCAAATGAGAATTTAAAATAATAATTCCTATGAATTGAGCGGCGGTCAGCTACATTATACGTTATTCGTCGGAAAAATTTACTTTATAAAGGTCGCGTTGTGCGGGGTATTATGGAACTGTGCCGCGCGTCACTTTTCGGCGTATTACCACCTAAACTTGTGTGCAGTAATCCGAATACAGCTGTATTCAGAGAATAATTTTTAAGTATTCCCCGAATACTTCTTAAATAATTTTTTCGAAAGCATTCCGAACACAATGTGTGCCGAATATTTTTTTTAAAACTCAAAATCATTTTTCAAATATTACCTGCATAAAAATAATGACTTAAATGTGTAAAAAGTAATTATTTCAGAAAAAAGAAACAACAGCGAGCAACAACTATAGCGGTAGGTAATAAATATTTAAAACGACATCAATTATTCTATCGATACACATTGTTACGTATTTGGTGTTTGAACCTCCCCATCCGGGTATTCGGATAATCAAGTGCATTTCATTATTATGTAATTAATTGTGCTACGTTTTGTAATTAATCGATATTAATAATTTACTTATTAGTTTTTGCGTTAGTATATTATATAAACGCAGAATTTGAAAATATAATAATAATATATTAAACCTCCCAAATACATATTGATAACTGTTTGAATTCGATTTAATAATATAAATATGTAATATTACTATATTTGATGTTTGTATTACTGAAAACTAGTAAAAAGAAAAGGTATTTTAAAAGTATTTGGAATGCTCTTTACGAAGTATTAAAAAAACTCGAGAGAATGAAATATTCCGCGAATGCATATTCTGAATAAATATTTTTCCTGGTGTATTCGGAATATTCCAAAAAAAATTATTTTACCCAAGTCTGGATATTATCGATATATTATTACGATAGCAGGACTCGTTTAATTTTTTCTTTTTTTTTTTTAAATAGCGTTACAATATTCCTTATATATTATTGTATAATATTTCAAAAGCCATTATTTTATCAACTTTTCATTATAATATGCACGAGAATATACGTGTAAAATGCCACGGTTTTCGGAGGGCGATTAATGCCGCGGCTCGTGTTCGCACATTTTAAAGATATCTTCTCACAACGATCAGGGTGCGCGTATGTACTACGAAAATTAATTACGAAATCTCTTTGATCGCTATTTATACATTATTCACGCTGTTATATGCGTAAACACGCGTTTGTTAATAAAATAATAATAATAATAATAAAAAAACAGCGAAAAAACGACGTGTGCTGGAAATTCGGAATTCCGACAAAAGCAAACACAACTTGGGAAAATAAACAAAGCCCGCCGGGTGTTGTGGATGTCGCTTAAGTGAATCACGCTATTAGATAAAACATTTTAGAGTTCTGTTATTTTTACTATGGAATTCGCACTCAATAAAACGATTCCGAGTGTTTCGGTGTCACGTTATTAATATAATACGATAATGAATCATTTTTATGAAATCGCGTTTTTTTACAAAAATGTTAAGTCGTTTTTTCTGGGGGGGGGGAGGGGTCACGTTTAAAAATCTATTGAGAAAATCGAAAAATAAAAGTATAAAATCGCATAAAAATTTTCTATAGAAAAATGGGTACGAGTGTAATGATATCCAAACTCCCACTAGCCGAAAAAAATAAAATGAACGTTATTTTAAAACCCAATAGTTTTCTCGCTAAATTCTAGAAAATACTATTCTCGTATCAATAATGATAATATGTTAACCTGTTAAATAAAT
The DNA here is from genome assembly GCA_032441825.1 of Chaetogeoica ovagalla. Lineage (NCBI taxonomy): Eukaryota > Metazoa > Arthropoda > Insecta > Hemiptera > Aphididae > Chaetogeoica > Chaetogeoica ovagalla. The sequence goes on along the minus strand of CM063738.1, from coordinate 1,485,842 downwards.
ATTATTTATATTGTTACGTATACCTATTTATAGATTAATATATTATTCTAAGTCCATTCGGCGTTATTTAATTTTTTTCACTCTAAGCGTTGTGTCATAATTCGGTCATTCGTTTTCACTACGATTATAATATTGTTCAAGTTCATTGGGCGTGTAACGAAAAGAAAAAATCCCCGCATACGCTAAATAAATTAAATCGGTCGGGCGGGAGAAAGGAGTTGTTAAAAGTGAAGACGTGTGTATGCACGGGCGTGTGCTTTTTCTACGGTTTCGGTAAATTAAACGCGGTAAAGTAAAAAGTGCGAACGGTTTAAACGAATGACGGTGGGTTATAATAATTACACGTTGTCATTTTCCCAACGAATCTCGTTTATGTATTTTGTGCTCGATTTAAACTCATATTAAATGGTCGCGGCATTCACGTCGCCTATGTGCGGTTTCCGAAAGGAATACATGATATGTGCATAGTATACATGACGCATTTAATTTTCGTCAAAAGCGTGCGACGACGAATCCTCCGCGTCGGGTTTTCTCGATTACGCGCCACTAAAATTGAACGCGACCCGCTGTTACCACCGATTTAAATATATATTATATTCGCCTCGACAGATCTGACCGCCGCGTACTGAAAGACCGGCAAAACTCTAAATTCAATAGTACATCTCGTGTCGCGCACATTAGTTTACACGTCAATAACGCGGGAATCACAATATTACTCGCATAGGGAATATAACATAAATAAAAAATATATATATATATATATATATATCAAAATGTATAATTAAATATACAATAAAAGCCAAAGAGTATTAAATAAAATAAAATAAAAGAAGGTTGTTGTAGAAATTATTTTATTACTACCGGTTTCGACAAAAAGTCATCATCGGGTAAAAATAAAATAATAATAAAATAATTTATACAACAACCTTCTTTTATTTTATTTTATTTAATACTCTTTGAAATTTATTTTATATTTAATTATACATTTTGATATATATATATATATATTTATTTTATATATTTTTTTTTATTTATTATCACGAGTATTAACTTATAATTATTTATTTCTATCTTTTTGATTATTTATTTTTACAAATCCTTTTGATTTTTATTTTTCAAAATTCCTCTTTGTTTTTACTATTTTATTATTGAATATAATATAATAATGAATACACGCTTGAGGAATTTTTTTTTTTTTTTTTTGTGAGCGGGATTGGCTATATATTTTTTGCAATACGTGTTCTTAATATTTATGAGATACAATTTACATGTATAAGTTATAACTTATATAATACTTTCGATTCAATAGTATAACGCGGACAATGTTGTCCGTCGTCAACTCCGTCCGAATTGAACTTGAGATCTCGGACGCACGAGATACGTCTGCCCGCGTTTTAAAAGAATTATTTTTTACATTCCGAGTAAAGCTAAGGGTGTATTGGTTTTATGATACGTTTATAATCATTATTATTATTTTTATTTTTTTAATTCAGCCGGTATTATTTATATTTTCTTTGACGCGCCCGAAAGAACGGGGAAGACGCTTCTGATAAATTTGTTGTTATGGCCATAAACTTTACCGGAGAAAATGTCCGACAATAATTAATACCAAAAAATTCATCTAATCTCATCGAGTGAAAAAATACCCTTCGATTTCAAACGATTGCCTGTCGAACTTTGTTTTTATCGTTCACAATCGATAAAGTGCAATGACAATCCCTGAAGATAACACGCGACGTCGTTCCATATACGGATAACCCATCATATTTCTTCTCTCACAATCAGGCGATAAATGTCGCACTCTTTTCAAGTAATTTCTATGTCTAAAAATCTACACAATATTCTCGCTTCTAATAATCGTAACACCACTCACACTGCCGTTTGCCTGTCTTCAAACTGTTTTCACGCGAATAATTCTGAGTAATTATATAATAATTTTTAGAAATTGGTGAACTCGGGCAACGCCGAATCAGGATAGACAGTCATGGATATAGCATAATATAGTACGCTCGTACGGCGACAATTAACTCTCATCGAGTATTTAACGGGGAAAAAAATTTAATTAATTTTATTTTATTATTTAATTTCTAAATAATATTATGCCCGTTAAGTCAAACTTTTTTTTTGTCACGCGTGAGAGTTCTTTATATCCGTTAATATCACGGTGCACACAATCACGAAGAAAATATTATGTACTCACTCCTTAACACGGAATAAATCTATATACAATTTTTATTTATAATTTCCATGTTCCATGCGATACGCGTATCAGTGTTCAAAATAAATAAAAAGAAATTCTACGATAATTTATTTTTGGCCTTACGGACACATTACACTTTTATTTTTATGTCGAGTCCATAAAAAGAAATCTAATACGAAATTTAATGATTTTACCGATAAGAATTCTTATTATACCAATTAAGTCTTCTTGTTTACAACAAAAAAAAAAACAACATTTTCGCTAAGTCAATCATTTAATTTTGTTTAAAATGTTGTAGAATCATCGACAATTGATACCATCACACACATTTCAGATACGTTAAATTACTATTATTTTTACAGTGTCGTAAAATAACAAAAATTTCATAATGTAATTCTGTAAAAAAAAAAAAAAAAAAAACGTTTAATATATAATTTAGCTTGTGAACAAAATACCGAGTGATTTACGTTTTTCAAATTTTCCATTTTGGACCAATAACAATCAGGTTACAACGGTGGTAACTGACAACACATTACATTTAATCAAAATCACAACGAAACGTACATAATATAATACATATCGAAATTTTCTTGTATAAAAGAATCGAAATTTATTGGTTTGATTAGATACTCGAGTAGAAAAATTAAAAACAAAAAAAGTGTATCAATAAATAAATATTTAATTAAATAATATCGTTAAAAAAATAATAATAATATTTACAAATAAAGCGAAATCGCAACGATCAAGTACAATTTACGTTACACGTTAATATTCGTTTATATATTACCAGAAAATTGTATCAAAATATGTTTTTAATAAAAACCGATTCTTTCCAATCACTTCTAAAAAAATTATAAATATTAATTTGATCATTCGTAGAGTTTCCTCATTCAAATGTAATAAGTAAATCGTCATTTGTGCGTAAAATAAATAAATTAATACGTGTTCGTATATTATATACAAGTGATTGTATTAAACAACGGATCGTTAATATTATGAAATTCAGTTGTCACGTGTTAGTAATTGATAGACGTTAGTTTCGTTTGGATCTTAAATTTTTTTCAAAAATGAATTAGCTTTTATTCATTAGTTATTAAAATGTTTATTATTTCGGCAGTAATCCGATAACAAAGCATATGCGTATGATTATAATCGGATTCGTCTATCTTAAAATTATGTCTAATCATTCAAACAATATTAACGTAGTTATAGTATTATTTTATCCATCACAATATATATATAGCGCTATAATACATAATAAAATCGATCAATCCGTATTGTCTTCTATAACAACAATATTAATATTGTATAATTAAATTTTTGTTAAGGTATTCTATTGTACATATTTATGTATTATAGATTAGTAATATTACTTTATTAAAAATTATTTTACAGAATACGCACTGTTGTACGAAAATTAAAGGACTGTAGTTAAAACACCGTTACATATAAACGTAACTAACAAGTAACGACGAAGGACGAATTAAGTCGTTTTATTGCCCACGGTTTAATTGATTTCAATTGAACAGTCTGCTAAACGAGAGATTAATACTCTAATAATTTTAGTTGCATAAAATTCTAATATAATAAATTCTAATATTCTAATATATAAATTTAAATAAAAACGTATACTTATATTGTTTAGTGTTTGTGAAACATAATATAATTTACAATATTTTCAAAATGTTTACCTATTAATTCGATGGAAAAACATATTATTATTGAATAAAGATGTACCGTATTTTCAATAATCAATAATTGTTTAAATATATTTAAAAATATTAATAAAATCATTGTGTGCGTATGAGTTCACTATTAATCTTATCCATGTATATAATATATACTCGAACTAAATTTTATCTTAGCAAACCGTTACAAATAATATAATAACAATAAGGCAGTACTTTAAGTGTTTTGAACGTGTAACACGTACTTATCACTAATAACGTGACAGAAATGCGAATTTCCTTTTAAGATGTTGTATAGAGATTATAATGAAAGCTTATATGAACTCTTTGTTTGTACTATAAATCAAATTAAAATCGTTTCATCACTGTGTCCAAACACAAGTCACGACAGTAATATATGTAAATCATAAGAATTAAAATATTTATAGGGTTTACATACACTTATATTAATAAATATTTGGTTAATATTTTATATGATTCCAGATTTCATATATTTATGTCACCGTGACTCGCTGATAACAGACTTTTGGTTTAAATCTTTATACATCTACGTAGCTCGACTATCTCTTTACAACGTACTAAATTCAAAATTTCAATTTAAAATAACATGAACGACGTACACAATTAATGGTGAAATGAGCTAATATAATCATTAATATTATACAATGTATTTAAATCGTCGCTATTTTCGTGTGTAATAACTAAGAGATTACCTATAACTTAAACGATATGCTTTTAAACACAAAAAGCGTTGTAAACAAATAAACTCGTTTCAAAATAAAAAAAAATTCATATTAATATGGTAATCTTCTTGAAACATAAATAATAAATGTATATGTAGAAAGAAGGTATCCGAATAGAAGGTGTGAGCATAACTTACATAATCAAATAATAATAAAAATCTTTACAGTTATATAATTACTAGTGTTATGGCACTGAATAAAACGAAGGGGACTGCATCGAAAATATATTTTTTTTCTTCTCTTAAAACTATAAAAGACTACTAGCTCTAATTATAATAACAAAACGTCGTATGTATTTTTGATTTTATATATTTTTCGAAACATTATTTAATAATAGTAAAACGAAAAAGAATAATTTAAATACAATAGATCAGCAATGTATTATATCATAATACTTTCTATTTTCTTTTCGTTATACAAGTGTATCTATTGATAAAATTATCTTTAAAAACACATCATTGTAAAAACAAACAATATTATTCTTCGCTTCATTCAGACTTTAAAACCAATCAAATTCTCGTTTTGGACATGGCCGATTATTTTATTTTTCGAAAACTCATATACATAATATTTTTATACATTGCATTAAATATTATTAATATTTTAATTAATTATAATAAAACACTATATTATATAGCATCGCTCACAAACATTATTTCGAACTCAATGATTTATTATTACTTTTAAATTCAAAACAATACTACAATATTAAAATCACATATGAAGTAACTGAAATGAGCCGGATATCCACAGCGTCGCCCGCGTATTGTCATTTTTTTACTTTATTAAAATATATTGAATTGTATTGTTTTGTACGAATGAAAAATTTAATACGAATTGATATTTTTCCGTGTTGTGGTAAATTTAGTGATGGGAGTGAAATATTAGTTTTGTCCTTAAAATAATTTATTCGTAATAATATAATAGTTATACTTAATAATACTTTGATAATTAAACATAATTTGATGCTTACGTAAAAAAAACATTAAACTGTATTTATTGATTTATTTTACAAGAAATTATTTAAAATATTTCATCAATGAATTATATATGTATATTGTAGTTCTCTTAGTTTTTAAGTAATCTATTTTTGAATAATATCGCCTAAAAAAATGTTGTATGTATAACTTATATTCAATGTGCTTCTAAAATAATTAATTTTAAAAAAAAAGTAATTGTTGAAATTCATAAAATCTAATAATCGTAATATTTCTGAGATATTATTTATTTGAATTGTATGACTAATATAGACGATATATATAAAATCATATTTATACTACTGCTATCTAAATCACTCAAATTAAAGTATCTATATACAATAAATAATTAATCTTTGTTATAATTAGATGATAAAAAATTATTTTCAGGTATTACCAATTCAAATATAGTACTTAAGTTAAAATAACTATATATATATATATATATACACATATAGTTTATGAACAATGTCCTTGAGATAAATTTGTTTCGAAGTTGTGTATTTGTTAAAAATTACATAGAGAAAACGATGAACTATATGGCATGTTATTAATATTATTTTTAATATTTCTTTGAAACATTTTTAAATTTATTATGTATTTATATATGCAGTTCTCCCAAAATCAAATTTATATGTCAGTATCTACATTTATTTCGTAAAGTAATTATGCGATTATTTTTTAAAACATGTTTCGCAAAAAATTTTAATTCGGATTTAACTGATTTTAATTTTATTTCCAAAACGCATTCTTCGTTGCATTAAAATTTCAATCCGTTATATCAATATAGAATTTATCACAATCACATTTTTAGTTTATAAATCCCCGTACAATTAAATGTATTAAAACTATCGTTTGTAAATATTGTTCCACGTTATAATTTGCTTAATTGAATTATTATTATTATTAAATATTGTACTCCTTTTAAATAATCTAAATCTAATAAATAATATAATAAAATAATGCGATACGATATAATGAATACATAATATAAAGTATCTGTACATTGGCTGGTTTAAGGCGTGAGAAATACTCTAGAATCGCCTCTATATAGTATAGATCCTTATCAGCGTAATATATTTTTTTTTATATCATTATTTTGTTGGGATTTTAAAGTGTCTTTTTTGGCGAAATACGCGCATGAGCACGCCACATATAATCGCCCCCCGGAGCCTCATAAGAAAATCGTGGTTTTTTTTTTTTTTTGTAATGCATACACACACATTCGAAACTTTGAGTGTTTGAGCTTTATTGATCGTCGCGTCATAAATGCTATTTTTAAAGGCAATTGCGGCCTTTTGAATTGAAAGGGCAAATCCGTCGGCATTACCGGAATGCTCGGAATTAAAACACTTTCTCCTCTTGCTTGTCCGCAGTCATAATAATCTCCCTTATACTGTGATATTTCGCCTCGGATCTGTAATCGCGTACGGGCCTACCTAACCTATAGAATGGCTTGTAGTTCGTGGTGAGAAACCTTACCGATAAATTCCCCTGCGTCGGGCCATTGTACAGAGTCTTATTAATTTACACAGTAGTAGTAATAATTGTTTATTTTATAAATACAATTATATTTCAATTAGAAAAATGAAAAAAAAAATGCCTACCAAAAGCGAACTGGAATAAGAGACCAGAGTTCATAAACTAATTGAATTGTATAAAAAATAAAAGAAAAAAAACGTGACAGATATTACATTTTCATCGGGGGAAAATTAATATATGACAAATATAACATTATTCGCTTTCACCGCGAACTTAATAAAAACAATTACGACGATAGCGACAAAATGGAATTACGAAAACGTTTGGTGTATAAAAATGCAATAATAAGGGATTGAACAATATAACAATATTCAATCGTGCAGTAAAATTAATTTAACAATTCAATACTTTCAATATTAATACGATTCGTTATTGTTATTATTATTTTTTTTTTTTTTGCAAGCGATCGAACCGCATCACTGTATTTTCGTAACGCGTTTCAACGGACGTCAACGTAATAATATGACGTTTCGATACGATTGTGCGTCACGCTGCCGATGTTCGGAAAATATCAAACGAAAATTGTGAACGTTATAATAATAATATTGTTACATTTGTTTTAATACGTGAGCTACCGTACGTACACGAATATAATTACGTTTTAATTAAATTTTTTCACCCGGTTTTTTGACCTCCTCTTCCTCCTCCGGCGGACGGAGTGCCGAACGATTATTGCGACGAAAACGGCCGAACGACGCAACGCGGGTAGTGGGAAACGATAATAATAATAACAATAATAATAATAATAAAATAATAATAATAATAATAACAATAATAATAATAATAATAATAATAATGAATAACAATAAAATATATTATAAACAATATTTTCCGGTACAAGTGGTTACACGTCATTGGCACAACACACAACACCTTCCCTATTGGCAATTCGCGTATGAAATTATTTTTCATTCATCGGTACGAGGCGTACACACACACACGCCCGCGCGCGTATACGATAATAAAATCGTCACAGATATTTCGCGTTATAAAACACGTGTGTAAATGGACTGCTCTACTATAACCGATGATGCGAAATGCGCTAATGTTAGTGTGTAAACGTCGATTGACTTTTGTCGGTAGATGCCTATCGGGAGCTTTCGGTGAAGGGGATGACGGTTTAGAAAACGATGATTTTTTTTTTTCGAGGAATTTAAATTACTTTGGCCGATACGCGAAAAAAGTAGTGCTTAGTACATTTTTTGTTCCTAATAATAATAATTTTAATAGAGATAAAACGAAGACTAGAAAAGAATAGGATAGGAATGATAATAGAAGGTATTCTTGTATCAATGATAAGATTTGCAGACGATATAGTTTCACTCGCTACAACAGAAGAAGATTTACAAACAACACTCAATGAAATGGATAACATATTTTTAACGTTCAAATTAAATATAAATACAACAAAGACAAAAGTAGCGATATGCAGCAAACAAAATGAACCAACAGTTAATATATCCCTTAAATGAAACAAAATAGAACGAGTAAATCAATTTAAATATTTAGGAACCGTAATAATCAATGATGGAAGATCAGAAAAGGAAATAAAAAGTAGAATAGGACAAGCAAAAAAAGCATTCTCACTTAAGAGTAAATTACTGACATCGAAAAATGTTGATGATCTAAGGAACAAGAAAACGTTTAATTAAAACATATGTATGGAGTATGGCATTATACGGAAGTGAAACATGGACGCTGAACAAAAAAGATGAAACCACATTAGTGATCTAGAAATGTGGTGTTGGCGAAAAATGGAAAAAATAAAATGGACGGAAATGAAAACAAATGAAGGAGTGTTAGAATTAGTCAGTCCAAGAGAAAAGAACCTTCTTAAATAGTCTAAGATCAAGGCGATGACATAATATGATAGGTCATACGCTGATACACAACAAAGAACTCCATGGCGCAATACTAGAAGGTATGATAGAAGGGAAGCGTGGAAGAGGAAGACCAAGAACGAGTTATATGAGTCAAATAATCAAGAGTTAATTCATACAAACAGTTAAAAGATAAAGCACAAGATAGAGAATCGTGGAGAGAACCATTAATGTCAACCAATCTACGTATTGAACACTAAAAAAATAAAATTTACGTCCGTGTGAAATTTTTGAACCGTTTTAATACCTACCGCGGATTAATTTGCCTGTTTTTTTTTATTTTTTTTTTTGTAATATTATAATTACGGTAAATTATAAAATTTAACTTATATGTTATATACGTTCGTATAATTTCAATAATATTTGTGCGTGAATATTAGATATTTATAATACTTTTTGTAACGCGAAAAAATCCCTAGGTGGAACGCCGCGATATTGTTCACAATATTTCATGCCGTCATGTATTTAAAATTATGTAAAAAGAAAATAAATGTTGTCGCGCTATAATAATACGTTCTTTAAAGTTTTTTATTATTATTAATTCAGGCTAGATTTATATGTTTTTAATTGCAGTATGCGTATTCATCATTATGTTTTTTTATCTACGATAAATGTGAATTAGAAAGAACGTAGTTTGGAAATTGACTTTATCATTTATTACACACTACTGCAGATCACACCACAATATTTCAAAAAACATATCTATTGAAAAACATTATGATGACCAGTCGTTTTATCGTAACAAATTCCATGTTTGAACAAATTTGTCAGTATAACCACTTGCTGCGGGTGTGATTCATATATTATGTATTCGTATACTTGACACTATAATAGACTTTCTAACCCGTTGTTGATCGAACAGTATTGCATTAATAAGCTTCACCTATAAAAAAAAAATAAATGAATACTGTTTTTACCGTTTTATTTTGTGTCGTACAGACGGCTGTTATGCGGCAATTCAATGTTATGTGTATACCTACCTACGCGCGTAGACGAGAAGCAGACGTCGAATTCAATTCCCATAATATTTTCTATTCTCATTTATCGTCAACATTAAACGAAATCGCAATAAAATGGCCCCACCTCAAAAAAAAAAAACTCTGCGCAGTCTGCGGCGATCTCTCGAAAATCCTTTCACCACTCCACCGCAGTATTTATAGTGTACTAATACACGTTAAATACGGTTCATTGATGCTCGTTACGTGAATGTCATCATACAGAGGATTTTCATTCACAATTGGACCGAATTTTTGATCACGTAAACAAAGTAGGTGTATATATACACGTTTATCGGACCGACGACTAAGGAATGCCAATGAATTTTGAATCGATCGGCATTTTTGTGATACGCGTTTATGTCAGTATATATATATATATATATATATATATATATATATATATAATAATTATCACACAACTGTGCGGTGTTACAACAACACATAGTGTAAGTATATATAATCCTACAATGACAAGGATGAAAAAAAAAACTCGATAATTTACGCGGTTTAAAGAAAAATATACTTAACCCGCCCTCGTTAGTTATACCGTTATAAGCACGTAGATATTGATATAATATTATGATTGTGCGTCTTTACGTTGGTAAAAGAGAAAAAAAATAAATAGCTAATTTATAAAACCAAAATACGTATTTCGTTTCCGTGAACGAATGATTCCACCGCGGTATGAGCAATCGGATTTTATTTATTTCGGCAAGTCTTACGATTTTTTTGTATTTTTAACGCGTATTTCAGATTTTTTTTTTCTGAAAACTTATTGCGAAAACGATCTCGGCTTTCCTGTTTAAAGAGATTGAAGACATAATATCTCAGAACGACACTACGGAGCAGGGGCGCCGAACTGGGCACCCTCAGGTATTGTAAAAACAATATCTCTAATGAACGGGTGGTCCTCACTCCCCAGAGATTGGCCCGCAGACGGTAATAATTATTATAGTTTAGACTTTTTTACAATTTATATAACTAAGCAGTAAGTTCTTCGAGGTTGCATTTACCGTCACGCGCCACTACGTCAGTGTGTTTTGCCGTTAAAGCATTTATATACGATTCAATAACATGTAACCATGTTATAGTCACCACAAATAATAATAATACATATAATATTTAATACATAGACCTATAAAGTAATAGGTTATATAAGTCTATGATTTAATACGATTAAACATTCGGCGGGTATTGCAGTTGACAATTTACAGCCGTATAGTTCCCGATAGTTCGTCCTCGGACGTCAAAAATAAAACAAGCAATGATTTTTTCCTCGGTCATTGGTTTTTTCAATTTTAAGCCGTAGGTGTGTTTCGGCTAAAATAATAGAGTTTTCGCGACTCTACCCGGGAGAACGGAACGAGAACGACAAACTTGTAGTAAATTGTTCCCTCGTGTACGGGAAACACAATTCGAAATAATAATTCACTGAGCATTGATTTCGACCGATTAAAATCAACGGAGTTTGCAGGTGCGACACGTTTCGAAAGAGGGCTCGGTTTAAAATAAAAAGGAATTGTTGTTTTTTAATGTTGTAATAATTAAATTTTTACAGTTCAAAAAGTACACACACACACACACACACTATCGTGATTTTTATAATTTTGTTGAGAAAAATTATTATAATAATTACTAGCCGCCGTGCAGCAGCGATATACAGAGGAAGTCGGTTGTACGTCGTGTGGTTTATAAATTGGAATATTTCACTACACCGTCAGAAATTAAAGCCAATTTACGCCACTGCACGTCGGCCATAATAAGTTATTTACCAATAATACAATACGTATTATAACAATACGCGCGCCGCGGGGGGGGGGCATTTAGTTTATATAGACATTTTGGGATATTATATCGGCGTTTAATCTCATCGTTTTCACCAAAATCGTTGTGTTTACGCGCACAGTATATACTCGTACGTATTATATAATACATTTGTGTGTATATATATATGACGCGTCTCTATACCGACGGATTCTGCGAGATACGCAATCGTTTGCCTATATATTATAATAATAATAATTTATATAATATGAGACTACATAATATTATTATAATATGTATAAACTGCGCACACGTTTTCGCATACCGTACGAGCAAGTGTACGGAGCCGAAAGCAAAATAAGCCAATTAAACGCGCGTATTTGAACGGGGGAGTCCGTGCGCCGTCGAATGACATTGCGCTACTAATTAGTAATTACGAAAACGCAAAAAGGTACACACGGCGGCCTATAACGCGCGGCGGACGCGGAAAATGTAAAATCGCTCTCGTTTATATAATTATTTTTAATGTCAACGAATAGTACACGGCAAAATTTATTATTATTATTATTATTATTATTAGAATTATAATTATAATAATACTGTTTACCCAGCACGCGCGCGTCGTCCGGTATAATCAGAGTAGCGTACTTTGGATTTGTCTCCGAGAAGACGGAGGAGAGGGTTAAAATGTATAGTGAAGCATTCATTTTTCCCCGTTCTACACGCGTTTACTCGTTTGTTTTACACAGATATGGCTGCAATATATATATATATATATAATTTAAATATAACATAATAGTTTAAACTCTGTATTACATTTGTACTTCTTACTGTTAAAATTCCGTCGCACAGGGCCTGTTATTAAAGTTCCCAAGTCAGAAATGACATTGTTTACGTCTACAATATTTTTCAATACTTTTTTTGTGCAATTATATCGATTTCTATACCAATATTTACATGATTGATTGTCCATTTTCGAATTCTAAAGGTTTGTTGTTGATGAGGAATCGGCAACAATTAATTTTTGTTTTTCATACACAATACACATAAATAATATTGTTTAACACTCGCTTACTTTATGAAACGCACACATTATTATTATTTTGTGTATGAATACAATTAATGTTTAATTACTTTTTCTTATAAAATAAAATACAATAGCAATAATTTATTTAAAAATTTTTAAAATTCAATAATTTTACTTATAAAGTGTACTCCTCTATTTTTAAGGGGGGGGGGCAAATTTTTTTATAATTAATTTTTGAAGGGACATAGTAACCCCTCCGCCTCCCCCCCCCGATTCCATTAATGTATTACAGACATTTTTTATATACGTCTCCTCTCTCTCTCTCTCTCCCTCACCCAATGCGGACAAAATCTGCGCGCGCTTATTGAGAATAGTAGTAATAGGTATCGAATTCTTTTTGGTAATTTTAAAGGTTTTCACAATTAAAATTTAACACTTTTCGCATTTCTATAATAAAATAGTAAAGATTTATTTATTGTAAGATTGTACGTTTATGGCGAATATATTATATTGTGTGTGCGTGCGTGATAACCGTCGTCATCGTGGTCGTGTAGTGCGGGTGACGAGACGACGGCCGTGACGTCACAACGGGGTCGCGGCGTATCACTACTAATACCGTTTACCCCGCGGCCCGTCGACGAACCTCACGCGCCGCCACCGCCGCCGCCGCCGCCGCCGTTAGTGCCGCCTCCACTGTCGCCGCCGCCGTATTCGGATCGTCATGTGTGTCCGCCACCGTGCTGGTCGTCCGTCGTAGATTTCCGTTGTTCGCCGCCTGTCCGAAAAGGATGTTCGTCATGACCGCCGCGACCGTTTGTCGTCGCTGTTGTTGTTGTTGTCCACTTCGCTGCCGCCAGTAAAAAGAAGTTTCGTGCGCCGGACATGTCGTAGGCGCTCGTCGTCTCCGTGTACACACTATCCGATAGTGGTCGTCCCGATACTCGGGCGGTACGAGCACGAGGGGCGCCGCATCGTCGTCAGTTGGGTTGGGTGGTGGTGGTGACGGAAGTTCGTGTCGCGCGGCCGCCGCCGCCGCCGTCGATATGGCCGACGACGAGATTTCGGTCACGTTGTCCCGTCGTCCGGAAATGCCGTCCGGACTGGGTTTCTCGTTGCTCAGCGTGGCCGACTGTCCGCCGGTCATCTACGACATAATCGAGAACACGCCGGCTGCCGAATGCGCACAGGTATATGTGCTACTACTACTACTACTACTACCCACTACAACGTATTATGATCACTTCGCTCGCCTAAATTCCATTGCGATACAGTATGTATTATAATCCTTGTACACGACTGTTGGAAATGTTATATTATATTATCGTCGTTTTTTTCCCCGTAACATCACTACTACTGGACAGTTTAATAAAGCGTTGGGTAAAAGCCGGGTCAAAACTTGAATCCACGAGATATGTGTAGTGTTTCCGCGCTGGCCGTCTCGTTTGAATTATCCGTAGAAAACTTGCCTGCCTACCTACACGCATTTCTAAATCCGGAAAGTGATTTGGCCCTGAATCGTTATTTTTTGTAAACAAAAAAAAAAAACCCCCAAATCGTTTCCACAGTTCGTATTGAATACATTTGTGCGTTTTAAATATACCATCAATTACCATTTGAAAACCGTGTCATCGTTTTCGAAATGTCCTTGTAATTAAAATAATCGAAACGAACGACAATGTCAAATCTTACGAAAACACACAACTTTTTTACATATTCACAGTATTGTTGTTGTGCAGCACATTGTGTGTATATTATAATATTGTCCATGATTATGTGTAACCATGAACTAGGTATTATGCGTGCGTGTACAATAATCGAGCTGTTTTTCATTTTCTTTCGTAGCGTGTAGGTATTTTCAATTGATTTTTTTATAAGACTTGTTTAGCTCCTACTCATATGGCATACAACATATATTTTGTTTTGTACGAAATTTCCAAAATCCTACTTGGGACCGTGTGTACGATGAACGCTGATTTTTTTTTTTATATCTAGATCGAAGTCGGCGATGTTATAATAAAAATAAACAATGAAGATGTGCGAACGTGTACAACGAAAGAAGGTAAATATATTTTGTACTAAACAAACCCACATTTAAAAAGAATTTAATAATCGTTTTACAACTGTTGGTTATGTTTCTGTATACCGTTTTACTTTATTCATAATTGTGATAAAAATTGAATAATATTTCAATATCTGTGTATGTGTTTTAGTGTTGAAATGCTTGAGACTGGCACAAAATCCCATTACTCTTAAATTGGTCAGAGGTTAGTATTTAAACCTGTGTATGTATTTTATATATATATATTTTTTTTTAACACGTGTATTCTATTTACGTTTGTTACTTTTCAGATCCTGCTATAAAAAATAAAGTGCATGATAAAATGGCGGAGGATGGGAATTCTCCTCAAGTTCCGTTTCAAGACGTTGATTCTCCTTTACCACCGCCACAGCATCATCCTCCTCCGTTAGAAATGGTGACTAGAATGACTACGAATAAAGTAGAAGCTCCAAAGTATGAAGCGTTTATGATGACTGGCGAACGAGTTATCAAAATGTCTAAAAATTCTCAGGTAAAATTTATTTTTCTCGACTTTTTTCCTCAAATAATGCAAATAATTATAATAATAATAATTCATGTAATTTGTAGGTATCCTTATTGCCTAAAAGGGATCGAAAAGTTGATTGTTTAGTGAAAAACGGTGGTCCCAATAAATTTCATAAAATCAGTTCGAATTCCGTTCCCAGTAGTCCTGTCGAAAACGATCGACCAAACATTGTAAACTCTAGTTCTGGCAATACATCGCCAGTTTCTCCTCCTCCCACAAGTATTTCAAACTATAAACACGGATCTCGTTCCGAAGACCCTTTACGATCGAACACTGAATATCCAATGTCTTCGACTACCAGTATTGACACTGAAGACGAAGACATAACGTCGTCGTGTAATACCCTGTTAAATACTAATGTAAGGCCACTGGAAATAGAAGACAAGAGAGTGTTGTGGACGTATAATGCTGGTCATGTTCCTGATGAGGGGTCAGCGTCTTATAATTCCCTCCAAAAAGTAACGTCTCCCACTTCACCGACATCCTTATCATCATCCTTGATGTCGTCACCTTCTGACCGACGACGGCCAGCTAAAGGATCTTATCGTGCTAACAGTCATCCGACTAGCAGCCATTCGAATATATCCAGTCCCGACTTCCAAGACACGGCTGATACAGATTTCTTGATCAACTCGCGCGAATTAGAAGTGACAGATCCTAGTGATAGTGATTCAACTATTGTGGCGAGCGAACCAAAAATCAGAAAGCGGTGTGCAGAAGGACAGTACGCATTTGACACGCACACAGATCATCGAATCGTCATACAGGTGAAAGGTCCAGAAAAAACTAATTTAGTCAGAGATGGTGAAAATAACAATAGGTATTATGACAAGGAAAATATTATCAATGATCACCAAGATTTTAAAGTACGTTTCATTTCTTGTTTACAAATGTATTACGAATTTGAATTTTTGAATATTATTGCGTAGGATGAAGAAGAAGTTCAAAATTTGTTGGCATTGATGGAAGGTGCAGCTCAATTGGCCAATTCTGTTACCAACAATGATGAACACTGGACGTCTAATGAAGACTTGGATTCTGAAAGTTTACATAGTTTTCATTATTCTCCTAAAGCTGTAGATATGCCGTCGGCAGTAAGACTAGCCAAACGTTTATTTTATTTGGAAGGTTTCAAGAAAAGTGATGTTTCCCGACATCTAAGCAAAAAGTATTGTAACACAAATTGCGTTGTTTAATGTGTTTTCTGCGATTGACAAAACAATTACCTAATATTTATTATTTCAGTAATGAATTCAGCAGAGCGGTAGCTGAAGAATATTTGAAATATTTCGATTTTAAAGGCAATTCGTTAGATATGGCGTTGAGACAATTTTTAAAACAATTCAGTTTGACTGGAGAGACTCAAGAAAGGGAAAGGGTATTAGTTCATTTTTCAAAACGATTCTTGGATTGCAATCCTCAATGTTTTAATTCTCAAGGTCATTACCTTTTTTTTTATTTTTTCAATATGTTACTATTTTTATTTCAATGCTTTAAAACTGTTTCTTTTAAATCATTACTTTTATTTAGTCATTTAATTGATTTTACTTTTTTTTTGCATATATTCTTGTTATTTTTTTGTTATTAAATCCATTACATTAAAATAAAATGGATATGTCTAGTTATAAATGAAATTATACATTTGTGCTGTTTTAAGAACAGATGGGGTCTGTTCAAATTCTTTTTTTATGCTGTAATATATAATTGTATTTTAATTTATTCTGTTGGATAGTTTAAAAAATTGTTGAAAAAAGTGTTCTTCATTTTACATATATTATTTTTGAATATTTTTAATCAATCATGTTCTCATCAGTCTTTTACTCACTTAGAATGTATAATCTGAACCTAAAAGAATAAAAAAATTGTTCGAGTATTACAAATATTCAAATGAATTATATTTTTAGATGCTGTACATACATTAACTTGTGCCATTATGCTATTAAATACTGATTTACATGGTCAAATGATTGGACGTAAAATGACGTGTAATGAATTTATTGAAAACTTAGCCGGGTTAAATGATAACGAACATTTCCCTCGCGATGTTCTTAAATCGCTATATATGGCTATTAAATCCAATCCTCTTGAATGGGCCAAGTAAAATAATATCTTTAGATGTGTAAAATGTCTTATTAAAGTTCTGCTATATTAACAATGTGTTTAGTGACGATGACTTGGACGAAAATCAACAAAAAAACGCAAATACTAGTCAACCGACCGATGGTTTGGGAAATAAAATCCCTGGCCAATTAGGAAAAAGTGGAAGTTATGATGAAAATGTCATGACTCAAGCCTTGGAGTATAAAAAAGGATACGTGATGAGAAAATGTTGTATGGAAGCCAATGGAAAGAAGAGTAAGTGAAACAAATTATGCATTTGTTTATAATAAAATAACATTTCACTATTGTTTAAATTTTAGCTGCTAGAGGAAAACGTAGTTGGAAAATGTATTATTGTACATTACGCGATCTAATTCTTTATCTACATAAAGATGATTCTGGATTTCGAAAATCTCAAATTAGTGATAGCATTCATAATGCAATACATATACACCACGGTTTAGCAACTAAAGCAACAGACTATACAAAAAAACAACATGTGTTTAGATTAGTTACTGCTGACCAAGCGGAATATTTATTTCAAACTAGGTAATCATTTTATCGAATTCCTGTTGAATAATTTTTAAGCTCTATTTGTTGTATGCTGTTTTTTTCGTATTCAGTGATTCGAAAGAATTAGATTCGTGGATAAACACGATAAACTTTGTTTGTGCCAGTTTTTCTGCTCCCCGATTGCCAAGCGCTGTGGGAAATCAGAAAAAGTTTCAAAGGCCACTATTACCATCGGCTCCAACAAAATTAAACTTGGTTTGAAAATTTATCAATTTTTATATTTATTTTATTTTTTATTTGTATAATATTTGTTATTTAATTTGAAAATAACATTTTGACAGCGAGAACAACTCCGTGAACACGAAGATACTTTACGCCAACTAGAAATCGAGCTTGATATCCACAAAAAGAAGCCTCCAGAACGTGGCACCAAAAACATCACGTTACAATTTTATAAAGAAAAAGAATCGCATTTAATCGAAGAGGTAACGTTTATTTTTATGGTATGCTTATTTGGTTCTCTTGTGTGTATTAATTTTCTTTTATGCTTGTAGTTGAAGCGTTATAAGACATACGTCTGTCTGTTACGATCTAAAATGATTCAACATCCAGAGTATGACTCAAGTACTGCGCTAATGGAGACTGATGACGAAGCAGAAGTGATATCTGCTGATGAACAAAACTGTTCATTGCCCATTTCAAACAGGTATAGTTACAATGCAGCTATTTATTCTACAATGGCAACACACTATTAATGTATAAAATTATAAATACACTTGTTTTATATGCTCAGTTCTGGTGATTAATATACAATAACTGTTGGTTTTGGATATAGTTGCCAGGTGCAGGGAAACAATTTTTTTTTACAAAATTGCAGGGATCAATTTACATTAGGCTCTATATATATATATATACAAGTTTGGTACCTACACAATTTTATTTCTGATTCTACATAACACGTATTAACAACTATCTACTAATTTTATTATAAATTTTGAACTCAAACTAATTAGCTTTCGCTTTAATAAAATGCTTCAGTTTTACGTGTGTTGATGATAGAAAATAATACAAAAAATAAAATGTACATTAAAAAATACATATATTTTTTACGATTCATGATTCATGGCTTTCAACTACAAAATTATATAATACTTGCATTTGTTTATCTAATAAATAAATTGTAATATAACAAAATTATGTCATACAATACTTTATTCAAGAGCAGTTATTTGATTAGATTAAAATTAAATTATTAAAATTTAAAATCAAATTTAAAGGGAATATTTTCAAGTAATTTTTTTTAATCAGTGGTTTATTCCGAGATAATATTTAACCCCAATAATTACAAAAATGAAAACACAAACAAATAATAATAATAAGAAAATTACCAAAGACAGTGGGAAGAATGGAAAAAATTAATTATGAAATGAATCGCAAAAATATTGAAGGATTTAAAGGAAATAGCGAATAAAAAAAAAAGTGGAACATTGCAAAAAAAATCAAAGAAAAATGTTTAACTAAGCTAGATAATGAAATAAATGATGAGGTGCATCGTATATAAGGAAGACAGAATGAAGGGTGCAAAGAGAAAAGTCAACAAACGTATAAAGCATGTTTTGTTTTTAACTCTTAATAGAGTAGCTATAACTCATTTGTTAGTTATTATTTACTTAAAAAGTTCCTTTTTGTTTGGTTATAAGTGTTTATACTATAATATTCTAATCTAAATGCCACTATTAAACATTTTATCACATATGAATTCACCTTGTGAATTTTCACTTAATTCATTTAAAAAATTAACGACTGTTAACAAGGTGTTGTTGTTGTACATGGTAATTAAATTGATATTTAATTTTCTATCAGTTTAATATTTAATATTATCTATAATAGTATAAAATTGTATTAGGTACTATTGTTAAAGAATAATATTGTTATAAACATTGTCATAAATAACTCATTTTAGAATGATTTGTGTTTACAGTTACTATAATACATAAAAAAATAATTTTAGCATTTCTTTTAACAACTTTTCAATCAAACTAAAATTATTTAATCGTAATACAACTAATTTCTCATAAAAAAATTAAGTATTCAGTTTTAAAAAAAAAATAGTAATAATAATGGGTAATTTATAATTTTATATATCTATATTGTTTCAATTATATATATAAAATAAATAATAAATACATTCATAAATATTAAAATTATATTTTGTTTAACTTTTAACGTTATAAAATGAGCATGTGCTAGATATATAAATTTTTTTTTTTTTTTGCGATTTGCCTAATAAATACATTATACACGTGTCAATGTACTTTTTACATGTAGTATAGGTGTTACAATTATTTCATACATAACACAATTAGGTACAAAAACACGTTTTTCCTTTATTCTTCTTAAATCGCTTTAATTAATATGTTTTAAAAACACTTACACTTTACCACGCTGATTGAAAATCACAAGGAATTTGCACAAAAATTTCTGTTTTTACTTTCATGCAACAATTTAACATTTTGAGCGAGAAATATATTATAATTATTATTATCATTAAATTATTACTATAATTTCGTGATGAGAATGTTTTGTGTTTATGCATGGTAAAGGAGTATCGATGCTTGAAGCTGCAAAATATACCACCGGACTTCCAAGACATTGTCACCTGGCTGTGTAGTTAATATTATTTGTTTATTTTATTTAACATTTTTTATTTTTATTCTATTGTGGTATTCTCCAATATTTGGTATTTGTAAATGATTCCTGATCAGAAGTGGGCGATATTTAATTGAGCATAATGTTTCGATTTAACTTCAGCAAACATGATTTAAATTGAATTTTATATCGACAACATAGTATATTGTTTAAATTATGTTTGCTTAAAACGATTATTATGTACATGGTTAAATAAATAGTATGTCATTTATGTAAGGAAATATATGTATTATCAAATAATTCATTCAATTTTGTATTCCATTTTAAATATTCAGTAATTGTATTGACTGTATAACAGTATTGATTATTTTGTTAACTTATGTATTATTGTATTAATTGAAACACACAAATGTATTGAGCAGAACATAAATAACGTTATTTTATTTCGAATTGTAAGAATTTAGCTTATATATTTTAATGCCTATTTGAAGCGAAAAAAGACTTAAAATATAGTCATCGTTGATATTTATGTGAAATGAATATGTTATTAACATAAAAGTCATTAAATTTGTAGTCCGCGTATGGCATTCGTTATTATTATGATGCTTTTACTTAAAATGTGCCAAATTATTTTTTGATCTATAATCGCATAATTTAATTTTGTATACATTTATTATTATAGCTACATTAAAAACATCTTGCGTATTTCTACATACAACATAATCTCATCTAACCGATAACGTGTAATATATTTTATTAAAAAAAAAAAGAAAATTAACTTTTATATTAATCGTGTAAAATTCTATTTGTTTGTTTAATTGTAAATTGGTTTTGAAGTAACGTTTTATCGTTCTCGGAATTGAATCTTTGATCTTTGATCGATTGATCTTTTATTTTGTTATGTATCATTTTGTAATTCAGTCTCCACAGTTAAAACCAAAATTATACTACTTTATATTATCATAATACATTATTATATACCAAATAAACTACATTTTATGTGATTAAAGTTACGTGTTGAGTGAACAATAATATGTTGTATTACTCGCTTGTTTTTTTCTTTTTGTATGAATATCACTATTGTAAATGACAAAATTGTTATCCAAATTATTATATACCACTAAAATTGATTTTTTTTTATGAAAATATAATGAAATTAATTATCAGAGATGAAAAAATATTATGTGTATATAAAATTTAAATCAAAATTAAATTTTTATCTCTAATTCTAAAAAAAAAAGACTATTTGTATGTTTTTCAAAATATGTTCAGTATTAGTAGATTACAAGTTTTTTTTTTCAAATATTTTAATGTGCAATAATTATTACAAAGTGGAAAACATTCTTTTCAGTTTGTTTCACAAAAGCAATTCTTTTAGTTTTAATTTTGTGATTAATTGTTCCCACGAGTTGTGTTCATACTTAAGCAAATCAACTTCAACGTGGCTTTGTAAACTAATTTATTTTTATTTTATTTTTGGAGTTTTTCAAGAATCTAGTCCATTTTTTTATATATATATATATAATGAAATATTTATGTTAACAAAATAAAACGCGCATTTATGGTTTATATTAACGACGACATTATTGAATAAGTGCAAACTATAAAAAAAAAAAAAAACTATTACTAATTAGATCTAATTAAAATTAATATAAATATATAAAGAATATGATGTGTACTTATATTTATTTAATTCGTATAACTAGGAATTCCATATGGTTTGTAAAAATGTTCACGATTAATTGAACGATCAAATTGTAACAACACAAAAAAATAAAGGAATTACTAACTACGTTTTGTATGTTTTCATTTATGAAAAAAAAAAAAATGTTGATTATCCTTTAATTTAACTGTTGTGGCAAAAGCACGACGATTTGTTCACGCCTAAGATATATGTACTGACCAACATACGTACTAAACCGTAGCATAATTAAAACCAGAAATTAAGCGAATAATTTTTTTTCCGAATAATATTTTCGATTCGTGCAGTCAATGGTACAGTTGACGGACGACTGACCTTCAGGAGAGTTGAGAAGATATATTTCGTCGGACCGCTTCAAAATTGAACTGGTCACACTTTCTGAAGAGTCATTTTATTTGATTACGGATTTCAATGCGTTGTGCAATTTTTTTTTTTTTGTCAATGCATTCAAAATTCGATTCAAGACTTTTATCTCGCATTTTTCCCGGTTTTTGGAGCAGTTTTTGAAAAAAATAAAACATTTTACCCCACATTTGTACGTTATAGGAGTTTTTAATCTTTACTTGTCGGCCGCCTTTAACCAAGTTGAAAATTTTGCTGCCACCCTTCGGACAATTCGGCCCCCCCTTTTACACGGGGAATGTATTGTTGTGACAAATGTTGTACACAGTCAATAACGAGTTATTGTAAAACACGTGTGGACTATATTACAATATATAATGTGATATTCATGCGTTTCAATATTTCAGACGAAAACAGAAATAATATTGAAAAAAAAAAATTTTTTTTTTTTTTATTTACACGTATATGTAAACGCGTTCTCTCTATAGAATCGTTTAAAAGTTCGACGACTTTACTGTATATATTTACATAGACCAATAATACCTCGCGTCTGTGTATAAAACCGTCTTTGCCGCGTTACGAAATATTAATATACAGAGTGGCGTATATAGTACGATATAGTTTTATTCGTCGAGATCCATATAGTAATTTAATAAAATTTTGTGGTGTGAAGAGACTGATTTTAAGGACGACTGTTAACGGACACAACTGTACTTATTATACTGGTATAGTAAAAATCAAAATGGGGTTCGAGGAAAAAGGGATATCATCAATTGGCGTAGGTACTTGGACAATATTTTTTTAATTTTTTTTTAAAGGAACTCCAGTAACGGAAGATAAATATTTCGATACGCTTAAGAATCACGCGTGGTACCAGGTTGATGATGAACCATTGATTATTAAGTATACTTAATCAATAGATGAACCGTGCAATTTAAAAAGCCAAAAGATCTCTCTGGTCATGGAATATTCGTTGCAATTCACAGAGTTCAAAAATAAAATAATAAAATCTATTTATTCGAAGTTTTTTCACATTCCGAGATATTTTCTAAAACGTATAGGACGCGTACCTTAAGAAATCTCAAATTCTGACCACAGATTATTCTTTTATGAACTACGTCGGTATGTAAAAATAAACTGCAAATTCTATAGTTTTCCAAATCTTTACAATTTCCTCTTTTTTTTTTTTTTTTTTTTTTTTTTTTACTAGAACCAAAAGCAAGAGTTCAATCCATATGATACAATATAATAATCTATACATAAATATTTCGAAAACATTTCAAATTCAGATTACCCAATAAAATCAATTTTTTTTTTTTTTTTTTTGATGTGAAGTACGAACAATTAGAATATTAACAATATATTTGAACGAAAATAATTTATATACTCGTACATAGGCGCCCGCAAGGGGGGGGCAAGATGGGGCATTTGCCCCCCCCCCCCCGGCATTTTGGTAATATTGTATTATATAATATAATAATATTAGTATATTTCGATTTTAAATTGAAATTTATTATAACTAACCAATGTATATATATTATATGTTGAACGATTGCCCCCCCCCTAGAAATGTTTCTGCGGGCGCTTATGTACTCGTAGACAGTAATAACGTTGTATAATGTGTTATTTATTTGGTAAACGAACGTAGAAAATCTCCGGAAATCCAATTTCACAAGATTGTAATATACGATGAATTGGGACGGAGGAAGCAGCGTTTGTATAACTTTAGAGCAGAAATTGTGTTGGGTATTGTAAATATATAGAAAGAAAACCAGAACTCCATTAAATATTCACGGTCGAAACTCGTTTTTATTGAATAATTGTCTTCAAAAGTTTGAAATTCAAATCGTTTTCAGCTCGTGTTGAATTCGCGTGAGAATTTTTCGGCGACCCGTCCATACGTTTTTACAGCTGTGACCCACTTTTCAGTGGCGACCCACAGTTTGGGAACGTCTGCCCTGTGGATGAAGTACACCACTATCTATCAGATGGCCACATGTATGGGATATACTCGCAGATTAAATGGTGGAAACGCTTTATTTTTCGTTCGCGCACGAGTATAAAATGAGTAGCTGAAATCATTTTTATTTTTTTTTCTACAAATATATTATGTTATATATATATACCGCTTGTATATTATATTCGTATGGGTATATTATAGTGTACCTACACAAGATAATATTAAATATATATATATATATATATATATATATATATATATATATATATATATATAATATATTTAAATAACAAACACAATATACGTATATTACATAAGTGAGTTTATACATAATAATGCGCCGCATATTATTATAATATATAAATATATATGCGCAGAGGAAAAGACACGTGCCCGTAATAATACGGGTTCGAAACCGGTTTTCCGTATAATGAAATGGATTTCATACAATAAAATATTATAATTAAAACATTTTTTTTTTTTTCAACGGATTATTATTACTACGGCAATGCGCGCGCACCTTGCCCATCAGCTATAATGCATGCACGTCCCTATATATATATATATATATATAATATATATAATATTGTACAATAAATGTGTTAACTGTTTATTGTGTGTAGTGAATATATATTATAATATATATAGTAAACAATTTGATATTGAAATTCGCGTCGAGACTCGAGAGCAGAATAATGATATTTATATTCGTAAGTATAATATTGTTTGGAGTATTTTATATATTATATTATTATAAATGAAAAAAAAAATGACGATTTATATATATATATATGTAATATAACGTCGTATCGTCTGCAGGATTAAGATGGGAAAAAATCGACGTACGTTAGGCTGGCCCCCCCCCCATTCGAAATTTGTAAAAAAAATTATGCAGATATTTAGCAAGGAATTCGCATGAATTTGCAAGACTAATTTTAGAATTTGCACGCTACTCCTTCGTCCGCAATTTCAATTTCAAGGGGGGGGGGGCTGGCAAGACGTCACGCCAGCCCCCCCCCATGGTAAATATTAACATTTTTCAAATTTTTTTTTTGCAAATATTTAGCACGCAATTCGCATGAATTTGCAAGACTAATTTGAGAATTTGCACGCCACTCCTTCGTCCGCAATTTCAGTTTCAAGAAAGTGGTAGGCAAGACATCACGCCGGTTCTCTCCTTAGTAAATATTAACATTTTTCAAATTTTTTTTTTGCAAATATTTAGCACGCAATTCGCATGAATTTGCAAGACTATTTCGGTATTTTTCCCACCCTTTCACCTGAAATTTTAAAAATCTCGCGGGAGAGCTGATGACATTTCTTGCAGGTAATAACTATAAAGTTAAAGGATTGAAATTGATTTAATATGCGCCTTACTTTATTTGTATATTTCATTATAAATATAAACATTAGTATTTAGTACATTTTTAGGGAAATTATTATAAAAATAACTCGTAAGTGTTACGGTGAAAACAAAATCACGCTAGTAGTATGATGCGCTAATGAGGCCTACTGGCTACTTGTATGTGAGAATTTCTTTCACATAGTTTTAATTTGAGAACTACTAACATGCTGGTAGTTGTGTTTTCCCCAAATTCATAGTACCTTATAAGGAAGTGTGTAAAAATAGATTTATCGATCTACGGGCACTATATCGTTCTGTTTAGGAAACATATTTGCATTCCGAAAACAAAAGTCGTGTTGTGTGAGTAAATCTCTCTACGTGCGAGTAACGGCTTATGTATTTTTCGCTTTTGTATAAGTTTGTTTGATATCTATGATTAGTTTGTATAAGTACCTATAAATTTTACATTAGTATAATTATTATATTTAAAAATTAAAACTAGTGGTATATAATATAGTAATGATTTTTCACGGAAAACAATTTCCAAACTTTCTTTTATCAATATTATCCAATTCCATGTGTTATCTCCATATTAAATGTGATTTTATTAAACCGTGTAATTTGAACAATTAAATTTAGTTAATTTAATTTTTCATTTAATTATTTTGTGTTAATAAATATTATATTTTATTGAATAATATGGTTGGTAGAAAACCTGGGGCTGATCCTTTGAAGATTGTCGAGGCAGTTCTACATTTTAAACATAGGGTAATCGAACTAAAAAACAACGAGAAAAGTAAGTCAATCTTTATTAAATATTATTCTTTGTACATAATTATTTTCTAAGCTGTATTTGTGGATTGATCACTTTTTTTGAAAAATACGTATTTTTCAATGAAAAAAATGATGGTAAAATCCATAGGTGGAAATCAAGGGGAACTTGAGGGGACTAAGCTAGGGTGACCATATTTGCAAAAAAAAAAATTTGAAAAATGTTAATATTTACTAAGGAGAGAACCGGCGTGATGTCTTGCCTACCACTTTCTTGAAACTGAAATTGCGGACGAAGGAGTGGCGTGCAAATTCTCAAATTAGTCTTGCAAATTCATGCGAATTGCGTGCTAAATATTTGCAAAAAAAAAATTTGAAAAATGTTAATATTTACTAAGGAGAGAACCGGCGTGATGTCTTGCCTACCACTTTCTTGAAACTGAAATTGCGGACGAAGGAGTGGCGTGCAAATTCTCAAATTAGTCTTGCAAATTCATGCGAATTGCGTGCTAAATATTTGCAAAAAAAAAATTTGAAAAATGTTAATATTTACCATGGGGGGGGGCTGGCGTGACGTCTTGCCAGCCCCCCCCCCTTGAAATTGAAATTGCGGACGAAGGAGTGGCGTGCAAATTCTCAAATTAGTCTTGCAAATTCATGCGAATTGCGTGCTAAATATTTGCAAAAAAAAAATTTGAAAAATGTTAATATTTACCATGGGGGGGGCTGGCGTGACGTCTTGCCAGCCCCCCCCCCTTGAAATTGAAATTGCGGACGAAGGAGTAGCGTGCAAATTCTAAAATTAGTCTTGCAAATTCATGCGAATTCCTTGCTAAATATCTGCATAATTTTTTTTACAAATTTCGAATGGGGGGGGGCCAGCCTAACGTACGTAAAAAATCGTTTAAATTTTAATTCTCGTACACTCCAATGTCTATTCTGTTCGAATCGTTCTCAAAAAAAAAAAAAAAATATATATATATATATAATAGGTACAGGTAAGTGCAGTCGACACTGCGCACATTATTATTCTTCTGAGAAGAAAAAAAAACATGCTCTGAAAAACAAGACACTGCAGCGCATATAATAATAATAATAATAATATTATTATTATTATTATTCATATGATCTTGAAGAGTACACATCGTAGTAATTAATACCGAATAGTCCTTTAAGGAAATAATGATGAAGTACATTTTTGATCGCTGCAGTGACATCTAATATAGTACAGCGTCTCGCTGTGTAAAAGTACGGTTTTCGCAATGGCCGGGCGCGTTTTTGTGATGAAAAGCGGGGACGATTATGGAAAAAAAAGTACAATTACTAAAATATACTGTTGTATTATTTTCATTTTATTGTTGTTTACGAGTGTACCAAGACTAGTTTTTCCCGAACCAGAGTCTTCTCGAATATTCTCGACGGCCGCATATTGGATAAATATCGCCGTCGCCACTCGTTCGCCCGCTTTACGCATGTACGAATGTTGTATTATTCCAAAAACGTTTACCCGATGTATTGCGAGCGAATATCATTATTTATTTCAATGCAAACGGCTGCAGTCATTCTGCTAAAGTACACCGCGCGAGTATTATTCGCGAAAACTTTTAAATTATACCAGTAGATGCGGTGTGAAAGGTGAGAGTTTACGGCCGTTTTTTTTTTTTTTTTTAATTAAAATCAAAAATAATAATTATTATTATATTATATAGGATTTTAAGAGGATATATTTTCGACGTTTTTATATAGTTATAATAATAAAGTCTACACACGAAACATAATATCACGACGTGCATTTCTTTATAGACGCGTACAACTAACGGACCTGTACACTATGTGTGTCTACAGTACATGTCGCGAATACTTAGGACAAAGTTCGAAAACTAAAATCCCTCGAAACCTTATAATGCATATAAGTAAATACGCGAAAATGCGAAACCTTACACCGCGATACCGTGGAGGAGAACGTCTTCTTCAAAGGGATTCGACAGATCCCATAGTATATATTATGCGACCGTAGTCGTATATTTCGCCCCGGTACATAAACGAGGGGTAGTGCAGTGTGCCCTGAACACGAACAGATAAATTTCAATGAGTCGGACAACATTACCGCATTTATATTCGGGCTGCATACGAATATAGTTGCCGATGTTGAGGGCAAGTCAATGATTTTCCCTTGGCTGCTAACAATTAAGTTAAATCCGTTTTATTTATATTTTGACCGAGTTAAAGTTATAATTTATATTGAGTTAACTTATCTCGAGTTAGTTTTCTTTTCATCGGGGTTTTTTTTTTTTTTTATATATATACGAAAGAAAAATAATCATTTACTTATACACTGCGTTTTTCGACAAGTCGCATACGAAATTCGACGTTATTTTTCCCCTAAATTTATTACAAAAAATTTCATAGCTGCGTAACATGAACGAAATTAGAAAAAAAAAAACAAGACCCGTGTGAACGTGAACTGTAAAACGAATCGTCGATAGTCGACGAACGACACGAAAACGTGTACCTCCTACTCAAATATGGATAAAAATTAATTTAATTGATGCAAATAATAATAATAAAAATACATTAATAGCGGAAATTAACAAACAATAATAGACACGGAGTTAACACGGAGTTATAATCGGACGATTGACTAATTGGACCGATTATAACTCGGAAAATTGAAACCTAGCGGCTCTGTAAAATTTAAAGAACGTTTATGCAACTTAAATTTTTTTACCGAGTCGTTAAAACCGCTAATGGTTCTGTAAGTGTTTAAAGATCGTTTATGTAACCCAACACAAGTGCCGTTGAAAGTACCATAAGTACCATTATCAAAGCGGGCCAATTTTGATGGGACTATATATTAGAAGTAAGTGGTGCAACCGCACATTCTGCCCCAGGGGGGGGGTTTGGGAGGTCAGTTGACGCACAGTTTTTTTTTTCGGTAAAATGTGGCGAGCGACTGTAATAGGTATATAGTTGGATGTAGGTTCTACACAGTGGCCTCTCGTAAGTGAGGCAGACCCAGGGGCGTATACAAGGGGGGGGGAGGCGATGGGGCGATCGCCCCCCCCTAGATACTTGTGTATGTACCTATATCTACTGACAACTAAAATTAATCGAACTAAAACTAAAATGTCATAAAACATTTTTTTATTTAAAACTTATTAGTTTTATATAATTTTTCGATAATTCTAAGTTGGCAACAGATTCGACGGGCCCTTTTTTCTATTCGCCCCCCCCCCCAAGGGATGAAGTAAATACGCCCCTGGGCAGACCCACAGTACTGAAATCCTGGGTACGCCACTGTTCTGCGCCCTTCCAAACGGCGCCCCTGCCTGAATTTAACGGTCATTTATCGGAATTACAGTATACATAAATATTACGAAGTTATATATTCAGAATTCATATAGGAATTTATCACACAAAGAGTGTATTATAAAAATATTAAAATCAATACAGTCGAAGTGAAAATTTTTATGGGACATTTTTTTTTGTGGTTCCCCGCGGAGGAGATACCGGTCAGAACCCCCGGGGCGGGGGGGAACTCTGCCGTAAAACGATCGCGATACAGCGTTACGCGTAGCACCGCCGCGGAGGGAAATAAATAAACGAACCGTCGCGGAAACCGAACAACGTGTACCTCACTCGACCTCGATGTTAACCCACATACGCATATATCTAATTATTTTTTATACGATAATTATTATGCGCGCGCGTTCGCTCGTGTACAAAATATGCAGTGCAGTATAAAATATGCGCGTTTGATGTACGCGTGTATACACACACACACACACACACAGGGTGTCTCTATAAATATACGCGATATAATAAGTTTTGTTCTTTTTTTTTTTTTTTAAAGTTTCCATTTTTTTTTTTTTTTATTTTTAATAATAGTTTTATACTTCCGCCGCGTTACGGCGAACGGATTTGTGATTCGATATCGAATACAGTAGTAGGTACTATTAAAATCGAGAAATTAAAATTTTATCCCGTTTTTAGAATTTCGACGACGTTTATATTTTTCTGCGTGGAAAGTGTTCGATTGGAAACAATGCGCTCGGGCGGCAGTAGAAGTTCTGACAAAATCTCAAGGGAGATCCATATTATTATTATTATTAGCAGGACACAAAAAAATATTTTTCTCTTGCCCGAGAATCCGTTTATATCATACATTTAAATGTATTAAATACAGCCCAAAGGGATAAGGGCGATCGCCCTTATTGTCCTCCCCCCCACACTCAAAAACACCACGGCCGCGCGGTAGGTAGTAAACTATTGGGATATTTGCTATATATAAGTTTAGTTGAAACGTTTTTCGATTTTCTCATATACATATTATATTGTATAGTTATTGAAAACAATTCTAGAAATTGGGGAAAAATAAATAAACGGTTTTCTCAATAGTTTTTTCAAACGCGGCACAAAAAAAAATATACTAAAAGACGCATTACTCTATATCAGTGGTTCCCAACTGGTGGCGGTCCGTGGACTCATCTCGAGTGGTCCGCGAATGAAGAAATTTAAATTTAAAAAAAAACCGAGCGAAATTATATTTGAATTTTTTGTTATTTACTTAAAATAAGTGATATAAAGAGTGGGGGGGATTGAAATCAGGTCGTGGTCCGTGACGGTTGAAATTTTATAAAAGTGGTCCGCGCGCCTTGTGTTGAGTCGGGAACCACTGCTCTACATCAATAATAAATAGTATTAAACCGAAGCTGTTGAGCTTAGAATCGTTTTATCAGATGCAACGCGCGATAATTATACATCGCGGCTTTCAAATTGATAATAATAACACGAGACAATAAAACTTTATCAAAATAATTCACTTAAGCGACATATTATCTACAACGCTAATGGCCTACTACTCTTGTTAAAAAATAATAATAATAATCGCCAATTATAAAAAATATATACGTTTCAGACAATTCTCGGCGTTCAAACGTTTTGTTATGTTGATTACGATTATATAATATTGAACGTTGAGTCCGGTAGTGAACCGCACGTTATAATGTATTCTCAATTATGCGTAAAACACGCTAAACATATTATAATATTTAAAAAATATACGTTTTTCCTGAAAAAGAAAATTTCGTTCAAATGTTTTTATGGCCGTTGAACCGCGCGGTATAAAGTCAATATAATCTAAATATCCGCTCTCTAGGTAGTGATTATCATACTATCTACACGACGCGTATTACGTATTATTTTACAGTATTTTGTATACATTTCACGTATTCCCCACCATCTTTTTCACCAGCACCGGTTGAAACATATAATATGTTGACTTTACTTTTATACATATATATATATATATATATATAATATAATATGAAACGGATTATAATATTTCGTTATGCGTTTATTTAATGTTCGTTTGTATATGGGTACTTTGTTCAAACATTTCGGTTCAGTTATACGACAGGACGGAGGACCAATCGGAGACTGAAGAGAATAAGTAGGTGCGGGATATTGAGGTGTGATGGCTGGATAAATAACGTGTTGCAGGAGAGAGGCGACGACGAATGTGTATATTGCGCGATAAAAAAAAAAAAAAGTACCATTTAGAGCCAAGGTTCTTCTCACACTTATTTCACCCACATTAATAATCAAAAATTGTCTAGCTTCCTCGAAATTTCGAAACCAATTCGTCCGTTGTGCATTTAAAAAAAAATAGCCATTGCAATATTATTGTATTTCAACACGCCATATCCTATTTCTGAGTACAAAACTTACGTTTTCAACGAGAGCAATTAAAACGCATATAGGTACTTAATCGTATTCAAAAGTTTTTTTTTTTTTATATTGAAACAAAGCTTTGAATTGAAATAAATTGCAAAACTTATCTAATATATGCGAAGGACGATTAACTGTATTGTTAACATTCGGCTGGAATTTACTTTCCCTTTTTAGTCAACGGTGTTTTGCTACAGTACTAAATCCACACGTTCAGACGAATACGACGACGGAGATGCCATCAGACATCGTCGAGTACGTCGAATCGCCGTTGTATTAGGTATTTGATTTTAGTTTGAAATATGAAACGTTCGCTTCTTTTTTTTTTTTATCAACTATCGCCCCTGGACCTAATGCCCACAAAATTTCTTTGGGCCTCCTAACACCCTCCCCCCTCCCCCGGAGGTCACCCGCAACGCTCATGAGGGTGATTTATAGCCCAGGTACTTTCAAAAAGACTGTTGTAGAGTAAGAGTGACGTTTTTATTTTATAAAAACGTACAGTCAGGTAGGCCTGTGTGCGTAACCGCATAAACGAGAATAGAAGTAGAACGTTAAAAGTGCGGATGTACGTATACGCGTGTAGGTTAGACACGAGTAGAATTCGGAATGAAAGTAGTTATTTGCGCAATGAACGTTTTTATAATGGGAAAAAATTGAAAGGATATATATGCATTATAATGAATTATTATAGATGAGAAGGTAATATGTATATATACTATATATTACCTTATTATCTATAATATATTATAGAAAAGAAATCGTAGGCCAAAAAAGAAAAAAATCGATTAGAGGTCCATCGGCTGCAACGAGGATATACGGAGTGATACAAGGGTTACGATAGCCGGAAATGTTGAGGACGAAAATAATAGAATCGAGTCTCATATTTAGTGTGTGTGTGTGTGGGATTAAGGGCGGAGGGAAAGAAGATTTGGAAACGAATGCGACCGGTCGTCTTCTTTCATTTTCTCCCCCTCCTACGACAAAAAAAAAAAAAAAAAAACAAAGACACCGTATTATATTTTAGAGACGTCCGGGGACGATTCACAAAATCTCCACACGGAATACACACTGAGCGCTGGCGGGCTGCACCACCGTCATAACCAGTCACCACCTCTTCCGATGGTATACAATAACCGTACTCGTCGTCGTACAATAATGTTAATAATATTGTAGAGACCGGATTTTTATGTTATTATTATATATTTCTACTGAGAGCACGTAGAGACTCCTCGACGATGAACCGATATATATATAAATTTAGCGCATAAAAAAATTATATTTCAAAATCAGAAAATATTTAATGTGCAGAATGACATGTGTTTTGGGAATGCATTGAGGTTTAATTTGGATATTTCATAAAAAGTTTAACGGTTTATGAGAACAAAAAAAGAAAAGAATTATTGTGACCTCCGTTATTTTCTACACAAAACACGTCCCGTAGTCGGTTTTTTTTTACAGTTGGGGAATACTTGTCCGACACATGCAATCCAGACCGAAATTCCTGTATATCTGCAGTAGTAATAACTTTCGAGGAAACGTCTTCCTGCATGCAGGAACGCAGCGAATCGATCATGTATTTCCGTTTAAAGTTTTCACTTTGAAAACGGTTTTTCGATTACGTCCGTCCCTCCGAAAGAACGCCGTATAAGGAGTTTTTAAAAATCGACGTAGTTTTCGTGTGTTTCTGAACGTTTTTCGAACACCTATGTTTTTATTTACAGAGAATCGGGAAAAAAATTCAATAAAATATTTCCGCGTCTGCGACTTCGGGATAATATTTTGTTTTTGTTGACGGTGTCCAGTTTTCTACCTCCCGCGGTCCGGATTCGACGTTTCCTGTTACAGAGCATACAAAAAAAAAACGACTTTATTTTTAGGACTTTCATTTTTTTTTAAAAAATATATATAAATCGTATAAATCCGGTCTGTGAATTAACATTAAGTTATGCTGCAGTCCCCGGCTACACTGTACGTCGCGGTTTCGAGCGCGCGCCAATCAACACACACACACACAGGCTAGCAATCGCGCGCATGCGTTGCACGAAGTGTATGGCTGATGAAACTCGCGTACGTAATACGGAGATAGGCATAAGACTGGCGGAACGGGTCCGTCGAACGCGGGGCGCGCGCGTGACGGGTAAGCTCGACCGGTCCGCGGACGAAGCGAATATCACGGGCGGCCAGATCCGCGTGACGTCACGAATTCGTTAATCGCCCGTACCTGTGAGTTCGCGACCGTCGCACTTGTACACACACACACAGGCACGACATTCTGCGCACGCACCTCATCGCCATACCGTTCCGTACACGCGCACTCAACCATACACTGTACACACACACACACACTATCATACCAAAGCCAAACATTTATTATTATTATAATAATTTATTTATTATTATTATTATTAAATTCGGTTCGTGACCCGTGTACACGACGTATAGTGTGTTTTTCGGTGGTGTTTTTTTTTATTTGTTTTGTTCACACACAACACATACACACACCGAGTTACACACTGATTTTTGATGAAAATTGTTTCTCTCTTTCTGTTATTCTTCGTACAAAGTTTTTGTCCGTTGATCGGTATAAAATTATAATATACCCGGAATACGAGAACGACGACATTTCCTCTTTAAGTGCAGTAGTCGTAAGAAAACGCGTTATTTCGAGACACGGACGCCGTGCCACCGTGTCAGATAATAATAATAATAAAAACGCGGTTATTTTATTGTTTCGCGACGAAACGGGGATTTTGTCGACGATAAAGTCGCCGTGGCGCGGCGGCGACGTTCGTACACCGTGTACGGTAGCGCGTAGTAACGTCTCGGCGGCGGGCACTTTTGACGGGACGGCCAACGACATTGTCGTCCGTGTGGAGAATAGTAGAAACGGCGGCGGCGGCGGCGGCAGAATAATCGGCCGGTTGCGTTCGGGTCGTCGTCAATAATGTCTGTGCGGTCATCGTCGTCGTCGTTGTCGTTACCACCGTCGTCGCCGCCGTCGACTAGAACTTCGTGCGCAAAGTCTCTCCGGTACCGCACTCGACGACAAAAAGTGCGTTTTCCGTCGTTTTCTTCTCGTCCGTCTTCGTACAGCTGCAGTAGCTCGTCGTCGTCGTCGTTGCACGGGATAATCGCGATGCCCATATAGCCCCGCGATCGCCGCTGGTCCGCCTTCAGCCCGCGTCGCGCGTTCGGCCTGTGTCGTCCGGTGTCCGCCCGTCGCCGAAAA
This sequence comes from Chaetogeoica ovagalla, assembly GCA_032441825.1. NCBI lineage: Eukaryota > Metazoa > Arthropoda > Insecta > Hemiptera > Aphididae > Chaetogeoica > Chaetogeoica ovagalla. The sequence continues at coordinate 1,450,073 of CM063738.1, read as the reverse complement.
GGTAAGTGGTATCGCCGCGTCGCGAACGAGGAAAACGTGCGCGAGGAGATAGCCTTGAGCGTCTCTATTTTTTTTTTTTTTTTTTAATATCAGTCGCGCACGGGTCATATGTTTTTCCCGCAGCTGCTGTTGCCCGTATGCGTTTCTCTCCACGCGCGTCTCCCCCCCCACCCCCCCGCTAGTTTCTCGTGTCCCCCGTTAGTACCCGTGCGAAAGCCGTCTTCTCACGTCGGCCCGTTCCAAAGACGAAGTCTCGACCCGACGGGCTACGCTCATTCGCGTTCCTCGCCCTTATTCTCTCCAACCCGTGTCCAACACTCATTGCCCCGTGGCCGTCATGTACGCGTATCTCGTTCGTCGGAAACGAAACGGCAGTAAGAACGTATATTATCGTCGTTCTTCCGGTTTTTTCCCCGTAACACCGTAGTAGGTACGTGTTGTAATGCGTGAGTATTACGTTTCCGCACGACGATGAAAGTGAATGACCGAATTTTTTTTTTTTTTACATTATACACAATGCTCTCTTCCAGCGCGTCTTCGTCGTTGATTCTTTTTGAGAACGCGGACCGCCGCCGAGCCGCTCTCGTCGTTCGATATTGCGCGATAGTGGAAACGAAACTTTTTCCACCTATTGTATTATTTCGCTCTCCGTTGATAACCAATACCCAGTTAACGGTTACTGTATTATACACAACTCGCCGCCGTGCGTGTGTGTATGTATATGTATGTTAGTTTCTGATACAGACCCGATTCAGTGATTAGTGTGTGTTCGTTTAGCTCGTAATAAAAATTAATGTAAAAAAAAAAAAAAAAAACAATTCGTTATGTGTATATATAATTGTATAGGTAGATAGGTTCGGTTGTTTTAGGCCGTTTACGATAGTGATGTCATCGAGATAATTTTCAGAGTTAAAAAAAAAAAACGATCGTTTTCTCGCGTTTCGTCGTTTTAATGATCGATCGTTATTACTATTTTTTGCATTCTGTTTTCTCGTTCTCGACGTAAGTGCGCAATGACATAAAGATAATACACATTATCTCAGCGATTTTTCTTCCCCCTTCCCGCTCTTCCCGCCCCTTAATTCCCATACGTTTACTATTCACTGAGGCCTCATGTCTTATCAATAAGATGGCATTGGCCATTTCGTTTCTCCGTGTCGGTGTGTAAAATAGTCCTTTTAAATGTTTAGATGGGGAATCCAACGCGTTTCATGGTTTCATGGGATGATCATTCTACGCATTTAGTGGCGCGCCTTGGATACCTTCTGGAACGTCAGCAATTGGTCGACGTCACTTTGATGTGTAACACGCACAGCCTTAAAGTTCACAGATCGGTTCTCGCCGCGTGCAGCCCGTACTTCGAGGTATGTAATTACACATTTGTAATACGTACGACTTGCGCGCGTCCGTATCTGTATCGTTAATGTATAATAATCGTTTTACGATGGTTACTACTTATGCGTATCGTCACAACCTTTTTCAATGCGTTCATAGTTTAATAATAACCTAGCCGATTATCTGACGTCCGAAAAATATTTTTAATTTCAGCGTGAATTGGGCAACCATCCCATGATTGTTCTCAAAGACATGAAATTCAGTGTACTCAAATCATTAATCGAGTTCATGTATTGCGGCGAAACTAATGTTACAGAGGATAATTTACATGCTCTTGTGGAAGCCGCTAAATTTTTCGAGGTAATTATTTAACACTTAATTTATAACGTTTTTATTGTCCATATTGTTTCAAACGAATAAGGATGTTGTTATTGTATGGTATATAAGCATCCGTCTGTGAACAGAATAAAAAAAATCGTTAAGTATTTTCAGTAACAGTTAACTGAGTTTGAACTAATAATGCTTAAAAAGAAAATCTTAAAAATATCAATTGCGTAGTTGTATATTACATTATTATTATTTCGTAAAGAGTTCATCAAAGCGAAAGAACAATAAATATTTGTATGAAAAGTATTTTAGAACAAATGTGATGAGCTTTTATTATATGAGGGGCAGGCATTGTTGGTGTGATGTGTGAGTTACACAGTTTTGATGAATTTTGTGTACAATCGTAGTTCATAATAAGATCCAGTTATAGTTTTTTGAAATTAAATTAAACGCATTTTAAGCATTTACAGATAGTTTTTAAGTTACAGATTTAATTATTAATTATTTCAAAACGCTTAGTTTATTGTCTATACGATTATTACTTAATAAGAAATATATTTGTAATCAATGAACTTGTATTGTTTGGAAGTATTAAAAATAGATTATTGTTATTAATTAAATGGTACCTGCTGTATTACGCTGGAACATTGTACCACGCGTGTTTTTTCTTATAATGTTTAAATTGTTCATACATTTATATATATAGCATATAAAATTGTCTTTTCAATACCAACCGTAATCCAACGGTTAATTTAATAATTTTAATTCATAGATTTTTAAAGAACACCGTAATACGTATCACATTTATTATGTAACTAAATGTGTATTATGTCATCATTTATTATAAAATATATATTTAAAAAAAAAAAATTCCTGGTAGGTCACATATTAGATAGATTATATATATATTATTATTTTAATTTTATTGTAGACATATTGGTCAATGTGTGGAAAGTAATAAATGTGATAATGCCGTTATTTGTGTCAATTTAAATTATAAATTGCATTTTGAATATTAGTTGTATTTTTATGAACTCGTTAACAACTATTTTTTTTTTTTTTTTGTTACGAGTGGGAAGAAAATAATAACAATTTTCTTTAATATTTTACTTCGAAATGTGTGTTTATTGATACAATTTTTTTCCACACAAAGAGAAGAGGTATAGTAAACCAATTTCATGGATAATATTTAAACAAAAATTCAACGCAATTATTGTAGATTTTATTTAATATTAATATTTAGTGATTTCGTTTATGCTTTCAGTAATGTTTTGTTTATATTATTGTTCATCTATTATTTTGAATATGTGCCTGAAAAATACAACATTCGATTAAATTTTTTTGGTGTATATTGATAGAAGTAAACTGTATACATAGGTAATTTATTTCCTTAATGTAGTTCCAAATAATACTACTTCTCAATATGTTAATATTTTATGATGAGTTTTTATAACCTTGAAATTTTTTATTTTTGTATTGCATTAATAAATTAATAAGAAAAAAAATTTAATATTTAAATTAATTGGTATTGTAATAAATATAATACCAACAGTTTTCATTCTTAATAACTGTTCCACTGAAAAGAATTTCAAGTCAAATATGTTTACTAAAATATGCTTGAGAATTTGTGACTGTTTTATTGTATAATACACTATAAACTGAAAATCATAGAAAATGTATTTCAATATAATATATTAAAATAATTATTATTAATTTTAATAAATTATTTTTAATTTAATATTTCTATTATATTATTTCCAGTCAAGTACAATGTAATTTTCCTGTTCGAAAATTGTAATTTTAAATATTATAAGTCTTGACATTTTAGGACATACAATTATAGTAAAGTTAAAGAAAAATTAGTAACATTTATAAATGTGTAATACATTATGTTGTAATGTGTTTTAAGTATATGAGTATATTAATTAAATTGAAGACATTGACGATCATATAAAAGTTACAATATAATATTCTAAAAAAAATTTGAATTTAAATGTTGAAATATATATATATTTAAAAATACTTTATAATTTTAATTAGCCGAACAAATAACCAAATTGTGAGATGCTAACTATATAAATACAAATATCTAATATTCTTTGGCCTCATTATAAATAGCAGTAATAACATGTGTTTGTTTCATTTAATCATCCATTCACTGTAAAATGAGTTCTGTAATAACCGTCAATAACTTAAACAAGGCTTAAACTGTCTGTGTGCAACTGGGTATCTATTTTTTTTTTCATACCATTTTATAAATTACAATATATGTTTTATATTTTGTTTGCTGAGTTGTGTGTGTGTGTGTTATACGTTAAAAAAAACATTCGTTAAACCCATTAAAATTTAAATGAATTTAAATAATTATTATTTTATAAAAAAAAATATTCAAGTTCAAAACTCAAATTGGTATAATATCTATATTTAATTAGAAATTAAAATTATATTTGTTAAATAATTTAATATTTTAAGTTGAACTTTGTTTTTGTTCTATGACAAAATTGGGTATTTATACATTTAAAAACTGCGTGATTTCTACTAGATATTATTTTAAAATTTTGTTATTGATATTTCACATTTTTATTCTTTATGTTCGTTTAACATGCATGTCGAAATCTATAATTTTATATAATGTGCAAAGTACAATTGACTTAGTTCAAATAACTATTGTTCAAACTGCTTTCCTTACATTTTTTTTAGAGTATGTGCTTATAAGAGTAATTATTGTCATTTTTCTTCAGATACAAATTTGGTTAATTTATACAAACACCACGTTTGAGTTAATATGAAATTGATATGTATTTCCTAAATGTTGAATAATTATCCGTAGCTAGATAAGTTTTCTTAATATATTTGAATTTAAATTGTTGAATGTCATTGTTTCAATAACATGTATAATGAATTGCATGCTTTGTAATATTCATATTTTGAGTTACCTATTTATTTACTGAACACTGTTAAGTTAACTTGCAATGTACACAGTATGACTAATAATTATATACATAATTTTTATTGATTAATTTTAAAAACGCAATAATGTAATATATTATGCAAGCTTTTTGTATTATAAATTCATAATTATTTGTAAATAGCGAAGAATTTTATATTTATGTATAGTTAATGTTTTTAGATTATGAATAATAGATATAAAATATATATATATAACGTATTATCTAATATAAATTATTGATGGCTTTATATTTATGTTCAATTGCCAACCAAGCGATTTGACTTATGTCATTGTTCTTTATCTAGCATGGTTTAAAAGTTCATACAATTGTATAAAAATTATTTAATATGCTGATAGTGATAAGCATATTGTATTTTCATAAATCTCAGTACTAGAAACAATTATATGAAACTTTATCATAAATTATATTTTCAAAAAAAAAAAGTAGTGTAAGAATATTATAATTCAATACTAATTTAAATAAAACATGTTAGTTATATAATTTATTAAAATTATTATTATTGTTATTATTATATTGGAATATAAAGTTATTACTTATTAGTTTATCGCCTATATTATTAAATTATATAGGTATAATGTCAGTTTTTAATTTTTAATATATAATACATATTTAATAAACATGTATAATAAAATTAATATTTTTTAAATTTAATTATATCTAGAAAAAAAATCTTATTTAATCTTAAGTAAATCAAAAGACATTTAAATGCATTTCTATATTATTCATTATTCATTGTTATGGTTTATAATTTGTTGTGTAATTATATTTTAATTAATTAATCATCTAGATTGGATTGGTACACATTTAGCAATAAAATATTGCTCTGACAAGTATAGTTTTTAATTTTGATGATAATCATTTTCTGGTTTAAGTTTATTTAAATGTGGTAATTTTTTTTTTTTTTGCTTTTCTCATTTTGTTTAACTTTTTCTGGCACGATAATTTTAACATAAAGAAATACTATACTTACAGAAGTTGATATTTTTAAAAATTACATTCTTAGTAAAATTGATTATTTTTACCCTTTTAAATTATTTTAAAATAAAGTTAAACAAATTTTTTTTGACTTAAATTCTGTGTTAGGTAGAACATGTGTCCCATTGAGTATATTTAGTCAATTCTAACTTCTTGCCTTGAACTGAAATTGTTGCACTTTCTTCTTCTCATTGATTGATCTTTGTGGTTGAAGAGCTGATTATTTTAAATAAACTTTTTTTTGCTATTGACAGACTTTTTTTATTCAAATTCTTCGGTGTTATTGGTGAATCTGATGAATTTTGGCATTTTCAATTATTCATATTTTAGTAATCAATTCCAACTTTGACTACGAAAATCTTTTATATTCATATTTTGTTGGGGAATATCTGTACAGAATACGAGCTTAAACAATTAGTATAATAATATAAATCTAGTGTGTTCGACCATTGAAAACTATTGCAATGTAAAAATGAATATTGAAGTTTGAAAAACACTCAAAATAATTGAAATTTTTTTAATATGTAAAATTAGGTGAAGAAAATATAAATTATCCTGTATTATTTTAAATTTTAAACAAACAACAAGAATTATTAATAGTATACAAAACTGTAATTTTCCATTTTATTATTAGATAAAAATATATTTATTCAACTGGATTATTTTCTGTACTACCATGCAGGAACTAAGATCTTAGGTTTGTTTATTAGTTATTACTTATTACTAACAATTTAATCAAACGATGATCAAGTTAGCAGCATCTTATGATTTATTATTATTATTATTCTTGTTGATGTTGTATATACCTATAGGTTTTTAATTTGATTTATTTAAAATAATTACTTCTATTAAAAATGTAATCATTTGGTTTGGTATCTTTTGATTTCCTAGATAACTAGTATAAAATATTGTAAATAATTAATGAATTATGTTATTAAAAGTTATTTTTTTTTTTTTTAGGTAAAAGGTTTATCGTCATTAGCTCATGAAAGCTTACAAGATTCGAAGACTATAAAACCTCCTTCCCTTGTTGGTAGCTCAACAACTCAAACTAGAATTTGTCAAGTTTCTTCCTCACCAGTTCCAGTTACATCTATTACGCCTAAAGTCGCAGAAAATGGCAACTATTCTTCACCTGTTTGTAAGTATCTATTTAGAACAACGTTGGTGGTAATGCTATGAAAATTACATTGTTATTTTCTTTTACTATTTTTAGCTGTTATAGCACGTCTTGGACAAAGTAACACTACTAATGCTAACGAAAGACGGCCATGCGCTGGTAGAGGTCGACCTAAAGCTCATCTTCAAAGCCCATGTTGTGAACCATTGCTTAGCAAACCGGCTTCTATTACGCCACCACAAACAGAATCCGCCCAAATACTATTGTCACTTGCTGGCTCTAACCAATCGTATATATCGCCATCAAAACATAAAACCAACGATAACAATAGTATGACTGTTAATCATCAGGAGTTTCCTATGAGTAACGGCTTAGATAATAGTAACCTAAAGTTTACTAATGATGACTTAGACCAAAAATATAAACGTAGTAGAAAAAGGCCGGCAGATTCAGTAGATGATAATAGATACGATATAAAAAAATCTATGCCTAATGATGTCATCAAGACAGATGAAGACGTTAATCGGTCTCCATTATTAGCTAGCTTACTAACCAAAAATGATAGACCTGATGAAAAATCAAAAGTACAAAAACCTCAAGAAACCCAAACTCAGAGTTCTGAGAGGTATATAAATGCATTAAAAGGGGCTGGTCTTCCAACGGATATACCAATATTAATCGAGAACGGTGACGGAAATTACATTACGTTGACAGAAAATGTATACGACATATTAGCCAAAGAAGACGCGCTTCATTTCCAACTCACAGACAACATGAACCTTGCAAATCTGAAGCATCCCGAAGATATGGTCGGCACAATGCAGGAGGTGACTCATTGTAATACGTCATTAATAGAAACCAGTATAGAAGATCCAATTCTAAAGAATATTAAAAGCCATTCGCCACCAGATAATCCAGATGATGTTATTGTATACAAAGTGGCGGATGATGGTAACATAGAAAAGTATGTTTTGACTACTGAAGACATAAAAGCCTTCAAAGAGTCAATAACATCAAATCCCGAAAGAACAAAAGATTCGCCGTTATTGAGTGTATCTGAAATAAATGTGCCACTAGAAAACAAATCTGTGCCACTAATTACAAAAATTTTGGACTGTGGTAACGAAAGGTTTTCAGAAGCTCTTTTAGGCAGACTTCCTCTCAGAAAACGAGGGACGTTCAAATTAAACAACACTAGTTCCGATGCGGACATGTTGCAGCAAATGAATAATGTTTGTGCACAGTCTAGTGCTGTGGGTACTTCAGACACTGATGTCGAATATGTCGTTGTCGGAGAAGACAGTGTTCAAATGGACTTGATGGGTGGTTCTAGTAGTAGTGTTAACAGTTGTAACAAAAACGATTCTCTGAAGAATAATATCGGTCTGAAAATGGAAGAGGACGTTGCAGAAGAGGAGATGAGTGTCCTCGAAGCAATGATGAACAATACTATTGAATTTTCTGCTGAAGATGGCGACTATCAGATGCATAGCAGTGAAGAGGTTTTCTCGAATGATCAAAATGATAACGAAAAGATGATATTGTCCAATGTTTTGATGTGTACGGGCGCGGAAAATTCCAATTCCCATGTTGGCCTTGAACATTTTGGATTTAAGTCAGACGATGTGGATGGCCGTAGTAATGGTGACTGTAATCAACAGAAGAAATCCAAAATGTATGTCGATTTGGATTTGACAGGTAGTGATTTCATATCGGAACCTGTCACTGAGGAGGTAGTACTCGCCAGTGAATTAAATCCGAGCTCCTGAATATATTTAATTAAGGATGTAACTTCCTTCTCCTATAATTTGAACATAGAACTGTGTAAATTCTTGTAAAAACTTAGGTTGTGTAATACGATTTAAAAAAATCAATTTTTTTTTTTAATAACAACTCAAAAGTTTTAGTCACACCTCTGTGTGTATATTATATATAATCATATGTGTATGTACATATATGTACATACATGTATGTATATAAACATAAATATATATTTTTTCCTTGCAGTACAGACTTCTATCCATTGTAATGTATTTGATTTGTGTTAATCTAACATAAAAAAAAAATTAATAATTATTTTCTTATATGGTAATATTTAAAATGTGTGAACGAATAGAATCAAATATATTGATTAAAAACCGCTCTTGAAAAACAGTAATGGTTTTAATTAGAATTTTTCAAAATGAAATTCATTATTGTTATTATTACACACACACACACTCATATATATATATAATAAAGAAATAATGAAAAAACATTGCTTGCTTCAATTTATTTCTTTCTTTTAAATATGTAATATATACCAATATTTCCCGTGTGCCATTCGTTGCATAGCTGTCAATTATGATAATGTTCACATATTTTCCACAGTTTTATAAATGAACAAAAAATTTAATAATAAAAAAAAAAATCCAAAATAAAGATCATATGTTTAGCTTTAATATATGTTTATTTTATTTATTTTTGTTTAATTCATTCTAAACTGTTTTTAACCATAAATTTGTTTTTTGTACATAATATTACAACAAAAATTATTCTTATTATTATGGCATTATTGATTATCTACATAATTAATTTTAATTAAAAAATAAAATAAAATTATATTGAAGTTGTTATAAATAATATTGATTAGTGTTGTATAAATGTTCGTTTTTATTTTTCTTTTAACGTGTATACTTATATATATATATATACATACATATATAGATATATACTGTATGGAAGCATATGTGCGTGTTTACTTTAACGACGCTCCGTGACATGATACCAAATTTTTTATTTTATATTAGACTTGTTTTATATAATTTTTTTTGTTTTCAACTGTTTTGTAGTGTAAATATTTGTTCGATAGTATTATATTACGGGGTGTTGTCGCAGCAGGAGAACTTGTTGACAGAAATGCTATAACTTTGATTCTATAGGCAATATTTTTATCGTAATAGCCATTTTGTTCGTTTGTATTTTAGATAAAGATTGCGGTTTAAAAACTCATTTTAATGTTATGTCATTTATTTTTGATGATTTCTTGTAGTTTATGGAAGTATATTATGATGTTGTTTGCTTACTACACATTATCAAATCAAAAGCGTACTGGGTTCGTTATGATTTTTTTTCGCTTAAGTGGTTTTTAAATTTTTTTTTATTCCAATTTTAGTAACAGTTATGACCGGTTTTCAATTTTGTTTTTTTTTTAATATAACTCGATAAATTGAAATTAAACGAATACCGTCGAGTTAATTGAATAAGTCGACTATAAACTCGAAATTTTCTAACATATTCATTGCCAATTGTTAATTAAAAGAAAAAAGAAAGAATTCGTTGTTTTCCTACAAAATCGGAGTAATGTTGAACATATTTACATAACCCAGTTTAGAACAACCTATGTATGAATTCGATATAAAATATTTATACTAATGTTGTTTTATAAAAAAAAAAAATTGCCCATTTCTTATAAATAATAAATATTAAAAATATTTATTTGTAACAAAATAATTTTAAAGCTTTTATTTGTACAATGTCAATATGATAGATTAAAATACGAAAGAAAAGAAATTGGGTTCCAGGTTCCTCCAGTCCTTGATTATGTACACATTAAAGTGTATAAGGTTAAAAAAAAAAAATTAAAGAAATTAAACGACTTAAAACATTCCCTCTTGGATGCATTTTTGCAGGACACTAAATGTTTTCTTCTTCTAAAATTCAACTCGCTCTTACCAAAAAAACATACGTGTTTGAATATTTTCCATCCTATAAACGAATTGTCGCACAAATAGTGTGTGTGTGTGATTGACATAGATGTTTAATTTATATTAAATTTAACAATATTTATATTTTATATATTATTATAAAGTATATTGTATAGAACCGAAATCAGAGCGACAAATGGTAAAACGAATTTATTAAATCCGTTTGGCTTTTTATCTCGAATTTTTCATTTTTTTCGTGCGCGCAAAAAATGTTTTTTTTGGTAATTATTCTACTCTTCCCTCTCCCTCGCTTCAGGGCTTATCTGTCACCGGGAAAACGGATATTTCCCTAACGATTTTCTTCAGTTCTTTCCTTTTTTTTTTCTCTAAATTTTATTATTTATTGGTGGTACTTTAAACGTAAGAGAAAAAAAATTATAAATTTCTTACTCATCTGTATCCATTTGTTGTGATTTTCAATCGTTTGCATCAATCGTTATTGCCTGCGTTGTATATTCCGAAGAATTCATGTATAATCAATATTTTATTAATAAGAATTAAAAAAAAAACCATACTTGTTTTCTCAAATTCACACGGGGTATTGATTTTGTGGATGACATCGCATTTAAAAATCCTGTTTTTTCTCCTGTTATTTCGTAAATACATTAATTGTAAAAATAAATCTAATACAAATCTTGAAAATCAATAAGTTCACATAAAAAAATTTCTTTAAGTTAAATAACATATTTTATTTTTTCTTGGACTCGTCGTCACGTCCTTAAATTGTGGCGTTTGAGTTGAATTTCGAGTATAAAACATTTATTTTGAAATTTGTAAAGAGACGAGAACGTTTTTCACGTCATCGCCCAACAATGTTGTTTTGAGAATTTTGAATATATTTTATCTCGCTAAAATGAACTTAACTACTATTATTTTCATCTTTCTTTAATTCGATCAAAACGCCACGATTCCCGTTATCTCTTGCCAGTTTTTCAGAAAACTATGAAATATGATTTTTTTTTCTATACGAAATCAAATACGTATACATTATAATAAGTGCATAATGAATGATTTCGGACAATGACAACGAAACGAAATTGAAATTTTTATTCTTAAAATCGATGTCGGTTATTATTCGAAGTAAATGTATATTATTAAAATTCGTTTTAAAATGCCGTCCGAAACCGAAAAGAGAAAACGGCCCTTGTCCTTCTCCTCCCACCGTTTAAGAGTACCAATGTACTCGAAGCGAAGTCATGATCTCTGCAGCGATCGTTTTCCAAATCGGCTGCTTTGATTTACAGAAGAAGAAGAAAATATCTAACCAAATTAATCGCAATTCATAATAATATATAGTTTCGTAGCGGTGTGTATTCGTTGTAAATATTATAACAGACAACGGTAGATTTTAATACGAGATTATCGATTTTTCTTCTCTCCTATGTATATAGGTAGGCACTTTTATTTTTTTTTTTTTTTTTTTATAGAATTGTCATGGCGTTATTTTGGTCTCCTCTAAAATATAATAAAATGTCTGCATATTATATACTGTTCTCGAAGGGGACAACAAGTGTTGTTCAGGTGTGTGTGTGTGTCCGTCTGGGTGTTTTACAGGAGAGTTATTTATTCTCATCACTCTCTGCAGCATCGATAGTGTAATAGGTGGTAACTCTGACGAAGATTTCCGAGTGATAGTTACGCGAAAAAATCGAAATAAAGCTCAAATAAGTCTCGTGTACGATGATGAGAGGTGTATTTTTGTTTCTATTTATTATTATTATTACATAGTTTTTTTTTTTTTATCATAACTATTATTATTTTTAATCGAAATTGTGTAGAGGGACCCCGTTAGTTGTATAAAATAATACATCCTAAATATAATCAAACGTACCGTGTGTCAAATGTTCGAAACGCTATATTTATTCTTTTTTTTTTTATATTTGATATATTTTGGCGTATACATTATATTATTATTGGAATATTTGTATAGTGTATTTATCGATTTATAACCCGCTCGTATATATATTTCAAATATTTGTATATATTTAAAAAAAAAATTGTACGTCATTTATGTTGCGTATACGCATATATATTATTATTATTATATGTATATTAGTTGTTATTGAAGAGTATTCTATAATATAGGTATATGTATGAAAATAAACTATCTGTTTTTTGTTTTCCCATGTCGTCCGAAAGAAAACACCTTTATAATATAATAATATGTATACTGGCTATACAGAGTGCTTCACGGAAATCCGTGTAAAATAGTTTATAACTTTTGTGTTCTGTTCGACATTTTAAAGTTTAATTTTTTATTTTATCAATATAATATTGTAATATTTTTGCGCTGGAATATAAACGTTTTCAATTAAATTTTAAAGGACTTAAAATTATAAATGTATTCTATTTAAAAAAAAAAAAAAAAAAAAATAATAATCGAAATAGCCAATTACAAAATATAATGTACACATTTTTGGTGTTTCAAAAGTTTTAATCGTGTGACGTCATTAATTTTTAAAGTTGTGTATATTTTCCGGCTAATCGATGTTTACAATAATGATCGATGAAACAATTTTTTTTTTTTTTACCAAGAAATGACTCGTTATTATTATTGGGGGGGGGGGGGGAAATAATGATTTGTAAACGAAAATATTGAATCTCGTGCTGATTGATTCCAACTTAACCGTATTTAGGAATTCAGTCGTTCCGCGCAAACAAATTCCTCCTCCCCATTTCAGTTTTCCACATTAATTTTGTTTGTCTTTTTCGTGTAACAAATGACGACGTTTACACAACTGGCCGTTGGATAAGATAGAATTTAGAAGCGATAATTTAATAAATCGAATAAGAAAAACCAATATTATATGTTTTTTTTTATTCAGCGTTTTTGTAAAATATCGTATATAGGTTACAACGATACAGGTACAGGTCAAGAATTTGGATTATAAAATTCTCTCATTCGATTGTATAGTATTATAGAAACAAATAAATCTAATCAAATTATATATATATATATATATTAATAAATTTATCATTTCCTCCTCTCCCCTCACATTCTATTAAAACAAATTCTTCGACAATTACACCACCTCTGTAATCAATTTTCGAACTGGAAACACAGGCGTTCGTTAGTTTATACTTGAACAGTAATTTATATAGAATATTATATTCGAATGCGCGCGCGATACGTTTAAAACGTGTTGTTGCAAAGACGTGGGAAAATTATTTTTAAACATTTCCCTCCGTCCCCGTGGCCGCGGCGCATATTTAAATAAAACGCCCGATAATGTACCGCCACCCCGTATTTTAAAACGACTATAAATTTCGCGTCACAACGTCTATTCGAGTATATAATAATATATTACACGCGCTCATATAATGTATTACATCGAAACGGGATGGGCGGCGGATTGAGGAGGTGTGTATAAGAGGAGACGAAGAAAATAAAACGAATCGCTCGACATTTTCGAACGCCGTTTGGCGTAAACGATTGTCGCCAGCGCATTCCGGTAAAGCGTGGTTTTTTTTTTTATTATTATTAAATTTACAAAAAAAAACGTTTTAGCGTGACACAAGAGAAGAAGAAAAAGGAAATCGAAAAATAATATATTTAATGAAAACGCTGAAATGCGACGCAAATAACGTAGAGTAATAGTTGCAGTAGCATCCGATCGGTGACAAAATATATATAACGCGGAAATATATATTTTTGTATGTATGTACACGCAGATTCCTCGTACTCGTACCGAGTTTATGGTGGTTTTTTTTTTTTTTTTTTTGCTTTTAATCAGATTGCAGACGAATGCGGTTTTTCGTTTTTTTTTTCCTCCTTGTCCGCTCGAACAGTTTTATTTTGCCCCCCGAAAGCGTTCGGATTTTTGTATAAATGACGTTATACGGTGAAAACGACGACAGTACGATAGGTGGGGCAAAATACCATTGGCCGTGTTACTATTATTTGTTATCGTTTTCTCCAAACGTGATAGCTGCGGGAAACGATGGTATTACGATCGATTTTATTGTGATATATTATAACCTGCGCTCGGTTTTTGTAACATTTGCTCGTTATTACGGAATACGTAATATATATAAATGATAAAGTATAACTGTAAACTTGTTTTATACTCGAAAGGTTCTAAAATTCACAATTTTTTTATTGCGTATTCGAAAAATATTAATAACCCGGGTTTACAAGACGCGAATCTGATGCGCAAGTCAGGTTTCGATGCTCTTCAACGATATTTTTCGTTTTTGGCACTTACCTGTATTGCGCGCTGCCTTAAAGTTAAAACTAGAAAAAAAAAAAAAATTAGCGATTAAAAAAAATAAAATAAAAAAAAAATTTGTATCGAGCTTAGCGTAATATTATTCGTATCCATTTTCACGTTTCAGAAATTCCGAATTGCGAATTTTGAAATCACATCAGCAGCGCAGCCGTTTGTCGTGCGTTTTAACGGACCGGAGTCAACAGGAACTACGTATAATTCCTACGGATCGGAACTAAATAATAATAACTACATAATATTTCACCTATAGTCGAAAAGTCGTATACGGAAAAAAAGAAAAATCTCTGTAAAACCAAACCTTGATTTATTCGCGCGTTCCGCTCAGAATCCGACATATTTTTTCAATAATATCTATTAAAACATTTCTCTAACAGCGTTTTTATTCCGGTCATAAACGCATTTCGCCCTCCCAGTGCGCACGCATCACAATCATTTTTGTAATTGACCATTTTTCGAACTCCGAACGACGGGCTGCACCCCTCTCGGTCCGCTCATGAACGGCAATTAATATTTCGGGACGTATTTGTTTCTCCGTGTATTTATTATTGTCGTTTCGGCCCGTGGCGGTGCAGTGGAAATTTATGGATATTTCTCGGCGTCGATAAATTAGAACTGACGTGACGGTCCAGGGTAAAATCGTTGGGCCGCGGCTGACGTTTAATTTTCCTCCTTCTCCTACCCCGTTGCGAAATCGGCCGTGAAAAACAGTCGGCGAATTTTTCGTCCTGCGCGAACATAACTCTTTCTCTCTCTCCTGTCCCCCTCGAAAAGCGGACGGTGGTGCGAGCTGGCGGCAGGGGCGTATACAAGGGGGAGGGGCGCGATAGGGGTGATCTAGGTACTTGAGTATGTACCTATATCTACTGACAACTAAAATTAATCGAACTAAAACTAAAATGTAATAAAACATTTTTTTATTTAAAACTTATTATTTTCATATAATTTTTCGATAATTCTGAGTCGGCAACAGATTCGACGGGCCGTTTTTCTATTCGCCCCCTCCCCCTTAGGGGATGAAGTAAATACGCCCCTGGCTGGCGGTTTTGCAGACAAACGTTGCTTTCGATATTTTCGTGTATACCGAAAATTGGGGGGGGGGGGTGAATGTAGTAACAGTAACGTACGATCGCCGATAAATCACTGTATTAACAGAACGAGATCGAGACATCTTACACTCGGTGACCGCCGGTGGCTTGGTGACTCGGAGAGTGCGCTTTTTCTGACGACGACCGGTTGGAAAATGCGCGCCGAGGCGGACGAAAGAGGGCGTCGCGCGCGTGTGTCTAACCTAACCTAACCGCCGACAAAACTCGCTCACGCGTAACGGAACGCGAAGAAAATAACATTTCTATTGTATACTCGTCATAAAATATATACGACACCACATATATATATATTATATGTCGTATATATAATTAAACATAAGTTGTGCTGAACGGTCATGATAGCAGCAAGCGTCGTCGGGCGGGCGGCTAAGAACCCCGGAGGTACTAGACATGAGCACGAGTGTGCGAACAATTGTTTAAGTAAATCGTGAACTAAAATGGTATCTAACCTCCTGGCTTAGTCCTCAGTCACTAGTGCCACCCAGTACGTATTTCTTTAAAATGTGCTCTGCTGTACAGCTATAGCTGTTATATGTACCGGATTTGGGAAGAAAAACTGCAGTACCGCGGATGAGATATTTTCTTATCTCCACAATACGAATCTTATATAATAATAATGAAACGTCATCGCTGGAGGGCACGGGTTCTTCAGATCATTGTCTCTGCTTCGCATTATTATTATTATTATTATTATTATTATTATTATTATTATTATATTATATTGTTCGTTTTGATATTTATCACGTTTCGGTCGGATGACGCGTGCTCGCGAATATCGTACGAACAGGTGGCCGGGCGGCCCGGGGGATGATGCGTACACTCTTATATATACATATAAATTATACAATATATAACTACAATTCGCATAATAACGCGAAACGACGATATTTTTATAATACCGACGATTCGAGAGCACGTTTTATGTAATACCGCGGTGGAAAAATGAAAAAAAAAAAAACAATCGATAAAGAAAAAAACGCCACATTAACAAGTATACAGTTTTTCAACGCTACAGGTCCGGGGAATTGTATTCGAACGTCATGTCCTCGGCACAATGCCTTCGAAATTATTTTACGCGCAGTTAAACATTTAAATTATTTTATGAACATACGCGCGTATCAGCGGCGTACTTTCAATTTCCCTTCCTTCGAACGAGGTGGGAACGGAGTGGATTAAAAACATCTTCGTGTATCCCGAATATAAACGATTTTTTATATATAAATATATTACGTCGTACAGTGTAGTATTATATATTAAATAATAAATAATAAAACGGTTAAACGAAAAATACAAATAGTAAATAAATATAATTGTTAAAGATATAAATACAGAGTTGTAATACCGAGTCGTTGTATTTTTTCTCATTTTGTGCATAAATAGAGATATACACGATTGTCGAAACCGGTAGGTATTGTAAACAAACAAGCGTAATACAACAATTATTACGTATTTTTCCCTTTTATTTCTCATAATACACTTTGGATTGATTATTTACGTCACTCACCGTCATACGAATATGATTTTGAAGCCGAACAACTTCGTAGAATACAGTAGTTCTTATTACTGTGATGTATTGCTGCACGGTGAACGATATAAATCAATATGGCGGACCAGCTACTATATCATATTGGTCGGATTAGGAAAACGAAATGCGAAAGAAGAAAAAATAAAAATTATTTTGGCAGACGTTTCTTTTATATATATATATATACGTACTTAATCACGTATTATATTAAACATTACTCACTCTTTCTATATTATTATATTAATCGTCTTACAAGATTTCCGCGCGAGAGCAAAACGAAAGTAATTTTCAAAATACTCTTTGAGCTGCCGCGGCCGCGGCTATTGGAAATATCTTATTACGCC
The DNA here is from genome assembly GCA_032441825.1 of Chaetogeoica ovagalla. NCBI lineage: Eukaryota > Metazoa > Arthropoda > Insecta > Hemiptera > Aphididae > Chaetogeoica > Chaetogeoica ovagalla. The sequence continues at coordinate 1,432,394 of CM063738.1, read as the reverse complement.
CCAAAGCGTATTATATTAACGTCCTTGCCTATATCGTCGACGTTAATTAAATTGTAAAGTTACATCGGGATGTGTTCGATCGTACGTTAACGTAAACTAATATTGGTAATTGATATTAAATAATAATTGTGTATTTATTTTAACAAAAATAATGTACAAACGTTTCAGTTTTGAACTTATGTTCTACATAATATATATATATTTTTTTTTTTTGTGCATATTTAGCTCTTTATCACGCGTTGGTGCATATTTTGATTATAAGAGTATATTTCTCTAAAGTTAATAGTAATTAAGAAAAATTAGTTTTTAATATTTATCTTTAAAATCGGTAAATATATATATTTATGGCCGTATGTGTATATTTGAAAGGGTGTTCGATAAAATAATAAATGGGACGTGTATTTTTCCCGTTCAATGTCGGTTTGCAATAACCGTGACAGTTTAACAGTTGTACATGGTTTATGAACTGTTAATCGTCGAGAACCGGTGTAGTTCAATTCAAGTGTTTTGTTTTAAATTTTAACCCAATATTATAAATTAATAATGAAATAAAATTCACGTAATGATTCATCTTTCCTCATTGTATACTCGTTTATTTTACACTTTTTTTTGTAACTCTTACTGGTTCACTTACATTCACGCGTCTCCTGGGCTCACCGAGTTTACTACTGTTAGCTAAGTACTATAAACGCTCGATCACGACCGACGATCAACGCATACCATATGCGCTGATCGTCGGTCGAATATTTATTCCATCGTTATACATGATGCTCAAAGGAGTAGGGTGTTGCGAAAACGGAGCATAACCATAACATAATTGGACCAACTTGCAGCAAGTCGATATTTAACTGATAATTATACTGTAAACGTACGCTGACTCGTGTGCCTATTTCGAACAGTAACTGCTGTGTTCGAATCGAAAATATTTTCTTGGCACGGTTGAACCCATGTAAAAATTCGGTATTCATTTTTGTCAGAAAACACGGTGTTACGAATGAGATTTGCACCGTTCACTGAGAACCATCATTTATTGATGATTTAAAACGGCGTCTGCGCCTAAAATGCTACTCGGGTTTATCTTCACACGGATTATACGCGAACTGGGATATTATTTCAGTCGATGTAAGTTTGTATTGCGAATTTTTTTTTCAAATATCATGTATTAACATTGACAATATAAATTAATAATTTTTTTCATTTATTAATTATTTTAGTATACAGGTACACCAAATAGTAGATTCCGTCATATTTAAATATTTTGGTTTTTAATGCGTGTTTCGACGGTAACGCATTTTAGTGATCGTACATCATATTTTAAAAGCGTGTTTAGCGATTTTTTTTTAGGGTACAAATACATGCATATTTCAAGATTTTTCTAAGTCCCAAGCCCTAGTCATTATTGTTATTATTTTTTTTATATAATTTGAATACACCAAAAAGAATTCGTGTATCTTTTTTAAATGCGTTTTTCCTAAAAAAAAAAAAAAAACATGTTTGTTTAAATCACTAACATAAAATCAGGTATAATTTTTCGTTCAATAAAATAACGCGTTATTATTTTTCCGTTACTTTTGTTAATATAAACAGTCAGCACATACAGTGTACGCCTCGACGGCGCACTGCAGGGGTCGCGATTTGTTGCGATTTAAACGACTCGTTATTTTTTAAATTATCAGGTTAAAAACCTATTTATTTTATTTTTTTCGCCCCACAAATTTATTAGAAACGTTTTCGTTTTTTTCGCTTCGATATACAGAGAATAATGCGTACGTAATAAAATACGCATTCGCAATAACGACATCGGACGAACGACGATAAATCGTACGGTTTAGACGTCGTCCCGAGTCCTTTGGAACTTGCGTGTAATGTACACGCGAGAGACCGGTCTCCATTACCGATGTACGACACACACATTTTGCACAGTATGAATAAAAATACAATTACGTACTCTTTATTGCGGATTGCTTCGGAAGTAGACCGTCTATATTATTTCCAGCTATATGTTCTTTAATATAAATGTTCAAAAAAAAAAAAAAGAAAAAAAATACCTAAGCGATTCACTTATCCCGGAGACCGTCAAACGTAATATTGTTGTGTGTGAAAACGTACGCTTTTTCAGTCCTGTACTTACGCATAGTTGCAAACAAACCCGAACGGTTTCGACGAAACTAAGACGTCGCCCAGATACTGATGGGGGAAAAAATATTTATTTTTTTTTAAGGTAGAAATTTACAATAGTTATAAAAAAAAAATATCGAAATTTAAAGTAGAACAAAATTCATAGTCGTAAAACGTTATCGGTTATGTGCTCTGACGAATTTTTTTTTTTTTGTTTTTACGTACGTTAATAAGAATTAAATTTTTGACGAAAAAAAAAAAAGGTTATTCGGTTTTTTAATTCTCATAAAAATATACAGGCGACTGGAGGATAACCGCGCAGAGTTCAGCAGCACAAGAGAAAATACACATTATATTGAACAACGCGTACTGCTGGTTGTATACCCGCGAGTTTTGTTGGCTTGCGAAAATTACGAGGTTATTTTTAAACTCGATTTAATTGAAATCGATTTGCGTGATAAACTACATATACGTCTCATGACAATGTCCGATGAACAATAAGCGGCGTACAATATAATACGATTGGCCGGTATACGTAGAGTACGAACGTATTTATAACTGTACGGCCGAAAAACTCATTACTCTTCTGAACTGACGAAAAAGAAAAGGTTTTTTTCTCCGCCCCGTTGTATTCACTGTACAATTTACGTCTTGTGTTTCGGTACGCGTTATACAAATTCCAATTACAATATTTACAAATAAAGTGCGTTTATTTTATATTATCAATACGTGTGATATTCGGATCCGTAGAAAATGTAGCCAGAGCCTTTTGAGAGTACAGTTAATCCCCCGTCATCGGTTTTATACGGGATTTTCATTGTTGACGTATATACTTTGAGGACGAAAAGGAAGAAAATAATAATTGATTCGGCCGCCGACACGGCGTACGAGTAGAAGAACACTATCGTCATTGACGGTGAAAAAACGCGTATCGGATAGGATAAAAACAAAAAAAAAAAACAAAAAAATCGATAACGAAAAATCGAACTGTTCCGTTCGGAAATGCAGCGCAACGAGTTGTTTTTACACGTCGTCGCGCGTACCGTTTTTCGACTGGGATTCCGTCTACGGGACGGAAAGGAAAGTTCACTCGGACGAAACAACTTTTCTTTTTTTCGCGAGGCGGGAAAAAAAACGACTTCGTAACGTGTTCCGGTTTTCTTTTACCTCGTTTATATACGCCGCCGCGATTACGAGTACAATAATAATAATAATAATACGTATACACAGCGGACGATCGCGTATTGAATGCATATCGAACAATCGCGACGCTGGCGAGGATATCGTTCGTTTACGTACTGTAAAGAAACGAAAAAAAAAATAATCAACTTTGTACGGACGACGCAATCGTCACGACCATTAAACATCGATCACCCTCGTCGGTCGGCTGGATGGCGCGCGCCCAGCTCTCACTCACTCTCTCTCTCTCTGGCAAACCAATTGCCGCGAACGGGCTATTTTACCGTTTATATATATATATATATGAAAATAAACGAAAATATATATAACGGTTATAAAAGAGCGGAGGATACAACACGTCGATGCCGTGCGTATAAAATAGTATGAAATGTATATAAACTCGATGCGCGCAGTATATCCAATTATGCAAATTGAACCGATAAATTCCTATTAATTGTGCCGCGCGTTGTCGCTAAACGCTCGGCGGCCGCGGCGGGGCGGGGGGGGGAGGAAATTCGGTTAGGCGATTTTTCCAGAGAAAACGCTTATATAATATATACGTGTACGCGTATTATAAACCGCGTTCTCTCCTCGCCGACGCTGTTTATTTTATAGCGATATATAATGCGTTAGACGTGTTCTGAACGAGCGTGTGTGTGTTTGGTATTATTATTATTATTATTATATGGCGTACGAAAATCCTTTTCCAGAAAATAATATTTAAATATATATATATAGGACGGGGCTTAAAAAGTTGAGTCGTTAAACTGCGCGACGATATTGTATATTATATATATATATATATGTGTGTGTAGGCTCGTCTTCGCGAACGTTCCTGTATACGCGCGTGTACGACTTAATAACCGACGATAATAATCGACCGCGTATCATTCACTCTCTTTTGGCTCGAGCTCGATATGATTCTTTTGGTTTTTTTTGCTACACTCGTGAGAATCTTTACGAGCGTGAAAAAGGACACGAGAAAATCGGCAATAATCTGTTGACGACGTTCCCGTACGGGAAATACAGCGACGGCGGGACGAGAAGTTTTTGATTGCGCGGTGAATTTCTTGTCTTTTTCAGGGGCAGTTATATATGTGCGCATTATTGTCGTCATGCGCTGCCGTTGAAGCCGTGCGCGCGTGTGTGCAATTAACTCGTTCGTTCGACAATCCGAAAACCGTTTACGACCGTTATCCAGACGACGACGACGACAGCGGCGGCGCTGTTTGTTCGTTCGGCTTAAAGTTATAAACTACGAGACCGTGGTCGGATAATAATAATATATATATATATTTTGTACAGGATTTTTTTTTATTGAAATAATAAATACTTATTTGTTTAGAAATGTATAACGTCGGCGGGGGGAAAAAATAATCGGAGACAAATCCAACGGTTGTGATTAGAAAATTATCCAGGTACAGGTATAAAAAAGTAATACATTTTTTTTTTCAATCTATATTATAATTTCAAATTTTTTCTATATTTATTAAAAATTACAAGTGTTCGGGAAATGACGGTGTCTTATCGCATCCGCGGTCTCGTTCGAATCTCGTTCGGCCCCGCGCATTCTTATACCGCGGCGAGTATTACAAACCGGGGAAAACATCAAAATCCCGATGATGACGATGACGATGACGACGATGATGCCAAGAAATCCTAAAGAGGTTTTCGACGAAAAAATAAACAATATAAAATCCAGAAAGCTGCAATATTTTGGACACGTGTTGATGGGCGAGAAATATCAACGCTTACATTATTTATTAGTACAGGGAAGAATTTGCGGTAAGTGGAGAGCAGGGGAAGACCCGGAACGAACTGGCTGCAACATTTTTAGTAGAGTGGTTCCAATGAAACACTAAGGAACTATTCAGTATAGCCGAGAACAAAGACGTTATAGTCACGATGATTTCCACCAACCTTCGTTAGAAGAGGGACATTGAGAAGACGGAAAAGTAGAGGAAGTACTTTCACCGTACAGAGGACGAATATAATAGGTCTCACCGTGTGACTGCACACCTGCACCACTCGAATCATGGCATAGTGGTGGTAACTCGGTAGATTTCCGTTAAAACGAGAGCTGGCACGTGTCAGACGATACGGTTATAGTGCGCCTGTAAACTAAACGTTTCGGCGATATTTTGTTCCAAGGAGTTGACCGGGTTCCGTCCGTGAAGTCGCGTCCGCATACTATTCGTCGGGCGTGTACGTCACGGTATCTTCGTTTTTCTTGGACGACGGCATTATGCCGACGGGCAATTTGATTTTTCGGGGAACGTCGCCGCCCGGTTTGCTCAAAACCACGGACCGCAATATTTCCACGGTGATCGGTATCCTGGTGTACGATTCTTTCACGGGACCCGTGACATCTGGAACCCGCGCAGGCGTACCGGCCGGAGGACGCGACGTAAGTGACTGTATCGTTGGTGGTGGACACGATGGCGATTCGTAGACGTTATTCGTACTCACGAAAGGGGGGGGGGCCGTGTGATCGTGAAACTCGGTCGGTGGTCCGTCATTACCGTCCGCGCACGATCCGTCGGTAGATCGCCGACGGATGATCGGTCTCGTGGCGGCGGCCTCCGGCCCGTCAAACGCGGAAAATCTGACGCGAAACGGGCGGTCCTGTATGACCGACGAATTAATCGTTACGTTTCCTGTACGCGAGAACCAATGCGAGATATACGACGATTCGTTCACAAACGTAAATCAACGCGATTCCGCACTTACTTTCTACGATTCCAAGTCTCCGGTTCAACTCATCGCGTTTGCGAATCAGTTCCTCGTTGCTTTCTACAAAACGTTAAAAAAAAAAAAACAAAAATATATGAAAAATTTCAACGCGTATTACGATCGAAGATTAGAGTAGCAGTCCGATGTCACGTATTCTGCACGCGAACGAGTGCGAGATTTAAGATGTTCATAGGTCTAACGTAATACAATATTGTGTATACTCACTTTCCGTGATTGAAAGTCGCACTTTCAACACGTCTTGCTTGCGAATCAGTTTTTCGTTGCTTTCTGAAGGATAAAAAAAAAAAAAAATACGAACAGGGATTATGACCGAAGAGTATAGTGTTATCGTCACTTGTTTCCTGTACGAATTTCAGATTTAACGTATTTAACTGTTCACAGATCACGCGTATCAGTGTAATTGTATACACTTACTTTCCAGGATTCTAAAACGGAGTTTCAATTCCTCGTGCTCACGAAACAGTTTTTCGTTGCTTTCTAAACGGTAAAAAAAAAAAAACAGAAAAAAGTTGCATAAAATATCGTGTGTACATAAATTCATTATTTTACTTTGGAATTTGTCCAAATCCGCTTTTAACGCGTTAAAATGAGCACAACAGTGTCTGTCGTAAGTTCCGTTTATGTTTTCTCGGTCGGCCTGGAGTTTGGCGATTATCGTGTCCGTTCTCTTTTGTCGTTTTATCATCTCCGTAAAATCTGTAGTCAACGTCTCGTACTTTTCGTCTTGTACAACGCCTGCTGCCAGAAAAGTAAATACGATTATCGTTTTTATATAGCGGCTATTTTTTTTTTTTTTCAATAACGATTGTCGTTTATATTATACGGTCATAATTAAAAGGATAATTTACCGTCCATTTGATCGTATTTGCAGGCAATCGTCGTCTCTTTGGTCATATGTCTATGCGCCTTGTACGCGAAGTAATACGTTATTACTACGAAAAATAGCGCGATCACCAATATTACGTGGACAAAATTAATAGCGTCCAACGTGTAAACTATCGTTTCGCCATACGTCATGGGTTTGTCAATGATAGAAAACGACCATTCCATTTTCGCACCGAGTATTTTATAATCTATATAATAATATTATATTGTTAGACTTTTGTATGTTTAAACGTTAAAGACAGACTAACATCGGAATCGATAGTTGTTTGATAAATCATAAAAGACGAGAGAACGGTCGTCAAGTAAATATTTGTTTTTGTTTTTTCGTCGTTTGGATTACACAATATCCGTAACTACGATATAATAAGCCAATATATTGTTATATAATATTATGTATTATTATGGGATTATGGAAGACGATTCGGATTGAATTTCTCCCAGGACCGAAGAGTCAATTAATATTATTATTTTGCATTGGCCAATTTATATTAACACATTGAATGGCAACCATTGAATACCAAGTACTGTCGTCACTCGACGCGTAGTCGATAAAAAAAAAATATATATATAAAAAATAATAGTGAAAATCAGCAGGAGTATATTTGTTCGTTTTTATTAAATAAAACATTAATTTAGATACATATTATTTTTGAAACCGGGTAAGACTTAATTGTATAGCTATGCTCGAAATTGGCAAAAAGAACTCATCTCAACCGAACTGTACAATAAAAATAGTTGTTTGAAATTTTTATAAGAATTATCTGTTATTTTAATGATTTGTAATAAATGTGTCGATAAAAATAACCACGAATTTCTATTACTCAATGAGGAATTGATTATTATTATTATTATTAATATTATTATTATTATTATTATTATTTGATTTATGTACACTGTATAATTTAGGTATTTGTTTTGTTAAATTTATTATTATTAAAAAAAGTATTTTAATTTGAAACGCTATAATGGAAAATCGTTTATAGCGGTAACGAAGTTTCAATGATTTTTTATTTTAACTCTCCCAGAGAGAGAGAGCTCGAAATTACGCCACCGTGAAGGCGATTCACTATGCGATTTTATTAGAATTATTATTACTTATATTATTATGTTACAGTATATTTCTTTTTGGTTTTTTATTTCCAGATTTATAATAACTCACGTTACGCGTAGAATATTTTCGTCACAGTCCATATAAATGCTAATAAAATGTTATTATTCCGCCGATTGCAATAGTACAGAAATAATTACATACAGGCAATACGTTACAATAAGAGAATGTACGCGAAAAAACGAGGTGTTTTTCACGTTTGTCAATATTTATTCCGTTTTTAAAATTAAAAATTGGAATAGAATCGCAAAGTCTCATACGACCGGAGCTCTCTGTAGACCATACGACCGCCACGTTCTGTCGTTTTGATGTTCGAAAAACGTTTTGTAAAAAACGATCATCGTCAATTTAACGATTACGTCGTACACAATATTGTCATAATCGTCTTAATCAAACGGTTAAACGGTTGTAGTCGTGCGAATGAGAAACGAAAAACGTTACTCTCTCTCGCGCGCGCGATTCTTTTGATAGATACATAGAAATTAACATTGTTATGAACTACACACGATTGTGTAATATATTTTGTCTCGAGTAAAATCGCTCGATTGTAGTTTTAAAATTTCAATGCGCGCGATTTCAATTATTATTATTATTATTATTATCAAACGATGTAATTCTGTTATTTTCACGGGAATTGATTAGACGCCGAAATATTGATAAGTTCACACAGTGTTTTGTGTTCGGGTAATTTTTCAATGGGCCTCGGCGGCGTGTTCTTCGAATCATCCGGTCCTGTTAGCGGGACGTTTCGAATCGCACCCGGGGCCGATTGAAATATGCGCGGCGGCGGCGGCGTTTTCGCGTTATTCCGCCGCGCATATATATTATATTATATTATACGCGCGTTCGGAAAAACGGGGTGCGCAATGGACCTGTAAATTAATTACACGCGAAAAGCATACGCACGTGTGTGTGTGTGTGTATACGCACAGACAGAGGATTTACGCTGCAACTTACACCGGCGTGGTCGTTGTCGTTTAATACGCGCGTGTATTCCGTTGCGCGGTCGGGGAAACGGCGAGAGGGTGACCGGGATCCGTGAGGACGTAACATAATGTGTTGTCGATTCGGCAATATCGCGCGTTCGAAACGTAATCTTTTTATATGTGTGTGTGTGTGTGTTGTATTTTATTAAACGTACGAACACACTATTAGCTCGAGCAATTTCGCGTGCGCGAATAGCGATAAAAATCCCGTGTATACAGGGTGGAATTTTTTTTTTCCATCCGTTTTCGAAAACAAGTTTTTAGCAGTCTTGCACAGCTAATAGCACTGATCCCCTCCCTTCTCCACCCCCCCCCCCCAAAAAAAAAAAGCTCTCATCTCTTCATCCGAGGTCCGCGTGCGCGCGACCATTTTCGATTTAATGGTGTAATCGTGTATGATTTATTAAGAAAAACATGTTATATTTTCGGAAAAAAAAAAAAACTATTAAATGGTTTGTGTTCGACGGCGGTTTTTTTTTTTAACTCGAACGCCCAATAGATAAACGAAATCCGCCCCCCCCCCATTCGTGTACGTGTAAGTTGTTGTTAGAGCGGGCAGCGCGTGTTCGCAAATAAATACTACGAGAGAATATTGTTGTTCAATATTTTTCCCAACGACTCGACGAATGACGATCATTTTCAATTTCATAACCCACTACGATGTGCTGACCTCTTCCACTGTGGAACTATTAAAATTTCACTTCGAATCCAAGGCGCTTCGGAGCGTCGGAGAACGAGTATTCGGCCCGATACTTGTTGCGCCGAGTTTCAAAGCCGAGTTTAATAAATGTCCATTCGGGCCGGGACCGTGCCAGTGTTTTTGGCACGTCCGTGTCGTCGGCCCGATCAGGTTACCCAGTCCGTGTAAATAAAATATTTTGTCATCGGTTAATGTCGGTTATCGAAATCATTGACCGCGCGCTAGTTGCGCTTACGCGTTGTCGAATGAAGTTAACCTACGAGTTTTGTTTGAAAAACCTAACGGGGATTAATTCTATCGACTTTTCAGAATCCGCGTTGCATAAAAAAAAAAAAAAAACTAGTATTGTCGATGGTATTAGACGAATTTTCAACAGTGGCGGCGATATACGAATACCCGGAGACGTCTCTGGTCCGTTTCGCATTTGTCCGGACAAGTCCGTTCCGGGCTGAATACGTCCGGGAACGCGGACAGAGAATCGTCTCTACCGATATTTCTTCGACCCGGAGCCCCGGAACGGACCCGGCTCGGGATAGTGAGAATAGACGTTACGGATGGAAAAACTCGACTGGACGTCGAGCAGTCGGGCCAATCGAAATAATTTTTTTATTGTTATTATTGTATAGTCCATTCTCGGTACTCGACAGCCAAACGTTCGTGACAACGCGTTAGAAAATCTCGAAGGAAATTAATAACGCATTTTTATAAGTGTAAGTAATCATAGCGGTAATTCGAAGTAAAGCGAAGCGAACCGGCGGCGACGAGATATTATTATTATTATTATTATTATTATTATTTGCGAAATTCCTCTCGTTCAAAATCGCTCGGCCATTCCGTGCGTCGTACCCACATCACCGCGATCGAAGTATAATACGCGGTTGATTCGTAATATTAATTAAACCGTTTGTTTTAGTATTAGTGGGTACTACGTAATTAGATTTTTCTCGTAACTCTCATTCGAACCTCTTATAGCGCGATTGGAAGACCCGAGGCTAATAGTTTTTCATGAGTCCCTTCCGCTAATTTGTTTGTTATTCAACAATATTTTCGTTCTTATCCAATATAATTGTTATATAATACGATCGTTTTACTCGAAATTTTTTTTCTCGTTTTTTATATCCGACGAACGTTTCTCAGTTACAAAAAAAAAAAAAAAAAAAAACGGCGAATTTCGAATTTCGCAACGACGATACGCCGTTGTGTACAATACGAATATTTGAAAACTCACTGCGGCACTAGAAACTTTTTGGACGACGGGAATTCGCGAATTGTGGAGAAAAACGTGCAGTTTTCACACACATTTTCCACACACGCTATACGGTGTGCGCGCAATAATATTATGACCACTCGTCGTCGTCGGTACTAATGCGCAGGGGGGGGGGGCTCTTCGTTCCGATAACGACGTGCGTATATAACGCGATTTTCGGCCTTTTCGCACACACACACGAAACGTGTGGTCCTGTTCTCGGCGGCAAAAGAAAAGTGAAAAAAAAAAAGACTCCCCGTCGTCTTCCCGCGAATATTTTCATATTATTTCGCGACCGCGTACACAACGATCGTATAAAAACGATATAAGACTTTATTGAGTTATCACGACGGCCGCCGGATGCGGATAACTGTCGAAACGGGCTGAATGTGACCGCCGCGGCGACCGCGTTTATATTGGCGGCCGCGCGGGCAATAAACGGACGGGAGATTTGCGGTCGTTGGCGTAACGGCAGTGTCGTCGCGTGGTGTACGGGAAGATTGGCTTCTTTTTCTTTTCTTTTTTGTTTTTTTGTTTTTTTTTCGTTGTTCCAGCGACGACGAAACGTGTGTTGTACCTGTACCATGGCAGCAGGCCCTCAGGCGGACGAGCGCCCTTGCCCCGGCGGAACTGCGGGCGCGGATAGTTTGTGTGAACTCCTTTTTTTCTGTTTGAATTCAGTGCAATGAGATTAGGCGGGTAAAATGTTTTCTTTTCGCGTTCGATATCGTTCGATTTTCGGGCGAAATTATTAGCGGAAGAACGGTGTTTCGCCGCGGGAAACATATTTTTCTCGTATACGAACACGGGATTTCTCGACGACAATTACGTGACATCACGCAGGGTTACGGAACCCGCGACTGCCGTAATCGAGTATACATTTTGATTTCTCGACAATTCCCCGTGTATTTAAAGTTATACCGTTTCGCTTTAGAAGCGTGCCGTCTACGGTAGAAACGTTTTTCCGTCTTTGGTTAGACAAGTGGAAACGTTTGGTAAAACGTTTTAGACTCTAATGCATTCTTTCTCAAAGTGGGCGATAACGCCCCCTTGTGGGCGTTAGTGGTCTTCAGGGGGGCAGTGAAAGGCCCAAAGAAGTTTGAGGGGCGTTGAAGCGGTCTGGGGGGCGACAGCTGATTAGAAAAAGCGAAAAATGATGTGATCCCGCAACTTTACCCCGGATTATGGTCGATTGTTCAAAGATAAATCTAATGGCGTTTCCATCATCGTATTCGTTCGAACGTGGATTTTGTGCTGTAACAACACTAATAACTAAAAAAAAAAAAGAAATCTGCTGCTTGTCACCGAACGTGGCGACTTACGACTGTATTTAAGTAAATTCGAGCCCGATATAGAAAAACTGGTTAAACTGCATCAGGCTCATCCATCACATTAAGTAAGCTCGATGAATTTAAATTCAAAGATTTGTTTAAACTTTAATAAAAATACATTGAAATTCGATTAAGTATGCGTTTTAATTGCTCTTATTAAAATGCTCCTTTAAAATGTATGTTTGAACTCTAAAATACAATATGACATGTTTAAATATAATAATTGTAATAACTGTTTAAAGATAAACAACAATTGGTAAGTTTACAAATTTTGGGGGGGCACTAAAAAAAATTTGATTGTCAAAGTGGGCGATGTATGAAATATGTTTGAGAACCTATGTTTTAGACTCTAATGCGTCGCGGGTGCGATAATATTTGAATTCGTTTTCGCGTCGTTTTTTTTCCCCTTTTTTTTTTATCTCGAATCACAAGAGGTAATTTGACGACGAGCGGTGATTTTTTTTGTCTTTTTTTTTACTCAAATTGTTCGTACGACGCGAACACGATTTTCGATTTCCGCCGTTCGTTGTTGATATAATATCGTCCGACGTTTTGCAGGAGAGGAGAGTAATATGCACATGATACTGCCTGTATATATTGCAATGAAATCCTATTTGTATACGTTTGGACTGACGTAAAAGTCGGTGAGGGGGGGAGGGGAAAGATGATGGAAAATCTATGTACTGCTATATCGAGTTAAATTTTTTTTTTTTCATAATATTAAATTACATTTTTTACATTAACTCATCGGGCGTACGCGTAGTTTATTTATTATTTTTTTTTGTCGAATTCAGGATTAAAAATATAATATTATAGTGTAGTCGGTACAGTGTATATGCATACGCGTTAATTAAAATAAATTCCTTTCGGATTTTTGCTCATTCGACCCGAAAATTGTGTTTCATCGAATTCTCGTTAAAACCATGTGCGCGCAACAAATATCGAATTAACATAGTTCGTTTTTTTTTTTTTTTTATCTCGATGTATCGTGTAGTATATTATATAATCTCTCTTCGTGCGAGAGTCAATATTTTCACGTAAAATTGAAGCGATTTTTTTTTTTTTTTGTTTTTCGTTGTTTTTGCGTTTTCGAACACACACACACGTAATGCTATAAATACCTAATGTACACTGCACATGTGAATATTATTTATCGAATTCAACGGCTTAAACGCGCGTAAAAGAGGAACGGTTTTCATTTTATTTAATCGAATGAATAAAAGCATATATTTTTTTGTTTTCGCGCTCTTTTGTTCGGAACTCAAAACGAAACGCTGCATCGCGATATGGTTGGGAAACGTATAGAAAAAAATAATTATTTTTATCGTCAGCGCGGGAAAACGAACATAAAACGTTTATAATATATTTATATGCACACATATTATATTGTTATATATACACTTAGCGAGTAAATTGATATTTAAACAATATTTCTTCCCGGACTTTAATTAACTTTTTTTTCCCAGTATCCGTTAAAAAAAAATAACAATGTAAAAGATCGTATAAAAAAAAAAGAGTCGTTTTTCTAAATAATCGTTTTGTTTGATTAAACTTATTACACACAATACTGCAGTACAATATTGTGTGTATACAAGTCGTGTTTATTATGATTTAATTTCGACATTAAACTTTGTTTACTAAAAAAGAAAAAAAAATCCATTTTCATTAAATTTTAATATGTTCGCCGTGTATACATATTGTAGTTTATAAAATGTAAAATAAGTTTTATTATTATTTTTTTTTTATTCCAGTATTTACCAGTCGTTAAATCGTATGAATCCGTATTATGCCGACTGATGGTCGAATATCACACAGTTCGTTAGAAAATTAATCATCTCGTAAATTTTCATGATTTAGCCTCGTCCTATTTGTATATATATACGAACACAGAATTCGAAAATTCTGGTAAATTTGGCTGTGAATCGATGAATATGTTTTTAAATCTAAAAACCGCATTTCAAATCCTAACGCGATTGGTTCGGTTTAAAACAATGCATTAAAAATGCTTTTCGAAATTAAATTTGAAAAAAAGAAACGTTCGATGATTTGATATTTGATAAATTAACGTTATTTTTTAAATTAATTAAAAAAAATCTCAACTCATATATTTTCCAATCAAAATGTAAAAAAAAAGTGTATTAAAATTCTTTTGACTTTATAACTTTCAACGGTTTTATACAGCTCGTGTAAAATGTTTAACGTAATCGATTAATTTTGTTCGTTTGATGTTTATATAATTAAAAAAAAATGAATTTTACTAATTAAAATATAGGAAAATCTAATACGATGGGACGTATACCATCAATTATATTCTGACAACATTTAGAATATTTCAAAAATTATTAGTCACGATAATAATATTGTTTTAAGTGTATAAAATGGTGAATTGAACAAAATAGAATAGTTTCGCGTTTCATCCTACACATTTATATCATAATTCATAACGTATGAAATATTCAGTTTTCGTATGACAGATTTAACACGTTTTAATTGAAGAAAACTATAACGCTTTTATTTACTCTGATGAGGGGGGAGGAGGAGAATATATCAAAAATAGTCAATTTATTATATATATATATATATTTACAAGACGCCATGACGGATTAAAATATTATAACTATTTTTATAATTATATAATTCATTAAATATCGTAATACGTTTGGTACTCGTGAACTACACTCGACTGACGCAACAGCGATTTACACCAATGAATTGGTCAGAATCCACCGAGTGTCGTGAGCTAATTATTATTTACTCATCTTAATGTCATCAAATATATGACATCCGACAACAGTGGTTTTACAATATATATTATTTGTTTTCATATTTAGTTACTTTCGTCTTGATCATAGCTGTATTTAAAGCCCGCCCAAGTTGATGAATTTTGTATTTTTTTTTTAAAAATTCTTAGATCAACGGTTTCTAACCTCTTTAGTCTTTTCGTTCAAAATTTCAAGTCGGCATATTGGTAAGCCTATGCCCTAGTCTAGCGAAAACTGAAACGACGCCACTGTATTCCGAATAGCGATTGATGATTGTACACGAATAAACAGTGTACAGCGTCCATAAATAACGCGTAATTAAATTCAATTATAATATAAATTACGCGGACGCGTGCGAATTTCATGGACATTGCAGAATAAACATATATAATAAAGTGATTTCGAGGAAAAGCAAAAACAAAAAACAAAAATTCACATCGAAATCATTAAATTTTCCGCACGAGTTTTTACGAGAAATTATAACATATACACACTGACACATTGAACAAGTCTTTTTTATGTATAGTAAGTTTTTATCGCGGTGTTTAACGGCTCGCGACTAATATTGAAAAACTGTTTGTTTTATCATGCAAATCGTACAATATAAAGAATCGCTATTCGAATAATTCGCGGAGTGCGCATTAAACACCGCGTGTACGTATATCACATAATATTATATAGTCATTACGGAGGATATTTATTAGTGAGAGTTGTATCGTTTTGTTTTTTTTTTTTATTAAATATAAACGAAACAGTCGAACGAATTTCTTCTTCAAAATATATAATAATAATAATTACAATAATATCACGCGTACGCCGAGAGTGATATATATATATATATACACGTGATTATAATTAGAGGTGACAATTCGATTTCTGTTGGATGCGAAGCAATAAAATTTCAATTGTTCTCATACGGACATAGCCGTATAATGATTGTTCAGCTATAGTTTATTTTTATATTTTGTTTTATTAATTTTTTTCTTTGAATGTACGTTTGAACTGGCCGAAATTATGTCATAAGCAAATAATAAAATCACATCCCCGCACAGTGGCGTAGCCTGAATTTAGTCAAGGGGGGTGGTGTTATTAAATAGATGTGATATAATTTACAAGTTTATATTAAATTCAACTTTACGAGTCTTACCAAATAATTACGTATTACACTATTGCCTATCAAAAATCCTGATTGTATGCCACGGTCGAAGCACATTATTTTAGTGCGCGATTGTTATTTTTAAACATTTAAACATTTTTTTATAATTTCATGTCTCAATAACTGTTAGCATTAAAAAAAAAAAAAACGGAATAATCGTTTATTAAATATAACTGTGCGCAATCAAATTTTTTTCTCGTGACAATTATACGTTATAATACACAAGGCGATTATTTATACAAACACTAGGGATGGTTATTGAATACAACCTAAAATGCAACAAAAAAAAAAGTTTCTTCTGACTATGATCGGCCTCGAGTATGAAGTAGAAATATTAGTTTTTGTGCTTTTTTTTTTTTTTTGTAAATTTGATTATTATTATATTATTTGATTATTATTATTATTATTATTATTATTATTATTGTTATATGTAAAAAAAGCAAAGGGGGATTCGAAGCTTTAAACCCTCCTTGGCTGCGGCACTGGACTCGCGGGGTCCGGCGCGCCACCGAATCGTCGGCGCGGTAGACAACGAGCCGAGGGAAAAGGCAGCCGAAAATTGTCTTTTTCTCAAACGTCGCCTCGGAGAAGCGATTTACACACACACACACGCGCCAGCCATAACGAATTTAAGTCAAAACTAATCGCGACCCGTACAAATCGAATTCCCGCGACGACAGCCCCGTCGAATCTCCCTCTCGCCGGCCCGTTTCGTAATCGTTTTCTTCGCATTTCCACAATCAATTTCACCTGCGACGCACAAGTAACGAACGCGAACGCGTTTGTTTGGCCCGCGCGCGAAACGCGAACGAGTCGGAAATAAACAAAATTTACCCGCGCTCACGTATAACGACCTCGCGCGAGCTGTTTTATACATGCGTTTGACGTTTTCCTTTGCCTCGGCGTGCGTGTGTGTGTTTTTCTTATTATTTACTTCCTAATTTTATTTTCCACCGAAAAACGTTAACGACTTTTCACGAATCCCCCGGAGATTTCTGTTTTCTTTCACTCGTGTGTATACTGCACGCGTCCAGTTCATTACGCGTACACGCAAACGCATAAAATCCGCTATCGGCTCCGTTTCGAAAACCGTAGGCGCATTTTTATTTGAGTTTTAAATTTTCGGCACTAATATACCTATAACGTTGTGACGACTACGCCTCTCCCAAGGGTACATATATAATGGGACAATTGACCTTGTTCCCGTTTACCGATAACAAAAAAAGCGACAAAAATTAACGACTAGAAAGTGTTGCGACAAAAAAACTAATAAAATTATTAGAAAAATCATGATTAGCCCCGCGGAACGTTGAACACAAAATGTGTAATTCGAATTGCGACGGATTCTTAACAATGAAAATGAGTACGCGCATAAGTACTGTCGGTAATTTTAAACGCTTATTTTCATTAAAAAACGACACTGGCTTGAGCTTATTTCGCGCTTATTTGTATAGCGTAAAATTTAACGAAATTTCTCCCCCCCCCCACCTAATATATAGTTCAAGTTTCTATGACCATTATTAGTTTTAAAATAGCGAGAGGAGTAAAAACGCGGACGAAATCGCGTTACTTATTTTCTACGTAGTTTTCTTCGGTAGTTTTTGAGTTACCAGGCGTTTTTTGAGGAAATTTGAAAAACCGCGGGTATGACTGCGGTAGAGACACTCTTTTTTTATGTAGAATTTTTGGGTTACAGACGGGATGAAATAGAGAAGAACGCATTCACATCGTATGAAACCATTTCTCGTTTCCTCTTTACAGTCAAAAATTTGTTTTCTTACGCGATCGCGCAGTGTTCGACGGCGATGAGCGCGTTCTCACACGTGTTATTATTATTATTAGGCGTGCGTAATACGTATAGAGAGAAAAAAAACCGAAACGACACGTGAAAAATCTCATCATCGGCGTATTACACTTTTTTTTTTTTATTTTGTCCCCCGTAATATAATAAAATCACACTACGGCCCGTTTTGTTTCGCGCCCCGTTTTACCATACAAAAATATAATATTACGCGGCGGTTTTTCTTTTATTTTTTCAGTCTCGACAAAGGTCGCCGTCGTCGTATCGTTCGTATTACGCGTATTTGAATGCGTGTGTGGTGCGTAGCGCGCGCGACGTATACACAACAACGGCCGCGCACACCGTATTTTGTATGGCTGGCACGTACTAGATTTTCCACCCCGATTCACGAAAAACTCATACGCGATACCCGTCGAATACGTCCATAGGTATTTTCTCTTATATGCGTTTTTTTATTATTATTATTATTATTACGATTTTTTTTTACGATTTCTCTTCTTTTTTTTTCTTCTTCCCATTTCCGTCCCGTCTCGCGGCGTCTCATCACCGTGTACACGCGTGCGCGTGCCGTCGCCCAGAGTGCACGGAAATATTTCCGAAAGGATTATACGTCACGACGAGACGAGACAAGTATTAGTGGGGCGATTCCGCGTTTCCAAAATGTCGGAACACTGAATATTAGCGAACACGCTTTGTATAATATCCTCTTTATTAGAGGAAATATACGCAGCACGATAATTGATTGTGTGGACGCCGTATTATTATTATACGGCGCATGATTCCCCAAAAAAAAAAAAAAGGAAAAAAAATTCGTTAAACGTCGTCCGAAAACGGATCTCTTTTCACAAAACTCAATTTCGATTGTCCCCCTACGATTTTTACACTAGTGAATTTTCTCACATTTTCTCTTTTTTTTTGTTTTACACGCGATAATTCCAATATACATATTGTGCGATATATATTTCTAACGATATATAAACGTATAACGTAAATAATAATCGATGTACGGATAACAATAGAACTCATTATCGCAAACGCTGCAATAGAGCGCGAATTAATTATGTACATAATCAATGAAATAATACAAGAATTCAAATACAATGTATTCATTGTAAATAGGAAACAACGAATGAAATATTATTAAGTATTCTGTCCTGATTTCGACTTTTAATATCGAGAACATAAAACTGACATTGATTTAAACAAAAATATATATATAATATAACGTTTTAGATAACCGGCCATTTTTTTTTTTACTTAAAATTAATCTTTTCTTTTCGTTAACTTAAATACGATTTTTTTGCGACGTATTCGTTATAAATTACCGTTTTGAAAAATTATTCGGCGAGCGATTTGTCGTCGTGTATTTTTTTTTTTTTTTTACCGTTTTTTCAAAAATCGCGGTCTCGTGTGCCATAGTACGAAAACACGGTTCGCTGCGATCATTGTCAATAGTATAAAACGTGTTCATCGGTCCGATGAATTCGATTGTTGGCTGGCGCGGATACAAGGGGGGGGCATGGAAGCAATGCCCCCCCCAAATCTAAAAAAAAAAGAAGCTAGGGAAAATATTATAAGTATACATATTATACAATATTAATAAAATACTATACTCGACATTAAATTATTAAATTGATATTGGTTTTCGGTCAATTATATTTCTGTAATTTCTAATCGCGTCGGCTATGTAAACTTCGTCTCAACAATCGTCATTATCCCGATTTCAAACAATCCTAACATTATCGTAAACCTCGATCATTTCTATCGATATTATTTGATGGCTCCTCCTCCGTAAATCTATTCTGGATCCGCGCCTGATTGTTGGGCTATAGAGTAAAAAATTAAAAGTGTATTATTATTAAGAATAACTTTCCGTATCGATTCGAAGAGTTTAAAAGAAAGTTAAAAAAAAAAAAAAAAATGTTAATCCGATCTGATAATAATAATAAATAATGTCGTGTGACACGCGTGTAAATAATTATGTACGGACTAGGAGAGGGTTATTATTACCATTGGCGCCAGTAGCAGATATACCGCCGCCGAATGTGCGGTAGGAAGATTGTAGGGATTTTTTTTTTTTATACTCTTCTCGTCTCTATCTCTCTGTCCCCGTCTCCGGATCCCTTTTTAATGGGTCGTGAAACGGTGCAGTACACTCACATTATTCACCCTATTCAAATAATATTATTCCCCCGTCGCAATATCCGAATTCTCGGCTGCGGTACACGGCGGCTCGAGTTTTAAGGACCTTTTCGTATTATATCGCGATGTCCGAAAACTCGGCGGCGGCGGCGGTGGCGAGGAAGAGCAGCTGTTTGTGGCAAGCCGACAGACAGAGAGCGGCGAGAGCCGGTGCTCCGCGAGTATTTAAACCAGCCGATATACGGAGAATTCGATAAAACGCTTTCAAACCGTTGCGGCGTGTGTACTTAACGTCGTCGTTGCGGCGGGCGACGCGCACACAATGTGAACGACGACGACGACGAGCGTTTTATATTATTCGTTTAAGTCTGGTGCCGAGAAATTCGGCGGGCGAGCGCACAACAGACACATTAGCGCGCCGTTTAATTAAAACGACGACGACGACGAAGCCGTGTGGAGTAGTGGCCCGCGACAATATGCGTGTGGTGGTGCAGCGCGTACGAATTTCAAAACGTTTCTCTCCTCCACTCGCACCCCGTCGACAATACGATTCTCCCGAGGCTACTGACGCCCGCCGAATTATTATTTACGTTACTGCGCGCGTCTTCTACGCGCCAAAACGCGTTCTGTCGACATTGTCGTTCTCGAATTATTGCGTTCGAAAAATATCGCCGTCCCGCGATTAAGAAATCGTTATTTACGAGTATTTCAATGTTTTCAGGAACAAAGCGCCTGATATTCGTTTATAAAATATTTACGAGGAGAACCCAATCGGAAATTTACCATAGACATTCACGCTTATTTTACACCCTCAGAGCATTTCCGTGGTTTTTGTTTTTTAAGGTTCGATTATCTAACCTTGGAACGTTAAAAAATGGATTCGTTGAGTTACTTTGACGTATACCGGACGAAATTTCTGCAATATCACCTCTGAAAAATAAAAACCATTATCCGACCTCTTCGTGTATGATTTTTTTTTTTTTTTGTTTTTTTTTTCCGAAATTTTGTTTACGGCTCATTTATACGTTAGAATATTAGGGAGATGTGACGAAAAGCTTTTCTTTTTTTATATATAGCATCAAATGATGCCGCTATGCATAAACGGTTCGAGTCGTATAGTTTAAAACAAATTATTTTCAATAAAAGCACGTCAAATTAGTTTATATTACACGAGTTTGGTATAAATTACGTTAAGAAATTTTTTTACGTACACGACTTGATGAGACAAATCGAAATAAAAACAGTAATAACAAACTAATATCACACGACAAAATAAATTTAATTAGTTATATTATATTGTTTTATGTGTACTTTGACCATTTCCTTTGGTGAAGTTATAAAATAAAAACAGTGGGAACAAACTAATATCATCCGATAAAATAAATTTAAAGAGTTATAAATTATTGTATAATATGACTCAAGAGGTTGGTTATGTAGGTAAATTTGTATTTGAAATAGTAGGACTAGGGACAGAAGATCTAACTGCAGAAGAATTATTTATTGCCACTGTGCAGCCATCAAATGATGCCCCACCTCCGTTTTTCGCTGTCAGATGGAAAACCGATTACATTATATAATAAAACTATATATATATACATATATTTACTATATTAATTATTATATAAAACGTTATTTATTTAATTTTTATATTTAATAATGAACGTAAACGATTGAAATAACGCGGATGAAAATTTCAAAAACACGCTCGAAACAACATTTGAGTTTTATGGTACTGTTATCATTGATATCACATTATTTTATCAACAACGTGTGATTGACCGATTGGAACGGTTCTAATATTCAGGACAAAAAAAAAAAAAAAAATCCGTATATACTGACCGTTATTCGATAACCACAATCATGTGTATCGTCTACTACGTTCGTATGATGGCGTCGAATCGGTTTAAAGCCCAAAACCGTTTCGAAATCAAAACGAATTCGTGTCATGTAAACACGTTAAACCGTTTTAATAGTTACACCGCTCGCAGTAGGTGGTTTAAAATCGTATTACACGCTTATCGTATCCGTTATCAGATGTTATTCTCTTGAACAAACGACTAAAATCGCGGAATGAAAACATTCGTCTTAAAACTGTTCATGAGATATTTGCCGTATACCGATTTAATGTACGTCGTACGTATGTAAACATACGAAATTCGGTTTGAGCTATAACGTTTTGATGATGCCCCGTGCGTGCGCGAAGGGATTGTTTTGTTTTTTTTTTTATACACGTTATTAAAACCGAATGAAATCAATCATTCGGTTAACGCGCAGCATAATCGGCACGGAGTAATTTCCCGACGGTTGCAGAGGTAATTGTCATATTATTTTTCCATTTCGTTTCAGCGCGGATTCGTACGAGAACGAACGGGAATCGACGACGACGACGACGAGCGGTAAAATTCGACCGCGAACGACCGTCGTCGCGTCGTGTTATTTAAACGCGAAAACTCGCGCGGATTATGCGCGCCGTCGCCGCCGCCGCCGGGGAAGATTCTCTGTAACGGTGTATAACACTAGTAATAACAGCGGCGGGTCTTATATTATCGTACGCGGCGAAACGCTCGAAATAATATTACGTTCGGAATTTATAAGCACGAAGAAGTTTTAATAGAAGTGCTATACCGTGTATATGTATAATGCGTATATAGTGGTAATTGTATCGCATTGTGCGCGCGAGGGGCGATGAAACGCGCGGGACGCGGCGAGCTTGTTTTGAATTGGTAATACGAAAACCTGCTCGCGTTCTACCGACGGCTTGTTAAACGCACCCGCGGTTTTTGCCGCCGATGAATACGTAATTGGACTTTTCCAACGGAGTCACAGAACGGTATTGCAGTCAAAGAAGCAGCAGCTTTTCTTCTCGGCTGGTCGCCGATTTTGACGCGAAATATTTAATAATACGGCGTTGTCTCGCGGGCGCGCACTCATCGCCGGCAGGTTACGCCGCCGCGGCGTGTAAAAATCATTGGCGCTTTTATGATAATTTCGACAATAATGGGGGGGGGGAAAACTCACACTCAGATATAATCGTCGGAAGAGGGACAGAGAGAGAGAGAGAGAGATTCTTTTCTTTTTACCGCGACCGGGCTTTTTTCCCCCCCCCCCCACACTTAACGCGTTATTATTTATAATGTTCGGAATTTATACGTGTTATAAATACGCGGGCGAACACTTCGAGAATGCAAAGCGTTCAAAATTACAATGACATAACGCGGAAAGAGATTCTTTTTCTTTTTTTTTTTCCATGTCGATCGCCGTTTTCTTTTTCGTCCGTTCTTTTTCCCGCAACGGCCCGCGAAACCCGTCTCTCTGCAGCGTACACGCGTTTGTCGCGGCGACGGAATAAAATGTTATTGTCATATCGTCGAAAAGCGGTTCTCGCTTCAAACTCGTTATGTTTCGACGGATACACGACGTTTGTGAGGAACGCTCGTATTGGACAAAAAGAAAACTGCGATTCGGTTTGGAATTGCCGTATTGTTGTGACATAGGCGGATATTCGGTCATATCCGTGGGTGGACGGCTTAACATTTTTAAACGTTTCACAACCTATTAACTAGTGGTTATTTCTACTTTACCCATACACACACAGGGCAAACGCGAACAACGTTGTTCGCTTCTGACCTTAGCAAAAACACCGTGTGTGTATGTGTGAAAGATACACAGACAATGTGTGTTTGCAGGGCCGGATTTAGGAATGTGGGGGCCCTGGGCCCACCTTAAAAGTATATATTATATTTCGATAACATATTTTTAATATATTATTATAAGTGAATTTAATAATATATTAACATTTACCGTAAAATAATATTTAACTAGACGTTTTAAATTTATTTATTTATATCGTGTTTTATACTTGGATGCAAAAATATCCCATTAAGTGGAGGCCCGTTGCCGCCCTGGCCCCTCCTAAATCCGGCCCTGTGTGTTTGTAGCGTTCAGAGGCAAACAAAATCGTTCGCGTTTGGCCGCTATGGCACAACTGAGTGGTTCGCCGGTTTCGGACCGCTATTTATATGCGTCTTGCTGCTACCCCCCTCTACGTTGTGTCGTGCTGCTATCTGGTGATTACTTTCGTTTCTTGTCTTATCGCGGTCGACTGACGTGCATATGTCGCGGTATACGCGGGTGTTTAGTTTGACGCTGACAATCGAGCGATCAATCGTATGCTAAATTTATTATTATTATTATTAATATTGTTTCGCGTGTTTCAATGAAATGAACTTAAGGATTCTTTTTTCCTCGTTCTACACTCGTTTACTCGTTTATTTTACATAGATACAACTGCAATATATATATATATATATATATATATATAAATATAACATAATAACTTAAACTCTGTTTACCTATGTTCGTGATTACTGTTAAAATTGGTCGCACAGTGTTTGTTATTAAAGTTCCTAAGTCAGAAATGACAATGTTTTTACCCACAGTATTTCCAATGCTTTTTCGCGCAGTTATATCGATTTCTATAATAATACGTCCATTTTCAGATTCTAGCGTTTGTTGTTGATGAGAAATCAGTAACAACTAATTTTCGTTTTTTTATATTAAAGATATCAAACATTCTTTTAACCGTTATTGAATTAATTATAATTTAAAATTAATTGATTAATTCACACAATACACATGAATAATATTGTTTAGCACTCACTTACATTATGAAACACGTTTATATATTATTATTTTGTGTATGAATACAAAATATGTTTAATTGTTTTTTCCTATAAAATATGATATAATAATTTATTAAAAGAATTTTAAAATTTAATAATTTTACATAATATGAAGTATAGTTCTCTATTTTTAGAAGGACTAAGTTTACTATAATTCGGTTTTGAAGGGACTAAGTTCCCCCTCCCCCGATTGTCGAGTAATCATATCATTACCCGTTGTTTTACAATTAATAATACATATACACAATTATATTTCATTATTATTTATTAAGATAAAAATACACTTACTTTTCGACTTACTTATTAGTAAATGTTCTGAAAAATATCGGACAATGATAATTTCATTTTCATTTATTTGTTTATACTGTTGTAATCCAATTGAAATTTAATAGAAAATTCTATATCATCATAAATAAATCATATAATAATAACATTTTAATTATGAAACCATTGTATTCAAATGAAAAAAAAAAATTATCGAAATTATTTCCCACCTAACACACGTGTAAACGCGCGATCATTATTTTCGAGTTTTGATGTCCGGTAGCTTTAATTTTTTTTCCTAAAGCGTGCCCACTAATATGTCTTTGCATAATATATGTAAAAGAAGTAGTCTTCAATGAATGAATTAAATCGAAATTCGGACAAATACTTGCAGCGCGGTCGGTCGTACCTGAATTTCGAAAGTCCCTGAAACACGTGTATATAGTATCGTACAGGGATAAAATCAACAAATCCGCGTAGTTGGTATTTAACAAACCGTACAGTGGTCGAAGGGATTATACACAATCGATATTGGGGTTTGCTGTTGTAGTGTTCGACGAGTAAATATGTACTTATTATTATTGTTATTGCTATTATCGCGGAGTCGCTGCGGGACGAAGCTCTCTTCTGTTCGAACCCCGGTTGTACTCGAGTATATCAAAATTCGAAATAATCGGGTGTACTTCATGCAGTGTGTACTATTGATTTCCAGACGACTTTCAAAATTAAACGTATATAGTAGTGGGCGCGCTCCTCTTCATAATACATCGCATCGCGTATAACGTTTAATATAGTTTTCAGTCGAAATTAGTTTTGTAATTGATTTACAAAGGTACCGCCGTTAATAATCATGTTTGTTTCGTATACATGTATTATTATTATTATTATTATTGTGCATTGCAGCAGTTAATTGTATTATACCCGCGCGAAATTGTTTATAAAGCGAAATTCGACGACGATCGCGATTTTAATATATTTTCAAAACTTATTTCGAGTATAAGTTTCGGATAGGTTATGTTAATCTGCAGTGGTCCACTGGTGGTGGTCCGCGACTAACTCATGTCACGCATAGCTGGGGCGTAGTAAGAGTAGTATTTCGAGGGGGGGGGGGTTATACATAGGAAAAAAAATTAATGAACAAAAAAAAAAAAGTTCTTTAAAGTTGAAAAAGCCGAATTACTAAGTACCAACACTAAAAATTTCCAAACACCTAAATATGCGAGAAAATATGATATACGAAGTTATAATAGCAAAATGAGTCCCCTAAATTGTCAAAATGTCATAATATGCAAAAATATTATTCTAAATCCCATCATTAACATAACGTACAATGTACATACTTATCATATCACAATGTGATGATCGTGTCATGTTCAATCTTAAAATATATATATAAATAGGTAACCAATTTATAATTCGTAAAACTGTGTGTTGAAATTACAATGCTAAATATTTTTATCTCCTTACAAAATTAATAAGTGCATATATAGTTTATGTCGTATACCTTATGTAACTACATACTTATCAAATATATTATTATTATTATTATTATTATTATTTATAACATACCAATTTGTCTAGAATATGTTTTGCTGCACTCCGACGGTGAAATAAAACTACGTCCGTGTGTGGGGCGAATTGTGACGACATTGGCACCGAGAATGAGAGCCAGCGATGGTCGATGGTTGGTAACGTTTAAAATAAAACGAGCAAAAAAAAAAAAATAATAAAAATTTACTCGGAAAAAAATTAATCGCGAAGACGATTTTCTCCACGCACGTTTCAAACATTCTGTATAACAACAACAATACAATACAACACATTACAATATCGTTGTCCTTATTACATATTGTGTCGTAAGGCGCGATAATAATACGATTTTGTGAGTATAATAATAATATACGAGAAATTCCGCCCGGAATTAATTGTCAAATAACTCACGGTTTTAATGTACTGCGCCGCTGCCGTCGCAATATTATTCCGAATTTATATGCGTCGAGTTGTGTATTGCGATATCCGTTATCTGTAATACACACGATGTGAACGAGAACAGCGTACTCCCTCACATATTATTATTATTATTATTGTTATTATTATTATTATTATTATTATTATTATTATTATTATACAGTGATAGGGTGGACCGTTTCTATTATTTTGACGTCACTATGTTCATCGCCATATTACTTTATAAGATAATATAAAATAACTGCAACATATTAATATGGTTTATCGTTATTATTATTATTATTATTATTACTACAATACGAGCGCGTTCCGACCATGAAGCAGTGATGGTGGTGGTAAAGGTAATCCGTTTTAAACGAGTCGACCGAATTCGTGTAATCAAGTCGATTGAAAAATTCCAGTACACACTACTGGAATTTTACATATCGTGTATACACGAGGAGAATTCAAGCGTTTATGATTTTCGTTCATACGCATTTCAGTGAGTTATGAGCTACTTTTTTCTTTTGTTATAAACACAAATGTGAAAATAATAACACTACTTAGGACAGTACAATTCGCACTCTGTCGTCTCCGTCTGCACGTATGGTCAATATTTTTTGTGCAATTCTGAAAGAGCATAAGCGTATCCACTGTTTGAAAGACGAGATGTCAGCGTTATGCTTTGTCGGAATTCACTTTTACACACAAAATTACGGGGGGAGGGGAGGTTTATATATATATTATGTAATTCGTTATTTTTCAAATACATACGCAGGTATTCTATGCCGTATTATTGATTTGTCGATACGATTTTCAACAAATCAAACGACGAATGTCGCTGTCCTCTTAATTGTAAATCGTTAATGTTTTCCCTTTAATTTTGTAATGATTTTAAGCAGGCACATTCGATATTTATGTCCTGCAGTTTTTACAATGCCTTAGGATTCTTTTTAAATAAGTTTTTTACCAATAAAACTCGTTAATTTTAACATTTAGACTTATTAAATGCCCATAGGTTTGCGTGTAAATTCCCACATATGTATGCATACATTTTCACATTCGGTTCAATGATTTTTTCGCGAGACAATCGCAGCCGAAATGTTCAAAAACCACGATACATATATATATAATATATATATGTAATAATACGCAGTGAATATTAAACAATATATTAAGAAAATGTTTATATATAGTTTATGTATTAACACGCGAAATTCGAACAATATTTTGCGCAGGCCACGGCCTTTACAAATTATTCTTCGACATAGTCCCACTTGTGTTCGTACCGTTCCTGTTCGATTTTCCTCTTATCCGCCCATTTTTTCACGTTCGCTTCACTATTGGACATTTCCTGTAACTTGTAGAAAACCGGCATAACGACAATGGTCGCTCCGACCAGCCACGGAAACATCCAATGATGTTTGAAATGGAGTATAAACGGAAACTGGACGATCTTTGCCGTGAACGTGTACGGGAAGATCATCTTGCGGCTTAATTTTACGGCCATCGTCGTCGTTGAGCATTTGTCCCGTTGAATTTTCGCTGTGTGTGTGTGTTTAGAAACAGAAGAATAAACGATAATAATATTGTCGGATTTTGATTTCTGTAATTCGATTGTGTAAAACGATACGATTCTAAATATACTATTCGTATGCATTTTTTTTTTTTTTTTTACAAAATTGTGACGTGACGGAGAGGAGTTTTTGAATATTTCGAGTTGGTAGATTAACGACAATTAGTCATCTCGAGAAGTCAACGTTTAATATTAAACGGTTATTTTTTTTAAATTAAATTCGTAACGAAATAATTATTTTCTCCGCATATTGTGTAATATCCCTCCTAGTTGGGGATAAGTGGTGTCTAAAAATGTACTTGGCTTCACCACGCCACTGTGCCTACAATATATTCAACGGTTTAAGTCTTACTCAGTCCTAAATACGCTTTTGTCGAAAACACCGACGTCAACGAGTCGAGGAAATAATAATAATAATAATAATTACACGTTTTATTGTGCGTAATATAATAAAAATACCGAAGATATAATATTTTGCACGTACCGTTTAACGATGGAAACATTTTTTTCAATAACCACATCGTACACTGCGCATTATTTATATATACTCGTATAGTTCTACGCGAGCGTTTACAGCGAACTCATATGTGCATATGGACGTTTTCGAAAACGAATGCGAATCGTATGAAAGGAAATAATCAATAATATCGAGGAGTCGTATTGATTTTATTAAAATCGGTCTCGTGCCGAACGAAAACGTAAATCAACGGTCGCCTGCATACGCGATAAAGCCAATATAATATTTTTTTTATACGTATAAAAAATACTCATCAGTAAATAAATATTTTTCGTAATTATCACGTTATGTACAATATCTGTACATTGAGTCAGTTAAAAATGTATTAATTTTCCATACGACGATATACCGTCAGTGTGTGTTTGTGGTGAAAACGTGCCCAAGTGTTTTGACATTACGGTTATATTTTTGCCGTCGAAATAACTCAGTTAATACGGATAGTTCTATATACGCGTGTAAGTGTGTACGAAGTTTCGAAGTTTGTCATTACACAATACATTAAAATGTTTAACACGTTTTCCACCGGTTTTGTCGCACGTAAAATCCAATTCATTTGTACAGTAGTAATTTTCCGGCACGAGATATCAAATGACGCTGTACTCTTATAGTAATTCGAAACTAAACATGTTAACTCACCGGATGATTTTAACCGGTATAACTCTGTGCATTCTGTCTACAGGCGAAACAATTTTTTTTTTCAACTGCGTCGAATACGATCGGTGGTGAACTTTATGTTTTCTAGGATGCCGAGTTAAAAAATAAATGAAAATTCTCTCTCTCTCTCCCAATCGCGTATTATTATTATTTTTTTTTGTACAAAATAATAGGAGTTTACAGTAATAATGAAAAAAAAAAAATCGCTGATTTTATTATATCGAACTAAACGCCATTCGTTATGAACAAAGTAAACGTTTTGAGACATAACCATCTACCTATCTCTTCCGTTATTTAGATTAACATTTAAATTTAACCAATTATTATTATTATTTATCAATTTAGAAAAAAAACTTTAATCAAACATTGTCGATTCGAGATGATATTTATAATAAGTATTTTGAACAATGTTTATTGATGTAGAATTGTCCGTGCAGTGAGTATAGAACAAATGGCGACGAAAATGGTGAGAGATAAATAGAGATTAGAGGAAAAAAAAAGAAAAGAAGAAATTCGTAATAACGTAAAGGCAATGCGATTTTTCTTAGAAAATTAAATCTAAAACTCAATAATCATAAACGTTTTCTGTTGATAGCAGTATTGAGTTTTTTTTTCGATGACAACGACCAATGGCTGGGGGGAAACTTACGTCAATACGATTCGAGTTACTCGCAGTGGCGTAAACAGGGGAATGCAGCAAGTATATTTTATTTTTTTGTCAGCAAGTACATATATTCTACAGGTCGTCCGGAAAATTATTGTCGGAAAAAAGAAACGAATAACAACTGAAAAGAAACACTCGAGATTCCTATGGCGAATGCAGTAACGATATCATATAATTTTTGTAATTATCGAATTTAACTCGCACCTATCGTTTTTTTTTTTTTTTTAACCAAAAACGGTCCAAAACATTCATTGAACGGAATACAGTTATCAGCCGCTGAACTGTACGCGAGATAAAAAGCGTATAATTGAAAAACAAATTTTTCTCGACAATACTATCAAGTAAATGAAAATCCGAGGTAGAGGACCGCGGTGTTTCGTAATCATAAATATATACGTAGAGACAAAACGGCGACGAGGAGGAGATATTGTAATTTTCAATCATCGCGCCCTTGTTCAAGAATATAGAGTGGGCTCTGGTTTATACACACGCGTTTCGTGCACGGCGTTCGTTCGTTATGGAACGTTTTTCGTCCGGAATTCGATTATCCGGTAAACGGGCGTTTAATTCGCCGCGGGGAAAAGTGCTTTTTTTTTTTTCTGCCCCCCTCCCCCTACCCGCGGAAGAAAACGCAATCGTTATGGTAAAATATACATATATATCGGTAAACACCCGCGGGGCCAGTCAACAATCCTTTCTTTCAGTCACCGCGGGCGGACGGTGCGCGCGAGAGAGGCGTCGGGACGGACCCCGCGAGACGAAAACGAAATAGTGGCCACGAGAACCCGCGGCTAATTGAATTGCAAATATATTATTATTATTATTGTTACAAAATAGCCGGGCGGCGGCGACCGTTACACCCTAACCAACGTTTGGGTAATTGCTTAATAAACATCAATTTAAAAAATGTAAATGTAAATAATAATAATAATAATGTGATGAAGAAGAAGAAGAAGAAAAAAATCCGAAAATAATAAACGAAAATTGAATCGCTTTCGTCCGGTAAGACGGCGGCGGCGGCGGCGGAGAAACGCGCGGGAAAAGTTATTAAAAAAATATTGCGGACCCTCGAACGGCGGACGGTCGTCGGTTGGCCCGGCGCGTGCGGTAGAACGTTCACCTTCAATTTACACGCGGCTGCAAGCACATCTCTTCTCGTTATTTTTTTTCGCCGTATTTTTTCCTCTTTTCTCTCACTCTCTCACTCTCGCTCTCTCTCTCTCTCTCTCTCTCTCCGAAGCGTTTATTATTATTTTTTTCATTCTATACAAAAAAATAAATACGAAATACGCTTTTGTATAACAATGTTATTAATATTTGTTAGGCGCCATTATTGGGCGCGCCAAGTTTGTGTTATAATATTATAAATTGCTCGGCGGCCCCCGGAGCACCGAGAGACGCGTGGGAGGAGAAAAAAATAAATATTAAAAAAACGTCTGCTCTTCTATTATGAATGCGCGCGCGCGTACGACGGACGGAATCCCCGTGTATTACGGAGTTATCGTTAACGCGCGGTTATTCTTTTTAAATTTCTAATCTTTTTTTCTTCTTCTTCATTTTCGACGTTCAATATAAGTTGTAACGACGATAATAATAATAATAATAATAATTTTGAGGAATTATTATTTTTCTTCGAAATTATTAACACCGAAACTCTTTTCTTTCTTTCACGTTCTGCGAGCACAGCTGATGCGATTTTCGCCATGATGTTTTTATTTTTCCTCTACACAGGTTTTAAACTAACAGGGATGGGTATTTTTCGATTTTCCTCAATAGTTAAAGAAAAAAAAAAAATACACCCGAAAATTAAAAACGCGATTATATCGTACACTTCTACAATAGTAACGTACAATGGGGCGTTTTCTTGTCGACGAAAGTCGAAAAAACTGCAAACATTTTATTTCGGCTGTCGTTACAATCTGCTTTGTCCCAACTATCGATAACTATAAATCCTATACGAACGCGATGAGTAATGCCAACCGCAGCGGAGACATCGGCGTTGTTCAACCGGTGTAACCGAATACTG
Organism: Chaetogeoica ovagalla; assembly: GCA_032441825.1. Taxonomy (NCBI): domain Eukaryota; kingdom Metazoa; phylum Arthropoda; class Insecta; order Hemiptera; family Aphididae; genus Chaetogeoica; species Chaetogeoica ovagalla. The sequence goes on along the minus strand of CM063738.1, from coordinate 1,399,896 downwards.
CAAAGAGCATTGAAAGAGCATTTGAACGTCGACGAAGGTTTACCACGGCGAAATGAGCGAATTCGTATGTGCGAAAACTAAACGCGTTCTAGCTGGACGGAGACCGAGACGGAAAGTATAGCGTATGATGATGATCGTAGACATGATCAATGATATCATATCATATCATTGATCATGTATCGCGGCGTTCAGTTCGGTGCCGGACGACACCACTTGATCGTCATTTGTATCAGTGACGACGCATCATCGACTCGGCATCGGGGTACACTCGTCGGAAACAGTGCTTTTTTTTTTTACCAAATAAAAGTACATTTTACCGGTATGGACAATATTTTCTTACATCTTATAATCAATAGTTTATAATAATTATTTGTTTATAATATTTATTTACGTCATTTTTTTCCCTCCACATATACACGATCGTAAAATATAACGAACGAACTGCGACACGATTATTATTATTATTATTATTATTATTTATTACGTGTATATGCCAATTAATTTATACTTTTGTATAAATCTGTTTTTATATAACAATTTTCGTAATGTTTGTTGCGCGCGTTTAATGGCCGTGCACGAATATGACGAAATTCACATTATAATATTTTATTGCCAGCGTGTACACGTCGTCGTCATGCAGCGCTCGGTGTGTATAATAATCGCGAAATAAAAATCGTATATCAGTCCGTATTTAAAGTACGACACAATATTATTGGATATACACATATGAGAGTGGACCGACTGTAATTATTTCATAATGTTAAAAAACAAAAATGTTAAGCGAATCTGCAGATCCATGTCCAGAGACAATCAGACGTTATATCATGTGAAAACGAACGCGCCTATATTATATTAGGATAATTATAACAAGTCGATTCAACGCTCTTCCGCCGACGACATTGTGTATGGTTAAACGAACAACGTCGACATTGTAAAGTTCACTGCGTCTAACTGAAAGAAAAAATTATATTTCAAAACGTTTTCGATGAAACTATGATATACAATATATATTGTCCGTATTAACGATACAGTTAATTGTTTTTTAAAACGTCAGTTATATTGTAGGTATCGTGAACAAATTTCATTCCTACACATTATAAATATATTTATTTATTTTTTGAACGGATTTAAAAAAATTAACTGTCGTTGAAGTTTAAAGTCGAACGTATTTAACGTTGTAAAACGTAAGATCAAGAATGGCAGTGGTAGTACCAAAATTCTCATGGTATCTTTGGTTTATAGCGATGCGAAAATTATTATTTGACGTCCACGACTCACGACGATTTATCGAAAAAAATCGATTTTTTAGCGTGTTTTTATTTTTTTTTTTTTGCAGCCGTTACAAGGCTGGTTGCCAGCAAAACACTCGGTCCCTATTTTCTGCTTTCCTCTTCAACTCTAAGTAAGACGTGACCAACGTTTTTCATTATTTGTTGCGTACGTATTCTAGTGGCGGAGGCCTCGTTTTTTCCTCTCCACAGTGCCTTCACAATTACTCTTGCCAGGAGTCCATTTAGTATTCTTGTTATTCTTATGCTATCCAGAAAATTAATTACTTCCTACACCCTCTCGTCTTAATACGTCTTAATTTTGTTTACGACGACAAAACAGTGAAAACTATAATACCGAGGTGACCGGGACATTTTTCGTCGCGAGACCAAACGGCGAGTGATGAAAACACAGGGCCTATTATAATTTCGTTAAAAATCGCGTGTGTCCGAGTCGCGCGAATTCATTAAAAACAAAAATAAAACAAAAAAAAAAACAAAACAAAATTAAATTAAAAAATAAACTATTATACGCTAAACGCGACGAGCGAAACGATTTCGTTGACGAAAATTTATTACTCGCCGTGTGTAACTACGAATTACGTAATTTATAACTCCTGTAGTTTTCGGTGTTTATTACTTCCCCTTCATCCCGGTTCGGTTTTTATTTTTTTGTTTTTTTTTTTTTTTTAACGCCAGAAAAGCGTATACGAATATCGTTTTGACTGCTGCTCTTTTAAATTTCAATGATTTGTCGTCCCCACGCGGGTCTTAATTCTTCATGCGGAGGTTGACCCGAGCGAAAATAATAATAATAATAATAATACGCCTGTAGCTATTCCGCAACGGGCAAATATGTAACCCCGTCACTGTGGACCGAATAAATCATGTACGTTTGTATATATATACACAAGTTAAAGAAGCTGCAGCGGGTATCCGAGCGAAGTGTAGTGTGCAGAAAAAAAAAGCCATAAATTTCATTCGTACAATATTGTAATCAACATTTTTTTTCTATTCTTCTTCTTATTCTTTAGACCGTGTGATTCGGTATTCCGAATGAAACACTTACACGGCGTATTATAACGAAATAATATATTTGTTGTGTGCGCCGAGACTTTTGGCGCGCGCAAAACTTGAAGGGTCCTCGTGACTTTGTATTTACAGAGCACAAAAACGGGCACAAATTATATTGTTTTATCTCGCGTTCGCGAGTCTTCCCGACAAACGGGTTCTCGGGGCGAAACGGCAGAAAAGAACATAAATAACAATTTGTACACGCACGCCGCGAGATATTATTATTATTATTATTACTGCAACTACGAAAATGCGAATACTACGACGATTTACATAAAGAAATTGAATTGAAATTCGTCACGAGATAATTCCGGAAACGTTATTCGGTGGTGTAGGGGGAAGGAGATATTTTTATTTTTCTCTTTTGAACCGCTTAATATACGAGAGTGTTTGAATAATTTTGGAAGAAAACGGTTATTAACTATTTATATGCCATTAACAAATATGTATGCGCGGCAATTACGGCCTGACAAATTATCGGAACGTAATTTTTTTTGCATTTTCAAAAATGAAAAAACGCTATATAATTTTAAAATAAATAATACATTTTACCCGGTGTAACGTATTGTGGAATTAATGATTCGGACGATAGGTTTTTACAACAAGAATTGACCGTCGATTGTCTTGCGCTGTCGGACACGCGCTTTTGTAGCGTGAAAAACCGCGTTCGACGTCAACGGACGTAATTGGGAACGCGTGTTTTAAATAAATCGCCGTTTGTCGAATTTTCTCGAAAAACTTATTGTGATGCAGACATTTTCGCTATACGAAAACATTTATTTTTTTAAAAAAAAAAAAAAAAAAAAAAACGTCATTGAATTCTTCATTATAACGTTATCATTTAAATGATATATAACAGAATTGTTAATCGCTTTAGACATTTGCGAATTCGTTTTTAGAAAAACGTATTATTATAATTCGTTTCCCCGTCAATTTCACTATGAACCGTAACGAAGGCCGCGCCCGTCCGACACAATTGTTGTCGGGCGACGCGGAGTTCCTATACGGGCGTAATGAACGTCAATTTTTAGACGACGAAATAAAATCCGGAATGATAAGCCATGTCGGGAAATGAGCACGGCGAAAACGTGTCTGATGAAAATTCAGAATTTTCAAGAAGTTTTTTTTTTTAATTTTTTTTTTTTAGTTTTAAATCGTTTCGGAGACCGAACGATCTCTGTCGGGTGCATAGAATTCCGTACGGAATGTTTTTCTGAATTATCAACCGGCGGCGGAGGAGAGAGAAAACCGCGGACGGACGTTCGTTTGTTTATTTTTTTGTTTCGCTCGCGCGTTATCACGACATCGGCCGGTCCCCGCGTCAACAGTGTCGTCGGTTCGTTCGACCACCATGCACGGCCGCCGTCTGTCCGTTTGTCGTACCGCCGTCGTTTTCCCGTTGTCGTTGCTGTGTCTGGCCACCGCGTTCGCGTACGACCGAAAGCCGGAGCCGGCCGGAACGCAAGACCCGTCGCCGTCGGCCCCGCCGACAAGAGTGCGTCGGTTCATCATCGGCACGCCGCCGTTGCGTGGCGTCGTCGTCCGTCGACGGCCGCGCGACTTCGACGGCGGCGACGGTGACGGACGATCGTCGTTGTTCAACAAATTGTTCGGAGTTTTCGCCGCCGGCGCCGGTGACGACTATCCGGACGAATTTTACTGACGGACGACGGTCCGCCGCGACGGTGAGCAGGACTTTTTTTTTCCCCCCCGTTTCCATCACGTCGTAATACGGAATTTATAGTCACGGGCGTAAAGATTTTAGATTACTTTCTGATTTTTTTTTTTATTATTATTATTATTACTCCGTACGAATTCGATATCGATATTGTAAATTTATTTTGGAAAAAGAAATGTCGAGAATCAAAGACCGTAATATTATATTTGGATTTTCGACGGAAAATAATAATAAAATACGGTTCGTCGACAAATCTGCGACAAACGGTTGTCGAGATTTTTGTTTTTTTTTTTTCAGTATAGTCTACTTCAGACGTACGCGTCTGATTTCCGCATTGAATTTATAAGCCTTAATTCATTCTCGTTTACGTAGTATAAAAAAAAAACACACACACACCTCGAAATCCACGTAATCGTCACGAAAATAGCACAAAATTTATTAAAGACATTTGAAAAATATTTTTCTTCCCAACGCGTTGTATAATAATTAGTGACACATGTCGAGTTTCTATAACGATTTAACCGCTTTGTTTCGCCACTTTTCCCTCGAATCTCGCCTATGGCCAATGACTATATTTTGTCGTATATTGAACGTATTAGTTTTTTCCAATAACCGTTGCTTCCTAATAACGAGTTATCGTTTTCTTTCGGGGTGAGGACGGAGAAATGTATACATCTCCGTTTACATTATTGTTTATAAGCGAGAAAATCGATTTTTCCACAGACTTTTAAACACGATAACCGGCCGCGGTGTTTCTGTGCCATTGGGACGTCGTCTAAACATATTACACCACACGGCTCTCTAGACATTTGTTAGTATTGTATAGGAATCTCAAAGCGGTATTGTAAATCGTTCGAAAAACTCTATTGAGTTCTGTACGGACGTGTACGATTTTCCACATAAAAAAAAAAAAAGGTAAAATAAATCAAATTCGGGTTTGTCAAAAAAAAACGTGGAAGTAATTGGAAATCTGAGAATGTATTCGAGTAACGTACGCGTCTGACGCTGTATTTTTAAGCATTTGTCTATCATATAGGAACGGGTAACGGATGATAATTTTGAAAAAAATTTTCTCGGAAAAACGATAGTTGGTTGGTTAGTGATGAGAGGAAAAAAATGTCCCGCCGTAACCGCAGCGATTATTATTGTCGATTGTCGGAAGCGAAAGAGAAAGATTAAAACGAAAATTCCGTCGTATACGATTCTGTCGTCCACAGCACGGCTTTTACAGAACACGATTCGAACAGACAAAGCATCTTATCGTCTTATCGTCGTCGTCGTCGTCGTCGTCGTCGGTGTTTTCGCTTTGTCGACATTATTTTGACGCATTCGCGTCACGGATTTTACGGGGAGCGCAGTGGTTTTGTGTGCGCGCGAATTCTCCGTGTCACATTGCCCCGCGCACCCGACGAAGAGCGGTCGTCGAGAGAAATGCTTAGGTCGTCGTCGCGGTAGACTTGACAATGTATTTCACGTACAAAACTCCGTCCGTGTACCGTTATTATTATTATTATTTTTCTTACACCTCGTTTTTACGTTTAACAGGACACGTGCTTCTATACGCACTCCTGTGATTTTCATCGCGAAATAATTCCGTTTCTATAGTGTAGCTGGGGAACAGGACACCATTGAACGCTACCGAAATCGTATGGATACGACGCGGACGCATACGCGAAATTTTCATACGATATCGCCCGTGCCGCGGTTGTATGTAAAAACATAGCCCACGTTTTCTTTATTTTTCTTAAAAATTTCTATAGAAGCGTATTAAAAATAAAAAATTTTTTTTTTAAAATCTCGCGTAACTTCTTAAGAATTAAAAATATTAAAAAAAAAAAATAAACAGCTCTGTTATCGCTCGTGGATTAAAATCTGTTTCGTGTAAAATTCTAATGTCTCTCGAGTATTGCGATATTGTGCGGTCTTCGCGGTTCTCTTCTCGCGCAACGGTGTAATTTAACATGATGGACATTTCGATTTTTCTACGTTTTCGGTATATTTTCTCTGGGGCACGTTTACACGTTCAACGTTAATTTCCTTTGTTAATGTCTTTTTAATGTTGTCGATTGGCGCACATATAATTATATGTGTGTGTGCGCGTGTTTTTTATCTGTTTAAAATTATCCAATGGTCGGGAAACATAAAACACACACACACACACGAAATTCTCCTATAGAAATAATATGGTGTCGACAATATTTGGAAATCCTAATGCGTAATGAATCTCGAATATGTGTTTTTATTGTACGGGAAAAAAATAAATTAACAATAATTACTTTCTCACGTTAATTATCACCCGGTTATTATCACACGTCACCTGGTCATAACTACAACCGGAGTACCGTAGCAAATGAATTTTCGCTTTCGAAGCTTTTGGTTTCAACGCAGAACGAATAGAGCCTATTGATTTTATAAAATATATGTATATTTTTTTCTCTTTATTTTAATAGTCGCGTTGAAAATAATCAAAAATCATATTATTGTTATTACATAAAATTTTGCTACGGCTCTGGCTACAACGCGGTCCCCAATCCAGTCCAAAACGTTTTATTTCCACCCGTTTTATTACGCGTTTATGAACGAGTCAATCGGTGTTTATAAAGCCGTATCGAATACTCTCCTATTGTAATTGCAGGGCGTACGACGCGTCTTGTTGTATAGACATTTTTTTTTTTTTTTTTTGCTCTATGCGATAAAATTTAAATTTCGTCTTTATATTTGATATTCATTTCTTCGGTTATAAACGTTTACTCTATTGTTGGACGACTATAGTGTAGTGTAATATTACCATAGCGTTCGTCGTGTGCCATGCGGTCGTACAATGTGCGAAATAAACGATTATTGTTATTTAATACGTAATGTATTGGTTAGGACATTTATCGTCGATTGCATAAAAAAAATAATAATAATAATAATAAACGAGTAGGACGAAGAAAAAAAAATTCATTACACGGACGAATTGATGCGTGGCGTTAAATAAAATAAGTGAATTCTCGGCGATAAAATAATATTTGTTATACGCGTTCCCGGGAGGCCACCCAAAAACGAAAAATCTCCGTTTCGGATGTGTATACGTCATATTGTTGTCTCATAACGTGAATCCCATTTGAATGGTGATCAAACCCGGACACGTTTGTTTTTTTTTTCGGTCGATAATACGATACGATCAATGAATCATACTCATATATTGTTTTACGACTAATTTTCTTCCTCTTTTATATTCGTATATATAATAATCAGACTTGGGTATGGTATATTTCGAGCGATTAAAAAATAATATTATTTAGTAGACGTTTTTTTTTTTCATACGTTGAAAAAGTATTTTTCGAGTTATCAAAATATTTGACGTACCGCACCAAGATGAAGTCGTCATCTATTTCTGTGCGATAATTCGATTTTTTTTTTATATCTACGGCACCGACTGTTAAATGCTGGGCGAGTGTTAAACGTTTTATTTTTCTCTCGCGAAACCGAGTTAATGTAAAACAAAAAAAAAAAATAATAATATAATTTAAGTTGAAATTCAATTATACATATATTGTTAACTTTAAAAATTGAACATTAACTTCAAAACGATAGTAAAACGACTCGGTAATTCAAATTGACTTTATAACTATACTGGTCGAAAAAAAAAAAATAAACGAAAAAGACCTTTTTATAAAAAATATCGTCGAAAGTTTAGGGATTCAATATAAATTATGAATTGTTCAGACATGAGATTTCCACTCACTGTGGTTTTTCAAAACCCGAAGTTTAAATTTCTCCAACACCAAGACCCTTCTGGGTTCTTTCGAATGACTGTTTTCGTGTAAATTCGTTTCCTCGAACGCGTAAAATCTATTTATTTTGATTCCCGTCAGAACTATAAACGCTTTGGCTGACGAGATTTTTACAAAAAAAAAAAAAAAAAAAAAAGAAAAAAAAGAAATATTTATAATCGATTTAATAGTCTGTGCGTATGAAGAAGACCAAGTGTTGTGTGTTTCGTATGTTTCTTTGGATCGTTCTTTCGTTATCATATAGCGTTGGAATTTATGATCGTCGACGGTCAGCTGTGCAATGTTTGCTTTATGATGCAAAACTATACGTGAGTGACAAATTGCGAAGGATTAAATAATTATGTAAATACAACGAGTAAAAAAACAAACGAGGAATGCGATGTGGAAATTTCCGTTTGAGAATATTTCGGACGAAAAACTCGCACGTGTCCGCGTATAATAATAATTATTATTACGTATAGACAACAAACACCTGAAGATTACGTATGTTTGCAATGTACAAGTGTACCTGGTGGTTGAATTGGGGGGGAACAGTATAGAATTTCAGCGTTCCCAACATTTTGGAACGAGTAAGAAGCTTTTTAAAATCGATTAAAAAAAATAATAAATCAATGATTTTCAAGTGCTTAAATTCATGTTTTTTTCAATCGATCGAAGGCACAGAAGGGCTGTAAATAATTTACGAGCACGTTTTGATATTTTTATGTTGTTTTTGGACGAAAACACTGTTATTATGTTGAAAAAAATGTACGAAATATTTTTACTATTTTACAGATTATACAGTATAAGAGACTTGTTGTTAGCTGTGGTCGAAAACGTCAACGAGGCCAATGTAAAAGATTCGTCGAGTCGGCCGAAAAACGTGGCGGAAATTTCAATGGGAATTGTTGCAGGCGAAAAAATATTACATTTGTGTTGTAATATATCTGTTTCGTTCGTCACATTGTAATATGACTTGTTATAAACATAAAGAATAAAAATAGAAATTTATAAGAAACGTACAATTTTTTTCGATAGCCGAAATCGTTTTTGTACGCGGTAGTGTTTGTAAATGTGTACATAGAAATTATCGTCAAAAACGATACAAGTGGAATGATAAATTAATTTAAAATCGTTTTAACAAAGTTATAATAATAGAAGGAAATTTGCAAATGTATAATCCAAAGATCGTTTTAAATTATTACAGATGATGGTCGCATATTTTAACGTCTCCTCGATGCTGTTCGGCAAATAAAAAACATTTTTCGAATGGCACGACAAACGCGTTGTGAATATAACGTAAATCAACGTATTCCGGAAGTACTCGTATGTATGTACTCACGACGAGAAATCAAAAGAGGGAAACGAGTGTTCCGCATTGCTATTCTAATAAAATCGCGTTAAAATCGATAATTTAAAATTTAATCGTTCTCGCGCGTAATAAATAAAAAATAAATAATAATTGGCCATATTGGACTATTGGAATCTAAAATTTACTTTTAACTCAATGCGACCTGAAACGAATCGGATCGATTTTTCCTTATTACATTAACGATATTACGATTGCGACTTTCGTTGTGTTCTGCAGTATTTTAAGATTATTTATGGTTTTTTTTTAAAGAAGGAATCATCTATTTAAATATGCGAGATCGAAAAATTGCTCACACACTCTCTCGCGGCCCGCGTGTGTTTTAAACGATGCTTATGCAAAACTCTTTAGAAACCGATCCCAAACCCCCGAAGATTAAAATATACCTTTGTTTTTACGGTAACGGTAAATACCGTTTTTTTTTCTTCCCCGGACCGATTTCATCGAAATCCTGCGTCGTTCCTCCTCCATGCCACTGCATACGTTTTTCACCTTCAGCGAACGCACAAAATTCCTTCGGGCGTATTTTCACGAAAGGCTCGCGCAACGGGCTAAATCGCTAATTGCCTCGACATCCAGACAAACCATTATTATTATTATTATTATTATTATTATTATTATTTTATATTATATAGAAATGGCTCCCGTCACCGTCGTATTATTATTATTATTTGTAAGCGCGTAATTATATTACGCGCAGAACGCGCTCCTCGTGTATTGTATTAATTTTGCAAAACACACACACACACACACACACGAGCTGCGCCCTTGGAAGCTGCACGCGTGTTTTATACGTCGCGAAAACTCGGGGACAAACAAAAAAAATGAAACCTTTTTCGCCTTTGCGCGTTTCCCTCGCGCGTCTCGTACGAATACACGCAATAAGCGTATTATTATTATTATTATTATTATATTGTGTGTTTGTAAATATTATACGCGTGTATCGAGGACGGGGAAAATTCTCATATAAACTCCGTCAGAGACGAGAGAGAGAGAGAGAAACGAATGTCATTATATTTTGTCGCGAACGGCGAATTGCTCGCATTTCCTTTAACTCGTATTAGACGCGTGAATATTGGACACCACCACCACCACACCGGTAAGGCGGATCCGTCCGGTCGCGCCGTGCGTTATTCCACTATTATTTTCTGTACCGTAACGTATTTCATTCTTTTCCACATTAATTTTTATCCACGTGTTTGCCGTCGACCGTTTTCTACGGATTTATGTGGAGCACACGAATATGCTTTTCGCGACCTACCACCCCGCGAGTATGACATACGCCCGCGGTAACGGAAATGCGTAAAAGGCCACGAAATAACTTAGATTGCCGCCAGCAGAGCAATAACGGCGGCGTTTAAAACCTATCGAAGTAAATCGTTTATCCACGTCGATGGACGTTCGAAATTATAAAATTATTTTCCCCCCGTTAAATCTTATCGTATCGTCGCGTTGTCTGCGCGTAACGGGTTTAAAGAAAGAATAATAAAAAAAAGAAAAAGAAATCGCGTCCGTTTTTTTTTCTCCTCTCCCTCGTCAATGTCGCCGCCGATCCTCGTCCGTTTCGTCACGTTGTGTACACCGCGCGCTGTTATTGACAAGTTAATTTCAATACATTCGTTTTTCGACGAGAAAAACTGTCGCTTTCCAAAATATAGTAGAAAAAAAATGACACTTTTCTTTTGCGGAGGAGGAGGAGGAGGATGGGGTAGAATGTTCTCGCTATGTATCGAAATCGGGCTTTGGATACGCCACTGGGACAATTCGATTAGCTTCGCACAGTACCGAGGAGGCTGTATTTATCTATATTTCGTGTATTCGTTTTTTCGCGTAATAATTATTATTTATGTTCTCAGAATAACGTTTATTTTTTGTTTCTCGTACCATTACGTACATTAATTGTTTGTTGTTTTCTTCTTTCGCCGACGTATACTTGTTTCATGTCACCTTATTCGTTATCAATCATCCGTGTTCAATTTTCCGTGAAATTCCAATACCACTGCTACCAAATTCGAATCGCTCGTTAGAAATCTCCGTGTTTTCTTATCCTGCGTTCGTCTTCACCATTTGTTTCCAAACGAACATAATATATCGTTATTAATATTGCATTACGCGCGTATGGGGGCCCCGGTCGGCGTAAAACCGCACGGGAACGTTTCTCTCTCATTCCCGCGCCGCCGCGAATTCCGCGCCGCTTCGTGGCGGGCAAAAATTAGATACAAACGGCGGCCGTATATCGTTCGGAAATGGGCTGCTCGTACGATATGCGCCGCGCGATGTACGGTTTTAATTAGAAGATTTCATCCGAGCGTTTGTGTTCGTGTAAAACGCGTAATAAATGCCTCCTACACGGGAGAACTGCGTAATAATAATATTGTGCGGCGGCACCGTTGCGGTTAATATATAATATTATGCTGGAAAGCGCGTATTTCGTCGCTAAACACAAAAAAAAAAGAAAAGTTATAGCGGCGGTGCGCGTGATGTAGGGAAAGAGAAAGGGACGGTGTTCGGCGGAGCGCGTACAGGGTGGTTCGAGATAAAACGCATCGAAACATGTGACCGCCACGGGCACGGTTTCGGTACGTAAGAAAAAAAAAATCTGCTATTCGTCAATAACATAACGAGTCATAATATATAAAATGTATTTACGAATTGTGATATATATATATATATTGGAAATATTCGAACCCGATCGAATACAAAACAATAATGTTCGATTCGAATGACGAGTGTTGGAAAACGAAATTTAAACTGAATTTGTCGACAAAATCACAATACGATTTTAAGTAAATAGGATTTGTTCCGTGTTTCCCCCCTCCCCCTTTGGGTCGAGCGTAATTCTTCCACAATCCCCCGCAGCGGTTTACAAACATTTAACTCTTTTCGGAAGTTGCTGTTTCAGAATCCCTTTAAACTCTTTTTTTGAATTTCGGTTCGAGTTCGTTACAATTTTAATTGATTTCGTACTACCTGATGAAAAATGCCGAGTTCATAACGTCGTTACATTTAACCGCTTTTTGTTTTGGGAATTTCAATAATTGGATAAGCACTTGCGAAGTGTTCAATGTTATCGAGTTTTTTTAACAACCACTATAACCCTGTGTTGCAGACGATCGTCTTCTGCAGATGACGAGTTATTATTATCTTTTTTCGGGGGAAAGGAAAAAAAAATATCCATTCGTTACTCGCACATTTACCCGTTCATTTATTGATTATAAGCGAAAAAATCAATTTCAACAGACGACGGGTGCAGAATTACGAGTAGTTCGATAAAGATTTTAGAGTTTCGTTACTACATTATATACATTTGAAAGCAATGATAAAAGCATTTTAAACATTTCAATACTCTACGGTACCATTAGTTTTGAACAAATGCCATAAACAGATTCGCACGTTATTTTTTTTTTTAATGTTTCGATGATATTTCGTAAATATAGATTATGTGTTTCGTTAACATTGCTCCCCCGCACACATTGAAAAATCCAAATTCTGGAAAAAATCGTGCAAAAATCGTTCGAGAGACGGGAAAAGTAACAGAAAGATGTTTATATTTTTTCAGATGTGTCGTAAGATTGCAGACTTATGCTAAAAATAAATCACCCTGTAAACGTGAAGAATATAATCAGTTTTACGTCTCTCGTATATCGCCCAAAAACGGTGTATGAATAGTACGTATAGTATAGTGTTATGTAGTAATAAATCCGTTTTATTATATTATATTATCATATTTTTTTAATTTCGTCGCGTATAAATATTTATAATATGCCATTAAGAGAGACAATAATTCGTATGCGCGTATAATAATATATCGCAATACATATTTTATGTCTATTTTTTGTAGATTTTTTTTTTTTTTTTTTGAAAACGACTCGAAGGATTTTGATGAAAAACAGAGTTGAATCATACATACATTATAATATGTTTTTGGGAAAGAACGAGTGTAAATTTTGGTAGAAAAAATATTGTTTAGAATTTAACAATATTTATAAAAAAAAAAAATTAGGAATAATGTTGAATTAAGTATGTTTAATACATTTATGCATCGAAAATTTTTAATTTATCCCCGTCTACCAATCACAAGAAAACCGAATATTTCTCGCGAATTTTTTCAACATTTTTTTTTTTTTTTGTAAACAAAGTTGTGCGTGTCACAGACAATTACTAAATATATAAAATTATTTTTTTTTTTTAGTAGACTGGCGTTCAATAGAGGAAAATCAAACACTATATTTTGTGATTTTTTTTCACAAAATTTGTCAAATAAAAATATTTACGCCAAAATATTTTAACGAATCTATAAAATAGCCAATATATGCTTTTTAATTATATTCTAGGAAACAAACTTTGGAAACGGTGTCTGAAATCGATTTTTAAAATTTTTATTACGTACACATTTAAATATAATAACTCGTCCGGAAAGTATCAAAATATTATTTATGCGAATAACATATTAAATATGCATAGAAATCTTATTTGATAAATGCATCTTTGCGCCACAGTGTTGTTGTTTTTGCTTGAGCCTCTATTAAAAAAAAAAAATATATATATATATATATACATTTATGTCGATTATTACGATAACGGAGTATTAGAACAAAATGTAAAAGTATTAAGTCCTGTTTTCCATTCGAGAAGACTCCCGGTGAAAACGATTGTAATGCTTCAAAAAGAAGCCTAAAGTATATATGCAACTGTTCACGTGTAAGACGCGAGGGTTTACGAGTGGTTTTCTACATTTAAAAATGCCGATTTCTCGCTCGAAGATTGATGATTTCGTTCAGCGAGCGGAACAGATGAAAATGTCGAGAAGGGATCAACGCAGGTCGTCAACGACGGAGGACCGTCGACGAAGTAGCGGGGGAATAATTGCCATCGGATTTTATGCCTAAAAATAAAACACTGAGGTGACTATGATTTTTCTTTTTTTTTTTTTTTTGGCTGTTTAGCGAATGAAAAATATAACGAAATTAAGTTCTGATGCGGAAAAGGTAAAGGAAAAACGACAGACGCACTAAATGGCATAACGTGATAGAAAATGAATTTAAAAAATGTATTGACACGCGGGAAAAAAACTTCGAGACTAATGGACATCATTACGCGGAGCATTTACGTTAAAAGAGATTGATGTGATTTTTTGTTTTTATTAAATATAACACTTTTTTATTTCAATGTAAAAATGTCCGTCACTTTTGGGTCCGCCGTCGCAGTGTACAGAAAATTATCTCGACGTCGTCTCCGGTTTGAGCACAATGTGCCCGTTCGGTCGTCGCAAACTTTTATTCGGGTAACGTGTTCGTTCGTGTATTATTATTATTATTTAAAAACATAAAAGCTTTGTATTATCGGCTGTCGATCGCGATGCGATGAGAAAGACGTGCTACAGATATCCCAAAAGATTCTGTGCAAATCCACACAGTCCATCACCCGTTACAGTATATTAGACTATTTGTCTCGTTCGCGTACGTTTATCATTGAATTTATTTATTTTATAAAACCAAATTTTTTTTTATAATCGAGCTAAATAATTCTCTATGTATATAAATTATTAAACTACAAGCATCGATAACTTCCTAATTTGAGTCCAAACTTAATTATTATTATGATTTCTCTTATTTGGTATCTTTTTATTCAATATGTTATTAACAAAATTTTAACCAATTGTTATCATATTCATTCATTTTACCTTTCGCGCGTGTAAAAAATAAATTAATATTTGTGTAGATATTTTTACGAAGGAACAGAAATATTATTAAAATATCATTCGCTTAGCATTTTCCGGCAAAACAAATAATAAATATACATTTATATATATTTTTTTCAATATATATTTCAATAAAATAATAATTAAGTAATATAATATTATAAAATTATCAAAAATATCGGACACGTTTTTTTTTTTTTAAATTTTATTAAACCATATTATAGTCAACATTTAAAGTGTTGACGAAAATTCTAAAGATAAATTATGGATGAAAAATAAAAGTAACCATAAATTGGAAATATTTCCATACTCGTGTGCGCGGATTCACGATTCTGTATTACATAAGAAAAAGTTCGGATGAGGTGTTTTTGGTGTTCGTACAAGAGTAATAAAACCAGAAAAATGTATTTGTTACAAATTTACAGTTCTCCTCCTACAGTCATTACGTTATTATCGTTTTAAAATAGAAGGGAAATAAAAGTTTTATAACCGCGCGTACCCGTATTATGTGCAGTGGTCGGTCGATTTGACGACTGCGCTGTCCGTTCCCGCTCCCGCTCATCGTAACATTATGTTGTAGGCACCTACCGAGCGCGGAAATTAAAATATTCTCGACGGAACTGTACAACATAAGCGATTATATATCTAAAAAAAATATCTATATATATATTTATTTTTTTCTGTTAGTATTTACTGTATTCTCTAGAAATAAAACCATATTGACGTTTCGGAAGAGAATAAAAGCGTAACGGTATGAAATGTAGAAATTAACGATTGTTCGTGGCGTGCGCACGAATGCGCTCTCTGCGCACGGTGGATGCTGCGTGCGTTTTACGTTTACAAAACGCGCGTCGGCTAGGGCACCGCGCGGCTGCAGAGTGTAATAAAATCGAAAATAATAAAAAATACTTGAATTCGGTTCGTAAATCTCGTCGGGGAATTAACGCGCGGGCCAAACGGCTCCTGCAGGTCCACGGGCGCGACGTTTTATAGGTATTATTATTCGGCCGGAATGAAAAACTACACTAAAACGAATGACGAATGGCGCATTGAAAAAAAAGAAGAAAACCCTCAACGAACTTAAGCGTTTCGGAAAGCAGTTGGGGCGGATCATAACGCGGTGTCCGCGTGTTTGTCGTCATTGCGGCGCGTGACTGCGTGAGGCAAAGCCGATTTTTACTGTCCGGGGCGAGGCGCGCACAGTTCTAACCATACATAGAGTAGTAGTACTATTGCATTCTGTAACCAACCGTTTTATAATACATTTTTAAAACGAACGGGCAAACGTAGTTTTTTTTTTTTAGTAGTATCGTTGTTTTCACGAAGAAATAAACATAAATAAATTGCTCTCCGCGTCACTACAGTTCCGTAACCAGTTATAACGACTATAGCGCCGAGCCTTGTCTAGGATAAATGTTTTTCGATCCTACCGAGACATTTTAACCGTTAAAACACGCAGACGAGAATTTCACGTATCCAAAACGATTTTTTTTTTGTCGCCGTTCGTTAATGAGATTGAAATTCTTTTTCAAATAATTCGATTTTGTATATCGAAAATCGTTTTTCCATTGTAATTCTCGGCACGTTCCGTTCGTGATTTTTTTTATCTACCAGTGTTTCGATAAATACAATAACGCGTTCTTTTTTTCTCGACAATTTAGTTTAAAATCATATACGACGGGGGGTAATGAACGAGTAAAGAAAAAAAAAACGTAAAACACATAAATTTAAAAAAAATTATCCGAATTCCGTCCGGATAAAATCGTCTTATCTTTTTATCTTTAGATATTTTCAAATTTTTTTTTTTTTTGCTATCCCTAACCCCGCCGATATATTATCTGGGTACTATTATTATTATTATTTAGTCCCTCCACTAACACGGCAGGTTACGACAACTGACCGATATTGTGACTATTGCTGTTAAGGAATATCGGAAAAAAAAAGAGAGAATAAAAAACCGTTTTACGCGTGTACCACCGCCGGTCGGCAATAAAAAACGGGAATTCGTACGCTGCGCCGTATTTCGTTCCGTTGTATTTAACCGCGCGCTATTTACTCGAAAATAAAACGTCAAAAAAAAAAAATCGCGTTTCATTACTGAAAACCTTTTTTGTTTGATCAAAATCAAAAGAGACACGGACAGAGACGGACCCTTTTTTATATATATATATAAAATCATTTTTATTTATTATTTTTTTTTTTGTTTTCGTATTATTATTTCGTATCGTCATTTTCCGCGCCGCACTACGGTAAATAACGAGAATACGAAAATATAACGACGAAATAGGGGAGGGGTGGGAAAGAACTCGTACGTAAAAATCTGGACAACGTCGGACCGACAAGTACGGGAGGAAAAAAAATAAAAAAAATCTCTCTTGTTTTTTTTTATGAAATTCAATGAGGTCGGAACGTGCCCCGAGGCAGACACGGGCCGCGATCGCGGGAAATATATAAAAAAAAAAAATAAAAAATCGCGAGAAAAAGAAAAAGGGCTAAAAAGAAGGAAACGCTCGCGTTGCCTTTGTGCGCGTGTCCACCAGGAAACGTCGTCGGTCGAATGTTAAATTGAAAATCGTCTTACGGGTCTCGTCGCGTACACGTGCAGCGCCTTCTTCGGGGCCCGCGCGATGATAAACCCACCGTGTCCTGAATAACAGATAAGGAGAAAGGGACGGGACGAAAGGAGAAGGGCTGGCGGATCGTCGTCGTCGCACTAGTAGTTCAGTGTGTGCTGAATCTTCGGCTCCTTTTTTTCTTTTTTTGATTCTCTCTCTCTCTCTCGACGGGATATTTCCCCTCTCTTTTCTTCTACTATTTCCGCGTTGTGTATCCACGACGGAGAAATCCTCTTTGGTCTCGGTCAATTTACGCGAGAGCCAACTTACTCGGACAGAAAACACGCCCGAGCCGGGGCGGTTGACCGTGAACAGATACGAACGAACAACGTCCAATACGTTTTCCCGTTATTTCTCTCTCTCTCTCTTTTTTTTTTTTTTTTTTTTACAAAACTCCACCGATCACTCGTCGTCGAGTGAAACGCTTTTTCGTTTTTGTCAAAAGTCCCTCCACGCTGTCGATTGTCGTAATACCACGATGCGCAGACGAGATAACGTTGTTTTCCTCTCGGTCCTGCAGGACGACGAGGAAAATAAATTTCCAAAGGACGCGTGCAGGCGAAGCGCACCGCATATATGTATATATATATAGGAATCAGGGCTTAAAAAAATTTCCCCGATGAGGAGGGATTAATGTCCCAGCCCCCGCATTTACTTTTAAGCGTTTCATATATTATGTAAAAATGTGTATACAGAGTGATTTTCAAGCACGCACACCGCACTTCTGACCCCGAAAAATATATTATTATTTCACGTGAAATTTAAAGCGCGCTAAAACAATATTGCACATTTTACGTGTAAAGTTACAAGTAACGGTTACCATTCAAGATGACTAAAACCTAAGGGATCACTCAGATAAAAAAAAAATATACGTATATAAGTAAATGTATTGTACAATATTGTTTGACACGTACGAAGTTTTTTTATTCTCGTTCTCGGCCGCTACAAGAAGAAAATCCCCGCATATTAGGGCCCACCCAGGCCGACCCTGAATATTAGGGGGTTTGCGACTCGTCGTTGATCGTGATTATAGCGCGCGTACGCGTCGAAGCGAACGAATACGGGGACGTTTATCGCGTTCGTTTTCAATATTGTGTGCTATTCGTTGTGTTGTCATTGTTGTAAAGTATCGGAAAGGAGACGTCGGCCGCGCTCAATGCCGGGGAAAAATCGGCGCGATAAATAAAAAATAATAATAACGACGGGCAAACAAAAATCGCGGCACCCTCGCCCCGGTAAAATGATATCCGATGTTTAATTAAACGATATAAGAGTGTTTCGTGAAAAACCGTCGTGGACGGGGGATTGACGCGAGACGAGTGGAACGCGATATGGTCGGCGGTCCGCGCTCGCGCGACAGAACGCGATGAGGAGTAAAAATAAAAAAATAAAATAATCGTTTTCGTGTGTTTCTGGTGTGGCGACCGCTGGGGAGTTTTTTAATTAATTAAAATCGTCGGCGTACTAATCGCGAGAGGGATGAGCCGCGACTAAGACGGCGTTCGGGACGGCGACGTGCGCGCATTATATCGCGCTGCTGCCGGAGACGTTCGGTTTTTCTTTTATTATTATTATTATTATTATTGCTGTTGTTGTTGTTGTTGTTGTTGTTATAAGACGCCGTCGTCGAATAAAAGCGAATAAAACGGGAGTAAAGGAGTATATAGGGATGAGCATAAAAAAAAAAAAAAAAGCACCGAGACGAGACGAAATTCATCCGTCGCTTACACGACGAGGAATAATATAATAATTTGACGGGGAAGGGTTGAACGGAGTACCATCGATGCTGCCGCGCGGGTACACTCCGGCAAAGATGTCTTATTTCGGAAGACAAAACGTCGTCGACGTGGCGTTTTGTGTTTGCACCGTCGACGACAAAACAAAAAAAACGAAAACCCCTCTCTTTATTATCATTCTCCTTAATTTTATTTTCGTTGTTTTCCCGAAAAACTTTGGTCCCGCTTTGGATATCCGCTCGTCCGCAGTAGTGCGAACAGTAGTCGATTTGTTAATGGAAACGACGGTACATATTATTTTTCATTTAGTTTTTTTTTTTTTGCGCATAGCGACTCCGCGACGAGATCTCATCTCGGAAAAAAAAACTATATTTTTCACAAAACCCGCCGTATTATACGACGTACTCAGGACCGGAGAAAAAAAAAGTTTTTAAAGATTTCCATTCGGGGTCTGAATATCCTTTTCCTTTCAATTCCGCGCGTATCGATTTCATAAGGAATATTTCCACTCGTTTCGACGCGAGACACACGTGCGCTCGCTGCGAGTCGTCCAGCTCCTGCAGCCATGACAATATATCATTTACCTGTTCGTCAATAGTTCAGTTAGGCATTACTGATTTCGTGATTTATATTTCATGAATTTGATTTGTCTGCAGCGGACAAACGTTTTTACTGCCGTATTAGCTGTCATTATTTGTTCAAATCGTGTTTAATTCGAATTCACTTACGAACTGCTCGACCTGTGCAAACCATATAATCTCTCATACGCGTCGTGTCGCGAATGATTTATTCGTATACGACCAGTCATTAGACAATTGTGGTGCAGATGCGCAACCCAAATAATATGGACACAATTTATGTTTATGTATATATATATATATGCGGGTCCATTTACAGGACAGAAAAAGAAAAACGGTTAACGGCGAAAGAAATTTCAGCAGACATTACGATGTGATCGGCTTAAAAAAATTACTTCAAACAAGTGTAAATCCTTTAATGCGAGATTTGTTTTTTTCTACAATACTTTGGCAACGAAACGGGGGTTCAATATCAATACGAATTTTTAAATCGAAAAACAAAAAACTGAGAATATTAATTGAACCGTCGTCATTTAAGATCGAGTTTTATATGGAATTATACGCGTTATGCGCGTTGGGCATTAAATACATACCGTTATTAAAACGCGCATTAATGACATTTTACGTCAATACGCTGACGCGAAACAGCATTTTCAACACTCTCCTCTTACCGTTATTATTAAAAAAAAAAAAATAAATAAATAAAAAAACAAACATCTGTCACAATTAAACGAGTACAAGCAGATTTAATAATTGTAGTATAGTTAATAATCGAAAACGTTCTCGTAAACTATAACACTGAAATGTTCAATGTCATAGATAATTTATCTTTTTTAAATCCCTGTATATCACAATCACGCATGTTATTTATTAATGAACAAAAATAATAAATAAAATATATATCTGACATTTGTATCGGTGTTTCACGTACATTTTACTCTCTACAGCAAATGCGTTATTTTCTTTAATCCGTATAAATTAGGGATTCGCGATTTATGAAAAGTTCCCGTACCTCCGATGATTTAGACGGATTTAATTCCAATGCCGTATAGGTATAATCATTATTAACGGGTCGCAACGCGTAGAGTCCGATTTCAAAGGGATTCTCGCGCGTATTACGGCAACACGTGCAAAAAAAGCCTATAAAAAATAACATTTCGTATTTCAACGCTTTTATTATAACGATGTTTTTTTCTTTTTTATTTTTCGACACAGTTCGTCGATGTAAATCCATATTCATTGGCATAAAGATTTCACTTTTCGAAAAACTGCGAGAAATTCGTGACGAAAATATGAACGTTTATGAAATGTTCAAGCGATTATATGTTATTTCATTATTTTCACGCGGATTACAAATCCTTCGGAGTGTTCCACCATCCGATAGATACGCGGTAATACGGTGTGGCAGCTGTGCTACGACGGCGCGTGTACCGCGAGGACCACAGTTTGCACGTTTTCTTATTTCCCTTTTTTCCGCGCTTCATCAATCCTTTCGGCGGCATATTATTATTATAATTAATCCCTCGCAGTTCGCTCGTATTATATTTATATACACGTACAGGTGTACGCGTCGAGTTTCGAAAGAGTTCGCAGCATCGCTATAAACACGAGGATTAAAACGACTTTCGTCCAGTTATATATTAAACAAGTGTAAATCCTTTAATGCGAACTTGTTGAGTCGGTCTAAATGTATACTGGCAACGAAACTTCAATATCAATCCAATTTTTAACACGGGAAAAAAGTATAACTCTGTTAAATTAATGGACCGTTGAGTCATTTAAAAATTTAATTATTCGAAAATATAATATTTTTCCACTGTTTATTATTATTGTCTTTATTATTAATAACGTTAGGTAACCTAACGTTTGTCGTAGCTATTTTTTATTCGAGACGTTTGGTCTTAAAAACGAGAATTACAGAATAAAATTTAAACCGAAAATATAGACAAACGCTTGGATAGTTAAGCCGACGATGACGATTCGAACCAGTTGAATTAGTTAGAATAACGAAAAATAATTAATTAACTATAGTTGAGGTGTAAAGTTAAAAAAAAAAATAATATTTTAACTTTTTTATAATTGGTTAATTTCGACTTGTGGCCATAAAAATACGTAATGTGTTCGACATGTAATTCATTTACGTGTCATTATGGAATTTCAATAGAAATCTGTGTATGGCGAAAATATCGACTCTGACAATTTGTTTATGTGCAAAAAGCCTATAAAAAATAACATTTCGTATTTCAACGCTTTTATTATAACGATGTTTTTTTCTTTTTTATTTTTCGACACAGTTCGTCGATGTAAATCCATATTCATTGGCATAAAGATTTCACTTTTCGAAAAACTGCGAGAAATTCGTGACGAAAATATGAACGTTTATGAAATGTTCAAGCGATTATATGTTATTTCATTATTTTCACGCGGATTACAAATCCTTCGGAGTGTTCCACCATCCGATAGATACGCGGTAATACGGTGTGGCAGCTGTGCTACGACGGCGCGTGTACCGCGAGGACCACAGTTTGCACGTTTTCTTATTTCCCTTTTTTCCGCGCTTCATCAATCCTTTCGGCGGCATATTATTATTATAATTAATCCCTCGCAGTTCGCTCGTATTATATTTATATACACGTACAGGTGTACGCGTCGAGTTTCGAAAGAGTTCGCAGCATCGCTATAAACACGAGGATTAAAACGACGACGACGATGGGAGTACAGTGAACTTTTTTCCTCGTCGACTTAAAACTACTCGTACTTACAGAAGGTTAACAGTTATATATTATGTACGAAGGAGTGCAGGGGGCAAGATAATGGAGAAAAAAAACGAACTTGGTTGAGTCGGTCTAAATGTATACTGTCAAAACTTAACCAAAAATAAATGTAATCCATTAAGTTAACACGGGAAAAAAGTATAACTCTGTTAAATTAATGGACCCGCCGAGTCATGCAGAGAAAAAATTTAATTATTCGAAAATATAATATTTTTCCACTGTTTATTATTATTGTCTTTAATATTAATAACGTTAGGTAACCTAACGTTTGTCGTAGCTATTTTTTTTATCGAGACGTTTGGTCTTAAAAACGAGAATTACAGAATAAAATTTAAACCGAAAATATATTGTGTTTAATGTAGCCAGTACGATCACGAATCGCACGACAGTACAAAATCAAAACGATCGCCAAACAAAATTATGATCAGCTAAAACAAGTACTACGTTTGCCGACCACTTGTTAATGGGACGATTAGAAAGACAAACGATTGGATAGTTAAGCCGACGATGACGATTCGAACCAGTTGAATTAGTTAGAATAACGAAAAATAATTAATTAACTATAGTTGAGGTGTAAAGTTAAAAAAAAAAATAATATTTTAACTTTTTTATAATTGGTTAATTTCGACTTGTGGCCATAAAAATACGTAATGTGTTCGACATGTAATTCATTTACGTGTCATTATGGAATTTCAATAGAAATCTGTGTATGGCGAAAATATCGACTCTGACAATTTGTTTACAAACAAAAAACAAAATATTCCATACAGGCGGAAAACAAAAAAAATTATTTTCGCAGAATCGAGTAATAATAATAATAATTTAAATATCCTTCTTTAAACGTATTAATAATACATATATATTATGTAAAAAAAAATAAGAAATCGTAAAATTCGGTTACGCGTAATCGGTTCGTCCACTGGGTTTCGGCCGAAAATCGCCGTCCCGCAGGACCGTCGCCCAGCTTGTCCCTGCCCGACGCTGGCCCTGTACATTTTTTATACGATTATTCACCGCGGTTTGGTGCGCGCGCACACGTCGTCGTTTACCGCGCGCACACGGCGTCGTGCGATCCGCTCGTTCTATTATTTACGGACGTGCGTGTTGGTTGCGTGTGCGCGCCGCGTGGAACACACACGCGTACGCTCGCGACTATTTCTCGTTGCAAAAGGGTTAATATTACGTTTCCGCAGGCTTGCCGTTTGATTTATATACCGAAGTCTACACCGTGCATGTCTCGTATGTGGTCACATGTGCGCACATACGGAATTTCGGTTGTGGGGAGGAAGTACAAGGGATATCCGCCCTTACCGGAAACCTTAAAAAACAAAAAAAAATCTCGTTCCTGTCATTCAAATGTTTTTATATCGTTGATTGCACGCGCACGGTGATTGCGAGATACGGCGACGTTTCCATACCCCCCCGCCCCGCGACCGCGAGAAATTGTTCTCGATCCATTTGAAACGTTCAAATCGTATTTCGTTATAATAATATTGTGAAAGCGCCGACGAATTTCGGTGCGTATTATACGAGGCCAATTGTTTTAAACGACATCGGTGTCGCATGTCTTTTGAAAAATCTACTGGTCTTCATGAAAACCGTATAATATACAACGGATTAACGCGGGAAGGGTTTTAGACGTACCTACGTCTACGGAAACAACAATCGGCGAGTCTGCTGCACTCTGTACAACGTCGTAACGCAATGAGGCCGGGAAAAGTTTTATGTTTCGGAATTTTTTCTCACGGACGTCGCCGTCGTATATGCTCGTAATAACACATATGAATACGTAATAAAACCTATCCGGTGCGTTTTCACTTCATTTGACTGGATGCGAGCACCCCTCGTTGGAAAAACTACCGCGCGGAAGACACTGACGAGGTTGAAAATAGAGTTTTCCATCAAAAGTTTTCAAAGATCCCATATCAAATCCGAAAAGCTTGAAAAATGTTTCGACGCGTAAAAATATTTTACTTCTCAAAACATAATAATAATAATAAAAAAAAAAAAAAAATGTATAAAAATCTCTTTACGCGTTTTAAACTATTCATACCGCGCATGTTGACTTTCTCGATGCTCTACGAAAAAGTACATTACATAACGTCTAACTTCGCCTTTACTCGATCGACGACGTCTTTCGTAAAGCCTATTTCGGAATCAAAATTACGCGTGTATCTGGTGGTCAACGGCACAGGATTCGCCAGTGTTTAAGTGACAGAAATTTTTTTCCCGTCATTTCAGACCCCCACATAATTTCGCGCACGTGTTAAAATATTGTCGACGTTTAAAAAACGCGCTTACAATTAATCGTCGGCCGTATTATGACCGTATTATGAGTCGGAAAATCTCGTACGAAATTTCTGTAAAAAAAAAAAAAAACAAACTCCGTTTTCGATATACAGTTATTGCAATGAACATGGGTACAGACACGAATCGAATTACTTATGACATAATCGATAATCGCCGAAAATCACGAGCGAAAGGAGACAATAACAGGCGTAATAGGCGACGACCGATTTTCGGTACGAGTGGCATTACGTGTGTACCACCGTCGGTGTACAAAAATAGCGGATTTAAAAATCGCCGTTCTCGAAATTATTACGAAAAGTTATACTAAATTACCCGTACTTTTATGTGGAACAATGATGATATTTTATAATTCTACAAATTGAGCTATCGTGTCGCTTTTCCTTTACCGCACAATCCCTAATTTCTTACCGCGGAGAGTGATTCATTTCTAGTCGTGTCCTGACAGTCGAAGCGACAACGTCATTGCTATAATACCTCAAATCATAACATGCCAGCATATATATATACGTGCTAAACGCGAAAAACGTTGATACACACACACGGTGTTTTTGCCACGATCAAAAGCGAACAAGGATGTGTCGCGTTTGCTTGCCGGGGCTACACTGAGCGTTCCGTTCGTTGAGGCCCGCTATTTCGTTTCCTCGTCCTACCGAGCTCATCGTCAGCTATGCACTAAACACTTGATCACGACCGATGATCAACGCATACCATATATGTCCAACACTTATTCCATCCTTATACATGATGTTCAAAGTGGTGGTGATGTGAAAACGGATTATAACCGTCACATAATTTGACCAATTTACAAGTCGATATTTAACCGATACGTAATTGTACCGTAAACCGATTCGTGTGCCTATATTCAATAGTACTGTTGTGTTCGAATCGGAAATATTACATTTTCACGGCACGGTTAAACCCATGTAAAAATCCGGTATTCATTTTTGTCAAAAAGCACACGGTGCTTTGAACCAGATTCGCGCCGTACCTTGAACCGTCATTTATCGATGATTTCAAACGGCGCGCGCACCACCTAAAATGTTATTCTGGTATATGTCGTCCAACCACGCCGAGGCCTAGAGTTTCGCAGTTTCGCTTGAGCCGAAAATCGTATATATAAAAAAATAAAAAAAATAACGCCTCCGTAACAGATTCGAAGGAAAAAACACGTTTGACGACGCGAATGAGTCGTATCATAGTAGAAGAAAAAACCCGCGATGAGCCCTGCCGTCGCAGGCTCGATCGAATTCTAATAAAAACATTACCTATATAGTAGTATACTCGTCGTATTGTGGCGCGCCGTCGGAGACTGCTTTACGATAAATCATCGAATTCCATTTCCATTCGATCGCGCAATATTTCACAACACGAAGGCACGTGACCTCGCGTATATACATATATATACGCGTATAATAATAATAATTGACTCCCGGATAGTTGACAAATGGGCTAAAATTCTTCGCAGGCTCCTCCGGAAATAAAGCCTTTTCCTTTATATATATATATATATATTTTATTATTATTACGCGCGCGGTACACGTATATATATATAAATATAATATATATATATACAAAGCTTTTGCATAGTTCACATATCTTCCGGCTGTGGGGGGCCGAAAATTCCGTTTCCACCCTCGTCTCGGTAAATCTTATACGGAGAGAGAATAACGCGCCCTTCGCGGGGTCCCTCGAAGCACTGCCGCCATCGTGACATATTCGCTCCGATAATTGAGTCATCTCCTTTTGTAAAGCTAAAAGCTTATTTTTCGATAAACGGATTTTGAACGGCCACCGTCTGTGTGCGTGCGCGATATATACACAGATGGGATGTGTACATTTTTATTATTATTATTATTATATATATTTTTTTTTTACTTCTCTTTTATTACATACGTCGGATACGTATATATTTTCCGGTGTATTTTTTTCCACTATTGGATTTTCGGAGTTATTCTTTTATTATTATTATTATTATTATTATTCTCTTTAAACTCAATTGACGACATAAATCAGATTTTTTTAGAACTTTAATAGAAAAATAATAAAACCGTCGTACTACGACGCTCTTTCTTTATATACATTTTTTTTTTTTTAATACGTTGTGTACAGGGTGTGTTACGGCGAGATGCGATCAAATCCAATAAATTCCTGTAATAATAATATTACTGGAATCATGCGCTACGGATCGTAATATCGTCTACACATTATATATTAATATATATATATTTTTAGAAAAATTCATTCAATATCGCTCGCTATTATAATATAGTAAAAATATTCGAATATCAATACGAATTGTTTAGAGAGCATTAATGACCGCGTATGAAGGCGATTGAAAGTTTTAAACACCGCGTTGTCCTTCTAAAACGGTGTATATTTTGTAATTGGCCATTTTTCGATTATTATTTCGCAAAAAAAAAAAAAAAATAAATAAATATTACTCCGTTTTTAATTTTCAATTCTATAATATGTTTATTATTGAAGCGCGGAAATATTATTTCGATATTTTTTTTTAACTTTTAAAAAGTCGAATAGATAACGAGAATCATAAGCATTTTATTTTTAGATTTTCGTAAGACGACACCCTGTATCGATATTATATGTGTGCATAACGTTTTTTACGCTTCGAAAGACGAAGGAGAGAAAGGAAAAAAAGACAATATTATTTTTCCGCTTTTACTCGCTCGCAGTAAAATAATATATATACATATTGAAAATATGCGCCGTACTGGGCATTTTTAACGAATAAGGAATTTTTTTTTTTCGAACGTTTTTATACGTTTATTACGTTTTTAATATTTTTATTTTTAAGAATAATAATTATAATAATAATAATAAAAATAAAAGGTAATTACGAATTCCGACGACCGTTTTTCAGACATTCCACTTGAAAACCGGTAGCTGGCACGATGTTCGTTCGATCGCAATTATAACGTATTTTTATTCGAAATTCTAGTTAATTATGTATGCGTATTTTTTTTTTTTTTTTTAATAATAAATGTTCGAACACAATATTTTATATGTTATGTCGGTCCCAAGATTCTTTTTTGAACGGGGGATAAAACCCTCCCGTATATTCAAATTAATTTCGAAAACCCACCACCGCTGTAGAACACGAATGTCACGAAATATTCGTTAAATGCGCGCGTCGTATTTATTATTATTATTATTTCTGTTCTCTTTTACTATATTCTTTTATATAAATATACATGCAAATCACGTACATTATATTTGATTATTTAATTGAAATAATTAAATCCGATTTGCATTTAACGGAATATAAGAAAAGACTTAAAAAAAAAAAATAAATACATATCTATATATATATATTTACATATATTAAAAATCGTTATAATATTACGATTTTCCCGCCTCCCCCCGGTTAATAAGTAAAAATGAAGTGCACGATTTTATGATAATCAATCGGTGAAATTTCCGATTGTATATTAATTTATTCACTATATTCGTCTGTTGTACAGGCCGTGCGGGTTACAAGTGTCAGAAATCGCCAGAGACAAGTGAACGTTTCGTAAAAATATTGACAAGAGTACATTTTATAATTTTACGCTCACGATATGTCCGAACACTCCTTTGGAAAAAATGTGCGTTTCTCGTGCTTTTTCAATTATGAGGGCCAAACACTTTACGCGTACTCGTCGTCGTCGTTCGGATATTTTTGCGTTAGTCGCGAACGGCTGTCGGCGTGAGACGGACTTCGCGTCCTAAAAATTTATTGAAGTATTTGTAAAATTCGTGGCTCCGAGAATAAAAACGTTTTAAAATTGTGTTCTGATGTACGTAATTCCCCGACCACTTTTCTTCATTTCGTTCTTCTTATCTTTTTGCTACCGCAATCGGTCGAGAATCTAAAACCGAATTTCGTCCTCAAATATAAATATATATATATATATCGAAAATGTGTTTCCTTATAACGCATTTTATACGTCTACGTATGCGTCAGCATTTGTTTCGAGTATGTACAAGGGACAAGGGTAGGAGGAGAAGGAGGAGGAGGCTTATATTATTTTCAACACACAAATATATACACCACGCACAGAGTCTTACCATGTATATTGTTCATTATGTGTGTGTCAAAAGGCCTATATGTGAAGGAGAGAAGGGGATTGAAAGTGAAGGGGTGAGTCGAAGGGACACGGAGTCGGGCGGGAAACGAGGCCAAACGCGACGGTGTTTCAAGTATCACTTATGAGTTTCCGTTTTCAAAAGGCCGCACCGTCACTACTACCCCCGCAACACAACCGATTCGTCGACGTACATAATAATAATAATAATAATAATTTCGGACGGCTTTTACTTCTGCGCAGGCCGACAGCAGTCCACTTTTGACGGAGCTACTCCGGACCCTGTAGCAGCAGCTATTGCAGGTTTTCGGTCTAATTGGACGTTATTGGAAAAGCTCACGACGAGAGGGCTTCAGCTTTATGGCGCGTGGTATAACGCGATAATAATAAACAACGTATACGTTGTTATTTCCTGATTTTTTTTGAAAATAGTTTAAACATTTCATACTGAAAAATGTAATTCGGATTTCAAACCGATCTGTTCAACAGTATTTGGACCACGTATATAACGCGAAAATTATCCGTATTATTCATAGAACCTTATATATATATATATAGTATGTGCAAATTTGTTTAGATAAAAGGTGAAAAGATGTTTGAAAATATCTAGATAAAAAATAATTAAAGTGTCATCGAGATAAACTTGAACACGTATAGACGTACGAATTTTTGATAAACACGTGTTTTATTTTCTGCCTAGAAATATTTGTTGTTTTTTATATTTCAAAATTGAAAGTACTCTGGAAATTGTCTTACGTCATCCGCAGGTCTTTGCGGGAGAATCGTACTAGGAGAAATATCGAAATCGTGATGAACATACGTTCAAACATAACGTGCCAAGATTTACTAAAAACGATTGTCAATGAGAAATGAAATGTAAAAAAAAAAAAAAAAAAAAATTAACAAAAAAATGCAATGATCGTCTAACACACATATTTAGATAATTTGGCATTATTGATGTAGTTAAGATAAAGGATCTAGGCGAATCTATTTAGATGAGTATTAACACTGTTGGTCGAAATATTTAAAAAAAAAAAAAAACGTTTTTTATAATTTCTCCACAGTCGTTTCAATATGTTTTTCGAAAATCGATATTACGTGTATTTCATAATATTTTCGATGCTGTACAAAAATCTATTATTTATCATATTTTTTTTTTTTTTAATAATAAATGTTCGAACACAATATTTTATATGTTATTAACGAAAAAATCAAAAATATTATTATTTAAGACAAACAGCAATCATGCAGGCGTAATAAAATATTGCCAAAAATAAATTTGTTTAAAGTATCATGTCGACCTTCCTAATGACTCGTCCATTTTTTTACGTATTGTCTAAAGTACGAATAATAATAATAATAATAATAATAATAATAATAATAATAATAATAATAATAATAATTAGTTTATATTAAAATTAAACACATAACCGGGCCGATCCCGACTTTTCATCGTTCATCAGTCAACTATTATTACGTTATAAAATATTATAAAGCGGTCGTTGGCCGAGTGTGGTGGTGCTTGACACGGGGTTGTCTCGGTCGACGGAATGTGTCATTATTTCAAAGTTCAAATACTGCGCAGTAAAGCGGCAATAGTCAAAAATATTATCATCGTAAATACGTGCTGTAGTGAAAACTGACGAGTGCAGGTACCAAAGACGTTAACGATAATTACACTTACCACGATTGTACAAATGAAGTTGATGATTGATTTAATCGGAAAATTAATGTATCAATTGTTTTTTTTTTTTATGTTCCGTGTTTTAAAGCGACTATAAATAATATTGCGGCGTACCTCCGTACGCATCAATCACGAATGATTTTTTCGTTATTATATGATATAATACATTTTCGTTGTTCTGGTTTATGATACATCTCTCCCCCTTACGAAATTCCTGCGCACGCCAATGTATAATCGACTCATATAATTATGTGGACGATGAGCACCAGCGATTTACATTTTTCCCGTTCTCTATTAGTGTAATAAAATGTATTTATTATTTTCGTTTTCATCGGAATTGGCAGCAGAACAAACTGTTATTAGAAAATAATAAAAATATTATTTTCTCTTTTTGTACGGTGCCGCGGGATGATTGGATGACGTTCACAATTTCGAAATATTCGGAGGAAATGATGAAAATTCAATGACGAAAATTATAATTGGAAACGGGAATCGAACGTTTGTAAATGCGAGAAATGTAAATGGACGATTTTGACAACGACGAGTTAAAATCAATGTCGCGAAGGGAAAGTGTTGAACGTCGAAACGGTAATGTTATAACATTTGAATATTGAAAACCGCGGAAATCGAAATCGTATTCACCACTCGACAAAAAACCAATAATGTGAAACCGAAATATATTCACGACCCGTTGTAAAAAGTATAACCTATAACACGTATTTAAAAGTGTTCGTGTGTTTTATACTCATTATAATTTTATTCTTCTAAAAATTAAAAATATATTTATATGTAAATGAAGAAATAAATTGAATTTCCGTTTCGTTTCGTTTATTTGTTGTTTTTTACGGAGCAAAGTTGTGTGGAATTTTTCGGCAATTTCAGTCGAAAAATTTGGTTTTTTTCCCTATACTGTACGGCGTTGAGATATATTTTATATTCATAGTAAAATAATTTTTTTTTTTTTTTTTGCTCTTTATACATTCTGAGTTCTGAGAGATTAATAAGTGTCGAAAAACTAAACAAACGTATTACGGTAGAGTTCGTTATTTTTTTCACGTATATGTGTATTGGATAACTAATTTCCGAATCTTATCATATAATACGTTTCGAAAGTATACAGTTTTCCTTATGCGTTATTAATAAATACTTATAGAATAACACAGACTCGCTGCAATGCGCGAGAAAATAGAAAATAGAAATTATATTTACACGAAAACCCGAGAACACTTTATTATCGATTGAATTTTTTTGTAAATATTTTTTATAAAAGCCGATTAGAGACGTATTTAAAATTTTTGTCGCCATAGTCCTCTGTATATCGAGGCTGTCTGTACACAAGTTAGCGCATTTAAACGAATATCATCCCCTACAAAAGAGAAAAAAAAGGAACTCTCCGAAAAAACGTTTATAAACGAATCGTAAGGCGAAGTGTAAAAAAAAAAAAACAACATATTTCTTTTAACGAGTGAATGGTAATGAAAAAAAGAAACCTATTTCGTCGGATCCTAATATTACCAAAGGAAAAATAATGAAATTTATAATCACTTTCTTTACGCGTTACTTTTTTTTTTCCACTCTGCGGGCGTCGTTACCAAAAAAGTATTCCGCGTATTATTCGTCTCTGGCTGTTATTATTATTATTATTATTATGTGTGTGTGTGTATTGTGTAACGTCTATTAATATTATAATATGTCGTGTCATCAGATAAACGGGAGAGATTTTTCCGTTTTTAATTTTTTTTTTTTTGATTTATCAGATCCGAATAAGTTCGTTGTCGTTGACCAAAACGCCCCGGCCGTTTCGTCTCCTCGCCGCGAACGACTCCGTATCGGTATAAAATACAAGCGAACGGATTATATTATATATACATATATATAAGAGTGTATTAATTGGATTTCGGCGGCGAAAGTTTCGTCGGCACGGCTTTTAATTAAAAACCGCACGGAGGCGAATCGGAAAATCTCGTCGTCGTCTTCTCGACTTACTCTCCACCGAATGCGCGTGATATTATTACGCGTATTTATATATAATTATATAAGCACTCGTAGCAGCCGCCGTTGTGGCGGTTTTTGTACGTGTTATTATTGTTATTCTTATATATATATATACTTTAAAAACGCCTTCACAGATTTTTTTATATAGCCCATATTATTGCTGATCGTTATTGGATACAGATAAAAAAAAAAAAGTAAGTAACGATTGTTGTACAGGATATCGCTTGAATGATATATTACTATTATATTTAGATAAAGTCTCATTATTATTATTATTATAAAAATTTGAAAGCGAACGATAAATCGTTGCGTTCGTTAGAAACGATTCTGATAGCGGACTGTACTAATAAAAGTGGTAATGATGAAAAAAAATAATTGCCGCTCAGCATTGTCTCAAGATTTTCTTCCTTTTTTAAATATATAGTCGAAG
Organism: Chaetogeoica ovagalla; assembly: GCA_032441825.1. Lineage (NCBI taxonomy): Eukaryota > Metazoa > Arthropoda > Insecta > Hemiptera > Aphididae > Chaetogeoica > Chaetogeoica ovagalla. The sequence continues at coordinate 1,366,844 of CM063738.1, read as the reverse complement.
TAACGTATGGGATCTGTTTCGTACACAATTTGCAGCTATTAAAACCGAAAAATTACTCTTTTTACCACTTCAAATACAGTTAAACGATTGCATTTACGCTATAAATAGCCTTGCAAAATCGACAAACATTTTTTTACGTTTTTATAGTATACAATGCAGCGTATGTCGGCGTAAATGTCAAGACTCCAGAGAACTAAGCGAATGTTATTTTGGTAGTTTTTCGTGCAGCGTGTAAAAATTATTATTTTGTGATTTTTTCTGTTCTGTCCTTATCGTCATGATTTCAGTTCGAACGTCGGTGTTTGGACGCCGTCGGCGAGATTCTACTGAATTTTCAGTAAATTATATAAATATAAAGTCGGGTATTCATATAATTTTTTTTAACACTCGTATAACAAAGTTTCAAATGAGTTGTACTCATGTAAATTTTTTTTGTTTTTGTAAGTTTAGTGGCCAATGGGTGTTATATATATATAAAAAAAAAAAACAATTTCATATGTCCATTTTCAAAGAAAAAAAATTTCCGTTACGCCAGTGATAATGAAAAGCACGCGAAGTTATCTAAACGATCGGAGTTAGGGAAAATGGAAAATAAATTCGTTTTTTCGCTCAGAACGCGCGGATTTTTTCACGCTCCTACATAGTACGCAGACTTTAGAATTGTTTTACAAAACTGATAAAAAAAAAGAAAAAAAGAAATTGATGTGTTGAAAAATTGTTCAAACTCTTATTACGCGTTTTTAAAAACGGAATTTTGATAATCGAATTACGTAAAGTAAAAAAAGAAGTCCCCTATGAATAATATATTTGCATAACATATTTTATACACAGGACACATCGATCACTTCGCGACTCCGAGTATAATTAAAACGCTTTCGTATTCATTTTCAGTTCGTCCCGTTTTACCGTCGTCCACCCCTCAATCTCACACACACACTTCTTGAAGGACCGACGACCTCCGCTACGGCAACAGGTACGGGGACTTATTTTTTCTTCCCTTCTCGCCACCACACAATAATACGCGTTTCATTAAAACGTCGTCCCTAGGACGGTCCACGGGCGAATAATATTCGTTTAACCGTCCCTACGCCGAAGTCCTAGAGACCAGCGCGGCGCATGCAGAGTTTTGATAATCGATAGGAAAAAGGAAAAACGAAAATATTCTCAGTGTTTATTGTAAAAACAATATACAAATAAAATTATAAAATAAACATTTTGTATTTTATTTTTTTGTAAAATCTGTATGAAAAAATCGTATAAATTGTAAAACGAATATCGAAGAAAAAATACGCGATCATTTCAATCAATTCAATTCAGATCAGTTCAACAGCACGTGTACAGTTTTATAATGATTCTCACCACGTAACGAGATCACAGAGTGGTTTTTTGTCTTTTGTTACATTCAATACATTCGTGTCTTAATTCCAACGATGTTTCTAACACATCTCTGGCCGTGTATATTTTCATTTGGAATTTAAATATATGTACTCGTACGTATGTATATTTTAAATATTCGTAATGAAATACTTTGAAAGCTCAATGAGTAAAACAATGTTTGAGGGACGTTTAAAACATATTATAATTGTGTCGCGCGACAAAAAAGTTTAAAATAAGCCGATATATTCGATCACGTATAATATTTATTTTGTTTCGCGTAACGACTTCGATTGATAGATTTTTGAATTTCATATTTTTCGTCGTGTGCCTTTCTACTGACATATCGTATATAATGCGGAGATCACTTATATGAATCTCTCCCGGCTGTCCGTCGTAGACACCAAATTTTAATGTATTTTTTTATTCGACTTTTTCTGACTTGTTTTATATCGCATATATACGTTTATTCAGTGCCGTTTTAGATTTAAATCGATTTTTTCGATATACGATTTTCTTCTTTCTAAAAAGACACAATAATATACGTGAGAATTAAAAAAAAAAATTCGTTTTTTTTATTCGCGTATTTTCGTATTCTCTAGTGCACATTACATTGCTCGTTTGGATTTTTTATAGAGATACCGAGTTCTCTGCCTCAATACCAAAAAACTATCGAAAACGGGATGCCGAGGGATTAAGGAGAAGGAGTTTCGTAAAGAAAAAAGTCCCGAAATATTATTATAATAGATATGTGTGTCGCCGTTATTGTAGGAGTATATCGAATAATTCTCCCTACTCGGGGAAAGCTCTTCGATATACTATAATTATTATTTTATATTATATACTCGTAAATCGATGAAACGGTACGCCGCGGGATATATATTATCGTCCTCCACATATTGAATATTATTGACGCATATTATGTGTACACAAGTGTAAGAAAAAAAAAATACAAATCCGAGAGACATGTCAATAGCAGTTAGTGTATTCATAAAAACAAAAAATTCCATTAAAACGCGTCGACGGAGAATAAATACGGAAAAGCAATAATAATAATAATAATAATAATAATAATATTTATGTCGTCCAATCTAAAAAATATTTAGAAAACTGGCCGTGTGTTTCGCGTTTTTTTTTATTTCTGATTGTCATGACCGTCGAGACACCGCGATTCGTAGGACGTCATATCGCCCGAAATATCATTTGTTATTTTTTTTCAACAAATGAAAAACAGGTTAAAAAAAATTACGTCGAAAAATACGATTAAACAAATACACGTTGTGTGTAATATTCATTGGAGAGTTTGTAATCACGTGAAATGCCCATTAGATGCTAATTTTTCCGTCCTCTGAAAGAAACCTTAACAATGTACGTATTATATTTATGACGGAAATGCAAAAAATGATTTTTACTTCATTTCACAATATTATACGCGCGCGTCTTTTATAACGAAATAGTTTTTTCTTTTTTATGCGTTGGGAGACCGTTGACGTTCTTGAAGAGTAACCGACGCCGTCGCCGCAGCCGCCATCGTTTCTTTCTGTCTTCAAATAAAAACTGTAAATTTTAATATCGACTCTTTTGGATTCGTCCGCGGAATATACATCGACGAAATGCGTATATATATATTTATTAATAATATTTTCCTTCATTTTCTAATCTCCTTACTTTCAAAGACCGTCCGTGACTATATACGTATACCCTTTTCTGAAAATTACGCCTTTACTTTCTTCTTTTCCCCGGTTAGTTTCAAAACTTTTCCGTTTTTTAATTAAGTATGAAGTGGAAAATATTCGACAGACGCGTTATTATACACGACGTTCAAATAATAATAAAAAAATTACGGCTTTACATCATTCACTGCATTCTTCGCTAACGAATTCACTATAATACGTGCACACAATATAACGCGTTATTGTATTCTCCGCGTGTTTTTGTATTTAACCATAATTCGATCGATGATGAACGCGTAATTGATGGGATTTTTTTTCAACAAATCAATCGTTATTTATCTCGAAACAATTCATTGTATTTTTTTTTTGAATTTTACGCAACACGTTTAATTCCAATCTACTTGCCACTGGCACAATGTGTTCATAATATTAGATACAATACACGCCATAAGACAGTTTTACGATACGTATTAGTATTAATAATCCCGTAATAAAACCGCCGAAACGTACGAAATTGAATTTTATCATTTACTCGGTTCGTTCATCGGCTCCGCGTCAAATTTTACGTAATTGTAAATTCGAATTTCCTTGCGCGGTTTTGTAGGCGTCTGTTTAATATAAAATAACATTCTAATATTATCTCTATACGATATATTATGGGTATGAGTTCTTATTCGAGAGACGTGCGTTCCACTCACCCCCTTTTGGATCTGCGCCTGCGTCATGCAAGTTTTAGCCAAATTTTCGTGCGGAAAAACGCGGTAAGCGCCGGAGACGATTGTGTATTTATTATTATTATTATTATTATTATTATTACACGTCGACACAAATAGCGTATTATATAAATTTTTGAAATTTTGTTTTCTTTACAATAAATATAAACGAAAAAAAAACATACACGACGACGACACACATCGCCGGATGTTTTACGGTTTGTTGCTCCTCTTTTCCGCTCGGCGGCGCGTCCCGTGCGACATATCACACCGACGTCGCGCAGCCACGACGACTAACCGATTTAAAGTATCCGTACGACACGAGAAAGGGGAAGAAGTGGCGATAAATTCATTCGGTCCTCGTAAATTGCATAGCAGATCGCGGGTAAAAGGGCTTAAACTGACACGTTTATAAACGAGAGCGCGATAATAATTCTATTATACTTTTTTTTCTCCAGGACGCGTCCTTCTTATACATATAAATATTCTTTTTTTTTTTTGTTCTTGGCGCGAATGTACCATCGAAGAATTTTCACTTATCTCCATCATCTTGTCGATTCGCTACGCACAACACATCTTCTTCTACTCCGTCCAGTCGTCTTTTCCTGGGCCTGCCGTCTTTTTCCTCGACGGCTCCGTCAAAATGCCGCTCTAAGCGAATCGTGTTATTTTCGACGCGCATTCCACATTTTGGAATTCAAAATCAACTCGTTAGACATTGTAATTATATTTGATTAAATAAATTTATGTTTCGAAACGAACAAAAATGAAATTTTAATTCATTAGTGTTTTTTTTTCTTCCAATTAGCAAAAATCGTATTATCATTATATTTCGTAATTAAAAATAATGTAATTTATATATATAATTTAAATTTTAGCTTCTCCGTTGAAAACGATAAAATTTTATCAAAAAAAAAACCAAAATCTAAGCTAAAACAGCATTTAGAAACTTGTTACTTTTTTTGAAAAACTTATATTGTATAAAACATTCAAACTTCTAAATCGTGTTTCAGCCCATATGTAAAGTGGTCCATAGTTCGTCATGTTCTTACGATGGTTCTGTTCTTTCGGATCCTTCCACAGCCACTATCCGCAAAAGTTCTTGCGTCACGCTGCACATACTTCATATACCACCTCAATTCCTCTCATAACTGCTCTCCTCGTTAACATATTATTTTTTTGGATAATAGTAGACGTTCATCTAAAACTTCAATTCTAATCGATCTCATATCTTTGAAAACATCTTTGGATTATTATCCTAGACAGGCATTATTCCTCTGGATGTCTCTTGTCACCCCGTACCCACTCTTTTCTTTCCTCTTCATCAAATCACTTACCGACCGCCTTTTTTCCTTTTTTTTATTAACCAGTCATGTTTTCATTTTTTCATTTTACTGATTTTATACTTTTTCTACACTTTTTTTTTATTGCATTGGGTTCACGTTCCGTTATGCGCATAAATAAATAAATAAACGGAATAAATACCGTTTTCCAGTGTTTACGCAATTTTAATCGTATTGTACAAGTGGTATACAACGCTCCTGTACCTAACGAGCATATTTAATTTCAAGTGCATACGCACACTTGGAGCACATATTGAGTATATTCGAGGATATGTATAATTATTATACGCATTCGATTTTTTTTTTCGAGTCACATTCTTTCGCAATACATAAAATCGGGCATTTTTAATTTTGCTCCAATCGAATTGTTCAGTGACCGTGTTTAACTGTTTAATAATCCTCGAGTGTATATTATACGTAACGCGTCCACCCCTGTTTTTTTTCTTCGTATTATTATTACCATTATTTGTGTGCTAAAAAACCCTATTAAATCTCCGGATTATATCGACGTAATAGGTGTATAAATGTACGCGTTTTTTAAACTTTAAACATTTGTCAAAGGAAACCTTGTACATGTTTCGTTTCATTACAGTCCTGAAAGCTGGACGGAAATTCGTCTGCACGCTGAAAATGAACCGATATTAAAGTGAAAGTCCGATCAATAAAATGTTTTATTGAATTGTGTATAGAACATAATTCGATTATGAAATATATCACGATACACTGAAAACCTCTAAACGAGTTTCTAAAAAAAGTCTTAAAAATCTCTGTCCGAGTAACATCGGCTCAAACCGTTATCCACAGCTCTCTACTGCTAGTCTACTGTATTTCAATCCGAACTCCCCCAATAGCGTCTATTATCTTCCAGTCGTAATAAATAAAAATATTAAGCACATAAATCTGATCATTCGTATAAAATCATCGTGTTCCGAAACCAAAAGTACAATGACGTTCGCTTGGGTTTTTTCTCTTGAATCCGTCAATTCTCGAGTGAAAAGAAAAAAAAAACGATTTTCAGACGTTTAAATCAATGGAATCAGACAAAAATACACGAAAATTTCTGTAAGTAATTGCGTTTCGCAGTAAACCCCTTAAATTCGACGTTTTCACTTAAATCTCGGCGGATCGCGAAAATTCGTGAATTTCGTTTTTGTAAAAATCACGAAAAAAAAAAAACGAATCCCGTCGTTCATTCCGAGCACTAATTGCAAACAAATCGATAAACTGAACTAATTTAATCTTATTTATAATAACACCTAACTAAACTTATAACGGCCGATTTTTCTTCGCGTGCAAAACGTATTAATAGGTTTTTCTAAAAAAAATAAAAAAAAAACGAAATGGAAAAGTCGTTTCCGTGACGGGCCGAGTTCGTACAGCGGCCCGTTCTCGAGGCGTTCGCACGTATCCAACGGGATTTTTCGCTTTCAAACTTGCTTTGCTGACTGAGCAACAGTTTTTGTTCGCGCGGTTGACATTTAAATCGCTTCCCGTAGCCACGAGGTCTTGCGAGGGATAAAGACACACCGTCGTCGTTTAATTACACGCGCTTAATTCCGCGGCCGAAAAAAAAAGAACAACGCCACCCGAAATCCGTTTACCGTCCGCGATTGTGTCTGACACGTGCGAGCGGAGATGAACGGGCGGGGATGAATAAAAAACCGATAACCGATTTTCGTCGCCGTCGAGTTTCTCGCAACTCGTTTTCTAGAAAACGTTTTTTTTTTTTTGTCTTCTTCAATTTACAATAACTATCGTCGATCCCGGCTGTTCTGAGCTCTGTGCAGTGACGCTTGGGGTAATTCGTTTTAAAAAGGAATTAATTCACATTTGATAAAACTAAATTATTTATCGTTCCGGGCTCGAAAAAGAGAATTTTTTAATTAGTAAATAAAATCCGTTCATTTAGGATAAAAAAGAAAAATCTTATAGTTCAAATCTATCAATAACTGTGGCTTCTTTGAGCTATTTCGTTGAGCCACGTCCTCGTTGATATTATATGAGCGGCACATTTTTATAAACCGCTAACATACACTTAGCAGATATAATCGATCATAATGAAAATAACATATTTCAGTGTTAACGCTATTGAGGCGTCGTCTCGAAAACCGTACGTGTTTCTCTTTCACTGTATTTTTCGTCGTCCGTTGTTCGATCAAATTTTCTACACATTTCTTTATTTATAATTTTTTTTTTTTTTATATATACGATTTAGATGTACAAATCGTACGAATTCGACGAGAAACACTTATTATCTTGTTTCAAAATTCATTTCCACTAATAAAAGCCAAAGGCTAAGGGCGGGACTCGACACCCCACATCCAGTGGCGTCACGAACTCGAAAACTAAAGAAGCGAACAATGTACCACCAATTTTACACATTTACAATGATGTTTTTATCTCGTAGACGATAATTTTTTTCGTGTAGAAACAGTTTTTATATAAGTATAACCGTATTTTACCGTAGCAAATGTTCCACAGACACTGCGAAGGGACTGGAAACGACGATATTGTCGAAACGTCGTGCACGTAGTGGAGAAGAATGTCTGGAGTGAACGGGAGAAAGCAAAATCAGGAAATTTTTGCAGTATTATTGTTTTTCCCCCTACGAAAAGTAGAGACTCGATTTTTTTTTTTTACACATCTTTAGGACCCGTCGCGCGTTCAACCAGAATCCAAAAAACAAACGATTTTTTTTTTAAAAACACCGTTCACCGCCCTCGTCACGATCACGACGCCCGCACTGCTCGGACACAGCTATTAGAAATACACTCGGTCTACGTGTTTGGATTATCCCTTCTCCAAGTGTATATAACACGCGCGGGGATACGTATAGGACGGTGTGGAATCTCGCGGCGGTGGTATATGTTAATAACGCCGTCGGATTTGATTGGCACCAGACTACCAACAACCAATCTCCCGTCGCGTACGTCCTTAGACCGCATCTAAAACATTCAATCGCGCGTATTATACCCCTCTATCCACCGGTCGGGTTGTCAATTACAGGGACGTTCTGCACAGGACTCGGGACCGACGACGAAACTCCTCTAAACACACGTTTAAAACAATAATGAGACGAGCGACACACACACACACACACGTCGAGCCGGAGTGTCGAACTCTCCGGGAAATTTAAAACGAACCGGGGGTGCATATTATAATACCACGTACGACGCGTTTTATATATAGTACACACACACACACACAATATCACACCACTCCGCCGAGTATAAAATCGTTTTGTCGTACGCACTGCACGTTTTCTACATCGTTTTCGTCGAAAACTTTCTCGCCCAGTCATCCGACCGCTGTTCCATCATTGACGAATTGCTTATCCAAACACATAATAATAATAATAATCCGTCGTCGTCGTCGTCGTCGTCGTATATATTATTACGAGTAGTAGTGCACTATATAATATATAATACGAACGTATATGAGAGAAAATCGCGCGCGAAAATAAAGAAACCATTCCGGTTTCGTGGCCGCGCTCGTGTCATTAGAGGAGGGACGGGGGGTTGTACGTTATAAATTATAATAATATGTGGTGGTCTTGCGGTATACGATTTATACGCGTACAATATGGTGAGTTCGTGAATATTTCCCGTTGCAGTATACCGTGACGTCTTGTGTGTGTTTCGAGACGAGTAATATGTAAATATCCGATATTATATTTTCTCGTGTATTACTACTGTACTCTCTGCACGCTCATACGCGTAGTCGTTCGAGATTGATATATTATTTTGACGTTAACCCGTCGTACGCACGTATATGATTCGTAAAAAAACACGCCGTTGGCATCGAGTTTGGCATCGCGGCACTGCAGCAGTCTGTTTTTTCTCTCTGCTCGTACGAGTACAATAATATTAATTTAATGGTGCTGAGAGCAGTGAAAAAAAAAAAAAAAAATGTTTACGTTTTATTATTTGAACCCCGTATAATATTATGTACGTGTATTATTCTCAAATGTTCTTATTAATACGAATTACGCGAATTTCCGATAACGAACGAAATGCGTGTTTTGAATATTAAATGCTTTATGGTGTACAAAATTGTTCGAGGGGGCGAAAATGGAGTCAACTCCTTCTGCCGATGAAATATCCACACACATAAAAGATTAATGACCAAGAAGATTTGTTTGAGAATCCATTAAGACGAAATGCAGATGTAGAAGAAAGGAATAGAAATTAGTTGTTTATGAATAACGGTTCGAAACCATTTGACTACGCGGTGTTCGACATGAAATAATATTATTTCGCGCATCTCGTTGAAATGAAATTAACGTAATGACATCTTCGTTGTACATTCGTTTTCATGTTTACTCATTTGTTTGACATTTTTTACTACATATGTAGTATTAACTTTTATTGGTTTACTCACATTCACATGTTTCCTGGACCGACCGAGTTTACAGTTAGCCAAGCATTTAACTCTCGATCACGACCGATGATCAGCGCATACCGTATATATTTAATAATAATCTTGTATGAATAGTATAAAAATATTAGCGGCAGCGTGTGATTGATTAATGATATAGAATCAAACGATAATAAAAAAAAAAAAAATCGTAAAACAAAAAAATTGTACCCTTAGAAGTAATACTTAAAACATCTAAAATAAAAATGTAGGTAGGGAATAACATTAATCTCGTATGTTTTTTATATATATATTCGTATATACAAAAGTCTATAAAAAATACATTTTTTTCCCTAAATCTCTGCAACTATTTTTTCGCTCGATATTTTGAAATCCACGATTTCGCGGTTCGGTGGTTCGGTTTACGGTTCCCTCTGAAACGTATCATTTTTTTTTATAACAAGTGTTTTGTCTTAAAATCACTTTCTGAAGTGTATTTTTTTTTCTGTTTTGCGAGAACCGCGTGTTTCTAACACCGAAAACCATCTCATCACTTGAGGAAGACATTGACAATATACGCGTAACAATTCCTTGTTTCTCTTTCGAGAAATAAGTGAAAAGATCAAATCGGCGAATGAGAGAACTCCTGCAGTACGTTTGCGCTTATGCCACTAAGAAATTTGAAGGCAAAAGACGCTTTCAGGGTCCAAAAGGCGCGCTCGGTTATAATCCAAGAATTTTCTCAAACTCACTACGTACAGTCTTTCTGATTTCGCAAATCGCAGAGAAACCGACGCGTTTAATCGAGCTGAGCGGGGTTTTTCGTCGTAAAACGAATTTATTTATTAATTTATTTATTAAGTTTCACACGCCGAGTGTCTGGTGATTACACATGGCGAGCGCGCGGGCAAATGCCGACAAGTTAAACGCTGCTTAATTAAAAGGGTGTTTACTGTTTTCGCGTGTACCGTGTTAGACGTGCTCCGCCGTATGGGGAAATATTTTATGTGCGCATAAAATATCCGAAATCCTTTAACTCGTGATTTTGAGCCGCACACACACACACACATTATTATACATCTAAAGAGCACGCGCGTAAATAAGAAGGGTACAGCCCGAGCCAAACACTTTTTCCGTCATCCCGCGGCTTTATCCTGCGCGCAAACGTAATCCCTGCAGGATCAGGACCTGTGGCGGCAAATCTCGAGCGGTTCTTATAATACGCGCTCGTTGCACCGCAAAAATTAACGACTTCATACAGTAACAACGCGCTTACGCCGCCACTATAAAATCTAATACGAGACCGTGTGCTGTATAATATTATTATTAACGACGCGCGTATTACACTTGTAATAACCAGAAAAAAAAAAGTTATAAAAAAAAAAAAAAAAGAAACGGTCATCGTTTTAAGTAGCCACCGCATGGGTACTGTTGACGAATTCGTGAGATCGAAAATCGTGTAAGTTCAAATATATATAAAAAAAAAACGAGCATAATCGAACACTTTACTTTGTTAATCGGTTTTGCCGAATCTCCTCCTAACGGCCGAAGAAGCGCGCGAAAGAATTTCGAAACGATGAGGATTTAAGTGGCAAGAGCGAAGATGATACGCGCGAATCCTGTTCGACCGCCAGTTTTTTTTTTTCATAACCATTTCGTTCCATTTCAGCTCGTTCCTCGGCGAGGAGTCGTTTCTTTTGCTCGAATTTTGAGTTATCGATGTAGTCCTGCCGAGGGTCCCCGGCGTCGCCTGTGGATATTATATTGACATTCGGTCTATTGCGTCGAACGCAATCTTGAGACGGTTCAACATACTTTCGGTATTCCTGTGTTCGTCGGTATTGCTTTTGATGACCGCTGATATGTATACACGTTCAATTTTTTTGTTTTGTCTACATAAAATTGAAAAAAAAAATGAATGATTTGACGGATGTCAGTAAGATTAAAAAAAAAAAAAAAATAAGTAATTATTCGTTATATTTTGTGATCTATACTCGTTGAAAATATAAACGCCGCATAAAACAAAAAAAAAATGAAAAAAAAAAGAGATCCTTTCCCGTTCCTTCTCGGTTATACGCACGAGTAAAACGTTTACACAATTGATATGCATAAGGGAATTTTCAGAATATCCCTTTTTTTCGTATTGTCTCGTCCTATTTTAAACTGTATATAAATATATTACAGTAACCGTGTAATATACCGCAGGCGTCTGAAACAAAACGCGTGCCGCTACGACGTATATACGCGCGCGACGGACCGGAATTTATTGACATATTATTATATATCGGATGCCGAGGGTCGGCTTTTAAGAAACTAGTAAATAAATATTATGTGTTCCCGATGAAAACTGTTCGGATTTTTCGATTCTCTAAGTGTGTATTTGTAATAAATTACACTAGGCGCGTCTTGCAGGGACTTTATATATAATACATACTATTTTCAACTCGTATCGAAGTATATACGTTTTTCACGCACATATATATATATATGTATAATCCTGTTTTTCACGCACGCGCGCGTAATATTACGGAAATAAATGATTGCGTCTTGGGCCAGTTATAGCAATTGTAGATTTTGAGGTATTTAATTCATAAAGAAAAGCTAATTTTTGTTTTCGAGGCTTAACAATATCAGACGTTTGTTACTTCCACTGCAGTATTCGGAAAAAAAAAGAAAAACGTTTGAAAATCGTCAAGTCGCAATAATTATTTGAAAATTTTCGACGGAGTGCGTATTATTCCGCACACCGCGGTGATCCGCTCAGAATCGAACGCGACGATTTATCATTCGTTTATCCGTGTAATTCACTTAAGCGTCGTCGTCCACAACACTCCGCGGCTCGTTTAATTTTATTTATTTTTTTTTGTTTTTAATAATAATTCGTAACGAAATAACGTTTTAACGTAATCGCAATTATTTCATTTATTCGGGTTATATACGGATACACCGTTTCGTTTTTCAACACGAGCTCCGTTTCTAATGAGAGATAATCAAAATAATACATCGTGAATTCAAAACGTATTCATCGACCGCCTGACGATTTAATAACGAATAAAAAAGATTAATTAATCGTCACGTATCACGTATTGTAATAATAATAATAATAATATTATTATTATATATTGTAGGAATAAATACGAGTTGTTCTTGCGACGTTATCGGCCGACGAACGCGCGCGCGTGTGTATAATACATACAAAGACGATTTATTATATTATATTACTATTCGTTCGACGTTTGAAAATTCACGAAGATTTATATAAGCTCGCGCTGTAATATCACGACTCGTATGTATGTATCCGTATCGTTTATAAACGGTTTTTAAATTGTATTTTTTTTTCGCGGAGTGAGTTTATATTGCATACATGTGATATATTATATTAAACAGGACCGGGAAACGTCGAGCTCGGTCGTATATATTAATCTTTATATATTAATCTTTTTGTCGTATCCGCGTCGTCAGAATCGACGCGATCATATCTCGTCCGTTTGTGTGTACAATACAAAATATACATTTAATATAAATCAATTTTCACGATAACGCGCACTGAGATTTTTGAAAAAAAAAAAAAAAGTCTCGTTAAATCCGTTTAATTTTCAAAATTATATCGCCACTTTTTATTTATATATATATATATGCACATATAAACATTTGGTTTTTCTAAAAATCAATTTGTATTTGGCGCATAATCGGCTAAACGCAAACAAAATATAAATGAGCGACACCGGTTTTTAACGTTCATTCTCTTTTCGCACGCGAATACATTCATTTCTGAAGTTTGAGCATGTGAATTAAAATAAATTGTAAAAAAAAAACGAATTAAATAATACATTTGATTTAGTTTGAATTTGAAAATTTTTTTTTTTTTTTTTGATATTAAATTGTTTTTTGAGATAAAATATTATCTCATCGGATGTATTGAAAGGTAAGAAATATATACCTCGAGATAATTTCGTAAGTATTCACATTTCAAGAGACTTTTAATAGCCGTAATAGTGTTTTCTAATATCGCTTCGCGTCCTATTTTGTTTCTACTACAGATGGTTTATTAACTGTACGTTCGGGAAATATGAATATTCATCGGGCCAACCTTGTGTAAATTTGATATGTCCTCTAAGACTTTATATAATTGAGATAGTAATATTTATGTCACAAATAAACGGGCGAACGTGTTTAGGAGATAAAAAAAATAAAATAAAATTCAATCAAACGCGGAAAAGATTCTCCGGAAAAAAATACACATTTTTTTTTTAATTATTTGTATTTGTCGATATAATGGTAAAAAAAAAATCCCTCCTGCAAAATACGCTACGCGGACATTATAGCTTCGATTCGAAACGTATAACATATATATTGCTTTTGCTGTCGTTATATTTGTATAAAGTCTTATTGTAACAGCGTACGGTCTTCGTATCGTGGTAAACCTCTTCGATTTGTTTGCGGAAACGTTTTTTTTTTGCTTTTCTTCTTTTCTTTGCAGTTTACACATTCCACCCTTTTACGGCTTTACCGGACAAAATATATTCGGCTGGCTTAGTTCAGCGTGCTCGCAAAGGCGCTATGCATACGCTCATCGTCGCGCGCACTATTGCGTCAAAATTATACGTTCCGAAATTTTTAAATATTTATTTTTTTTATTATTATTATTATTATTATTATTATTATTAAAAACGCTTTATTTATGTAATATACACATATACTCATAATTTTCAAATATTCTTCATACATATTAAAAAAAAAAAAAATTGTATGAGAATCGGGTAATTTAATATAATTTAGTAGAAATTATAGTGTTTTAACGTTCCGGGTAATGCGAAGAATTAATGGATTTTTGAGAATTAAGAATTAATTCTTTTTTTTTTGTCCGTTAACACTTTTTCGCGTAGAAAAAGTGCTCGGACGAATACGATCTCATAGTAAAAACAAATAATAATATAATTATTACAGACGCTGTAGGCCCATAATAGTTCTAAAAACGTCCCTGCGTCGTATTCAAATACAAAATGTACTCGTATAGTACGGGATTAAAATATATTTCCCGGCTGAAATGTTGAGCTACGCGAAAAAAAATAAATAAATCGTGTTTTTATATATTGTCTTAGTAAAATTGTCAATTGAATTCATAATATTTGACATTATAGTATGAAAAAGAGAAAAAAAAAATCCGGTTTTCTGTACAAATATCTGTTATTTATGTTTTAAAAATTAGCGAACTTCATGTAGTGAAAAAAGTGCGTTTACCGAAACCGTCGTATATAGACAACATTTTCTATAAAATATTTAATATAAACGCTACTTTATAAATACATGGCGTATACTTCTTATGTCGAAAAGGGTGAAATTTTCATTCGCGTGTAAATCAAACTGCGCATTTTCCGTATCACACGCGTACGCGTACATCTGTATTTTCTACATTTTTTAATGTAAAAAAGAAAAAAAAATAGCTTTTTTTTATTACGTTCAATTAGATGTGTATTTCGTAACCGAAACGGTGTTAAAAATAAAAAAAAGATTCTATACTTTTTTCATCCGGTTCAAAACATTGAACTCGGTAAATTAATAGAAGTAAATATATTAAAATGTAAAAGATTTCGAAAAAAAACGTCTTCCACTTTAAGGTTGTTTGGAGAAATTATTGAATGTTTTTGAGCTGTTCAAGTCACAAAAGGGATAATTTTTGTTGTCGTGGGATGAATATTGTACACAACATTAATCCGTACGCGTTACATCAGCTGTATTTACGAAATCTTGACAATCACGGGTCACAATTTTTTTTTTATTTTTTATTTCCATTTTGAATTTTCCGTCACAGCGTATTACATCGACACAATCGTTTAATTAAATACAACGCGATTTTTCGTTGTTTTCCAACACTCAAGTAGAAAAAAATCTCTACAATTTTATCGAAATAATTCATTTGATGTCATATCCAAGTAGCACGCTATCCTTTATATTATTATTATTTCTATTGTAATAGTGTCACTGTTTCGGCAGAATTTTTACTTTTTTCTAAAAACTAATACAACCAAACGTGTATTTGAATAGAATCGCGTATATTTTTTTTTTATACACAATACGCGTTTGTCGGAGAATACAATTTAAAATCATATTTTATCTTAACGATTCGATTTTGAATTGCGCATAGGTATATGTGACCAATGACGTAATAAATCAATATATTACCGACGGGCGTACTACACGGTGGTACACGTACTATATAATAATATAGAAATCGCAATCATCTCGTGATTAAAAGTCGGACAACGGCAACAACGAAAACGTATAAAAAGAAAAGGAAAAGGAAAAGGACGATGTATATGTACGTCCTTTTTATACCGTCGAGTGCGCTTTTATAATAATACGATGTCGTATACAATAAATATATAAAGGATTTTTCCAAGAAACGTATATATACCAATTATAAACGAAGAATGGTCCACGTTTTAAATGGGATTTTTTTTCCTCTCTTTCTGCTTTTTCATTACTGTGATGGTCAAGTCAGTCAATTTGATTGTTTGGACGATACGTAACATTCGTCCCGCGAATCGTGCGCGGACAGACAAAACGGTGAACTTTTTACGGGGCTGTGATAAATAAGAAAAAGAGAGAAAAAAGACGAAAACCGTAGAAGAGAGAGAGAGAGAAAGGATCCAAGGGTGGATCGAGAGGAGAAATCGGCGGCGTATGGATATAGATTATTGACCAACTGTACTCAACGTTTTTTTAATTTTTTTTACTTAGGCCAAATACATATTATTGTTACGACACGCGGGCCGCAACATAACGGTTGAGACGACTGGGTTTACTTAGAAAAGGTAAAAATAGAATGTTTCAAATAAATTTATATTAGTTAAATAATATTCTACGATTTATTGAAAAATTTAAATAAGATTTTCACTATTAGCAATATCAATTAATGAGATTTTTGTTATTGAGAAAATTCACTATTATTGACATATCTGGTGCGTGCTATTTTTCCAATTAGGTTGTCAACGTGCGGATCGGCAAGGCGATTCCTGCATACATTCTTCGCGTGTTTCGTTTCGGAATAAGATGATTCACAAAGATATGTTTTACGTTTTAAATGAGTGACATTATTTTACAGTCTCTCAAATTTGAATGAAATTTTCAAAAAAAAAAAAAAAAACTAACGGAATGGCGACAACGCGTATTGTCAAAAATGTCAAAAATGTAAAATGTCTAGAGGGGGCCATGGCCGCTATGGCCTCCCTTAAACCCTGGTAAGGTATTATCGTAATACACCTTACGCCATCTACGCAGTATTAATACGCCACTCGGATTAAGAAAGCAATGATCGTCGTTTTTAAATTAATATTATATACTTAGATGGTAATAAGAAATTGTGTAAAACTCACTTACGACGGACAAATGAAACGGTGCAGAAAACGTTCGAAAACTGAAACGTTTACACGATAAAACCGTTTGACGGGAAGAAAGAAAACCTCCTCGACAAGGCCGCACAGTTTAGACACTGAATTTTTAAAACGAAAATAAATCATTATCTACGAGCAATGATACGAGGAGTTTTTTTTTTTAAATATCTTTAAAAGAAATTGTCAAAAAGAAATTATGAAATGTAAAAAAAAATCGGTCGAAATGGTATTTTGAAAACTCTCACGAATTTCTATGTCGTACGGCGTCGGCGTATTATAGGCGTAACGTTGCGTGAAAATTTCGTTTATAAATTACGATCTCCTCGGTGTAGAGCCTTCCGAGTTCTTTACCCCGAGTGAAGCAATAGGCGAGTGATTCAATGAAATCCGTACGAATTAGCGCTGCAAGACCCGTTTTGTTGTCCGTCACGGTTTACGCGTTGAAAAGAAAATAATTTCTTTTTACGATTTCGATAAATGGATTGGGCGTTAACGGATTTCACCACCACCACCGCCGCCGCCGTCGGTAACAACGTTATGAGAATTTCGAAATCGGTTTCCATAATATAGGGCCAGACAAAAACTGCGAAACACGGCGCTGCCATTTTAAACGACCGTGAACGATCCATAAAATGGTCTTCTCAGATTCAGCGGCGGCGGCGGCCAATTCGAATGTTCCGGTCACTCGCCGCGGGCGGTGTGCGGGTGCGGGTGAGGTGTCGTCGCGAGCCACTGCTGCAGGTCCGACGGGTGCAGCGCTTACAACAACGTACACCCTCCGCGTGCAGTCGCCGCGCGGTGGGCGGAGTGACGTTTCGCAGTGGTCAAGGGTCCTCCCTGCCCCGCTGCAGCCGCGACGACGGCGACCCGCGGCGCGGCGAAGGGACCCGGACTGCACCAGGTATACGTATACGGTTCGGGGGTGGCCGCGCGGTCGTCGGCCGCCGTATTGATCCGCTGGCGCGATTGCGAGAGGGCGACCCGAGGGGGATCCCTGCGCCCCGGCACCACAACGCGCAAAATGTTGCGTAACTTTGGTGTGGCGGCCGGCGGGTGCTCGAATTTCACCTAATCGCGCGATGCATCATCAAAGGGTATTTTGGCGGCGGCGCGCTTGCACTGCGTCGGGGTCATGCGGGTTTCATTAATTTTTTTTTTTTTTTGATAGAACTCATAGCTTTAAAAAAGGTTGTTATACGTGCGATAATATGCTCTAAAAAGTGTTCATATCAGCGTTTGAATTTGCGCTAAAAATACTGAAATATGCGAAAAAAAACGTTTGTATAAAACAAAATTATCAGACTTTTATTATTATTATTATTATTAAAAAAAAAAAATTGAATAATTTTACGTCGGTATTATTGATTAGTGTATCACGAACGACTCGTGGTACTCGTCTATTCTGCGATTGTTCTGTCAAAAGAAAATTATAATTTTATATTAACTTTATTCAGTGGTATATTTGCTGAGAACAACGCAAAACACTACAAGTCTTTACTAAACGAGGGGTTTTTTCGGTAGAGTCGGTAACTTTTTTTTTTCACCTTGGATTTCTGCACGTTTAACGGTCTTAATATTTTTTTTCCGGTTTTTAAATGTTGTGTGATGTTAAATTTTCTCTCATGGTTAATTTTAATATTTGCAAACTTACATAGTAATACACTTGCGTCACTTGCAAACGTATTTCGATCAAATATTTTCGAGACGACTAGAAACAGATTGTTTTTTTTTTTTTTAGCCGTTGTAAAATAAATTATGAACGTACAGAACTACGAAATTTGGATTGCGAATTCGCAAAACGAACTAGCACGCATAAAATACGCATAAATCCAAAACGACTGCAAAATGTTACTGAGTAATAATCTGGAAATAATGATATCGGAATACTTAGAAACTGTAAAAATAAAACACTAGTGCGTATACGCTACATGTAAATGTAAAATTACAAATTTTATAATTTTATAATGGTTATTACCACTATAAAACCACTATTACCACTATAACGTAATGGACATTACGAGAAAATGAAATTTATAAAAAAGAAGTTTTTTTTTTCTACTACCTACGCGTCTGGCACGCGTATTTGTTTCTTCGAGCACGTTACACGATCTATTCGCAATATTTCACCGTTATCGCGTCCAACGATTTTCCACGGAAATATTTCCAGTCGATTTTTCTCGTTCACAGCCGGGGCACACCGAACATTGTTTGACGCGACGACGTACGTTTTCGGTTAAAGCAAGACGATTTTACAACACTGTGCGTGGTACGACGTAATTCATTTTATTTTATTTTTTTTATTCTACTTTGGTTTTGTTCGGTTATTACAGCGTCCGCTGCGCACGCGTTTCGATTATTATTTTTGGAAATTATTTCTCACTCCCAATGTGTACACGGGCCACCGAAAACGATTTAAAAATTTTTTTTTTTTAAATTCTTTATTTACACGCTTCATAATATATTGCGTCCCGTTTATTCGCGAGCCTCGGCTACAAAACTGTCCTCGGCCCGGCATGGAAGTGCAGCAGCAGGTTTTGAAATATATCGCCCGCGTGGACCACCGACGTCGACGTCGCCCGCGACGAAACTGCTTGTGACGACGTTTTTACAACGGTGTTTTTCTTTCTTTTTATTATTATAATAGCGATAATTACGATCGCCATCGAAAAGAGAAAAAAGAAAAGAAAACAGTCGGCGGCGGACGATTAAACACGCGCGTGACGAGACGAACGAATACACGATTTTATGAGAATGCGTATAAAAATAATATTCCGTTTTAAAAATAATATTCCGTTTTACGAAATCCGTCGATTCGCCGCCCCGCGTGCATTTTTATTTCTTCTTCTCTTCGTCTATCGTTGTTTACACGAATTTCTATTTGGCGTATTTCCGTTGTACAATGACGTTTATTTCGTTCTCGTTTCTGCGCACAAGTTTCCGACCAAAACAATTGCTACGATAGAATTACATACGCGTAGCCGGTTTTCCGGTAGAAAATTTCGCACGGGGTACAATTGTACGTTTTTTTTTTTATATATATACTCGTATATACAGGGAGGCGATTTGTGAATTTCTTCAAAAGCGTTCGGAAAAAAGAAAAAAAAATTAGATGAAACGGTGAAAAATAAAAAGTCGAAAATTCGTTATTGCGTTTTGAAAATGTTGTGTCTTATTATTGTGTGTCGAGCTGCTATTTATATCATCGAAAAAAAATGAGTGATTTTTTAATTTAAGAGATATAATATAAATTATATTCAAAAAAAAAAAATTAAACAATTTTCAATGACATTTTTTTATTTTGAAAAAAAAAATAAATAACGATCGATGCGCGCGCGATCGGTATAAAAACATACACGTTCGCGTAAAT
Source organism: Chaetogeoica ovagalla (assembly GCA_032441825.1). Lineage (NCBI taxonomy): Eukaryota > Metazoa > Arthropoda > Insecta > Hemiptera > Aphididae > Chaetogeoica > Chaetogeoica ovagalla. The sequence continues at coordinate 1,346,624 of CM063738.1, read as the reverse complement.
TCGTTAATGAATAATATCTCCTACGATCGATCTAGTCGCGTGATGGGACGTTACAGATTTTTGTTTCCGATTCGCTTTTATTATTATCGTCCGTTAATATATTTTCTACTCGGCGTATTCCTATGCAACGCATATACTCCGAAAATCGTGTCCGCATACGCACGCAAACTATATTATATAATAATAATAATAATAATAATAATAATAATAATAATAATAATAATAATGATAATAATACGGATTACGCGGACCGTCGAATTATTATTATGTATAATAAAAGTAATTGCTTGTCGAAAAACTGGCCGTTAAACTCGGCTTTTTCGCGTGGTGTGTGCGCGCACCGGAGGGTCGTTGGTCCGCCCAGCGAGTCTGAACGGACGCACGTAAAGATCGCGAGATATTGTATTACAGATGATTAGTTGTAAGGCGGTCGAGTGAAATGGTCCGTCGAGGGGAACCCGGCCGGAGGAGGCTGACGGGTTCGGACTACACATACGCACGTATGATAATATGTGTAAAGGGATCTCGGTAAATCTCGTTTTATCGGCATGATACCGTGTCCATGTATAATAATAAAAATATATATTAACTATAATAAACCTCTCTATTTTTTTTTTTTTTTAGATTTAAAACGTTACATCATAGATGTTTGAACGGAAATAATCATAGACATTTTCAATGGGCCAAGTTAAAATATCGTATCCGAAATCTCTTCCCGCTCAAAAACTTGTAATAAATAACAAACGAAAATTTTTTTATTATTATTTTAATAAAAGAACGTAAATTTGTCCAAATAATTTATAAATTGTGACGAATATAATATACATGCAACGACTGTAATGTATTTTTGTTGATCGTTAAAAAAAAAAAAAAAAAAAAACGCCGCGAAAAAGGAGAAATAACACTCCGCGCTCTTTCTATTCCTAATATTGAGCCTTCAACGCAGCAGCTGGCCAAACAGTTCTCTCCTACAAATCATTCTGTTAACGCCAAAATCCGCTGGTGTTGATCTAAGAACGAACCGATTCTCGCACGGTCGACCGAAAAATCGTTCGTTCTTTCATCTGACCCCGCACATGGGTATTTATGTATTTATGTACCATACAAGACGGAAAACGACGCGAACATCGTTGAAATTTCGCTCGTTGAAACGCTTTTTCAACTCTAGCCTATCTGCGAATAAAGTAAGAATAATGTACGATTATGTGTCGGGCACGGATGATTAGACCGAGGGCGGGAACTCCCGAACACCGAAAGCATTAACGTTTGGTCCAGAGGTGTTTGGGGAAAACGTCTGACGAACATTTCGTTAAGCAAAAAAAAACCCCCCCGTTTTTGCGCGGACAAACAATTCGGTTTGTAATAATAAGAGAAAAAAAAAACGTGTTTGTTTTTTTTTTTAATTCCGGGCTAACCTAACCGCATAGAGAGAGAGATAGTATAGTTAATTTCACTGCGCGTCGGGAAAACTTTGTTTTTTCGAGAATGAAAACAAAATTCTTATATTGAATATTTCGTATATATATATATAACACGGTTAATTAACGTAAACGTTTTAAATTCGATTGGGAAAACGGAGGTTTTTTTTTCTCTTTTTCTTTTTTAAATTTTCTTTAATAACGCGCGAATAATAATATATATGCATATATACAACATTGTCACGAGTGTGCAAACTTTGTGTGTGGCGCGCGCGTGTAAATTCGTGACGGGCGGCGGTTAACGAGAGGAACGCTCGACGGAGCAGCACAGGAGAAGAAAACAAAAAAAAAAAAGAAAAAACTTTGCGGGCTGCCGCCAACCTGCATATTTTATAATCCGTTTTTTTTTCTTCTTTCTTTTCCGCGTCTTAATGGGCCGTGATTCTACCCGTATTTATTTTTATTTTTTACGGATTAAAAGCTTTTTTTTTATTATTATTATTTAATCGGAGTTTACCGATCCGCCGCCGCGGCGTTTATTCGCGCTGCGAGCCGAATATAATACTCGTCACGGTTCGTCGGCGGTACTTCTCCGCGCTCGACGGCCGAGATCGCTGTTCCATTTGCCCTTACCCGACGCGGCTGGCATGTCGGCGTCTTCCTAATTCCGTTCCAATTACCGTCTTTTTCTCTTTTTTTTTTTATATATATATATATATGTATATACTCTTATTATTTTCCTTTACGCTCTCACTCTCTTTTATTTTTATTTATTTTTTGTTCACCGCCGCGTATTATTTGATCCTTCGGCTCGGCGGGATTTTTTTTCTCTCTCGCGACTACACGAGACGACGGTCCCGTGGGAGACGGACGCGGCGGGCGAGCGCACGGGCGCTGGTGGTGTGTCGTTGCGCCTCGTCCAAGTACCGCGACGTCGACGGCGGAGCGTGCGCGAAAACGGACGGGTGAGGGGGCAAAAACGAAAAATAATAATAATAACAATACGCGCGACTCCGATGAATATTCATAAGGTGGTTTTTTTTCTTTCTTCGTTTCCACTCTTCTCCGTGATCTTTGATTTGCGCGCGGAACACCGTCGACGAACGGAAGTGTATTTCGCGTATTTGGAGACGCGCCGGGCGGCGGCAGAACATTAGCGCGCGTATAACGGCGATGTCGACGACTATATAATAATATATATCGGTAATCGTGTCGATAATTAATAAGAATAACGGAGTCCACAGCATCACACTGTTGTTCAACCGCCTCGGCGTATCGCGTCGGCACGTGATACGTGTCTGAGCGATAAACCGAGGTTTATCAGTCCCGCGGATGAAATCTCTACGCAGGTTTTCGTAGAAAGACTATAATATGTACTATATGCACGGATATAGACTGCGCGGTCAATGCGTTTGCACTGCAGTGTCTTCAATCGTTATTTATTTTTTTTTTCTACCGTTGAAACGGCGAGGAGGAAAAAAAAATAAATATATATATATAAAAGGACAACAGCTGCTGCTATTACACGACACGCTCTATTCCTTTTCCCCATTCGCCCGTTGTCGAAAATATATTTTGTTGCGCACCCGTGTAGACACCGTGACTGAATCGCACACACAGAGAGAGAGAACCGACGAGAAAACCGAATAGATACGCACACTCAAACGCGATTGTGCAGTTTTATTCGCTCGGATAAACTGATCGTACGTACACCGGGGAGGTAAAAAAAAAAAAAAAAAAATACTCGATTTCTTTAATTTTTTTTGTCTAATCACTTTGTTCCCGCTACCGTTGACGGCAGTTGCGTTTCACACGGTTTTATAATGAGTTAAAAAAAAAAAAAAATTATTAAACTCTCCTGAAACTATTTCGATACACGTATACGAGTCATATCATACTAGTTCATCGACTTTGAATTCGTTCGTTTGTCGATTCTTTTAAAAACGCGACGATTACGGTGCACGTGAGCAAGGCCGATAGCCGATAGCGAACATTTTCGTTTTTCTCGAGAGCGGTGAATACAAACGCGAAATGAAATAAAAAAAAATACTAATAGAATATTTAAATCGTTAAATTTTAAGAATTTTTTTTATTTCAAGAAAAAATTTCCGAGCAGGAGTGGTCTAACGCTCCCCCCGGGCCGCGGCCTTGCTTGTAAACAGTGGCGCGTTCCGTAAGCCTTATTTTTCTCCTCTTGCCGCCGGCAAAGGCGCGACACTAAATCAAACGTGACGAGAAGCCGCGTCTGCAGAAGACGTGCCGTTGCGGTTTAATGCGTCGCTCGTGACCGTCGTTACACACTACGAGTATAAGTGGTACGTATAAATAAACGTTTTGAGGAATACGCGCGCGCTGCGTGTGTTTACCCTCGTTCCAGCGACAACGTTATTTGCATTCGAAATGTCGAATTATATAATAATAATAATAATAATAATAATAATAATACGGGGCGCGTTTTCGACGGCTTCGGTTTTGTTAATCGGCGCAATTAGCACTCTAATACTGTTTCATAACATTGACATTTCCAAAAAGGCTTTATAACCTACACAGTTAACCGTCACCGCCAACGCCCGACCGAACGACTAGTCTTTGTATAATATGTAATAATGGCACACGCGCGCGTCTCGACGCCCTCTTTCTTATTAATCATCGTCGGGGAGACGTTTGTAGAAAGCGATAATAACGATAATTTACAAACGATGAGCGAACGCATGTTTCCGCACACACACACTTTAATACTTTACCGTCGTCATTATTATTTTAATACTCTTAATATAATATTGTACAATATACATATAATATATAAACGATTAAACGCGCGTGTATTATTCATAAAACACGTTTACAACGTCTCTGACGCGTGTTGTATCGGCTATCGACGTGGGGTTTTTTTTCTTTTTTTTTTCTACCGAGTTTCGTGAAATGAACCAAATCTAGCCAAATCTCGTACACTGCAGTGGGCCAGACAAATCTTTAAACAATTCGCGCCAAAGTTTATTAAAAATATTTGTATTCGCTGGAGCACGCGGTAACCGTTAACGGTTTAAATACGCGAGAAATGTCGTCTTTTGGAGTCCACATCACGCGAGTACCGTCTAGGCGAAGAATTTCCTCGGTCGAGCGCTTTGCTTTTAATCGACGCGACGACGTTCGACGGAGAAGGATTAAGTGATGTAATTTACCAGAGAAAAAACTGTAGAGTCGTATAACCCGCAGCGATTCAATCGCGTGGTATAAAATTATGAAAATCTCAAAGCGAGGACGGCGGATAGCAAGTCGTCCCCTCAAACGTGTCCCCCGATTTCGCGCACGGGTGTTTATCTAACGCATTAAAATATATCTCGCCGTATGTAACTACCACGTTAAAAACGATTCTTCGGCTGTACAAACGGATATCCTTTGCGATTAATTAATTCAAAAAAAAAAAACGTTTTCTCCGACACCACGCGCCCAGTACACACTCGGGTGATGAAATCGTTCGCACGTTTTAAATCCGAATGTCCACGCGGCGGTAACCGCATCACTTGGAATCGTATTTCGTGACACGACAAACCGCGAGAGTCTGCAGACAATCGGTTATCGAACTCGAATGAAATGTCCGTTTTCGCGGGCGGCACATTTTGGAAATTAATCGGCGGCTATATCGAATAACAGGCGCGTCAGACGCTGAATTCACGACGTGCCCGTGTGCGGATAATACGTAGGACGTACGATCATTATCGCCGCGTATATTGTATTACAGCCTCCGCCGGGATCCGGACGGTAATGAAATGAAAACAAGACGTCCATAATATTATTTATACGCGCACCAACACGACATAATCGAATATTATGGCCCCGGACGATTTGGAGACGGTGATCAGACTTCTGCAGAACGCCGTACCGTGTGATGTGTTAGCGCGTGTCCGGGTTGCCGATGTGCCGTTAGAGTATTATTATTATTATTATTATTATTATTATTATTATTATTATAACTCTAACAACGTGTGTGCGCGCGTATCGTCAGAGACGGATCCGGTGGAAATTAACGCGGCGATCGCGCACGCCGGACACGTACGGCCGACAATATTACCCACAAAATGTGTGTGTGTGTGTGTGTTTGTGCGCGGGTGAAAAGAGTATGCGAAAAACGATTGATTTTCGTGAGAGAGAGAGAGAGAGAAACAGAAAAATTCGTATATGTATACTGGAAATGAGAATCGTCGTTCGTTTATAAACGAATCAATTCGATTCATCAAGTCAATTCCCGGATTCAAAAATTCGTTTTCAATTAATAAAATATATATATATATATCACTCCTGAACCTAGATCGCGAATCGTTTAAATTTTAATCGAATCCGATACATTCGATAAGACGCGTACTAACTTACGGTGTTCCACTGTACTGTTCAGTCGAATCTTTCAAATTCAACTCGTATAGTAAATCGACTCGTTCACTCCGAACACAATTGTTATTATTATTGTGTTGGTACTTGGCAGTACTGATCGAGATGTTACCCGGGTAACATTTTTACCGTTCAATGTCGGTTTGTAATAATCGTGACATTTTAACAGTTCACATACACGGTTTACGAACTGTCAACTGAGAACCGTTGTAGTTCGATTTAAGTGTTTCGGTTCAAATTTTAACTGAATATTTAAAAAAATATATTTTATAGTATTAAGTCGGTGCTTTCGGCACTGAACCGTGCTGAAATTGTGTGATCGCACCGACGGAAATTAAACTGTTCGGACAAAACGTTTGAGTACTGTGCTCAGTTCAGAGCAGTGGCTGATGTAGATACGTGATGTTCAAGAGGGGGGGGGGCGAAAATAAAGTAAACTCCCTCTGCCAATGAAATATCCACGTCGAAGTATAATAACAACGAAAAATTGTTTGAGTATCTATTAGACGAAATGCAGATGTAGAACAAAAGCGGTCAAGCCCAACTGATGGAACGTTCCCAATCCTGGGCGCGTTCATTGTATAGAAATGTTTTACGTTTGCTTTAAGCTTAAAATTTCAATACAATGAATTTCTAGTTAATGTATAATATAGCATTTGAAACGACTAAACAATCGGTCGGAGACACGATTCGTAGTGACCTTTCGTCATAATTCGTGTCGTTATCACTTATTATAATGCGGCAGTCCTACTGTAAATTCGTTATTTTTCTCGAATCGGACGAGAAAACTGAAACGCTGCGATTTAAAAATATCATTTGTGATGCGACGATCGATAGAGCTCGGAACACTCAAAGTCGCGGACGTGCGTTTGAAGGGGAAAAAAGCGTGTTTATCTCACGGGCGACTTATGTATACTTTTTTTATTTCCAATTATTGGAAGACTTAAACATATTTTTTTCAAACGGCACGTTCTGATTTTTTTGAAACTATTTTCGTAATAGTTCTTTTTTTTTATATATATACTTGACAATTGTGTTTCGCGCGCGGTAAACGCAGGCAAACAACGACGGCATATGTCATAATATTATCTCGTATAACGAAATGAAAGGATTTTTGTACTTTTTTTTTTCCTCCCCGCGGAATTTGTGCAAATAGAATTACAACAGGGCGCTCTCGGTGTGGGGCGGATGGCGAAATATCATATTGTCGGATGTATAAAAATTCGAGTTTTTACGTTTTCTCTGCGCTCTTCCGTCTATCGCAAGTCGAATTGAATATAAATTCGATTTCGCTGGGAGGGGAAAAAAAAGCGACTGTGCTTTCAATATCCGAAAACGGTTCGTTGATAGACCGGCGTACGTAATAACGTGCGTACACCAGTTTTCTTTTTTCCCTTTCATTTTCGTTAAATTTAAACATCGACATTATAAAGAAATGTTGTACAAATAGACCGAGTATACGAATTCGGTTTTGAATGAATTATAACAATAAATAATTTTACGCGTAATGAGTCATATGAGGATATTTTAAATGAACAGATTTAAAAAAAAAAAAATTATACTCTTATAATAATCAATTCACCGTAAACGTAAACAATTTTTCTCGATTGTTTTTTTTTCTTTAAACCGTTTTTTCACATTGTAGCGTTCGTAATTTTCTCTACGCGATTTCCTTTATTCTCCGTCGTATTTTTCTTTTTCGCTTAATACCTGTATACGGCGGATACGTTTTTGTAGAGAGAAACTCGCAGGTATATAATAAACGAACAAATTTAATACGTAATAACTCCTACGAGCCGTATTTTTCATAATACGCTCTTCAGCTTTATTGCGTATATATTCACATATTATACTCGCGTATACACAAATTTATTATTTTTTTTTTTTATTATTATTATTATTATTATTGTTATATTGGTCTCGAAAATTACAAGTGCAGTGCTTTATACAACTACGGCGTATAATATTATATATTCGAAAAGTTTTCCCGCGCGCACACACACATTATACGTATATAATATTACGATATATCGAAATGAAGGGGGAGGGACGGAGCCGTGCGATTTAATATGATGAGATGATACACATATAAAATCGCTTGTATCAGCGCAGCGCGTTTCTTAAAATATTAAATCAAACCGACCGTATATAATTCGAGAGACTGATACTTGATAGCGCGTGTATGTACGCTATCGCAAATATACGAACTGAAAGAAATTCGCTAGTGAAAAAAAAAAAAAAATATATATATATAAAACGAAAATAAAAATAAAATAACGTGAAGAAATAATGCGAGATTTTCCGTACTCGAGTGCCAATATCATATTCAGTGTACCGCGGTTTTTTTTTAAAATTAATTTTTAATCGATTTCTTACGATTTTTTTGAATAAATATTACGTTTTCTTTATAAGAACTACGAATCGTGTCCGCGATCACAATTCTATTATATTATAATAATATTATTATGTACGAATTTCTGGAGATAATCTTGAGATTTTTGTTGATTAGACACTATTGTTTTGTTATATTCATCAGTTATTGACTAAACGTAATAATATATAAATCGATCGAGTTTATTTCGTGTTTTACATGTATAGTTAATGCAATAATGTGTTACGAAACTCAGCATAAAATGTAACCCCTGCCCATTATAAAATCTTGGCTACGTCAATTGAATGTACTAAAAAAAAAATCTTTAACATAACGGCATTAGATTATCAACGAACTCCGAGAAATGCGCTAAAAGTTTAAATAATAATTCAATCAGTGCTGAAAATTCGTGAAAATTATACATAAACGTTTAAACTGTAATTTACTGCAAAATTCTTTAATATAAAATGCGTTATTACACTGAATTACTACACCGTATTTATTAATTTATTTGTAATTTTATTATTATTATTTTTTTTTGCCGAATGCAACAATGATTATTAACGTTTTCAAATTAAAAATAATATAAAACGCGTCTCTATAAAATCTCTGTCCAAGTGTCCTCCCCCTTGAAACAACATCCATAACACTCGAATTCCGGTTCGCTACATTTAAAAAATATATATATATATTCTTTTTTTTAATCGGAAAAAATTCGTTGAAAACGAATTTCCGCTAACGGAAGAGAGAGAGAGAGAGAGAGAGAGAGAGAGAGAGAGAGAGAGAAAGAGAGAAAGATTTTAATGAGACCGTAGACCGTTTTGCAATCCAATCATCGCAGGCACGCGGCATATATTATTATAAATTCGGCGATGACGGTAGCGGGACCGACGACGACGTTCATTTAAATTAAAAATAAATCAGACCGACAGAGCGTTTTCTTAGCTCGGGGTGTTTAGACGAGTGTCTTTCGTGCTCTATATATTTATTATATTGTCGTCAATGGCGTTTATTCTGAGCATTTTTTTTTTGTGGGGATGTTCAAAATGTGTGAGCTGTAAACGTGGTTGCAAATACCGTTTGGATTTTGCTTGGACGGTTCCGCTTTTCTGGTGCCTGTCCAGCATAAGTGTCTTTCAAATGGACGTTAAATGTCAATGTTTTTATATTTCCTCTACGTTCCTCGACGATTTATATTTAAGTGAAACATAATATTGATTAATGCAGAAATCATGACAAATGTTTTATTATAGCCTAATACGCCGAGGATTTTACGACTTTATGGAAACAGAAGAAGTTCAAAAACTCATAGTAGCCTTAAAAAGCGAGATAAAAAAAATGACGGGTTCAAAGTTTTCTTTTTTCATTGCGATTCATTTATTTATTTCAGATATTGGTTGATATTTGATTTATAACGTACAAACATCTATTATTATTATTATTATTATTGTTGTTGTTTTTTTTTAATTATTTAATTTTAATAATTTATTCCTATCAATATTGTGTTTATCGTATACCAATAATAATTTATGTTTGGAATTATTAATATTGGCAAAAATGAAATCTACTCTTGTTGTTTAATTTCAGTGTAAAGAAAATAACTCGTTATTTAAGTGTATGTATACGTAGTAAAATAAACATTATTGTTCCTTTAACAACGAAAGTCGAAAAAATATAAATAATTTTTCTCGAGTCGTCATTTCTGCATAGACAATATTGTACACCCGTACAGTTCAAAACTACTATTTCTTATTACGATATACGAACAGTAGTTAAAGAGTTAATTTTTTTTTTTTGGTAAAATCAATACGTCGACGAATTGAAGATGTCATCGAATGTTGGCGATAACAATTTGATGAAAGAAAAACGCGATTATTTACGAAAATTAAACGTGTTTTTCAATTCGATCGGAGATCAAGACGAGAAGTGTAGGGCGATCGTAGACATTGTCAGGTCAGCGTTCAGTTCGACGTCGGACTTGATCGTTATTTGCAACAACACTATCGAAACAATCGAACATTTAATCAGGATGGCGGTAGAAGTGTCGGAAAGAGTGCTTCTTTACCGGATAAAAGGAGATTTTTACCGGTAAGAACAACAATATTTTCCTATATCCACAATATTATGTGACCTTTTGCGTTAGTATGTATTGTAACTCGTTCTAATATAATTCACGAACGCATATAAGAACCTATGTATTTTTTATCGTGAATTCGTTTACGAATTGTACAGTATAGATTTTTACGCAATATTATTTAGGTACAAGTGGAAAGTGAATAACGACGATGTGAATGCGGGCGATGAAGCGACCAAAGCGTATGACGAAGCCTTTTGCATGTGTCAGTGGAATTTCGAACCGACGGCCACGTGTTTGTTGCGACTCGCTGTAGACTACGCCGTACACCTAAACGATATGGACAATCCCGATCTGGCCTCAACGGTGTTGAAGAGAGTCGTTAACTGTGCGCGACAATGTCTGCAGGACGAAAACGAAATGAACGCCACTGTTGCGAATAAATCACAAGTCGAATCGCTTTTGATCGATTTAAATACGCGTTCGGAACGTTTTGAAGCCATTGCCGACGGAAAACGGCTCCGATTATAATCATAAAATAAATAATTATTGATCGACCGAGACTGGGTTTCGGATATTAAAGCGAAATAACACTCTTCCGAGTGTAAAACAGAGGTTAAATCTAAAGGGAGGTTAGGTGAGTGAACGACTGCGGTTATAGTCGGATTGATGAACGACCGAAGACGAAAAACGTTGTTTTCCAATTACGTATTTGTTACAATATAAAAACGATTATTATATATATATATATATTTCTGGAAATCGGGTTTCTAATATTTATTAGAAATAATTCTACATGTAAAACTCGACGCCAAAACGATGAATAACCGTTTAATTTTGCTTGCGATACGGACGTAAAAAAAAAAAAAAATGTTTTCTCGTTTATTTATTTATTTTTTTTTGTTTGTTTTGTAAACGAAAACGCGTATTTCACGATATTTCAATACACTAGTCCCGGTAATTCGTCCGAGTAATTTTTTTCTACACACACACACACGAAAGAAGACTTGTGCCGGGCCCGTAAGAGAAGGAAAAAAAAATGCGAACACGTTCTCGTGTCGGTAGACTCTTAGCGCGCGCGCACACAAAAAAAATGTCTAAATAAAACGCTATCGCTTTTGAAACGGCTGTGGGGCGACACCCGTCGTCGTCCTGGTGTTGCGCCGACCTGGTTGAACTGATGGCGGTGGTCCATCAATCACGCGCGTTCCACTGCGTAACGTCAAAGGCGCTCGGATTTTTTTCTATATATATATATATTTTTTTTTTTTTATTCCTTCTTAGAAAAAAAAAATACTCCTCTATTTACTACTCCGGCGTATAATACCGCGGCGCATCAGGTAATATATATGTATATGCGTAGTAGTAATATATTGCGCGTTTGCGAGATCCTCCGTCTGTAGTTTTCAACTCTGACTTGCGTTATCACGCGCGCGATATTCCCGCGGGATGAAAAGCGCGACGCTCGCGCGCGTTGTTCGGAAGTCATTTGCGAAGCCCGCCGCCGCCGCCGCCGCCGTCCCGCGCGATTGTCTGCAGTTGAGAGACGACTCTCGTCGTCGCGGCGCGTGGAAAAAATACACTGACGCGCGCTACTCGTCCATCAAGGCCCCGTAGACGAAACGTCTTCGTTTCCCAGAACGTTTTCAACAATATTGTTCTGATCCCTGTCCACGTTCTCCTGTCGCTTCGCAGTGCAATCGAACTGCCTAGGCGACGCACCAGGTTCCCAATCATCTTGAGCATCCCGGGACTGATTCACACGGGTTGTCTGTGATTGTAAACGATCGATCAATTGGCGGACGTCGAATAACATTAAAATTATAGACCATGTCTGGCCGGGGGGGGGGGGAGGAGGGTTTTGAGACGCTGATCGCGGATTCAATGAAAACAATCGTATTAGACGATGATACTGGTACGAACGCGACGGAAGAATTAGATTTTTTTCATTTTTATTGGATTGCACCGCGGCATTGCGCGAGTGTTGCGAAATGTCGGAAAGGGACGACAAGTAAGAATGGGTGTAGCGTTCAGCGGGGAATTCGGCCGGTACAAAATGAAATAACACGAGTTCCGCGCTTCCTCCTGCACGAGTGAAAAAATATCCGGCGAATCGCGCCGGATCATCGTGATGATATGATCGCGGACGAACGACATCGAAATACACTTATTGTAATATCCGTTTCGTGACTGGAAAAGAACAAAAAAAAAATAATATACGCATATTTTTATACCCGCGCGTGTATTGCACGCGAACGAATACAACAGTGACGTGTAGAAAAATCACCGGCGGACCGGCGCTAACGTAGTCGTTCAAGCCCGTGTATCGACGAACGGGAGAGTCGTCGTAAATGGGCAAACTCGGTCCGTCGGCGTCCACGGGGAACCGAAAACCTTTTATGCAAAATAATAACGGTCGGGGACCTATCGCGGGCGGATCGACGTCGTCGCGTGGTGACGTTTTCCGCGCACGGTGACGTACGATTTAGTGGCCTACATCGTTATCATCCGTGCGCTTAGGAAACCGTGGCACGGCATTATAAGGGACAGAGCACGGGACAGCCCCGGATCCCGCGTTTAACGCCTTGGAATTTTCAATTCTACACCGAACTCTCGATATTTCGTTTAATTTAATTAAAACGTCTCGCCCAACAATGTCTTGCAATAATAATAATAATATACTTTTCCCAATACGTTTTTTTCCCAATTCATTTCCCCCCCAGCCCCGAAAACCAATACTTCCGATACGATTTTCGTCCCAAAAAAAAAAAAAAAAAATTCGGTTTTCATAATTTTTTTCAATATCGTAATTTTCTCACACAACCACACGTGCAGCTATCCGACAACCAACAGTGACGTATTACGAGTATTATTATTATTATTATTTATGACAGATCGGATAATATTTGAAGGAAGCCGTTTTGTTTTATTTCAAAATTTTTATTATGAATTGTTTTTGTACAAACATTCGGAGTCCGCGGACGTCGATCGGTGTATTCGCTTTAGAAATTTCACGTCCGTCCAAAATACACTGCAAGTAAACGGTGTGCGACGACACGGTAGTGTTTTAAAACGCGACGGCCGCAATAATGCTATACAATATTCGTATTAAAAATATTAAAAAACGGAGACACTCAAAATCGTTCTTGAAAACGTCACGAACTCGGCGTTTGGATACGCTATTTTCTACTCGTTTTTTTTTTTTTTAATAACGTTATACTTTTAATAATATTATATTAACATGAAAAAATAAATAAATTCGAAATTCGTTTTAAACGTTAAAATAGGAAATCGAAATGCGTCGAGAGGTTTGGTAATTTTCTCCTGTATGTAATTATTACGATGTTCTAGGGTTTAGAGACGAAGCCGCGCCGAATTCATAGCGAACGAGAGTGGTCGTCCGGTTCTCCTCGATTATTATGCGCAACCCTGTGCCGAACATCGAACGACGGCGAGGGTGCACGGAAACAGCCCCATCGTATACGTATACGTAAATATATGCGTACGTACAAAAATAATATTATAATGCTCGGGCGATTGACGTGCGCGATGCAGACGTCGAAAAAAAAATAATAATAACGAGTACCGGCAACTCGTTACATACTCGTATAAAAGTAGCTCGTAAATGTAACGATTCCGCCGGGCCTTATTCGTTTTTTATTTCGTTATATACACATATATGTACGGTTTTCAAATCCCGCACAGACGTTTTTGACTTGAAAACATCGTAACAGAATATCATCGTAACGAGTGGGCTATATGCGGCTGGCACACTCCAGCGTCCTTTCGACCGGCAAACACAATACGCGAGGACCGTGTACGCTGCGCAAGCGCGTCTAATATGTTATGCAGAGTGAATTTTTTTTCTTCGACATAATCGAACGAATTTTACAACGATCGTTAATAATGTATTTATTATTATTATTATTAATTTTTTTTTTTTTTAGATTCCGTGGCGATTTTTCTCTGCGCAAATTTCCGACCAGAATGTCACTGTCTCGTCACGCGCGTTACGTCCCGGTAACGAATCGTCGTATCTCTAGTCGGTACTTGATTCTATACGTTTTTCCATTTTTTTTTTTTTTTTCGGTACGTTAACTTACGCGTACCATACCAAAACAATGATCGTAGAATTTTACACCGAACTGCTAATATTTACAACAATTATTAGATGTTAAGCTATTTTAAGTCACGAAATGGCTTAAATTATTGGTTTTAAAAACTCGAAAATTGTGTACAACATAGGGCGCCTACGTCATTTCAACCGTCTTCAGAAAACCTTGACAATCTTAAATCACAATTTTTTTTTTTTTTTTTTATTACCGTTTTAAAGTTTCCGACGACGTACATTAATATCGAAACTCCGCTCAGATCGATTATTGATTTATAGTGTATAAAACAAAACTCTAAATTATTATTTAAGTAATTAATTTAAGCGACATTCCCAGCGTCCGCTGTTCACTCCTTTTTTTTTTTAATTTTATTATACCTCAAACAAATGCGAGCGTTTCGTTTATAAACGACGTTTCGTATTTTTCTCCTACACTACGTCTCATTTCAAAGGATTAAAATAAATAAACGGGGATTATTATTATTTTTTTTTTTTTTTAATTTGTATATTAAATATTCCGTTTACAATTTGCAATTACTTAAGTATATATTTGTACATAATTGTATATACGTATATAGGAAATAATAGTACCCGTGTTGAATGTCCTCGCCAGAATAAATACCGTTTGAAATCTTTCGTAACGGGATAATAAGATTCGATTAAAAATACGTTTAAAACATTGCGCGACGTTACTAAATGTAATAATTACTAATTATGTAATAAACCACATCGATTACGGTAGAAAATTAATTATTAAACTGCTAATTGTCGGAAGGAACGGTTATTGTCAAAGCCGTTGACTATAAATGAAACTTTTAATAATTATCATAGTATAGTTTGCTAAAAAAAAAAAAAAAAAACACACACACAGTGTTATATATGCCGTAATTCGATCGATTAAAAAAAAAAAAAAACATTTCATTTATTCACATAGAACCCGTGTTGAATGAAACCGTTTAACTGGCTAGCCGCGAGCTAAAATATTATATTATTTATGAAAAACGAATCGTTTTAAATCTGGATGATTTCGAGAGATAACACCGAGTTGTGACGACCGACGAATGGATAGGAACACACTTAAGCTTAAGAGATTTTTTTCTCTCCGAATTCCATCATGTATTATTCCAATATGCTTGTATAATACATTTTATACCCCGCTGTACAATATACATATTTTATTGGGCAAATATTTTCATTTCGTATTTTACGGTTTACCGAATACGTTACGTATATGGTATACCGTGCGCGCGCTCCACAAAATAATAGCGTTTCGCAAAAGCCTTTAATGTTTTCGGCCCTATAAAACATGTTCAAACATCGAGAACGAATATTTACAAATGCAATTCAATTTTGTTTATATTATGTACTCGTATTTTATACGCGGACAGCGAGTTATAACCCTCCGTCAGTAGCGCGTTCTACTATTTTGTACAGTACACACACACGCACATACACAGTGATCATAAATTTAATTTTAGACGGATTAACCGTTATCTAATCACGCTGATAATTGTATGACGTATTACCTTTAAACGACATTATGATATAATTAATAACTAATATGAGATTTCGGACTTTTATCATTTAATGTACTCCTGTATATCGGATGATTTACTTGTGTGTTTTAACATTGTAGATCACGCGACGATTACGACGGGGTCACGTAATTTTTATGGTACATTCTGAAAATCAAATTTCTTCTTGAATTGAACTATTCAACGCTTAAATTGACGTTAAACATTATATTACATGTGTATAATATATGAATGTATTTATGTCATAATGTAAATACTGTTTACGGATTTATTTATTTTGTAAAATTGTTTTCACTTTAGACAATGGACGACACTAGTGAGCAATGAGAAAATGGACAGCGTTATTGGACATTTCTGAGCACGAAGGCGGAGATGAGTGTACTAAAGGTGTTGGTGGTGTAGACTGTGGACAATGATAATGAACTATAAAATGACCGTGTTGAAAAACAGTGCGAATATTCTAATACGTTTGCCCGCTGTGGCACAACTGAGCGGTCCGTTGGTCGCGGTCAGCTATTTATAACTATTTTACCCCCCCCCCCCCCGTCTTATGTCGTAGCGCCATCTGGTGACCACTCGCTTTTCCTGTTTTATTGCTGTCGGCTGACGCGCTACCTACGTCGGTATACGCGTGTATTTAGTTCGACGCCGATCGAGCGATCGACCGTACGGGTGTATGTGTTATATTTATCATTAATATTTAGTCTTTTTCACAGAAATGAAATACACGTTTGCTGGTTTACAGTAGTAATGTTAGACGGAATGAATAAAAGCGGTTTCGCGAACGAACAAGTTTTTCGTAGGAAATCCGGTAGAGAGTGTTAATCGGTGTATGGTCCGTGAAATTCAACGATAAATGAGGCGAATGGACACGCGGTGAATACTCACCGAGAAAACGGCTCGCCGCGTTAGGCCGGACCGACCGAATCACACAAACGATTCTATCGAAACAACCGCGCAAAGAACTCGCGTTCTCGTTTACTATTGGGGCTGTACCCAATGTCTTATTTCGCGTGCGAAGAGAGAAACGCGCAATAAACGTATACGACACGTATATTTCACCGTGTAATAACAGTGTTAATATTTTAAGTTATTACGGGATTTTCATTCGGAGTGCGGGCAAAAGGGATTTGAGCGAATACATTTTTTTCTTTTTTTTTTTTTTTTTTTTTATGCGTGTAACACGGGAGAGTAAAATTTTAAACGTATTTCATTACATATAATAATAATAATGATGGGAAAAAAAGTCGCGTGTTCTCAGCGCCCGTTCAAAACCCCTTTAATCCGTTCGTATAACCGAAAATACGGTTCCGGTTTTTTTTTTCTCCGCGCACGGGGCAAAAGGTACGGGGAGAGGTGTGTGGCGGGGGAGAGGGGAAAAAAAGAAAAACAAGAGAGGGACGAAAGCCTTTATCAATTTATTTACATACTAATACAGAGATTTTTTTCCCCTTTCCCCGCGCCGCTCCGGACTCGGCTAATACTCCCCGGTGAGCGTATATAATATATAGAAAAAAAAAAAAATGCGCGCACCGGGACGAGTTGAGTTCTCTTCTTTTTTTTTTTAATTGCTCGTACTTTACGAGTTTTTTCCCTACACCCCCACCCGCCTTGTCCCGGCGACGATAACCGCCGGTCAGCCGGTGTACTCTACACGCGGCGCTTGTTTGTCCGCGAATAAAAAACACGCAAAATTTAATACCCGAATAACCCTTTTTCTCATCACCGCCACTTCTCCTCCTGGTCGGCCAACGCTATACGCTCCTTTCAAAAACAAAAAAAAACCGACTCGAACACAATCAAAAGGATTTCGCGTAAACACACGAGAAAAATCGCACGAAGGGTCGGGGGAGGTATATAAAGAACATTATATATATATATTGACGTCGTTTTCACGTGTTTTTATGTGTTTACGATTTTAATAATGAATTATAATTGCCCTTCTCTCTCTCTCTTTTTTTTTTCGTTACCTAATACGCGTGTTTTCGGTTTTTTTTTTTTTTTGAAAAATTTTAATCATCTTTTTTACAACGGGATCGTGCATATATTTATATAAAATAAGAGTTTCGTTTGAAATGCGCGGAAAATATTCGCGTTGTAACGAATACAATAAAAAGAGTAGAAAAAACGCTATTCGTATTTTTGTTCCGCGAAATACGAGCGGACTCCCCCCCAGAAATCGATATAATTCAAAACGATGGCTTTTGTAGCGGAATAATGGCGTTTTACTGAGCACTCGCGCGCGTTCTCATTACATAACGGCAATCGAATCGCGATAGATTTGATTGTAAACGACGCGTTGACATATTTGTTTCGTGTCCCGTAACAATTATTTTATCGTACGATAATATAGTTTGGTTTTGTTTCGTTTCGAATATCGGAAACAACGACGGTCGTTAATCGCGAATCGACGAATGAAACCCGGAAACGCATTTTCTCGATCGCAGTAGTATATTTTTTTTCACGGGGAAAATGCGTTTTGACACTCGTCGGAGGAGATGCGCAGTTCTGTTTCAAAGGATTTCATATGCGCTATGAAAACGAGTCGAGCGAACGACAAGCAAAAAAAGTAGTCGTATCGATCGATACGACGGCTACGATTAACCGATATTTATGTACGTTTGATTTATTGTTTTTTTCAGTTACGCGTCCTCTCGTGTCCAATACGATCAAGACGTGATCGTTGTAATATTTTGTAATTCGTCTGGAGCGTCCCAACGGTTGTTTACAAAAGAAAACACCGCCGCGGCCGGGGGGGGGGGGAAATTCGTTTTTCGGAAAAATTAATGAATTTAAGAGTGTACGGGAATATTTTCAAAACACCGTACGGGCGCGAAGCCGTCGGTGGTAATTTCTCGCCCGTCCAGTCCGCCGCAGAATGCGCGCGACGATTTTTTTCCGAAAACGGACGTCTGAAAATGCGCAACGGAAAAATATAACCGGCATACGAATCCGTAACAGTGTAAGGAATAAAATGTAGAGAACGAAAAAAACGCGCACGTCAATAATATCGCTGGTGACGATGTTACGCGACTTGCCCGCAGTGTATAATTATTTACCGGCCATACTTATTATAGAAGCGAGTCGTCGCAATCGACTCGTTTAATTCGATTAGAATTCGCGCGGACGACGACGCGTATTTCTTTATTCGTTCGACGTAAATTATTTCAGACTTTCTTGCGCGCGGTGACTGGCAATCTAATAATATTACTGGTTATTTTTCTTTTGTACCGCCGTATAATGTTCAAATATACATTTATATATATATATATATTATAAATATTCGTTACGGGATTTTCATTCCGTTCGCATGGAGTTTTCGTCGTTCGTTTGCCAGGTTTTCATTAGTTTACCGTAAAAATAAATTAAAAGTAATTTGCATTCGACGACGGTTTTTCGCGAACCCCTTCGCGAATTTCGGTGTGTACACATGGCGTGAAATCGCGCGCGGGGATTCAACAACTCTCGCTGTGGGAATCTGCAACACAATTATTATTATTATTATTATTGTATAGGTGTCTGAGTGCGTGTTTCAATTAAAAACCATATCGTTTTTTTAATTGAAAATAATAATAAAAAACTTTAACGTACGATTTGAATAATACCGTCAATATTTCGACGTCTTCGTAAAAATTCCCAATCGCGATGTCGCGTCTTATATTTATGGTTAATGGTGTGATTTTTTTTTTTACATAAGTCGAATACACTAATTACACTCGACCCGCAGTCCAGTCTCTGCGATCAATATTCATTTCGTTTTCTCGTAGATTTTCTGAAAAGAAAAAGAAAAACGGATTTTTTCAATAAAAAAATTTCGCCTTTTTTTCTCTCCAAACTTGAAAATTAATTTTCAACCAAAACGGTAATCGAAATTCCGTTAGCTAACTATTATATAGTGCGTCATAGTATATTTACACGAGTGCACGTATAATACAAATGCCGAATGACTTTGTAAAGGGTTATTTAACGTTATCGATTTATTCCGAACGTTCCGGAATTAAATCGAACCTATTAAACGTGAAAAAAATTACACGGTAACATGCGTATCGCGACCATCGACATTGGATAAAGGTGCGAGAAAGCCTGCAACGCCCGGTGAAATCTTCGAAATTCGCCGACAAAAACACAGTGACAATTTTTTATACTATTTGAATGTGGAGAGATATTAATTTTTAGTGAGTTTTTTTTTTTTTTACTCATACCATTCTTTTTCAAGAATTCCAATAGATTCGCTCCCCTATGTTTTTCGTTTGTAATAATTATATCGAAAAATTGATTTTTATACTGTAACTTACATATAAAGCGATACACACGTTTAAGGAAATTCGCACGTGTCTGATCTTTTAAAATCCCATGAAGTAGTATAGTTTTTTTATTTTTTTTTGATGAAGCCTCCAAAACTAAACTACAACGCGGAAATTTACGCGTGAAATGCCATCGATTTTCGACGGCGTTTTCCGAATGTGCCGGAGGGGTTGTAAGTTTAGTGATGCGCATTTTCCCGTGTATATATATATATTTATATATATACACTGTACGCGCGAGCGCACGTAAATTTCGATCAGTTTTATGTATTTTAGACAAAACGACTCGCATATATTTGTATATAATGTATATCGTGGGTCCTATAAGTCCCTTAACTAACATCCAGTGGCGTTACTGCAGGAAGGTCCCGTGTTGCGAGGGTAAATTTTGAGGCTCTTGTGCGCAATACTTTTGAATTGAAAAAAAAAACGTTGAAAAATTATTTATTTATAACAACTCCAAACGGTAATTGTGTATGGGCCGACGAACGAATTTTGATATAAAGTAAATTCGATCGATGAAATAGTGTTAAATTAACTTATAACTAAATCCGTATTATTATTATTATTATTGGATAGAGAGTATGAGGGATATTATTGAATGCGGAACGCGAAGCGTTCGGTGCAAAGAATGCTGTAATGATTATAAGGAGTAGAATGAAAGGGATGAAGAAAAGAAGCGTCTGGGAGTGATAGAAAGGATAACATGGAATTCAATACTGGATAAGAATTCAGGTAGATCTAAGGTGTCACCAATACAGTGGAAAACGGACGTAATGAATCCGAGATCGGCGTCAGAGCGGCGAGATGAAAGCAATGGTATGGTACATTAATGTTTGATCCAGTGAGTGAGTAGTCGTGAATGATCAATTTTCAGAATATGTGCGGCAAAAAATATTTTACACCGTTTCCGATCTCAATCTTAAATCCGATACGGATGACTGTAGCGTATTCCAGTATGGATCGAGAGTAAAGAACACGTAAACAATATTAACGGAACTAGATGTTTTAGTATTCCGTTTGACAGAAGAAAACCTAACACTTCGTGAATGTTTTGTATTAAATCGATGGATTATTATAACTCATTTCGGAATTGTATGTCCGTTCGTATGGTAATGTAATTATTACACCTCTCTCGGATTCCGCGACGAGTTAAACGTAAACGAGATGTTTCCGAATGGTTCTGTAAATGCTATTAAACAAAAATAATAATAAAATACATAATTACATCGAACTACATTTCGAAGACAGTGAGAGAGAGAGAGAGAGAAATCAATACACCTTCTCCTAAAATCCGTCACTGGAAAGCGAAATGACGTTTCATTTAGTTAATACGAAGGAAACGAACAGTGTCTCGGATGTCAAACAGACAATTCAGACACATTTCTAATTGTCATAGAATGGACGAATGGATAATTTCTCCCTCCCCCCCCCCTATCACCGACTCAAATCGATCCCGGGGACCCGTTCGACACGAACGGGACACGACACAGCGTGTTCTATCGGGCTGCAGTAAAATAAACGTATTACATGGTACTACCGGCGCGATCGATACCGCGTTATTTTATGCGCACAACGTCAAACCACTGCCGGTGCTGCAGTTACAAGCGAGTGCGCGACGCGTGTGGCACATTTTTCCGTGTCCGAGGGCGTCCAGCAGCGCGACGGGGAGCGAATCCGTTTACGCGCCGGGGTCGCAAATTGCAAATTATCGGCCGGTCGCCCCCGCAGAGACAGGTCCCCGTCCGTCAACTCGTAGCCCCGTACGTACCGCAGTGGCACTGCCGTGTCGATAATTTTACGAGTCATTTGCTCGGCATTGTTACAATGAACGAAAAAAAAAAAAAAAAAGCCCCCTCTAACGTCCGTCTGATCGAATTCCGTTCGGCGAGTACGACGTATATTACGCCTATTTTTTTTATTTTTCGCCGTCCGTCCGTCGCAAAAAAAAAGAAAAAAAAAACGAAACGAAACGAAAAACGAGCCGTTCGTTTATTCTTTTTTTTTTTTATTTCAAATATGCGCACAGTTCATTTGTCGCGTTCGATACGTGTTTTTTTTTTTTTTTTTAACATATATTTTACAGTCCAGATCGATATGCGTATTATGTATATATATATATTTTTTTTTTTTGAATTTGTTAAATCGCCGTTTGATATCGGATATACGCGTGTGCGGTTATACATTTGGTCGAACGCAATACGACAGGATTTTAATGGACTGAAAAAAAAAAAAAGTGTAAAAATTACCTATATAATTCCAACGGGGGGGGAAAAAAAAAAAATAAAAACGTTTTGCGCACTCCGCGGTTTCAGCGAAATGGACTCATACAGCCACGTCGTCAATGGCGGTCGTCCGACAGCTCTTCGATCATCTCATCGACATTCGTTGGCTCCTCTCCCCCCGCATTCCCCCGGGGTCCGCACGATTTGTCGTCGCCGTGCGATTATTTCCTTGCGGGACCATCTTGAAAGGAAAATACGTTGAATGGCGCTCGTCGCAATAATACTTGCCCGGCTGATGACGAGAATTCATAGAAGGCATTGCTTCGATCCCCGTCGAAGAGTCGTGCAAAACGTTTTCGCGAATGCGTACACTCCTCTGAACGGCCATCGTCTCACTGAAATTATTCTCCGAACTCGAGAATTTTTTCGTTTTCCCAACGTTTAATATTGGCGCGTGTTACATTTTACTCTATGCGTATATCTCGACAGTAAGACTTGAAAATAATTTTCTTTTGAACACCTGCAGCGAGAGCTACCATTCCCCCCCCCCCCGCGTTTCCCTGCAGTTAATTTATTGCCGGGTCAGCGGCTAACTGTATTTACTGTAGGGAATTCACCGCGATACGCACTTTTTTCGTACCATCGAAAAAATTCTAATACGCGCGGACGCGGAACATATCTACGAGATTGCATTGTACGCGGGGATTATATTTATATAATAATTCGTACTTGAAACGCGCCGAACACGTCCCCGGGTCCTTTTATTTTCCCATTTCGTTCGAAAATCCGCTCACGTATATATGTGTGTAACGTTATGACATTTTTATTTTTTTCTTCTCTTTCCCCCTCCATCGCCAGTAAAACTTCGACAACATATTGGCCCATTACAATACAGACAATATCGTTGCGAGCAGCACATAAAATCGGAAACGATCCGAGCACACACACCCACGTACTTACACACGCGAACAGTATCAATATCGTTAACATGAATTGTTTAGGGAGTACGACGATATTTGTTGCTCGTTGCGGACCACCCCGCCGAAATATTATGTTATATTATTATTATTATTATTATTATATAATAATTATAATAAAACGATCGTTTCGACGACGGATACACACTATAATATAACTCGTGTCCAACAATATCGACGGGTTCGCGGTTGACAGCGAAAAAGATCTATTTGTTAAAAAGGAGGAGGAGGAGGAGGGACGAGATCAATTCCTTTACGGAGTAAACGAATATAGAAAAATAACTTATATTCTATAAAGTGGACTTTAAAAAAAAACATATATTTTGTTTGCGCAGCTATTAATCCGAAGTCATAATCATGACTGGATATCATGTACACACGATATCCTTAGAGGAAAATATGCTGGTGCGTTATTAAAGCACCAGTATATACGAGCGATTCGGTGACAAAATGTTACGTAAAACGTGCGATTACAATAATTTGTAGAATATATTGGAAATGAATGTCCTTATTTAAAGAATTTCTCGTTTCAAATATAATAATTCACTACTCTACACCCATTTTAATACTTATGTAACACCATAGACATATATAATTATGTCTATGATCTCGTTGTTGATGATCCAGACTGATGTAATTTTTTTTTTTGATTCATTCGTTATTAGATTTAATGCGATGATTCCGCGTATTATTTATATGTTACAAATACCTTTTTTTTTTATCACTATAATCTATACTAAATAGTCTCCAGTTTACGAACTCAACACTTTTACTACAAGCAAAGACGTAGAAACCTATTGTAAACGCTTAAGTTGAAATAGTTATCTCAAAATATCAATAAATAAAAGATTTACTCAATAACGGTGGGCACAGTTAATTATAATTTTATACGATTAATATTGCAATACGACATAATATTATTGTGTTAAATATATATATATATATAAAATAACTGGAATAAAACCTATTATATAAATATGAATTCCTCGAACATTTAAAACGATCAAAAATATATATTTATATAATTATATATATAAAAAAAGAAATGTCCGCACATATTTTTAGTTCAGTAAACGCGTACTTCATTAAAACGTAGAAATAGGCATTTCAATATAACAGATCTTCCACTGGATCGTTGTACGAGCCGTTTTCACACGCAACGGATTAAAATTAATTTAATTCATTCGTATAAGCCAGATAAAAATGTGCTTTGATACTTCAAGATTTTTACTAGAACACGTCGTCGCCGCAATATACTACGTGCATATATTTTTGATCATACAAATTGCCTCCCTCCTCTCGTCTATATAATACATGTATATACGTAATAATAATAATCTATTATTGCGTTTTTCCTCCGACTCGTTGCGCCTACTATACGCGATTACATTTTAATATATTTATAAATATTAATATCGTACATACACACACTACCGTTGTATAGTAATAATAATAAAAAAAAACGTGAAAACGTATTTTACGCTTTTGAACGCGCCGTTAGCGCGGGCCTTATTGAACGGCCGTATTAAATAATATATTTTGTACACTACTCGGATTTGAAAACCGTGCGAACTTTTTCGATACTCGCACGTCAGCCAGCTCCCTTCCCGCGCTTTGTTGATCCTGCTCTTCGTTTACACCGCGATCCTGCTCTTACAATACAGATGCGGTCGATCCCTTCAGGGGTGCCGCGTCCATTTGCATCCTCGATGTGGGGTCGTCGCGTATATTGTGTAATTATAAATGAGCAAAAAATAATAATAGGAATTCGTCACGCCGTGAGTTCTTTATACGTCGCTGAGCGTGTATCGTCGAGGTCTCCACTACATATTATAATAATAGTAATAATATATTCGATCTGATTTTTCGACACGATTGC
Source organism: Chaetogeoica ovagalla (assembly GCA_032441825.1). Lineage (NCBI taxonomy): Eukaryota > Metazoa > Arthropoda > Insecta > Hemiptera > Aphididae > Chaetogeoica > Chaetogeoica ovagalla. Next base: position 1,321,344 of record CM063738.1, on the reverse strand, counting down.
ACAACCACTTGTATATTTTACACATCTGCACATATACATTGCAGCATAGCGATAACAGCCGTACACGTTTTCAGACGGTCTCGGAATCGATTTACGACATTATATAAGCCTGGATCATATTGAGCGAGTTTACAAACTGCTAGTTGGTTAATTTAGAAGCGGTCGGCTAGTCGGCTAGTGCGACAGTGATGATTGCACGCAGAACGTTCTACTCGCTCAGTAGTCAATAGTGCTAGCGAGTAGCACCGAAACGGTTAAAATAATGACATCCGTACATATAATACGTTTTTGGGATTATTCTAATCAAATTTTCGTTTTTCTTTTCTTCTAATTTCTCTTTTGCCGCCTTCTTATATGCTGCGCCGCTTGATTAAATGCGTTTATCTTGTCGTGAACTTTGTTCATGTGACACACCGCAGAATTAATTAATATACTCTATTATCATTACACTAATAATTGTCATTTCGCATATTGCATTATCTCATAATCATTTACATAATAATGTTATTTTTAATCATGAGACTCGTTTATCATTAATTACAACAATGGCGTTATTGTAATAATAATTATGACTAAAACGTATTACGAGAAACGAGACGGTCGATTTATGGTGCTGTACTCTGCCAATTATAGCCCATCAATCCAAATAACATACAATATCGTTTTTAATACAATATTTATCGCGTTCAATCGCGTTTGGAAGTGCGACTCACCGCACAAAAATACATTTGTAAATCGGACTTAGAAAACCCGGTTTACAACAGTCGGATGTTTTTTTTTTTAATAATAATAATGTAATTTTACAATTAAATCGTAAATTTAATAACATATATAACTCGTCAAACTGAAATGTTTGCACGTCAATTATAGCAGCGGTACTAATTTGCCGATTGTCGAATCAAAGTGTAGCAGTGATGTAGCAATGACCATTTTCGAGGGAAAAGACGTACACGAATAATAATCGATTTGTACGATAATAGTTCTTAATATTTCTATCCGCGCCTTGTAACACGCATCGGTGTAGACGTTGTTTTCAATAGCCGCGAACAATCCATCTAAAATTGAATATGCGCGATCGATGGGCGATGGTAATTTTAATCCGCGTGGTTTTACTAGTGTTGGGTGAATACAAATACAGCCGTTTATTTATTTATTTCAACAATAATTTAGAAAATATGTTGTTCATTCGAAAATCACAACGAAGTGTAAATCGAAAAATTATAAATATAGGTAAATAGGAGAATATCGCGTGGCTGCAATGAGCAGAACCGCGTTTCCCCCGTCCAATTTGACTTCACGGAACACTAATTCCCACGTGTATTTAGCCGTGACACGTTTCACACCGACTAATATCTATTTTTTATCAGTCAGGTCAGGAAAATTCATGTAAAATCGTATTTTAATTTATTACAAATATTACGCATTTTTTTTTTTTTTTTACACGTTTGCTCCGGCATCGAATAGTTGACAATTTCCCCCTCGCGACTTCTTCCCGATAGTTCTTCACTTATATAGTAATTTCTATTACAATATTTATAAATAAATAATAAAGGGGTCGGGTGATTGTCGATAAGTAAACCGTAAAACGTTTATTACCAACGATCATGAGATTTCTCGGCACGCCGATTTGATGGCTCACGGCGGCGCGCACACCGGTTGGGAAACGCCGGTGTAGTAGAGTTTACTGCGCAGTTCGTATACACACTTACTACGCAGTACCGTACTGCGCATCTACCGCGCAGTGGATGCGGAGCGGGTGACGGACGACGTGGCGATTGTGGCGGTGGTGGTGGTGGTGGTGGAGGGCAGACTGGAGTGAGGAGACGGTAATGGAAAACTTGCAGCGTTCTCAAACTGCAGGGTGCGTGTACACGTAGGTATAACGTCGCGCGGGACTCGACGGGATCGGTCGTCAGGGGATAAAGGGGAAGGCGGAACGCCGACCCTGTGAGAAGGCGAGAGGAGCGGGGTAGAAGGAGCGTGAGTGAGTGGGGGTGGGGGGGGCACGCGTCAGTGGCTGCTCGCGGGGGGAGGGGAGCAGCAAACACGCCCCCGTAGTCAAGGGGACGTCTCGCGTCGGTCGTCGCGTGCGGAGTCGACGCCGTATACGGCCGGTCGGGGGGAAGCCGTCGAGGGGGCCGGTAGGGGTGGTTCGGCGCGCCGCACGTGGGACTATCCGTCACCACTCCTAACCCCACCACCCACGACGGCCTGCCGCTAAACGCGTTTCTACGTTATATTTATATTGCGAACCCATCGGCCGTTCCGAACAGGAAACCCGTCGTCCGAATTCCTCGTGAAAACGGGTTCCGCGTCCGTACCTAACCGCCCCCGACGGCCGATTGCGTGGCGGTTTCGCGGCGGGGCGGTCAGGGGCGGACGGATCCCCGCCGAGCTCTTTACACGTTTTCACCACGTGTAAGGGGCTCGTTCGCGAGCAATCGCCGCGTTCGCGTGCGAATTGTGTTGCCGGTCGCACGTGCCGCGGCGATTCACTATGCACTCGTTGTTTAAATTTCAAATAACATACAATTTATTTCGCGTAGACAATTCATTCTCCTCCGTAGCCGTGAACGAAACGGCTATAAAAAAAAAAAAAAATACGACGTCTAAAACTCGTATTTCGCAGAATATCGTTCTCAATACGGTGTTTAGGACCGGTGGGACGATTTATAATAAAAAAAAAAAAGGAGAAGACGGAATAAAAGGCGTTTAAAGCCGGGAACGTGACGGTACGGTCTCGAAGGGCGAGAAAAATAAAACACAAAAAGAAGAAGAAAAAAATTGATATTGTTGATAATGTTAATGAAAAAATCTTTTTCCGTTTTTAACTCTGATTAAATTAGAAGACATTCTTTCTTCTAATACAGCCGATATACGAAAACGCGGAGGTCGTTCGTACGGCGCACAAAATGGAGTTGACATTTTTTTTTCTACGATTACTTATTGCTTTTTATGCGCGTATTTCGTGTTGAAAAAAGAATATGAACGATCACCTAATTCTAGTACTCATGTAACCGGGATCGATACAAGGATATCGAAATTTTTTCATTGTTTTTTTTTCTTTTTTTGTTCGTATGTCTTATAGTTGGACGCTATAATTTGCAATTTTAGTAACGTCACGATTATCGCAGTGGAGACGGGAAAAACTGAAAAAAAAATTATTTTCGCTATTGACATAAAAAAAAAAAAACTCGTTTTTTTTTATACACATAATGATAAACGACGATGACGTGCGACGACGAACACGCACGTCACTACGAAATACCAAACGAAAATATAAACAGAAGAAAACCAGTAAATCGTGGCCAAATTAGAAAAGTGTACGCGTTTATAATAATCGTTTGAAAAAAATTCGTTATATATTATGTAATACACAGAAAAAAATTATTTTAATTAAAACAATATGTTAATTAGTGCGCGTAATTCATATTTTGTTTTTCAACTGGTTTTTAAAATATATATATATATATATAAAAAATAAATAATAACATCAACAATTATTTCACATAATTAAACGTTAAGTCAGTCACGAATGTTACGTATTACGTCTTTGCGCGCACTGTTACACGAAAATACGCAATGTTTTAAAATAGTATGTGATTTTATAACACGAAAAAAAATCATTAACATTTATTATATTGTATATAAATATATTATTCCTTTTGAATTGTTCGCGTCTAATTCGTGTGTATAATTTAAGTCTTGTATTACACGCGCGTACAAATACGAGAAACGAGACACGGTGTACAAACAATTGATATATTGAGTTGTACATTTACAATTAATTAAAAACAAAAGAGAATAAAAATATTCAAATTATACTGTAATAATTAACATAACGTTATGTTATGTGCGTGTTTGTCATTGAAATCCGACGGATTTTTCGAGGGGAAATATGTTTAAATAATATAATAATAGCATCGAGTTTATGAACTACAATAACTTACGTGGGTTGCAAAAAGGGGGAAAAAAATAACTAATATTATTTTGTTTCGAAGCTGTATAGTAATGAACGCTATACCGTATTATATTGTGTTATAATAAACGATTTCGAACTCGCAATAAAATCGTTACGAGAAACGAATGTATAGGAAAATAACTACGGAGCATATTAGTCTGTATCGAGAAACGGAAGAAGAAAACGGGGGGAGGGGTTTTTTTTTTTGTGAAATGCGTTTTCGTAAAGTAAGTAAATTTGTAGTGCAGTTAGAAATCGACGTTAAAGGAAAAATATATTGCGTGTATATTTAAAATAACAATAAAAGTAAAGTTATATATTCGCCGAAAGTGAAACAGCTGTTTCTGCGTTATTTCACGAGATGCATTCATGAAACTCTGAATACTATTTTTCGTTTTTCTTCTTCTTTTTTTTTATTCCGTTTTATTATAGAAACTCAAACTTTTCCTCCGGCGACGAAACGTTTCCCCTCTGAACCCGCACTATATACGATTTGTATATATGCTTTTGATACTTCGGCTGATACGTATATAAATATATACGTATACAATGGGAAAACGTTAACATATTAAAATCCAAACTCGGTCAAACATATTATTATTCTTATATACACCTATTGTTATTTCAATCGGATGTGGCGTTAGTTTGAGTTATTCCCCCTCATTTTATATATGTATATTCGGAGTGATTACGGTTGAAAACCCCGAAGTCGTAGACTTTACAAATAAAAGCATGACGTTATAATACAAAATTGTTTCACAGCACAATCCAATATCGGTCTGACCTTGTAATTTTTCAGTCGAAATTAAATTCTACCGATGATTTTTTTGTTAAAAAAATATTTCGAAATAATCAATGCAAACCGAATAGTTTTACCGATAATATATTATAATGTTACGTGTGAGTAACCGTTATGAGCAGAGGCGGAAAAGTGTTGAAAAGTTAATACACAGGGAATAGACGACATTTTCGTGTTCGAAATTAAAACGGATAAAAATCCGATAAACTAATAATTCAGTGGTTGTTCGTGGAAAAATATGTGAACTTTTTAAGTTACAAATTTAATGAATAACATTTTTTTCCTTTTAACCGTAGTTAATTACCGTGTTTCGATTATTCGATTATAATATATTATACGAGTACACTAAATCGTACTGAATCCCGTTGTAGGAAACATTTTAATATACGTTCTCGGATCGTTTCGTAATATTGAGACGAAAATTAAACTAATTGCGTTGAATAGGTTTTGATCAATGTTACGATGTTCGTTTCACATTAGATCTTTTGACGCTCAAATGAACAATGCACGATTATTGCACACAATACGCCGCCCTCACTTCTCGTACGAACGCATTGTAGCGATGTCTTGATACGCATTTTCACCTCGAGCGTTTTAATTTTCTGTTCGGTCGTTTAGAAATGATGTCATCGACTTGCCTACGAATAGAATGCTATTGTCAACGGAATAATAATGTCGTGTATACACGTTATTACGGTTTTTAATTGTCAATGCCGTAGCCGCAAAGCGATTACGCAGAGCGATTCGTTGAATTTCCAATAAAGCGTTTTTCAAAAAGTGTCTAAAACACGTCGTGTCCATTTTTAAATGTTGCCTGAAAGACGATTATATGTCTTATTTGATAAAACTGTGTTAATGAGATATACTCGTTGCCCGTATTTGAATTCAAACGAATGAGAACATTTATAGACATTCTGAACATAATTGTATCCGAGTTAAAATGTACGCTTTAAATACCTTAGAAATATAAAATTTAATTGAAAATCGCGAAGAAATGTATTTATTATATTTTAAAAACATTAAACACACGCACACGCGTTAAACATATGAAAAATCTGAAAAAATTTGTTGTCGTATAAAAATATCGTCCTTGAATATGTAAGTAATTACAAACGAAACGGTCTAATACATTTGTTTTTTTTTCCCCCAACACAGAGTGTTTAACATAACGGGTTGGAATCCAACGTTTACAACCGTAATTCGCAAAAATACTATTTACATTAGATGTTTTCAATGTCAACTTACATTGTATTGGATTTTGCGAACAAGTTAAAGTGAAAATTTTGTAAATTTTTAATTGTAAAAAAAGTAAAAAAAAAAAATTAAGTTTAGAGTTGTGGTGTTGAGTGGAACAAAAGTTATTGTATTCGTAAAATCTCCGTGAGACATCTCGTCTCGTAAATATATTTTAGAACACACTTTGTAAGCTGACACGATTCGCGTTTCACACCGCATATACACGTTTTGTGTTCGACGAAGTGTTTTTTTTTCACGTTTTGACATCATAAAATAATCCGAGACAACTCTTTCTAATCCCCGTATTTGCTGTTGTCGTAGCGGTACATATACATTTTTTCGAAAATGTATACACGCCTAAGTACACACATTCACACACACTAGACGCATGTGATTCCGCTTTGTTTATCATAAATTATTTATCACGAATTTTTAATACAATATTAATGCGAGCGAATGTAACACTATAAATAGATCATTCGAATCATTGCGTATGGAAAAACGTAATTTATATTTCACTCGTTTTAATTTGATAATAATAATAATAAATAAAGTCGACAATTTCCTGTATATTCTTAACATATATTTTTGTTAAAAAAAAAAAATAATTCTCGAGGATTTACCAGATCTAATTTTTTTTTTTATATTCTATATCAGACGCTTTCAAAAATAATATACGGTTATACGTAAATGCGCCGATAGATTATTTAAACTCGTCGAAATCGTTTCGTGTGTCCGCGTGTGTTATTGTACATTTACAATGAGTTTCGGTAGAATCCACGTAGTTCTTTAGAATATACATATTTTAATTATTTATGTTTCTCGACGAAATAACAATCGTGTATTAACACGATTCGGCGGGCTAAATGGCGTTCCAAAAATAGTGTCATCAGTTCTCAGGGTCGAGTTAAGCGTGACCATCATAGGCACATACTCTTAGAAGCCCGTTGTATTGCGATAAAGTCGTGTTGGGAAAAAAATTTTAGATTTCTTAAATAGTCTCAAGTGTAGAGTCTTCGATTAGTTTACAAGTTTCGTTAAAAACAAACCAAAAAAAAAAAAAATCTTTAATGTTATATAATTGTTTAAATTTAAAAAAATTCTTTTTTTTTAATGTATAATCGTAATTTTTAATATATTGTACTCACGTTACTAACAAGTTTATGAAACGTTTTAAGCGGTATACAAAAAAAAAACATAGTCCCTCTGCTATTTTTTCCCCACTTTAAATCCATGACTTTCAGTGTTATTATACAAATGGATAGTTGCGCGAATTCAGTTCGTCTATAGTTATGACATATTCAATACTCGTAATGGCGTCGAAAATTGACGTGTAAAACGTATCCAAACGACTGGAACGATTCAAAATCGCATTCACTATTTGTTCCAATTTTTTTTCCATACAATGCCACCGTGAATAATGTCCGATCGACTAATAACGAACGGAAATTTAAATAGAGAAAAATATTTTATTACAAACAATTCGAACACTTCGTAAATGTCGCACGTTTAATTATTCAAAATTATTTTTAGTAATATCGTATATATATATTTATTAAAAAGTTAACCTTTTATTCACTTTGAAGCCGGTAATTAAAAAAAATAGAGCCTAAAATTTTTCTCTCCGGAACAATTTGGACGCACTCCACGAAAACAGCCGGGTGTTTGTTATAATTTATCGCGTATAATATTCGCTGCATCATTCGAATTCTCCCGTTATAAACGTCTGCAATATTTTTTTTTCTCACTAATAACTATTCGGCGTGTGTGCGTGTATATATATTATATTATATGGTACGTTTCGTTTTTACGAGACTACTGAGAAGAAAAAAGAAGAATTTTTTTAAAAACTCCTTCCCGTTTATCCGTAGAGGCGTGTATATATTGGTCATAATAACGTTTAACGGCCCTGTTTCTGAAGATCATTAAACAACGAGACCAGACGAGTTTTTTCGAGACACTAATTGACCGTTTTATACATCCGTTCGCGGTAATTTTTTCGCCGTTACAATCTCCGTCTCTGGACGCAAATTAAAATTCGCTCGAAAATCCACTCGTCTTCCGTAAAATATATTCGTAACAATACACGACGCATTATCTACACGTATATAATAATAAGTTCGTCGACACGTATACAATTATTTTCCTGTCACGCACTTATACAAAATAACGGTTGTGTGTGTGTGTGTGTGCAGACGACGATCCGAGAACAATCGATTGGTCTGTGAGATTAAAAATTTTTCGTCAAAAAAAAAAAAAAAAAAACAAATAAATATGTTCGTCGTTAGATTCGCGTCAGTCGTTCGTTTCAAAGTATACGAAGTATTCTCGTAATTAGTTTTATTTTTTATGAGTGAAAAAAAATCGTTCAACAAAAGAAATTAACTATTGTTATATTTAATTTATCGCGATAAATTTCAACGTATGTTTGAATGATTCGTAACATTTAAACAGGGCGTTCGAAGGGTTTTGAGCACCCGAAAACCCTCCACCAAATCATATAGAACTATTCGAAAAGAGTCGTCTAAACTATGTTTAAAGAGTCGTCCGAGCTGTTCGATTTCCGATCGAGTTAAAAGCAAAAACATTACTTTCAACGATACCGGCACGGTGTACGCGACGTCGCGACGTGATTAATGCTGTCCGCGTATTTGAATTAAATAATTCGTAATGTTCAAAATAACACGGTTTTAACGGAATTCGATGTGATAAATGTAAAACTAACGTGCACCGATCGTATAAACTTTGTGAAGACTTTGAGAACGTCTCACGAAACCGTAAGAAAATTGCGCGGTATACGAAAAGTAAAATTTATATAGTGCAATAGAATTTTTTCGCATCGTCTCGTATGCCGCGCAGTGTTGGCGAATACCATTCGAAAGTCTCATAGCGTACCGTAACACATTTTTGTAATAATTATTATTATAATTAATTAGGGCGGCTGTAAACGGGTTGAACGCCGAAATTTAATTAATTAATTTGAAAAACGTATATATATATATATACGACGTTTATGCGCGTTACGACGGTATAATGTCATGTACAGTTTCGTTGTAAACTTTTTCGTTAAAACTTGTCCCCGGGTGTATAATAACCACCGTTTTCAGTTGTTCATAATATCCGTCTTCTCCTGCATCAGCTGAATGATACAGCCGCTGGCGATTCGCAGTTTCGCCGCGTTCGTAAATAATTTCGCTTTATCATCCGCGCGGGCGGAAAAATATCCGCGACGTTTTTGTTTTTGAAAATATTAAAAAAATAAAACAATACGGTGTCGCCGCCGTGTTCCGTCGTGTCCATCATCGCAGAAGATTCTCGTGCGATAAATCACGGAAAGCAAAAAAAAAAATATATGTAACGAACATAATATAATTTCGAATTTTCGGACTAAAACGTGTGCGTCGGTAATGTCCCCCCTCCCCGGGATCTTTGAGTCAAAATCCAATTTCAATTAGAAATATATATATAAAAAAAAAATAAAAATACTTACCGTTTACTATATCATATTAATTAATAATTGATTCGATTGTTTATGTAGTGTTAAACAAATAATTGTAAAAGTTATTTGTAATTATAAAAATACTAATTTCAGACTTTTGGATAAACATTTTTTACATTTTGTTTTATTAAAAGATTTTCTAACTTCTTAAATACAGTTGTGCAGTAGTCTATACTATGCTTGAATGACTCAATAAAGGCGTTTATCGAGCAGACATTATAGCTTATTGAACTGTTTTTTACCGGCCGTTTATGCAACCGCACATAAGCGATTGAAATTTTACTGAGTTTTTATTATTTCATTTACCGTATATTTTTTAACGCAAATTTTTCCATATTAAAAAAAAACCTAAAAACGCGTATATATTAAATTAGTTAAAAGGCGCGAATTGTGTTTTGATATTTTCCTTTTGGATTATACAAATCTCCGAGAGATTTTTACCACCAATACAATGCTATCTCCATCTTGAACCTATTGGTTTTTCATCCATTCAAGACCAGATGCCTTAGATCCTCTCCAATCATATCGATTCGTCTTTTTCTAGGTCCACCACGGAATATATTTCCTAAAGGTTTCCCTCGTGTGACCTTTTTCTCTTTTCATCAAATGCCCCAGCCACTCGAGCCGTTCTTCGTTTTATCAAAAAAGGGCTACGGATATATTTTTTTTATCGAAAGTCTTTTTCGGCTTCCTTTCTGTCTAACGAGTCGTTGTTCGAGCGTCACAGCCGTATGGAAATGTCAGTATTTTTATCGCTGTACGATCAAATTTTGGTTTTTCTATAGAGAGTGGCTTGGATCGAAAACGTATATTTATTCGTGTTCTATTATCGCGCGGTACACTTTTTCGGAGGATTAATTCTGTTTTTTTTTTCTTAAAAAAAAAAAAAATGATTCGATATCGCGAAATCAATTATTTTCGCTTTTTCATTTTCGTCCCTCGTTTTTTATAACGCCGTATTACGACGAATCGTTCAATCGGGATAATATTGGTAGAGTTAACAATGCGAAAAAATAAACTTTTGGAAAATAATAAAAGAATACTAATAAATCAGTTTAGTAAATCGCGTAAGCGAAAACTTCCGTTAATTTTAATTCAATTTCGTTATTCGTCGTATTTTATAATATTTTACGTCAACAATATTAATTCCTGAGTTATATAATACACTGGGAACCGTTCCTGTACACCACAACGACGTTTAAATATACTTTTTCCCCCGCATAATTTATTCGGTCGTTAACGCGTTCGTTTTTTATTCATCGCGTGTATAATTATTATAATTTTGTCGTTTTCTTTTTTTTTCTCGAATAATAAATACTTTCGAAAACGTGAATAACGTTATAATTTCATCAAATCGTTTCGAAACAAATATATACTCGTATATAAACAATATAAGCGCTCGATGCCATTTATATTTTTCGTCACTAGTATTTATTGCGCATTGGTCAGTTTATAACGCTGTAATGTCAACATTTTTACTATTCATAGGAAAGAAGTTACGACAAATGTTTTATAAATCTCACAAAATCCAATGCGTTGTGAAGATATGCAAGATTTGCACGATTTGCGATATAATTGTTATTTATTCATTTTAAATAAAACGTTCATTTAAAATCGGTTATTAATTTTAATGGTTTAATACGGTATAGTTGCCGTGCTCACAATTGGCCGAATGAAACCCGAATAAGAATAGTTATATCTCACTGAACTATCCAATAAAAACAGACGTTTTGAATTTGTATTATACTTATAGTACTCATTTTTTACTCGACGTGTAATTTATTACCGATTGATTTACGTATACTATGCGAGACACGGTTAATGAATAAATAAGAAAGGAATACGTTGGATGCTCTAGAAACTTGCATTAAAAAGGTGTGCAGAGTATAAGTTGGAATTATAGAAGGACAAATGAAGGTATCTCAAAGACGATGGAAGAAAAACGAATACTAATAGATAATCCAAAAAAAAAAAAAGAATGAATTGATGACGAATTACGCGGGTTTAGGATAACTAAGGAACGAAAAATGGTATATTTGTTATCGAGAGCAAACTTCAAAAAATAAAGAATGCATTTCTTATACAGAGAGCTCAGAGACGCATGGAAAACGACAGGGAAACATGCGGAGAGAGCGTTGTTGCGAATAAATCAATGTTATAAATCAATCTTTGAATTGAGAAAAAAAAGAAAGAAATCGTTTATAGCGGAGAACGAAGAAACTTCCACGTTTTATTTTGAACCCCCTCGGAGAGAAACAGAATGTACATCATTATGTAGGTATATAATAATAATATATTCGTCGTATTATTATAATATTTATCAAACATGGTCGGTATAATGTATACGCACACACACACACACACACATATATATATATATATCGTTAAACTGCGTTAAAAAAATAAAATAAAATGTGAAAATTTGCAAAATCCGATGTGTATACGCTGTGCGATGTTGACAAAAGCGCATTTATTATTCATTCGAAATGGCAGCCGACAGGAGCTGTGTAAACGACGACGGTTTCAGTTGATTTTTCGGTCTGAGAAAATCAAATCCACCTGAACAGGCACACAATACCGTGTGAAATTTCTCGATGATGAGAGACGAACGGAATGGAGAAATGAACGACAATCGACGACGGAAGAAATGGAATTTTGCTATACACAAAAGTGACGACGGTATTGCTAACAAGCTGTGCGTGTACCATCTCTCGACAGAAACATCTAATGAACGAGAAAAAAAACACACACACACAGAATTTGCTATACCTCGTCTTAGTACCATAAATAAATAATAAATATAAAAGGCGATTGTGTTTTCTCTTTTCATCATCATCATCATCATCATCATTATATCTCGGGGAATTTAAATAATTTTCGGTTTCGAATGTTGTCTCATGGTACAAAATCTTTAAAGGTTTTAAACGTTTTTCGATTTTTTTGGATTACAGCTCTTTAATATCGAATATTTAGAAAATTATATTACGATTTCGAATATAATATTTTTTATCGATTTCTAAAAAAAAAAAAAATCACTTAATTTCAAACGGGTATACACTAAACATGGGGTTTCCAGATTAGAGGGCTGAATAAAAAAAAAAAGAAAATTAAAATGATCTTAGGAGAATCTTTTGAATAAATACAAAAATGAAAAAATAATTTTATATTATTTTTACGAACGATTCAAAATTCACACGCGTAATAATATAATAATAACGTATTTTAATACTTTTTTTTTCTTTACGCTAGTCGGTATTTTTTTTTTTTCGAGTAACGACAATAGTATATTATGAAATCGACGGATTTCCGTATATTATTTTTATGTACCATCATAATATTATCAGCGTTTATAAGAAGATTTCGCACGAATTGAAAACAGCGTATGTGTGAATCAACAGACCATTATAACGGATATTTTTCCAAATGGATTCTATCTCGGACTCCACTGTAATCCCGTTTGAAATTACAATATTACACTCAATTATATGATATAAAATCAATCGTTTTTCGTCATCTCGAATGGGTGCACAGAAATAACGTTTTTATTACGGTATAAGTGAGAGCGGAAAATCGCGATATTTTATCGGAAACTCGGTGAAGCCGTGACGAACCACCACGGGAGAAGAGAAGTCGAAAATTCGACGAGCCGAATACGGGCGTTAAAAACGTATATTTGTTACAGGCGATAATGCACACCAGTTGAGGATAGAAGTAGTGAAAAATAAACTTTGTTGACGGGGTTTAAACGGGGGCGAAAAAATAAATTCTATCAAATATAAAAATGTATGAAAGAATTACGAGCGTTCTGCCGAATTACGTATTTCGAGCGTCCAAATTATTATTCAATTGTACATTTTTTTTTTTTTGTGTTTTCGTAAGATTATTCGCCGTCGTACGACCCCGCGCGAATCGATTATTATTAATAATAATAATAATAATAATAATAATAATAATAATAATAATAATAATAATAATAATGATAATGATAATAATGATAATGATAATAATGAACGCGGCAAATTATAATATTCGTCGTCGTTATATTGGCGGAATAATCTATGAGAAAATAAAATAAACCTCTCGTCCGGGCATTACGGAGACGGGATTTCGGCGGTGTGCTTGCGCCGCATAAGGTTTGCGCCGCACGTGGAATGGGCGATACGCGGCACACCACAGATGACGAGAACGCGGCGTACACCACCGGCACGAGTAGAATTCCAAATCCTCTTAAAACGCGAGCGCGCGCGCGCGCACACACACACACTATTGTGGCTTGAGTCTCTTTGTACGACCTCTGTGGTTACTGTGTGCGCGCTGGCTAATATTAGAAGCTGAAATACAGTAAGGGGCGCCGCGACGGCTTAAAACGTTATTACCGGTAATTGGTTCGGACGCGTTTCGGTAACATTGGCCGAAATAAGATACTCTCCGTCCGTACTCGCCGACGGCGTATTTTCGGGTCACGTAATTAAGATTACGTTACATCTGAAAATTTTATTGCTCACGTCGTACGACACACACACACGCGCTTAATTCGCTTATGAATAATATTGCGGAGCGGTGGACGCCGCGGCACGCGGATTCGACAAAATCCTCATTCCGGCTTTTACGACGAACTCGGGGCGATCCGTTTAACCCGCGTGTAATCCGACGGTAGTTCGTGCGAAAAGACGACACAGGCGATTGCGGGGCGGGGGGGGGGATACGATAATCGCGTGACAACTGTTACGGATCCGAGAGCAGGGGTGCGGGGCCGCAATAGCGTTTTCCGAACGAATCGAAAAAAATTCTTTTCACTGACCTATCCACCCCCTCCCCCCAGCCCGGTCCCAGTCGAGACATTTCCACGTGAAGAAAAAAAAATAAAAAAAAAGAAATAAAAACGCGCCGCGCGTCTCCGGAGATCCACGACGAAAGCGCATGCTTTCACGGAAGGCGACCGAACCGGAAAAAAATAAATAATAATTGACACGCGACGCGGAACGCGCTTGCGCGTTTTCGCGAACAACTTTTCCGTATCGGAACGAAATACCGAAATATTTTACGGGTACTCGTTATCGTAAATATATATACGTATTATCGGTGATTTTCGCCACGCGTATACTGTAACGAAGACGTCGTTATTATTTTTCGCCGATTTCATACCGTAGTAATTAATACATACACGTCTCTCTATTTCGATCGACCAGTTTCCGTGTTGTACACGAATTTCGTGGTAATGAAAAACGACCGAGTCTCCTGTCCATATATAAAGGGAGTCGGCCCACTGATAATTCCAACGCTCTCTCGTTGTGTCTCGTCTTCGCACCAAAACCCGGCCGGACAGACTTGGCCAACATTACAATAACGAGAACAATTTTTACCGTACATAAAAATTGCACTCAATCAATTACTCGTATTTCTGACACTGGGCCCAACAACACAAGGGGGGACTCGATCGTTGCCATCAGGTCGGGCGAATCTTTCTTGAACGCGTGGCCACAGTTCGTCGCGCCGCACGCACGGAACACGCGGGACAGTCGGAATGTCCTCCTGATGGTGTTCGACAGTGCGAAAACTCGCATTATTATTTCAAGACAAATATTTGAAACGGAACATAATTGTCGCGCAATAATTGAATGTTGAAAACGTACAAAATGTGTATAACGGCGTGGCTTGGACTACGCGATAGAACACCGATGACACCGCAGCAACCGCGACCAACGGCAATTTACACTTTACCACGCGTAATTATAATGTTCATCTGTCCTGCGATATTATTGTCAAGTGATATCATTTCCAGTGTGTGGTTATTGTCGAGTACTGTGTATCGGTATGGTCAAATAATCGGATAATAATAATAATAATAATAATAATAACGGAAAAAAAAATCAAAACTATTGTATTTTACGTGTACGATAACGATTTGCCTATCGCGCGGTCGTACACGCACAATAAAAACCGTACGCATATACGATAATTATTATTGTACGTCCGAGAAAAATCGCTTCGAGGAATCGATGAGACGATGTCGCGCATTTTCGTGACCAAATAACGTTAATCCGACGTCTCTATAAACGGCTTATAGTCATCGTCGTCGTCGCGAGTGATGCGACAATCCCCGGCAATTACTCGCGCGAGCCAATTACGAGCAACGAGACTATTAAATCAGAGCCATTAAGGCAATTTTGATTGTCGGTTATTACGTCTGAGCGATTTCACTGCGAGAATAATAAAGACGCGTTCTTTAGCACTTTTGATCGTGGCAACAGACGTTTATTATACAAAACGGTACGCCGAGCCGAAAAGCGGCACTTCGTTTCGTTTCGTTGTTCACGGGCGAAAAGTCCTGGACTCGGGACGGGAATGCGGTTTTTTTTTTATTATCGACTAAAAGTATACCTTAATTTACTCCAGTACTCGGACAAATATCAATCGAAAATTTAAACACATTTTTTTTTTTGTACATAATATATTGGTGTACGATTGACCGACGGTCTTCGTGCGTTTTCTTCAAAATATTGAATCATGTTCAAACTCATCTCGTGACGAAAAAGAAAACGATTTACGTATAGTAATTAAATAACAATCAAAATTTTCCAAATACTATTTAGAGCCGCAGCATCTATATTGTGATACGTTATTAGCGTTGTTCGTGCAGACGGTGGATACGCCGAAACGCGGAATTATACAACGCAAAAGTTATATACACCGCGTTATCACAATGCGCGTTTGTTACACGACTTCACAAATTGAAAACAAAATCGGTCGAAAAGTATTTAAAAAAATAAAATAAGAATTTCGCAAGTTCGTATTGTCACATTATTATTATTATTATTATGACGACGCGATAACCTCTGCGCGTTCAATACGCAGTCAGCCGGTGAACATTGTTATAGCAGCACTTCACGTGACTTCAGTCTGATGATAAGGGAGTACGTGGGCTCAGTCATCTGGAAAACACTATTAATCGGATCGCCGAATGTTGAACTCTACTGAATTGCAGTGCTCCATCACCAATAACAATAATAATAATAATAATAATAATAATAATAATAATAATAATAATAATAATAATAATAATAATAATAACAATAATAATAATAACAATAATAATAATAATAATAATAATAATAATAATAATAATAATAATAATAATCACAATAATGGATGTACGTAGAGGAGCCCTGCAATCGCCCGCGTGTTTGTAGATGCAGGGATCCAATAATATATTATTGTGTATTAGTGTTCCTTATATATTGGAAATATATATATTTTTTTCCGATCTTATCCCTTAAATTTGTGTAAAAAAAAACGAGTTACAAATTTTTTTTTCGGCACAATCCGTTAAGCCGCGACGACGTAATAATATTAATTTTCAATACTCGTATACGTTTACAAAAATGGTAGACAAAGAATAGAGTGTAAATTGATACGATCGAATTTCAAATTTCAAATTCGGTACTGCTTAACTTTGATGGGGATTTTCCTGACGTTTTTCGTAGTTCGCATTTTTGTTTCATACCTTTACATAGACACAAATGAGACTGGAAAAAAAAAGATATCAAGATTGAAAAAATAATTGACGTCCCAGTGAACTCGATATATTCGCAGCGATTACAAAGATGGTTTTATGAATATCGTTGAAACGTTCGATTGCATTTATCTCGAAAATCGTCGTTTTCTCGTAATAATAATTTTATTTCGTTGAAATGTCGCAAAACGGTTTTATATTGTGTAGTTCTGGGGGATAATCCACTCGACACACAAACGCGACTTACTGCTCGACATAAACGTACAAACAGTGAGAATTTATAGGGATGAAAGATATTGCGTTTTATGAAACGTATATTAATACTAATATTGAAACGATGGTATTGTGAGAAGTAAATAATAATACATACGTCTCGCGCAACGTCAAAACTCGCGTTCGAATTGCCCGTACGAAACGTGGTTTTGAAAAAGTGCGTTATCGAACACTTTAAACTATTTATTATACTTCTGGCGAACAAACGTCAGTGTTCGAATCCGTGGCTATGTTTTGCAGCGCAGTCGTCCGCAATAATCATACGCACATATATAGGCGAACGAAAAACGTGAGAGGACCGAATATTCTTTAATAACTTCCACCATTACGTATTAAGTGTGGCTTATATTGTATAAATATATATATTATATGGGTTTATGGACCAAAAATTAATCTTGAACGACTTATATACGATTACTATTGCAGTGTACCCGGGAATTTTATACACGCCGATAATTTCACGAATTATTTTGAGCCGAGTACACGGCTGTAGGATGTAATGATTATATTGGCCCCGGGGTTGTGTAATATTCGGGACCGCGTGTATATACACGGCGATTCAATAGTCTTCGTCCGATTTCAATAATTCGTATTTATTTATTGAAAAAAAACCCGAAGCGTGTACAGCGGTGGTCGGATGAAATAAGAAAATATCTTTCTTGAAACAATCGGGTATTAATATCATAGACTCTACACCTCCATTGGTCGTCCGAGGTATATGGTTTACACGTTTATACCGCATTCGAATACTTCACAAACGAACGATGACTATTGTAGTCGAAGGCCTAGTGGCCATTTGAGGGAGAAAGGGACGGGCGGCGAATTTAAAAAAAAAATGTTATTAAACACTTTAGAAAAGTAACTGTGTTAATTTTTACTCATATTTTTTTCATTTACCGAGAACATATAAACAAACTATCATTTGATTATTGCGATGTACGTGGTGCCTGTTTTTGAATTTTCATCCGTCGGAATCGGACGAACGCGACGTATAATTCGGTCTTCGAATGTGTGCGCGCTTGTCGCAGCGGTAGCAAAGACGTTTATATTATTATAACGTCGAGAGGCGAAACTCATTAAAAACGACGAATATACCTGTATTAACGATAAAAATTGGTGTTACCACAACGAAAACACTTCGTTGAACTACGTGTAAAAAGTAAGAAAAAAAAAACAAGTCATTTATTAGATCTTAAAGCACTATAAAGATGTGATATCATAAATAAATGCTGTGTAAATTGAATTTCGAGTACGCTTATTTCGTTTCAATAATCTATTCACTCGACGAGGAATTATTTATTATTTGTGTGACACAAAGTTGATTGAATGGCGTAAGGACTCCGTACTAAATTAAAAAAATTATAATGGACATTTCTATATACGTATCAAAACAATGGACTTCCAGGTGCGTCTACACTGCGCTCCGTCAAACGGAATTATCGTTATGACTGAGGGAACAATAAAATCCGTAAGATTAAATTTTCTGCCGGGTGTAACTGTGTTTTCCTCAATACGAACCGTAAAATTTCTTATGAAAACCGCGCAGAAAACTAACGTCTTCGGAGTGAACGTGTTCGTTTCGATTGCGTGCAGTGTTGGTTTTAAACACCGTATAACACTGTGACGAGCTTTTCACTCGGATGGAATGTAATGTTTCGTTAGAAACGACGAATGTTCCGTCTTCTTCTTGTTTCTCGGGAATTAAATCGATACAAATCGGCCGTAGATCGTTTCACAAGACACTTGAACGTCAGCGGAGAAAATCGAAATAAATCCGATCGGCCTTACGTATATTGCTCCGACACATCGTATCGTCAATCGGACGAATACTTTCGAATCACACACGTGTGACAATAAGACGAATATGATAATAATAATTGCAGTTGGAAAACGGTACCGTACAAGCGAACGTCGAGGGATTATAGTGTACGTTTTCGGGAGACGCGGTAAAAATCTCGCGCCGGGTTAATCGGATCGGGGGGGAGAGAAGAAGAGTGGCAAACAGCAGCCCGTCGGTTTAATTATCGGCCGATTTCTTTTTTCTTGTGGGGGAACCGTTTTCTCTTGGGAAATATTTCCGACACGAGAAAAGCGACTCGTACGCAGTCTTCTTTCTCGGCGGCTGGTTCGTTGGCGATGCGACGTTTGGGGAGGAGTGGAAGAAGAAAAATAAAAAAAAGAGCAAAAAGACATAATCAACCACCTTTCCTCCGTTGTTGTGTTACAGCTCTATTAAAAATAATGGAAAGAATATTTCCCGAACGACTAATTCCTTTCTATACACACACACACATATATACATCGACCAGCCCTCCTCGTACTCGATGCCGCCGCCGCCGCCACCACTCGTTTCGTCTATAGGACACCGATCTCGTCAAAAACCGAGAGGTTCTTTTTATAACGTATATTTTTGTATTTTTTTTTCTTCTTCTTCTTCTTCTTATTCTTACCGTCCTTCGAATTTAACGAGATTTGATCGTCGGATTTTTCTTTTCACCCCACCCCCCCCCTCCCCACCATACTCCCGCTCGCCGTCATCGATCGTAACGTTGCGCGCGAAACGCTACCCGCGATATCCCGGCGGAAAATTAATTTTCTCCGTCGTCTCCTGCTCACAACCGCGCCTGCAGAGGAGCGGCTCTCGAGCTGAAAAACGCGACGGGACGCGCGATTTTACTTCTTTGATGTGTATATACGTGCATATTATAATATAATATAAGCGGCCTCGTAATTAGACTCTCTCTCTCTCTCACATTCTCTCTCGACGATTTCTGTGCGGCAAAATCTATAAATACGTATATATATATATATATCAGACTTTAATCATATTTACATATATTTCCTACCGTCGTCGGCGGCGCAATTATCCCTAAATCATTGGAGAGCAGATTCTTTTTTAGTTTTCCTCCTCCCATCCAGGTTCGTTAAAATCGAGTGGGTGGTAATGGGCGAGTTCCTCTCGTTATCGTATTGTATACACAATTTAAAAAAAAAAAAAGAAAAATCCCATAATTAACAATTTATTAAATTCTCGATTCGTTTATGTTCCTTAATATTAATATATATAGAAAGAAAGTTATAACTAACGAATTGCGCGTGAGTACGATTTTTGAAATACATACATCTGTAATAATCGCATATTTTATTGAATAAAGATTTATTATACAACGATTTATTATCACTTTATACAGAACACCTAAATAGACATTGAATTTTAATGAAAGAAAAGTTTTTCATGAATTATTGTAATTAACGAACGGATAGGCCATATTATAATGCGACACGAAGGATTATTAAAACTGATTATAGAAGGATAGAACCATAGGCGAAGACGACCAAGACTAGAATACGCGTGACGAATAATAAACGACCAAGGATGTGGACTCTCATATGTAGAAACGAAAAGGAAAGCAGAAGAAAATAGTGAAGAATGGAAGATGGCTGCGAATCGATCCACGGATTGAAACCGTACAGAGAGAGAGAGAGAGATAGTAATTATTGTCGTTAGTAGAAGTGTTTTTGCATTTTGGGCCTATAATAACCCGTACTCCACTGTCATAGCCTCGTATACGTGTATAAAGGACGATTTTGAAGATTATTCACAAATTATTTTACATTCCCAGTGGATTTACAATGATGACAATTTTTTTTTTCTATGGATATAAATTTTTTGAATAGAAGGAGTGCTCCGATCGCTTTAGCGTTTAATACGACTTCGGCAACGTTGAATTTTGTCTAGTTAATACTTTGGAGAACCCGTTTTTCGACTTTTTCCAGTATAGTCGACAGATAAATCACATAAAAACGGTAAGAACGCGATGTATTGAGAGTTTTCGACGAATGTTCATGTCATTTTAGAATATCAACTAAAAAATCGTCTTCCAATAATTAACTGACAGCGTGAATTACATATTAGAATCGTTTTTCGGCGACACGTAGTGCCATTGTCGGTTTGGAAATTCGTAAATAATAATAAAATCCCTAAGCGATTCACTCGTATAAGCGAGGTACGCGGGGTATCGACACTCACAATTTATCCAATTATTTTTTTTTCATTATTATTTATGAACGAGTTATTAAAACAAAATAACGGATTTGTCGACATCAAAATCGTTGGAATATTATGGAATACGATACCGTTAGTAGTGCGGCCCCCCCCCCACCCCCCGTTGTACGTGATCCGATTGTTTATTATTTGCAAGTGTTATTAAACGTAACACTTTCGAATAACGAACAATCGTATTACGTACATCGGATTTTATTGATTTTTTTTGTTTTTTCGATCCGAAACGATTTATATCCGACAGACACAGGTCGCGAAGACCGTTTTATCGTCGATCCGTTTTTTTTTTTTTTTTGTCTTTCTTAATACATAAATAATGTTATTCGAACGATTTCGGCGTCGAAATTTCCGCAGATTTCCGCGTCGGCGAAATATCTACGGATATATCAAAAAAAAAAAAAAAAAAAAACCGTCGAGTTTCAGGCGTTCGCGAATGGTTTACCGCGTTCGTTACAACAAAAATATGTCGATTCGCACAACGATTCGGACAAGCAGGTGCCGTTCGGCTGTTGTGAAACTATATAACACGCGAGTGACAGTGTGTGTGCGCGTACGACGTTCTCAGCGTGTGCAGCTGACTGTTTTTTTTTTTTTTTATGTCCGTAAGAGGGAACAAAAAAATAGAAGAAGAAGAAGAAGAAAAAAAGAACTGCACACGGTTTTTCGACAGTCTTTTTGTTAACGTCCGCCGCACTCCATCCTTTTATATACGACTGCACGAACGTAACCCGGTACTCGTTCACTAACACCGCCCCTCATTATCTACGCTACCTCCCGTCGTCGTTTTTTTTCTTTCCTTTTTTGATACGACAATAAAA
Source organism: Chaetogeoica ovagalla (assembly GCA_032441825.1). Classification (NCBI taxonomy): domain Eukaryota; kingdom Metazoa; phylum Arthropoda; class Insecta; order Hemiptera; family Aphididae; genus Chaetogeoica; species Chaetogeoica ovagalla. The sequence continues at coordinate 1,299,182 of CM063738.1, read as the reverse complement.
TTGTTCGGGCACACGCGCTGCCGCCAAGCGGGCGAACGCGAAAATTCGCCGCGTTTCCTAATGAAGGATTCCCTTCGTTTTTTTTATTATTTTCATTTGTTTTTTTTTTTTACACACTCCAGCTGTGCTCTCCCCAAATACGTACACGTGTTGTACAGTAGAAACACAACACACACACACACACATATTATTATTATTATTATACACAATATAAATAATATTTTATTCCTTTTTCTCTAATACAGAGTAGCCCGTTCTGTTCGTTTCCACGTAGGTTTTCGCATTTGAAACTCGCATTTTTTTTTTTTGTTTTTACTCGTTTCCATCGGTTTTGCGACGTAAATCAACAGTTTTCCGCTACACGCGATACTCGGTAAGTTTTCGAAAAACAAGTTTCACACGCGCAGATTTTTTTTTTTTTTTTTTTTTACAGACTTAAAACCTACGGATGAAATTGGTGCGGTATAAGAATTTCGCGTTCGTGTAAAATAGTGCGCGGTTCGTTGAATCTCGCTGTTACACGCGAAAGATAAAACTCGTATATAACGTTTGAAACGAGGAGGAACAAAACAAAAAAATTAACCAATTCGATATCAGACTTTTGTTTTTTGTTTTTTTTTTTTCCGTCGAGTTTAATCGCCAGAAATCCAAAGCCAGAAATTCATATAAGTGCTAACGCGGTAAAATTCATAATCGGTATAGGAAAATTTCTCACGTTAAAATGTCTTTATTTTTTTATCGATTAGTTTCGATGTTTAAAAAGTAGCTTTGTCAAAAAAAAAAATTTAAATTTTTCAATGAGATATGAAAAGAAATATCAAATGAACGTCTTAAAATATTTTTGAAAAGTGCGATAAATTGAAATCGATTACGTTTTCACGTTTTAAATTTATATACTAGTCTTCCGTGAATCATTCAACGCCAGACACATAATATGTAGAAAAACGTAAAAAAAACAAGTACAAATAAAAAATTTCGCCGCATTAAATTTTAAAATGATATCATTTTCGCTATAAAATAATTTATCGAGTTAAGAACCGCATAAAAAAAAAAAATTCTATTTTTTTTTTAAATTAACTCTATTACGATTTTTTTTTTTTATTTTTACTATTTAACGTTAATAGCCGTGCGAGGCGATAATTCGGTGGCGTCTCTCGCATCTCCGAACGTCAAACTACAATAATACGGAATAATGAAAAAACGACTTTCGACTACGCCGTATCCGCCGCGTCGAAACGCACTCGTTCGTATAAATATCTCCGTGTCATATTTACATTTTCACGCGTCGAATTCATAATTAATTCCACGAAATGATTACGTATTCTTCGTTAAGCCTTCGCTTTTCGCCGCTGTTGTGTTCGTCCGAACGAACACAAAGTCTCTAAATAAATCTCGCCCGTACGCGTAAAACAAAGCGGGGGAAAAAAAAACATTAGTCCCCGTACGTTTTATAGGCTTTAATTCGTATTAAAACTTTTTTCTGTTGTTTTTTTTTTTTTTTTTTTTAAGAACATAAATTCATTATTCGAGAGAGATACATTATAGCCGCGTCGCGGCGTGTACTACGCGTAGTATTTAAAAAACAAAAAAAAAATAAATCTGCCGCTGTAACAGTCCTCCGCGTGTTATCACGCGAAACATTAAGCCCCGGTAACCACCAAAACTTTCCGTTAATATTACGGTTATTACGTTTTTAAATAGTAATAAAGAAAAAAAAAGAAAAAAAGATGTAAAAAGAAAAAAAAAGCGCGCTCGCTAATTATTCCGGAAGCTTTTGAAATCGCCGCCGCCGCCGCAGACTCCGGCCGTTTAGCGCGTCTCTCGCGTTAATAATAATATATAATATTATGACTATTTATACGGGGCGTAATAACTTTATTAATACGCGCGCGGTTACGGTAAAATGTGACATTATTAACGGAGTGTATAATAATAATACACTGTGTACGATAATATGAGCAGCGCGGAAAACGGGATACGGTCTTTCGGTGTTCTCAAACGGCGCGACGGGTCAGAGCAAAACGTACATGCATATATAATATGTAAATCGTATAAAATGCAAATGCTCGGCGGGATTGGACGGAATCCGAGACGCGGTGGTCCGAGTGTATAATATGCATCATGAGCAGTGGTTCCCGAAATCTATCGGACAAACTGTTCGCGCGCCGCGGTAATTGATCGTTGATCATCATCAGCCCGGGGGAAAAGAATAATTCTCGATTCGATTTGTTAATTCGATTCGTCCGAATGAAAACAGAAAATAAGAATATACTTTAAATTTAATCCGGTTTTGTCCTCGCGCCGTTTCAACAGCTCGGATTTTCGCTGTGGAGGTGCTAATGCGCTGGCTCGCTCGCATCGTAACCGCCAACGATTCACCATACTTCATTCACAGATAAAACAGTTTATTTATTAACGCTTCTTTTTTTTACATTACAAACATAAGAGTTGTTACACGGACAGATTAAAAACACGTTTCCCCCGATAGTTTTTGCACGATCGGACAACTAGGGGAATTACGATTTTATTCGTTTGGACGTCTGTTCGGAATGCGGCCGATACTTTACGCAAAAGACGCACGTTACTCACTTTTCGATTTGCGCGACTAAATTTCTGAACGAATCGCAACAAACTCCAGTCGCGTTACTCTGAACGGACCGACCAAAAATTGAAAATTATAAAACAACGAGTCGCATTTATGAAAGGTTTGAGAACCGTTGGCATTTCAATGTTGAAAACGAACCATCGCGTTTTCACTGTTTCTCGTTACTATTTGCGCATAAATGTATAATGAACGGACCCGGCGGCATATCAACTCGACGTTAGCCGACAATTGATAAGGGTTAACAACCCTATATATACGTTAATATGTTGTACGGAATATGCGGTGGAATGTCAAAATGGAAATTACAAAATTATTAATTAAATATTTATTTGCGTACGGGAAAATATGGAAATCGAACGGGAAAAGAGCTTACTCCGCTCGTGTGTATTATTATGGTTACGTAGGAGAAAGAGGTGATTTTTAAAAACGTTAAATTACATACGCATTAATAAAGCGATATTTTTTGTTTTTCATTATCGTTTTGTAAATTGTGCGAATCCAAATTAATAAATTGAAAAAAAAAAAAATTATTATAATTCGAATAAACCTATTTAATTTTACACTTACAATGTGTTCATGTATTAAACAATAACGATTTTTGTGTATTTATTTAAACGTATGATTAAACATTTTATCGGTTTACAATAAAATCTTCATATTATTTCGGTGGATTCTATATTTCATACTTAAAAAAAAAAAAAATCTAAACAATAAATGTAACGATTAATTATTCGAAATTATTTACTAGCAGCAGCTATCATTTATTTTTTAAATATTGGCCATATATTTTTTTTCTCTTTTAAAAACCTTTCGGGCGCCTCTCGACTCCGTTGAAATACGTGTAAAAAAAAATAGCCTTAGGATTTCTCAAGTTTAGAAGCCTCATATCGTTGTTGGCCGATGATCAAGGTTCTGAAATGATTTCTGGCTTTTTCGTTGTTATTTTATCTCTTCAATTTACTGATTGAATGGAGAACAAGTTTAAACTATTATCAAAACGATTTAAAAACGTACAAAATGCTTTGAAAATTGGTTGAAAATGTTTTTTTTTTTTTAAATCCATACGACGAGATAACGGTAGTATGTTGTTTTTCCGTACCTAAATCTAACAAAATGTTAATTGAATATCCGCGTGGAACGCTCGGCGTGTTCTTACAGAATTCACATTGCGTATAGGCGACAAAAACGGGGTTTATTTCTTCGACACATGACTGAGCGTACGAAACTTGTTTACGAAACTCTGTGACATTATAAAAACACACGCGCGCATCGCGATATTCTACACTCACGCATTTACACGCGTACTTGCGCCCTTTAAGACAATGGCGACATTCTAAATAGAAAGTAAGAACCATATTTTCACTATAATAGTGATAGAATTACACGATGATGAAAAATATTCGAGGGAGATTTCGACGTTTTAACGCATTCGTTTGAAATCCGAGTGTTTTTGGACTGTACCGTGTTCGGCATTGAACTATTATGATTGACGAACGGGTTCATAGGAATACGCGCGGACGGCGCGTGTGCGGAACGTGCAGTGGACCGTGGTCGATAAGTAATAATTATGTTTAATCAAGGGACGTTGGTAGTCGGGGATGAGGGGGAGGGGAGAAGAGAAGAAAGGGACAGTGTTCTGTAGAGATGATGAAATCGGGTGAAAACGTCCGGACAATCGTTTCAGAGAGGACAGAGAGAGAGAAAAAAATTTTTTATATCTCGTTTACACACGCGCACAGTGTAGTAGGAACATAGTGTAGTGTAGAAGAGGGGAAGTAGGAGATCGTGGACGGGGAGCGGAGAGTGGAGAAAATGCGAGTCGGACGGAGATAATATGTCGGAATGGGGTCGTGTTGCATAAGGAGATTGTCATTCGGACAGGTCGACCCCAATTATCGAGAGCACTGAAAAGCCCGGCGTACGCTAAAACGATATTGCACAACCCTATCGGAGCGCGCGTACACAATAATTAAACTTGCATTGTTTATAAGATTACGTGTCGTAACCCTCGCCGTCCGGCTGCTGGATGCTGCGGCGTAATTCGCGTTTATTCCCGAGAATCCGTTCGGCAATGGCTTGGAGTGTAATAGATTGTTGTGTGCATTTACGTTATGAGATCGACCGAAACACTGCAGACGTTGTACTGGATAGGGACTCGGACCGAATTTCGATTTCCTCCCTCTTCGTTAAACGCTTTTGCGTCGGCGTTTACGAGAAAACTTCACTCTGTCCCCGTGTAACGCGTAAAACATATTAAAAAAAAAAAATTACAATCGAGAATTCGGTAATGGATGTACAGCAGCATCAGAATTTCTTCTACGATCGCCCGAAACGATGCGTGATCCTCCATTTTGAAACCGAGCAGCGGAAACGACGATCCAGCGGATTATTTGTCTCGGGACGAGACGAAAACGGGAAAAGCCAAAGGCGAAGCGACGTCAAGGTAAATCGTTTTCATTATCTGACCAAAAAGTTATTGTTCATCGTGAATGCTACGCGTGCCAGCGAGGCGAACAAATGGGTATTTTACTCGGCAGATTCAAAACGGTTGCGCGACGCAGCGAGAAGGAAACTGTCTGATTTGTAATGACAACGTGTCCATTCCTCGCGCGACTCGTCCGGCAATTTTTTTTATGACACGACTCGACTTTGCCGGCTCCCGTACAGCTCTGACGTGCAGTAGCAGCTTCGCGTCATTTTTCTCTCATACCGTTTCAACTTGTTTTTTTCAAGTAAATGCGCGTTTATTACACGCATTCTCTTTTAGCCTGCACAGCCGTCACATTCAAATGATTATAGGTGGACCGCGCTATACAGTTATCGGGACGAATTGTTTTTTTTTTCTTATGGTATGTAGACGATTTTCGGTCAAAGGAGTCCATGCCTAAACGTACGTACGGGGCCGGCGAGATGATGGGTCCACGAATCCCTGGGGCTCGTGAACTTTTAAAACAAAATTTATGATAATTTGCCACAGGCATTTGCTATGCAAAAATGAAAGAAGATTATTAGAGTCTGTATGCAGTCAGACGGGTGTTCGGAATCTCTACGAATCGTAAAACGTGTAAATCAATGGCAAAAGTTTCTTTTGCACAATTCATAATAAAAGAATATTTCCTATAATGAAGAACATTACGGGATATATCGATTAATTTTTTGTGTTTTCGACATTTTGTGTTGCGGTGGCGGAAATATAATAATATAACGACGAGGGAACACTAATTGGAATTTTACTTTAAAAATACCTTCAACCGTTCATCGTTTATGATTATGAGTTTATGACGTTCATGTATCGGGTTCGACACTGCAGTGTCGCGTGCCATGTAGTGATGTTGACGTACTGAGTGTATTTTATTTCGTTATATTATAACTGATTTTCAGCGCGCTCCTGTGACTTCGGTTGACATCGAACGTTCTTTCTAGTACATATAGAAACATTTTAACGGACCGTCGTACTAACACAACACCAGGGTACACGAAACAAAACAGTTTGTCAACCGTTTTCAAAAATGTCGCTTTTCAAGCTGTATTATTTTTTATTATATACCTAGTTATATCAGCTTCTTTTTTATTTTGTACTTTATTCTTTTGCATACAAGAGCATATTTTTAATTTAAGACAATATGTTAATATAAAAGCAACTTTTTCGCATATTTCATAACGATTTTTAAAGAATATTTTGAATTTTTTAACAGAATATTAGCATTTTGTATTGGTTATTAGGTTATGAGGACATTATTCCGGTCTCTAAACATTATTATTGTAACGTGGAAATAATTTTCGATTCTGAAGTATTATGGTGTGTATAACATTGCCGAATAAGCATATGTATGTATAGGATCCGGAATTGTTCAACACCGAGTCGGACACAAAATTTCTCTCTGGCCCTGCGTACGTTACCCCACTGCGATGAGACGGGAAACGTCCCATTGAAAACTTTTAAATACACGTTTTTATTATTATTATAATTATTATTAATATTATTATTATATTTTACAACAATAGAATATATTATCCGCGCGGTCCGTTTAACACACACGGCGCGCACGGTTTTCGACTGTTGCGGTATTTAAAGATTTCTTTTTTTTCGTCTTAACTCGTGAACGCTCATTTTTATAATATAACATATCCGAAAAAAAAACACACGAAATATGGTTTATTTTCGACGCATACATTACTTTACTTATACACGCAACAGTCGCTTGCGTTTTTATAACGTCGTAAAAACTTATCGCAACGCCGCGGCCGTATTTTACCGGGAGCGCGCGTTCGTGTATATAATAATAATAATAATATTATATTATTATAATATATTATTATATATATATATATATACATAGTCTGGCGAGAGAACACAATGCTGCACAAGCCGAAAAAACGCATAAAACAAAAAAAATTGGATTTTTTTAGTTTCGAAAACCCGTTCTAAAAACGGGACAACAATAGCAGTGCTCTCCCTGCAGAGATATAAAACGACGTCGAAAATATATATACTGTTATACATTAAAAATAAATAAATATGAAAAAAAGCCTTTCTTCGGTACAAGGAAATTCTCCTTCCCTTCTCAATAATTTTTTTATTATCGTTTTAAAAAAAAAAATCCTCCACCCTACGAATAAGTATCGCGATAGTGTATTCTAGAAGTGGAAGATGGGAGAGGAACGTGGACTTTTGTTTGTTTCTTTTTTCTACGGTGTTTACTCTTCTTTCACGAGAATTTTCGAAAATATTTTTTATTATTTCGAAAAGAAATTACATAAAATACGATTACAAGAATATAAGAAAACGTTTCCGTTCCCGTCTCTAGACGATATTCAGTCTTATCAATCGAACTAAAACCGGCTTAAATTTAAGAATTTATAACTCGTCGCGATTTAACGTCATTTACCCAATGTTTTATATATATATAAATTATTTATTTTTCACATAAACATAGAAGATTTCGTGAAAATATTATTCGAATAATATCAAATAGAACTACGTGCATAGATGATTAATTACATATTTCTGCGTTTTATTTATAGAGCTCGTAAATCAACACAATATTTTCGCTTTTATATATATCCATTTTTCGTTTTATGGTTTTTTGGCCGTAAAAATATTGTCAATTGACATTTAGTTTTTCGCTCTCGTTTTCGAACATTGAATTTCGTTTCCTTCGATATTACGTAATGTTTTATTGCTTTCAGCGTTACACGATGAGTCGAATATATTTCAGCAATACTTACGCCCCCTATCATCATTGAACTCTGAAAACGGTAATTAATTTCTTTTATGTAAACTTAAAATACAATTTTATATAACAAAAGTGGTCTTCCGAAAGACCTGGCTAGTTGCACGTAATGTGCAAAAGAAATGGAATTAGACGGAAACATATGGTAGAACGATAAAGGAACTCGTCTGAGAGTATTACACGAAGGAAAGTAGAGAAAGTAAATCCTTAATAGTGTCGGGAAATCGTCGCAAATCACTAATGGCAATAGGAAAAAGGTATTTATCATTTTTAAATTTATCTCTTTTTTGCTTTTCAATTCCGAGATAAGTTAATGAGAAATTTGTTTGCAACAAACGTGTTACGTCCACGTTTCTCTATTATTTTCCGTGCCCTTGAACTCTTTGTACAGGGAGTGACCTCTCGCATGCTTCATTATTTTGTTTCTCGCTGTGAGGAGCCTTCCTTTTGATCTCGTTCCCTCCATCGTTCCGTCCTCTATTAAGTCGTGTAATTCGTCACCGTGTGTTGCCCTATCATCGTCTTTCCTTCAGAGCGTATCTATTAACAATTCGTTTTTCTTCTTTTGAGTTCAAAACGTTTGTTCTTCTTTCAGTCCAACTCATTTTTCTTCCAACTTTCCTCCACATGTCCAATTCTCTTTTCGTGTTCTCCAGGTACAATTATCATTTCTTCCGGCTACACGTGATTTCCAGACTCTGAACTCGATACGCTTTTCAATTGCGTTTTATACGAAAAAAAAAAAACCATCGCCGGGATTAAGGACGGTGGATTACGTAATGAAAATTCGCTCTTCCCAAACACACATAATTTTTTTCAAAAAAAAAAAAAAAAAATCGAAAAACACAAAATACCTTGAACTCATCAATATCTTAGTCATCGATGAATTCTTACAAAAAAATTACATTAGGTACCAGACACTTTTATCTGCTCAGTCCGGCCTTTCGGAAAAGCGTCTGGACGAAACGAGATATAAAACGAACCGCGGTTAGGTTAAGTTTTCTCGTGAGAAATATTCGGCGAACAGTTTTCAGAGAAATCCGCGGCGAAACGACGGAGTGCAATCATCGTTGTTCATTCGTAGGCCGCCGGCAACAGACAACGGACTTTTAATTTGTTGGAGAGAACACAACAACGCGCGGCACCGTCTCTCTCCGCGTTAACTGAAAACTAGAAAATCAAAACTCATTTCTCCTCCGCCCTTTCCGCGATGTTTATAACGTATTCGGTGCCGGTCTAATTGGAAAAAATAAACAAACAAATTTTACTACGTCGTACGGACACGTATAGGAAAATATTCGGTTTTTTTTTTTAACTCGACGAGAAGATTTTTCGCGAGTTCAAAAACGCGTGCCCCGTACGCTTCGTCGACAGAAAAGAAAAAAAAACCTCCTCAGACATTGGCCGGACTGGCGCCGAAAACTATTCCGAATAGAAACGAAGAAAAAAAATAAAAAATAAACACACACATATATATATATATATAGTCTCATGAATTATTTAATTATTACGATTCGTATAAATAATATACGCGTGTGCGTCCTCCGCTTTTCGTCGTTTTTATTATTATTATTATTATTTTTTTTTTTCCTTTCAATAGCAAAATTAATTCCCCACCCCCTTGTTTTTTTTTCCGTTGCACAGATAGGACGCGGCGCACGCCCACACGCTCGAAAGTTCGCGTACGAGAACACAAGTTTCTGGTTTCTGTTTTTTTTTTTTTGTCTTTTTATTTCCCGGTTCGAGTTGGACGTGAAATATGGCCGTTATTTCAATTTACAAGGGGTGGGGGAGGGGGAAAAAACGTATATACGCATGTACGCGATTCCGTGTCGTTTACAACGGTATTTTTTCTAAACGTCAAAAAGAAAAAAAGAAGATAAATCGCCTATTAATAGTATCAACAGATGTATATTTATTTGCGACGAATCGAAAAACTCAAATGTTAAATTTGCGTTTGTAATTTTTCCCCTTCCTCAGCACGAACTGCTGTAAAATCGTCGTAATATTTCAATGTTTTCGAAACGTAGAGAATGACGAATAAAACCGCGGGATATTTTAATACTTTTTTTTTTTTATATATATATATATAAATAATATACGACCCCAACTCGCAAGTCGTGTCCACAAAATATCATTTTTTACGAGACACCGTCTCGAATCTTTCACTGACGTGAGCGGAATTTCCTTCCGTACACATTATATACCATATACGTTTATTTTTATGGAAAATAAAATATTTATTTATTTTACACGAATACTCTCCCCCCCCCCCGGAAAAAAACAATATTACACGCTATAAAAATTATTTCCCCCCTCCCCATTCGGTTCGAGTTACGCGAGAAATGGAAAATGATTTTTCGAATACTTAAAATCACGTTTATTCGGTTCCCAGTAAAACGTCGATTCGGTATTGTATACGTTTATATATATATATATAATAGAACGTGCTGTGAAAACACGATAAAAAAAAAAATCGTTTTGTGTGATACTAAAAAAAAAAAAATATATATATATATTTACATAACAATATATTGTGTAGATATAACACACACACACACACATATACGAGTATTATGAAAACTTTTTTTCGTTTTTATTCGTGCGGAGCGCGTTATTCCAATAACACTGAATAGTTATAGATTATTTTTCATAGACATTATATATCTATTTATGAAGAGATCCGAAAAATCCTACACCTTTTGTTCTATTCAATATTTATCAAATAAAAAATATATATAAAATAAATAAATATATATATAAATCAAAATGTATAATTAAATATACAATAAAAGCCAAAGAGTATTAAATAAAATAAAATTAAAAAAGGTTGTTGTATAAATTATTTTATTACTACCGGTTTCGACAAAAAGTCATCATCAGGTAAAATTAAAAAAATACAACAATTGTTGAGTATTAACTTATAATTTTTTATTTCTATCTTTTTGATTATTTATTTTTACAAATCCTTTTGATTTTTATTTTTAATTTTCTAAATTCCTCTTTATTTGCACTACTTTGTTATTCAATATTTATTATTTTTTTTCAAGTTCTGTTATTTTCCAACTTTTTTTTTTATACCTCTACGTTATAATAAACGCAACATTTTCAAATTCGATTTTAATTGTGGAGCAATTTAAAAAAAAAAAAAAGAATGAAAAATTGTGCTCTAAACATTAAACAATTTTTTTTTGTTAGTCGAAAACATCCGGAATCAACGGAGATGGCAAATCGGACGAAACGGTTACACTGAATTTCGCGGAGGAAAAACGCGAAAAATTATTTAAAAAAAAAAAAAAATCTCAAATATAATAATTGTGTGTCGTATGACTTAAATATTTCATTGCTTCGCGTACGACAACAAAATATATATTAATAGTTAAGAATAATTTCCTTTTTATTTTTTTTTTTCATCATTTTATTAATGTAATATAATTCGCGACGTGATTTTGTTGTATATTCCAGTAAATACTCGAGATCGGTTAAAATTGAAATGTACCGATTGAAACCAATTACGCCTTTCAGAAAAATTAAATAATTAAAAAATATCGATATTTATTAACTACATGTGGTGAATTTAATTTTCCTAGAGAAAATATTGCGCTAACAAACTGTAAAATGTTATTTCACAAGTATCTCTTGTAAGTATTAAATCGTTTATTGTTGTTAAAACATAAATCTCGTTACAACTATGTGTATACAGTGTACATTAATGTTTTATTTTTTTTTAACTAATTGGGGGACGTTTTTGTTTATTTATTTTTAAATGCGTTATAAGAAATCACGAGTTGTTTGAAAACTATTTACGAATAAACGACAAAAAAAGAAATATTTACTATAAGGAAACTACGTTTTCATTATGAAATTCTAGTTGATAAACGAAAAAGTGATATATTCTACTGCGGGTTAACCACATATCGCGTGACATAATTTTTTTTGTATCGATCGTCGAAACAAAATATCATCATATTCAATCGAAATTATTTGTTTTTTTGTTTTTAATAATCAAACTATTGCCTACAAAACTCGGCCTATACTTTTTTATGTATATATATAATAATAAAATAAACGCGTATTTATTAACGACAAAAATAAAGAAAAAAAAAATGTATAATATTACGGAAGGAACTCGGTCGGAGCTATGACGGATTTCACAAGAACAACCCACAGCGCGCTGCAGTTTGACGGTGTTGAGATTTCACAATATCCGCGCACTTGAAAGGCAAAAATGTCGGTGAAACACGATTGTACACGGTTCGTAAATTCTATTATCGACCGTATAATATGACCACACGATTGCGTATGAATTTTCGTATATATAAGCATATATACATGAGCGTACAATGGATTTTATATATTATAATAAGACTTTCTAAAGAAAAATAGTGGAGATCCAGGGGGAATGAATACTTTGACACGTTGGATAATTCAACAGTTATTTTAAACTGATGAATACTGGTCGCCAATACGCCGACAACACCGTCTGTTAAATAAACGATTAATCTTTTTAAAGTTGAATATTTTGAAAAAAAAATCAAATTTTTTTAAACTTGAATTTATTATTATTGAAAGTAAATAACAAATGGGGGTAGTGTACGTACTCACAGAAATATGCAACCGTGTCCAACGAATTGTATTTATTGTTACATTGTCGGCTTATATTAAGAAAATTTACAAGACTAAAGTATGTTTTTATCTGCCATTGTTTTACATGGATTTTTTTCTTCTTTTGTAATCGTTCGTGAAAAAATATAATTCTTATAGACAAAAGTAAAAAAAAAAAAAAATTAATAATAATAATAATAATCTCCTAATAGTCGTCGATAAAGACAATTCAATTCCTTTACATACTAACACTTTTAATTTTCGAAATATTTAATCTGCATACGAGTATACACAAATCTCTGAATGTCCGTATTATCGCACGGTCGTCACCTACACGGAGAAATCCACGCATTTCGCGACTTAGAGCCGTCAAATTTTGCACTAGGTCGTCACGCGTGGTACGCATAAATGAGGCGTACACTGACAATTTCTGAATTGTAAGCGTTCGTAATAAAATATGAATACTGGACGGGAATACGTTAGTGGATTTCTGATCTCCCTAATCTATAAATACGCAAAGTTCGTTTCTTTTTTCCTTAATCATCTATATACAGGTTATTTCCGAAATCACACAGATCCGATATATTAAAACGAAGGGTTATTACTACTATCAATATTATTATTATTATTTGTCTTCTTCTTCTTTTTCAACTTAACGGTCCATTTAGGACCAGCGCTGCCATCAAAATCTCTCCCCATCTGTCTCTCTCATACGCCATCTGTAAGATCACGTCTCGGTCTATCATTAATAAATCTTTCTTTACTGTATCAATCCATCGGGTTTTGAATCGTCTCAGGAGTCTTTTTTTCTCTATTTTGTTGACCAGTGTACCTTTTACGCAACTGACCATCTGCTCTTCATGTATGCCCGAACCATTCTAATCTTCTTATTCTTATGAAGGTAAGTATATCTGACCTATTATATAGCTTTTTTAAATTTTCATTATTTCTTCTTTCCCATATCCCTATTGCCGGGTTGAAAACTTGGTTGAAACATGATTATTATTATTATTATTTGTTTGTTTTGTAGAATTGTCTCGGGCTATAATTTTCGAGTCAGTTTGTTTCGGATATTGCGTGTTACAAATTTGTAGTAATTTTCAGCGTTTTTCAACTTGTACATTATATACTACGAATAAAACTCGCGGGACGAAACACTGAAAACACACTAGTCGTTAATCTGTTATACTCGTATCGTTTTGCAATACTACGCGATGAAATCAATAATTGCACAATGCGCATACGAATCTGTCGAATAAAACTGCTTAACACTTTGTTTTACTTTTTTGTATTATGCGCGCTTCAAATTATTGACTTTATCGTCCACGACATTTCGAAATGTATAAATTCTTCTTCTTGATATACTTATTGTTCTTTTCGCTTGCACACAATTTCGATTGAAATAATAATTATTTATATTTTTTTCAAATCATTATTTAAAAATGATTCTATACACATACATTGTGAGAAGAAAACGATTGACCGGTATTTATGAATTTATATTTTCATAAATGATTTCCGATGGATATAACAGTCGATACTGTTAATTTTTTTTACAATTTCGATGTACTCATTTGTATCATTTAAAGTTTTATTTATAATTTAGAGAACATTATTTCTTGAATTTCTAACACCTTCACCACTAACACCGGACGGTTATTATTTTCAGCCACTTCGGAGACCGCGTACACTTACGGCACCGTCCGATTCCGTTTCAACGATATCCAGCGGTCCGCCCAGGGTCTGCGCACGCGCGTTTCTAAAACGTACGCTCACGTATATTTCGTAAAACGCGGGGACTTAATTATCGGGCGGGATTGAAGGGCACAAAGGGACCGACGTGCAGTGTAAAACATTTGGAAAAAAAAACGTTAAAAGGGACCGAAACGGTAATGGATTACGACGGTGGCGACTGGTGGTGGTGGTGGTGGTGGTCCAGGGTCAGTACAATAATAGGATCCCCGACCATCGTCGTCCGACTGCAGAAATCCGAAGGCTTTTTATTGTCACGGAGCAGGACGCGAAGGATATATGCGATTATTATTTTTCATTAAAGAAGTGTATTGTGCGCGTCCCGTCGTGTGTGTGGTTGTGTAAACGCCGTTGTTTTATTAACATAATGTCACGAGAAAAACAAAAGATTTCGGATTCACTTGTAAACGGATATTTAAATCCATATTTTCACGTCTATTATTTCCTATTTTATTATAATAATAATTTTTTTTTTTTTTTTTTTTGTAATACCACCGGGTTTTTATTTTCCTTTATTCGATCATACGTACGATACAACACTATTTTCTCACGAGACGTAGACGTTTTCTTTGCCCCCTCTGCAAGAACACCGACAGTAGTTTACGAGAAAACGACGGATTATTATGTTTTTATAATAAAAAAAAAATTAAAAAAAAAAAAAAAAATTATGACAACGCGCGCGCCATTCATCTTTTGTTGTCGTTCTTAAACAGATTATTGTGCATTGGAGTCCGAGTAAAAAGAAGAAAAAAATCGTTTGTATATATGCGTGTTTTCATTTATTTTTTTTATCCGAATAAACTTTCAAAGAAATCTCAACGGTACTTACTACTATAACCAATCGCGTAATACGCGGCAAGGAGACGTGGTGTTTATGAAAAGACTCGTTTTAGAAATTTATCATTTCAATGCGTCACCTGTGTACTGGTTGCCGTTCCAGAATGCTACATAACGAAAAATTTATATCGGTTAGGCGGAGTCCATTTTTATCCAGGCATCCGTTGAACTCCTCTCGTTCTGGTTCGACGGCAGTGTTCAAGAGATAATCTACGCATATTCGCAAGTCCTGCGCAGCACCATAACAAGTAGACGACGATGGGTCTGATGTTCTAACATTCGACGCAGATAAATATCATAAATTGTTATTACGGTAAATAAATCATTTATAATATTATCGCGTTTCCAAAAAAAAAAAAATATAATATACTCCACTGCGTAAGACCAAAAAAAAAAACAGAAATTACAACGCGCAGTGTAATAAATTGCATTGATCGACTCGTTTATAGGGAATGAAATTGTCGTTCGAATCGCGGTATAGGAAGAAAATGAAGGGACAGGAGCGATAGACGGAGGAGATTGGATTGTCGGGGCTCCGCTATTGACCCCGTGGTGTATCGTTATAAAATCGTGTGGAGTACGTTGATTTCTATAAGAAAGTGAAACGGATTGGCTTCGAACGATGACCGGAGTATAGGCCGCGCTGAGCGTGGTGGACGTCAAAGAAACAGAATCGTATATACTCCGAGCGTAACCGGCGCACGGGAAAACGCGTTGTTCGAATGGCTACTGATATTCGTAATGTTCGCGCAACGAATAGCCAATAGCTTTACGAGACGTGCGGGGGACACACAGTGGATTTCGGATCCGAATCGAACGAACGATGGCCCGGCGCTGCGAACGCGGTACTCTGTCTGTACAGAGACACGGTAAATGCGGAATAGAGAAATTACGACAACGGCACGGACGAAATACGTAAGATTGGTTTTTTTTTCGAAAAACAAAAAAAAAGCGCTTTTTTACCGCTGTTCGCGGAGGAAAAACAAATGCGCGTTTTCTCTCCGCGGCGCCGCCGAGACGTCCGAAATTAACGAACCGCCGCTAAACGCGATGATTCGATTTCGACGTAGCCGGGAGACCCGAGAACGAGATTCGTTAACGAGCCGTTCGCGGCGAGGCGCGTTTTCCCCGTTTCCGGTTCGTCGCAGTCCGCCCCGGGCGCGCGAAGACCGCGCCGCGCGAGTAGTCGCCCACTTAAGGGGGAAATGGGTTTCGATTAAAAATCCGAATTCGCCCATCGACGATCCGTTCCGAGTGCGAACGGGTCAACGCACACGTCCGCCAGGATCAGCCGTCGACGTACCAACTATATCCGATCGATCGGAAGGACGTTTTCGTCACCGTCCTCCATAGTCGTTCACGACAGAAGAGACAGAAAGAGAGCAGTTCCACTGTTCTTGTCGAACGAACGACCCTTCCTGTAGGTACGTGTCCAAAACGCGTTAGACAGAACCCTGTGACCGCGAACAGTGTGTTGTTCACACGTGTGGTTCGAATTGAATTTTATATGAAATACAAAATAATTAAGAAACAATCGTACGCCATCAAAGTACAATTATATCCTTTTTTTTCTCTTAGCGGGAGGGGGTAAATTTTATATTTATCCCTCGCGGTAATTTTTGCGAATACCCACCCGCCTGTTTGCAGTGCCCGAACGAACGAGGAGAGGAAAAAAAAACAGAGTTCGGCAGTCGGATTTTTATGGTCCTAACAATATGATATTTTCGTCCAAACACGTGTGACGACTGCCGCCATTGCCGCAGCAGACGGTCCGTGTTTCAGAGCGTTTTCTCTGCATCGCGCGTCACGCTTATTAGACGTTTGCCGAAATCGACGCGATTTTTAGTTGTAAAAAAAAAAAATAATAATAATAATAATAATCCCGAAGGGGAACACACACGCGAAAAATACTTAAAAATAAATGACGACGGAGCGAATTTCCGAAAATAGATTTTTACGCGAACGACGGCCCTTTGAAAACACGTGCGCGCTGTTTTCGCGTACGCGAACATAATCCGTATTATTCAATAATGTATTTATATGTATAAAAAAAATACACATTGTATGCAAACACATGATCTAACCAATGAATATTTTGTAAAAAAAAAAAAAAAAAAAAAAATATAGGTTTTTCAGAAAAATTGAATTTTTTCTGGATTCCGAGCTACACAGGCGAAGTGGTTTTTGTAACGATTTGGAATTTCTTTTATGTCTTTAGCCGAGTAAAATTCTACCAGAAATAGTATTCTCCGCGATCATAACGGTTAGGTTACTGTAACGTACATTCCGGTAACAAACTGTATGTAATCGCGGCGTACTTTACGTGAAATCAGTTTTCGATTTTCTCAAAAGCGCCTAGAGAAAAATACGCTGGAAAGTCATCAGAAATAGAAAAAGAATCACGTAAAAACGCGGTAAAAAACGAGAGGCAGGGAGGGGAAACGTCGTCTTTCGATTTCGGCTTATTCCATGCAATTATTTGATATTAAACTTTTAGAATCACAAATGAGCCGATTTTTGATTGTAAAGAACGAAAATCGTATACAACATAGGTCTCGTGTTAATTCGGATATATTCGAAAAAACTTAAAAGCATTTTTCTTTTCGCTCGTATTTCATCACCGTCCGTGATAAATTCCTGGTCACGTTGCTTTAATACTTACGATTTCAAGAATTCTTTTTTTTTTTTATTACTATTATCTATATATATAATTAATAAAATCTATGTACATAGGGTTTAAAAAAAAGAAAAACGAAGAAATATTTAGCAAAAAGCTTAAAAAAATCAATAAATGTGTTATAAAAAGCAAAAAACTATTCGTATATCGCTGTCATTCAACACGAAGCGCATTTGTTTTTTTTTTTACTCCGTGTCGTCTCTGCGATCGTGCAAAACAAATATGCATAATCGTTCTCTTCCCAATTAATTATAAATAATAATAATAATAATAATAATAATATCGCAACGGGAGTTTCGCTGCGAATCGTCGTATTTCCAAACGCGATGATTTCAGCACGGCTATTGCACTAATAACATTAACCCCAATGGTATTTATCCAAATAATCCACTGCGTGCGTGAATCACGACCGTGTTATTAGTTTTGCACTTTGTCAAAAAGGGCGACACACGGCTAAATAATAATAATAATAATAATAATAATAATAATCGGACGAATGGGTTGGTTATACGCGTTTTACACACACACACACAATATATTGTTATCACGTATTAATAATACGTGCTGCGGGGATGACGACGCGTCATGCAGCAAACGCGTATACGACTACGTGATATGACGGAATATCATCCTTTGCAACGGCTTCAATTAACTTAGGACGCGTATTGAAGTACGACGCGCAATTATACATCCGTTTTTGGATGTTATGTCTATATTATTATTATTAAATGTACGTGTGCGCGTACAAGTGTGTAGGTACAGATGACTTATATCCGTGTAAATGCGAGAAGCCCTTCGAAGACTTCATTGTCGCGCACGCGAATATTATACGCGCCCGTATTATAATATTATATATTATGCGCGGTAGCGTATATAAGCCATTGGTTCCCCTAAAACGAAAACGTCGGTAGTAAAACTATTTTTAACGTTACGATAATTCGAAATGATTTTATTAAATTTTTTTTTAAAACAATTTTTAAATGAGTCTGCCGGTGGTGGTCTCGCGTCGTACATGAGCACGTGCGCCACATTAAAAATTTTAGTAAATAACCGTTGTGTTAACACATTACGTCCGTAACGTATTTTTCTGAAGTAAAACGTCTACGGGACCGAGCACACTTTGGTGTGTATTGTTTTCCGCAAAAGTGTTCGTCGTAGACGTCTAAAATATTTGAAATTCGAGGTTGTTTTCGAATTACATAAATAGGTTTAAAACAGAATGTGTTGATGTTTACAAGTATGGGAACGAGAGAGGAGTGAACAATCCTATAGCGACATAATATATAGTTGTACTCGATTTGTAAGTCGAGTAGATGAATTCAAATATTCACCTTCAGCTATACAAGAGCTTAACAACTATTGGAGTAAGATGAAGTAGACGGGGGGTGGGGGTCATACGAGGTGTATTTAAAACATTGTGTTTAAAATTAAAATTAAATTTTTTTTTCGAAACTGATTGTTTGAATAAAAATGAATAATAAGAGTAATGAGAAACGAGAAGAACGTTAATAGACGTATGAAGTTATTCTGTACAAATACGGAATGAATGCGTGTGCATTAGAAATCGAAATTTTATTTGGAAAAAAATAATAGAGAATACGCACACCCGGCGAGTAACCGAGTTCTACTCGGTGTGCTGCGCGATATTTGGGCACATTAAATTATATGGGGCCGATAATATAAGAGTACAAAATAAAGGTTGGAAGATCTTTACAGATTTTTAACAGTCAACTCGCAGTATTTAATGTAACAAAACTTAGCAAGACCGTAGTGTTCACCTATTGAAATACACTCGAACACTTTGGTGATTGTTATACTATAAATTATCAGAAATCCGAATCGCAAAAAAGAAAAATACACTTTTAATTTACATTTGGATTTATAATAATTTATAGATTTGCCAACCCGTAGTTGGATCGAAAACTCATTCAATGAGGGCAATCTGGATAATTAAAGAATAAAGGGCTAATCCTTATTTAAAATCAATTTTATACAACTTATATATTTATAAAAAAAAAAAAATTCAAGGGGAGAACGATATCTTCTTTCAAAACCGTTACTCTACTCGTCGGCCATACGTATGTATCATAGATACATCTGGAAATTGTCTAAAAGGAGAGCCAATATTTAATTACTAATATTGATTTTAATTTTGTTTTGAAAATAATTCAACTTTTATCTCCCCCTCCCCCACCCTTCAACACACATTGATTTTCACTGACACGTACACGTGTGTGTAATGTATAATTGAAATATGATTTATAACTTTTAAAAACGTAACACGAATTTACACTTCTTTTTTGTTTTTTTTTTTGTCAAGAGCTGCATACCCATTTCTGACTGACGAAAATCTTAAAACTCGGTGGCCTGGTACCTTCTCGATCCGGTGCTTGAAACGGGTATTTATGGCCGTTGTCGATCAGAAAGTTAGTAAATCGCGTTCAGTCATCCTTTGAATTTATTATCGTAATGCGTTGAACGAAATTGGTTTCTCGGTCGTATTATTATTATAATACACACGGTGAGTACCTTCGTAAAATAAATTTGGCTAGTGTAAAAAATCATTGCGAATTCGAACGCGGGTTAGCCCGTGCGTTTATGTATAACGATTTTCGCCGATTCTCTCCGTTGGAGGCGGCGGCGGTCCGCAAATAATCTGTTTTCATGGCTCGATAACTGAGTGTGCAGCAATGCGTCTGTCCTTATAATACACTCGCGTATAATAATATCCCACTTCGTTTTTAACAGTCCCCCGAATCCACGGTAAGGGGGAAAAATACGAGTTTAATATAATCAGTGTTCGGAAAGAGAGAGAGAGAGAGCGTCCAATTTCTTCTTTTTTTTTTCAGTTTATTAGGTATAAAATTATAATCGCGTTTTCATCATAATCGAATAATTAACGATCGATGAAATAAAAATAAAAATTGCTGTCGAAAAATTACGGCCCGGACTCTCTTTTAAACCAATCCCCCTCGGTTACAGTCTTTTAACGTAGCGCGTTATAACGAAATTACATTTTTCAGTAACGCAATGCGGTAATTACAAATCGAGAATAATTATTCTTAAAACTAACGCGTTACATTTTTTTTTTTTTTTTTTTAATTCCGTAACACGGAAATTTAAAATATTTTACTGTGAATTTCCGCGTCACGTTTGTTGAAATATTTATTTTTTTCTAGGACGTTTACAATATTCCAAAAGCGTATTCCATTTTTATTCTTCATCGTTTTCATCGAGCAGTTTGGTCCGTTCAACGCGCACTTCGTAAATATTGGAAACAATTTTATACTATTTATTTAATTGCATTTGTTCGGTGGATTTTTTTTTTTTTTTTGTAAGCAACGCTGTAACTTTTTGAAGCCAAAAGCCAAGCGTAATTTTAAAATATATATTTCGGGTAATTTCGTTACTATTTCAAAATGTAATCTAATTACTCGATAAAAGAGTAATTTTCCCCAACACTGAATATTTATAATATAATATTTTATAATTCAATTGACAAATTCGGTACCGTGTGTGTACCTATATCGATTCCACCCGCAACAAAGCGTTTTTTTTCGCGGGATAATTCATTTAAAAAGAGACGTTTTTATTATTCATGTATAAATACGTTATATTATTTATAGTGTGAGATATACTTCGCGCGGAACTATTTATACATACGAGTCACATATTACTATATCCGTTTATGCTAATTCCGAGATCAAAGTTTAAAACAGAATTACCATACACGTTCACGAAAATAAACAAAGTACATTTTAGTCGCTGCGCATCAATATAATAATAATAATAATAATAATAATAGATGCGTGTAATATTAGTTTTATCCGTTGAAAACACCGCTGTGTTGTTTGCGCATTCCGATTTGTACTTCAGAATTTTTTATAACATAAAACCGTACTTTTTCGTGTAGCCGTATATAAATAAATAGAAATTGAATAAACCGGCCGTTTCCCTAAAAACGATTGCAGTTTATTCGAAGACAATCGGAGTGTGTTCGAGTCTCGAATATCATTCGATAAATATTCACGTGGTGACTCGGCCCGTTTTGGGGAAATCAATAATAAATGTAATTTTTCAATGTGACACGGAAATTATAAGAGCTAAAATATGCGATAAAAAATGGTAAATATATATCGAATAATTATTTCACAAAAAATAACCTCGTACTTGATGTACACAAAAATATTGAAATATTAAAAAAATATTCGCTTTATTTTTGCAAAATCGACAACAAAGTATGCACTGAAGAATTTCGTTTTTAAACTCTCGCCATTATATATGAAATGCGTGCGCAAGTCAGTTATAAATCAGAAAAACTTCCCTCCGCTTCCCGAGCCCTAATTATTATTATTTATTTTACTCTGTTAAATGCAAGAAAAATAAAAAATATGTTAGGCACTGGACAATTTGGTATAATCGTGAAAAAAAATCGATAGCGACATATAACGTCATAATAAAGTAATATTCTCTCGGCGGCGTGGCCAGAGTTATTAGGAAGAACAAACAAAAAATGAAGAAATCGTATATGATTCTTCGAATTTATTGCGTACATATCCTTAGCTACCATCACATTGTTATTCCATATTTGGTGCGCGAGAATTTCGAAAAATGAGAGAAAAAAAGACGACGAGTCATATCAATGAAATCGCACGTATATACACGTGCAGTGTAGGTTTTTTTTTAGGGTTAAAACGTTTCAGGGAGAATTTGAAAAAAATTACTAATAAAAAGAAAATTCTCGGTTTCTTTATTGTGTACTGGCTGCCATAATTAAATCTAAAGTTTATATATATATACAGTTTTAATAAATATTTTGCGAATGAAAATGTTAAGACTATTAACGAATATTCAATGAAACGTATAAAAAAAATATTCATATTTACCAACATAATATAGTTCACGATAATTAAGAAAAAAATCATCCTGTGTGTATATGAATTAATTGTTCAATCGTAGAATTCTAAGAACGCGAGTTCTGGCCAAATGTATATATATTTATTTTTTTTTTTTTGTTACAAAATTCTGTACGATGACTGTTGAGTAAATGTAATAAAAAAAAATATAGGATGAATGACAGAACAAAAATAAATCACACAATAAAATGACGTTTTTTAACTAAATATATATATATTTTTAAACTTTTTAAACTTATATACCCTTTTTTAAGGGGGGAGGGTTGATTTTGTTTATAACAACTTTTTCGTGCAAAAAGGATGCTCATCATCATCGTAGATGTTCTCATCGAATCATATACGTTCCAGTAGCAAATCGTATGTAAAGTTTGCACTTTATTTGACACGTTCTTCTATTTTCACAATAGTTTTTTCAAAAGCAATTTAAAACAGATTTGTATATATATATATATACACAACAATGGAGTCAAAGCGAATGATGAAAAAATAGAGTAGTGTATAGGAGTTGTTGTATTAAATTTGTTTTTTTTTACTCCCAATCTCGACAAAGAGTCGTCGTTTTTTTTTTTTTTAAACTCTACGTCTTTTTATTGTAATATTCATAATTTTCTCCATGTAATCTTGTTCATTCCGTTGTAGTCGTTTTCTTTTCCCTCCCTCGAATACCTGACGATGACTTTTTGTCAAAACCCGCTGTAGTAAACAAACAGATTTAATACAACGACACATTTCTTTTTTTTTCATAATTCTCTGTGACACGATTGTATGTTCTATATACATATCAAACTATATATATATATATATATATATATATATATATATATATATGTATATTATAATTTGAAATACATAAAAATAGTTTAAAAAAAATCGAGTAATTGGAATAGAAAAAAAAGAAGATATGCGGAAAGAATTGAAATAAAAACTATGATTTATAATTGAAATAAATCCAAATCCATTCTTTTATTTATTCCATTTATTTACATATATATATTATTCGAAAGAAGAAAAAAACGTGTACCATCAAATAAGTGGACAAACGAACGGACCTGCGTGTTCGCTATTATAATATACGTTATATTTATAACACGTATTTCGTTAAATGCCGATTGTTTTGTGTACGCGAGAGGGAGCGGCGATATTGTGTTGCGTGAACGTGTAAAAACACTGCGTTTTACACGTTTCGTTACAATGTACGTGTATTATTAGTGCGAATATATTTATAATGTTTTATATAGGTACAAGTGTAAAAAATAAAAATATAAAATCAACGGGGGATGTTTCGACAGTAAAAAAAAAAACACTCTCGTTTCGCTGGCTACACGCCATCCGCACCGGTATAACTTACTACTGCGGTACAATGTGCGTGTGTGTACAGACATATTCTGAACGGTACATTATACGACGTATGTATTGAAACCTATAATACATATGGTGTAAATAATAAGTGCGAGGGGAGAAAAATGAAAGGAATAATAATAATAATAAAAAAAAAACACGTGAAAAGGAGAGGCGCGCGCAAAAGTCAAATCCAAAGACGTATTCAAGAGACCGAGGTGGTATGGTTTTTTACGCAACTCGGGAAGTATAATGGCATTCACAGTCCCGCGCCAGCGCGGTTTAATTTCCATTTAAATGAGATGTTTTACATAAAATTCTGTCGAAAAAAAATTCGATCGCAGCGTTGTAATATTCTTACGTACTATTTTGCAATTTATTACGCTAATATTGTAAAACAACGATTTACAATATACGTTTTTGTTTCCCCCTTTCGGAAAACCACCATCCAATAATAATGAAATGGAAAAAAACCGCGATCATTCTCGGGCACAGACTCGCGATAAAAATGCGATTTCTGCTATTCACGCACACGATAACTTTGGATTTCAGGAGTGTAGTGCTCGGTCGCACTTGTTGTATTGTTGTTCGCATTTCATAAAAATAAAAGTCCACGAAATAGACGAACGCTAAAAGAAACTACATCGATAATACGATTCCAATTCGAATCGTTTTTGAACCTATTCTACTGTTAAATATATTCTGGCACGCCTCGAGAAATCGTTTGTCGAATACTATCTAGAAAATAACGGAATTTTTCGAAAAAATCAAACCCATCGTTCGTTTCGATGTCGTACGATCTCAATATGATATCCGTCGTTTTTCGTCTTCCGGTAGGTACTTCGGTCGATTCTCGGTGATTTTCGCACGCGTAATATCAAACAAAAAACCGGTTGTACTCGTGTAAAATGTTTCGAAACGAGTGCGCGTCGTACACGGTGTCTTTCTTCTTCTTCTCCTTTGTCGTCGGTCACCATATAATATCCATTTAATTATATAACAGCACCACTCGAACTTCTCCTCTTCGCACCCAGTGTTCGATTATTTAATTTCCTTTTTTTCGTTTAAGGACATTCACACAGGATCTACTCTACTAGTATGTTTTTTAACTGCCCGCCTCAACCGTGTTCTCTGTTTTCCGACATCATATCGATGTGAATTTCTTTGTTGAACGCGTTCGTTTTCGGATCATAAACGGAGCGAGGAACGTATTGGTTTTACAACGAAGCGTTTTTTTTTTTTTTTTGTCTTATATCTATTCCCAATAGATGTACTAGCAGGATTCTTACAGTAACGGCTGGACAATCGCATATATTTAATATTAAAAAGTGGACGTTCATTTCGAACATTCTTGAAAGCGCGTTAAAAAAAAAAAAAAAATTGACTCGAAAAACTACCGAAATATTACAATGTCAGCTACGCGTATTTCGTGTTTGTATTGAAAACAATGCTGAAAACCGTCATAATTTTTTGACAATTCATGTTTCGTTCAAAACTAACGCGGTCATAGAGTGTTGAAAACACGTGATTATTAACGATGGAAAAGTTTCGAGAATTTCTAACTACTCTGCAGGTTTGTTAATGAAAACTTCTATCGAAATTGTCTACTGTAAGCGATTAATCGGTTAATGTGTTCTACACAAGTCGTTTATTCTTATCGATTATAATCGAAAATCGAAGCCGAAGCTCCGATCGAAATGATTTTTTTTTTTTTGTTTTTCGAACGCGATCAAATATTGTTTTCGAATTAACGCGGGGTAACAACGGAACAGTACGGTTGAGATTTTTTTCTCTTTTTTTTTTTTAATTTCCATTAGAGAGCTCTTCTTCGATTCCACTCCGTTTCGAAACACCGTTCTCGATTCAATAACCGTCGTCGTCCGGTTTTTCGCACGCGCTCCCGTGTTTTTATAAACGTCGTGATGAAAAACGGTTTTTTTCCCCCCACACTTTTCTTACTCAACCTGAGCAAGTCGCGTGTAATAAAATTCGGAATTACGATATCGCGCACGTACTCTATTTATATTATTATAAAGTGTACGGACAGAGTGAGGCCGGCCCGAAAGAGCGAGGAGAGAAAAAGGTTTTTTTTTTTTTTTATTATATTCTTACGGCTGCGCGCCGTTGTTCGGGCGACGAGTCTTTCGCGGTACACGCGCGCATAAACCTCACGTTCCCGTCACGGCGCGAGAAACTTTTCAAACATTCTTCTTTTTCCCTCTGCGTCGCGCGCGTCCCCGCCCGTCGTCGTGTGTTTTATACGATTCCCCGCCCGCCACCGGCCCGCGAAAAAGAAAACCTCGCCCGGGGGTAACAATAAATACGCGGGCCCGTTTTATTATCGGAATTAATTCGGGGACGCGCCGCCCTTTTTATACGGCCCGCGCGGGCCCCGTCCCTCCCCACACCCGGGCCCACGGCCACGTGTGACTCCGGTACGGGCCCCGCCGGAAGGAACGGTGGTATCCGCGCCGCGCTCGTTAACGCGCGGCCGCCGTCAAAGTTTTTCACGGTTTTACGGTCGCCGCCGCGTTTGTTCACGAGTTCGCTTTTCCGTAGGACCCGGCCGTAACGCGCTTTCGAAACGCGCCTGTTCGTTTTACGATTCGGATACGACCGCCGAAAATACCACTACCACCGCCGAACGCGTTTTCCCGACCGAACGAGAAATAATTTCCAAAAAAAAAAAAAAAACATTACGGCCGCGTATTCTGCGGACGCGTTTGGGGACACACTCCGGAACCGTGTTGCAACGAAAACGAAATATTATTCGCGCGAAACAAAAAAAATTTAACCGTAAAATTATCGAAATGTCTCGTCGAAAAACCGTAACGCTTACATGTGTATTCCGTATCTCTTTTCCAGTCCTCTTTAGAGACAAAAAAGAAAAGAGAAAAAAAACAAACGGATAACGCGGTAATACTCGGAAGAACATTTGGAACGACTGTGTGGGGAAAAAAAAAATCGCCGTAAAAAAAGTCCGACGGTGTCGTCGGTAACTGATTTGTACGGTAATAAAACGGCGGTGAATCCAATCAGAACTGAGCGGTTAGTGGATATCGGGTGCGTGTGTTTCGCTTTTTCTCTTTAGACGCATTCGTCCCAATGAGTTTCGTCAAACGGTCCGCCGCCGTCTGTATTAATTTTTTTTCGCGTAATCGTACAATTGTTATTTAAAAGAGTGGTGGTGGTGCGAGGAAAAATGATTTAACTCTATGCGAACTCACGTATACGTGCGTGGTTTTTTTCTTTTTTTTTTTTAAAACATTTTTAAAAAAAACCGTTTACTGTCGAGGACGGACAAAGGGGGGTGAAAAATGATTTTCATCCATAATAATAACGCGTAGTTTGTGTTGTAATTAATTCAAACACAAATACACGCGTATGGAAGCGAAATGCAATAACACTTCAACGTAAATATATATATATATATATAAAAAAAGAAAACCGCGTGCGTTAATCGATTCAGCGATTTCGGAAGCCAAAAAAAAAAAAAGGGAGAAAAACTCCCAACTTTACGTGTTTAAAACGATTTTTCGAATTTTAAAAATTATAAATACTCTCGAAATTCGCATTTCTTTATAAGGCAATTTTGTTGCTTTCATTTCGCGAAATCTTTTAATACACTTTGTCTCCGGGCGTTGATATTTGATTCGCGAAAATAAAAAAACGCTCGTATAATGGTTATCGTTAATATTGCGAACGTTATTTTTCGATTCATAGTAATAATAAAACACACGTGCGGTGTACATATTTATTTATTTTTTTTTGTCTTTTCGCCAAACATAATACGGTCTTATATTATTTTTGCGAGCAATGATTTACGCATATATTTTTTATTTTTTGTATTACAATCGTATACACACACACACGCACGCACGCACATGCCGCCACCGCCTTAACGTTATATTGTCTACACAGACTCATCGTCTTATCCGCTTTCGTTTAAAAATAATCATTTTTATTATTATTATTTTTTTTTTTTTTGCTTTTTACTACACTCCACCCCATGAATATTTTAAATTTAAAAGAGCGTATTTTAAGTGTACGTATATATATATATAAACGACGTTCCGCATGTAAATGCATATTTTATCGTGCACATTTCGGGTTTTGGATAAAAAAAAAAAGCTATATAAATCCGTTTCCCTCTCGGTATAAACATATATTAATATATTCAAAAATGTCTTGTTTGCTGTGTGTACTGCAGACACGAGATGAGACACTACGGACCACGAGTTCAGCGCCGCCCGCCGCCACACAATATTTTCTTTTGTACATCGCGTTATATTAATACGCGTACAAATACTTAAACGGTTTTACAGGACGATTTTATGGAAATGATAAATAAACAATATCGACGCGTACATAATATTATATATATATATATTGTATATACAGAGAAAGAGAGAGAGAACGAGAAACAAACGGTGGATTTCGATAAGATCACTGACGTAAGGCGCACTTAGCCGAGTTATTCGATCATAATAAAAATTTTTGAAAAAACAATCGTTCGATCGTGAAAAATGTGAAAGCGATTATAAATCATTGCGTTCGATAAAACGACTCTGTGCGGGAGCTTCGGTGTAATATTGTTTATTATTAACAACAATATAGTGCGTACGGAATACATAATAATTTACGATTAATCGTATCGTTTTAATATAATTTCTTACAATATAAACTACGGTGGCTAAAAAATTTCAAAAATAATTTTCGTCGATTTAATACAAAGTTACGTATCTGGTAAAAATGTCAGGACTCTAGGATTAATTTCGAACGAACGTATTTGAAATGCGCATTGTCGAAAAATTTGAAATGTTTGTTTTAAAGGAAAGCATTCGGTTTTCAAGATTATTTTGAGTATACATTTAAAGTTACATACGCGTAGTTGACAGTGTACGGAAATTTTTAAGTCATAAAAACAACCTCATAAATCAATATGGAGTAGCCCAAAATCGAAAGAAATTTTTTTTCCTCGATACAATATAAAATACAGTTACATATATTCGAGTTCCTGTAGCAATTGGTTTCGTAATCAGTTTTCGTCATGCGATATGGACGAAATCGCGTAGTTTACGTAATTTTTCGGTAGTTTTTGGCTTTTTTTTTTTAGCGGCGATTTCAGAGAAAATCGAAAAAATTACCTCTTCTCAACGTGCCACGTCGATTTACTCCCGGAAACCAAAACTATTATGACTGCGTCAAAGCGCTCTTTCCGATAGAATCGCACCGAACACGTATCATTTTAAAACCAATAACATACGTTCCTCGCTTATAGCTGAGAAGCTCAATACGATTTTTTTGTTTTTTATCGAATCTTGGTCACCGTTCCGTGTCCTCCGTGCACACGTCGAAACGGAAACGTCGGCGCGGTGTACACGACCGCCGAGCGGACTGCTTACGATTTCGGCGCGGGAAAATAACACGCGCGTATAATAATATTCGACGGGTCGGTGGAACACTTAACCCCTGCGCGCGTGCATTGCGAAATTTCTCGCAGGATACACCCTATCCTGCGTATCCCCCCATGAACCGCGTCGAGGGTCGGGTGACGACGACAACGACGACGAAACAGGGTCGGGCAGGCCAGCGTATATTGTGCATTGTGTGTGCGCGCGTATTTGCCACGTGTGCGATCCTCGCCCGTAGCGGTTGAAGAGCGCGGGAGCGGGCGCCGGCACTATTTCATATATCGCGAGAATATATTATAATTTATAGGATTACACTGGCAGCAGCAGTGGATTCCGTTTATAAAGGGATTGAAAACAGTGGCGTAGCCAGGGTTTTACGGTGAGTGGGGAGGGGGGGGGCAGGGAACTGAGATAATTTGTTGCGTGCAGGGGAAGGCTTAACTAGGATGCCCCTCCCCTATTTGGTGTGTCGACCCGTTACTTTTCGGTCTCCTACTACTTTTTCTTTTTTTGCTCATAAATGTTATAATTAAAGACCGGATTTATATGCGTTTAATATCCTGAAAATAAGACTACATTTTACGCTCTATGATCTCGTCTAAATTAATTATCTCTTTATACGCGCATAAATATATATATATATATTTTATTATTTTTTTTTTTCACACGCGATGTTTCCATAAGACGCATTAAATACTGGAAAAACAAATAAAAGCAACAATTTGATTAAATCAATAACGATGCGCGGAATAGTGTTGGCCACGCTCGCCGTGCGCGAACGCAAGTCCGTCTAATCTGGCACGGGCTCTATAGACGAAATTTCGAAAATCGCTATAAAAAAAATTCACTTTGGTTTTCAGTCGGGAATTGTGCGCCACGGCGGCCGATTTCATATGTACCCCACCCACAACATCAATTACGTGAATTTATTTCCAGTATTATTCTTCTTTTTTTAATATATATTTCATAATTAATAATGGCGTCCTCTTGAAAAAATAATGAAACAAAATGAAATGGTTGAAACTCGTATGATTCGGAGATTATATAATCGAAATTTACCACGAGTGTTGAGGTACACATTTACAGAAATCCTTGATAAAAAAAAAAATTCCTATTTTTCGAATTTAAAATTCAGTAGAATCGACGAAAGAAAAATGCGTGCCATCTGCCACCGCAACAAAAACCGGAATACAAAATGTTTAAAATGCAATTCGCGTGGGAAATAAAATCATATTTTATATAAATTGTCCAACCAATTTATGTGCAGAATGTTGAAAAGGAAAACGAGCAACATCGGAGTGTGCAAAAAACGTTTAATATTTTTTTAATTTTTTTCTTCAATAATTGTAAATATACGTTTTTAACGAAATTTTTTTAAATATCCTTCTAGTGAAATCTTACGTTTTGACGTAGGAACGTAATTTAATTTGTAAAATAAAAAAACGCGAACATTGTCGCGAAATCGATATAATATACGTGTTTAAAAATATTTGTTAATTGGCACATAAAATACGTCACGCGATAATTGACAATTGTGTGTAACCCGGAGCAACGAATATATTATTATTATTATTCATTTGACGACGGCGACGGTTTGATTTTTTATTTTATGCATATATACAATACACGACGACGATAATTCATTCGACGTTCAAATTCGTATCGATTAATATACGAGTCCCCCAATTATTAACATAAAATCTTCGCGTGTTCAGAAGACGTTTTTCTATATGATGGACTTCGCGGTCGTTTGGCAGCACGTGGATCGCGCGTTTCTGGTCCTCAACCTCTTGTTCATGGCGGTGCGCTATTTCCGGAAACGGACTCGGCCGGCCGACGATGCGGTCGTCGACGAACGGGCGTACCAGAGGCTGATGGCCGAGATCGAGCGCGTGAAAAATGAACAGAAGAAAACGAACGCGCTGTTGCTATCGTTCGAATCTCGTGTTGTCGGCTGCGGCCGAGTGATGAGCGATTCGGGGGCGGTCGAAAGAGGAGGAGACGGCGATGTCGAAGAATACGGCCGCTGTTGCTGCTACACGGACGACAGACGTTGTTCAGCGGAGCGCATTGCCGCGCTTAACGTGTCGAAAACGTATTTGAGCCAAATACGAGGTACGATAACGCCAGAGGCGTACCCGAGAAGGTTTTCGGGTCCCCGGCACTGCCCATTGAGATTTCAACGTTTTTTTCTGAATTACAAAATCGTGTTTCGAATTTTAAAACAAATACTTGTCGATAAAAAAAAAAAAAAAAAAAACGTCTGTACAATAACTTTAATTAGTGCACTATTGAGGCCAGTAGTCTTGTCGGCCGTGAATTGAACGGGAGTGACCCCGACGAAAAATTCTTGGGTACGCCCGTACAGCGCGCGCCGAGGAATTCGTTCGAAATTTTTACCATCAACCTTCTTGTAGAGAGCATGAACGAGCTGACCGTCAAGCTCGACGCGTCCAAACTCCGGCTCGGAATCGACGACGAGAGTAAAATCGTTTATCGTAAGTTGTATCCCTGAATTAATAATAATAATAATTGTTTTTTTTTTTTTTTATGGAAAAAAAAACACAGCGGAGGAAGACGTTCAGAGAAACACGTTCGTCGACCGCGATTGCCGTACAACAATTCGCGGCGACGAGGTGTCCGAGCCGGCAGTGAGACTGGACGATCGTCGGCCGTTGTTTCCCCGCGGTACGCCGTACACGGACGGACGTCCTGCGAACGATTACACTGCTGTTTCCGTGCGCACGTCGCTTGACGTCCACGCACCGTCGTCACTGCAGTGTACGCCGCGGCGTCCGCCTAGTTCACGACCACCGGTGGAACCGAATTCGGTACGGCCGAAGCCGTCACCGGCACGACCGACGCTCCCGACGACGTGTCCGCCAAAAACGAAATCGTGTCCACCGTCCTCGAAATCGTGTCCGCCAAAAACGAAATCGCGTCTGCCGCTCCCGACGACGTGTACGCCAAAAACGAAATCGCGTCTGCCGCTCCCGACGACGTGTACGCCAAAAACGAAATCGCGTCCGCCGCCGCCGACGCCGCAGAGAATTAAAAACGTTCCGAGCCCGACACGACCAATGACAAAAGTTCGGTTTCGGCTCGATAGCGTTTCGGCGAAAATCGGAGATCACACTCCGTACGTATCGGACATTTGTAATTTCTTCATACTTTGCGGCGGCATAACGTGTGTGTGTGTTTTTTTGTTTTTTGTTTTTGATCCTCGCGGCGTCATCAGGAAACCGTCAAAATAATTCGCGGTCGATTTGACGACAAAATGTTCGAAAGAAGTGGACGGCGATCGGCGTGGAACCAAAACGTACGTAAAAGAGAGTCGGTTGGTAAAAATTGGGCTGACGTATTTTCTTACACCGTCGTCATTCGTTTAACAATTTGAATTGATTTTTTTAAACAAATTCAAGCCGCGAATTCCGGGCGATAAATTACGTACGCCGATCGTATTTTGGAAATACTTTTCCATAACGAATTCTAAATTTCCCCCGTCAAGCGTATTATGTGTGTAGGATTTACAGACATTCGTGTGATTTCAATTTCATAAAATACGTTTATTTCTTTTTAAATTTTTAAAAATATCAAAAGAAATTAGTGTACAAATATCTGAATATATAGACTACATTAGTGCATTTTCGCTAAAATCCTTTTTATCTTTTGTTTTAGATTCCGAACGAAGCGAGAAAACTACTGGATGTTACAAGGATGTTTATTAATATCGTTTTACCTCCGTGTACACATTTTCGACTAGAACGAACGTTCTCGTTCTAGGTTTTGCTGTAGGTTTTGCTGTAACTAAACCTGTAGTTAATGCTGGATGTTATTGTTCGTACTAAGTAAAAGCCGATGTACAACAAATTGAGTCAATAAAAGCCGATTAATACACGAAGCTAATAAATTTAAGCGATAACTTAAATTTTTTTATTTCGTATATCAATTGGATCTTACTGACTCAGTTTGTACATCTCAGGATGCGCACAACGTGTTTAGTAAAAGCCCGACTAGTATTATGGATTTTCGCTTTTACCGAGTATAAACAATAAATCCTGTCGGCAACCGAGGAAACCTAGCTTTACCACGAGATTTTGTGGTAAAATGCGTAAAAACGTTTTCAATAAACGTCTTCCGATTTTCGATTATTTATAGCGATTATTAGCCATTCGACTCGTGAATGGGGGTAAATATTGTTTAAAGGACTGAAAATGTTATAAAACGGGTCTTGTTTTCCCTTTCTGAATTTTTTTCCAAATCTGAAATGACGATTGAATTGGTTGAGTTTGGTCGAACGTTCGTCCGCACACCTAACCAACACGCATACATGCAGGTCCACCATTCAGGCGTCAAGTAACTTTGCGTATCCGCGTTGCTTCAAGTCGTGAAATCCTACCTGGACAAACACTTTGAATCCACGTGTTTTCGTCCGTCCTCCTCGTCGTCATCGTCCACGTCTTCGGAGATTGCAATCGTTCAGAAAAGTCTTGAAAGTCTTATTGAAAAGTCTTTGGTAATAGGCGATTTATTTTATGTTAACATACCATTATCAAAATTCATCATTATATCAATTAATAATAAATGTTACAGTATAACGATTAAATTCAAACGAAAATGATGACTGCGAGTTTTTTTTAACACAAATTATAAGGCGTAACAAAAAAAAAAAAAAAAAAAAAAAACTAACTAAGGAATATGAAAACTATTATAAATTCGCAACGATTGAATAACAAATCGTTTTCCGTGATAACGAAAATATGATTAAATTGATAAACAGATGTGTGCGAATTGAACGGGAAAGAAATCGGTCCAAACAACTTTTTCGGTTATTATTTATTTATTTTTGTATTTTAGATAAAATCTGTTTATTTCTTCTAGAACGGTCTTAAAATGTACAAGACCGATAACTGTATAAACGTTATTCAGTTGTGTAAATGTTCGTGACTATTTGCGCGGACGAGCATCGCGCATTCGTCTCGGAAAGAAAAATCATCCGAGGCACTTGTGTATACTCCGAAAAATAAATCGATCGTGTATTACGCATCATGTTGAGTTTAAGTGTTTAAAGTTAAAGTGTTTTTATTTACAGATAAAAATTATAAATGTAATTTGTGCGGGAAATTTTCGTTCTCCGCGCTAACGAGTCTCTGAATGTCCTCGAGGTTTTATCGACGATTACCAAACGAAAACCGTACGATGAAATTTCATTTTTTTTAATTATTCAGATTTTTTTTTTCACATTCGACTTGTTAATAAAAATACCACATTGAAAACTAACGGTGTTGCGCAAAACGGAATTCCGGGCGAAATTTGAAAAAGCGTTTCATTTGTTTTATTTTATCAACTCGGCGCGCACACGCACCTTTTGCGATAATCGCGTTACGTTCTCCTGCGCGAAAATAAAATATTTTCGCATTTTTTTTCCCCTTGTTAATTAAACTGTACTTTTTTTCAAACAATCGGAATGTCCTTTGATTAATTAATTTCCGAGTATTCGTGCAGTGTAAAACGACGTCTCGCCGGAATAAATTGTTTGAAACTTTCCGCGTAACGAGACGTTAAAATTTAATTAAACGGGTTTCGAATCATTCGACGACACTCTGTAAAGGCCGCGCACAGGTTTCGATAACAAAAAAAAAGAAAAAAAAATGACTTTATAATCATTCCAATACAATTGAATAAATCCATTTATACAGTGTGTAAACGCTAATTGAAAACACTCAATATTTTTGCGTAGAGCAATGCATTTTGAATTCTGTTTTTTTAGATGGAAGTTGTACTTAATAATACACATTTTTATGGTCTCTGAACTTAAATCTGTTTATTATATTCGCGCATGCGCAATGCAACTTTTTTTTCTTAAATGGCAACCCCCACTTTTGAGCACAAATTATTTTTTTTCATATTTTTTTATGAATTTTAGTGGTTCAACCAACTTTATATGTCCAAAATTGATTGAATTACAGCAATCTAACGAAAAATATCGAAAATTTCGCGATTTTCATTTTTGTCCCCTATTACTCTGAAAAAAAACCGTCCTAGATACTTGAAAACTACCCCATCTAATTTATTAAAGTTTTATTTCATTTCGAACTACCCATTGTTAGGTCCATAATTAGCTGAGTTACGGATATTTCAATTTATTTGAAATTTTCCGCAAGAATTTGTAATAATTTTGCCGTTACATGGACATTTTTTAATTACAGAGGTTGATTCTGTCACTTTACCATTTATTTTATGTTCTATAATTGTTTTTTAACTTGTGAATGAATAGTGCGACACTGAAATGTCTATTCAATATTACTTTTCACAATTATACTATTGAAAATTGCAACAGAAACTTAAATAATTTGTTTCATTATTATCTTTAACATTGATCATTAAATTTTATCGGGCCTTCTACAGTATCTTTTGGATAAACTTTATCTTAATGGCCTCATATCAAAAATGTATTTGCTTTGACACTAATTTAAAGAAAATAAATGAAATAAGCAAATAGTTCAATATTTCTCACTGTTCATTTATATTGTACAACATTTTGTAAAATTTGAATAAAAAGCAATATTAAATATGAATCATTCGGAGAAAGTTGATATGCTATTTACTTATTGGGAGTGCCGTAAAAATTCACGTCTTACAGCACAAACTTATGCTCAACGTTACCCAGGTATGCTTAGTTAAATTTATTATTTTTATTTAGAGAATTTTCTAAATTAATTTTTTTTTATAAATTACTCCAGATAGAGAACACCCTTCTTGCAGTTTTTTTTTCAACTTAGAAAAAAATCTTAGAATTTGGGGATCATTTTCAAAAGAAGTAACAATCCACAACAAAGACGAAGTGATTCATTAGGTGAAGAGGTCGAGAACCAAGTATTAGCGTACGTCAGATTAAATCCTCAGTATCTACACGTCACGTTGGTAAAGAAATTGGAATATCTCATACTATGGTTCATAAGGTTTTAAAAAGTATAAAATGCATCCGTATCGACCTGATATAGTTCAACATTTGCGCGAGGTGATGCAGTTCGTAGAATTACATTCGTTGCTTGGTTGGTGGACAGATTAGACGAAAATCCATTTATTTTAAATTCGATATTATGGACAGATGAATCTAAGTTCACCAATAATGGTGTTATTAATAAACAAAATAACCGTTATTGGGACGATCAAAATCCACATTGCACATTTGAAACTAACAACCAAACCGTGTGGAGAACAAATGTCTGGTGTGGTTTAATTGGTGGTAAACTGTTGGGACCATATTTTTATGATGGAACACTTAATGGTAGAAAATATTATAATTTTCTAATAAATGATTTACAAATGATGTTTGAAGATATTCCGTTAGCTATTAGACAAAATCTAATTTTTCAACAAGATGGCGCTCCAGCTCACAATGCAATTATTGTTCGAAATTATTTAAACGAAACATTTGTAAATCGATGGCTAGGAACGCACGGACCCATTGAGTGGCCACCAAGATCACCTGATCTTACTCCATTAGATTTCTTTTTATGGGGTCACTTAAAAACTATTGTGTATGCCGATCCTCCTATAAATCTTCAACATTTAAAAGATAGAATAAAAGAAGCATGTAACGAACTGACCGAAGCACAAATTACAGCTGCAACTAATAAAGAACTTATACGGCGTGCTGAAGCATGTATTGAGCACAACGGACAACGATTTGAGCAGTTTTTAAAATAAAGTTATTATAATTAAATAAAATTGTTACTAGAGTTAAGTTTATTATCAATTAAACTGTTAATTACCTGTTAAAAGTAAAGTAAAATACATAAATTACATACCTACATTTTTTTCTTTCCTAATCCTATTTATTCAAGTAAAATTATGACAAATCGACATTTCAGTGTCGCACTATTCATTCACAAGTTAAAAAACAATTTTAGAACATAAAATAAATGGTAAAGTGACAGAATCAACCTCTGTAATTAAAAAATGTCCATGTAACGGCAAAATTATTACAAATTCTTGCGGAAAATTTCAAATAAATTGAAATATCCGTAACTCAGCTAATTATGGACCTAACAATGGGTAGTTCGAAATGAAATAAAACTTTAATAAATTAGATGGGGTAGTTTTCAAGTATCTAGGACGGTTTTTTTTCAGAGTAATAGGGGACAAAAATGAAAATCGCGAAATTTTCGATATTTTTCGTTAGATTGCTGTAATTCAATCAATTTTGGACATATAAAGTTGGTTGAACCACTAAAATTCATAAAAAAATATGAAAAAAAATAATTTGTGCTCAAAAGTGGGGGTTGCCATTTAAGAAAAAAAAGTTGCATTGCGCATGCGCGAATATAATAAACAGATTTAAGTTCAGAGACCATAAAAATGTGTATTATTAAGTACAACTTCCATCTAAAAAAACAGAATTCAAAATGCATTGCTCTACGCAAAAATATTGAGTGTTTTCAATTAGCGTTTACACACTGTATATTAGAATATTTTCATTATGAATATTAGCCGAGTACGCTTGTAAACGTATGATGCGCGCTCCTTAAAAACCGTATAAATATACGTTTTTAACGAAATTTTTTTAAATATCCTTCTAGTGAAATCTTACGTTTTGACGTAAGACCGTAATTTAATTTGTAAAATAAAAAAACGCGAACATTGTCGCGAAATCGATATAATATACGTGTTTAAAAATATTTGTTAATTGGCACATAAAATACGTCACGCAATAATTGACAATTGTGTGTAACCCGGAGCAACGAATATATTATTATTATTCATTTGACGACGGCGACGGTTTGATTTTTTATTTTATGCATATATACGATACACGACGACGACAATTCATTCGACGTTCAAATTCGTATCGATTAATATATGAGTCTCCCAATTATTAACATAAAATCTCCGCGTGTTCGGAAGACGTTTTTCTATATGATGGACTTCGCGGTCGTTTGGCAGCACGTGGATCGCGCGTTTCTGGTCCTCAACCTCTTGTTCATGGCGGTGCGCTATTTCCGGAAACGGACTCAGCCGGCCGGCGGTGCGGTCGTCGACGAACGGGCGTACCAGAGGCTGATGGCCGAGATCGAGCGCGTGAAAAATGAACAGAAGAAAACGAACGCGCTGTTGCTATCGTTCGAATCTCGTGTTGTCGGCTGCGGCCGAGTGATGAGCGATTCGGCGGCGGTCGAAAGAGGAGACGGCGATGTCGACGAATACGGCCGCTGTTGCTGCTACACGGACGACAGACGTTGTTCAGCGGAGCGCATTGCCGCGCTTAACGTGTCGAAAACGTATTTGAGCCAAATACGAGGTACGATAACGCCAGAGGCGTACCCGAGAAGGTTTTCGGGTCCCCGGCACTGCCCATTGGGATTTCAACGTTTTTTTCTGAATTACAAAATCGTGTTTCGAATTATAAAACAAATACTTGTCGATAAAAAAAAAAAAAAGAAAACGTCTGTACAATAACTTTAATTAGTGCACTATATTGAGGCCAGTAGTCTTGTTGGCCGTGAATTGAACGGGAGTGACCCCGACGAAAAATTCTTGGGTACGCCCGTACAGCACGCGCCGAGGAATTCGTTCGAAATTTTTACCATCAACCTTCTTGTAGAGAGCATGAACGAGCTGACCGTCAAGCTCGACGCGTCCAAACTCCGGCTCGGAATCGACGACGAGAGTAAAATCGTTTATCGTTATTTGTATCCCTGAATTAATAATAATAATAATAATTGTTTTTTTTTTTTTTTTTTTTTTATGGAAAAAAAACACAGCGGAGGAAGACGTTCAGAGAAACACGGTCGTCGACCGCGATTGCCGTACAACAATTCGCGGCGACGAGGTTTCCGAGCCGGCCGTGAGACTGGACGATCGTCGGCCGTTGTTTCCCCGCGGTACGCCGTACACGGACGGACGTCCTGCGAACGATTACACGGCTGTTTCCGTGCGCACGTCGCTTAACGTCCACGCACCGTCGTCACTGCAGTGTACGCCGCGGCGTCCGCCTAGTTCACGACCACCGGTGAAACCGAATTCGGTACGGCCGAAGCCGTCACCGGCACGACCGACGCTCCCGACGACGTGTCCGCCAAAAACGAAATCGTGTCCACCGTCCTCGAAATCGTGTCCGCCAGAAACGAAATCGCGTCTGCCGCTCCCGATGCCGTATACGCCAAAAACGAAATCGCGTCTGCCACTCCCGACGACGTGTACGCCAAAAACGAAATCGCGTCCGCCGTCCTCGACGACGTGTACGCCAAAAACGAAATCGTGTCCACCGTCCTCGAAATCGCGTCTGCCGCTCCCGACGCCGTGTACGCCAAAAACGAAATCGTGTCCGCCGCCGCCGACGCCGCAGAGAATTAAAAACGTTCCGAGCCCGACACGACCAATGACAAAAGTTCGGTTTCGGCTCGATAGCGTTTCGGCGGAATTTGGAGATCACACTCCGTACGTATCGGACATTTGTAATTTCTTCATACTTTGCGGCGGCATAACGTGTGTGTGTTTTTTTGTTTTTTGTTTTTGATCCTCGCGGCGTCATCAGGAAACCGTCAAAATAATTCGCGGTCGATTTGACGACAAAATGTTTGAAAGAAGTGGACGGCGATCGGCGTGGAACCAAAACGTACGTAGAAGAGAGTCGGTTGGTAAAAATTGGGTATGATGCGCGCTCCTTAAAAACATTTCCGAAACGCTTTTAACGTTTTTGATCCCACATAGAAGAACGTCGTGAACGAACGTTTACAAATTCGATTCCGTTAATTTACGCGTTTTATATTGTACGCGGTGACGGAATTCAGTTGAGTAATAATTTCCTCCTCCCTCGCCCCAGAGCCGGAGGCACTGCAAAATAACGTCGTGTGTACGAGGATTGGTTTCTAATTGTT
This sequence comes from Chaetogeoica ovagalla, assembly GCA_032441825.1. NCBI lineage: Eukaryota > Metazoa > Arthropoda > Insecta > Hemiptera > Aphididae > Chaetogeoica > Chaetogeoica ovagalla. The sequence continues at coordinate 1,258,921 of CM063738.1, read as the reverse complement.
CAAAAGCGCACAATCCTCTCAACGTTTCCTCCGACCGGACAAATCGCGTGTGTAACTAATCGGTTTTGTAATGCGCAAGCAGACACTCCTCTTTTGCTGTTGTCCGTTCAAACCTATAAAAAAGAAATATAATCATATTAGTATATTGTACACTGTAATTTCTCTCCGGGAAAAAAAACCCCGTTTTTCGGGCTACGCCGAGTAATTCGACTAGTGGATATAATATAATATTATGTATAATATACGGAAAACGCAATTTTCAAAACGCCGAACGACGTCCGTCCAACTGCTCACCGTACATAATATTACAACCGGCGGCCTCACAATACGCGTGCAATTATCGTAATAATGCGCTATCTGGACAATAATAATAATAATTATTCGAATGCACGACCGGAGAATATTCGAAATAGCGAAACAAAGGACCCGTGTAATAGCGCGTAATGAAAATAGTATAGTTTCGACAATGAAATTCTCGACAAAACGGGAGAAGGTCTATAAATATATCGTGCGACGCGATTATTGAATTGCGTACACGAATTTCGTTTTGAACAGCTGCAGAAGGAGACGTTGAGGAAAAAAAACGTTTATTTCAAAAAAGAGAAAAAATTATAATAATAATACAGAATTTTAATAATAATAATAATATCAAACGAGGTAGTAACGAAATTCAAACTTCGAACGAGAATTAAAAGGAATGACTTGCGATGATTTCAAAAAAAATCTTGAAGATTATACGTGTGTGTGTGTGTGTGCGCGCGCGCGCTAAACTTCTTGTATAAATGTTCAGCTCTTAAAAGTGTACAAATCGTTTCGGTGTCCAAAACGGATATGTCGACAAGGAAACTCTCTTTAAAAGACCACCCTGGGAAAATCGTGCAACGTGTCGAGTAAAGTGCCATCTGTGCGTGATCTGCTACCGGAATTCAAAGGTAATCCGAGTTCGACACGAAAAAGTATTCACAGACACGAAAAGCATAATTTTTTTTAATCAATACTGCAATAATAATCAATCCGTTGGTAATTCGAAAAAAAATAATCGCGAACAGCCGAGAAAACGTGCGAATATTAAAAAACACACTGCAGTGTGCTAACGTTATCGGTATATACCATTTTTGGCGTTTCGTGTAATGACTATAGGTAATGTTTAAAATAAAATTCGTTATCGTATATGCGTGTTTTTTTTTTCTAAAAACTATAAGTCTATATAAGTGGAATTTGTTGATAACTCGAAGAAAGTAGCCAGCCAGTGGGTGGTGACTGCCAACTTAACGGATTTTAACTCAAATTCGTCGTCGGTACGATTGCGGAGAAAGTATTACTAAACGATTATCGTCTATAGTCTAGCGCTTATCGTGACTGAAAATCAATTATCTGATCGATTTCTTCAAAAAGAAAATGTGTTACGGTCTAAAATACGGTAGTCAATACAGATGTAGAAAGAACTAGAAGTAAGATTAGATTGGAAATAACGAGTGTCAGATACAGATGGATAGAGGTCTGCTGGGATCATTGGCGCGGTTGCCGCAGTGGCCGATAATGGTGCGGTGGGCTTCGCGTGCAATTTTTCAAAGGCACCGGTCAACTATGAGTTTTAAGACAAATAAATTGCGACTCTTACGTATATAAAAAACAAAAATGTCTTTTGAGCATCGTTGTAGAAAGAAATGTTTAAAAACGTTGAGTAATATTGTCGAATTAAAAAAGTATTTTTTTTGAAAGGGAGAGGGACTGAAGCACTGAGTAATGTCATCGTTGAGTAATCTCCAAACCAAATCCAAAACTAAACCTTAAAATTAGAAAAATTACCGAATTCACAACCTATTGAAAACAATTATTATGAATTTAGTATACGTACATTTCAGCGATATTCCCCCTTACGTCGTCGTGTAAACGATAGAACATTTGTTGTAATAATTTTTAAAACAAAAAAACATCCTATAAAAAATTAACGTAATGCGATTCATCTATCCTCGTTATACATTCGTATACACGTTTAATGGTTAATTTTACATTTTTTACTATTTCGTTAACTTTTATCGGTTTGCTCACGTTTCCCCGACCGATCGAGTTTACCGTCAGCCGAACACTAAACGCTCGATTACGACCAATGACCAACGCATACCGTATATATGTGCTAATCTCGTCGGTCGAGCACTTATTCCAGCCTTATACGTCATGATGTTCAGAAGGTAGGGGTGCTGTGAAAGCGGAGCATAACCATAACATGATTGGACCAACTTACAAGTCGATACTTAACTGATAATTGTACTGCAAACTAACGCACACTGATTCGTGTGCTAATTTTGAACAGTACTACGGGGTGTTTGAATCGAAAATAACATTTTTATCGCACGGTTAAACTGGTGTAAGAATTCGGTACACATTTTTGTCAAAGCACGGTGCTATGAACCAGATTTGCATCGTACCTTGAACCATCATTTATCGATGATTTAAAAAGGCGTCTGCACCTAAAATACTACTCGGGAAACGATCGAAATTATAAAATCGTGTGGAATTCACATCCGATCCGACATTAATACGAAGTCGAGCCCTGTAAAGCCCGCGGTGTTGGAAAGAAGCGCGTTCTTTTAAAAAACAAAGGAACCGGACGAATTCCGATATTTATAAGGGACCTTCTCCGTAAATGTATGCACCGTGCCCGGCAGAGTATGGACCCTTTACCGCAATTTCCACGTGAACAGTCATCGCGGGCGCTCGGTGGTGTACAGTTTTGAATCCGAACTTTTGTGTCGACCGCAAGACCACATGGATCCTCTGCTTACAATACGTCCGCTTATGTGTATACGATATGTGTGCGGGCGGCACGCGTGTATGCGAAGAAGCCATTAGAAGTTTTCCAGTGATTCGTCAGTCTCTCTCACTCTCTCTCTTTCTCACTCGGTATCGGAATACCGAAAAGTTTTGCGGTCGTTATATCGTGTCGCGGTGGAAGAGCCGCCACCACTGCCGCCGCCAAAGGGACGCGACCGCGAGAGGATATGTACGGGCGGAGAAAAATAAAAAAAAATAAATAAATAAATAAAATGAAAATGGGCCAAAGTTATTACGAGAACATTATACGGTTCCCGGTCCGAACTCGTGTGTGTGTGTGTGTGTGTTATTGCAAATATATTATAATACGCGCGCGTGGTCCGACTCGGCGAGGGCGAAAAGAGAAGAAAACTTTTCTCGTCCTCTGCACTCACCGCCGATGATCTCTGCGTCTCGCCCAACACGTATTATTTATATACGTACGAGCATAATAATATCGTTTCCGTCGTTTCGGCTTTTAGATTTATCTCATATACGAATCGGCGAGAAGGGTAGTGGAAGGGACGATATATATATATATGTATAAGGCATCCTCTGTAGTCGGACACGCGGCGCGATGACCACAGGCGTGTGCGCGCAAGGGACGCAGGACGATCGAACGACTATTCCGTCACTTACTCGGTATTCGAATTATCTCCTGTTTTATTCTAAAAGGTCTATGACTGTGACTGTTAGAGGTTAATCGTGAGAGAGAGAGACAAGGATAATGCGACACATTTCACACGAATAATATCGAAAGTCTCGTAATCAGAGTTGAGATTTTCATGCGTTTTGCATTGTGTTCTCAAAAAAAAATCGTACCGCGTATTGTCAAATTCGTTATTAAACATTCGTTTTATGTACTTTTCAACGAAAATAAATAAAAAAAAATTTCATTTTTTTTTCTCGGGTTTTTAGGTTATTTTCTCGATTTTTTTAAACAAATAAAAATAACGTTGTGTGTAAAATTCTACATAGGCTGTTCAATTTTTTTATTAATTTATTAGATTCATAAATTGTTTTCTTTTTTCAACAAAATATAAGTATAATAAATATCACAATAATTCATCAAATTATACAAAAAATTGAATTGGTAAATAAAACACAATTAAAATAATCATTAATTACATCATCATTTGCAGTCTTGTAGTTAAATCCTTTTTTTTTTCAGTTTTACAAATCAAATCCATAGCGACATCTCCTTTCTCGGGTGAATGTTAATCGCAGAAAAATGTTGACTTCTGCTATGCGATCAACAGTGGAAAAGACGAATGTGGTTGTGGATCCCTTACAACCATGTCATTTAAGAGACGCTATTGAAAACTAAACGATCTTGAAAAATACGTAATAACTTAGAGGGCATTGTTAACCGCGAATGTGTTTATTTATCCCTGAAAGTCGCTACTACTGTAACACACAGACTCACATCTAACCCGTAACAATGTATTATACCGATGCCGTTTAACACGACCATATAATTATACAGGATGTATTATAGCTGTCGACTTGAAAACATTCCTTGTGTTGACAATTCGTGGTTTCAGCAAGATGGAACCACGGCTCGTGCTGGCAGACCATCAATGGCAACCGTTCGACGACTCTTCGGTAATCGAATCGGTGACATTCGTTAGTACCCAAAGTCCGACGTGATTTGCCGGCGTGTGATTCTTACTTAACAAGTGCCATTTCGGAAGCAAAGACACGAGTCCAAGGAGAAATCGTTTCGATCCCCCTGGAAACGTTACAGACAGTCATGTAAGACGTTCACGCGCGACTTCAGGAACACTGTGAAAACGGACAACACCATTTTACCGATATTCGATTTTCCGATCTTGAGAGATTTTTTTTGTTTATCGAATCCTGGCCCGTCCTGTATTCTACATAAACGGTTATTTCTAAACGGTCTGTGAACGCATTTACGCGTAGTCTGCGTGAATCGCTAATGACCGATTAACACGTTTAAGCGTCGTTTTCGTGAAATATAATATTCGTCGTGTTTGTCTATAACGCGACATCCGAAATTTCTAATAAAAGCGCAGAAGGCCCGGAGCGCAGAAATTCGTTTAACGCCGCGACACGCGCGTTATTTCGGACGACGACGCGAAACAATGGACGCGCGTTTGGCCGACGGCCAGCCTGCAGATAATTTCGGACTCGTACGCTCGTTCGTTTCTCATACACAGTGTATAAATAAATGATAAATAATAATAATAATAATAATAAAGGCGATAAAAGGATTCAAATCGCCTGGCGGGACTAGGAAATGAACGTTGAAGAGAGGCCAATTCCGTGGTAATATAAAATAGCAGTTATGTGTTCCGGGGACGGCTCTTCTTTACGCGCGCGGGATTTTCGTATACATGTCCGTTCCGCCGCCCGTCCCTGTTTGTCGGTCGCCAGAAAAATAGCGATTTTACTCCAGAAAAAAAAAACGCATAACTTTTCTTTATATGTGTACAGTGTAATATAGAAGAGTCGAGCGGAATTTTTTTTTCAGAAAATCGCGTTTCCATAGTTTCTCGTAGAGATTTTTAAAAATTTACACACGCGTGAATGATAGACGAGTCGTTTACGGATTGCTTACCGTGCAAACGGTGGACTAGTCTTAAAATATTATCAACGATTGATTTTTGGCTTTTTACGCTGGTCATAATTACAATTCGCGTTTTTGTTTCATCACCTCACAACAGGATTTTTCGGAAACGATAGATTTAATTCAAACGTGTTTTACTCGGGAAAAAACTATGTGGTTCTTATCCGTTGACGAATATGTTTTTTTTCTATTGGACAATACAAATTTAATATATTTGTATTTTTTTTTTTTTTTTGAGTTTTCTTCACTTCGATTTCTCTGCCGAACAAGTTCAAAACAACGGATTTGTCTGCTCGTCGCAAAAAGGCTTTTAATGTTAGAAGTTTATGCGTTTAATTATGTTTTTAGAAACGTCCGTTCTAAATCTCTTCGGGCCCTTTCCACTCGTAAGACTACATTTAAGCCCACACCGTTTTCTTATTACTTCTCACACTTATTCCTTTTGCATAAAAATACATCATTTTAACACTTTCGTTGGTTCGTACTTATATAATAATTTATTTATGATTGTGCTGAAGTAACGTACGAGTAAGTTATCCTAGAGAACGGCGTTTATATTTTCTATTATTATCGAGCATACATTTCGCGTTTCGGTGTTTCTAAATTTCAGGCAATTATTGTTCGGGCCGAATTGTTGACCGACGCGATACTAATACGAGCAGCAGATAAAAAACAGAATCTACGAAATTGGCAAAGACTTTAGAAAGAAAAAAAAACTGTGAAGGACCAACTCGGAAGTATTCTTGGGCTACCGCGTATATAATCGGTGCAATATATCCAAATATAGAAATTTGTGTGCGTTAAAATTCGCTGAAAGTCGAACGCGATACGATTACTATTATATTCCTCATTACGCGTATGATTTATATTATTAATTAATAACGAAATAATTGAGTCTCGTTTTATTATTATTATTATTATTATATACAGACGCGCGATATAACGACGACGCTCTATATTATACACATTATTAGTTTTCTTGACGTGGTTACGATGATCATATTTTATTATTATTACTGTTGTTTATTATTCGGGGAAAACAACACGTTATACGTTCTATAATACACTTTAATCGTCTAATTAGAGAAGAAAAATAAATAATTTCCTTGTTGTGCGCGTGTGTGTGTGTATAAATTACGAAAATTTTCCGTCTTGTCGCCGTCGCGATATCATTTCTCCCGCCGACCAGTAAAAAAACTGCCGCCACCGATTCATTGATACGACGACGACACGTACGGAAATAGAAGAATAAAATATTTCGGTGTGTCTTGTTGTTATTATAATAATAAGAATTGCGATTCGAAATACGGCATCTGTTTCTGCTTAATAATAATAATAATAATAATAATAATAATATTCATAACCACCACATGCGTGAGATCATATTTCTCCCGTCTTTCGTCTGAGTACACAATATTTACACCAACAGCAGAATCTCGTAGCAATATGCTACTCGTAATATTTAATTTATTTATGTTTCTTCAATAACTATAAGAAGTAATACGCTGCTGTAGTCCATGGAAACCATGTCGCGTTTAATCATTATGACGTTATACACACCGCAAAACGTACGGTACAAGTGCGTTATAATAAGCCAACAGTTTTCCCCGTACCGAAAACCGAAGGGAATTCGACGTTTGATGTCGTTTAAATCGTAGTAATATAATACAATAGTAATGGAGATCACGAGAAAATCGAAAAGTTCTTCTTCGGGGACAAATCGTTTCTGCATCCGGCGGGAATAGCAATCTGCTGCGGTATGAGATATATTAATATAATAATCTGCAGGGTTCCGCGGATTTCGATTAGCGTTTGTTAATTAATATTCAAATATTGCAGTTAAAAATAACGGAATAATTCACGGATTTGTTTTGCGCATCAATGAGAAGGGCATTCCGTGTACACAATTCTATATCGCGTTTTTCCGTTTTTCAATGATATTTTCATAGTTTTGTCAGTAACATTGCATGAAATATTTCATATTGTAATAATATCTTGGTATTTTTAATGATCGTAACAGTGTGTGTGTGTGTGTATCAGAGCTTTATTATATAAATAAAATTAATTTCTTTTCGCTATTTTTACTGTTTTTTGAGCCAACAACAACAGTGTAATGGCGTTTTGTTCGCACGGTTTTTTCGTTACCGAAACGTTGATGAAAATATATTTGAATAGAAAGTACGGGAAAAAATATGAACTCTAATTATTTTTATTTTAAAGAAATTTAATTGAATTTCAGTTGCGTTTATTAAACGTTTTCCTCGGTGAAATAAGTGTACAAAATATGAAATAATAAAACTATATTTAGTTTTTCACACCGATTCGATTAGTTGACGTCGGTATAATATTGCGATCGCTTAAATAGTACACATAGTACGTAAAAAAAAAAAAAAAATAAATGATTGAAAAACAAATAAAAATATTATCCCATAACACACACCGACAATACATGTATTTATAAAAAAAACGTACTTTTTTCAGAAAATATATTCGTCTTCGACGAATTAAACGCGCCCCTAATATATAAAACTGATTAGCACAATTCAACTGAACTAAAGAGTCGTGCGAGAAGAATCTATACACACGTATGTTTATTACTCTATTGGTTGAATCCGTTTAAAGTAATACAAAAAAAAAACTCCCCCGGCATTTTAATTGAATTATTATTATTATTAATAATAATTGTGTGCTTATTTAGTAATTCATAACTGTTATTTTCAGTTGATGCAATTTTAGTAGAAAAATAAACTAGAATTCCCTTCACCCTCTCCCCGTGTGATTGTCCACAATAAGACATATCGAGTATAATAATTCCATTCGATTTTTAGGACTACGAATTTCTAATATTCGCAAATTTTCTTTCGTTTCCTCGGTTGCGGCACAGCGGACAATAAACTCTTGTGTATTCATACAACGAGAGAGGATTTGTCGCGGTGTTTTCTGAACATTTAGATGAAGGGCGTTTTGGCCGCACGTGGTATTCTACTGGATCCAACAGTGGACCGCCGCCGCAGGGCCTCGCTTTTATGCTTACCGGGACGAAGGGACACGCTCGTGTATTGTTTTCCCCGCTGAAAATCTCGAACGGCGGCCGTAAACGCGCGCGAGAACACCATTCTCGCGCCTGCTGCACCGGACCCCACGAACATTTCGACTCGTATTATTTTATATTATATTGTGTTACGCGGGGGACCCTGTCGTATATAATTTCTCCGCGCGAGTTTAATACGGTAGCGGCGAACGGGGAAGAAACAGGGAAAACGTGAAACCGAGATTGAAGAATGAAAATGAAAAAAAAAACAGAAATTATACTCTAGAGTCTCCCTGCTCAAAACGCCGCGCAGGTCTAGGATAAGACACTTTCCGCTTTCGCGCTTTTCGTGTCTGTAACACTAGTAGAGATCATTTTTTTTTTTTAAAAAACATCTCCCCCCCCCAAATAAAAAACGAACCAACGAAAATCCTAAAACACTGGACTGGACTCGTTTTTTAAATCGAAATAAAATCACGATAAATCGGATTTCGTTCGTTTATCATACACGACCGGGAGAAAAGACGAATGTCGTTAATTGGCCGGTTAAAGTTCGAACGTTATTTGTGTTTTTTTTTTATTTTTTTCAAGCGATACGATGATTTCGACGATAAAGCGAAACCGTTTTCGACGGTCGTGTTTACGTGAAAATGTCGTATTGATTGACGTAAATCAATCTGTCCCGATACTATATTAAAATTGTATTTCGTATTATAATGCGGTTAATATTAATTTGCGTTTCTCACACGCGATAGTTTCGCGCGTGTGTGTGTGTGTTTTCCGAGCTGAAGAGTTAAAAAAAAAAACCGAATTTATAGTTTCTGATGCGGTCGGCGGACACGCATCTTGTCTCGCCCGCGCGGTTAGGTTAGGTCGGAATCGAGAAAACTCGATTCAATTTTAAAAAAAAAAGCCGATTAATCGATAATGGTTCGGATCGCGAATTGAACGACTGCACCAACCGTTTTTGGTATTAAAAAAATGTGTTGTAACGATTTTTCCTTTTTCTTTTCGCTAGTGTGTATTGCCGATTCAACGTGCGAGTTTTATGGGGGGGAAAAAAAAGCGTTGTTTTTATTTCTCAACGCGGTATTTTCACTCTCGGCAAATGAATCGTCCGAACGCGTTAAACCGTTTTTTTTTTATTCGTCCGCAACGTATTTACAAAAAAAAAACGTATCGTTAAAAATTCCAATATCCGCGGCGGATCTGTTAAAAAAAATTGAAAAAAACTTCTAAACACGCGCGTATTATTCGAGTCGTCGAATTACGGCGTCGCGCAATTGAACCGCGGGAAATGGACAAAAGAGGAAAAACTTTTCGGTTCGGTCGCAAGACGTACGACGACGACGTTACCGTTGTTACCGCGTGACCAAAAACGTTACCGCTGGACAACGACGGCCGCGAGGACGAGGTGACCGTCTTGTAAACACAACGCGGGCTCACACACACGCCGCAAGACCACATTTATCGCGCCGGTCGTTACGACGACGACGACGGGACGGATACCGCGCGCTTTCGGCGATTCCGCGATTTTTTACTGCGATTTTTTTTACGATTATTCCCGAAATGTCTCCGGCGAACGGTTCCCCCCCCCCTTACGACGCGCATTTATAATAACAAAACTCGAATGGGATTGGTGGCGCGTGGATTGAAACAATACTGCCAGCTGCTGCTGATGTACGTAAAGGCAATGAGAAAATGTCACTTTTTTCTCATTTTTCCCCCGAACCGTAAACCCGTAAACGGGACGAGAACACGCAAATCCCAAAAGGACGCTATCGTCGTAGGACCGCGTAGAAACCGCGTGACGCCGCGTTCTAGACGTGCGTTGTCTCGTTGTATTTATACACGACGACGTTCACAGCGAATTCATGACGGATTTTAATGCTTTCGTAATATTAATGTACGATCCGTTATTATGGTATAAATATAAAAAAAAACCGACGCGTACTTGATCGTTTCTCCGCCGAGAAAAATGTTCGCGTACGTTAAACAAAATACGAACGCATCGTAACGAGTGGTAGTATTAATGCGCGTTCCTCTTCGCCGCCACGACCGAAATCTAAAACCGCGTTTTACAAAAAAAAAAAAAAAAATAAATAAGTCGGTAAAACATAAACAAATAGTTTCGAAACAAAAGTCAGTTATATTTAATAATAATAATAATAATAATAAAAAACCCGTATGGATTTCCAACTATTTAACACAAGTCGAGTATACGCATAATATATACATATATACGTATAATGATTTATACGTTATATTCAAACGCGTATATTTAAAATGTCTTCTCTCCGGAATTCTATAATATATTTTATCGAACACGCGTTTACGTTCGAAACCACTATTATAATATTGAATAATACCACCTGCTTATTGTTATGATGACAATAATATATGAATATACAACCGGGACAACGACGGGCGGTTTTCGTTAAACTTTGAACGGATACCGTGAATTGTATACGCGAATATAGGAACGAAAATATTTTCGTTAATTCAAAGTAGGCATATATTATAAAAACCCGTAGTAATAACGTTTTTGGTAAAATATATATAATATTTCAAAATCGTTTAAAAATAACAATATATCGTCCGACACTCCTCGTTTACATATTATAATATTATAATAATAATGTAATTTTTTCATAAATCGTCGTACAGCGGAAGTTTAAACCGATACCAATTAAAGGAGAACGGAACATAAATACGATCGCAATACGCTCTAAAGCGACAATAAGCGACTTTATTCCGATCGTATATTCTAACCGATATTTTATATCGGTTATTGATATATTATTACTATAATACGTATTGTGTTGTACATAAAATTTTCCTTCCGAAAACTATTTAAAAAATCAATAATAACAAGTGTCGGACAAACGTGTTATAAATATTATCGACGTACGTCGGACTCGTTTTCCATTAAAAAAAAATATATCCGATTAATTTTGTTTTTTTTTTTCAAAGTTCTACAATGGTTTTTATATTAGAAAATAAACGCGCGTATCAGTTTTATCGAACAAGTTTTTCTCTTCGTATACCGCGTGATTATCAAAAATTAAATATACAAAACCAATCCTTAGAAACGCAATACGCAGGGGTTATTTTAAACGTAAACGAACTATTTAATCAATTTCTTTATTGGCTTCACTGAGGAGTTTATGACGTGCTTAACCGTTATAAAATAGCGACGTATATAAATAAGAGAAAAATTTAAAAAAAATCTTATCGTACGCGGGCTATTAGAGTATATATTTGATATTATAATCGTCGTCGAATTCACGCAGACAATATTGATAATGGAACGAGCTGTGAAAAAAAAATCATTTCTTTGTTTTTTTTGTGTTTGACTCCGTGTAAATATGCGTAACATACGAAGAACGTACAGTACACGGGGGAAAATTGAACGCACGACTTTTAAAGTCCTGACATGGACAAAAAAAAAAAAAATGTTGTGTATATTTTTAAAAACGCAATATTTATACACGAAATACGTTGAGCTCAATTTTTTTCTTATTACCGAGTATAAAATATGAATCGCTTATTGCAAAAACCCCACAAGTCTACAATTCAAAATTTTCCAGAAATTAATAGAAACTTCTGATTTCAGTAAAAGCAGTTTTTTTTTATGGAAAAATTCCTGAAAGTACGCTCGGAGAAGTATTCCGCGTTTTTAATGGAAAACGTATATTAAAATAAGGAAAATCGAAAATGATTTCGTGCCTATGGTATTGGTTCATTGATTTAATCATTTAATTATCGTGAATCCAATAATTTCTAACATTATTAAATTAAACTCAAATTGCGTTGATTAACTGCTTACTTATTGATAATATCATCACAACAATATAATTAAAACAATAATATTAGTTAAAGTAATTGATGTCTTATATTTTATAACCCACGTTATTCTAAAATAATGCAATTACTGCATTTATATAAAAACATTATTATTATTATTATTATTCATATGGAATATTGGCGTTAAATTGAAGAAAATTTCGTTTTAAATATATCCTTTTAAATGGTATTGAAAATTTCCTTCATAGTTATCATAAAATTTGTCATAATTTAACTACAATTATAATTTATACAACTTCAAGTTAATAAAGTCGATGGTGAATACCTAACTAAAATGTTTAAAGTGAGTATAAAGTTTTAATTGACTTTTATTAAATTATTGTAACAAGTGCAGAAAATAATAACGCAAATATAAATATTAGCAAATTTAAACATTTTAATATAATATAATTAAATATAAATTTTACATTACAATACTAACACCCGTATAAATAAAAGATTACGTATTAATTTATAAACTTTTTATACTTATGTAGATATACCTACAATATACAATACACGTACATAAAACCCTACGCGCAACACGGATTCGTCATATATTCTCTGAGGCTGAAGGCTTAGAAATAAATTCCTACCCTCTGAATACATTTAATGTACTCAAGTTTTTTTTTTTTTTACTGGCTAGGCCTACATAATAATAATAATAATAATAATAATAATAATAATAATAATAATAATAATAATAATAATAATAATAATAATAATAATAATAATAATAATAATAATAATGAAAAACTGAATATTCATCAGAAGTGAAAAAAATTCGACCAAATGATAATAATTGACGTTGTTTTCATCAAATTTCCATACGCGTCTCAGTCAACACTGTATATTTATCACAACGAATTAGCAGATCGTCGTGGCGTAATAGCCACATATCTTCTACCACCGACGCCCTTCAAATAGATATCCCTTCATTCCAGAACCCTAAATAAATTTCACACACGCGCGCATTCATTTTTAGTATATGGCAATGGTCAAACGGTTCTCACTATATCAAATGGAATAAAAAAAAAAACCACCCTTGGCCATCTTTCAACCGCCCCAGACGCCATAATAAGTAATGACGAACGGGGCTTCGGATTGGACACACCTGGTTGACTCGTGAACACGTAATGAAAAAAAAAAACACCGATCCGGAGGCCAATGTCGGGCGTATATGTGGGAGGGAAGCGATCACAGTCAAACGTCATCATCTAACCGCACGCGCACAGATAGCAAAACTGTTCCATACGACATACGTGAAATTCAGATAAATGTCATAAATGTTAATATTAATTTTCTAAAATTCTACGACAACACTCGTGTCGTATACTCGATATTATAGAAAAATTATTCCTTTAATTTCGTTCTGAATTATTCTCCATTAAATCAACGTACGTAAAAAATCCGTACGGTCGTGGCTTAAATTTTATATATATATAAAAAAAAAAAAAACCAAGAACACCGTTTAAATGGTCTTAAACGTTCAGTTTCTATTTTAATTTCCATTACAATATTATAGTTTGTAGAAATAAAGATTTTTGAACTATCGTTGTTGTTTTAATAAATCATTTGTCAATCACGTATTTGATTGCGATACGTTGAATAAGTTAGTTTTTTGTGTGTGTGTTTCTTACACTAAGTTTAATTTCCTTTGCTTTTTTAATTTTTTCGTGCTCAATTTTTCCGCGCTCTCAATCGCGCACGCTATACGTAACGGCAACTGTTTTGCGAAGCAAAATAGACAGGGGAGAAAAATCGTTTCTTCCCGGCGCAACGCAATTCGTGGTGGTGATATAGCGGACAGATGTGGAAGGGAAAAAAAGCTCATAAATACTCGCTGTTGCAGTATATACATTATAAAAAGGGACAGTTCGAAAAGAAATAATAAAAAAAAAGGAAAAAAATAGTAAAGAATCTGTCCCCGAAAAAGACGGAATTGTTTAACTCTCGAGGAGACACACGCCACGAGTTCAAAGGAATAGCTAAAAAAAAAAAAGAACGAGAGCAACAGCCTTTTCGGGCTATAGCAAACTTTTTCTCCTCGTCCAATATAATATAATATATATTGTAATGCGTGTACTCCTTCGAATTAGAATCGGTCGGAAAGGGCGACTCAAAAAAAAAAAAAAAATAAAAAAACCCCGATACTACATTATTCAATATACAGGGTGTCCCTGACAAATGCGGCGAATTTCGTTTCATTCGAAATCGGTCTAGTTTTTGGCTGTGAGTACTATACGAAAAACGTATAGTTTTTATAACGATGGGTTTTAAGAAAAATAAATTTTAAGAAAACAAAAACCTCTCCCGCGGACAAAGTACGTAAACGTTTTTTGAGCAATTTTCGTAATATTTTTTTAAATCTCACACGAGCTTATAGTGTGATATATACCATTTGTATATTACCAATATTTATCATTGTATAGTTATAGCGTCACGCGTCGTACACAATCGTTTTTCGAATGATTCGACGATTTTTATCATTTCAAATAATTTTTTATACTTTCGTCTTTACCTACAATTTAAGTATCAAAAATTTTTGTCAGGCTTTTAAGCCCGAATCGACTTGGATTAATAAACGAATAGCACACGATTTTCGATTGAGAACTGTATACGCGTGTCGGTGCAACGCTCTTACGGACAAAATCATCCGTATACGATTTCTGAAAAAATTTAATTACAAATAAAGATTTATCGAGAACTTGGCGGAAATCGTTTACGGAACAAATTTACATAACTTCTTTTTTTTTACCGATCTAAAGCGATCTTGCTGTATGCCTAATCATTCAAATCTTACATATACGTAGCGATTTCGTGAAATTCGCTCTTCCGATTCGTTCACCAGTCGACGAACTGAAACGACTAAACTTTGGATTAAAATAAAGTAGAGAACATTGTACAACGGTTGACTATTAGCCCGTTTTTTTTTTTTTTTTGTATTTAATCGAACACTTAATGACGACAAATTTCTTAAATCGTTCGACTGAGTAAAAGAAAAAAAATAGAAAACCGTATTAATAACAACTGTAGCAGATTTCAGTGATTCCCAGCCGGGAAATATTTTAGAGCTCCGTACTTTATTGAACGCCAACACAGTACGTCATTGTGATACGCTAAAACAAATGTGAGTAAAAAAAATTAAATATCGATTCAATGATATATGCACGAATTATAAACGATAGAATGATTGTAGAGTGTAATATCCATATGTAATGATTTTAATTTGTGACGAATTTTAGAATTTTTTTTTGTTTTTTATCTCACTACGGGACATATTTGAGAAGAAATTTTAAAAACATACGAATAAGAAGAAAAAAACACTATCGAACGTGTCAATTTGATATTATAAAAATTATAGGGAAAACATTAATATTTTATTTAAAAACGTATTATTGATATTTTTTTTTTTTTTTTTACTCTCGAATCGCACTGAAATACAGTGGAAAACAAGGATTAAGAGTATGTTCATTTATCCTTTATTCAAAAAAAAAAAAAAAAAAAAAATTCAAATAGAAATTCGAAATCCGTTGACTTCAAAAACTGACAAAGCTGTTTCAGTGATATTTTTTTCCCCGTATTTATTGACATTTCCGAAGCTGCGGATTTCGTTCACACGAATAGAAAACGCGTCGTCGCGTTATTTCCGAACGTTTTCCACCGTTTCCTATACCCCCAAAAAAAACTGACATACGGAAAACGAACATAAAAAAAAAAAATTTTTTTTTTTTTTAAACGTTAAATTTACATAATATGTACTCGCTCGTATTATTATTATTATTATTAATATTAATATTATTATTATTATTATTATTATTATTATTATTATTATTATACGTGTATTAGGTTTTGTATACGGACCACCGCCGAAACGGGACTAACCGCTTTTCAATGGTTTCTTCACTAAAGCGGCGCGCGTTTTTTTTTTTTCTATTAATTTTTTGTTTTTTTTTTTTTTGTGTCCACATTACATTGTTTCTTCCTACACGCGTAACAGTTTCTCTCTCTCTCTCTCTCTCTCTCTCTCTCTCCCTTTTCGTTTCTCGTACGCGAGACCGGTTTTTATTTTGAAAAATATAATATTATGTACCCGCGCGCTCCCGTCGAGTTGAGCAATATGTCGTTCGCGCGCAGCGCTCCGGACCGGCCGGCCGGCGACCGACTTATATAATATAAGGTCGACGAAAAAAAAAATAATAAAACGAGTCGAAATAAAAATAAAAAAATTCACAATGCCTTTTTTTTTTCCGCCAAGGCCGTAAAATCTGCACTGGAGTGTGTCAGCGCGCGTACGCGCGCGTGAATAGAGTGAGGGTCGCAACGGGATTTGACAGAGTGTTGTTACAACACGCGTATACGCCACACGGAGACGCGGCACAAAAGAACAGTGCCCGGTGTACACGGCGAAGACGTGATATCGGTATGGATACACGGAGAAGTGCGGGAGACGTCTCGATGCGAAGGGGTGGGGTGAAGGAGTAGAGAATCCGAAACGTGTTGCGCAAAACGCGCGGTTTCCTAATAGCGAAAAGAAGAAAGAAAAAAGAAAAAGATTATATTGCGTACGACGCGTTATATTATATTTATTCACGCGCACGTCCACTTGTCGAATGTCGATTGGACGGACGGCTTCGAAATGTGTGTGTGTGTGTGAATACGTGCGACCGACGGCGGCTCGGAAGAATGAGGAACAGTGGAGCAGACGCTTTTCTAGTACGTAGATCTTGAGAGGAGAAAAAAAATAAACACGACTTTTTTCCGCTCCGAGTTCCGAAATGCGACGTTGTAAAATACAATATTGACCCGCTGACGAATTGATATTGTGAAATACGCGGTGGTTCGCATAAAAATCATTTACAAAAAAAAAAAAAAAAAAAAAGATTTTAAATCATACGTATATGTTGTAGTTTTTTTTATTCCCCCGACAAATCTCGCTGATTTTTTTCGTAAGAACAAAGTACCCGCGCTGAATCGGCGGGGTAAACGTCTCATGAGACCTGATGAAAACAGCCGAAAACGGTTTTAGAAAAATATCGCCAACGGATCAAATATTATATTATATGTTTAACGCGGTGAGTGAATTCACTTTGTCCGTGTCGTATAATTGATCGATTTACTCCGATACTGTTACGCGGTCCAGCATTACCGTTTGGTTTGTTTCCATAACACCGCGTTGTTCAGCATACACCTCAATCAAATAAATTATTAAAATTATCGATAACAATCGGTCGATTTACACCGTGTAACATGAAATCAATTTTTTTAAATGGACTTGAGAAAACGAGTGTAACGTTGTTTTAGGTTAAGCCGTCATACGCGTGTTAAATACGATTAAATCAAAGTATAAAAATAAATTTAAGAAACGAAACATACTTGTTGGACGGGGACGGGGGGACGGGAGAGAGAGAGAGAGAAAAACAAATGATTTTTATTCTCGTATTCCGTTGAGATTTTACTTGACTCGTTATACGATTATATTATGTTGGTGTTTTTTTTTTCAACAACTGCAAACGTATGTGTGTGTATGTGTGTGACTGATATTTATTGTACAAACGAAAACGTTGATTTCAAATTTCGCTCAAAGGATTTTGGAAGGATTCGAATTTTTTTCGTTTAAAGTCAATGTCCTGAGGATTTTGACCCGGCTCCGGTTACGGCTCGAGTACATTTCACGTTCGTATAATAAATGCGTTGTAAGAATATACGCGGCGGCATACAAACGTGTAAAATCAAAACTACACTCGACAGTTTTGTTAATCGGATCGAATTTCGCAACGATATTTTATTTTTTTTTTTTGAAGAGAACAATAATTTTTTTCGTGGGTATTTTTTAGCCGCGTAAAATATCGCGTGACACGGAATAACTGCGTTACTCGTGCAACAACGCGATACGACGACTGCGGAGTTTATTAACAGGAATTTCTCTCGAAATACAGTGCGTGCGATGATCACGCTAAGATGAGGTACAACTGAATATTACTGCTGGATCTCCGAGTCGGGGTTTTCGGTATAGTCGAAAGAGAAACGTGTACCGAAATACGCGTTTTGGGAAAATTTCATCGCATTTCTAACGCTCTGTCGCTTTTGGTAATGAGACGTTTGGGGGCTTATTTTCGATTCCGAGCGAAGCGACTTTACTGTCGACTAGAAATAATCCACCCGTCACGCGGTCCCATAACAAATTCCATCTTTAACCGGTACTCTATTTGACACGTTTCTTTGTGCGCGTGCAATTACAAAACGATCGGAAAATCGGAAGAAAAACACTATTTTCTCCCGTATGGGTTTTAAAAGCGGCGAAACAAAAAAAAAACGACAAAAATAACGGTCCTAGAGTCTTGGTATAATATACAACGAATATTGTTTCTTTTGATTTTCCGCTATTCGTAGACGTTAAACTTTTTTTTTCTTCTTATTATTATAAACCGAGTAATTCTTAGTTGTAAGAGATGAAAACGTTATACGACATTTTCGTATTTAAGAATTTTGTTTTTCCAACTTGACGATTGAGCGCGGCGCGCGCGGATTAACGAGAGATCGATGTGGTGATGAGATGGACTTGTTATCGCTGCGCCGAGAAACACTAGGACGATTCCTGTCAAAAGCGTGTACGCGGCAGAACGATACGTTTCACAGATGAAAATCTTCTACGCATATTGGCGTATATAGAGAATAACGTGTTGAAATATGTGTGCACGCTTTTCTCTCGTATCGTGTGAGCATTGGTGCCGCGCGTTCTCCGCCTCGGAACGATATATAAATCGGGATTTTTATTTTTCGTATTTATTTCTGTACCGTATACGAAACGCGGTGTGAGTTGGCCGGCGTTCAAGAACCCCGGCGGCCGCGACACGAGTACGTTTCATCCGCAAATAACAAATTGCGCGCAGCATCTCTCACTCGCGACTTGATAAATCGCCTATGCGGCAAATCCGCCGATATCCGCGTCGCGGCGCCGGTCCAGCGGGACCGGGGCCGGGAGAAGAACGACGACGGAGCTGAGCGTATTGTCGCGGTAGATCTCTGCTGCCGCTGCTGTTGTTGGACGAGGCAAAGAAAGAGAGGCAGAGAGAGAGAGAGAGAGAGCGAGTGGAGATTATCTGTCGGAGGAATCGCGCGTACGACGTTGTTGGCTGTTAGAAGGGATTCGATTTTTCATACTTCTTGCACATACGTCAACGGGCGATATACTAAAAAATAATAATAATAATCGTCGTCATCGGCTGCAGTGTTCACAATAATAACATGACGGTGCGGTACGCGTGTCGAAATCGGATAAAAAAATCCGAACGTGGCCTGATCTCGCACGTGTCAGTATAAAAAAAACTACAATAAAAAAAAAAAATCATTTAGATTTTTTTTCTTCCCGATTCGTTCAGACCGGAACGTACCAACGCGTTTACGATAAAACAAATTTTTTTTTCAACTATATTTAATAATCTTCAGCTATAGGGAAGGTTTTTTCGCGCGTTTAATACAATTTTTTTTTTTTGCTTTTTAATTATTTCGGTACCAGTCGGATTTATCTCATTTTTACCAGTAAACGAAACGTATTTTACACACGCGATTAGACAATGGAAAACGGACTTTTTTTTTCTCGCCGTTAGCGATTAGCGTATATTTGCTTAAAGAACTCTTTTGAAATATATTCGTAACATAATATTTATTCCGATAACGTATACGATCTTGTTACACAAACACATTGACACTCCCGAATAATAAGGGATATTACGGTAAGAGTTTGATCCTTAAATCGTCCCTTACAGCCTTTATAACACGCAACGAGGACGAGCTGAATAGGTTATATATAGGACCGTAATATGTTTCCAATTTACGTAAATTTCTCGGTTTTTTTTTTACTTATTTCTATTTCTATAGAAATTATTATATTCGGCGAGAAAATGTCGTTTGGAACATATCGATAACAGTATTTTATAAAACTGTTACTTGAAAATAAAAGTAACGCTCTCTCACCGCCGTCCAATGAACTAGAAAGTCCTGAAATCGAATCAAATTAAAATATTAACCACTCACTAAAAAAAAATCGACTTTTTGTTTGTTTGTCTGAAATCGTATGTATTTCTGTATACACATTCATAATCGTTTTGTATAAGAGATATATAATTACATAATATATTATATTTTAATAAAATTTAAAAAAAATCTAAACCGATTTCACATTTTCTGCGAAACGTAATATTTTAGAAAATAATCTTCCTATTATTATTTTTATTATTATTATTATTATTATTAGTGTAGACATAGAAATTTTAAATATGCGACAAAATATTCTCTCATACATACAATTCAGTTTCAAAAAAATTACATATATATAGAAATTATGCATGTGATAAATGTAAATATAATATAATTGTATACAAAGAGGTTTAAAAAATAATATTTTATATCAAAATAACACGCCGTGTACCTAGTTGTTTTTTTTTTTAAACAGTTTAGCACATTGTTCCTTTGTTGCTGTTTTATTTATTTTTAACTCTTTTAATTGTAATATTCATATTTGTCTCTATGTAATATTTTATTCATTTTTAATGTTTTTTCCTTGTATTTATTTTTCTTTTTCTCGTGATTTAAGAATCCGCGGATCGTGATTTTTTTTTCTTTTCTCGTCTCGAAACCGAGAGTACAAAAAAAAAAAAAAATTTAAAATACAACAACTCCCCCTCGTATATTCCTTTATTATTCATAATACTCTTCGGCATAATTTGATATAATTGTATGTATTCACGTATACTTATATATGTTTTTTATATCAATACTCTATTGTAATTACACGTTTTTTTTATATATATAAATCCCGTCTAAATCCCGTTGATAATCCTATCTAAAGTTTTTCGAGAGTAATCCTTACTTCAAAAAAAAAACAAAAAGAAAAAATATATTCACGACGGTACCGGTTATACGGCGAATTGTCGCGAGTGGTTAAGAAATTTATTGTCGTCCAAGTCGTTGTCGAACGACCACAGGATATTATACAAAACTGCGTGTTTAATTTTTTAGATAATGCTCGCGTAGCTGGGCGCGTGGAGAATTTACAGGACAAAAAAATGTGCTGGAAAACGAAAAAAAATTAATATGGCCGACTGAGTGAGGACTCAGACACGCACACACAAGAGACACGTTCAGAATTAAACGTGTAAAAAATAGCTTTTTTTTTTGTCTTACTTTTGTTCGCACGCCGTCCACGCGCATTGACGTGTTGGTTCGCGCGCGAAAAGGTTTTTTTGCATAAGCCGATTATCGCGCAATCTCCGACTACGTAACATTTAAGTACTCAGCGAGACTGACAAACAGTTTTTCTTTAACAATCCGCGGACATTATTTCCCGACACGACGGATATTTTTATGAACGTTTTTCTACACTTCAAATTTCTACTGTTTAACGGACGGCAAAATAAAGCAAACTGTCGCGACGATAACTATTTCACGACAAATAAATCAATCGTTGTTACGATGGACAAATATACACGAAATCGTCGTTTAATTACGACTGTAAGTCGTCACGAAAAATATATTTATACTCGGACGAATGCGTGTGTAAAAAGTTGAAAATTATGATTTTTTTTTTCACTTCTTCTGCGTAATTTTTTCTTTTTTTTTTGTGCAAAATTAAATAATAATAATAACACAATATTGCGACGAGCACAATACACAATACATGCGTATGATAATTTCTCATTGTGAATCCAAATACCGTGCAATCGATTAGAACGTAATATAGAAACGATTTACAAACAAATTACGACCGTGTGTTACCCCGGTAACCGTTAATCGACAGAATACGACGGGAATTTATTAATAATTAATTTATTTGCCGTTTCGTTATTATTTTTTCTTCTAATTTATGTAAAAAAAGAAATAATAATAAATAAAAAATATATATAAAATAAATAAATACACATATATACACATATACATATATATATATATATTAAAATGTATATTTAAATATTCAAGAAAGCCAATGAGTATTAATACATTTTAATATATACATATATGTATATGTAGATATATATATATATGTGTATATATGTGTATTTATTTATTTTATATATATTTTTTATTTATTATCACGAGTATTAACTTATAATTTTTGATTTCTATCTTTTTGATTGTTTATTTTTACATATCCTTTTGATTTTTGTTTTTAATTTTAATTTTATAAATTCCTCTCTATTTTCACTACTTTTTTAAATAATAATAATAATAATAATAAAAATATTTTGTCTGAAACGTTTCAAGAACTATTATTTTCGAAACACGATAGATAGTGCGACAGACAAAACCGCGATTCTACCGTTTTCATTAAGAATTTCGGTAGTTGTTTTTTTTTTTTTGGTTTTTGGAAAGGATGCGTTTTAAAAAAAAAAAAAATGATATCGCGAACCGCCAGCCCAGCGAAAGAAATTTGTTACCGGAAAAAAAAGCGGTATGAGAACGTGTAGCTTTTCCAAGAGTTGTGCACAACAGGAGAATAAAAATCGTTGTAAAATCGGCTTCCCATTCCCGTTCGTTTTGGATGTAAAAAAAAAAAAAAAATCGTTTTATGATTTATTTCGCGGTCGTATACGAATCGGCAGCGCACTTATTATTACATCGGCGTTTTTTTTTTTCTTTTAACGATGCGACGAGATATTCACGTGTGTGTGTTATGATACGCGGAGAGACCGGGCACCGGGGAAGCCAATATAACGATGATTGACGATGATGTCAGTACACACGGAAAGGCTTATATCCGTTCGTGAAAGGCAAAACGCGTGTATTTTCGTGGTAGAAGGAGAGAAGAAGTTTACATGTTAATAATACAAAAGACGGACTTTGCGCGTCTTTGCCCCGAAAATCTCCAAAAGCTCCTTCTTTTTTTCCTCTCTCTCTTTCGCTACGTCTCCTTTCCCCGCGTACGGTAAGTACTTTTTTTTTCTTTACCAGTATATACATTTTAATCAAACCCGGTCGGTCAGACAATCCGCCGCGATGCAACCCGCCGAAAAAAGTCCTAATGTTAATGGATTCCGAAGGCACGCAATCTCTTTCTCGCTTTTTTCTTTCTGTCGTTAAGAGAGAAAAACACATCATCCCGCCACATAATTTGCGCGTCGTTTTGCCTAAGTAGTCTTTTTTTCTTCCCCTATACGGGGCACGACGACAGCACTCGAATCCTTTCGGTTTTTCTCCCGCGTGTTTGGTGATACGACGCGCGATGTTTAAACCACGATAATAATAGTAATAATAATAATAATAATAATAGTACGCACTCGACCTGCGACATTAGAAAAACCACTGTTTTTTTCGCATACGATTTTTCAGATCTGTTCTGAATTCAAAATTTCAATCGTCAATTCAAATCGTTACATGTACGCGCGTTTATCGAGCATTAAAAAACAGTTTTTTTTCTTCTTCTATTATTGTGAGATTAAAAGTAATTTTTTGTTTTTTTTTTTTTTTTTTGAAAATGCATGTAGGGAAACCGAATCACAATTAAAACCCCGTTGTCCCAGCGTACTCAACGTGTCTCAAGCTCGAGACAAATTTTTAAACCGCAATATGTAATTCGATCGGTCACTCGGATTTCGTGCAGTGATGCGCGTGTTATTGACCTTATTCATTTCAAACGCACAAACCTCTTCGTCAAACCCGCGCAATTTTTATGTTTTAGTTTTTCGTTTCCGTACGACGAAATAGTAGTAAACCGAGAGTTAAAATTTAAATCACTCACCGGAGCGTTCACGTTGTGAAAAATTGACAATGATGATGGTTTTATCGTTTTTCCTTTTCTCTTTTTCCACCTGAACTTATATAATATAGACGCGTACGAAACCTCAATTTGAGAGTATAAATGTTGTGTCTTGTAAACGGTTTTTACAAAACAATTTCTCGTTAATAATAATTATTATTATTTTTCAAGTAACGACATGTATACAAAACTTTTCATTTATTTGACGGCGAGAAAGGTTTTCGTTCGGTTAGTTTTCGCCCTATTTGAAATTACGTTACTCGCCAGTCGACTTTCGACGGTATGCGCGAAGCCGAAACAAGATGTTCATTAAAACCGTTCTAAAAAATTATACTCGGAATTGTTGGTAAAACAATTTACGAATTACTCGACTCTTTACGTTTGTAATTTCACTAACAGTCATGAAAAAAAGACGTTTTAGACAATTACAAAAACGTGTCCGACAAACCAATTGACTGAGATAAGAAAAAAAGAATTTCTCGCAAATCGACTTTCTTCAAAAATTTTCAGAAGACATACGTATGTTTGATGTCCAACAAAGGCGAGTGAATGAATATTATATCGTTAGACGCGAATGGTCAGACACATCAGAACCCAGTTGATAAGATGATATACATCCTAATAGTTTTTCCTAGACGAGTCCCTAGTAGAATAAGAGACCTAAAAAGAGTCCTAGTATGATTTTTAATGATTTTCGCTATCGTTGTAACTATTTTAACGGTGTCTTCGCGCGTGTAAATTTTTGTTTTTTTTTTTTTTTATTTCGGATAACCGATTCGAACAACCGCGTTTCAAATGAAACCAGTGTGATTGGAATAACAGACTCGAACAATTATTACATTAATAAACGTGTTTTTGATTGTCGAACCGAGTTGATAAATCACCGAGTGAGTAGTCAAACTGATATTTACCAGACTATCAAAAATCAAATAAATATCTGTATACAACGCGACCTAACTACTCGGTGCAGCAGCCAATATTTCTTATTTAATTGGTTTATAAATAGACGAGTGTCCGCGAACGACGTGCGCGTAATAAAATTACAATTACACGCGTTTCTTTCTCTTTCTCTCTCTCTCCCGTCGTGTTCCAACGAGCAGATTTATAATTTTTTTATAACGTACAATTATACATAAAGTGTTGTAAAAAAAAAATTTCCAACCGAAATTGTCCGCGATGAAATTGATTAAATCGATCGCGCATATATTTCTATAGTACTGTCGAAACGTCGATATGGATAAAAAAAAATTTTAAAAAATCTACGACAGTATTATAATGTTTGGAATTTAAATCGATGTCGCAGCCTATACTCGGTATACCGTTACAATAACGCATTAAACGTTACTATACAGGTTTTATAAACGATAACGTCGACCGTTGTTACGGAATTTACATATTATTATTATTATTATTATTGTTATTATTATTATTATTATTATTATTATTATTATTATTATTATTATTATTATTATTATTATTATTATTATTATTATTATTATTATTATATAACTCGCGTTGAAAAAATAATATATAAAAATGTTAAGACGTAATACCCCGAAAACGAACAATGACCGAACAGATCTAATTTGCTAGAGCTGTTCAGTAACGACCGAGAAAAGATAATAATTTATTATCTCGGTTATTGATCGTTTTTTAAACAACCAGAATCTCTGGCAAAATATCGAACGTCAAAACCCCGCGAGAAATACTCGTTATATTACACAATGTATCTCGTCATAATTTAGTCATAAAAAGTTTATATTATATAGCGTACGAAGTTCACCCCTCTCCCGTGGACTATGATTCAGATAGTTAGGGTGCTACGACACTGACTTCAGATAGTGTTCAAAGACAATAATTTACTTAGCCTCGTAAGCAGTTTGCAGTAATAAATGTAAAAAAACAAAATAATATACGCATTTACATCGTCTTAGATTTAAAAGAATTGTCATGATTTTTTTAATGATTTTTGATATACATTTCAACGGGGTGTAGAGAAACTTTTTAAATGCGCGCTAAGCCTCCAAACAACTTAATTACCATGATGTCCATAATCTTAGAAAAAGATTAAGAGACTCCTCTGATAATACAATAACGTCCGTCGAAAAACAGAAATGTATGTGAATATGCAATTAAGCAACAAAACAGTACACGCAAAATAAATATTGAAAAATAATAAGAGCTGTTTCTATTGGATTTGTTTATTTATATTACAGATGATTCCGATCGAAAAGTCATCAGCTGATAATCGAAAAGCAAAAAATTAAAAAATACATAAAATAACGGAAGAAAAAAAACGAAAATTGAACAAATAACGTAGAGAAAACGTTAAGAAAAAAAATAGTAATAATGCGTTTTAAACAACAAAAAAAAAAAAACAGCAAAGTGAATATGCGGAGTGAATTAATTTGTTAAAATCGAAAAAAAAGATAGCTAGTGTGTTGCGGATGTCGTTCGAATGTATAGTGATTTTGGAGATTTGTTATTATTAAAAAATGTTTAGAAAACAATGCGATATAAATCATTGCAATATATCGACAAACCGATTCCGGTGTGTAATATTTTATTTATAAAACAACAGTGTAAAATATAGTGCGTATAGAATTCATAATTTACGATTAATCACTAGCGGCACTACATCGTTTCAATATAAAATTTCTCGCGATGAGCTTGGATAGGTGAAAATATTCAAAAATATTCTTTTCGTTAATATAACAGCAGAAAATTACCGACAAGAGACAGTGCGTCAGTTTTGGACGAACGTAATTTTCCGCAAAACAAATAAAAACACGCTTTTTGTCGGAAGAAAATGTTTATTATTAAAAGAAGAATTGTGACGAAAAAAGATTTTCAAGATTTTTTTTTCTTATCGAATACAATCGAATTAACGTACGCGACCGACGTCGTGTGTAAAAAAAAAAAAAACAAATTATAAAACCAAGAATTTTTTTTCATGAGTCGAATAAATCGGAAAACTATAACAATAGCCGTAAATCGTCCAGAGAAAAATTAAAAAGAAATCGTTTGGCGAATATTCGGAGTTTCTGTGTACGACAGTTGTTGCAGGTATCGAAAATGCGAAGAAACGCTTAGGAAAAATCGCGTTTTTATACGTGTATTATTATTATTATTGTTATTATTATTATTATTATTATTATTATTATTATTATTATTATTATTATTATTATTATTATTATTATTATTATTATTATTCGGATAACTCGCGTTCGAAAAAATAATATATAAAGAGTGTTGAGAAAATGTGGAAAACGATCTGACCGAACAGATACGTAATTTGCTAGAGCTGTTCAGTAACACTCGTTCTCGGATAATAATTTATTATCTTTTTGGTTAGACTTGATCGTTTTTAAACCGATCGACACGCGTCAGAATGGCCAAAAACGAAAAGATTTCTAGAAAAACGCATGGGGGGGATCTCGTCGTAACGGACTCATCGTCCGAAACGCCGAATAGAAAACGCGTTTTAAGGCGACCGCCACGGGTCTATGATGGTATATTTAATGCGCGCGGTCCGACGGTATCGTGAGGAGAGGAGTACAGTAACTCGTCGTGTTGTTGTTACGCGTAGGTGCGAACGGCCCATAACGTCGCGGAACGACCGGCCGCCGCGAACGGTCGGACGGGCGAGGGAGGCGGCGGAAAAACGACGACGTTTTACGTGTAGAAAAAAAAAAGAAAGAAGAGAGAGAGAAAATAATGAAAATAATACCCGAATACAATCGCCGCGGCGAACAATGGCGTGCGCGTGCGCGCGTCGTCGGAGCCGCGCCGGACGACGACTACGACGCGATAGGACCGTACACACCGGAAACTCGACGTATATCCACACCCCCGAAAAAAAAAGAACGGGAAAAAAAAAACTTAAAAAAACACACACACACAATAACCTTCCTTTTCCTCCGCTATACCTGTTTGGTAACCGGTAACGATGGCCGAAATTCAATAGCCTCCCGGCGGTATTAAATTATTATTATTATCATTATCATTATTATTATTATTTATTATTGTTATTATCATTATTATTATTATTATTATTATTATTATTATTATTATTTATTATTATTATCATTATCATTATTATTATTATTATTATTATTTATTATTTATTATTACCTATTGTTTTCGTAGACGTTTTTAACGTTGATATTATTTTTTTTTTTTAAACAAAACGGTAAAAAATTTATCGAAACGGAAAAATTCCTTCGTGTGATTTCGAAATCAATGAGATTATTAGATAGAAATTTAAAATCAATTTATGCGTGTAACGATTTGGACTGTATTAACGCCGAGAATAATTTTTCAGAAAAACATTGTTTTTTTTCCATTCTGAGCTATCCGTTATGGCAATCGTAATTTTTGATTTTTTTTTCGGTATTCATTTCGTAAATGGCAATTTATTTCCGTTTTTTTTTCTTTTATAAATACATATAATCATTTCGAATTTTTCGACAAAGTACACCGGAAGCTCCGCTCAGAATCGTTTTGTTTATATAATTATGAAAATACGTTCTAAAAAAAAAAAAAATCTTTATCCGAATAGATCATTTAAGCGTCATCCGCAACGTTTTTTCTTCCGTATTCCGTTTTCTCTCTCCCATCGCCCCAATTCCACTCTCGTATAATCTCGGATTCTCTTTTTTTTTTTAAAAAAAAAAATTAAGTTTTAAAACAATATATATAATATTAACCGAGCGATAATATGTAATCCGGTGTTGTCCGTTCGACAGTTAATAATCAATAGAAAATACCGGATTCGTTTAAAAATAAGACGTTTATAGACGCTCTGCACTTTCATTCTAAAGATTTTCTTTACATTTCCAGACGTACGGTCACCACCCGGGTGGGTCACTCTTCTCCGTTTAATAACGCACGAGCGCTGCAGTGAGATGTACTTTTCGGAAATTCGCCAAATAAACGATTTCCCAGCGTGAAATCCGATCGCGCGCATTAACGGAATGAAATGCCATTTGTATACCGTGATTTTCTATCGATACGTAAAAACGTGGCCAAACGCTGTTTTTAATAAGCCACAGGTTCGATCCGTTTTCAAACGCTTTTTCACTCTTTTTGAAAATATTCGCGAGCATTACCGACGGGAGGGGCGATTTATTATTATTATTATTATTATTAAAAAATCGAGTAGCGTTTCGAGTGCTATTAAAAAGTATTTTTTACGTCACTGTTACATATTGGACACGTCATACGAAATCCCGAATATATTAACGCGGCGCGCCGAACAATATCTTTTTCCGCGCTATTACACCACCTTTGAATCGTTTGTCAGATCGCGCGCGACAACCCCGCCGAGCGCGTCACAATAAATTCGAGACGTGATTCACACACTCGAACCGTTTTCATAAATACACATATATACGGGTATATACAAAAAACTGACGTCGGAATGGCAATTTTTTACCGACCGAACGCGCGCCGTATTGAGGCTGGTGTCAGTGGCGTATTCAAGATTTTGTTGCCCCGGGTGCACATTTTTTTTTTTTGTATACCCTCTTTCTCTTACGGTTTTATATACCGGCGATTTTTACGCCCATAAAAAAAACTTACAATACACGCGATATGGAAATGGTATTATGAAGTATAAAAATCTATCGGGTGCCGTAGAATGTTGAATATCGTAGATACCCGTGATAACAAAATAATTAAAGCGAATCGTGAAATTATAAAATTTATTTTCTAATCCACTTACGGAATAGCGAACAAAATGTTAACGAATGAAAAAAAAAAAAAACTGCGAAGAAATTAATATAGTACAAAATAGCCGTGTTGATATTAATAGAAAATTTTGTTGAAATTTATTTGCCTAAAAAAAAAAACTAACCAACATTTTTATTTTATTTTTCTTACCGCTTAAATCATTCTAAATCTGTTTATATATATATATATAAAAAAAAAATACTCTCAGTTAATTTGCCGCCCGGGGCGATTGCCCTCCTTGGCCCACCCCCTCCCCTAAATACGCCACTGGCCGGTGTTAGTTTTTTTTTTTTTTTAATATCCGTCAAACGTACGATGACGTATCGACGAATCGCCGATTTCGCGACAACCGTTTTGCGCGCGACGGTCAACCGTTATTTTTAATAAACCGGCGACGGGTATTTCGAGCGGTTTTTATAACATTCCCGCGGACACTAATGTAATGGGTGTATGCGCGTTCGTGAATTTCGCGCGCACCGAACCGGTGTAACGGTTGTCAAAAAACAAATCGAATCGCGGTAAAATTCACCGACGCGTTTTCTTTTATTTAAAAAAATGTATCGCGTGAACGCGTACGCGAAAAGTCTGTCGACGGTACGACGACGACGACGACGACGATAAACCGAACGTTCGAGAATCCTTGCCAAACGGTCTCTTCGCCCCACCGGCCTGAGCTTTCAAATGGCTCTTGACGTTTTCTTGACGAGAATCGCGACGACGATCAATCATATCGCTCTGGAATCCGCGTGGAAACGGATTTCTCACTCGACGCGTCCAAATGCGAACCATTCTCCGTTTACCACCGATTCGTTTCGAACGGAAATCGGACCGTTTTTTTTTTACATACCGCCGCCACTATGCGTTATTTTCGCCGCACGCTGAAAAAAAGAAAATCTGTTTCTTCCCAGTATTTAATTTCCAAACCGATGTGCTCCCGGAGTGGCGAAAACCCCGTGTGTGTTTTAAATTAAAAATACTATATTATAAATCGTTGACTCCGTACAGTAATAATAATTTATATTATTCTCGGTGTGCGCAAACGCAAACGTGTATTTGTCGACGGGTGACAATTTTCTGGGCACAATTCAATTCAATAACATTATTTCTACATTTGAAGGTACGACGCTCTATATATATATTTTTTTTTTTTGATACTACACAATTATTTTTGGCGTCATGACTTAATCATAGCTCAACGTAGAGCTCAGAATTGGAAAACAAGTCGTTAACAACACTGTACGTTACAAATTTATGACATTATATTAAGTACGTATTTTTACCAAACCTTCGTGTCTTTTTCTAGACGTGATTTTCAACATTTGAACTAAACAAGTAAAAAAAACTGGTTTTATCGAGAATTCGAAACGTTTTGTTAGGTCACGAATTCGTGGAAAAAATTGAAAAATTTCTATTTCCCGATACATTATAATAACAAACCGCTTTATCCGCACAAAAGACGATATTGTTTTTAGTTTTTTTTTTTCTTGTCTGACGAAATGAATTCAATTTTAAGCTTATACGTATTGCGGGTGAATTTTTTTTTTTTATATAAAACAAATATATTATATAGAACGCGGTATTCGTATCTCTATACAATTGAAATTTAATTATATAAATATACGAGTATTTCCAGTTGTTTTAACCCATTCTGCAGCTGATCGGTATACGAATATACAGTGCGTACGACAAAGGGTTTATAATGTACGTTCGCTATTATTAAATACGTTAATACGGTATATGCATATTATTATATACACACACACACGCTAACCCGGTGAAAACGTATAACTGGTGAATAATAATTATACCTGAATTTCCACTGCCTCGCACGACACAGTTCTCGACCACGTACAAAAAAAAGTAAAAAAAAAAAGCCGTATAAATACGAAGAGGAAAAAAACACACGTTTATGTATCACGACTAGTGAAAAAAAAAAATTATAATTATATATAAAAAGAACGTTCGGTCAATAAACAGAGAAACCTAAAGAGTTTTTTTTTTCTTGTCGACATAAAACTTCGACTATTCTACTGGAGATACCGCATTGTAAATCGTAAGATATTATATATATATATATATATATATATATATATATATATATATAAAAATAATGTATGAGTATTATATAATATTATTAGCTGTGTACGAAACACCGCGGATGAACGCATAACACGGAAAACGTATTTGAAACTCGAATCCGTACCGACATATTATGATGTCATCCGTACACAATTGTTTAGATGGCCGATTTTATCAACACAAATAATATATTATAATTTTATTTAACGGCAACTCGCATTGTTTTAAAACCCGCGGAGGGAGGAGGGTGGGGGGTTATGTACTCATAACTCGCAGAATATACGATGTGGTTTTAGTAAATAGATGAGAGTACCAGAGTAACATTTTGAGTGCAGACGCCTTTTTAAATCATCAATAAATGATGGTTCAAGGTACGGTGCAAATCTGGTTCATAGCACAGTGTTTTTGACAAAAATGAATACCGAATTTTTACATGGGTTTAACCGTGCAATGAAAATGTTATTTTCGATTCAAACACCGCAGTACTGTTGAAAATAGGCACACGAATCAGCGTACGTTTCCAGTACAATTATCAGTTAAATATCGACTTGTAAGGTGGTCCAATTGTGTTATGGTCGGTCGTGATCGAGCGTTTAGTGCTCAGTTGACGGTAAACTCGGTTGGTCGAGGAAACGTGTGAACGTGAGTAAACCAGTAAAAGTCAATAAAATAGTAAAAAATGTAAAACAAACGGGTAAACGTGTAAACGAGTGTACAATGAGGAAACGTGAATCATTCCGTTAATTTTATTTCATTGAAATACTCAAAATAAAATTAATAATAATAATAATTAATAAATAAAGGAAACGCTTGACCGCTCAGTCAGCGGCGTTAAACTAAACACACGCATATATCGACATAGCGCATTAGTCGACGGCGATAAAACAGGAAACGAAAGTAGGTCACCAGATAGCGTTACGACACAACATAGAGGGGATAGCAGTAAGACGCTTATAAATAGCGGTGCTCAACCAACAGAACGCTCAGTGTAACCTCGGCGGGCAAACGCGAACAACCTTTTGTGTTTGTGTGTGTGTGTGCGTGTGTACCGCCGCGACTATACTATGCGATCCACTGGTTTCGAGCCGCCAACTGTTTACAGTTATATAAGTTAATATATATAAGTTAGAATATAACAAAATATAAGTTAGAAAAATGAGAGGACTTTTGCGGAGAAAGCGATGGGGTGTGTGTGCTGCAGTGGCGTGTCACGAATCAATTTTCTGTAAGACGATTGCTCGAAAACCAAATTTTCAAGGATCGCAACGGTCGGTTTTGGTATAAATTGTGGCGAAATGAAATAATTGATAAATTCGCAACGACAGAGAAAAAAAGTCAATCAGATTTTCTTTGATTTACAGAAAAATCGAGACAGTGTTAACTAGTAACGATAATTATTACACTTGTGAATAACAAAACAAATTTTTGTATTTGTATTAAAAAAAAGAACTGTTTTTATATTAAGTCAGGTGTAAGATCCCATACGTTTATATATATATATATATATATATAATAGGTGATTTGTTTCAACTTTTTTTTTTTTTTACCGGGGTCTTTAACAAATTAATAATATACAAAAAAAATATTAACCCGAAACAAAAATACTCCGAGACATTGATGAAACGAACGAGCGTACAAATCATTCGATGTGTTTCAGCCCTCAGAACTGTCCCTTCAATGAGTGATTCTCGATTCGCCCCCCTCCTCCTCATAAAGTAAGTTCAGACGCGAAAAGGGTTTATTCGGGGACATATTTAAATATATAAAAACGTCGATAATGCCACTGCGTGTGTGCGCAGGGATTACCACCACCACCACCACGTATCGGTAGTAATGTGTAATCGCGGACGGTGGAGATTAAGATTTTTAGACGAGTTATTGAAGGGAGAGGAAAGAGAGGAAGGCACGTGTACGGAATAGACGGGGATGCGATGCCGTGTCTGGACGGTATCAGAGTATATAACAACTGGACCACTTATTGTACGTGTACGGACGCCGGACGAAAGGTCAAAAACCCGCGTCGAATGGATGGAAATATAATAAAAAGAAATTTCCGCCGCCCGCCGCGTGTTTTATCGCCGTTTCGCGTCGCGGTCGTAAAAATTCGTGTAATTTTTATTCTTCTTTTTCTTTCCGTTTTTGTTTTTTTTTTCGGCGTACTGCGGACGGTTCGAAACGGTCTCGTTCGCTCGGACAATGGCATCGTCGACACGCGTACGCCACGACGAGTACGCGCCAGGCGGTTCTCGACGCAATATTATTTGTGCACACGCCTCGAAATCTCATTTATCCGAAATCGTATTATTCTATAGTAAAAATATCGAGAATTTAATTCGGAACCGTGTCACACACGCACACATATTTTTCTTAATTAAAAGCGATTCACGCGTGTTTTTCTTTCTTTTTTTTGTTCGCCCCGGAAAAACGTTTCCGTAAACGTTGACGTGATTACGGCGGAGTGTCGATCGCCCGCCGGGGGCCTTGGACGGCCACGAAAATACCTCTGTAAATACAAACGGTTTTTTGAATTCCGTTTTGAAACGCACGTTACACAAAGACTAAAAACGTGAAAAAAACCACCGAGGTGGAAAGTCAATCATTACTTGGATAATGATTTTAGAGTTTTGTCGTTACATTATGTGGAATTCGAAAGCGACGCGATGGAATCATTGGCGAAACGATTCCGATCGGCGCAATTGAATTTTGTCGGAAAATTTAAAGAGACAGTAGAAAAAAAAATTCTCGGTCCTTAAAACCAAAAATTACAATTGTTATGGTACTTAAAGAGCTCAACACGACATATAACAACTGTAATAAAGAAACTATAAATACTGAGAAAAATCAAAAACAAAACGTTTTAAATAAAGTACCGAGTCTATAATATATATATATATATATATATATATATATATGTATAGATGGACGGATGGATAATTTGTATAAAGAAAAAAAAAATAAAAGTAAGTATTATTGTGAAACCAATAACTTTTCGCCGAGAATGTAGAAATATTAAAACAGTAATTTGTTTCGTTTATATGGTAAAACGTACGTTTTGTAGAATGAATTGCTGAATTTTGTGATAGCATGTATAATCAGACGAGGGGCCGACAATGCGCTCGAATTTATTAGTTTACGCCGTAGGGTTTCGTCGCCGACGACTTACTTCAAAATACTATAATAATTTTCCAATTCCCGTTGATACCGACCAACAAGAGGTTCTGGCGTGTACAATTATCGTGTTACGGGAATGGGTTTGGGAATTATTGTCGACCGCGTCTGGTACGCGGTTAATCGGCGTTGGATATTTCGACATTTCCGTATTGTATCGAGCACGTCTGAATATACTGAAAACAATCCGAGAAAATGATCGAAACGTCAAATGCGAAGTGTTCTGTTCGAAGAAACTCCGACGCGCGTCTCCCTCCGATGTAGACCGTTACGAGTGTACGGAAAACGGATATTCGAAACGTAAACTCGTAGTAAACCGGGGCCCCCGCGAAAGGGAATGAAATGCGCGATGGATGAAAATGACGAAAAATGATTGGAAAAAATACGATAAACGTAAAACGTGCGTGATTGAGACGTTCAATTCGTCGCTAACCCGTTTTCCGTCCAAATAAAAATGATGACGATAATTATTAATATTGAACCGATGCCGATCGACGACGGCAAATTATTACAATATTTTCATAATATACACGGCGCGAGCGATTCGATTTACGCCGCGACGATACGCTTCTTTTTAACGATTTCCATACGCCCATACGGTAATTTATGTTTCCCGTTCTATTCTTATACGACGTCTTCGCGGGTTCGTTTTATTTTTTTTTTTTTTTTTTTTGTTGAATTTTATTTTCGTTGATGTTGTTTTTTTGACGCTGTTTTTGTCTCGTTCGGAAAAGAAGAAAAAAAACTATACAACACCCCCGTTCGACGACGTGACGACGACGTCGTCGTCGCGGGCCGTGTCACACGTGTCACACAGAATACGCGCGCGACACGTTTTCAACATTTCGTTACGGAAACGCATGTGTTGTGGGAGACGATGAAGTGTAGATCTTTCGGAATGATCTGTTTAATAAGACGCACGTTGAAGGACGACGGACGATCGTCTCGATAATTCGAGCGAAAATATTAACCGGTATCGGAATTAATCGTCAACTGTATACGAAGCGATGAAACAATTTGGAGAATAAATTACAAAAAAAAAAAAAAAAAAAAACCATTGTGATAATATCGTTAAAAGCGATCCGCGTGTCGTTTTACACAATGACTGATTGATCGATACGTCATCAGGAAAACACTTTTTAATCAATAAAAAAAAAAATCGTTATTATAAAAAAAATTTTTCGTTTTTTTCTCCTCGATAAATGTGAAATTACAGTGATTACGGTAAACGGTTTTGACAGTTGGAATTTTAGAATTCTTCTTCTCGTTCGATTAAATTCTTGTACAATCGGTTTGTTTTTTACGACGCGACACTCGTGACACATATTGTCCTTTTTAAAATTTCATTTTTTTTTTTTTTTTTTTTTTATGGTTTTTCATACCAGGACGAAATCAGAATTTCTCGTGAATTTTCCGATTTATTACGAAATCGTACGTAATTATCATTATTATTGAAAAGTGACGATTCCCTCGTCTGGTCAAAAACCCGTTCGTATCCGTCATATATGACATGGTATTTTTGCGTCGATCGTTTCACAATTACGTGTCCGCTTATACTCCGCCAAAACCGCCGGTATGTTGCAAAAGGCTTTTATTATTATTACAATAGTTTTTGCATAATATTCACGAAGCCATAGCGCATAACAAACGCAATCGCAATATTGCGCAGTCGTCGATTGAACGACAAAAAAAAAAAATGTCCACATTATAATTATACGTGTCGAAAGTCACACTGCGTTTACCGATCGGGGTCGTACGATTATTATTATTATAAACACCAGGCACGTACCGTTTTCGAGTGTCCGAGATTATTATAAAAAATTTTTTTATTCTTTCTTATGTGTCTACACGAATTAAAAGGAGAGAAGAAAAAAAAGAGTAACTCGTTTCGAAACCAATCGTATTGTCGTCCAGTACGAAATTGCTACACACGGAATACCACATAGGGTTATGTATTCTCGCTCCTGTTACAATACTGTTTCTTCCCTCCTCTCCCATAACTCGGTCGTCGAAACGAACGTGTTTTCTTCTTTTTTTTTTTTTTTTGCTGGTTTGTTTTTTTTTTTTCGTCGTCTATTAAAGGAATATCGAACATCTCTATCTTTCTCTCTCTCTCTCTCTCTCTTTTTCGAAAAATCGACGAGATCTACGCAGAGTTCACGGTCAAAACATCCAAGGCCAGACGCAATGTATATACGTATGCTCGAAATCCGCGCGTTGTTGCTGTTGTGGACCGTTCGAAATGATATATATATATATTATCGGGAAAATAACGCGCGGGAGTCTGCGAAACACCCCATACATAAAAAAAATATTACGAAAACAATGAAATATTAAATTTTCACGCATAATAAATGTGGATGTACAATCGAACCGAATGCGTGTTATGGAAAAATAATGAAACATATAAGAGGTTTTTTTGTTTTTTTTTTTTTATCGCATTACATGTGCTCATTTATGTTGGGAAAAAGTCATCGTTCGTTTAGGTATTAAACGAAAAAGTAAAAAAAGAAATACGACGACGGAATAAAAACATTTATACCAACATAAATCATACAGGGAAAATTATGTTTCCTATAATAAAAAAAAATCATAGAGTTAAAAAAAAACAGCGAAAAAATCGTGTAATTAAATATATATATATATATATATATAACAGTGAAAATAAATGTTTGGAAAAAAGACAACTATGGCGTTTTATTAACATTATTTTATATATATATATCGATATAAGATATTATTTTTTAAACACGTTTGTGTATTTAAAATATATTAAATCCTTTCGAAATCAAATTCGTACAAACATTACGTATTGTACATTTGAAATTTCTACGTTATTATATGTATACAATTAAGAAGTAATATTATGATTATTTTCTAAAACGTGTTTCGCATCGTAAAATTCGAATTCCGATTAGACTTTTGACATTTTATTTCACTCACACACCACGTGTTCCTTATATCTTAATGATGAATTATTCTGAAAACTCGCGGTAATAAACAATATGCAAATATTTAATATAAATCAACTCCTATTATTATTATTATTATTTTTCATTAGAAAAATTGTCTTAATTTCTCACAAGACTCTTTGGCTCGATCGTATATTCACGTTTATATATATACGTATATATATATACAAATTTATTATTTACGACCGTGTTTATTCATGTGGTTTATTTATTTCTCTCTCTCTCTCCGTTCGCATATTTCACAAGTCCTTATTATTATTTTATGTTTCACTATTTTTATTTCACCGTAATAAATACCCTGTGGAATGTATTATTACAAACGTAAATTGAAAACGGGAACAGCGATGACTTGTGAATGTATATGACGCGTGGTAAGAAAACGACTACGGTGTTGCGTGTTAGGTTAGCTTAGTAGTTAGTTGCGAACGCTCACATTTTATTTAATTGACCAAACTATTAACTTCTGTATTTTTGTGTTTTCATTATCGGCGTTTTTACGGCCGGACCGGAGAACTCGTCCGACAACGGATCGTGTTCGTTTGAATCGTAAAATTAAATAATTATTCAATCGATTGATAATTAATTAAAATTATATATATGTAGATATTATAAATACACGTTATTGTGTTATAATAATGTTATACGGGGTTTCGTGCGATGTATAGGGGGAAAAAAGTTGAGAAGGCGAGGAGACAATTTGTTAATTTTCCCGTACACGTTACACCGCGCGAGTATTCTATATTGTAATACGTACACGTATAATATTGCGTTACGGCGGTACCGAGGTTTAACGGGCCAATTACTTTACTGCAACGCGCTGGGGAGGTTCGTGTGGTGGATTTTTATTCCTTTTACGATTCTTGCGTTGGACAGGGATGGAGGAAAAGGGGGAATTTCTATTTTTTTTTTTTTCACGGTCTCGTAATAAAAATTTCGTGTATACGAAAAAGCATTTTTTTTTTTAGTTTTTAGTTTTATCATATATATATATATATATTTTTTTTTTTACTTTTATAGCGCGCGCGTTTTCGAAAGGAATAAAACCGAAAAAGAAACGAGTACAGATTAAATCCAACATTACAACAACTCATATATATATATATATATTACTGTACGTTTTATACTTTTTTATAATACGTCCTACCTACGCACCGCACAGCTCTCGATCGCCGTTAAGTCGCATGTATATAGAAATTCGCGTTGTTCAATCGAATTTATTGCGAGCGTCTTACAATATATTATATGAACGCGTATAGGTCTGCCGATAATACAATAATACCGTAAATATGCGATACGTTCTCTATCAGACGGAGGCCTGAGGCTGGCCACTAAAAAAAAAAACACGCGGTCCATTTAAAACATTATTAAAAACGTCTTAACATTTTAACTGCCCCGATTTTTATGGACGTTTCTAAATTATTCGGTTGAAAAAAGAAAAGAAACGATTTTTTTTTCACAAATCTTCAACTCGTCGTTGCATCTCAAATCAATCGTCACGCAAGCAATCTCCGTCTCGCGTCGGTTGTCGAGAGAGAAAAAAAATACGCTTTTATTGATGAGCAATAAATAACATAACCTTTAAATATCATAACATTTTTTCCTCGTTAGTTGATTTTTTTTTTCTAAAATACATTCTACTTATAAGAATACAAATACAATTCTCTTGGTGGTACAAAGATTGATAAACCTCTAGACTTTACACGTACAGTGACCGCCAAAACTTTTCTCATCACTTATTTAATATATATCTAGTGGTATATTTAGACAAGTACGTTCATATCGCGATTTATTCGTTGCGATATCTTCTTCTTCGCCTGGCCCTTAATACTCTCTAAGAGTTTTTGCCGCCATCACTAAATTCCTCCATTTTTCTCGGTCCTGGGCTAATTCTTTCCATTCTGTCAAGATCCTCTTCAACTACGTCTAACCACCTTTTTCTTGGTCGCCCTCGGCGTCTTTTTCCCGTAGGCTTCCACTCCAGGACTACTTTGTTTGTATCATCCTCATTCCGCCGCCATATATGCCCTAACCACTGGATCCTATGTCCCCTTATGAAGCTATTACTACCGATGCCATTTACATTTCTTCCTGTAATTCTTTGTTATACTCTCTTCTCCGTGTTCATTTTTCATTATCGCGTTGCAATATCACGCGTGAAATAATGTAATATCTCATTGAAATATATTTCTAACTATAATATCCAGATTATCTATCATTTGGTGATCTACAAATTACAGACATAGTGGAAACAAAAACAATTCGTTATTTGATTTTACACAATAATTATTACGAGGTTGGTAATAATAATTTGTCTACTGATAATAATTAGTAACTGAATATAAACACCAATATTTAATTTCACCGCTGGTTAATATAATTTTTTGTTTTTAAATAACTTTAAAGTAAAAAAAAAAAATTAAATACTTTAATTGCTACTTGCCGTGTAATTTATTGTACACTTTAATTATTTTAGGTAATCGCGTGGTTAATGTATCGACAATTTTTTCTCCGTCTGGTATGCGAAAGGAAATCTTTTTCAAAGAAACATAAATGTAAATTAAACATAAATGCTTCACCCGCTCATTTTCACTACATACATTTGGCGCACACACATTTATTCCGTAAAATAAAATATTCATGAACACACGCCGTGTTCGGAACACTTCTCAAAAATTTCTAAGTACTTTTTAAATACTTTTCGGAAAGCATTTTATATGAGTCGAGTAAAACGCTTTTCTCCTTTCGTTTATTTTGTTCACTTACCGTTCACATCGATTTTTTTTTTTAAAGTTTTTTTTATGTATTGCGTAATATACATTTATAAATAAAAAAAAATAAATGTTTCAGTTATCAAACCATAGTGTCGACACGGGTCAGTGGACATTGTAAATACGGCAAACACCCGAATTCGGAAGTGATTATACCGCGTTGGTTATTAGAATTTATAAGTGCGATCTCCTACCGTTATGGAGATTTTTCCGTTATTGCAAATTCTAAAAGTCGACATAAGCAATTACTTCGCAATTAGACGAATTCGAACTCAAAATTATAGTTTCGATTCGTGATCTCGTTGTTAGAGTGTATAAACGCGTGTAATTTTTACGCTTCCAGTAAACATAATTCGTCAAAATCGGATTCGACGCGATCGCGGATAAATTAAAAATAACAAATGTTCTTAGCGAAAAAGCGATTAGATGGGGAATAAATTCTAATCCTGTCGAATACGATTTGAAATGTGATCATAAAAAAAAAAAATATTTATATTGCAGACAAACCGTTTGTGACTTATGCGAACATTTTACAAAGTCTACGTTCGTGTAGTGTGATCGTTAGTAAATTATTGTCGTTTTTACAATCGTCAACAATATTGTTAATCATTAAAATTTCACTCCGTTTAGATTGTGAAAAAAATAATAATAAAAATCTTGGAATTACAACATTCGTTTTGAAACATTTTCGACTATAGTGTACAGAACGTCTCAATTGGTATTGATTTATTTAGGCTGCCTCCGTTTCGAAAATCGAACGTACGACGAAATACGATATACGAAGAAAAAAATATCATTGAAAAAAAAAAAATAATGCCGAAATGAAACGAATTTCATCGGCTGAGGTCACGCGATCGGCGAAATCTATACGGGTTTATACAATGTACACGTATTCAATTAGGTATATTGTGAATAATATATGCGTGTGACCAGGGCCGTCGTAACTATTGATTTTGCCACTAGCGCGGGCAACGAAAAATGTTCGCTCCGTTAGCAAAAACATAAAAAATAATCAATCATTATTACACTGCGTGTTTATCGATTACTTTCGAAGAGGATCACATACACGCACACTAGGAGTTTTCTCGAATTCTAAACTCTTACATAGAGGAGAAATTTATTTATGGTTTTTTTTTTCAGTTTTATCCGTCATAAATACAATTCAAGTTAGACGTCGGAATTCCACATTAATTTCCATCTATTAATTAAACGTTGTCGCTTAAATATAGTGTTATCGCAAATATAATAACGCATTCTCCTCTACACACGTTGTAAGAATCCGGTAATAGGACTCGACAACAAATAGACGAATTTTTTGTTTGTTTTAATATAGACCATTTAGGTCGTTCGCCGCAGCCACTACTTCTATCTACCATCTGTTTTTGCCCGTAGCCATCTCTTCACCTTTATACGAGTATATATTTATCACTAACATGATAAAATCTTTTTGGACTCGCATCGTTGTTTCGGGCCGCCTACTGGTCTTTTGCTCTCCGGTGTCCATTGTTTGATTTATTTTTCTTGTCCCTGCCATACGTGTCCCCGACGGACCAACTGCTGACCCTTTTACTTTTCATTGTTGCTACTATGTCCGCATCATCTAACTGCAGATCTACACGCGCTACTTTCATCTTCGTGCGTATTCTCCCGTATACCGGTTTCTCATGGAATCAAATACATACCTTTCTTTCAAATCTTACCAATCAGCCAATTAATTTATATATGACGTCTTTTTAAATTCTAACCGAGATGAATTTGGATTTAAATATTGTCTTTAAGGCGCAAAGAAGCATAACCGAATTCATTTCTCTTCCGGATTTCCTATGCGCGTTTATTTCTACTCGTACTAAAAATATATATATACGTGAAGTAAACAACGTTTACGAACTACATATATCTCTTATTTTCAGAGTACGGTGTGAACCGTTTTTCCGTATCACCGACTTGGTCTTTTCTTCATTTAAAACCAATTTCGACGACTTGAATCGAACGAGCGTCCCCCGGAGTTCCACTTTTGTATTCGACAGTAGGCACCTGCATAAACCATTCATTCGGGTTTTGGAGTTCGATTCCTTCACCGCGGTATTTTATTGACTTTCCCACTATTCCTTTTACAGCTATTGCAATATCGAAGAGCGTTGGAGATAGCGCGTGTCCTTTTTTCTCATTCCAGTACGACAATTAAAGAGGATAAAAAAAATGTATAAAATTCCAAGCCAATCGCCAGCCCTTCCCCTGTAATCGTACGGCCGTGCAGGGTTTCAGCACGTTATTCAACGCGTTATTGAAAAATTCCGGACGGGGGAAAAGAAATAATAAACGGGAAAAAGAGGTAAATATAGTCGATAAGATCCCGCGCGTTTTCGTGTACACACGTGCCTGCGCGTGCAATATACGAAAAATACGACAACAAAATAATACTCGCTGCGCAGCATCTTCCGGGGGCTGGAAAATCCTTTCGCAGGTGACTGATTCACTCCCATTTTATTCGTATACTATTATTGTATGTGTACAGCGAATTGGAGAAGAGAGAACGACGACGACTTCTGTATATATATATATATATAAATAAGACGGGACGGAAGAAAGGATAGCGGGCGCAATAATAATAATAATAATTAATCCGAATCGAGAAGCCGAAAGTCCCGTGGTCCGTGAACGAACAAACAAACGACGACGACGGATTTTCTTCTCCGCTCGCCCAGTCCCTGTAACGTTTGACACTGGCGTTTCCCAGCGAACAGCTTTTATAATAATAATAATAATAATAATAATAATCAACTTTAAC
This sequence comes from Chaetogeoica ovagalla, assembly GCA_032441825.1. Taxonomy (NCBI): domain Eukaryota; kingdom Metazoa; phylum Arthropoda; class Insecta; order Hemiptera; family Aphididae; genus Chaetogeoica; species Chaetogeoica ovagalla. The sequence goes on along the minus strand of CM063738.1, from coordinate 1,215,374 downwards.
CGGCCGCGCGTGTGTTTACATTATTTATATACGCGCGTCCGATTTCACCGTCGAATTATCCGCAACGAATCTCGTATTGGAAAAAAAAAAACGAACGTTTTTTGTTTTTCGTTCTTCCTCGAGAACCGCGAAAACGCGGTTTTTATCTTCATCAAGACGTTCGTAGTTTATTTCTTTCCCTTACTATTTGCTCTTCTCCCCATTTGGATACGCGCGTGCGTTGTCTTTATAAGGGACCGGATTTTAATGGAAAGTAATTTTTTTTTTCGGAAGCTCCGCGGGGACAACTCGTTCCGTGACAGTATAATACACTGCAGTGACGTACTGTATAATATAATGGAAAATAAACGCCGTGCACCGAACGGGCTTTTACATTTCATGATTTTTATAGACACGTTTTATCGGGATCGCGAGTGAAATAAACTGTGTACGGTTCGTTGACAGTTTTCTCCTTATGCATAAATTTATACATAAATGTATTCGAGAAATCGAAAAATTAAACGCTTTTAATATAATAAAAATAAAAAAATTTAATTGTAATACGGTATAAAAAGATATTTGACATTTTGTTTTTTTAAGTGTCGAATATTTTCCGTTATACGAATATTACTCTTATTGATATCAATACATGTTTGACACATTGATCGGACGGGAATGGGGACGAAGTCGTTTTTCAGGATTTCGCGCATAAAACGGTTTCAGGACTACACGTGCGTGATTTACATTTGACTTTTATTTTATTTATTTATTTCATTTTTAATGCGAGTTTTGCAACGCGAAACGAAATATTATTTCAAGAAAAAATATTGTTCGGCGTACGAGTTTTTCGCGTTCTTCGTCGTCGTCGCAATACGATTGTCGATCGTTCTGCACTGCATTTTCTACGCAGTTCCGTACTGCATTCATTTTTAATACTCATTTCGACAACGCGTTTTTTTTTCTCGTATATTTATTTCTGTTTATAATACACGTTACAAGCCGATTGTCGTCACGTAATTGCGTTCAAACGTACACGCCTTTTGTTAATTCACCGTGACGACGGCGTTCCTTCCGCCGGCGCGAAACACACAGGCGGGAAGGGCGTAGCCTTCTGCATGGATATGGGACCTAAAAAACCATTGGTAGCGATTTTGAATTTTTTTTTGTTTTTTCTAACCTATTTTTACTGTATCGGTTGAAGTTATTCGCGACGAGTACTTATGGATTGACGATCGCTATAGAAACACTCTTAGAAAATCGCGGTTAGCAGGTTCAGCAGTTAGAACTTCAACGAAATGGATTCGTCAGAGATTCACGATGGACAGCGGCGTAGCCAGGAGGAGGTTTTGGGTGTTTAATCCTACATTCGTTTTTCTTTTTTTATGTTTTTACCGAAGTGGGTCCTTGTATGGTTCATTGAAAATATGAGCATTGAGGAACCAAACCTAACAGAAAAACGTAAAAACCTATAGTTTCATTTATACTTAAAACCACTCCTATTGCGTAATCCTGGCTACGCCAATGACGATGGGCATATTGTTTTACTACTATCGTTTCTTTTACGGATCGTAATACCTCTATATTGGTTATTCCGAATATTCTCGTGTACGAGCTGTCAGGTCACTTTGAATTCGAGATGCATCGGTTCACACGCCGTAACCACACTTCGCGCGTACACATCCAAATCGATTTTTACCAGAGTCCTATAGGTTCGTCACGGGTTGTGCAATTTATTTGTTTCTGGAGCCGTCGACGTAGCGTTTATGGTTTTTACCACTACATAGTAACGAAAATATAGTATTTATTTTATATATATATATATATATATATATTCGTATATAAAATAAATAATTGCGAATTGACGCGTTTAATATTATTGTAGTTCAAAAAAAAAACTACGAGTAAATAAAAAAATGCGTTAAAAAATAATATAACTTTTTTGTCGATAAAAAAATTAATATATATATATATATCCCTGGACCGACTTTTTTTAATTTTCTATACGCAATTTCCCCGTTTCTTCCGAGCGTATATTGAATGTTCCTGAATCCCTGAACCCGAGGGACAATGACCTTTCGAACGCGCACGCACATATAATATTAGATTATATCGAAATACATATATATATATACGATTACGCGAATTATTATTCATTGGGTTCGCTTGAAATTTTCCCAACTGTGAAAATTATTAATTCGACGGTGATATGGTTTTATTATATTACGAGCGCGTCCGTTTCGGCTGCGAACACGACCGTTTTAACACGCTCGCATAAATCATATTATATCACGTATAGAGTAAAACTGATCTTAAATCCCCGTGTATAATATATGCGAACTTGTAAAAAAAAAAACATTTACAATAAATCGCTAAAAATGTAGAGTGCATGTGTAATAAAATTTTTGGGGAAAAATTGTCGTTAATTTTTTTTGCCGCGCTTGTCCGTATCTATAATTTATTCGTTATTTCGTAAAAAAAAAAAACTATAATTATTCCCATACGCTTTAAGATAATATTTGGATTTTTTTTTTTACATATTGCATATTTCAAAACATTTTAATAAAACAAAAATCCTAAAATAAAATAAAATCTATCCATTTGAATACGACGGTGATTTGAATGAGTTTTCACGCGTCTCAGAGGTAATGGCGTAGTAGCGTGTATCGTCTTGCGAGATACCGTTTTCTGTAATGCATGGTATTTAGATGTGCTGAAATTTAAAAAAATATATATATTCAGCGAATTGACAGTGTATTGATAAATAGATTTATCTAATAATGCTCTGATGGCGTATAAAATTGTTACACAAAAAAATTATCCGACGAATAGGATTGACGTAAAAAGCGCGCAAGTTAAACTTTAATTGAAATTCTTTTTCTTTTTTTTTTTCGCGGATTCTAATTTTCAAATGCAACTATAGAACACACAAGTATTCGGGTGGTATTCGGAATACTTTTTAAAGACGAATCGTATTTTAAATATGAGAAGATTTATAAACGCGGAATTTAAAAAAAACAATATATGTTTAACGCCTTGAATACATCGTATTGACGAGTGTCCGTATTCGATTGAATAATAATAATAATAATATTTGATATTCTGAAATTACCGAGAACTCGTAAAAAGAAAAAGTAACGCTTTTTTTGTGTGTCAAGTATTCGAAATACTCGGGTAACAATTATTGTCGCGAATCGTTCGAACGCGCGATATTTATTTTTTTTCCCCGAAATTATTCGGTAACGAGTGTTTTTCAGATAGTCTTAAAAAGTATTCTACCCTGCGAGTCCGCGTGATGAATTATTATTATAGGCGACGTGATGAAGTGGGAGATTTGTAAAAAAAAAAAAATCAATAATCATTTATTACTTTGCGTACAAAACCCATATAATCGGTCGTCCAGACGGCTTCGTCTATAGGACATCCGAGTTTTATACATTTTATGTACACGTCGTACAATCGAATGCAATAGGAATAATTTTGCGGAAAAATGATAATTATCGCGTACCGTACCGCTTATTACCATAACATATATTAAACAGTTAATTCCTAAATATAAAATCGTATACGAGTGTCGTCGAGTTGAAACCGTATAAAACTGAACGATTTTCGCGTTCAATGCGGCGGGGGGGCAGGAGGACGAGGAACAACAAACGCTTAGTGACGTTCACGAAATACGAACGCGGATTTTTCTTCTTTCTCTTCCGAACGCTGTTATCCGCGGATATTACAACGCAATTATTATAGCCGGCGGTTTGTGCCGCCGCCGCCGCCGGTTTGCATTTGCCGAAAATGCGAAACGCTCCGGTATTTAAATACGCCGTCGGTTTCCTGCTGGTTGCGTTCGCGTGTCCGGCGGCCATTTAAAATAACACGCGCGGCGACGCGGTCCGACGGACGTTCGGCGGCGGCGGTGGCGGTGGCGCGCGCGCGCGCGCGTGGGAGAGGATTTCGCCCGAAATTCGGACCGACCGACGGGCGTGTTGTTTAAATTTTTTTTTTTTTATTATTATTATTTTCCGTCGTCGTCGTCGTCGTCGTTTTTTATTATTATTATTATTCGTTTTTATTATTGTTAAAAAACAGCAGCGGCGCCGGGTTCGGTTGATTTATACGATTTCGCCGCGTTCTGCGTCGTTTTCCACGTTGCGCCGCCGCAATTGGCCGAAATACGTTCAAATAACGGAAGTACACCAGACGGGAAAATTTTCGTTCTCCGCGTGTGGTCGCGTTGAAATTTGAAAAAAAAAAAAACCACGACGAAAATGGTTTTCAGAAGCGGAGGGAAAACGGTTTTGTCGAGACTACATTGTGTACGCACGCGAGTTACAGGCAGTTGATAAAGTACACTTTCACAAAAAAAAAACAAAATCGCCGATAATCGTCCGTCTGAACTGCGGCGTTTCCGAAACTCTGCGTGTCGGTGCGAACGTATAGTTACGAGGAAACTGTCTTAATATCAACGAAAATTATTACGTTCGTATATAATCGTGTTTTTATTCGACACGCAGTCTAACTGCTGCAGTTAGGTTTTCGGAGGTCGAAACGATCCGTTTTGAAAATACGAATCGGCAAATGAAAAACACATTTTTTTTTGTTGTTGTTAATTTTGACGTAAGTACGAGTACTACAAAGTATCAAAAATGATTATACGGGTTTTTTAAAAAAAAAAAAAAAAGTAAAAATTATCAATCGTGGACTCAAAATGAATATTTTACAAAATTTTACAATTTTACGTAAATTAAACTATACGAAAAACAACGTTCTCTCGTATAATCGCGGAACTGGCGGAAAACATCGATCTCGCGTTCGTTTTTATCCCTTTATTTTTCATCTCCAACACTCATCGTGAGTTCGGATGGTTTTTTTCTTTTTTTTTCTTAAATCATCAGTCGAAAACGTAAAACTGACGGCGAAACGTACGTACGGTTTTTCATCTTTAATAGGTACGACGACCGCGTATAACAATATTACATTTACACCAGACAGATTAAAAGGAAAACAAAAAACGAACAGCGCACCGCGGATTCCGGCGAGTATAAAAATTAAAATTTGAAAGCAAAAATCAAAAACGTTATAACGACGAGTTCGTTCGTCTCGCGTGTACCGCTTTTCTTTTTATACAGTGAAAACTTTATAATCGCGTTTTTCGAATTTTAATAATACAAGTTTATAAATTAAGTATCGAAATTCTCGTGCAGACGATATAATTACAGTGTTTCCCCTCACCCCCTATCGGTCCGCGATTCGTATAAATACAATCATCGCGTATAATACCGTTACGACGATTTTTTTTTTTTTTTTTTTAGTTCTTAGACGTTTCGAATTAAACACAGTCAGTTTCGATCGTTTCGCACAGGCAATTCGAAAGTTTTTCTCTTCTTTTTTTTGGTACCTAGCACGGACAGCGTTTCGATTTTTCATAATTATTATTTGAAATTTAAAAAACCGCACTTTTAACCACCAATATATACCGGGAGTGTAGACATTTTTTTTTCCTTTTCACCAATTCGAATCGTACGGAAAAATGTGTACACACAACGTCTGCGAATAAAAACGATATTCTATTATTTTTAATATCGTTCGTTCGAAAACTTTCGGATCATATATATATATCCTGGGCGCTTGTATATTTATTTAAATATTTACAAAAAAAAAAAAAAACACCGTTTATTTAAAGTTTCGTGTTTACACGAAATGAAAAAATATTCGTTCGACGCGTATATATCGTGTATATTCGTATATAAAATATTATTATTGTACACTGCGTTGGCCCGGGATGTCGGGCGAAACGTCGTTTGGCTTTTTTTTTCATTTTTATTATTAAATACAGCACAAGCGCGCTGTGAGTTATTGTAACTACGCACCGAGATAAGTGGACAGATTTCAATGCGTTTTTCGATTTTTCTTTTTTTGTAATTCCACTGACTTCGAACAACAAATATTCTAATATAAATCTTTCAAACACTTCGATTGCCCGCGCTAACTCGACGCTTTTCGACAGATTTCAATACGTAGCGATAGAATTCGAAATGTGTATTTTTTTTTTTTTTTTTTTACTTTATTTTTTTTAATATCAATTCGTAGTATAAAATAATAGAAAATGATTACAAGAATTTTGCGCTGGTACAACAAGTTTCAAGTTCATCATACGCGAAACCACGCCAAAGCGCGTTTCTTCAAATTTCGAAAACAAATAAATTATACGCGCGTAGGTTGTTTGTTTTTTTTTGTTTCAAACTGTTGTCGCCAACGCACACACAAAAAAAACATTTTTTTAGAAAAAAAAGAGAAAAAACACGAGTTCACCTGTGACATCGCATTGTCTTCATATACCGTACATATTATAATATATTATAAAACACAATCGACTCTGAGCGCAGTGTGTGTTTATAAAATAAATAATACGACGGCAGCAGCGGGGCTATATACAATACGGTTGCAGCAACAGCATCCGTCTTGCTCTTCTCGCAAAAATTTACTCATATATATATATGTTTACGAGTGTACGCAGTATAATATGCAATACGACTTGAATTAAAAATATCGTCGGTCGCATAACACATTCGCGGTTATAAGTATTGTAAAACCTATAAAAAATGTTCGGTTTTACACATCCCATATTTATAATAATAATAAAAAAAAAATCGTTTTTTCACCATACGCGCGCACATGATATATATTATGTAAATAGCGAGATTCACCTGACCGCGTTCCGAATTGTCTGGCCGTATATATTATACATTTTTTTTTTTTATTTATCACTTAACCCCAAACTATCGCAAAATATAAAAACAAAAAATTCTAGCGAGAGTTATTTTCTTCGTCATTCCACTCGTTCCATATCTCTTTTTCTTTCATTCAATCCGACAATTGATATTAACGAGTTATTCGACCCCCCCCCTTTTTTTTTGTCATTACTAATATACATTTACACGTGCGCAGTTCTAAAATATTTTTTTCTCGTCTAAATCTCTGCAAATTATTGGCACATTTTTTATGAACGTTTTACACGTACTGAAATCTTGCGAATTTCTCGCGAAAATATGTCCAAAATAACGAATTTCCAATATCACGCGCATGTGTTGAATTTAAACTCGCCTCTCGCAGTGTGATAAAAAAAAAAAAATTTGAAATTCGATATAGAGAATAAAATCCACGTCGCTTCGCACGTAAAATTATATTTTCCAACGAATACGATATTTAAAACCACTTTCTAAGTTTCTATAATGAAATAAAATAGTTTTCACTAAACTGTTTAAGTTATTTCCAATGATATCAACTGTTTGTCACCTGCGGGGTGATAATAGACACCATTGAATAAAATATTTGTCGTTAAATACGTAAGCTAAACTTATTACGATTAATTCGATCTCACTAGGTAATTATATTTCAGTGAAAATTTAATAATTGTTAACTGAAATGTGTTTAAACGTCAACTATAATATTTTCTTTGCCAAAAGTAATTTAGTTTTATCCGTGACATAGGTAATCGCGTTGCGCTTATATTGAGAATATCAATACGTAAACACTGTACTGCTGAACATCGTGTGGTGAACACATATTTTAATATAAGGAGAATTATTAAAATGCAATTCATTTATTTAGAAAAAAAAATATTTAATTTTAATGCTATATTTGTTTACTGTTCATTCTGGAATTTTGTTGACGCTTAGAAAAATAAAAAAAGAAAGCTGAAATAATTAATTTATTCGTCTCATTCGTTCATAAAGTATATGAAATAATATATATATATATATATATATATATATATATATATATATATAAAGAAAAATACAAAGATTTCTATACGATCAAAATTCAACAAATTATGTAATGTCTATGAAAACAGATCGATAGATAATTGCGCCCGCGAATTCCTCGCATATCATTTCAAATTTTTTCTTTTCTTTTTCTCGACAAAATATAACCGCAAACGTTGAACAGTTTAAGACAAAAAATAATGATAATAAATCCGTTCTAAATCTTATATTTATATTTATATAGATGAACAATTAAGTTGCTTCTGAATTGTAATGATGAAGAGGAAATAAAATTTGTCCGAACGTATTTCGTCACATAAATATAGGTGTGGGTTATACGTATAACAACCGATGCAGTAGTGTACGGAAGAAGGATTTAATCGATCCCGTGTACGTTTTAGAGTAATGCATATTTGTTTGAAAACGTTCGGTTTCATCGTCGTTTTTAGCAAGACGCATATATTTGACAAACAAACTATTATTATTATTATTATTATTATTATTATTATTATTATTATTGTTATTGTTATTATTATTGTTATTGTTATTATTATTGTTATTATCATAAAAATCGAGTGTAAGTATTACAATAAAAATCCAGTGGTCAACAGATGGGCAACGATGATATAACCCGCTCCGGAATCGCATTAAAATACCGCGCGACCAATACTCTCTACTACAGTCGTTAATATGTAATTTTTTATAAAACCGTTTTTTTTTTTTTAGAGTTCTATAATAGTTCGACCGGACGGCGGCATTTCGTTTACTATGGTGTACGCAAAATATATAATAAATATTGTGGTGCAAGTCTCGCAATCGATTTAAACAAACTTATAAACAAATGTGCGCAGTGATGTTTTATTAGTTAAATATAATATGTGTTTTCAAATAGTTTTAAGCGAAAAAAAAAGTGTGGTTTATCGGTTGATCGGTTATAATGTTGAATGAGAGGAGTGCGTAACAAAAAAATTTTTTTCCCAACTGATTTCGTTTCAAAAACTTGTAACTTTCTGTATTGGGCACGTAAATAAGCGGTGTTTGCGTAATATTTACTTAAAAAAAAGTACAATAATTATTTTTAATTATTCCGAAGTATCGGCACATGAAACTATTATATTATTATACCTGAAAGTAAAATATTTTACAAAATAAAACGTTCGCGATAACGTTTCATTACATCCGAGTACTTATTATACTCGTATATATATATATATGTACGTCTGTAAACGTTATAATTTTAAGTAGTCCCGCTAATCTTGTTATATCTCATTATAAAACGAAAAGCCTTTGTAGTTTTTATTATTATTATTATTATTATTGAAAATGAGTTCACGCGAAAAATAGTTCTTTCGATGAAATGTGTGAAACGTGTTTTCACACGTTTTCAAAATCGAGAATGAAAAACTTTTTCAATAAACTAAAATGTTGGGCGCAAACGTTGCACAAAAAAATATTCGTATAAAACAAAGGTAATTTTTTCTCGTGTATTTTAATGATTAATTTCAGTTCAATCGTAAAATATATGAAAATTTTAATTTCCTTCGCATCCCACCGGAACATCGAATACGTTTCATTTCGAACAATAAAACTTTATACGTTTTTTATGATCCTCCTCCTCCTCAAAGCCAACTCCACCGTGTCGGCGCCAAATCAACCCTTGCCTACTACCGGCGGCGAACTTCTTAATTTTTCTAATTTGCGTTGTGAAAATCGACACCGATGGCTCTTTATAACGCGGTGCGCTTAGAAACGATGCGATCATAAAAATATTTATTTCGAATTCGTCTTCGTTTATGTAATTTACATTTATATAAACGACAGACGACGTTGTCCGGAGAAATTCAGTGCTCGGGGAATCGGAAACACTATTCGGAAGTGGACGTTTACAGAAAAAAAAAAACGGAAAAACGTCGTTGTCCAAAGAAATTCGCGCAACGCGGAGGGAGAGCGCAATATGATGTAGTCGGTCACGCTATGCACGACGTTTTATTATTGTTTTAAACATTAAATTTCCAAAACGTATTTTTACGCTTAACTCGGAATACGTGCACGCAACTGGTCTCAACAGTGGTCCACAATAGTCGGGGACCGCTTTATTACTAGAGGAAATTTTTTAATTCATATTATCCGTTTGGATATCGTGTTTCCAAATGACGTTTACGGAATGTTTTCGAATACGAGGCGCGAAACGATGGAAATATTGTCGCACGGCACTCGAAACGAGTCTCTGCACGAGACTCAAAAACGCTATCTTACGTTACCTCAATTTCGAGTAATAATTCTATTTATACATATATTGCCGAAGTTTATCGCCGCTGCATTCGATCACATATCGACCAAAAAAACTTATTCGACTATAAAACGATTATATTTTTTTATCGTTTCATAAATCTACCGCGTAAAAAAAATGTATCGTTTCGACAAAAAAATTAAAAATGCTTTGTACAAAATTTGTTTATACGTAGCGTACTATTATTCGTATTTATCATATGTAAATAAAAACCATCGCGATTTGTAATATCTAATTTCGTACGTCGTCTAAATATAGTCTCCTAGTTTCTTTTACAACTTTGTAGTAAAAAGACGACAATTTTTTTTTGTTTTTTTTTTTAAAGAAAATATAAAAGGACCAATTCGCGTGCACAATTCGACCCACCGTTCAGTTGTACACGAGTAGTTTGAACGCGCGATTGAATTTTTTTTAAACGATTGAATTTCTCGAAGACGTTTTCTGTTTCAAATTTATCCGTTGTGCGATTTCGTTTTTTTTTGTTTTCTCTACGCGGCAAAATGCATTTCGACGCCGTAATTTTCCCCGATAAATTCAATGAGAACATCGCGCGAGAAACCCGTTAGTTATCGGGCCGCGACGGCGGCACATTTATAAGGACATATTTATATGACGAGAATAATAACAAAAAATAATAATAATATTCTGGTTTTTTTTTTTCCGTAACGAAGAAATTAAAATGTGCACAACAGCGCGATAACTCGGTGATCTCTGTAGTATTTTCTTCTTGTACCTTACAGTGAACTAGCGCAGTAACAACATCCCTTAACGCGATAAAAAAAGTAAATAAAAAAGGTTTTATTATTTTTTTTATATTTTTTTTTTGTAGATATACGCAGCCACTTCGTTTCCAAAACAATATTCTTATCGTCGTCCACTGAAATATAATATTTCACGAAACGCGTATAATAATAATAACCACCACGCGTACGGGAGTAATCTGTGTGCGAAATTATACACGTTCAACAACGCTATTTACTTTTGAAAATTATTTCGGTTTTCTTATATTTAGGTACGTAAATTGTACGCGTACTCACGTGCATTATTGTTGTCGGTTTTTTCTTCTCTGACTCGAGTCAACTATTGTTATTCGTACATAAACATTTTATAAGTGTACAGCTCTGATAAGGTTAATGCGAAATGGAGACAAACAGAAAACATTACGGCGTAGTTTATGCTCAGAAACCCGTTTCGTGTATATCTATATAATATGATAAAAATTTCGTTTTTTAAATAATATTCTATTTAATGGCGTTTTCTTTTTTTTAGCGAGAAAATCGTTTGAAACGTTTTTATTTTCCACGCGCCTTCGAGCGCGTCGAAAATTATTTCAAATCTCCCCTGCTCCGGTGAAATGAACGCGATTTTAACGACGAACCGTTTTATTTATTTATTTTTTTTTAATTTAAAAAATAATATTTCACTGAAACACGCGCGAAATTTTCAACCAGCCGTAATTCGCTCTGTTTCGTAATCACGTTATTTTCGACAAAAATTCGATATGGATTTTGAAAATAACGTAATAAATAATTTTCGATTTTTAAAACCGATAAAATTCACGCGCGTACTGTTTGGGCGTTAATTATTATAAAAAAATATATATACACGCACACACACACACATGCAAGACATTCGATAATTAAAACGTATAATAATATGGCACGAAAAATAAAAAAACTCGTTCCTTTTTCGTTTCTTTTCGTCGTCATTTATATATATATATATATACACCATTGTATAGAGAGTATGGTGAAACTCGATAATATTTTTATTATCGACATAAAAAAATAAAATATATACGTCGAATTTTAATAGGTTGTCACTGGCAGTACTGGTATAGCAACGCGTAAGAGCAGCCGCCACCGCTGTACCAGTCCCCGAATTCTCTTTATTATACGACCGCGCCGGAGAAAAAAAAACTATAATATATTACTTAACGCCGTTGTACAATTTTTCTTTCTTTTTCTCTCTCTCTCTGTATTTCTCATACAACCACAATAACCGTATACGTATATAATAATAATAATAATAATAATAATAATAATAATAATAATACAACACACGGTAGAAAACAGCAGGACTGAAACGGTTTAATTGGACGAACGCTCCGCAGCGACTTATATATATGTTATTATTTTTTTTTTCTTATCCGCTTATATACACGTGATTATATTATATCGCGGCGTTCTGTTTTTCGTTTCAAAACCGAATCGCATGTGTATGTCGTTTTGTGCGCAGGCTCCGAGAAATCTCGTAAAACAATACCGTTACGCGTATACGCGGTACGCTCACAGCATCCTGCACAGATTTCCCTCCTCCTTCTCCATTTAATATATATATATATATATACGAAACTACGCGTGAATTCAATGGCGTAAAAACGATTTATTTCTATTAGGACCCGTAGGTAGGTATCTACAGAACGAGGGAATGCGTGTGTCGTTCGGACGGAGATTCAAATCCGGAGCACACGACGCTCGTTTTGTCATTGGATCGCTCGGGTCTCGAGCGAATTGTGCCGTGCTGGTTTCTTTACGCGATGTTAGCATCACACGTGTTATACCTGACCGAACTTCTAGATGGTTAGTTATCGTTGATAACTTCTCAGTGTTATCACATTGCGACAATTGTGTCACGGATTCGAAAACGACCTAACGCTGTCAATATCGGATATTGTATTGAAATTTTCGCAAGTACACTAATAATACTAACGAAAGTAAAAATGAAATATATATATATAATATTATCAGTTGTCACGGTGGAATTTTATCACAGATCACCATTTTGCAGTTTCAATCCACGTGGTGACACGATGTGCTATTTTCTGATTGGTTTACGCTCAAATCCATATCAGACAACCGAGCATAGAAAATAGCGCACGTTCAATCACCGAATCCCCCCGTTCACGCAACAAAACCCGTAGCGACGATACTTTTCAGTCTTCGGACCCACCATCACGGTTGCTCACTAACTGCTCCCAGCAGGCAATCCAACGGGAAAACAAGCGTCGTGTGCGCCGGGCTTAATAAACGGGGGATATTTTGATTGCCGCGAAAACACATCTCGCGCTGCACGTCGGTAATTCGGGTTAGATCACGGGCGTGATGGAGGATCAATGATTTATCGTAAGAACTGAATATATACAATTTTTTTTTTGCAATTTTGTACATTCGTTTAAACAAGACTGACGGCCGAAAAAAAATATTACTTCCGATCGTATTATGTTCGGTACCGTTTCGTCGGGTATAATATGCGGCGCTCAAGAGTTTTTTTTGTTTTTTTTATGAACAGCGTACAGACAATCCGTTTTCAATCGATTGAACATGTTATAACCTTCGGTCAAATGCTTCGTCAAAACCGTGTCTCGTATAATCCGTAGACGACGTACAAGCGCACGTCCTTTTTTTGACTAAATCTTTTAACATTGTCTGAAGATTTCGGCCGTGTCTAATGGAACGCAATTTTTATTTTTTTTATCAAAAACTCTTATTCGTTCCAAAATGACATCTGAATAATAAAAAAGTAAACGCGCGCGTATCATACGACCGACGACGTCAGCTCGCTCTCGCCTGCCGAAACGCCACACAACGGCACCGGACGCGTATGGTTTGCCTACGGGATCGTTTTCGCGCGGTTAACTGTTTTTTGTTGTTCCTACCCCGGCTCGCGTTTATTTATTTATTTCTTTTTTTTTTTACTCTTTCTTTTCGCGAAATAAAAAAGCCGCAAGAAAAATCGATGGCTGGGAAAGCGTCGAACGAGATTTTATCGTAAAAATCAAAAAAAAAAAAAAACGCCGTTTTTCCATAACAAAAAAAATAATACGATTGTCGTATACTCGCGCGCGTGTGAACGTCACATAATAATAATAATAATAATAATAATAAATTAGTTTTAGACGGATCTCGTGTGTCGTCCAACCGTTTACGAAAAACACGTTATTACCTCTCGTATAATATTTATATAATATTATTCAATGTACCGATGGCGTGTGCAAGGACGTAATCCCTCTTCCCGTAAGCCTTTTTTTTTTTTTTGTTTCCTTCATAATTTATACACGACTCTGAACTCCGGTTCATCAACATAATACGTAGTTTTCACGTGCGCCGTTGTATAAATGTGCTGTGACGACACCATTGGCATTAACCACAATTATTATTCAATATTCTAACCGTGGTTGTTGGTGGTTGAATCAGAAAATTGATGTAAATGTTTTTTATTTTATTATTATTATTATTATTACGGCGATAAAAGACAATAAATAATATTGTCAATATTCAATAATTACCAGTTATATCAATTTCGTTTTTTTAACTTTTAAATAACGAATTATTGAGTTAACAAATTCTTTTAATTCGTTTGTATACGTTCGAACGTAGCGGCTCTACGTTTTTTTTTTTCAAATATTTAATAATTTCTTTGTTAAATTACGCCTAATAATTCTTAATATTATCGGTTTAATGGTAAAATGTAATAAACACTTATAATATTGCGGAATTAAATACAAGACAATAACGACGATTTTTTTTTTTTTTTTGTTATTATAATAAGATTAAAATATAATACATTTTCGTTGTTCTGATTTATGACATTTTTTTTTTTTTTTATTCCAATACGAACTGTTTTGAATGCATTTCGAAAAAAATAAAATATTCGAATACTCGTGTACATCAATTAGTGTATTGACGGAAACCAATAGTTTTTTCACGAATAAAAACTATCGATTTGTGGAAAAAAATTATATTCTGTTTTTTTTCTTTTTAATAATATTTTGTTGCGACCACCAATTCAATCAATGAAATATAATATTAATAAGACTTTCCGGAATTCTCTTATTATCGCAATGATTGTGCGGATAAATTATATTCGATTTGAAAGAATTTACGTGCGTCAACAGCTACGACGCGGTTTGTACTGCCATTTTTTTCTCTTTTTCTTTTAATTTTTCAGTCGGTTCCTTGGGATAACTCGCATTTAATAAAAAACCGACTATTGTAATAATAGTTTTTTTTTAGTTTATTATAAAATTAATTGTGCGATCGCGTGCGTCGTCGAGCAATGGCGTATTTGACTTACAGGAAGGAGGAAAGTCTCAATGTCCGTCACGTGCTCCGTTTAACTGCTATTTTGTGTAGAACATCTGTATAATGTATAAGAAAGGTAAAATAGTGCAAAAAAAAAAAAGACCGAGGAATACAAACATACGATGAGCGACGTGTACAACTAAACTATTATATTGGCGTTATGTAGTAGATATTTTTATTTTTTTTTTTCGTTTATGCAAAATTATCATATAATTCGGTCGTTAATATTGTTAATCGTCGTGTATACAATCGATATAACATAAGCCAGACCGTTTGCTCGTTCCTCATTCTTGGCCCTGACTTGTAACATTAATAGTAATTTAATTTATATATCTGTCAGTTTTGGATTTTTGGACGATACGATAAAACAACACTAGAAACACGACCTCGGTTCAAAGTTTAGGACTCGTAGAAGAAGCCGAGAAACGTGTAGAACAAGTACGATATAAGAACCACTTTGGCGGTTATGTGAAAAAATGCACAACGTATTAAATATAAAAATCCCGGTATAAACTGCCTAAAATTAACCAGAGACGACGTCCGTTGTGGAATAAATGGGAAATTGTTGCAGACCGAAATTCACTCCTTTGGACATTGCAAATCTGACATTCGCACCCGTTGTAGGTACGTCTGTTGAAGTCGAGCGTTTCTTTAGTCGGCATATACAAATGTGTGTTACGATAAAACCGTAGAGCATTCAAATTCGACAATCAGAGTACGTATATTCGCAATGACGATACCGAATAAGGTTAATTATGCGCATTTTTTTTTTATTACATTTCCATATTTTCATTTTTTAAATACATCTGAGCCCTAATAAACGTATTACCAGACGAGCGTTCTGTCTTGCTCTAATTTCGTTCCACAGGGTCGCCATGTCCGTCGCGCACCGTGGTCAATGCGTGAGTGAAGGAGTCCAATGAAAATAATTTATGCCGCTAGTGGAGAGACGTCATGCGTGCACCGATGAAGGAGAGGTGATCTCGCAGTGGCGCACAATAAAAACATGAGCGTAGCAAGGACAATAGTGAACATTTCGTAGGCATAAAACGTATTGTGTTAAAAAACCAAACCGGGCCATAACGATATATGTGTGAGGAGGAGAGGGGGCGATATCGTTCAGCGCGTGACAGATTTATAATAATACGGGGCATCTGCAACGCTCGGTACATGGAGGCTGTGCGGTGTGCGAAAAGCGAACCGGAAATAATATCCCGATCCGTTATGATGTATAAGTTGCACAATAGTAACCTGCAAAAGAAATAATAATAAAAAATATTATGCGTATTATGCAAATAAATCGAAATAAACGCGAACGCTCTGTCTCTCCGACGCTAAAGCCACGCGAAGAAGCGTAGTAGGTGTTTTTAAATCCGCATCGTGTAGAGCGTCGCGCGGTGGTTTCCACTGAATCTTTAGTCGTTCTTCACGTGAAGACGAATTACATCCGTTTGCCGCAGATCGAAGATCCGCGAGACAGTGCGAGTGAGAGAACTGACGATGGTTCTGCACCCGCCGCTGAGCGACAAAATAATTTTCGCCAACGGACGAGACGCGACGAATCCAGACTTTTAAAGCCGTCTGTACACATGTACGTGCGTACGACAAGAATTGGGATTTTAATGCCCCTTAAAATGATATTAAATTATTTCATTTGATCATATTGATCGCACGCAATGTTATCATACGATACGAAAACACATTGCCGAAAATCGCTGAAAGAAACATGTAATCGGCAAGTTTGCAGACATTATGTTGAATTTGAGAATACTTTTGTTTGAAGACCAAAAACGGATAACATGATGTCGTGTTAATACAAAATTAAACGTTTATATTTCAAAATCTTGGATGAATTTTTATTTTCATTTCGCAATATTACCAGAAATAGGTTAAAAATGATTTAATAGAAAAAAAAAGTAGTTCCTTGTTGAAACAATGTGTGTGTGTGTGTGTTTAAAACACGCGTGTGTCTTGGCAGACGTCGTATTAAGAATTTCGAAAGAATAAAAAAAAAAAAAATAATGCAAATACATGAAATCCGAGCCTTGATGCTTGTTACTCGCAAGAGAAAATCTCTTTGTACACTGGCCCCAGATGGAGAATCAGTGTTTATACATGACATTTACACTACTACGGTTTTCATCGAAACAGTTGTTTAACGTGGGAATAAATTCTGAAGGCTACTCTGAATACCTACGGTCGTCATAATTTAAACACAAAACGTTCGCATCAAATAAATTACAATATTAACTATACGGGCGATAACACGATTGTACTGTTTTTTTTTTTTTTTTTTTAATATCTTTACATACGCAAAACGTTATAAATATTTTAAGACTACAAAATTTTACAATTTGTTTTTTTCTCATGACTTTTATTAATAACAAATCGAATAACCAGTTTCGCTAATGCGTATAGATAACATTGTAAATTATTTTGTGTAAAAATGCGATGTTCAAAGTGTAATTAAGTAATAGCCTTCGGAGTTCGTCTCACAGTGTGTATCCGTTTCATCGTAAACATTTGAACGGTTTTTTTTTTTTTTGTATTGCAAGACTCAAAGCCGCCCGTGCGAAACCTTGACGGATCCAGCAGCTATATAGTTGTCCATGTATAATAAACAGCTACAGGGCTGGGAAATTGTTGAATACAATCGCGCGTAAGCGTATAAGAACTTATGGAGTATAAAATCCATTTTCTTCGGATCGTTCATTGTTCGTTCAGTCCTCTCTCGTACTTCATTCGTGCCGTTTCGCAGGGACATCTGACATTTGTCGGACGGATCCAAGTAAACCGAGAGCAATGCAAACGGAATGTGAAAAACAAGATTTTCGTAATAATATTATTATTATTATTATTAATTATTATATAAGTTCTCGCGCGGCGTTACACGCAAAAAAAAAAACCAAAAACAAAAAAACGATTGATTATTTTTTTTTTTTTTTTTTTGTTTTCATTTTGAATCTCGAAAATCGTCTGTTGTATGTGAAAATATTGCAAAATCATAAATTGTTTTGTCTTTTCGTAACGGCACATGGCGCGGTCCACGCAATCGGTCTTTCGTACGAGTACGAGTTTGCGGTGGAGGGGCGGACGTTTTCTTCTCCTTTACCCCCTCCGTCTCGCCCGAAACGAGATCCAACCGTTGTCGTCGCCGTCACCCTGCATCCGCGGTCTTCTTCTCATGCAGCCTCTCGTGGTACCGCCCGCCGAGGAGTTTTTTCTATTCTTTTTGTCTTTTGGAACCAGTTTCCGAACGTTTACAAAATAATCCTCGCGTCAAATATATACGAGTATATATATATATATAATAAACCACCGTCTAACCGCTGTTTCCGAAACGTTTATTTTTTCATTATTATTATTATTATTATTATTATTATTATTATTATTATTTAGGTACCATTGTTGTACGGGAGGCGAGGCGTAGGGGGGAGGGAACCACATTTACGCACAAGCTCGTGGAATTCGTGGCCTCTTTTGTCGGGAACCCGTTTGCTAGCCGCGCCGAAATAGTGTATACGACGTCCGGTCCGAGCACGATGTTATTATGCGCCGTGTGCTCGCTTTGTGCGCTGTGTGAGAAATCTCCAAGAAAACTATATAATAGACGCGAGAGCACACACGTAATAAATAAAATCAACGGGATTGTCGCCGTTCCTCGCCGCCGAATAAGAAAATCCGGCCGGAAATTTATTAAATACATCTGGAAAAAAAAAAAACGGTAATTATGTCAGAAAATACTTTTGAGTGGTTCGTTGTAAATCGAATAGCGAACGGCGAATCGCCGGAGGGGGACTCGCGCGAACAAACCGTAAATAATTCGTAAAAACAAAAACCATTTGTATTACGTAGCGTAACGGACGTGTCGTTGTGGCACGGCCGTGATTAGGAATTGAAAAGTATGAGAAGCGACGTAAATGGAAAACGAACGAAACGGCTTAAGAAAGGAAATTCGAAATGCGGTAAGAGAGAACGCGCGATGAGAAGAAAAACTTGAATTCCGGGGCGAAACGGACAGAGATGTATAGGAGGCAGCTCTGTTCGAGGCGTCTAAACTCGGTGACTTCGATGAAACGGAAAACATTTTCGATTCGGTCGTTCGCGCAAACGATATTCGCGCAAACGCCGTTACTGTACCGTGAACAAATCGTACAAATTATTAATTTTTTTTTTTTAAAGGTTATACCACCAATTCGGTGTTCTTCTCTATTCTCGTAATATTATCTCCAGAAGACGTCAAAAGACCGTTCGTTTTTTTTTTCTTGGCGCGCGCAGAGATCACAAACGCAATTTTTTTTTTTTCATAATAGTTTATATTTTATACGCGGTTTTTTTTATTATATATATAAAAAAAAAACGTTTTAAGACGACCGAAACCGGTACTGAAAAATGTCACTGTACCTCTATGCGATTCACGTTATACGCGCACGCCTGAAGACGTTCCTAATTTCTATTGTAGACCCAAATAGATTTATTCCGTTTACCGTAGATACGTTTATCATAAATAAAACATAACGAACTGGAAAGAATGATTGTAGAATTTATAGATTTTTTTTTCTTACTTCACGTCCGAGATCCAATGTGATTTTTTTATAAAACGTCATTGGATTGCCATTTTCGGATTCTTTATACCTATATATGTATATAAATACAATGTTAATCGTAAAAGAAAAAAAAACGTGTTCACCTGTGTTAGAAACGACTAGAATGCACTCGCATTAGATGTTAATCGAATTTACAAAAATCTCAGTGACGTTTCGTTTTGAGTCCTTCATCGAAATTTTGTACACGCGTTTAGACAACGCCTTGTTCAGACATCCACGTCTGACGCCGTTCGTTTCGTTTACAGTCCGCAATCCATTCTTTGGATGGACGCGACTTTTATTCAGTTCTATTTTTTGAAATTTCACCCCTTCAAAAACGCGTTTTTCGTGAAAATATTTACGTCTCATTATGGTTTTCCGTAGACGTTTCTTTTAAAATCATTCACGTGTTGCACGTACTCGTTCGTTTCTTTCCAAACCTTGTCTTAGTCGTCGCCTCCTACTTTCGGTTTGTGAACTAAACGTATTCTAACACGTTTTTATAACGTATAATTGTATAATGTAATAATTGTGAATGTTATATACAATTATTACATAATATTCTTCGTCACGTTTAAAATTTTCAGCGACGGGTAAACGTGCGCAGTACAATATTTCCTCGTGAAATAAAACGAAAACCGGGACAAAAATATATAATTAAAAATATTTTTACAACGTGCGTATATTGCGCTATTATTGTTTATTTTCTCTGTGCGCACATTTTCCGCTCGGAAAACGCCACTTGTATAGGAGGATGAGGAGGAGAGAGTAACATATACATTTTGAGACGCGTCGTAGTTTCATATATTCGCGTTTCGGTTAAGTAAACGTTTTTCTTTTTTTTTTTTTTTTTTGCACATACGCGCATTATACACTCGTATATTATGTACAAACGTACGCAAAACGGGGTTAGTTTATGGTATTAGCGCGTGGCGGGCGGTCCGAATCAGCCTTTGGAAAATAAGTGAGAAACGTATTATATAATACGTGTGTGAAAAAACGCATTTGAATGTACGCACTGGTATATATTGTTTAGAGGGAATAACGACTCTTCCGGGGCTTTTCGCGTAAAAATCGCGCTTTGGGAGACATTTCGCGGCCACGAAGAGTTATGTTCGCTTTCAATATCGTCGCTTGAAAAACGTTCATAAACCGCGCACATATACTATGGACAACACTACATTCGTTTTCCTCTTTACCCTCACTATATGTACACTTGGCACGGGCATTTTTTTTTTTTTTTTTTTTAATCGTTCGTACTACACCCTTTTAATCGCAGGAATCGAGCGCGTACAGTTTTTTCTTTTTCAACGGAGTAAAAAATTACCGTATGGCCGCTGTCGTTCATTACGTGGTGAACTCTTTCCACGTACTTTTAAAATTAAATTACAATATACCGAACGGAAATGTCAACGTGGCCCTATACGCTATCGAATTATTATTATTTATATTCACAATATTCATACGTATAAAATGTCGAGTTCCCGAACAATTCCGAGCGATTTTCAATTCAATAAAAATAACGCGCTTCCGCCGACAGTCCAATAATAATAATAATAATAATAATAATAACAAAAAGGGAATATTGTATTCCGCGTAATTATTATTTTTTATTACGAGTAAAGTCAATATTTATTTTTTTTTTTTTGAGGGGAAAACGAAAACGAAATAGAAAATATACAACAGATATGAGAATTCTGACTCATTTGGATTCATTAAATTCAAATCATTTTAATGAGTCGGTTCCTAATATCCACAAATTCGTTTGCGATTAATCACTGCTGAATCTAAAACACAAATCATCATTGTAAATCGTATCGATTCCATCGATAAGACATCCAATACAGTGTACTCTGTGCAGTCGAATCATTCAAATTCAACTCGTTCAATTCACAGCAACTCAACTCACTCATTCCGAATACTACAGTAATCATAATAATTTGACATTCTGCGTCGATGAATAATAAAAAATAATAATTGTTTAAGAATCTATTGAGAGTCAAAGTGAAAACACACACACACACGGTGTGTTTGCCGCGGTCAGAAGCAAACAAAGTCGTTCGCGTTTGCCCGCCATGGCTACACTGAGCGGTCCGCTCGTTTTGGACCGCTATTTATATGCGTCTTGCTGCTACCCCCTCCATGTCGTGTCGTACCGCCATCTGGTGATTACTTTCGTTTCCTGTTTAATCGACAGACGCGCTATTTCGGTGTATGCGGGAGTGTTTAGTTCGACGCTAATCGAGCGATAAATCGTATGCGTGTTTACTATATTTATTATTTTTAATATAAATAATATTATTTCGCTTATTTCAAAGGCATACCATATGCTTATAAATGGTGCTCAATGGGGTGGAGTGCTGTGAAATCGGAGCATAACCATAACATAATTGGACCAACTTACAAGTCGATATTTAAATGATAATTGTACCTGCAAACGCACACTGATTCGTGTGCCAATTTTGAACAGTACTACGGAGTGTTTGAATCGAAAGTAATATTTTCATGGTACGGTTAAACCCGTGTAAAAATTCGGTATTAATTTTTGTCAAAAACACGGTGCTATGAACCAAATTTACACCGTACCTTGAACCATCATTTTTTGACGATTCAAAACGGTTTCTGCGCCTATAATACTATTCGGGTAGCTTGACAGTGTTGCATTCACTCAAAAAGTCGCTGATTTGTGTCGCGCATTGATTTTAAATCGTTCAATCCACTGAAAAGTTTCGATTCTTCGAATCGACTCACTCACGAACTTCCCACCTCTACAATACAATAAGTGTAGAAACGCAATTTCGTTTCGGACGTGGACACGGTATAGATTTGACGGACTCTTTTTCTTCTTTTTTTTTTTTTCGTCGCGATATTTCTCAACGGAATTGCGTGTTTCTCGCGAATAAAGTTCTTGCAGTGAAACGATCGGCGTGTAAAACGCTATTTTCCGTTGTAAGGATTGAACGGACAATGTTCGAAATTTACAAGATGGTCGTCGTGGTGTAGTAAACGATAATCTCGCGACAATTATGTCTTGATATAGTAAATGATTAAAAACCATTGAAATAACGATTCGATTCAAATACAGCTGAATAATAAATGCGTGGTTGGTTTGAAACTAATTTTCACCCCCTTACAGAGTTCGGTAATTCTTCTTTAAAATCAATCGTGAAACTTTTTATTTTTTATCCGCACGCGCGTACGCGACCGATTTCAAAAGCATTAAGTGTTACTGTCCGAATGGAATTCAATTGTGACGAGTTGTTTCAACGTCAAAAAAAAGTACCTCGGTTTATGTACGCGTTTAAATTAAGCGAGATGATTATATATTAATAAATTATATCATCTTAGGATTTGCCCGTACAGGTGTTTTTCGCAGTCCGAGGGGCAACGGTTAGGCAACTATACGTACACGCCGCGGCGTGGACGCTTCCCAATTGTTGGCACGTCGTCGGACGTGGAAATATCGGTGTCGTGCCGGTTTAGGATTTTTTTTTTTTGTAAAAATTTTCAGCAAGTATAAATCGTCAGAAATTTTATTGATTTTTTTTTTTGTATATCAAATAATTTAACTGACCACAATAATTAAAATTTTTTCCAATCGATAAATGGAGAGATAAAAAAAAAAAAAATCACTACCGCATTAATGACAAGTTTTATGCGTATTCGTTTAGTTAAACAATAAATATTCATGGAACGCGAATACCGAATAAAACGACAAACGCGTTACATTTATTTTTGATTTTCGTTACGAGAGTCGGTATAAAAGATAAACAAACACGGCCGATCGTCTAATTGAAATTCACCGACTTATAACCCGTGAAAATAGACGTGTCAGAAAAGTTAAAAAAGAAGAGGAGGGAATTTTCAATAATACTAGAGTAGAATATTTTTACCTCATAGAGGTGTTATATATTTATTTATCGTATAACAAAAAAAAAAAAATATCTATTTAACACGTCGGAGACGTTTTTTTTTTTTTTTGTTTTTCGCGGCTATTACGTTGCGTTTAAATTCAAATTTTCTCGTAATACCTCACAATCGCAATTAAAGGGATTGGAAGTGAGTAATTGTCTCTATTCGTCTTGTACATACGAATCGTAAGTACAATAAACGTTTCGTCCTTCCGACGTACCGATCCATCTACCGATGAGATAAAAATTCTTAAAACAGACATGACGAATTTTTTTTACACTATAGAATGACTTTTTTAATGACTTCGAAATCGTCGAATATTGACTATTGCCGATTTTTATTTTATATTTGTTCAAGTAATTTTTCGAGGATTTTACAAAAAAAGAAAATTAAAAATGCGCCAAAGTCACTCTATAGTCAAGTTCACGGTGGATTCATATCCGTTTTCAAAATCTTTATCGTCGCATCACTCGGTCACATAGGTACGTTACTATGATTGGTGTGTGTGTGCGTGCAAGTCAAAGTAGGACAAAAACAAAAAAGCGGGAAAAAAACGAATTCCGAAAATTAAAACACGCGCGGTGTACAATCATAGACTAGCCAATGTACATAATAAAAAAACGCGGTTATACAAAAACTGCGAATTATTTTATAAATTCTGTATAAAATTTGTCAATTTTCAATGACTTGGTTTACAATATCACTTCGCAGGTACCTAACTATAAAGCTTTGTTTTTTTTCGATTTCCTTATAATAATAATAATAATAATAATAATAATAATATTGTTTTTCCCCGTTCTTGCTCGTATTTCCTTATACGATGACGACGACGTGCTTTATCGTGATTAATATTATTTGTATATAACATAAACATTTTTACATAAACGCGTTCTTAATAGTCAACGTACTGTAACCGTATAGTAATAATAATAATAATAATAAAAATAATAATTATAATAATAATAATTGGAATCCAGCCGAAGAACACTGGTTTGAGTACAATAATTTACAATAATTGGAAAGATTCCAGCGCGGTTCAAACTCCCCCTCTATATCTCTCTCTCTCTCATTTTCGACACCGTTGACTTAATAATAGTAATAATAATTGATTCTTAAAGAATAATTTACGAGTATTAGCTATTGGCACGAGAAAGAAAAAAACAACTCTGAAAACTTGCAGTGTGTCATCGCCGTAATTAAATAACGTGCGCACCGGACATGTTATAATTATTATTATTATTAGTATTATTATTATTATTGTTATTAATGTAATTTGTCTTATTTATTTATTTTAAACCAGTCGATTTATATGATGCAAATTTTCTTTATAAAAATCGTAAAATCTCGTCCGTTTTCGTAAATCACGTTTTCAGGAAATATACTTATATAAGACGCTTATTTATAGAAATGTTATGTAAAACGAGATTTGTTTCCGTAGTGAAACTTTATAGAACACTACAAAACAACAATAATAATAATAATAATAATAATAATAATAATAATAATCGACATTGTTGCGAAAAGCTATTGTTGGGAACGATTTTTATAAGTGTGCGAAATAAATTAGAAGCGAATTTAAACTTTCAGAATTTAAACGCGCCCGCCAAAAATTTTCGTGTGTGTGTGTATTATTTTAAGCTAAGCGATATACGTGCACTTTTCTTATTTTGTCTGTGAACATATTTTAGAGTTAAAAATCTTTCGTATTATATGTATAAGAAGTTTTGTCCATTTTTCCAATACAGAATTTTCTATCAAAGGCAAAAAAAAAGAAAAATTACCGAACTATTGAAAAAAAAAGAGCCGTGCAATTGACGTTTTTACATTATTTTCGAACGAATCCGAATAAAATATATTTTTATTTAATAACAATTTTTTTAAAAATAAATATATTTAAACAGTTACATCATTCAATATAGTACAACGTGAGAAACCACTCGTTGAAATCATTTTTCCTAGGAATACTAAAAGATAAAACGATTTTCACTCGTTCACTTCGTTATTTTCACTCAATATATATATTTAACAAAGTAGTGATAGCGAAGAGGAATTACAAAATTAAAAATAAAAATCAAAAGGATATGTAAAAATAAATAATCATAAAGATAGAAATAAAAAATTATAAGTTAATACTCGTGATAATAAATAAAAAATATATATAAAATAAATATACACATATATATCAAAATGTATATTTAAATATAAAAAAAAAGCCAATAAGTATTAAATAAAATAAAAGAATGTTGTTGTATAAGTTATTTATTATTACCGGTTTCGACAAAAAGTCATCATCAGATAAATTAAAAAAAAAATACAACAACATTGTTTATTTTATTTTATTTAATACTCATTGGCTTTTTTTTATATTTAAATATACATTTTGATATATATGTATATATGTGTATATTTATTTATTTTATATATATTTAACATTTTAAAGTAATTAAGTGACATTTTGTTGATAACCATATACGAATTTATTTCATCTTATAATGAGCGATTTTTTTCGATTTATTACAAATGTTTTGTTGAGAAAATGGTCTTATAATATTTAATAGTCATTATCACGCAATTCAAACCGTTCAAATACAACAACGATTTTTATTTCACATTTGATTGAATACGTACAGGGTTTTTTCGAACAATTTTTTTCGATTTTTAAAGTACTTTTTGTATGTTATTTCGAATACGCGTAACTGCTGTAGGCGTTCAAACCCGTCTACGAAATTCGTTTATTTTTATTCTGATTTTCGTACGTGCTTATCGTACAAAAATACGAGTTTTTATAACTA
The DNA here is from genome assembly GCA_032441825.1 of Chaetogeoica ovagalla. Classification (NCBI taxonomy): domain Eukaryota; kingdom Metazoa; phylum Arthropoda; class Insecta; order Hemiptera; family Aphididae; genus Chaetogeoica; species Chaetogeoica ovagalla. The sequence continues at coordinate 1,188,971 of CM063738.1, read as the reverse complement.
TACCCATATGATATATAACGAAGACAAATTTTTGAAATAATTTAAAACATAGAAATAAAAAAAAGCGATTATTATTTTACGGTTACTCGTATTTCATCGCTATTATAGTTTCATCTTGTTTTTTTCCGGACATTTAGTTTTTCGACAACACGTTTACGAACAAACTTGCAAATCAGACACTGTTGCGAGCACTTTTAATATTCATTCACGTTTTCTCGATCGTTACTACACGACTTCTTCTTTTTTTCATCGAATCTTGTTCAACGATTTTTATTCGTGACAATCGCGGTGTTCAATTTTACAACATTATCATTACAACCTCGGTTGGCGATAAAATAATAATAATAATAATATTTTGTTGGCGCACCAATGATGAGTATGCGTCAATTATACATAATTTTTTTTAAATCAATATTCTCCGTAATTTATCGAGATATACCGAAATCATTATAAAAAAAATACTGTAATTTTTAACGTTTCGATAATATTAATCGTTTACGAAGAAATTTACGCGCGCTCGCAGTAATCGCCATTTGGTTCTGGGAGAGGTGTAATACTAAATTGAAACTATTGTCGTGGGAATCTCGATGGAATATCATTAAAAAAATTTGATATCGAATCGGTGGACTCGATTATAGGTCTTCATCGAATTGTGCAATGTAGTCTAAATGTGGATATGATAAAAAATAGACTATGTAAAAAATTATAAAAAAAAAAATAGGTGTTTCTTATGCGTCATTTATGAAAATGATAGTGTTTTGAGCTAATAAACAGTACCAATTTGTTGCCTCCTCGACGATTTAATCGTCGCGCTAAAAATATTACTTACGCGTTTTATTTTTAACAAGAATAAAAAGAGAACGAATTGGTCAGTGGCAATAGTAATAACGAAAAGAATAAACACTTTATCGGACAATAATAATAATAATAATAATAAAACAAAGTATTTTTTTAATAACATCAAATTACGAAAACATTTACGTGGAAAGAAAAAGGAAAACTATCGGACGCGTATACAACTCGATGATGTGTAAACGGAATCGTTATTGATTTTTTTCTTTATCGTTTTTTCACCGTTGTAACGCGAGTGAGTTCTTTTTTTTTGACACAGTTCAAAGTATGATCGACGAACATATCGGATTTTATATTTTTTTAGATCACGTTCGATCTCTTCCCACTGCGCCCGTACCGCGTTCACGAGAACTATTATTTATAATTATATATGTATACTGTATTTCGGATAGCGTTTTTATCGTTATTATATTATATATGTAATAAAATAATTATGTAATAACATTAATTTAACTACAGTACGTGTATAGTTTTCCTATGAAATGTCCTCCCTGCGCGTAGAGAGAGAGAGAAAAAACGCTATAAACAAATGTGATTCACGAATATTCGTCCGATTGTATATTATATTAGACGACAGCGTTGAGCTTACGACTGTACGAATGAAATTAATATTGTTGCGGTTAAAAAAAAAAATGTATTTTATCCAATTCCTAAGACATGTCTCCTGCGGGACATTATAGCGAAGAATTGAAAAAAAACCGATGTTTTCACACGGTTTTATAATAATTATTACTGAAAGTATACGAAATACGTATATAAATCGGTACACAATGACGCGAATTTTTTATAATCGCATTTATTACTAGTATTACACCTAAAATACGACGATGTGTACGATCAAGAAGAGTTATTTTTTTGTCTAGTGTCTTTAGATAGACTAAAACTCGGTTTGTATGCATGTTTGGGCATTTTGAAAAACCTACATAATTATATAAAATATAAACATAATAATAATAAAATGCTCATTTAAAATAAAAGCTTATTTTAATCTCAAACATATGTACGAATGCCACAGTAAAACTAACTTAACGCAAAAACGTTTGTTCGCTAAATTTTGAACCCTAATAAGTGAATATTAAATATAAAAAAAAAATTCATACATTGGATGGGTACAATACTTTTCGTATCGCACCTATGTATTATATGCATAACTGTATAAAACATTTTATATTCGATCTCTGCAGATATCATGCAATACCTATCTTAATAATACGTGTCTAATATAACACGGCGGTCAACGTGAACACACACACGCACACGGTTTGTTTGCTGCGAGCAGTATAGCGAACAACGTTGTTCGCGTTTGCTCGCCGTGGCAAGACTGAGCGATCCGCTGGTTACGGACCGCTATTTATACGTCTGCGTGACTATCCCCTCTTTTTCGTGTCGTAACGCCATCTGGTGGTTACTTTCGTTTGCTGTTTTATCGCGGTCGACTGACGACGCGTTATGTCGGTGTACGCGGCGGCGGTGTTCAGTTGGACGCTAACCGAGCGATCAATCCCCCACGCGTGTTAGGTTTACTATATTTGTTATTTTTATTATAAATAATATTAATTTCCGCGTATTTCAAAGCGCCATACCATATGCGACGATCGTCGGCCGAGCACTTATCGCCGCAGCCTTTTAAATGACGTTCAAAGGGGTGGAGTGTTGTGCAAGCGGAACATAGCCGTGACGTAATTGGACCGACTTACAAGTCGATATTTAACTGACAGTTATACTCTAAGCGCACACTGATCCGTGTGCCGATTTCGAACAGTACTACGGTGTTCGAATCGAAAGTAACATTTGCACGGCACGATTGAACCCGTGTAAAAATTCGGTATTCATTTTTGTCAAACACACATTGTCATGAACCAGATTTGCACCGTACCTTGGAACCGTCTCATTCGTTGATAATTTACAATATCGTTCCATATCGCGTAAATCGTAATTCGACTACGCTTTTTTATCGCGGTTTTCTTTTCTTTTTTAATTGTTAAAAAAACGAAAATAATAATCTCTCCGTTATTTATTATCCAAGCGACGGAAACTGACATTTCCTCAGCGATGGTAGAAACGGACGTTTTAAATTCTTCGTCCATCGTCAAGTATCAAATCAGCGTTTTATGTTTTTTTCTCCTCGCGTCCCCATCGTAATTTCTTTATATTTTTTCGATTATCAATATTATATAAATTTGCGCGATATTTATACATGTATAATCGTATTTCGTCTTAGTCGGACATTGCGCAGTGTTTACTTTTTCATTTTTCGTAAATAAATCGTTAAACGATAAATATAATAAATCTTGAAACGCACATTGATCACCCACGTTTTTACAATGAGTCGTTACGGTATGGTAAAAATTCGTAATCTTTAATTCATTATGTAATATTATACGAGTATTTCGTTTTCATTTCGTATAATTTAATATACGTGATATTGCGTATTTATAATGATTGTAAGGGTTCCCGCGGCCGTTACTACAATTCTCTTATTCAGTATTATAATTATTATTTTACTTAAATTATTAATTATTCATCTAGGTAATCATTTTTTTTCTTTGTATTTTCATAAAATAAAAGGTAATCGTAACAACATCTGGAGTGACAATACAGTTATTATACAATAAAAAAATCGTTTTATAGTATAAATAAAGAGTAGAATAAAAATGACTCGATGATAAATCGTAATCGATTATCGTGATTTCAATATCCATTATTATAATACGTTTACTTTGCAATCGTTTTTTCATTCCCCTCTATTGACGAAATATCCACTAGAACGGCCACTGCTGTTGAAGAAAAATTTTACACTATTTTTCATTGCTCAAAACGAGAATTATAATATGTTTATACGCGAGAATTTCCAATGGACGGGTTGTGGATAATTTCTAAAATAAAAAAAAATATATATATAGCCTCCCCACACTTCCCGGAATATTAATGATGTTTAATTATTACAAAATAATAAAAAAAAAAAAATACGATATTTTTGTATAATAAAATAAACTCAATAATTTCCGTTTTTTTTCCTCCCCATCACGACGTCCATCACTATTTCTTCAACTGTTAATGCAAACCGCTATCGCACACGAATCCAATCCCGCGAGTGCGCCAACGGCGCTTTCGACCTTTACCCGAAAACGAGGTGAAATAATAAACGTATTGTTGTGCGCGTGTTCTACAGAAAAAAAAATGCGATTGAATCGAAGAAATGTTATTCGTCGACGGCGATTCGTACACGGTGCCATCGCTCGTGTCGAATACTCGGAAAGGAATCGAACACCCCGGAAAAACGTTTCGTTTCGCAGCCATCGAGTACAACTCGTTTTCATACGAGCAAGCGAAAGAAATCCTTCAGGGTGGACGGGGAGGGGGGGGGAAGACAACGAGCGAAGCGCGCGTGCGAGCGTTAGTGTGCCCGGTGTGCGCGGAGTGATAAACGAAAATGATCGGACCGGATTCCGATCGTCCCGCGCGCAGGAACCGAAAAATTAATGAAGAAAAAAAAAACGGCTGACGGCGGGTAACTGCGCAGTACGCGCGCGTCACGTGGTTACACGTGGAAAAGTGGGTGGTACGGGTAACGCGAACGGACGCGACGCCGGCCGGCCCCGCGTATTCACCCGTTCCCGGATCACGTGACGCGCACGCCGCCCGTTACACTACCCTGCCGGCGAGAACTGCAGCAGCAGCAGCAGCAGTAGTACATCGTAGTATTAGTAGTACCACGAAAACGCATTACGCAGTGGGGGTAGTAGTGGATCGGTGGGATCGAGAGGAACCGCGGGACCGCGGCCACTAGTGCGCGCCACCGCCGTCACCACTGCCCTTGACTGTGACCGTCACACACACACACACACACACACACTAGCGTGCGCGAGCTCCCGCCAACAAAAACCGTGGTAAATACACACACACACACAAAGTGAGCGCGCGCGCGCGCAAAACCGGGCTGGATCCGCCGCCGCGTTGTGAGAGAGCGCGCGTCGTATCGTCGTCGTCGTCGCCGCCGCCGCGCGGGTGTTTCGCGTATCTCGGCGGCAGCGCAGTCGGTCAACGAAATAGAAAGTGGCCGTACGTCGTCCGTACCGCACGCGCGTCGCACCACGCATAAAGTTGCACACGCACTCCTCGCACACCTGTGACGAAGTACAAATCGTTATTTATTTCGTTGTTTTTTTTTTTTTTTTTGGCTTTTTTATTTTGTCTTTACTCGTTTCTAATCAAATATATATTTTTCGCGCCCCGTACATTACGAGAGCAAAAAAAAAAAAAAAAAAACACGTATCGATAATTATCGTTTACGCGCTCAATCGCTCGGCGGCTCGCGTCCGTTAATTAAAAAAAAAAAAAACTGTAATTTATTTATTCCGTCGGCCGGCGACGTGTTTTTCGTTAATAGCGGATTGTTACCGGCCGATCGCGATCCCGGCGTCCCGTCCGTCGTCCGCACGGCATGCACCGACGGCCGTCCGTCGTCGTCGTCCCGTCACATCAGCAGCAGCAGCAGCAACAGCAGTAGCAGACCGTCGTCTTTGAATGGCTCCTCGCCGGAACGCAATGGGTTTCAACGGTATCGGACACTTTGCCGACCTGTTCGGCCCGTCCACCACCACGGCCGTTGAACAAATGTTCCAGCAGCAACAACAACAGCCGTCGTTCCAACTGCACCATCACCACCTCCAGCAACAGCAACAACAGCACTACGAAGAGTGTTGCGTGCCGACCGGAGACTGCGTCATGCGGTCTGCGCCCATCAGACCGGACGATCCGCGCGCCGCCGAACTGTACGCGCGCGTCGCGTGCAGCGACGGCGGTTGTCCGGCCGGCCGGTACATGCACCGCGAGTGTTTCGACAATTGGGAACGGCTCGTTCTGGCCTACATGAAAAACGCTGCGGCGAATTACACGAACAACAACAACAACGGAGGCGGCAGGCGCGTCAACAAAGACCCGTGGACCGTGAACGTGAACAACAACAACAACGTGGTGAATCTGAACAAGAAGGGTTACGAGATGGCTTTCAAAGCGTGCGGATGCCGTTGCGGCCGGGGATATTTGAAAAAGGACTCGGAATGGCCGGCCACGACCGCGCGCCGACAATCGTCCGGCGGCGGCGGCGGCGGTTGTTGCGCGGCGGCCGAAGACGCCGCGGACGGCGGTCGGGCCGTCGTCGGCAAGAAAAAGAAACGCCGGCAACCGAAACCGTTGTCGCTGCAGCAGTCCGCCGCGGTCCAGCCGTCCGCGGTGGCCATCTCGTCGGACTATCATCATCATCATCATCATCATCAACATCACTCGTCCGAGCTACGGCACCGCGCCAGCAGCCTGTCCGGCTCGTCGAACGGGTCCACTTCGCCGGTGGCCAACTCCGTCGCCAACAGCGTGTCGCCCGCCCACTCGGGATCGTTCGGCTCCGGCATCAGCACCGCGACCGCAGGGTCGTCGTCCACGACGTCGTCGTCGTCAAAGAGACGCGTTGCCGCCACCGCCGCCGCCGCTTACGGCTTCAAAGACGTTTTCGAAAGGTAAATTGTCAAAGCGTATTATCGCTTTTTTTTTTTCTTGAAAAAATACGCGAAAAAAGAAACCGGGAGACAGAGTCTGTGCGCGGCGCGTAGGCGATTTCCCGTCGTCCGCATCGTTTTTCCACCTATCCCACAAACGAGCTGTACTGTAAACGATCGTTCCGAGCAACAGATCTGCCGCACCGTCCGTAATTAAAACTTTTCACTCTTCTCAACGCGCGTTATAATTTATGAAAAAAAAACGCGTTTGTTATTTCGGTATTCGCGGAAATTCGGTATATTTCTTAACGCGTTTTATACGGGAAAAGACGGAATTTTTATGCGAACTCCCTCGCCCCTCGCCGATTAAATCCCCTCGAAAACGGTATACCGTCGTTCGTGTAATAATAATTTCGCGTTTGGCGGGAAAATCGGATTTCGCCCACGTGGGTCCACGGCTGCAGGCGCGCGCGCGTCTCGTCCGAAGGACGAACGAGGTGCGCGTAATCATATTTCGACGCGTCCGTTTTTTTCTTCATTTTTTTTTTTTGTTCACTTTTTTTTTTTTACTTCTGTCTGCGGCGGCGGCGGCGACGTGTGATTTAACTGGTAGCGTTTTATTGTCGCTCAGCCGGAGTATTATTATAATAATTATGTATTTTTTTTATTGTTACCGGACTATTATTATTATTATTATTTAATTTTAGTTGTTGGTTGTCATCATCCACGGGCGCCCGCCGATAAATAATATTTTTCATTTTTCTTTTTTTTTCAACCGATCGTAATCGTATTATTATTATTTTTTTCTCCGTATTTTTTATATATATATTTTTTTTTTATTCGGCGTGACCGCCGGCAAACGTCGTGCAACGTGCGAAAAAATACGTCGCCACAGAATCCGCGTGCGCACGCGCGGCCACTTGAAAAACGATATATGGTAATAATCATCTGACGACGTCTCCGGGCCATTTACGTATTATAAAATATAATTTTATTTTTGCCACCACTTTTTTTTATTCATTTTAACGCGTAGTCATATATTTCAAAAACGTTCCGGTCGTATCGCGCTCTGGTCGTCACGAGTACACAAAAATCGGTAGAGGAATGGGTAAGGTGCGGCGTGGTTTTTTCATTGAAAACAATAATAGAGTGTTGTCGTAGAGTCAAAAATGTATTACGATCGTTTTAAGAGCGAACTCGCACGCCAGAAAGCTCTATTGAACGTTAAAAGTTATTTCGAAAAAATAGATTTAAAAAAAAAAAAACTACCTAATAATAATGAAATATTTTATAGTATTTTTTGTCTTTTGGAGTAAAAAAAAAAAAAAGAAAAGAAAAGAATTTGAACTCCCCGTATTTAATTGTACGCGAATGATTAATCGAAGCGAATATACCCGTGCAAACGTTATTGGAAATGCATTTTGATAAGAATGAGAAAAGAAGAAAAGTACACGTCATGCGACGGTTTAAAATTTGTATTAGAATCGCATAACAAAAACAGTATTTCGTCGCATAATATTAAAGAACGATATAATCGTCTTGTACGGATTTCGTAACAGACTTGAAAAATAAATTTAAAAAAAAGCTTCTCTTCTTTTTGACTGATTGAGCCTTTATTCTTCGTCGAGCATATTATTATTATTTTTTAGAGGATAACATTGAACACGCGTCTTTAGTAAAAAGTGATTTGAAATAAAATCGTTAATTTACGAGAATAAAATTTCTATTAAACGTACTTACTCCCTTGGTTTAAACCCCCGCCCCCCGCCCCCCCATTGACTTTTGAAAAAATATCGTTTTTACGTAGATAATTAACTGTAAATGAAAAGGTGTAAATAACTTGACTTTGTTTTATAAGCGAAAATAACGATTATTATTTTATGTTACGAAAATTACACGTTATTTATGTAAATTTTGGTAATATATATATATACACACACACACATCATATTTATATTTATTCCTATTGTAATCGGTATTTAATCGTAATGATCAATTTGATTTAAAATTCTTTTATGATAGGTCGTTATAGTGTTTTTAATTACGTACTTATGAGAAAGGATTCTTCACCTAGGGCTTCTGGAATATGCATTTGACTCAAATCCCATAATAACAAGACAGAAAACACGTCTATATCATCGCATAATATAAAATATAATAAAAAAACATTTCATCTCACTCCGCGCCGATTCGATATCGCCGAGCACGTCTCTGATCTGGCGCAGACACGATAATAAGAGAACGTTGAGGGAAAATCGTAGAAAAGAGTCCGTTACCGCGCCGCGAAATCGACAGTTTTTTTTCAGTTTCCTTGTGTCTCGTGCTTGTAATTCCTATACTTGTACGCGTCTAACAAAATAAAACAAAAATTATCGGTATTTTTGAACTCGGTTGATTTCTATTGTAAAACCGGGGGGCGAAAAAAAACGCGTTAACACGAAGTTTCCACAGGATTCGCGCGGCGTACAACGGACACAACAACAGCTGTTAAACGTTTCTTCCTCCCCGTCATCGTCTTATACGATTCGCGGTTTTTCGTCGGAAAAGTTTTCGCGAGAACCGCGACACGATTCCCCGGAGACTACTCAAAGGGTGTAAGGGATGGCAAATAACATATTATACTCTATAACCGGTGTGTGTGTGTGTGTTTTCTTCTCGTCGAACGTTTTATATAGAGAAACAACGACTTGATTCTTTTTTTTTTTTTTCAAATTCCGAGCAAAATGCGAAGAACGCGTATTATCTATATACGAATATTTTTCAAAATGAGTTGTATACTATTTCATCGGTGACTTTGACACCTATTTATTTATTTTTTTTCTCGTTCGTTTATCGGATTCGCGTGACGAGTTTAACGTTACGTTAGAAGCTTAGAAAAAAAAAAAGGATTTTCGTTAAAAACGCGCGTTTAAAGCGATAACGTTGACATTGTTAAAACGCGAAAAAATAAAATAAACATATTTTACGCGTATTTCGATTGTAGACGCTAATTCGTTTACTTCGCGTCTCAACAACGATGATAATTATTTATTAATGTTCGATTGGATATTACTACATGCATTTTATGTAAATCGATTTTCGTGTAAAATATTTATTTTTTTTTTTTTAAATTTCAATAGTTTGTATAATGTTGTTTTCGCTTAAAACGTATATTGCGTTTAACGAAATAATCTTTTTTTAAACGCTAAATAAATATCCGAAAGTGACATTTCTACTAACTATATTATGTTATATATATATATATATATATATATATATGTATATAAGTAACTCGGAACGCGTGTTACTATAAATAAAAATAGAAAAGTTACTTACCCCGTTGCTAAAGACTTGTCTAAATAAAAAGTATTTATAGTGCGCATTAGGTTTGTATTACTGTGTATAGTGTCCTTGGACACGTTTTCCGATTTTAGAACAATTTCCTTTCTCCGGAGGGAAAAAAATTGTCTATTTTTTTTTAAAAACGTTCGTGTATTTTTCAAAGACCTCAAAACGCGTATTTTAAATGAGATCACGGAATCCCGCGCACGGTTTGCCGCTCTGTCGTTTTTTCAACATTCCGAATGTTCTGCCCATGGTGATGGTGGCGGTTATTCTAAATAAATATTATCGTCCGACGGTCGTCGAAATAATCGTAAAAATATATTCGTATCCAGTTGCGGTTTTGAAAATTTTCGTTTACTCGTCGAATTGTCGCGGTTTTTCTTTTTTTTTTTTTGTCGCTCGAACTCGTAACACCGTAACGTTATTAATAGTATTGTGAACGAGGAAAAAAACACACACGACGAGATATCCCGGGGCCGACGAGAAATCCATTTGGTTTTTTATCGCGTTTTTTTTTTTTTTAAATATTTAATTTCACGCGCGCTCATAAACACTCGCTGCCGTGCGCAATGTGTTTGTCGCGCCGATGTTATTATTATTATTTTTTTTAATTTCCCCGAAAATGAGGGACGAATACCCGGCATTCCTGCAGCGTTGTCGGAACGTTTCGTTTTTTTTTTCATCCGCGTTTTTTTGTTACGTTGACCGTCTACGGACGAAATAAACCCCTTTCCGCGGTCGACACTACGGCAGCAGCCGGACGCGCGTTATTCGGTCGTGTGGACCGCGGAGGCGACGGGAAAATAGCGGTGAAACGTCGGCGGTGGCGGCGATGTAAAATATGGCGTTTTAATTAAACGATTTCGACGACGGGGAAAGGAAAAACGTCGTTTTCCCCCCCCTTTAACGTTCGCTTCGGTGTTTTGTGCTCCCCCGAAACGTGTGATTTTCGCAATGCGATTTTGTCGTTTTCGCGAGAAATCGCGGGGGGGAAATTACGCGTTTAAACGAAACGGACGCAAATGGACAAAACGGTTTTAAAATTTTTAACAAATTTCTTTTGTTTCTAGAAAACGTTCGCCCGTTCTGTGACGATAAGGTAGGACCACAAAACGAAATATTACAATAACACTCTCGCGAGAGGGGACATTTCAATGACCTATAGCTTTTCGAATAGCGAATTATTTATTTATTTATTTTTTTTTTTTTGTACACATTACTCGGGTGTTGCTCATTACGGTTCTCTCTCTCTCGAGGACTTGTCGCGTAAAGCAAAAAAAAAACAAAAAAGAAAAACTGACAAAGTGTGTAATAAAAAAAAAAAAATACGTGTGCATAAACCGTGTGCGATCTCTCATACGGTCGCGTACCGCTGCAGTACACGTTGAAAGAAATTTAGTGAAATTTTTATAAACTCATTTTTAGACCGTTTAGAAAACACATTTCCAGTGCACGGGGATTTATTTGTTTTCCGTTTCCACCCTACTACTGGTGGGACGAATGAGCCGGCGGAGACGCGTGTCTGGCGTATTTTTACCTAATCTACGCGGCGCACTGCGTCGTCGTAAATACGCTCAGAACGTACTGCGGTGGTGTGTAGCACACATACGGACGTCCGTCAAGAGCGATTATTATAATATTCCGAATAAGTATAACAAACGCGAGTTTATAACGAAAAATAATAGAAATCGTTTTGACTTTTTTTTTTTTTTTTTTTCTCAAGTGAGTGACTTTTTTCCATTTCCAACGACGCGGTCGTTTTATATGTTGTATGCGATTACATTGTACGCAGAATGCGATACGCGTTGAAACGCGGACGATAGGAAAAACACTGGAGTCGATTGGAAATGTGAACGAAAACGATACGGGGAACGACGAGCTGGACGAGAACGTGGGACGAATGAAGCGGTGTCGGACGTGGTGGTCAACGAGAGAAGATCATCGATGAACGCGTTAATAAAACTAATTGGACGCGTGCTGTTGAGAGACAATGAGAGTTCGTTATTACCGTCGTCGCGGAAGGGAAAATTAAAATTAGTATAGCAGAGGATGGCCGAAGTGTAAAGACGCCTTTGAATAAATCCTCCGTTTTGACCAAAGCGAACGGCGATCGTGTTTTTCGTTCGGTATTCATTCGATCGATAACTGACAGAAATCCGTGCGCTCTAGTTCACCGTTTCCCGAATATTGTGTTACGGCCGCGCGCGTTCAGAGGCGCGTATGACTTTTGGTCCCCTTCCCCCCTACACACACACGACTCCGGTAGGCGAGCGTTTATAACGTTTTTGTTATCCCGACGGTCTCTACCTACACTTACCCTGTGCGACGATGATAAAATACCACCGTAGTCGGTGGAGGTTTCGTCCAACGTGCGTGGGAGTCGTATCTCGCACGTTGTGCGCACGTTTCACGATTGTATAATTATCGATATAATAAACACACGGACAACTGTCACGGCATTATCGCACCCGCGCGATGCGGAGAAATAGAAATTTGTTTGTACTCGAGGGGCTGTGACCGTGTGTGTGTGTAATGTCATAGTTATAGTTAGTTAGTTAGTATTCTCCTCGCGAGTTTTGTTTGAACAACGGTGGCGCGTCGGCGAGAGCGAGTTCTGTGTGTGTTTTTCCTCCTCGCCTTTTCCGACCGAACGAGAACTAACACTTAACACCGCCGAGTGTGTGATAAAATAATAATATTGTATTTGTCCGGGGAAACGTTTTTTTTTATTTTTTTATTTATTTTCGTTTTCGAAACGCGCGCGTTTGGCCACACACCATACGAACACGGTCGTTTCCCCCCCCCACACACACACACCACCCACCCCATCGCCGTTACCGAACCACCCACTCGTATAACCGCGTTTATTATTATTATTGTTTCGGACACCGCTCGACACGGTGAACCGTGTGGGGGAGAGGGGGGGTCCAACCATTTTGGTATGCTTACGATTGAACGAGAGAGAGAGAGAGAGAGAGAGAAAATTAAATTAAATCCGTACGGTGTAGCCGCCGCCGCCGTCGTCGACCTTGAAAATATTCGTCACGCTACCGTGCCGCCGGTGTCCGAGTTTTCGAACACAACAACATCGACTACCGTCCGTCGGTGGGGGGGGGGAGGCGCACCGCAGACGTCGTCGGCTGTACGCGATGTTGTTGTTATTCTCGTGTGTGTGTGTGTGTGTGTGTGTGGGACCGTAGAACAGAACCGCGGTAGCGACGTAACCGTGTCGGCGACGGTTTGTATAAATAATAATAATAATAAAACGAAAAAAAAAAAACAAACGTCGTCTCGCAATCGAGTTTATAAACACCGAGAACGAAGAAAAAGTACTAGAGTACTTTAATCCGCGGTTTTTACGTTTTTCTCTCTCTCTCTCTGTTCGCGAAAAAAAAACGGCGCCCCGTGGTAATTTTTCTCTACGAAAACCTATTTTTTTTTTTTTTTTTTTTATACATATAAGTGCCGATCCCGTCCTATCCCCGGCCCACATGAATTAATTACAAAAAACTATCGATCATTTCCAGTTTTTAAATAATCCGAGTGGTGCATTGTCGAGTTGTACGACGAGCGTGTCCGTTCAATAACGGATAATTAATTTTAATTATCGGATTATTAATTTACGAGGGATTTTAAAAACGCGTAATTGAACGCGTTTGTGATCGAGACGTTTTAGTCGTTGTTATTATTATTTTTTTAAACGAATTAGTAACAAACGGAATAGAAAATGAGACGAGCGGAGTCCGCCGCACCACAACCGTTCGTCAAAATATGTAGTCACGAATCGTCGGGATCATTAGGAGGAGGTCATTTTTGTACCGGGATGATAATCGATATTTTTCTCATTGAGAACGACGACTTTTTTTTTGTTTTCTTCAGTCATTTATTCGCGTTCATTCGAACAAGACAGTTTTATTAATAGATTTGTTTTTTTTTCCTTTAACGCAAGAAATACACGCGGTCTTGTACGAAATAATGTGACACGAGAGTAATGTCGTTCGGCAGTGATCGAAAGAATAATCCACTCGTTAGAGTAGTCGACTGGAGATACAATTTAACCGGCATTCTTTTAAAGCGATCGGATGGAGTTTTGCCGACTCGGTAGCGGATTTGTGACAGGGGCGCATTCACTTCATCCCCTAGGAGGGGGTGGGGAGGGTCGAGTAGAAAAACGGCCCGTGGAATCTGTTGCCAACTTAAAACTATCGAAAAATTCTATGAAATTTAAATGAAAAAAAAATGTTTTATTACATTTTAGTTTTAGTTCGATTAATTTTAGTTGTCAGTAGATGTAGGTAAATACACAAGTATCTAGGGGGGAGAGGGCGATCGTTTTGGAACGAGGTGCGACGGTTGTCGTTCCAATCGAAACAAACGAGAACGAAAATCTATCAAAACGTTGTTTATGCATAAAAAAAAAATGTACGCCTTCTCACTTTGACAATTTCTCGGAGAAACGCTATTTATTTATTTTTATTATTTTTTTTTTTTTTTTTTTTGAACGAACGTGCGCGACGGGATGTGTTTTTATGGCGTACGTCGTCGAAGGAAAAAAAAGAAACCTTCCCGCCATGTTACGTAGATTTTCGTCTGAACATCGAAACGTTTCGAATTTTTTTCTAAACGCCGTTTCAATAAATTGAAATAATCGATTCGCGCGATAAACGCAGAGAATGGAAACGAACGGCGCTGCGACGATATTACATAATTAATTTTTCTTGTTTTCTACGGCTCTGAGAAAATTCGCTTTTGTCTTTTAGGTGTAAAAAACCGTTTTCCCGATTCCCCTTGGCGTTCAATACACGTTTTATTTCTCGGATTCTGTGCGTTACGCAATTTTCTATTATTATTATTATTATCATCGTCACTTTTCTTTTTTCTTTTTTTTATATTTGGTCCGAGACACGTTCGCACCTGCGAACGTTTCTCCAGAATCCTATTCTCGCGTCGTCGGACCGCCGCTGTTTTTTTTTTTTTTTACACGTCTGTCCGAGATTGTTTTCGATTCGACCGCGGAAAGAAAACGTTTCGCGTTTAGTTTTGTTTGTTGTTTTTTTTTTTCCCTCTATAACCCGCGATCCATCGCGTATTTTATTATATCATTACGATTTTTACGCGGTGATTGTGGTAACTGTGGTGGAAAAAAACAGAGGCATCTTCTCGCTTTCCGACCACCGTCGTTTCCCGCAGCAACGACCGTCGCCGTTTATTATATAATATATTATTATACAATAATACGAAATCGTCCCGTACGCCGCGGATAATAATATAATATAAAACGTACGTTATAAGACCGTCGTCGTCGTCGTCGTCGTTTGTAGAGAGATCTAAAAGAGATTTACGGAATGTGCAGGTGGTGGTCCACGACGACGACGACGACAACAACAACAACCACCACCACCACCATCACTCCGACAGTACGCGTTTTCGTTTTACAGCAGCCCCGTATGGAAAAATATACCGGCCGAATACGTTCAAAACGTAACGGTTTTTTTTTTTGTTTTTTCCAATATCGCTTCTTTTTCTTATTTTTTTTTTTTACTTTACCTAAAAAAATCGACCGACACTTTTTGACGCGGTCGTATTATAATATAATACGCGTTTTATACGAAATATAATATTATAAATTATAATACAACGTCAATATTATAGACGCGTCCCCGCGGTCGTTTTGGTTACTCAAACGATGGCTGTATTAGTACGCGCGCGCGTAAGACTTCAATATTCCGGCGGCATTTTCCGGAAAAAAAGAAAAACGCGCCGTAACTACAATATATTACATTACTGATTTAACGTTATATCTGGCTGTTAATCGAACGCTTGTTCCGAATCAGATCATCGTAAAATCGATCACGGTTTTCGGACGACGGGAGTACCACCGCCCGCGTGTGTTCCTCTCTCCGCATCTCGTCTGCAAATCGAATTCACCGAATCTCGCGAATTAAAACCAATCGTTTTAACACGTATATCAACAGAGTAGTAATATTTGCTGTTTATATAGATCAATGTATTTCGGACAGATCTAATGCAATTGTTATTGTTATTTCGCGGCCTCGAGAATCGGTCATTTAAATGTGATGCGAGCAAGAAGAAAGAAAAAAATTAGCCTCAATTCATCTGTCGGCGAGACGGCGACGGCGGATGGTCATCAACATCGCGGTCGTCGCTGGTTCACCGCATAATTTACTTATTCGAACAAAATAATAAAAACGCTCTTATTCTTTTACTTCCTCGAAACGACGTGGTCGAACAATTTTTCGTTGACACAAACGAAAAATATACGACGCGGGTGTGAAAACCGCCGTAGCTATTCCGATATAAGTCGATAAAGCAAAAAAAAAATCTCGAGAATTTTCGTCGCCGTCATTATTATGAATAATAATGTTAGGTTATAGTACGCGGCTTTCTGCTATTTCTCATTGAATTGTAAACCGTTCGATATTCTCGTTATTATTAGCGTACGTATACAAAAATGTTTTAATAAATTTTTTTTTTCTTTTTATCTAATTCTCTATGAAGACTGGATGCGATTATTTATAATTATGAGTCATTCTTCGTTTTAGTTTTTTCTTTCAAAATAAAAAATCAATTCGAGTCACTGGCACCAGTTAATATCGTTTTAAACAATACCAGCCAACGCGTTCTATTCCGTTTCGATTTTATAGTTCTTATTGTTATATCACATTTTAATTTCGAAGCTGGACGAGTGGGGTGCAGGGGCGAACGCAGGAAAAATTTCCGAGGGGGGGGGTTTTGAAAAAATTTATAGTAAGTATTCATTAATATCATATTATTCATAATGTATTACATTTTAACTATTTATTTTAGGCACTTATACTATTATACATATTACATATCGTAGATTAATAATTAATTATTAAAATTTGTCAATTCAATTTAAATTATAAAACAAGATCTATACGTCTCGGTTTTTCGGGGGGGGGGGGGTTAAAACCCCCAAAACCCCTCCCTTCCCTGCGTTCGCCCCTGGTGGGATGTAATTTTTATTTCCACCCGTCGTCCTTATAAACGAACACGACAATCGTTCGATGAGTAACCACCGATAATCACACGCGCGCGCGTGTATTATACGCATCAAAAGTATTCGGGAATAGTGAAATTTCGACCGAACGTGTTTAGATAAAAATTCTCCGCCTTTTTTCTATTTCTCTACCGCCGTACGCGTTGTACAACGGGGGAATTTCATGCGCGTTTACACTGCCGGTACATAATAACACCGCGCGGTCAGTGTTTGGTATATCACAACGATCACCGCAATCATAACCGACCACCACAAAGGCACCAACGCGCTATACCACCATATTCGTATATTTAATTTTTTTGTTTTGTTTTGTTTTCTACGAATCCCCCCGTCTCTGCCGCGGCGCCGGTGGCGGGCGCACCACAACGCCCGGCAGTTCCGCCAACCGGTTGTCCTTGACTGGTGTGCGTGTGTGTGTGTGTGTGTCGGTCGACTGTATAAATAATTTATTATTGTTTCTCTCCCTCTCTCCCTCTCTCTCTCTCTCTCTCTTTCTCTCCGTGTTTATATTATATTCTATTTGTTATTATTGTTTTTTAGGTTAGTGTTATCCGCGCGGCGCGGGCCAATTAGAACGCGTGTTAAACGAACCGCGCGATACGCTCGCGCATAGACGACGACGAGTAGTAGGTGTGTGTGTGTGTTATGTAAAAAAAAAAAAAAAAAACTATTATTTATATTATATATTACACTAGACGCGGCGCGCGCACGTTTCAATAATAATAAATAATTATAATAATAATAAATAATTAATAATAATAATAAATAATTAATAATATTGTAATTGACTGTCCTGGTCCCAGCGAATACGAGATGATGGCTGTGACACGGCCACTTCAATTAATATTGTCGTACTTATTCGAACGTTAATCGGAATGATAATAGTCACCGGGAAAATAATCCCGGAATATTTGAAACGGTTGTGTGACTCGATCGATTTTGGATCCAGGACCATCATAATCGGAAACATCGAAATCAATTTGAAAACGTGCTCATGCGAATGCGGTATCAAAAGTGAGAATGGCCGTTAAGATTTTTAAACATTTCTCGATACCGTAAGACGGGGCAACGTATTCCTGTGACTTATTACATCTTATCAAGGACTATATTACTACTACTGCTACTATAACAGCGCTACTTCTTATACCTCGATAAATTCACGTAGATTGTTTTATTATTTATTTTTTTCGTCAAAATCGGAATCCAATTTTCGAGTACACCGACAATAACGGTCAAATCGATGATTTCCTCGTCGCTATCAAAACTGCGCAGGTGAGACGACGTCTCGTTTTTATCGCGAATAAATCCCTCCAACTCCGTATCACCGTCGAATCAAATTATCTTTTGTTATTTCGATAACTTTTTTCCATGATTGTTTAAAAAAAAAAAAAATTAAATCCCGCGTGCTCCGATTTTCGAACCGCGGTTACGGGTTGCGCGCGACCATAAATTCGATTTCAAAATCGTTCCTCCGAACGAGAACGTGGCAAAGAACAATTTTTTTTTTTTTTTTTTAGTCGTTACAGGTAACTACTTCAAAAACGATTCTACTTTTTTCCATAACATTATTCATTTGATTGTATGTACGAGTGAGTGTATAACGAATATAAAATTTTAACCATATTCACTGCGACGTTCTATTGAAATTTATCATCGTGTACACAATAACTTATTACGATTAAACAAAAAAATCGCGAGTAAGTTCTGTTGTCATTCGGAAAACAAACTGATAAAACGCTGATGAAGTCGTTTGTTATTTCTCCGCGTTACGCGCGGCTCATCGCGTTTATTATTATTATTATTATTATTATTATTATTATTATTATTATTATTATTATTATTATTATTATTATTATTATTATTATTATTATTATTATTATTATTATTATTATTATTATTTCGAACAAGCCTTCTATACGACTGTTATTAGTAACGAGAGCATAGCGATTTAAAAACGAATAAACAATCGATTACTTTTTACTCTCGTAAAAACCAATAACAGTAATGCGTAAAATGCTTGAAAATGACCGAATACAGCGGAAAACAGATGAAGAGAAGCGCGCTTAGTATTTACATTTATGTGTTTAAAACTTATGTTACGAGTATATAAAGCTTTAAAAAAAATTAATCGTATTGCAAATAAGCGGGTAACGGCGATTTTTCAGTTTAGCAAATATACGTCTGCGGCTTTTTCTCTATATATTGCCATTGTTATTTTCTTCATTTTCAAGTATTAAGTACCATTGCCGAAGTAGGTCAGTTGTGAGACTATATTAAAAGGGTTGTAACTCAGGTGCTAACCCCATTGACACAAAGGGACTTTGAAAAAAAATGACTCGCCACTAAGTTTCTCGTGTAGTTCCCCATATTTAAAGCAGCGAGTCGATAGAAATTTCGTTAAAAAAAAAAAAATTGTTTTGCTCACAAAACGTGTTTCAATAGATTATTGACAAAAAATTATTTACATACCTATTGCATACGTTGCGCGTTTTAAAAATTCTTTTTTCGATATACGTAGTCTCATCAGAGTAATATATAATAAAATATATTTGGAAACGGGGGATTTTTTTTTTTTTTAATTGCGCTGTTTCCTATTAAAAAAAACCGGCGATTTAATCTGTTATACAGGCCACAAACCACTTTTCTTTTATGTTCCAAATGTGTTTTTAGAAAAAAAAATGTTATGTTTTTCACCTATAAAAACTATACACGATTATGATAATTTTTCCCGTTGCTTGAAGCGACAAGAAAATAACCCAACTACACTACAAACCCGTACGTTATATCAGTTATTATCACGTATCCCAATACAATTCAAAACAAAAATGTTGAAATTCAAATACGTTTCGTTATAATTTACAGTAAACGCGTTATGATAATACGTAATTATTTGTTTTTTTTTCTCGAAAATTTGTATATAAGGTGGTGGGAGGGGAGTGGTCGTTGAAAATTTAAATGGTATTAAAATATTTGCAATAATAATCGCTCTAAAATGTCGCGTAAAAAAAAAATAGCGTTTTTTATTATTATTAAAACTAAGGTCAAAGCAGTTTTTCGGTCACATAACAGTGCGCGCACACGTCTTATTGAAATGTTTCCGTTATTATGTTTAACGCGATGAATCCGTGCCGTAGACGAATTTGTCGACGTAATATGTAATAAGGAAATTCGGTCGACGAGACTTGTGCGGAGAGTCGTGCAATAAATAAAATCTAAATTATTAAATTTAATTTAATTATATCGATAATAAGTCTTCTTTCAAGACGTTTCCCCCCCGAGTGGTCCAGCGCGTAATTTTTCGGGTAAAAAAATCAAATGCTCGTATAATAAGTCTTCTCGGTTTTCCGTATCCCGCGACGATCCATTCGAATGCGAATCGCAAGTTTCGAAACTTTTCCGCGTCGCGTTTCTCTTCGAATTTCGATTGTATTCGATCGTGATTTATTTTTTTTTCGTTATTTTTTTTTTGCTCGTCGACGAATACGTACAATTTTCGTCTATGCTTTTACAAAAAAAAAATCGTTTTTTTTTTTTTTTTGTATTCCGCCGCGGCTTTTTATCCGCGTAATTCGACAATATTCTCGGACGACGCGAGCTTTCCTCGTTCGTCTTCCGTGTCGCGTGCGACGAAACGCGAGGGAGGACCACGCGCGGAGAGCCCGCGGCAACGTCGGGCTCTTGCACCGCCCCGCCGCTGGCGTATGATTTATTAACCTGTTTTTTTGCCGCGGTCAAAGCGCGCAGTGTGTGCGGACATGTACCGCGGTGTCCGGCGGTTTAACGTCGCCATACCGTGTTAACAGTTATAACCGGGAGAATGGTAACAAAAAAAAAAAAAATAACAAACGATCGTACGCTACAAAATAAGTAAGCGACGGCGGCGGCGCTTTTTCCAATTCCGTATGGCCGCGCGATATTTCGACCTACGATAATTTTTTTTTCCTTTTTCCGACTATTTATTTATTTTTTTTTCCAAACGTTTTCGTTCCACGTGCGAGTTTTCTCGTCGTCGACAATAGTTGTACACGAGTAGTGTGCGGTGGTGGTGGTGGTGGTCGGTACGGCAACACACACCCACGTGACTCACGGCCGACCGCGGCCCCTTGAAAAACTGTACGCGCGTGCAAGAGGGACGTGCGTGTGCGTCGCAGTGTTGCCGACGGCGGAGTAAGGAAATGATAAAACGACGAAAAAAAAGAAAAAAAAACCGAACGATCGATCGGGGGTTGTCGTCGTTGTTGCGGTGTTCGGTCGACGACGAATGAGTTTTTTTTTTAGACGAAAAAAAAAAAACGTTTCTTCACCGTTTTTGGCGCAGTATCGAGTCCGGTCCCCGTCCCACTCCGAATCGATCGTGTTCCGGATTTAAACCGCGCTTGGTAACACTGTGATCGCACACGTCGAACGGTGCGCGTTCGCGTATCCGGTAAAAATCGTCGCCGTCCGTGGCGATGGCAGGGGAGCAGCAACGCACGTTGGGTTAGGTTATGCGTTGTTTTTTTTTCCCCCGTCGTCTCGCCGTCGTACGAGTGTTTTTCGCGTTCTCTCTACGTCCGCGACCCGGTTAGGTATTCCAGTCGGTCGATTTCCTCGTTTCTCGCGCGGCATTCCAAAAGTGTAACCTAACCGAACTGGTCGTTTGATGAAGGAAAAAAACAGCAAGCGACACGTACGTTATAGCGGTAATTAAATAGCGTCGTCGCGGTGTTTGACGATGATTCAATGTGGATGACGACGGTACGTCGTGCCGGGCGGTCTCCAGAACAACAACAACGCCCTTAGCCGTCGTCGTCGCACGAATATTCCTACGACAACAACTCGATACAATCGTGTGCACGTCTCCCGATTGCCGAACGCGCACGTCGCTGCGCGGAGAGACGACTACACGGGGAATCGTTAACGTTGTTGTGCACCGCGGCGGTGGCCGGTAGTAATTAATTCCCCCCGGGGGGGGGAAAGAAAAACTCCGAATTCCAGCGGAACCGCTTCTTTTTTTTCCTTTTTTTTTATCACATAAACGTTTCTACGTTTTGTGTATTAAAAATATCCGTTGTTTCCGATGTACGGTCCCCGGTGGGGTCGGTCGACGGGTATTAACTCTTAGGTTTTTATATCGTCCGCGTGTAGAATGTATTCTCCTCGTGTCGACCACCTGCTGCACTATTACCACGTTCGCGGGGTATACGGCCGCGCCTCCGCGTTTTTCGTCGACTCACCTATAGAGGGCGACGATGGGACTCTATAATAGTGTCATCGCTCATACGCGAACGGGTCCGTTCGTCTGTTGGAACTAGTGCGACTGAACGATTGTGCGATTAGTGCGATACACGACGACGTATACGTTGACTTTACAACAGTGCGCACGACTTTTCCATTATAACGCTATATTTTAAAATATACTCGAACGACTCGTGATTCTCCGCCTCGTGTGTTCCCTACGAAACGATTGATATAATATATATATATAATATATATGTTAAACAAATTTATTAAACGGACGTTAGCACGGCAATAACGAGGGGGAACACTTAACCTAACCGCGACTAACGGTAACGCAAATTCTCGGGAAGACCGAAAAAACTATAGTCCGAAGGCGCGGGGGCCGGGGGGCGTATACAAGGGGGGGGGCGATAGGGGCGATCGCCCCCCCTCCCTAGATACTTGTGTATGTACCTATATCTACTGACAACTAAAATTAGAATGTAATAAAACATTTTTTTATTTAAAAAATTATTATTTTCATGTAATTTTTCGATAATTCTAAGTTGGCAACAGATTCGACGGGCCGTTTTTCTATTCGCCTCCCCCCCCCCCCTAGGGGATGAAGTAAATCGTTGTTTTCGGTTTAACGCGCGCGGCTCGTCGCGTGTACGCCGGCCGTGCGCAACGCGGAGTTTTCGACGTAAGGGTTTATAACGACTCGTCGCCGGTTTCGGGACCGAATTCGTGCACGATTCGTCGTTATTTCGTTTCCTTCGTTCACGTTTCCACAACGTGGATATGATTTTAAAACACAACGCGTTGGAGGAGGAGGATGATACGGTGCGCCTACGCGGAGGAGAGACGACGACGACGAACGATGTGGGTGTTGTTACCGCCCGCCGCGCCGTCGCGGACCGGGAAAACGCGCGGGCGCGCCGCAACGCGCGCCTGACGAAACGACAACGCGCCGCCCGTTAACCTAGGTTAAGACGCGTGCGCGCAGGTATTGTCTATGAGAATGATGTTGTATTTTTTTTAGTCTACGATCTGACGACATCCCGCGTATAACAATCGAACCGACGGTGTGAGTTGCGCGTCGTCGTTTTAATTGATCTACTATATTTACTCTACTAACTTCAATAGAACTTCTGGGGCGAAGCGGGCAAGTGTCTTGACGAAACTTCGATTTGGGGGGAGGGGAGTTGGTACGAGTAGGGGGAGGGGTCTCTTAAAAATTTCGAAAACTGGACGCACGACCGTTTGTTTCTTTATCTTCGACCGAATCAGTAAACACAATTGATAAACGTGATTATGACGAACGATTATTAAAATAAATAGTTAAAAAAAAAAAAACAAAACAAAAATCGATAATATTTAAAACCACTAATGTACGACGTATCGTTTGTTTGTCCCTTTCTGTTCGGAAAAAGTCACAGGATTCTTGGCGCGTCAAGTTACAAATCCACCTCGTAAGTCGTCGCATAAGACCTGGAAGTCCGTCGTGTTCAGTTCAAAGGTATAAACGTATATTCTGGACCGGCATCAGTAAAATCTGAATCGTCCTGGCGTACACTTAAAAACGTTTGACAATCCTATAAGTCACGTAAAACACTCCCCACACCGTAACCCATCTCTGAATCCGCTCCTGCTATTCGAGTTATGAATAAAAACGTTTTGTAGTCACTTTTTATTGAACATTTAAAACATATATAATCAAAGCAAATTTATAATTATTTATAATAACGTCTGACGGCCGCAGTTCTATCAAAACGTTTTCCTTCGGTTTTTTTTTTCTATTTATTTTTGCTTCGGCAAACTGTATTCTATCAATTACAACGTCGTGTGAAGAGTTAACCACTCTCGCCGCGCGCGAGTTCCATCGAAAGTAATGTCTGGCCGCGGACCACTTAAAACGCGGTTATGTGTTCATGAATATCGTAAAACTTGACGCGCTTTGCAGACGCAACAGGAAAATTGTCAAAAACGATAAAATAAAACGGGGTACCACGTACTTCCGGCAAACTCATACTGGTTGAATAATGATTTTTTTTTTTTTCATCACGAAACTCTGATGTCTTGTTGAAATAAATTCACTTTTCTTTCACAATGTAATAAATAGAGCCGACGTCGACAAACGAAACGGCTACTGTTAACGGATAAAAAAAATTAGCCTATGAAATATGAGCGTGTTACTATAACACAGTAAGTTAATTTTATATCAAAGCGATTTCATTTCACAAGAATATCAATTTCGTCATCGTATTATTTTTGTAATAACGACGATTTCGGTTTTTTCTTTCGATTCGTGACGTTATTCCTGATGGTGTCTCGGAGGGATCACACCCCCATTGCTCCGTCGCGGTACGTACACTAATACTGACACGTCTCGTTCGTCTCATCGTCACGGCCAGCGCACTAATGGTGGAAATTAGAGGACTCTATTTATTTATTTTTTAAATATTATTGTTTTTTTTTGTATATAATATTATATTATCGTTTGTTAATAAATCGTTTGGTTTTGTTTTGTTTTTTTTTTTTTGCCACACAGACAATCGTCCATGAACGGCAACGGGATATTTTGTCGGCGTCTGGACTTTGGCACGTTCAACAGGCTACCTCGGCACATGCTCAACTCGTATCACGTCAAGGTAACACACAACATATAAATCGCAACGAAATTTTTATACGCGTATTCAATTATTACGCCGCGCAATTATTAACCGTATATGACCACGTCTATGAATTCGTTATTATTCGACGTGTATCAAACGAACAAAAAGAAATGAAAGAAAGAAACAAATTATACAATTTTTTTTTTTTTAATTACATGTTAATCGTGTTGTCATTCAACACCGCGTTACGCAATTTTTCGATTTTATCTGCGTTATCGTTATATAAACATAGCGGACTCGAACGCTCAGAACGTCTCTCGAAATATGTTTTCAATGGTATTTTTTTTTGATTCGTTTTACAAAACGCCTGCGGAGTTTGTACGACGTGCGAAACGATACGTTATACGGTATAATACTACACAACGTAACAGCTCGTTTCCCGCTCGTACGTATATACGTTATTATGTACGTACCTACGGCGTAGTTGCCAATTTGTTTTTAATTCGTTTCTCGATTATTATCGATCGGACAATATCATCGGTCTGTCTGAAATTCCCGTCGTACGAGTTACAACGATATTGGAAAGAGAAATATTCTTAGACGGATATTTACATTGTGATTACGCAATAGAAGAGACGGCGGCTGCGGCAGGTAAGTAAAACAGTGGTTATAGTTTTAGCCGCGATCGTATTGAACGACGGACAGCCTTTTACTGCGATTCGAATTTCGTACCGGGGAGAGAAAACGACATTATTTCGTAACGTAAAATGAAAACTCACTCTGTATTCATCAAAACGTTTTTCTTTTATTTTTCTACCGTGTTTGTGGAAAAAAATGCGAACAATTCACAGCCCTATACGATAATTTCGAACGGTTCGGAACGAGTTTTTAGGCGATTTGCTAGTTGCGTCTCGAAAATTCCCCCCGGTCCGCCTCGTTACTCACCAGTTGCCAATGTGCTTGGCCTTTCCTCCCCGGTCGAACGAAAACGGGCTGCTGGTATTAGATTTGTCGGAGAAGGACATTTAGACGGTAAAATCGATCAATTTTCAAGACATCTCAGCGACTCCGCCATACGTACATCCTACGCTCCTCGTGCCGCCACGAATTACTCGGCCAATGGACCGCTTAGAGGATTAACGTGGACCCTCTCCTCCAGTCTCCGAGTTCGATTTTTTCTTTTTCCGACTCAATTAGGTGTTATTTAAGCGCGTTTACTGGACTCTAACGCTGTACTCACTGCGTAATACGCATTGTGCGGAGAGAAAAAAGAGTGCCGCCTCGCCCGTTAACCTAACAATTATTTTTAAAAATTTTTCTTTTTCCTCCCTCGTTGTCTTGTTTACGAACTCGTTTTATTTCGCGTTTTCGTCGACGAACCGTTTCCGGCGTTTTTCTTCCCTTCTCTCTTCCCGCTCCCGTCCGTCGTGACGTAGCGCGACATCTTTTTCATCTCATCTGGGAGCTAGCTATCCCCGCGAGCTAGACAATGACCGCACTATAACTTACACAGAATGAATGTAACGTTATCGCCCGTTTTTATTTTCTCCTATAATACACAAAACTCGACGATGGAGTATTATCAGGCGTTCGTTTTTCGCCATCGTGTGGCGAAAAAAAAAATTCGTCTGCGTACACACACGCGCACACAAAATATATTTATTTTTTTCGTCACCATTCGTCGTACGTGTTTATATATTTTCAACGGTCGTGATCGAAATAAAACAATAACAATAATAATAATAATAACCGCATAATATGGTATATAACGTACGACCGCTCCGGGCTTTTTATCGCGTTGTCCACATCAATGGCATTGTGGTGTGGTGTATATTATTGTCGAGATACCGCGCCGCCGTCTGCATTATTCGACGAGCAAATTGATAAAAAAAAATAAAAATAAAAAAAATTCTTTTTTCTACTCAAGGCTGCCGCTTGTGTATTTATAGAATAATTTATTTGAGTACACGCGTCGTAATCCTATCGCCGTCAGTAGTACTGTGTGTGCGTACGTCACATTGTTACTATTATACAGGACGCGTGTAAAGATTGTTTTGTTTTTAACATTTCCCGTCGCGCCGCTATTAGTGACATTATTTTATTTATTTATTTATTTTTTTTTTGACGAAAAAAGAAAACGGATCTACCGAGGAAATAATACTGGCGGAAAATTAAGAGGCTCTGGGATATCGATCAGAGTCTTACTATCATTGACGTCTATACGAGATATATTACATAATATATCAATTCATTCTCTCTCTCTATACGTATATCGGATTTTTCTTTAATAACATAATAAAAGATATTCGTTTACACAATCAATGGTGTTTATATATTATTTCATGTCACTTGTTGTCACGTCCATTGGTCTCTTCTCTATCGTACATTATAATTATGTGCCGGCGCATCGATATAATAACGTAATCGTACTTTTGTCCGATATTATTCGTGTGATATATACTATACGGTTACGAAATTATTTTCGTTTCTCGCTTTGCTTTGGACGAGGTAGTCCGGATCGAGCATTGCTTCTAACAGTGGACTGAACGTTCGAGGGATTTTGATTCAAGACGCATTCAATTGATGTTTAAATACGAATCAAAAGTTTAAGGGCCGAATTTTGACGAGAAAATTTTATCATGTAATTGATTTTCACGAGTCTAATGAAAATGTCTAGTTCCGCCTACGGACTATTCCAGTGCTTTTCTATTTTGGAGAAAAAAAAATTTTTCCGACAATGTCTCCGGTGGCGCGGCTCGAATAATACACGTTCGTCGTGACCCGTCGTTTCTCGGGGGGCGCCGGCGCGCGTACCGCCGCGATTATCGCGCCGGCGTATTTCGGCGAACGCGAACCGCCGCCCAGACGGGCGGTCGGGGTACCGCCCGCCGGCCCCCCTCGCGGCGGCGGCGGCCGCCGGGAGTCGCGCCCAAAGCTCTCGCGCGCCTGTCCGCGCCCGGCCCCCTCGGCCAGGGCCACGCCAACCGCGGAAAGCGCCCGTCCCCCCGCGAACCACTCCCCTACACGCAGATGGGTATCGCGCGCAGACGCTTTTTTTTTTTCCCGTCCAAATTTTTTATCCACTACCACCAGCCTTCCCACTACCACCAGCAACCGTTCCAAAACACTTACAGTACACACTACACCCCGTTTCTTACGCGCCCGCACCGACCGACCAGCCCATTTTTTTTTTTTTTTACTCGTCTCTCCACGCCAGTAGTAGTAGTAGTAGTAGTAGTCTTTTTTATATTACGTGCGGGAAAAAAACGAAAAAAATTTTTTTCTTCCACCCGTTTGCTTCTTCACTGTTCGCGGTAGAGAAACGCCAATACCGCGGGGTCCTCCGCCACCGATCTCCTTTCCCGTCGCTCGTAATCGCGCGTAAGTCGACCCGTCCCGGGCCCGCGTGACGAAATTATTGATCGCCGGCCGGCCGGCATTTTTTCTCTCCTCGTATACGCCGTCACCGGCATATACTACTGCACCCGCCCTAACTTACACGCGGCTCGAGCGAAAACGCAGTGCATATCCGTCGTCGGTGCCGTCCGCGCCCGGGACCCACGCACTCGTCTGCCGGTTGAGCGTTGCCGATGCGATTTTGTGTGCACGGCGGCGGCGGCGGCGGCCCCCGTCGACTCGATCAATAGTTGCGCGCCAATGTGCGTGTGCACTTCTATGCCGCGGTACAGAACCGGGCCCTCCCGTTTCCCTCCCGCCGCCCGACGCTTTTCGACTTTTCGGCGGGCCAGACGCCGCCGCCGACGCAGTGCGTTGCGCTTACGCCGTTTTTACAACAGAGAGTGTATATTTTATACAGAGTGCACCTAAACGCGAGAAACGCCGCGTCCGAATACCCTGTAGAAAAAATATCATAAAAAAACGTTAAACCGACACGTCCCCGCGTCAGGGGCACTGGACGCGAATCGAAAAACGCTTTTGGAATCCGGATTTGGAAACGGGGGAAAAAAAAATAAATATACATATATATTAATATACACAAAAGACAAGAAAATGTATTCGGAAAAACGGTTACCGGGAGTTTTTTTTATTTTTTTTCGGAATTTAAACGTTCAAAAACAAAAAAAACAAAAAAACACAAATCTCGAATAACGTTTTCGACGACGTTCGATTTCGCGTCGTCTGTCGAAAAAAATTCAAACGTTTTTATACGCGCATTGAGGATTTCGATTCCGAACTATTTTTCGTCGAATGTATTTTTCGTGTTTCAATCGCTTTTACAACGAGTTACAATCCGATATGGGTTACAATATGAGATCATAATGATCGTATTATTGATCGCATCGTAATGAGTGTTATCCGGGTTGCAAAAAAAAAAAAAAGAATAAATAAATATTATTCGAATCGGACCATTGGTATAGTAAAAGCATTTTAATTCGTATTAATACGATATTAATTATATTTAAAACAAAAAAATATTTATGTATATAATATAAAATCATTATATTATTATTATTCCCGTGTATTCTTTTGGCGTACACAATATTTGACGACCGGTCGGTGTCGAACGTATAAAATAAATGCTATTTCACGTTATGCGATACGTGGCTGGGCGTATCGGTATCGTTTTTAAATAAACCGACAAATATTAGGCAAAAAAAAAATAAATACATATTAATAATTACTATCAGACGGTGAATATTCGCGACGAGCGTAATATATTAAAATCGATATTTGACGTGAAAAATGTTGAAAACCAATAATCAACGCGTATGCACTTATCGATCGTTTTTAATAATAATAATAATAATAATAAAAAAAATTCGTATAATAACGTTATGAAATTATATTCCCGTTTAATCTATACATAAACGCGATATGAAATAAAACGTATTCTCTATGTTATTTTATACAATTCCTATGCGTGTCGTTTTAACAACAAAAAAACGTGTTGTACAACATATAATAATTCGTGTAAATATAAAACGTTTTTTTTTCGCTTTAACCTGTATAAATTAAAAAACCAGAACCGAAATCCTAACCGTTATTATGTTTTTTTTTTTTCAAAAAACCGAAAATCTAAAAAAATGATATTGTATTTCTGATAATTTTTTTTTTTTTTGCTTTAACGATAAAATGGAATTTCAACGACCGTTTTGGTTTCGTTTTTGTTTTTGTACGACTCCCTATACAAGAGACCATATTTTAAAAGTTACATTTTTTTTTTTTTAATAATAAATAATTATGGTAAATATAACGTAACTATTCGAATGTTCAAATCAAGCGCGATGTACTGATTTGTATTTAATATATATATATATATATATATATATTCGTTTTTATAAATGAACCGAATTCGGATTAGACGTTCCGTTTGAAAATTTTAATTTTTTTCTGAAAATAAAAAATGTTTCCGGTTGAAATTCCAATCGATTTTCTTTTATGTTTTTTGTATAATACGAGACGATTTCTATGACATTTATAATATATATATATATATATAGTAGTGCAACGATGACGTACTGCGCATCGTTGTCGCGACATTTTCAACGTCCTTGGAATAATTCGCGCGCGTATTAAAAAAAAAAAAAAACTGCGCGTATCACACGGGCGCGAATCGACGACCGAAAACGGAGTGAGAAAATAACCGCGCGCGCCGCCGATAAACCTCCGCGCGTTATATTATAAATAATTTATGTAAATACCATTAATAATTGTCTCGTCCAAACGACGGGGGTATTATAATAATAATAATAATAATTTTAATAATAATAATTTTAATAATAATAATAATAATTTTAATAATAATATATTCCTGGTGTGTCCGCTGCAGCAGGTCGCGCGCGAGAACGGAGTTTCGTTTAATGTGCGCTATTGTTATAGATTTCCTGTTTTCTCTCTCCGTGTAACAACGCGTTCGATCGTTCTCATAGCGGATTGACAAAGAAGAAGTCCCCGAAATCGTTTGTTGTTCGGCCTGGATTCGAATCGATATTCCATTTATCCGATGACACTCGTTTCACTGGGGGCGAAATAAAAAAAAAAACGATTTTCAAGAGAAAAGACGGTTCGATTTGCCGGGGCCGCCGAGCTGACCCGGTTGACTTTTGCGAAAGATTTTCGTTTTAACTTTCCCACTCCAATTCAAACTGTATTGTAAATAAACTATTGACGACGATAAAAAAAAAAAATAAATAAAAAAAATGCTAATTCAATAATAATAATAATAATTTCGATAAGTCTTACGTCGGACCGTTAACTTTACGTGACGAACACAAAAAATCTCTAGCCGACCTCCACGCGATGTCTTCTGGGTATAACGCGTTAATCCCCGACTCGTGTACTCGATGATAAAATATTCCGGGACCCGAATTCGCGTTATTTTTTTTTTCTCGAAATTTGGGACCCGACTCGAGGTCATTCGTTTCAGTGTTTCGTTTACGATACAAGACGAGCTCTCGCACACCTTGTACGACCAACGAACATAACTAATGTGAGAAGAGAGAGCGGGAAGGGGGGGGGCGGGTTGTTGTCATGGTATACCATGAGTGCTTTACGGCGACTATAAACGTATTTCCGGCACCGGGTCCCGGATTTTCGCCCCGTTTTCGGCTGCAGGGTTTTCGTGTGTTGTTGCTGCGTGCAGTTCGGTCGTCCCCATTTATAGCCCGCCCAGACGATCGTCGTCGTCGTCGTCGTCGTCGTTAAGGCAGGTTAGGGGGAGACAGACGGCGGTTGCGACCCGGAAAACGTAATACACTTATTACGCGCGGTATCCTTTGAGGATTTTCGTCCTACGAAACAACCGCGTTTTCCTGCGGGATGCAAGAAGACGTATCACACGGATATTTTTGTTCTCCGTCGGTTTTCGCGATTCCGTTGGAACAGCGGAATTCCCTTCGTTTCGCAACAATTCGATTCCGCGATATTTCGCCCGTGGGAGTGGGGGGGGGGGGGAGGCGTATCACCGAGCCGCCGACGACTCGTCGTTTTCCGTGTGTCATTGCGTCGAACGCGTCCAGCGGCACGTGGATACGTTTTTTCATTTCTTTTTCCTCATTTCCTAGGGACGATGGGAGGAACGGATTCAAAGGGAACTTTCGAAATAATTCGTAATAGTCGTAAAACCAAGTCCGATTGTCGTCAGTGAACTCTTTTTCCCGCGTTGATCGATACCGTACACGCGTTTTTTTTACGCGAAGAACGTACGGGATTTTTCGAAAGACATTCGTATAACGGGGTACTCGATTCGGTTTAAGAAGAGGAGGCTGTTGTTGGAATTCCGCGTAATAATACGCATAGTAATTAATCGTTATATTTAATAATATAATTAATTGTGATATTGGTTACCGACACACTTTCACATTCGACCAAAAACAATTTGAAATAAGCGAGAACATCGTTATTCTTTCTGGTAATTTACGACGGAGCTCAACCCTTTGCCATCCATTATTAAATTTTAAATTATACGATATCGAATAAACGCGTTTGTGCGCGTGTTTTTTTTTTCTACTCTCTCCGGGCAAAAAATAAAAAATAAATAAAAATAAACAAGGAGAACGAAATCACTTTTTTTCTTCCTCCGTTCTCCCCCGCCGGTTTTCGTAATTTTTTGAAAATTCTCCTTTTTCTCAGTTCCGCTTTATAACACACTGCCGGCGGCCGTGGCGACGGCGGCGGCTCATGGCGCGTGTGCATTCGCCAGTTGTTTTTTTCTCGCGCACGCCACGCGGCGCATGCCGTCTCGACGTCCGCGCACCGCCATCTCCCCCCCCCCCGGTGCAGGGGTCTGCGCTGCGCGCGTCGGGCGTCGTGCGTTATCGATCCGCCGCCCGTGTGCAGCGCTGCGGGCCGGTTGTCGATTTGGCGGAACGAAAACTCCATTTCGGGTTGCATAACTGCACGGCGGCGGCCCACCCCCCCCCCCACACGTGACACGCGCACGCGCACAAACGGCGTCGCGTTGTTGTTGTTGTTGTACTGCACTGCTCTGCTCGTTGCCGTCGGAACGCGTTCCACCCGACGACGGTCCCGTGCATTAAAACCAGGGCCGGATTTACAGGGGGGGGGCCAGGGAGGCCCCGGGCCTCCACAAAATGAGGGCCTCCACTTAATGTGATTTTTTCGCATCCAAGTATAAAACACAATATAATATTTGCAAAATAAATTTAAAATTTCTAGTAAAATATTATTTTGCGGTAAATGTTAATATGTATATTATTAAATTAAATTCGCTTATAATAATATATTAAATATATATGTTATCGAAATATAATATATACTTTTAAGGTGGGCCCCACATTCCTAAATCCGGCCCCGATTAAAACGTTTTTCTTTTTAATTCGCAATAATCGTTTATCGAACGATGGAATCTTTCGCAATAAAAACACGCTCGTACGAATGCGATTCGTCTTCGTTTTGTGCTCAACGTCTCTATTATAGCCAAAAGTCGTAATCCGTGCGCGTCACAAAATCCGCCGTAACGTAGTTAGCGGACGGTTAAGAGTCGCGTTTTCTTCTACGAGAATTTCTTCAACCCGCGGCGAGGCTGAATCCTGGAACCCGTTGTAACGTTTCGATGTGTGTGGGGGGGGTGAGGACAAAAAATCCACACACATATGCTGATAAATATTTAATACGTCTTTCACGTAAACGTAAATTGATTTATCGATTTATTATTCATTCAATATTATCACACGAGGCTTCGATTACGAAATCGGTTACGTATTTTGCGAGTTCAATGCGCGTTTGCGAGTTTTATTCCTTTTATATTCGCACGCCGTAACACGAGTAAAACGGATTCGGTCGAAAATCCGTTTTGTCTCGCATATTTTTACGCGTTTAAAACGGGTGGACCGAGCGTGTAATAAATGCGCGTTTCCGCGATTTTTCGTTTAAAGTTTAAACAACGCTCTCGTTTTTTCTTTTCTTTATCACAATATGTCTCCGCTCAATCGCGGTCCGCGCCGAGTTGTTCTAAACGTTTTTGTCGATTACGTCTCAGTCGCGGTTTCGACGAAACCACCGCGCTATTTCCACTCGGGTATTTCTAATAACTCGAATTCCGCGCATAACTATATACACATACGCAATTCGTATATAAATGTCTATAGCCCGAAGGATTTTTTTTTTTTTTCCGGGGCGTCGAAAAACGAGACCGGAATATTAAATATATATATATATATTGGGATTGTTTCGCAAGTCGTTTTTTATTATTAATTTCGAAAATATATTTTTTTTAAAGACGGAACGTATTTTGGAATTTTCCAGTTGATATTTGGAAAGCGTATTTTTCCGAGAGAGTTTTTTTTTTTTTTTTAATTCACGTCCCCGATTAATGATATCAATATTATTTTTAATTTCCATTTAGAATGTTTTTTTTTTTTTACGAAAATTTGAAGTGAGCGGTTATTATCATTATTATCGTTATTATTATTATTATTATTAATTTATTTATTTATTATTATCATCGTGTTTTCTTCGTGCGTATCGCATAGGCCGTTTCGTCGTCGTCGGCGCGCGCGTCCGCACGGCGGGTGTACAATAGCTGGCAACAGTGTGAGACCGGACGGCGGCGACCGCGTCGTCGGTTGCACTTTTCGCGTGTGCCCAACCGCCGCCGCGTTAGGCCACTGCGGCTACACCGCCGACCGCCGCCCACCGCCGGGCGACCGACTGAAACGTTATTTATTATTTTTTTTTACACGCGACAATTTTTTACGCTCTTCAATAATATTGTCCCGTCGTTCGTGTATTCATCGCGTCTATAATACGTTTTGAAACGACAGTCGTCGAACGTTGTGTTTATTACGGAAGTCGTTGAAACACGCCGTGTAAACGCCGATGAAAATTTCTTTTCTTTTTTCTTTGTTTTTTCAATCCTCTCGAATCAGATATCCGATCTTTATTGCCTAGCCCAGCTATAAGTGTTATACATTTCAATAGACGCGTCGAATACCAAATCCTTCCGCTGCACGAAAACTGAAATATATAATGGTTTTTTATTATTATT
Organism: Chaetogeoica ovagalla; assembly: GCA_032441825.1. Taxonomy (NCBI): domain Eukaryota; kingdom Metazoa; phylum Arthropoda; class Insecta; order Hemiptera; family Aphididae; genus Chaetogeoica; species Chaetogeoica ovagalla. The sequence continues at coordinate 1,154,474 of CM063738.1, read as the reverse complement.
ATTATTGACGCGTATTAAAAAATTTTTATAATATTTAAGTGTTCTTAAATTTTAACGTATAAATGTCAGACAAAAACAATCGAATGTTCGCACATTTTGCACGAGTGTGTGTTAAATTTTGTGAAGAATAATTTCGATTCGAACCGCGCAGACCAGCGGGGTGACTGCGAAAACGTCGAGTTCTCCATAGCTCGTCGATTCGTTTTTTCAAAATCTACGTTCTATTACATATCACATCATTCGTGCGTTAGCGTTATTTAAATTTTTTCTTAACTTCAGACTAGGTACGACGTAAATTTCAAAATCCTCGTGTACACAGATCGCACTTACGACGCGTACACGTCCAAAAGGAGCCCGGTTAATCGATTTGTGTTCGATCCTATCTGTGTTGTCTGACCCAATTTAAAAAAAAAAAAAGTAACGGGAATAAACGTTATTTATTTTCTCTTGCACGCGACACTCCTATTTCGATGATCCGGCGGTGATGGCAGTCGTCCCCCGGCGTGTTTAGCATTGCAATTATTTTTGTCGATGTATTATTATGACACAAGGCGCGTTAGACATATTAATAATAATAATAATAATAATAATAATAATAATAATAATAATTATTATTATTATTAGCCCAACGGTCGTCTACGACGGCAATTATTTATTTATTTTTTTTGTATATACTTTACGGATTTTTTTTTATATATATATATATATATGTCAACGCACGTGGGAAACCGGCGGTGCGCGCACACGTTTTAAAACGTTGTCGGCGCGGCTGCGCGCGCACACGCCCGACGCGTCCGTACGGCACATAACGAGATTTCAATCGATGAATTTTTATTCTCGTATATAGTAAAAAAAAAAAATGGTGTGGCCAAGTGTGGAGAGTCGTCGTCGTCGTCGCTTGGCGATGCGAGAAAAACTCCGCTCGGCAATTTCCGACGTCATATAGAGGAAACCTCGTTGAACCTCCCCTCGTCGCATCGCCCCACCGCGTGCGGTCGGCTCTCCTTTTACTCCCGTTTACTGCAGATACGGCCGCGTCATTCGCCGTTTTACGCTTTCGATAATTCGTATTCGACAAATACGAATAATTCCCCCCGATGTTATATACACTCGTATATAAGAGCGTGTTTCACACTCGTGAACCGTTTGATTTCTCACAAACGCACTTTGATTATTACTATATTTCCCCCCCCCCACAATATATACGCACATAATACGTACGATTTTTCTTTTTACACGCTGTGATAATTTTTAAATGAAAAAAAAAAAAAACAGACTACGTGTCGCGTTATTTAAAAAACAAACTTTATTTGCGCGTCGTCGAGTATAAAATATTTTTTTCATTTACATAACGCAGTCGTAATAATAATAATAATAATAATAATAATAATAATCATCTCGTTTAATCCGCGCGAGTTTATATTCGTAACGTTGCGTTCGCGTCTCGGATCTGACCCATAATATACGTAATAACACGGCGGCCGACTCGTCGATCGCGCGCGTGGGGGGAGTGTACGTGCGAAGGACACGGAAATGTTGTAGGTGTCTCGATCGTAAAGAGAAAATAACGACTTTCAATTATTATTATTATTATCGAGCAAAACAACGCGTTTCCCGAAAAAAATTCTCCGAGTCTGAAGATCCGCGTCGTTCTCGATATTACGCACGGTACGGGCTCGAACGCGCATTTTGTTTTTCTAATAATATGTTATAGAAAACACAACGCTTTCGTCGAACCGTACAAACGCGCATAATTTATAGGGGAAAAAAACCATCACAGACAAAAACGCACTTGTGTGTGCTGCGTGTATCGTTTACACGCGTCCGTTGTTCGTGTCGCGCATGTGCTCTTTTGGTTTGGTAAAAAAACAAACACGCCGTTACCCGAGTGAGATTTTCGTGTTCTCTCCCCTGCCCCTGCTCATCTGGCTTTTTCGAGTAACGCTCGGCGTTTTTTTTTTTTCTATAATCCAGAAACTGCGTGTTCGATAATAAAAATCTATATAAGAGAGAAGAAAGAAGAGGAAGAAAAAAAATATTTATACTTACGCAACAGTAGTAAAACGATATATATTTTCGTTTCCAATACATTTTTAAAATGATCGTTTAATCTAGTAATATACGCGTTCGACAAATAATAATACCCGTAAAAATTCATCGATATATAACACAGCGAGGGACTCATAGTGGCGTATACATATGCGGTTTCGACCTCCCATGTGCTCGAAAAAAAAAAATCGTTTTTAGACGTTTTACGTGTCGAAATCGTATTTGATTGTGATAGTATAAAATCGTAGTGTTTTTTTTGTATATATAACGCGAACGCGTATACAAGATAATAATTAATATTGTGAAGTGTCGACTTTTTTTTTTTTTTTTTTGTTTTTTACTCGATTGTAGAAAACGCGACGAAATTCTGTACGAGAAAATTCGATTGGTTTTTTTAAAACTCAGTCGGACGTATAAAATCTACTTCTCGTAAAAACCGTAATGCGGGAGAAGTTTTTTTTTTCTTTAGATTCGTTGAAAATTACTTAATAAACAATATTTTTATTTCGAAATTCTTTTCGACTCCCGTCCGTCACAAAAACTTAAGTTTTCATCGAACTGTTGTTAGGATTTTTAAAACGTAATTATTGTACACACCCGGTGCGAATTTCAAATGTTCTGTGTCATACGTGCGAAATAATCGGTTTTCTCGTATTCAACGAAACGAACCACGTGCCACCACCGCCATCATTATACGTAATATTCTTCTTACAGATCAGTATATTACAGGTACTCGGTGTGCGTAAGAATAATTTGTTTTTTTTTCGTTTAGCTCGAGTCACTTCTCCCCCGGCCGCGTAAGGATTTTGCGGTGCTGAATACTACGTACGCGACGATAGAGAGAAAGAGTTTTTAAAGACTTTTTTTTTTTTCTTTTTAGGGTTTTTGCGTTTTTCTCCGCATATTATTATTATTATATACGGTTATACGCGTGTATTTCATTCGAAGAGTGAAATACACACCGCGCGGTTATTGTATTTTTCGGCGTGTTTATTTCTTTTTTCCTCCCGTCGCGAATAATTCCACGCGCATATTACGCGTGTACGCGCGCGCGCCGCCGCCGCAGCGTGACGGATTTCAATCTGGCCATGTCACATTTCTCAACAAGCAAAAAGTGAAGAAAAAAACGCGCCCGTAAATAAATATTTGTCACCGTTGTGCGCGCGCACTATAATCGTCAACAGATATGTACCGCGTATTGCGTATGACGACGCGGAGAAACACTTTTTCTTTCCACCCCGTTCTCATTTCGCGTCCGTTTAATCGCCCCGCGCTTTTACGGCGTTTATACACCATAATGTTTCGTCGTCTCCGTCTTACTCTCGTCGTCCCCGGCACACGTTTTTACGTCTTCATTTTCGGATTTAGAGGGGAAAAAATGAAAACGAACGGGTGTATACGCACACACGCACGCAATGCGCGTTTCAACATTGAATAAAAAAACCACCGGCACCGTCGGCAGATACTCTCCGATCCGTCGTTGCGCGGGCGGGCGTTCGGGGAAAAAGAATTCCAAAGAAAGTTTTCTACTTCTTCTTCTTCAGACACTTTTCTGTTCGAGCGCTCAAAACGCCGGTGTTCAATAGGTCGCACGAATAATATTATGCGTTATACGTTCGTCGTTTTCCCGGTTCGAGTTTTAACGATCGTTTCTGCAATGGAAAAAAAAAATCCATTTTTTCCCTCTCTCCCTTCCTTGTATTCGACCACCGACCGCGTACTGCGCCGTACGCGCGCGCCACTTTTTTTCGTTTACCGCCGCGCGTACGGCAAACACGTTTTTTTTTTTTATTTTGTATTTTGTCGATAAAACGTAAAACTGCGCCCGTGTATACCCAGCGGACTTTCGATATTATTTATATTTCTTCTTTACTACGTTTCAAAAGAAAAAAGAAAAAAGTATTCCTAATTATACGAAACGAGGTGTGTTTCACAACGATTTTCCCAGTAGTTTTTTTTCTTCTTTTTCTAATTAACAGTCTCGCGTGTGTATACGATAAATGATTGTAAGAAAAAAATTTACCTGTTAAATCCGTAGACACGATTTCGAAATCCGGTCGTCTTTTCCATAAAACCGTATACAAATATATATTTTGTTTTTTTTGTCGAAAAATCTACAAAATTTCTGTACGCGTACGTGTCAATTAAGGCGCGTAAGTAATAAAAATGTCTCGTAAGTTTTTTCGCTTTTTTTTCACATTTTTTTTTTTTTTTTGCTTTTTAAGTATATATCCGAGGTCAAACAGCAATTTTAATAATAATAATAATAATAATAATAATAATAATAATTATATTCGTCGTCGTCGCGGTGAACTCGCGTAAAAAGAAAAATAAACATATCCTCTGGAACGTTGTTTTATTTTTTTTGTTTTTTTTAAATCTCTCGGGAATATGTAGAGACTGCCTATAACGGTGTACCCGACGACGACGACGAATATAATAAAATAACAATAATAATAATAAGCGGTTAAAAATATTGAAGACGTGCCAATCGTTTTCGAACGCGATTTCGCGCATTAAACGGCGTGTGGTGTGCCCAATACGTGTGGTATCGGCCGTCGTTACTTTAAAACGTTTTTTTTTCGCCGTTCACGGTCGCGGGTTTCGCTCGAATTACGGACATAAAAGATAATTGGATGTCCGGAACGTGCCCGACGATTTTTTCGTTTCCGTTAATCCGTTGAAAATCGAAAGGGGTTTCATTTTTTCTCGTCTCTCGAACGATGTGCGTCGCGTGACAACAGAATAAAAGCGACGTCTCCGCAATCGTTCGGACCGGGACGGGATACACAGAAAACGTTTCGATTATTTCCCACATAAATTCCGTTGCTAATTTGCGGCGATCGATTTTTTCTCGTCGTCTTTTAACCGAAAGACCGCGGGACGTGTGAAATGTGTTCTTCGCCTTGAGAGCAGTTTTTCGCCTAAGAATACTCGTATGTCCCGTATAAATCGCTGTTATGAATAGTTAAAGGAAAAAAACGCCGAAAAACCGCGCAGATGTCCGACGAAAAAACCGCGTCGTATATTATATTAGGGTCGAATTATTATTGTTATGGAGCTTATAACATTTTATCGTTTTATTTTCCGCGTTTCTTTTTTTCGCCACCGCCGCGCGCGTTTACGCGGTGTCGAAAATAATAGCAGAACGTTTTCTCTCACTTTTACTATAGAGGATATGTTTTCCCCCGTTTTATACAAAATCAATAATTTTCGCTTTGGCTTTATTCTCGTCCCATATCGTTTTTTCTCGCCGGCGTGTAATAAAAAACAAAAAAAAAAAAAAACGTTTTTCGCACCTGTTGAAAAATTCATACCGGCTGCAGTTAGGTGTTAGGTTAGATCGCAGTACATATCGAAACGCGTTGTCGATTGTCTCGGAGGAACGGGCCCCCGGAGGCGATATAAAATATTATATATATATATTCATAAACACGTTTCGCTCGCGAATTTCGCACATATACTCCCCCTCGTTCCGTCGGGATAACGTATTTATTTTTTTTCGTGCTACGTGTTCGTTTTGAAAAATTCGTCTCCGGATTTCCGCGCGCGCGCGTGTGATATATGCGCACACGCGAAACGACATTTGGTGTTTTTCTTTTTTTTCCATATACCTACCGCGATCTCGGCGTATTATATTTTATGTATAAACTTTGTTATCCCTTCGCACGGACAACCGGTTTATCGGTTACGCCCGCGATATTATATCGTTGTGACGACCAGTTTTTCATGTCGTTTTATACGGTTTTTTTTTTTTTCTCGTCTCTCCACCGGTAACCCGATCGGACCGACGTTTCTTCCTAGCGATCGGATATTTGGTGAATTTCTGTTTCGTGTGTACCGCGCGCCCATAACGCGCCGCGCCAAAACCGGTTCCATCGCGTCGGTCGAAAACTTTTGTTCGGCCGACAACCGATTATTATTATTATTCACGTAATGTAAAATATACGCACGCGTTGGACGACATCGTCTGGACCAGTTTCACGCGCTCGCAGGTGAATCTTTCGGTCTTTTTCTTTTCTCCCAAACGATATTTTTAAGCGTATTCTTTCACCTCGGGTTTGTGTGTAACCCGACGTTTTTGGAAAGTAGACGCACATACTATTTGCCCGCGCGTATATTCAAAACGATTATGTTATTTACCGGCGTTTCCGACCGAATAATTCGATTAATCGATTTCTCGGAGAAGAGAGTGTGTGTGAGAGAGAGAGAGAACGCGTATTCGCCGTTATAAAAAAAATATATATATTTTTTTTTTTTCGAACGCGCGCCAGAGTAAATAATTGTACGATACGCGCCTTATACTTATATACTGTACCGTTGAATAATATTAGTGTATCGTGTAAAAAAACAAAACAACGCGTACATGAAATCATCGTACGTTTTCTACGTATTTTCTAAAATTTACACACCCGTATTATTCGCGTGCTCGAAAATCCTCCGCAGTTTCTGTATCGAAATGTATTTATTGAATTTCGAACGTCCGGACGGATCCGGGAGGAGCACCAGGAGAGGGGGGGGGGAAACAAGTACACTTTTACAGTAAAAAATTTAAAAATTAAATTTGTATTTGTGTATTGTACCACGCGAGCGGAATACTAAACATATATTCCTTATAATCGTTTTATCTTCTCTCCGTCTGTCAGTGTTTGTGGGAAAAAGAGTTGCTGGCGATCAGAAGAAGAATTAAATCACGGACGTGCGCCGCGGAATGCGAGAAGAAAGATTGTTGTCACAGATCCCCTGGCTCGTTATTCGAAGATCGGCGAGTAAAAAATAGAAAACTCGATTTCATTGTGTAAATTTAAAAATATGATACTTAAAGTGATGGGATCGGGAGCGAGTATTTTCTCCCACACGCGAATCGTAGTGAAATAAACGTACCGATCGAGATCTAGTGATTACTATCACAAGTATTCCGAAATCCGTTCCATAATGATTTCCCGCCTTTTTTCATTTTCAAAAACTGATTGTCAACAATTGTTTTTATTCCAAATCCGTTCAAATGATTTTTTTAAGAAAAAGAATTTAAAAAAATGCGAGAAATACCGCCGATTGGCGACGGGTTCAAAACCGTATTCATAATTTCTATCGCCATCCACTTACAAGTCTGTACGGTTTGCGAGTATATTACATAACGTTTATTTCATTATGGATTCGTATGCGCAGGACAAAGAAACTCGTTTTCAATCCGCTTAACGTCGATTTGAATATACATTTTTTTTTTTTGTTTTTAAATGGTAATTTTATTATACCGTCTAATTTAAAAGTGCCCCTCCAAACCGCGTAAATAGATTCTGAATAATGCGCCCTTGACGTGGTGACCGTGTCCCGATGTCCGAGGCACGCCGCGCGCGCGGTGCGGCGGACGAAACGATACGATCGTAGCACGCACAAATACATGTTTGACGTGTGATTACTAGCCGAAATTAAATTATAACAATGCGTTTGAACAACGCGTAAACGGAACAAAAAATAAATAAATGTGTCGGCAGTTCGTGTGTTTGTATGTGTACGTACCGTTCTGTGGAATAGTTTTTCGCTGTCGAATTCGCGGTGCCCGCTTTGCTTGGCTTGTTGATGCTGATGCGGCGGATTATTCACGATTCGCGCGCGTATTATAAATATTACACTATTCCGTGATAGTAACGGCGACGTGGCCGCGGGTCACGGCCGTCGACACTGGCCGGCGGGGGAAAAAAAAGAATACGACCTCGGCGCGCCGCGGCTTTGTTGGCGTTTTTTTTTTTCGTTTTTCAATTTATATAAATATATATAATATATTTTTTTAAATAATATTATACACCGTGCAATCTGGTCGAATCGGGGAAGAAAAACAAAAAGAATTTTTTTTTTTTTTTTTACTCGGAACCGCAGTACTTTTGGAAGTTGTGTCGCTCCGGAGCGAAAAAAACATCGTAATATAGAAACAATTTTATTATTTTTTTTTTAATTACAATTAATTTCTTTTCCCGGATTATGACTTTTCAATTACGTATGATCATAATATCGTTGCTGGAAGTCAGTTCGCTTTCAATATTTAATAGGGATGATTGAAATAATAATGTATGAAAAATTCGTGATCGGTCCCCGTAAGCCCTCATCCCCTATATACGGCCCTGACAATAGTGTATTTGGAAAATTTACGTTCCAAAACGCTAGAGGGTTTACTCCCAAACGATCGAATTTTTTTCAATTAAACAAATATACATATATATGTACATTTTATTTTAGACGGTTTATTTTCATTTTTTTATTTTTTTTTGCAATATCGCAATGTATATGTACATAACAACAAATATTGCGGCGCCCGTAGCGCGATAATCGAACGAAGAAGTTAACACGTATATGGGTAAAATGCGATTTTTTTTTCTTTTTTAGTTTTTTGTTTTTTCTTATAAAACCGAGAAATTAAAACGGGTACTACTCCTCCCACGTGTCCGTCGCAGCCGGTAAACAATAACGTGTACGCGCGTTAAAGTTGCACGCGTTGGTTTTTTTTTACACATTCATATAAAAATCGATAATATTATCGATATTTTCAACTGATCAACGTAGCGCGTACATCGTGTGTATCATAATTACAGAGCTCGGATGGTGATGTTCTGAAAATTCTAAAAAAAAAATTGATCTAAAAAACAAACGTAAAAAAATTGCCCGAAAACACTTTAGAAATATTTATGACGTAAAAATATTTTTAAAAAAAAAATCGTTAAAATTCTTTATAAATTGTGTAATTTACATTTTTAGTCATTATTTTATTAATCGCGATTAATGTAGACAATTGCATGTTAAACAACTTACGATTGTTTTAGATATATTTATACGACGTATTTTTTATTTCTTATTCGCGGTTTTTCTCGATCGTTTTACGTTAAAACTAAACTCCACGCACGCGTTTTAAATTATAAGTGAAAAAAAAAATAATAAAATATACATATTGTCGAAAAATTTTAAATAACAATTATAAAAGTATATTGTGACTCAACGATTTTCAAGATCTTTTGGTGTATACACCGTTAACGTGACAAACGTCTGACGTTGTTTTAAATAATTTTTTTTTTTTATAAACCTTAAAACCGAAAATCATCTCTTTTACGAATTATAAATACTTCAAAGCCTACAATTACTATAAATAGCGTAAAATTAATAATTTGAAAAATCCGTCAGTCCAAAGTCACATATTCGTCGAACGCGTTCAATTCGCTATAAACCGTTGATTTTACGAAATCGCGCGATTACTTTTACCGTATTTTATGTAATTTTTCGACAGTTTTTTTTCAGACGTTTAAAAAAAAAAAAAATAGTATTGAGAGAATCGAAAAATGACCGACAGTATAGATCGAAAAACAGTGTTACTGTACACGTAAAAACCGGAGCGAACCTTCCGGTAGATTTTTTTCGGGTACAGACATATCGTAATTGTATTGTATCCCGATACATTCCCGGCCGTCGCAGCTCGGAATCTAAAAGACATTGCGTACAAAAAAAAAAAAAAAATGTGTAAACTCGCGATTTTTCTATCGATTCAAACGACCTTCAAAAAAACGGTAGGAAACGCCGAGAAAAGTCAATAAACAAAAGCCGAATACTACGAAATAAAAATCGATTATTTCGATTCGTGTATTGTCGAATTTTAAGATCGCCTAAAACGGCAGGGGAAAAAAACAATAACGCAAGAGTCGTTCGACGACAACCGGCGGTGGCCTCCTCACATACGTTCACCGTCGTTTCGGGCATTATTCGCGCGTTAGTTCCTTCCCGCACGCAGCAGCAGCAACGGTGTTTGTATATACGCTGTGTTTTTTCGTCCACAGCGGTCCGCCGTCCGCCGTCTGTTCGTCGCGCACGGGCGAGATAATATTAAATTTAAAATATACACACCGGCTGTTCCGTTGTTTCGTACGGTATAGTCTCGGATCACGACGTGACGTGCGGGTAGTTTTTATTATATTAATAATAATAATAATAATAAATACACGTGCTGCCGAAAGGAGGTGGGAGGGGAAGAAACGAGAGCGTTATTAAAAACAAACAAGGAGAAAAGCCGCGGTGAAAAGAGGAGAGGGCATAGAGATTTGATTGTATTTCTCGTCGCGCGAGGGACGTCGGTCGAGAGAAAAGCGGTGCGTGTTTATTATTGTCGTCGTCATTTTTAGGAGGGCCGTAAAACGTCGAAGAATTATTCGCCCGAATAACACGTAGCTTTGACCTTAACCGTTCTGCAATTTTTTCTATACACACGCGCGCGCGCGCACACTCTCTCTTTACCGAACCCGCTGGGTAAACGAGGAGAATTTAATTTAAACGCTGCCATTTATATAAAACGTATAATATTATGTTGTATAACGCGCATGTGGCCGGCCGTCGTTCTCACGCCACACATATTGTCCGTGTATTTTTATATGATCGCGACAACACACACACACGTGCCGAACAAGTGCTTTAAACTTCGGGAGGAAGAAAAAAAAACGCCAATATTAAAAACACTCATATGTGTGTGTGTGCAGCAGACGGAGGACATTGTGTCGTTACTACTGTTTTTTTTTTTTTTTTTTTATTCGTCTAAAGATTACGCAGCATCCATTACGCCCCACTAGTTATTGCGCGGCGGCGGCGAGTGATTGATGCGTGTGAAAAGTCGTTCGCGCATTCCGTTTTTCGGCCAATACGAGCCGGGCGAATTCGTCCGCGGAAAGGGAGAGGAGGTTATTATTATAGCGTGCGGTTGTCAGTGTGACGTAGCCAGAAATCAGTCGTCGATGGGGAAGTGTTAAAAACACGCGATACGATTTATTTGGCATGCGAACGGAACTCAAAACACGTCCGTTGTTTTGACGAGACGGAAAAAAAAAATAACAACGCGTGTATCGGTTCATAATACGGATCGAACTGGAAATCCGTCGTCTTACAACGACGCAGTTCAAAAAACAAAAAAAAAAACGAACATTTTTAAACCGTATATTTTGCCAGTTTTTGAAAAAAATTCCCCCAGTATTCCTCTCAGATTTCGTTATGTATCTTCTTGTATATTCAATATTATTTTTATTACTATATGGACAAAAAAAAAAAAAAAGCCGAAATGAAGAGGACCCTTAAACCCCTTTCCTGACTACGCCGCTGTGCGTTTATTAAATCAACCGTTACTATACGATATTTATATGCGACGTTTTACATCGAATTCGTATGAATTCAAAAAAAAAAAACGAAATCGTTTGAAATGTTTTTGATTCGACACAGTCGTCTGTCCGTTTTATATCTCGTATGTATAATATATTTACGTATAGTGGTTTTGTATGCGTATAACTCGTTCACGTGTTGCAATATTATTACGCGTCGGACGTTTCGAATATCATAAAAAGCGTTGTGTACACTGCATCGTGGTTGAGGTTATAAAAACGCACTACGAAATCGCGTGTCGTACGCTTTTTTTCTTTTCTTTTACAAGCCGATTGTTATTATTATTGTAATTTTAATACATTTTTTTTAAATATATTATATCACAACGCGAACTAATACTGCTGTTACAGCTGCGAGCGCTTACAGTCTAAATTCTTTATCGATTTTCTCAAAAAAAAAAAAAAAAGTTAACGAACAAAACGAAAATTTCAATAATTACAACATACGGTAATTACGCGGTATAACAGTGTCGTGCAGAAATATTTGACCGGCCACTGTGCGACTTGCAAATTTCGGGAACGGACTTGCAAATTCTCGCAAATTACAAGGATCGTTTTGATACCGATTTCGACTTTTCAACGAAACATGGGTGGTTTACATGAATTTGGCCCACCTTTAGAGTTCTTTATGTTCCCTATGGAAATAGTGACTTGCGAATTATTGTAAATTACTGGCAAAATACTGGTATTGGTTTGAACTCGGTGTCGTGTCACGGGTGGGCCAACTTCATGCACGTTAATAATAATAATAATAACAATAATCGTTACATACACACACATTTATTTAATATTCGTCAAATAAATACCGTTTTTTGTGCGTCGCTAAAAATAGTAATTTCGTTTACGTAAAATATCGATTACGTATTACCATAACAATGCAAACATAACATGTACACACGTATAATATTTATTATCACGTAATAATTGTTTGTGTCTTATACGAGCGCGTCTCTCTCGGTAAATATCGCGCGTATAAAACGATAATGATAAATCTCGAAGTGGTTATTTTATTTCTTTAAAAAGAAAAAGAAAATGTGTTGGACGCGGTGTGTGTCGTCGTTGTTCGCCGCGTATATAATACCATAATGTACACATCGCTCGTCAGCGTCATCTGCGGCGCATATTAAATAATATATTTTATATAAATATAATGCTCGTCGATTGTGCGGCGTTCGTAGTTTCGTTACTCGAGAGAGATTATTGTCGAATAATCTTTTTAAAAGAAAAAAAAATACACATTTTTTTTATTATTATTCTTATTCATTCATTCCAGTTTTCTTTTTCGATCACGCGTGCCGGCGCCGGCCGTATGATTTATAATATTAAAATAAACGCGTCCCCCGAGACGATGATGACGTATAAAACCGATCGTGTGACCGAGATTCGCGAGGTGTTATAACACGAAACTGCAACACGACCGGGTGTCGAGAAGAATACAGAAAATCCGTGTTAAAAAAACGATAAATCTTGTTTCTTTTTTTCGCGACGTTTTATCGTATAATATTTACAATTTTTTATTCGTTTACTTAATTTTATTACTGGAAATTAACAACGCGATTTACGGATACGAATGTGTTTATTCTAATTAATTGTACAGTTTAGCTGGTTATTGTTGTACGTATACATACGTATGTCGGTTTACGCGTGTGCGCGAATGTATCGTCGAGGCGAAAAAAAAACAAAAAATTCAATTTCAACACACAACTTTTGACGAAACTACGTTTTGATTTTATTATATTTTTCAAAGTTGAAAAATTGACAAAATACGTGTTTCGGCGGTAATACTCTAAACCGATTTTTTTTTTTTTTTTGTACATCAGTCGAATTTTTACGACACTCGTGTGTAATATTTACCAACAAAATTATATATATATGTAGCCGTCTGCAAATGTCTAATTATTTTCAAACTCATTCTGTAATGGAAGCCGAAGAGCTTTTTTCGCGTTCTTCGAACGCGCATAATCGTTGGAATCACCGATGGTATTCGAAAAATTCTTTTTGCATTTGACAGTCCAATTCTCGAATGAAACGTTATTAGGCTGTTCGACATAGGACTACGGCCGTGTTTCGAGCCGTAACGAGAGAATAAAAACGTCGGAAAGAACTAGAGCGAAATACGAGTAGGACGGACAGTGTCGGTTAAATATGATAAAAATAAGTTTTGAAAATTCGGCGAGGTTTTTATTCGTCAGTGGTGAACAACGGATCGACCTTAGCCGAGACAACTGGAGCGCTGTTTAATACAAATCAAAATACGCGCGCGCGCGCCTAACGTATATATATATAGCGAATCCTGAATTTTTTTTGGTAAATTTACAAAAAAAATTTAAAAAAAAAATTCCGTACCGAAGTCAATCGCCGCTTTTTTTTCCCTTCAGATTTATTAATCAATTAAAACCGTTTTTTTTGTTTCTCGTCCGGCGTCTACAGGGTTTTGGTTTCGAAGACGTGATTTTACGCGAAAGAATTTCATCCACGCGGTTTTTAATACGTGGCCGTATTCCTTTAATTACAAACGGAGCTGGAAAATGCTCTTTGCCGCGCTTGCCCCGGCGACGTGTTCACGGTCGTTAAGCCGCCTCTGAATCGCTTAATTGTTGCTGCGCGCGTTTCGTCGTCGTTCTTTTAACTTTTCGGCGGTTTTATGACGCGTCGTCGTCGGTCTTGATGTTTTTTTCTTTAACCCCCTCGTCACAAGTGCGTGGACGAGAGAGGGGTGATTTTTTCTTTTTTTTAATTGTAACATCCAAGACGGCGGCGTTTTTAATTCCTGTCGCAGAGACGCCCGAGCCGATATTATACGGGGAATAATAAAAATTAACCGAGCGCCGCCACGCCCGCGCCTCCTTCATCGGATCATCGTCATTGTTATTATTATTATTATTATTATTATTATTATTATTATTAAACGCAGCCTCTTCGCGCGAATTCGATTATTTTCTTCCCTTTTGCTTTTTTTTTTTTTTTTACTCTCCTCTTCTTCAAAAATTTTAATATCCCTTATTACGTTATTATTATTATTATTATTTGTCGTATAATTATTATAATACACTGAGCGAGCCAATTGTTAAATTACAAACGCCCGGCGAGGGATTAAAAACAATCGTTGTGCTCTTCCACGGCCCACGAACGAACGGTACGTGGACCGCCGTCTCGTGAAATCTACACGAATCCCTTTTTTCGTTTGTGTCGGTTGTCCCGCGCGCACGATTTTATAACAACGACTCTGCGCGTATATCGTTCGTTCGTTAAGCTTTTCATTTATCGTTTCAGAAATAACACCGACTTATACGTATGCCAAAAAAAAAAAAAAACGTGGAATCGCGCGTCGTTTCCAACGATATAATAATAATAATAATAATAATAATAATAATAATAATAATAATAATAATAATAATAATAATAATAATAATAATAATAATAATAATAATAATTCTTTCGGATATGAATGGAGATATCGTGGTAAATCTGCGGCGCGCGAGCGGTATGCGACGATGGATCGGAGTGCTGGCGTAGACGAGCGAACGCCGAAATCCGATGTAACCCCCCGGCGATATATTATCGCATCACAAATGCACGAAATTTGAAAGCGCGTTAGGTCGAATTCATCAAATTCGTCCTTTTAGCGTTTTAATGTTTTGCGACTAAGTGTGTAGAGCACGAAAATTTGGATATTTCAGGGACTGGAACAAACGACGGTCATAACCCATATGAGACTTATAGGAGGGACCGTAGAAGATTCGAGTGAAATCGAAATCGGGTTAGTAGGGAAAGACGAACGGTTTGTTAACGGTTGCGGCGAGGGTTCTCGGAGAGTTCACGTGTATGGCGTATAGAGAAGAATGATATTTTGGAAATGGCGCTCTATTTATAATGCGGAGATGCAAGAAAAAAAGAAGAAGAAAAAAGAGAAACAAAATCGTTATATAAATATATAGACGCGCGTATTACGTAAAATATATAATACGATAAGTAACGTGTTATATATATATATATATATATATATATACTTTATTGTTATTCGTTTCGGAAATACAAAATTCTATTAACGTTATAAACAGCATTATATCTCCCGGGGCAGAGGGGGTTTTGTGTGAAATTATCGTTAACCGCGAGTAACTATCGTATGCACGTGTACACGCGCATTATTTAAAAACGACGATATTACGGAAATTCTTAAAAAAAAAAAATTCGTCCCGAAGATTGAAAATAATAATAATACCAACGCTTTTCTCGCACACACAAGGGGGGGCCCTTTCCCGTCAACAGCATCGTCGACAACACGGCCGATAATATTCTTTGTGCGAACTGCGTAACTTTTCCTCTCCCGTCTCCTACGTCGGTTATGTGACCGATATTTAAAACTCGCTTGCAGGCGAAAACACGTGTTACGCGCGCCGCGCATACAATAATGGAAAAAAGATATAATCGTTTGTTTTTATCGTCGCCGTTCCAGACGACGTTATTATTATTATTATTACTATTATAATAAAGTACCTGATGTAATAACAATAATAATAATAATAATAATAATAATAATAATAATAATAATAATCGTTATTCGCACTCGTCGCGGCCATTCAGAAAACAAAACAAAAAGAAAAACAATTTTTTTTTTTCATATATACGCGTAATAAAAAAAAACTCGATAATTCAACGTTCGATCGTTATTATTATCATTATTATTATAGTATATATAAATACGTATAAAAAACGCGCCGATACCGGTAGAATGCGATTGATAATATTTTGTCGATAGTCGTCGATGTACTGTATAATAATAATACGTATGTTACCGCGGTCTATCCCCCCGGAGAGGCTGTCTCGCGTAAAAGTGAAAACTAAATATATAATTTGTTGTTGTCGTCGCGTATTATATAGCGCGCACGAGTGTGTACGTGTTACGCGAAATTATTATTATAATGTTACACTATATATAATATTATTGTGCGATTCGTTCTCTGAACAAATTGTCCGGTGGATTAGGGGGAATAGTAAGAGAGAGAGAGAGAGAGAGAGAAGAGTTCTGTTTTGGTGTCCTTTAACGCGGTGCGTAATAATTATTATAATAAGACGGCGAAATAAGATTTATTTGTCTTCAAGGACTCGCCGGCGAAAAAAAAAAATAAATAAATAACCGATAGGTATTATGTAAAAAAAGAAAATCGAATATTAAACAGTAACGCGCGCGCTCGCAATTGCGTATTATACGTACGTACCACGTATAATATAACGGGTTGTGCCGTCGTCGTCGTCGTCTCGTGTCTATAAACAACGCGTTATTATTACAAAATATCAGTTCAATAACAATTTATATAATATTTCGGTGCGGTGCCCCATCGTCGTCCGTGTTGCTCGTTACATTGCACACGACGTCGCCGAATTATTATTATTATTATTATTATTATTATTATTATCATTATCATTATTATTATTATTATCATTATCATTATTATTATTATTATTATTATTATTATTATTATTATTATTATTATTATTATTATTATTATTATATTTCTCTTCCCCATTATATCCCATAGTATCCCGTTAAACGATCACCTATTTTTTCCGTCTTCGCTTCGGTCACATCGTACTCACTTCTCGTTCTTTTAAATCATCCCTTAATTCACTCTCCTCGTCTCTGTACTTTTTTCATCACTTCCCTCCGCTACGTGCGACGTCAATCATATCCTACGACCGCTCACGTTTCCACTCTTTAATCGATTCTCTGAAAATTCTTTTTAACGCCCATCGCCGCTTCTCTTCACGATCTTCGCCTACTGTCATTTCTCGCCACATCATCCTTTTTCCACAACGCCGGAATTGCTCGTATAATTTTTTATTAGCCGCTTCGTATTTTTATCAGTTTCTATTTTTATATTTTGTTAAAATAACCGTCGAAACTAATTGTATTATACAGGAATTCGATTAAAAAAAAAAATGATTACATCAATCGTTGCCCTCCCCCTCCTCCATGCGTTTTATATATTCGATAGGTGTGCGCGTTTGTCATCGAATAGACGATTATGAAATTGCCGCCGAGTCGATTCCATCGGTCTTGTCGATTTTTATTAAATTCTTCGTCGGATTTTTTCTCTTTTTTTTGCACAATATTTCGCGCCATTCGGACGTTATACGTGAAAAAAATTCTTTGCGCAGCGTGCGTGACAAAAAACAATCTTTCCCCCTCCCCTCACCCAGTTTCGTTATATACGCGAAACAATTAAATCAAATTAACCGTATAAGGAATTATGAAATATTTTTCGTTGCTATAACATCGTCTTATGTTCTCTATATGTATATTTTACCGCTGCAATAATCGCTTATCTAAATAATAATAATAATAATAATATATTCCACGCCCGTCTGCAACCCAATATAAATATTGGATTATTTAGAATATTTGCCGCGATTCTATATATATATTTCCTAATAATATATATATATATATATATATATATATATATATATATGTATACACTATGCGCGGTATATTTGATATTTGTCAATGATAATTCTATAAAAGAAAAAAAATTACGTAACGCTTGTAAAAAATTATCTCTTTATGATAATATATTTAATATGTAAAAAAAAAAAAAAATCGACGAAATTGCGTTAAAAAACGAAACGAAATATTATAAATTTTCCGATAAGAATCGTGTGTGTGTGTTTGTTTAATATTCTCGAAACGTTGGTTGCAGGAAAAAAAACCCCGCGCGAGTTCGTGTACGCGATTATTATTATTATTATTATTATTTTGTATATATTAAACGTTCCCCCGAGCACACAATAATTTTCATTATATAATAAATACTTAATATATTTTTTACGCGTATAGGACAGTCTCTCTCGTCCGTTTGAAAAAAAAATAAAATAAATAAACCTCTCGCCGCGATTACAATAAACGACGATTATACACAAGTGAAATTAAAATATATATATATATATATACATTAATATAAATCGAGCGTGTTGGACTTTTAATATATATACACACGCAACGTCGTCATTATATTTTTCCACGTCTTCATCGCCTCCGTTCCTCGTCTAAAATTCCAAAATACACCGTGTAAAAATTACAGATATTTTATTTCGATATACGTATAATATATTATTATTATTATTATTATTATTTGCGTACAAAGATAACGTCTTGTGCGCGTGTATGTGTGACGAGATAATGGCGATGATCTTATACGTTTTGTCGTCGTAAACATAAAATTATTATTTATTTTACGTATTTCTTGTATACGACGCACACACACGCCGCAGAGACGCGGACGGACAAACGTATATATTTTTTTTCCTACTCGTCCGCCTATTTCTCTTTCTTTTCACTGCCGCCGGTTTGCATTTCCGATCCGCGTGGTCGTATTTTATATATATATATATATATAAAAATGCGTATATTAAAAAAAAAAAAAAAAACTACGTCGCCTCGTGTTTTAATGGGAAAATGAAGAAGAACGAATTTTTCAGCCGGGCCATGTGTCCGGTATAAATAATAATAATATAAAACGTTATGCGTAGAGTCTCGTGACGGGAAAAGACAGCTGGTACGACGAGTGTACGACGCGCGCGTGCATTATACGAACGACGACGACGATCATCGGTGGTCGGCTGGACGACGCCGGTTAATATATTATTATTATTATTATGCGTGTTTTTTTTTTTTTTTGTTTTTCGGGTCACAGGAAGTGCGAATGGCTGTCTTTTTTTTTCTGATGCCCAAAATCAGGTTTTTTTATATTTAAAATAATATTTTATTATAATGTTATTTCGTGCCGCGACGGAGATCATCGCGCAACAGCACCCGTCGTCGTCAGGTGTTTTCGCCAATTCGCGTGTTATTTATTATGTAATACGTAATAACGTCATCGTGGACTGGACGAGTGTTTTAATTTCCCCCCCAACTCGTTAAGATTAAAAAATGGTCGTAACGCGCGAGTTGTTGTTATTATTATTATTATTATTATGGTTTCGCGTTCGGAAATGGAAAATGAACGGCGGCGAGAGAGAAAAACAAAAAAAAAAAGAGTATATTTTCCGTCGGAAAAGAATTACTCGCGGATAAAGTTATCACTGTGAATTCGAAAAGCGCGATTGATCGTTTAAATCGTCGCGCGTCCGACAGAAACGATTCTGAGCGGACCCTTCGGCGTTAATATTTTCCGTACATAACTAACACTTTCCATGCGAATCGAAATATTTCGATACTTATAATTAGCATAATATTAAAACAAAAAAAAAAAAAACAATTTTTTCGATTTCCTCGGCGTAATGCGAACGGTTGACGTCGTATTCGATGAATATTTCGATATTTCAATGCCCCCATTGGTTTCGAAATCGCGAAGAAATTACGATACGATCGGTTTGCGCGAAATCGCGTTTTTACCGTTTCTACGTAATTTTTCGGCAGTTTTTTTTAAATCTGTTTTCCAAGCGCTTACGAGGGAAAACTGCCATTCTAAATAGTTATACCGACTGTATCAGCAGCAAATACTAAGGTCGGAGCACTCCTATTATTTCTAGAATTTTTTGGTACGGACACAAAAAAAAACACACACACACATCATTGTACAAAGCCCAATACGTTTCTCGTTCCGTTCAGAATCCAAAATTGTCTACTCTTAAAAGTTAATAATTACGGAATGGTTTATGTGTATATTTTGTGTCGAAATACCGAGAACAGGGGAGGGGGGTCTCACTCGATGGTTGTAAATGAAGAAAAATGATTTTTTTTTTAATAATAATAATAATAATAAATAAACGCGACCGCTGGGAGATTATGAAACTTTTACTCAAATATTTTACATGACTGGTTACACAGTATCCGGCAGCATTTGATATAATGTGTACGTACGCGTGCGTTGAGTTTCTAAAAATGATTGGCGCGCCAATTTTCGTGTAATTTATTTTCCGTCTTCGCCGATGGTTCCTTTCGTCTGCACACGCGTATGTACCGCGGAAAGAAGATAATCTCTCTGTGATGGCTTTTTTTCTTTTATCATCACACACACCACGTGTTTATATTATATTATTATTCGCAGTACATGCGAAACGGAGAGCGACGAAATCGGATTTTTTTTGTTATTGTATACTTTTTTTTTTTTTGTGATATTGTATCGCAAAACTCGTTGAAAAAAAAAATGAAAAACGAGCGAATTTTACCGCGCAGTCAATCGTGTAGTATATACGACCGCTTTTTTTTTCCATCCTTTAATCTCCGTTCGCCCCCTGTTCGCGTGTTGCAATTTTCACCGAAGGATTACGCGAGATTTACTATTATTATTATTATTATTATTATTATATCGTCGTAACAGTGCGTTATGCGTATAGTGTAACGTACGTATTAGCGATGATAAAACGTTTTCAATATCGAGAAAATTCGTCAAATCGTATTTATTTTTCCTTCCCTCTCCTACTGTTCGTTTCGACGCACGGGGTAGTATAATATAATATAACAATTTTCAATAATAATAATAATAGAAAAAACACTTTAGATTTTTTTTCGCAAGAAGTGTATTACATTTTATCGCGCGTAAAATACATACAATTTACAAATTTACGTTTGTGAGAACGAAACGCGTTTTTTATTTATTTCGTTTTTGCTAAACAGTACATGCCGTCGACGAAACGCGTTCAATCCTATTGCGTCCTTATGGCTTTTGTTGTGTGTTCATATTATATTTTCGAATAACGTTAAATTACGTGTTAGAAAATTATTAGTTTTTCGTATTTTTTTTAACGCGTGTGTATGCGATCAATTGATTCGCGTATATACAACAAACACATTCTTCGCCGCGCTGTTTTCGCGCGTATAATTTTCTGTAGAATTTGCCGATTTCCTCCTTCTCCGACCGACTTCTCATTGGTACATAATAATAATAATAATAATAACTCGCGTGCGCGATTATAGTCGAAATACTCTTCTCCTCGCCCATTCGTCGTCGTTATATTATTATTATTATTATTAGGTTATTTTGTTTACGAAAAATAAAAACCGCTTGCGTGAAATTATCGAGAGTTAGGGGAGGGAACAATTTTGTTTTTTTTTTTTCATATTGTCGGGCAAGCAGAAATAATAATGGCAACGTCGTATCGCAAAAACCGCTTACAAAAGATATCGCGTGCGTATGAAAACCGGCGGGAGAGAGAGAGAGAGTGATTAAGAAGGAAAAAAAAATAAACGTTTGAGAATTTTCTCTCTCTCTCTCTGCAGTATAAAATATATAGACGATCGTATACTTAGAAACGGTCCGTTTGCACGGTTAACTGCGATACGATTTGGCGACGGCGCGCGGGAGAGAAGCAAACCACCGGAGATTTTTGCACTCGGAATGCTCTGTCCGCCGCCGCGGTCGGTATTCATCGGCTGGTAAAGGGGCGAATTATTTCGCTATAACGCGACGACTCTCGTTTTATACATCGCGTACGCGTAATCTTAGAATTATTTTTTTTCTTCCCCTTTCCCGCACACGGACCTCGTTATTATTATTATTATTCACACTGTTATCCACGCGGTTCAAAACGCGCTCGGTTTTAAAAGAATTCGCCATTTGAACGGTTCTAATTTCTCGCACGGGGGGGGGGGTGTAATGCTTATTTCAAAAATATTTATTCTCCGTGTCCGATAATAATCGTACAGATCATAATAATACTGTCTACGGAAATAACGGCACAGCGCGATGACGACGGTTATTTTTAAATTTATTGATATCATTTAAAAAAAAAACAATACGATACGTAGTTTTTTTTATTATTACGATTGTTAAAATAACGTGACTTTTAAAAGTAAACGTTTACATATTTGGAAAAATCCGATTTCGTAGGGGATTCGTCGTTGTACATCAAACCGCGGCACGGAAGAAACGGTGTATGACGGTTTTGGGCGATGGAAGAAAGAACAAGAAATTATAATTCTCGTGAAACGGCCGGGAAAGACAAGACGTTATTATGACCTATCTATCCGTGTACAATTTGTTGTCTACGCGCGTTTTCCACCACCGACAGCGCATACGCCGTTCCGCACGTAACGTTGTTCAGTGCTCGTTCGACGGAATTCGCAAGCGGGGCGTCTGTGGTGACGTTGGTCGCGCGAGGAGACGCGATAAAAAAAAAAAAAGAAAAAAAATACAAAAATAACCGCTCCTACTGGCATAGAATAAAATTTAAAACAAACAAACGGAAAAATGAAAAATTAAATAAAAACCGTCTGATACCCGACGTTGGCTTACTGCTGCTGCTGCTGCTGCTGCAGTGCGTAATATTAGCGTAAAATGAACCGTTGTAAGACGCACGCGTTTGTAATGTATTCCGTGTCCGTCTTGTGCTGTGTTTGTGTGTTGTAGAGAAAGTGATTTTTTTTTTTTTGTACAGTTTTATTCCTCTCCGGGGCTATTATTACACGCCGCGACGACGATTCGTTGCGGCGATAAACGTGCCAATATATACTGCGATACAGCAGAGGACAAATTCTTTCCTTTTTCTCTCTTTCTCTCTCCATTTCGATTCGGCGGCGTGTGGTTTATTATAACATACGAATTCCACTCGTGCGGTCAAAAGTATTAGAGATTATATTTATTTATTTATTTTTTTTTTTGAGTACTCTTCGCGCTATTTTCGTAGAAAAACTATCGTCCGGTATAAACGTTTTTATATTCTCGCAGCACCGCTGCTACCAGTGTCTTTACTATGGTGTTTTGTTGTAATTTATGTGGGACAAGGATATCACGTGTGTGTGTGTCGCGTATAATTCCGACTCGTACAGCCTCCCGTACTGTACAGGCGCATCGACCGTCAAGAAGAGATTTTGAAAATACGCGCGCCCTTAACCCGTCATAAGGCGGCGGCCCGTTACTGTTTGTTGTTAACGCGGTTGTAGGCGCCTACGTTTATCTTATTACTATTACGTTTTTACTGTTAAAAATGTTTTATCGATTTGTAAGGTAATGTGAATTGTAAAAATTACATGATTCCTGGTTGATGATCTGTTATGGATTTGTATACAAATAAAATAAAATATAACGTTTTGGAAACAAAAAAAAAAAAAAAAAAATTATATAATTAGAAAAAGCGCTCACTATATCGGAACTGACGGGTTATGGACAATAATTGTTATTTCAACGATAGAAAATTGCTTTATTCGCAGAAATATTCTTGGATATGTCGGCGGCATAAGGTATGGGGAGTATCGAAGATTTAAAAACGAAATTGAGCAAGTGCTGGCTAAAATGGTCATGGAGTGAACGCCGCGCTTACCACGCGACTTATGACGGGTTAATTCTTTTTTTTTTAAACGTGTATAATAGATAACGGCGCCTATTGTTGTTATTAATATATCGCGAAAATTTTTTAAACATTTTTTTTTTTTAGTTAATAGTTATTTTTATTTATTTGTTTTTAACTAATAAGTCGAGATTCGCGATATATATATATAAATGCCACGTTTTTTATATGTATAAAGTTTGCAGTTCATTCTAAATCTTAAAAATCAGTAAAGTGATTTTTTTTCCGCGAAAATTTGAATTTTAAAAATCGGCGCGACGTTTTTCTCTTCTAAATAAACGAATCGTACTGATGAATGGCACCGAAGTGCGAGACAAATTTTTTTTAGTAAAAAAAAATGCGCCCTAACAATAGAGCGCATTTCATCCGCGCCGCCGTTCGTCGCTTATGTATTTATATGATATTGTAAATTATTATTATTATTGTAATTATTATTATTATTATTACGTAATAATGTACGGGACGAGGGCGGATTTGTTGTGATGTATTCGCGAAAATCGCGGTAATGATAAAAAATCGTTAGTATATATAAAAAATAATAATAAAAAAGTCTCGTGTTCGGTCACTACCGCCATCACGTCGTAAAATGCACCTATTCCAAAATATTCTTTCTCTCTTATCTGCACGATTTTTACGACGACCGTGTGGCTTGCTCGGGGACTCTCGGCGGCCGTTTGCTCCAGAAAGCGAAAGCGTCCGATAAAAGCTTCTCTCTCACCCCGCGCTCGGTAATGTCGTGGCGGTCTTGTTTAATACGAATAAATAATAATAATAATAATAATAATAATAATAATAGTAATTTTATTATTATTTTGCTTTCATTACGCGTCGTTGTCGTTGTCGTCGAACGAATGGTGTTTCGCAATAAAAATAAATATTATCATGGTAATAATCATAATAGTAGAGTCGTCTCGTCTTTGGCGGGAATGGGGGAGAGGAAGACCGGGAATCGTTGTTATACTAGTGACACAATAACGTGCGTTGAGATAATATAAACGCGAAAAAGAAGCTGATTGTGACGGTAAAGGAATAGTGTCCCCCCCGTTCGGATAGATAAGATTGCGGCGCAGTAACCGTCTTCCGTCTTTTTTCCTCCCGCTTCGGATCGTCCTGAAGCTTTTTTTTTATGCGCTGCTGCTTTTTCGCATCTCATATCTATGCGTGCGTTCCCGGTGTAAAAAAAAAAAAAAAATGGTGGAACAGCGCGTAATTTAATTGTCGGACAGCTTTTTTTCCGCCGTTGTTTTGCCCCGAGGGGGAAAAAACGCGTTGATAACGTCTATTTTTTTTCTTCTTCTTTTTATATATTATTATTATTGCCCTCTCGCGTGTGTAACGAGATCGTTAAGCAATTTCGTTTCACTTTTTTTTTTTCGTCTCTGGTCGTTCAGAGAAAAAAAAATGACGGGACCAAGGCGAAGTGTAATAACTTGCGCGAAATCGCCCCGGAAACTTCAATAAACTTGTTAGTTTTTTTTTTTTGCTTTCTTTCTCTCTCTCAGTCTCTCTCTCTCTCTCTCTTTATCGTGTACGACGCGGCGCGTCACAGGTGCCCCGGCGGCGTATAGGCAAACTAACCGACGTTCCGGTACGACTGCGTAATATATTTGTTTTTACACTCTCCACACTCTCCGGGGCATCGTTTCGGAACACAATCGTTTATTATTATTATTATTTTTTTTTTTCTTCGCACGCCCCGTAATATTATAATATTTAATAACGGTATACGGTTTCTCCTTGGTTTTAGTTTTTCGTTTCGGCTATTTTTTTATTCCATTTCTCTATGCCCGGCGACGTTTTAACGTACTTTTTCCGAGCACCGTTTCGGACAGACGGTTTTGACGGCGAAATGGCGTGTGTTTTTCGTCTCGCGTGTGAACGATTATTTAACGGCGCTGTCAGTGCGTTTGTGTGTACTTATTATAATTACAACTTGCACGCGCGCGTCAGTAGTAATTGCGAAACCCGTTTTTGAATCGAAGAGGAGAAGAAGAAGTAAAAATATCGTCGAACCCGTCGGCTTTTTTTTTTGCGTGATAATACCGGTACTGTTTGACGAGGGCTAGGGGAGGGGTCATCCGACTCCATAATATTTATCAGTTATATTTTCAGTCAAAAACACGCATTTGCTTGCAAAAACCCTACGAGATCCCTCTGGAATCGTAAAGAACCCCAAATTAATAAACAAATAATGAAATCGGTTGGGCGTTTTCGGATATTTTTGAGACCACTCGGATTACCGGATCAATCGTCCGCCGCTTCTCGCGTTCCTTTAGAGATCCGCCACCGGATGAGTTTTTTCAGTGAATTTAAAAAATATATATCAATAAACGGCGGGTTATATTTTCGATTTTTGTCAGAAATATTGCACAGGACGAGTTTAGATTTTGACTTTAAAACAGTACCGAAGACATATCCTTCTTCTTCTTCTTCTTCTCGGTACACTTTATTCTCGTTCGTATCGGTTTCGATTCAGAGTCGTCGACAACGAAATTCAATAGGGTTTTCGCACAAAAAAGAAAAAAATAATAATAATAATTCGTTCGATAGTGTTTTTTTGGACGCGCGTGCACGTTTTGTACGTCGTAATTCCACATCGGATTGTGGAATCGCAAATGTCATAGAAAGCGACTTCTTCGGATACACCCCCAGCCCCCCGATCTCGTATCCGCGTAGGTTTTCGTCCGAGAGAACAAAAAAATCTCTCATACATTATAATATAACCCATTATGGTCCCTGTGCGCTCCCGCCGCAGGAATACTGCTCACGTTATTGCTTTTATTTTTTACTTCGCGACGACGACGAAGATAAGCTTTTTTTCTTTTTTTTTTTTTTTGTGAAATTCACCTGAAACGTCCGCGACACTGACACGCGGGGAAAAGTATCAGAAGCGAAATCGGATAAAATATAAAAATAGTTCGTCGCGCGCGCGCGCATTATTTTTTTTCCTTCCACTCCCCGCACACACACACACACTAACGGCGCGCAGTGTAACTGACAGAATATCAATCCGCCGCCGGTCGGTTGTTTGATTTGTTCGCCGCGGGCGGTTTATTTTTATTATTGTTATTACACACACACACACACGTGTATAAGAGTAGTTTTTTTTTTTTTTTTGTGTACTTCTCTCTCTTTATATATATATATAATATATATGTTTGTCGGCTGATTGTCGTCCGCCGCGATCTTCTACATGTATACGAACGCGCGTGTGTTCGTCCCTTTCCCGAAAACGGTAACAAACCGAAGGCGAAAGGGAGGAAAAAATAACGAAATGCGACGACAATCAGCAGCGACGGCTGTGGCGAACGAAACGCAGAACGCGCGTGCCTGCACGGGACACGCGTTCGGTTTTTTACAATGGAACTTCCGACCGATTTTCGATTCGTCAAGCTAACCTAACAAGCACTTTTCTTTCTCCGTCTCTCTTCCTCCCGCCGGTCGAACTGGAGACTTTTCGATGGAAACCGTTTTTTTTTTTTTAGATTTTAGATACAACGCGTATGACGAGAACGCAGAACGGGGGACATTTATTTTATTTCCTCGACGACACGCGCTGTACCATTCTGTATAGGCTACTTAAGCCGCTGCGTTGTTGGCAAACGTTTTAGCGTAAAAAAAAAACAAAAAATAATTGTTCCGCTCTGTATTTTAAACGAAAATTCCGTACGCGAGAACGCCGTACGTACGGTTTCGCCGTTAAGCGCGCATTTTTATTTCTTTTTTTTTTTTTTTAACTTCTTTTCCCTCTTCCGAAATATAACGCTCGACGGCGCATAACGCGCGCACAGAGTTTTGGATTACGTAAAAAATCACTTAACCTCGCGGGCAAAAAGTTTTCGTCTACTCGCGCCGCGTAAAAGTCACCACCGCGCGGTCAGGTCGTTTGACGCGCGAATTTTTTCCCTCCTCTCGTACGTATAGTGCGATGAAATTTCTCCTCTTTGCGCGCTAAATGTCGCATACGCGAACACGGACAATGTCCAAATGCAGTTTTTACCGGCGTGATTCGTTCGGATTCGTTTCTCGCATTCGTTCAACTGCTTTATACTCGTTTATATTTTACAGTATCTTTTAGAGCGGGTTTCAAAACGCACTTTTTGTGAAATAGTTTCGAAAAAAAAAAAAAAAAATTCCAATTATACAACACCGTCGATGAATGCGTTGACGAAATCGAGTCTCTGGTAATAGAATCGAATCGAAATATCGTCGGAACACTTCGTTAGCAGACGATTTGTTCGCCGTTTCCGTTGACGCGTCGAATTTTTATTAATATTATTATTATTGTCGTAAAACTATACATTCGAAAATTAGAAGAAGACGGAGACGTTGAAACATAATAGTTTTTAAAAATAAGAGGTTCCTCGTTTCGATATATATATATATATTATAAGTCCCATTTGGACGTGCCGCCGTTTTTAAAGGCCGACGGATACGCGCGTCCGGTTTTTTATTTATTTAATACACGCGTCGTGCGTATATAATGTACTATAAAAAAAATAAATATATATATATATGTAAATGTTATTGTTTTTCGTCGTCGTGGCCAACGAGCGTTTATTCTTTCCGACGACAACGACGCCAAATATATTATCCTCCCGACTTAATAGGGCTCGTATATACATACGGCCGGGTCTCGGCGAGAAAAAATATGTTAGCTCGTTGGCAAAAGAACGGAATCGGTTCTCTCTCTCTATCTCTCTCTCTCTCTCTCTTACTCTCACTTGTATGTACGCCGCTCGAGTGATTTAATATTTTTCTCTCTTCTCGTCCACTTCTTCTTCTTCTTCTTCTCCATCGTCGTCCGCTCGCTCGTGTGTACAAATATATTTCGCGAGATATTATACCGAGATATAATAATATTCAGTTTCTCTAAACCGAGAATGGGGATGGCGGGTGCGTTATATCGAATAAAAATCGTCCGGGTGAAACAAATTTGATGCGTTTTCTACGTATATAACTTACGCCCGTGTGTGTGTGTGTGTGTGTTAGATGTAGGGGAGGGAAAGTATTACGTACGTAATAACTCGTTTACGCGCACTCCTCCGTACCCCGCGACAAGGCTTTACCAGATTTTCATACTGCTGGATGAGAGCGTGTAGACGATGGTGGCGGTCCTGCCAATATTCGTGCCGAATGAACCGCTAAATCCGAGCGCGCCACGTCGGGTTTATATTATTATTATTATTATACTTTCTATCACGTTCGAATTATTATTTATTTTCTTTTTTTTTTTTTTTTGCAATATATTGGATATCGCACGTGAGATTACACGATGTTCGAACTAACGATCCGTACCATCGTTTCTGACGGCTTTTCCGATTTGTTTTTTTCGCGGTGTATATCGGTTTTCGATTGAAACGCAACGACTCGGCGTTGACACGCGTGTCTCGTACGTCTTTTTTTTTTTTAAAAAAAAACACGGCGAAAACGAACGAATTCATTTACGCGATAAAATAAAAAACAAATCGCAAATTTTTTTATTTACAGAAACCTTCGCGAGGGTCCGCACGACAACTCGTCAGAATCCCATTCCGATCGGATCAACATTTTTAAATATCATATTATTACCGTTATATGGGATTTGTCCTTTTTGTTTTCTCGAAAAGAATTCGCTTTCGGTTTTTTAATTTAACTCCATATCGACAAAAACAATTCGTGGACCGTTTATTATCGGCGCGACGAGAGAGCTGCGGGCAGGTATTACACGCATTTTATATATTATTATTGCCGGTAAAGTGTAATAAGCAGATCTCCTCCGTCGAGTGTTTTGGAAAAAGAGAAAAGAGGAATTCTTCTTCTACGAGTGCAACGGGGTTGATAATTCGATTTAGAAATAATTCTGAGCGCTCCGCGGTGTCTCTTCCATCGTCTTCGTAGCGTAGGTCTCCTCCTCCGACTGTTATACGCGCGTATTACACAAAAGTGGTATCTGACAAATGGAAAAAGCCGATCTCTCCCTTTTACATTTCCACTTTGTGTACATCCGAACGCAAATTCGACCGATTCTTTTGAAGTCGCGTTCGTCGGCATTCGACAATCGCATTTTATTCCTACTCGTATCAATATACCTCTCTCCTACACACTGCACCACGTACCTGGTGTATACTGATTTAATTTATAATCCCTTTAGCCGTCGCCTCACTCTCTCTCTCTCTTTTTGTTTTCCTCGCTCTTCCACAATCCCACTACCCTTTTCCGCGGGTTTGTAATATAAAATTCTTCTATGACCCTTTCCTCGTCGTCGTCGTCATTTTTTGTGTATACGCCTAATGGCGTATTTAAAGGGGAAGGGGCAAGGAGGACTCGTGTCTGTATTTATATATTAAACAATTATTATTTACGCTTTTAAATATACATTTTATGAATACGAAAAAATAAAATAAAAATCAATCAAATTGTATTCATTTTAATACGTAATAGTAAAATTAATAAACGAACTGTACGCAACAATTATACGTAAAATAATTTTCGAAAATTGAGCAATATTCGAATTTCGATTATTTGGTTAATTGTATTTGGTCCAGGGGCTCTAACGGAGGAGGGAAGAGGCAGTGGGTCGGCAATCATCTACAATGCCATTAAGTATACGAGAATGTCAAGTTGTTTTATCAATATGGCGTATATAATAATATAATACGAGAATCACAGAATAACAGAATCCAGGCGACCAGCAAGATAGTACAAGAATAAGATCCGTTTTAACTAGAAACAATTCGTAAGGTCAAAACAAAAAAATCACAGCAATATGACAAATGATTAATTGACTTGTCTAACATTTTGAAATAAAAATTATAAAAAGGTTATTTCGGTTCACAAAAAAAAAACGTTAACATTTCTATATTTTAATTGAAAAAAGTAAATTAAATGAAAACTAAAATATAAATAATAGAACGAGGTTCCCAATAATTATTACGAAAAAAAAAATTTAATTATCTATTGGAAGAAAAGTCATTGAATTCGCGTGTATACTATAAATCCCTTAACATGTTTTATTGGGTACGAATGAAATTAGAATTAATCTTATTGAATTATAATAAATAAAACAAGAGTCGATTAAAAACCGCGTTTAAAATAGTCACACGCGGTATAATATGTAAACCTACGACAGGGTGTAAATTGATTAGTCGAACGGGTTTTTTTTTTTAAAAATTTTTTTTATAGTTACGCTTATAGTGGAACAATGTAAATACATTAGCGTAAAATTAATTTCGTATCCGTAACGAGCAAAATTTTCCCTTTATTTTATCGTTTTACTTCGTAATTTTTTTTTTTTTTTACGTATACAAATACGAATGTCTCATACCCGTTTCGAACCGTGTCCCTGCCGCTCATATCCTCCCCGTCGCCCGTTTCTAAACACTCTCCTCCTGCTGATATCGACTCGGGCGGGGGAATAGGGGGAAATTAAAGGAATTTTCTTCTTTTTTTTTTACGCTTATCTCGCATCTATTTTTTTTCTTCCGTTCTATTCCATTTCAAAATCGTCTTCTACGCTCCTGTGTAACGTATTATACACGTATAGTTATTATTATTATTACTACGTCAATTACGAGGGACAAATCTCGTTATAGCGGCGGCAGGGTTTCACGGAGGTCATCACTCGCCGCCGCAGTACACTGCCGGCCGTCTCTCCGCCTCGCGCAATCAATTGCCCGTGCCGCCGCCCATTAATAATGCGCTTAATAACGTTTAATTGATTCGACTACCGAATATCAAGAGACGAAAACGGGGCGCACGCGACCGACGGCGGATAAACGTTATAAAAAAAAAGAGACCATACGCGAGACGGAGCGGGAAAGAATAGGTTTTTTCGCGTCTTGTGTCCGAGATCGTCGCAGCGGCCGCTGATTGTCTCCAATTGAATTCTTTCCGCTGTTTGAGAACAATAAATTTATTATTATTATTATTATTTAAATCACCGCCGCGTTTCTTTTTATATATATATATATATATTTATTTATTTATTGTGACAATAAACGCGAGTAAAATAATAATAATAATAACAATAATAAATAAATAAAAACGCGATAGGGAGATCGGTACGCGGGTGCGGAGGAATTCGTCTTATTATTCACTTTTTTTTTTTTTTTTTTATACACCGAAATAATAAATTTTTAACACCGATCGTATTCCGTTATCGTCGTATACGTTAAGGGATTTCGCGTGTGCTTAGAAGAGTTTAAAACAAAAATGTTTTCATCGTCGTACACTAATCGCGCGTAGTGGTGTGCCATCAAATTCGCCGACAATTTTTTTTCTTTTTCGCTCGCGCGAGTCTCGCGATTCACATCTCGTGTATATATATATATATATACAAAGCGTAAATTAATTTCACCGCAGTGTTTTAATAACGGATAATGAATTTCGCGAACGTTTCGAACACTACACGAGAACGTACGTCGTTCTATGACGTAGTCCCGTTTCGATTTTCAATAATCCGTTTTCTCCGAGTAGTAGTGATCGGCATTATCGCGTGTCACTCGACGTGTCCACTGATTGACGGATATTACACACGCTGCGTAATATCCGATATTGGACAACGACGCTTGCAACACACGTTTACGGTGTTGTTTTTTCTTTCTTCTAAACACTCGATTCTAATTTTCGATCTCCGTCGCGTTTATGAATATTTCGTATTTAAATATCGGTGGCAAGTTTCAAAAAAAAAAAAAAAAATCGTTTTTGCCGTGCAACGCCGTTGACGCGATAATATTATTATATATAACGACACAACGCTTCGAGAAGTGTGAGAAAATACGTCGAGTATAGGTGTGTGTGTGTGTGTGAGAGTGAGAGAGAGAGAGAGAATGGACCTCGTGCGAGTTGACGGTTACGAAGGATAAGGACTCTGGTAAAACGTTTCTAAACTATTTCCGGGATTAGGGCTTTCGACGAAATTGAAAGCTTCGTGTGTGTGTGTGTGTATCGTGTCACGTCATTGGCGCACAGCCCGTAAAATACGCGGGCGACAGGGACAGGAGACGCGCTTATAAACCAAAATATATATTCGGCCGGCGGCTGCGGCACACAATGGCGGCGCACATATTATTGCCATAAAGGGTCATTCTCTTAAGTGCCTGGGCTACTGTGTGGTACAGTTGGAGATGGTGACGCTGCAGATGCTGCGCCATCCCCGTCGTTCCCTTCGTTCCCGCGGTACAGCACGAGTAGTAGTAGTAGTAGTAGTAGTAGTAGTAGTAGGAAGAGGAGAAAGAAGAAGTTTTTCGGGATTTTTATGCGTTTTTCGGGATTTTTATTTACTTTTTTTTCCTCTCCTTTCTCTTTTATATATATACGTACGCGACTGTTTCATTTCCGCGCTGTACAGCGCGTGTCGTATACGCGATAAAACCGACCGGTCCAATAAAAACGCAGTTAAACCGTGAACGCGCGCGCGCTCGACGTTTTTCTCTTTTTCAATTTTTCCTTTACGATCGGTAATTTGTGACCGGTTTTTGCTTATTTTCCGGATTAGAAATGCCGTTTTTCTTTTATATATATATATATATATATATATATATATACGTTAAATTGGTCGTTTTTATGCGCTTACCGGCCCGGCGATGATGCTGATGGGGCCGGTAACGGTGGTGGTACAGGAGGAGGTCGTTATACGAGAACGTGTATGATAATAATAATAGTAGTAACAGTAAATACGGCCGACTTTGTGTGTGTGTGTGTGTAAAAAAAAAACGAAGGGATTACCGAATAGGTTGATTTACTATTTTTATAGGGCTCGCAAAACACTTAATACGGTTTATATATATATATATATATACGTCCGTATTAAACGAGCGCGTGTCGTTCGATTCTCTCTTCGAGTTAAAATTTATACTGCTACTGTTGCTATATTATAGTCGAGATAATAAATAATTCCAAATCTCCCGGTCGATTTAATAACGCGATATAATATAACGCGTGCGTATCGTTTGATATAATAATACAGTATTTGTGCTACTTTGGGCAAATTATTGAATTCGCCGATTTCATTCTCTTTAATTTTTTTTTTTTTACGAATTCACCGCGATGAATTCGCGAAAAGCACGTATTAACATGCGACTACTATAAATGTTCTGTTTTTAAAAAACATACGTTTCTTTTCTTGTTCTCTACTCAAGAGTACGCCGATGTAGTCATTGTGGAGATTCGCTGTTTTTATACAAATGTGATATTTTGAAAATAACTCAAGAACGCTCAGTAAGTTCAGCTCGGATTCTCGTTGGAACAGTCCGCCATTGCATTTTTAAACTATTAATTAAAAAAAAAAAAAAAACTCTAGACGTATTTGTTGAAGAAAATTGTTTGGAATTTTTATTTTTTTTATTTAAGCTATATTTAAAAAAAAATATTAACAAAAAAATTACATTTACTAAAGTTCGAAGAGTTTCTTTAAAAAAAAAATACCTTCCAATCCACAGGGACTTTTCATATATTAAATTACACGTTCTAACTCGAATTTAAATGGGGGAAAATTTGTTTTTTCCCCTATTTTCTTATTGACTACTAATATGAGATGTAAATGTAAATTATTTCTTTTCGTAAATCACTCGTTTTTAAAACGTAAATGCTTTTTTGCATTTGTTCCAGTTTCGACGTTTTATTGAGTCCGCTGTGTCGTAATAGCCGAAATATGAAAATTTTAATTTAATTAATGAGGAATGAAAAAATACGCATTTTACTTATGCACTACGCAGACTATATTACGGTTGTTATTATCGTTGTTATGCATTAAAATTAAAATATTCATTTCCGCGGACGCTGTAAAGCGTTCGTTTTCTACGTATTTTGTGTCTGGTAATAGATTTGAGTTGTACAACAGACAGTCTGACTAAATACACGGCTGTCGAATTAATTTTTTAACTGCAAATCATTATTTATTTAGTTTTATAATTTAGATATTGCTTTTTTTCTTGTGAATAAAAATGTTTCGTTTCTTTAAGCAGCTGTAAACTTTTGTTTTAACCATTTGTCGCGCTTTAAAATCCGAGAGACGCCGCCCCATCAATGACTACGGAAATCGCTTTTTCAAAAAAAAAAAACAGCGAGTACACTCGTATTATTTATACGTAACTGCTATTTTCAGAACGCGGAGTTCGAAATGCGCGCGCGAGGGTTAGGTAAAAACTTTTTTTTTTTTTTTCATTTCATTATCTCTTTATAAAATATAAATTACGCCGTACGAATCGCAATGTAGTTCAGCCGTGCGCGCTCCGGTTAAAAGGTTTAAAAAGCCGTTTTGCAATTCAAATGGCCTTTGTGCGAGCGTGTGTAGAACACACAAACGACGCACTGCAAAAGGTCGATCGTGTGTTGTCAGTCAGTCAGTAGTAGTAGTAGTGTACAGTCGAAATGACTGTGGGGGAAAAAAAAACGAAACCGAGATCAAAATATTCATAAATGCCCCCCAAAGGCCGACACCGACGACGACGTTTGGTCGGTGGCGGTCAGCGCGTATGAATAATTTCCCGTCAGCCGAGCGGTCCGTCGGAAATAATTTGACGTCGCTTTGTGTTTGTATGGATGCGTGTTGGAATGAATAAATTTTCGTAAATTATTATTGTACGCGGATGCTGGTGCAGTCGGTCGCCGTATATGAGATTATGTGTACGCTGTGTATATGATACGTCTGAGGGACGTAAAACGAAAAAAAAAATGTATGATTTTTTTCCTATTTTATTTAGCGCATTAAACGGAAATAATGGATTTCGAAATGTCGATTTTGACGATTAGTCGATGAGAAGAGATGTAACTTTGTTTTTTTTTTTTTAACCGTTAATTTTTTTTCTTTAGCTCCGGAGCACACGCGAACCAGTGCTCGAAATGGTTTGTTAAATATACACGCGAACCAGTGCTCGAATCGGGGGAAATTAAAGAAGAAGAATTGTGCTAAAAAAAAAAAAAAAAAAAAAAACCGAGCGTTCTACGAAGAAATCTACTTTAATATAATTTGGAGACTACGCCCCATCCCTAAATCACCACTTTCGCATAATATAAATCTTTAAGTCAGTGCCTTCTCCGATTACCGTTGGAGTAAAAAAAATAATTGGGCTACACAGATTAAAAAAAGAAGAAAAAAATAGTAGAAGAGCTCCCGCCTACCGCGTATCTCATAATTCGCGCGCTGTTCAGAGCACTTAAAAATTGATGAAAGAGTGTTCCCCGCACGAGAGCATTGCACCCTCTTGATATTTTTCCAGGAGTCCACACGTTACTATTCTACACCCGTAAAAATATTACTATAATAATATAGTAATTTTTATTGTGGCGAAAATAAATAAATAAACTTTAATTCGGTAGATGACGAATATCCGTATTTTTGCCAGTTCACGTGGGCGTTCGGACCGTTATTCGATGCTCGAAAAAAACAAATTTACAATTAATTTGCGTTCCTCGAGATAAGAATATTTATTATTGCTGTTAGTGCCGTGGTCGGAACATTAACGTTTTGTTATTATTATTATTATATAATACCCGCCAAACAATAGAATTAATTTGTATCATATAATATCATTGTTAAAATATTTAGTCGTGATGATAAAAATATCTGTTGCATTGCCGCCAGCACGCGTGTTCGGTCCACTGTTTCGGCAACGTATTGCGCGATACAGATGCTGACCAAACAACGGCGGCTCTGTATTATTTTACCATTTAATATACGTAATGGATTCGCGGCACGCGGTTATTGGCACACTCTGTTTGTCGTGAACTCGGATTTTCGTTTCTCCGTTGAGACGGAGGGTGTGCGTGTGTGTGTATATATGCGTGAAATAATGTTTATATCGTGTACACACGATATAATATTATACTAGCGTTTTCGCGGATGGAGAGAAAGAGTGAGTGAGTGATGAGAGCGTTCACTCTCATCATCATCGTCACGACCGCCACTACCACTCACAGTGATTCGAGAGTATTGTACGGCGCAAACAGCCGAAGAAGAAAATTCGCTAACGCGAATTATATTTCGATAAAACGGTTTGGCAAACATCGCTCCGGCGCAAAGTTTAAAGTCAACACGGAAACGTGCTCGCGTTTAAACTTTCAATCTGTCTAAATTGAATATTAAAATGTACGCATCCTGCCGCCGCGCGTAGTCAGCTGACGATTCAGATACGTATATCCATCAGCGGGATGAGCTGCAGTAATAGATTGAACCGGCGGTGGTCCGTTGTCGTGAGTGTATATCATACGCGCGCGTCGTCATGGCATATTTAAATTCGTGACCGAGTGTGTGTGTGTGTGTGTGTGTACGAGAAGAGTTTCGAGTGGTTTCTCTTCTCCACCGTACAGCAGCCAGAGCAGATCGTCGGATGGGGCGGCGACGGTACCGTAAAAGGGTTTAATTTCCTTTTAGTCGAATTTTAATTAACTTTCGGGTAGTTTTTTTTTTTTTGTTTTTTACTCTTTTGTGCTCGTGTTATTTGCTGCTGAGCGCGAAGAACACTCGACGCGTCGTGTACATATCCTTCCGTCGAGGACGCGACGACTGCTGCTGTTGCGTAATAATGACCCGTTCCCCGTTCCTCCGGACATCGTTTTATGGTTTTCGTTTTAGATTTGTGCTGGTCTCGCGCGCGCGTCACATTCACGCGCCGAAAACGTAACCGCAACGACGCGAAGAGTCTATTATAAAAAAATATTTATATATGTATATTATTACACGCGTACAATAATCGCGTACGGTTAATTTAATTATTTATAATTGAATACACGTCGTTCGTGCGATTCTTCTTCGATCGAAGAAATACGTTTCTTTTCTATAATAACGACGATTTACACACACACACACACACACATGCGAACACCTCCTGATGAAGTTTCTTTCTCTAGCCCATCGCACTCTCCGGAGACCGCAACTCTTCAAAACGCTTTGCCTATTTCGATTTGGATAAAGCCCCCCGGGAAATACGCGTTCGTCAATACCACGAGCTTAACTATGTTTAATCGTCGTCCATGTTTTCATCGCATATGATAATAAGTCATAATACGTCACCGAGTCCTTTGTTGCGTCCTCTGTCAATCTGTACGCGCTCGTCTCTCCTGCAACGCGGTATTCTGTTGGACGGTAGAGCTGGACAGAAGGTGCAATTGTTCAGGGCCTCGCCGTTTCGGGGATCCCGCCGAGCCTTACACGCGGAGTTTAACGTTTTAGGATTTTCAATCGATCGAAATGTTCGCTGAAACCGAAGCCGGAAAAAATCTCCCTTTTTTTCCCCGCTTCCAATCGTCGTATAAAATTTCGTTTTATTAAGTTACATACACGCGTTTCAATACGAAAATCCTATTCTGCACGGCTAATAGCGAAATAATATTACGATTTCGTCGTATTTTCGCTTCGCGAAAACCGGTCCGGGCGTTGACGGCGCCAACGCCGAGTGTTTGCGCGTACGCGCATTTTGATAAATCAAACGGCGCGCGTGGCCGACAGGATGACGTGCGATGCTTTCAGCCCCGCTTATTATTATTTTTTCTTCTCTTTCGGCTCTCGAGTGTGTTAATCCAATATCCGAAAATCGTGTAGTCCCACCGGTGTTATAAACGCGCGCGCGGCTGTGGATAGGTTATACGCCACCACCACCACCACCACCACCATCCCGACAACGCAACAGCCTGCTGCTGCTGTAAAACGGTACGCCCGTGCCGAGTTAATAATAATAATAATAATAACAATAATAACGCGAGCAGCCGAACGAGAGGAGGAGAAGAAAAACGGTGTGCGTATATGAGAAGTGTTTGGCGCAATAACTGCGCGAGATCGGGACCGTCGTCGTTGGAGAGGACGAGGAGGAAAAACGCATGTTTATAGGTCTCCGCGGGTGCGCCGAATACTACTGTATACGACGGCGTTGTTTATTAGCGTCTTTTAAAGAGTTTTCACTGCGTCGTGTTTTTCCTCTTCCCGTCCTTTCACCGGTCGTCGTCGTCGTCGTCTCCTTTACGCGTATAACAACACCCACGGCCGCTATATTTTATACAATCCGCCACCGCCGCCGCCGCCGGTTATGATGAAATTGGACGACCGTCGTCGAGCGAGCGTTCGCCTCGTTCTCCTCTCCGATCCGCGCTATTATCGTATATAATACGCGTCCTCGTCGCTTGTAAAATAAACAACGCGAGAGTTTTAATATCGGGAACGACGACGTCGCGTCGCAATATCGTTTTCTCCGCGTATCCTCTATTACTATTATTATTATACGCGTATTCGCGAGTCGAAAACGTTTTTTTTTTTTTTTTTTCCTTTTTCTCACGGCGTTTTTTTTTCTTTTCGTTTATTTTACAGCCCCGCGCGCTTTTTTTTTATATTTTTTATATACACGAGCGTCACGGCGAAATTGCTGCGAACCGCCCTCCCACACCTTCCGCCGCTGTCCTGCGGTAATCGGCAACGATTATTACTGTTATTGTTATCATCGCATCGCCTCGTTCCTATTCGTACGTGTCGTATCGCAACGCGCGTTGTCGCGCGATAATAACGAAGGATTTTTTTTTTTTTTGTTTTTTTGCTTTTTTGCAACGGCGTTTTTGCGCACTCGAAATCGCGCTATTTCCACACACTGACGATCACCGTCGGGCGAGTGGATCGCGCGCACGTTGTGTTTACGTTCGCCCGACGGACGTACCGGATTCGGTTTTCAAACAGGAAAATTCTGTCTGCAGGTGACTGACGGCGATCAAGTCTCGTCGTGTACCGAAGACGTTGTTTCGCGTCAATTGTAGCGTTTGTTGTGGAAAATTTTTTTTTCTTTTAAAAGAAAACGCCGCGCATTGAATCCGCTATTATTATGCGTTTAAATACGTTCGACAACGGTCGTGCGAATTTCTGCTTTGTACCAGGACGGTGTCCAGGCACGACGAGAGAAATTCGCGTATTTTAAAATCGTTAATGGTCCGACGATCACTAACCGATATCGTCATTTCATTGTATCGTCATTTTATGACCGTACAACGCGATCAGGAATCATGTGTACGATACGAAAATAAATGTACAAGTAGTGAAGTACGGTATATATGAGGAGTCGACGAGGGAAAACGTTTATAGTAATACAACAATAACGAAAAAATTGTGCACAGACTTTATCCGCTCGTCTTACAATCGACAATATAATGTTCGAAAATATGGAAACGCTTTTTTTTTTTTTAATTAAAATATCAAAAATCGATTTTCACAATTACCGCTAGAAACCTTTGAGTTGATTCAATGTCTTTAGAATTAAATTCGGTCTACTCGGTTTAGGCGTGAAAACCAAACGCGACGAAAACGAAAATTCCAGTCTGTATTCGGTTTTTTTTTGTTTTTTTTTTTTGTTTTGCCTTCTATAGACACCGACGTTTATATATCTATATAACCGTAAAAAAAAAATATATACATTAATTTCTCTGAGTATTATTTTTATTAAATCACGCGATTCGGAATTTTTTTTTTTTATTATTATTATTTATTGACGATCACATGGATCGCGTGACGGGATTTATTTATAATGACATATGAGAATATTGCGTTATGTGCATTTCACACGTCTAACGGACACAACGACTTGTACGAATCGATCTGTTTATAAGTAACGCGTTTATATTACCGTTCCCGGTATATTATGTGTATAAATATACGATCACAAACGAAAGCGTTCCAATACACTTAGAGAATAATATATAAAACGTTTTTAATTTCGAAATCACATATATTGAAGTTTTGACGTGGAAACGCGGCGGCCGTCCGTCCCGCCGGTAAATCGGATAATAAAAACTCTTCGGTTTTACACGTTCGTCGTCTCGTATGTGTGTGTGCTCCTGCGCGTATAATAGGCCTGCCAGTAACAATCTTCTTTTCCATTTATACACAGCCACCGTCCGACCACGCGTGTATATATAAAACGCCCTGGACCCGTTCGGACCGATCGGCCGAGTCCATTAACCGACCGGCTAATTGCGCGCGCGCCCGCGTTGTTCGACCGAGGAGGGTTGCTCTCTTTCCCAACAAATATACTTATAGACGAAAAATCTCACGTGTTCGGATGAACGCAAAAAAAAAAGAAAAAAAGAGAAAAAGAAATCCGAACGGAAAAGAGTAATGGACTGCGGCGCTGCTTTTATTCGATTCGGTCGGGATTACTCGTGTGTGCGTGTACGAGAATATATATAAATATAACGACGCGCGTTGTTAGGTCAAGAGAAAAGTAAAAGTAATCGGGTTTAATCGGAAAAATGCTCTCATCGGTATTTGTTTATAATACGCGAGAGTACGCGGCGGAGGAAAAAAAAAAAAAGGAAAACTTTTTCGCACAATGGAGGACGCGCGCGTTGGCTGATGCGTTTTTCCATCATCCCGGGGCTCGGCGTAGGAAACGGGCGGCACCGGATGATACAGCTGTACTAACGCGCAACGTTCCGCGTCCCGATTGAAATCCAAACAAATCGTGAGATAACGATTAAAACGTCTCGGACGAGTATAGAATATTTTTTTTTTACGGTGTTCACACAGATCGAAGACGAAGGCAATCACGGCAACGACGAGACCAGATCGTTCATACTGTCGTCGTTGGCCGCCCAAAACCAATCGCGAGTCAATTGCGTGCTGTGCTCGGACCTGATGCTCGTGTTCGACCGGTACCCGCTGGTGGACGGCACGTTCTTCCTCAGCCCCAAACAGTACAACAAAAACGCCGTCGAGGTAATTATTATTGTCATTATTGTTACTCGTACGTGCACGCATAAATGCGAAAAACTATTTTATTATCGGAAAGACTACGAAAAAAACGCCGCGGATTTGTCGACTCGTGAAAACGTTTCGCGGTGTCCGTCTTCCCCACGTTTCCAACCGCCGTCGTAATTTTGCACATTATATAACACATTCGGTTTTCGGGTGTTCTTCTCATTGCCGTAACGACGAAATAGAAAACGGTCTGTCCGTCATGTTGGACCGGTGGCAACGTTAGGTGGTGTTACTTCGTCGTCCATTACCTTTCTCGCTTTGTTGTCTCCGGTACAACAACGGACGGAACAGAAATTTACAGTTCGTTTTACACTTCCCCCCTCCCCGGACAAAACGTCGAGTACAATTTTTTTTTTTCGATTTTGTCTCCGCGCTGGAGAATCGTAAAAGTCCTCTCGGTTAAAGGGTGTGCTCCGGTCTACTGGATTCCAGCGAGCCGGTTAAATTTCCAACCACGTTTTCGTCAACCGTGTCCAGGACGGGCGATAATAATAATAATAATAATAATAATAATAAAAATCGGTGTTTGTCGACAGCTACGGTTTTCGTTACTTATTCGTCCCCACCTTTATCCTCGCCCGGCTTTATTTATTATTATTATTATTATTATTATTATTATTATTATTATTATAATAAATCGGACGCGAAATCTCGGAAAAAATATTCCGCCGGAAAATAAACCGTATACACACACGCGCGCGCGTGTATTTCGACTTGTAGCAGCGGCCCGTCCCTTCGTCCGCGAAGGGATCGACGGAGGAGACTTATAAACACGCGTGATCGTTTGACCGGAAAAAAAGGACCTTTTTCTCGTGTGTGTGTGTGTGCGCTCGTCGCGTGAATGTTGACACACCGCGCGTACAACGAGCTAATATTTGTCAAAGCATATTTCACGCGCGTGCACAACAATATACGTCCGCGCGTTTGATTCCCGGTCCTTCTTAAGTCGTCGCGGCGTTACCACTGTAAATCCCTTCGGGGCGAGGAGCCGTTTTTTTTTTTTATTTATTTATTTTCTTTTCGTCCCGTATATAAGGTCGTCTAAAGCGGTGAACAGAGAGAGAGAGAGAGAGAGATGGCCCCGCCAGGACGTCGTTTGACCCTCCCGCCGCGCGGTTAGGTCTAACCGTCAACGCGAATACACCGGCTTTTTTTTTTTTTTGCGAAATTCCGCCGAATGTTTAGAAGATAACCGTCGAGGCGCCCGAGAACGTTTTTGGTGTTTTATTTGAGCAAATCCCATAGAAGTCGTATAAGGCACAATGTATCATTTTATTACGTATAACAAG
This sequence comes from Chaetogeoica ovagalla, assembly GCA_032441825.1. Taxonomy (NCBI): domain Eukaryota; kingdom Metazoa; phylum Arthropoda; class Insecta; order Hemiptera; family Aphididae; genus Chaetogeoica; species Chaetogeoica ovagalla. The sequence goes on along the minus strand of CM063738.1, from coordinate 1,111,959 downwards.
CGCGCGATCGTAATACCACGAGCACTGCGAAGTCGTGACCGAGATCGTTGTTTTGAAATTTCCACTCGGTTCCTGAGATATTCGCAGTCACACCGCCGGCGGAGATGAGACCATTTACGCGTGTAAAAAGTAAAACACGTAAATATCGGCAAAAGAATTTTTTGTTTTTTTTTCAATTCGTTCCGCGTGGACTTTTGTCGTCACTCTGATTTCGACGCGAATCAGTATAGTATTGGTTTTAGGCGAGGAGGGGCTTTTTCTGAAACGACACCAATAACGCGACCACGAATCCCGCGACGTTTGAAAAAAGGGAAAACGATTCTCTGGCCGGCTAGACAGACGAGATTCTATCGCGTGCGTGTTCCTGTACAGTAAACTTTTCTACGTAACAATAAATTTTTCACAATAATAATTAATGGTTTGCGCTCTTTTTTCGAATAATACCGCGGTGCAGAAGAAAAAAAAACGGATACATTTTCAACGTTGCGAATCATACCGTGTAAACGACGCCGCGTTTATTTAACGCGGCGAACAGCGCTCGGTTATTGTGTGTTTATCTTACACGGCCGTCCTCCAACGCTCGTGTGTTTTGATTTTAATGTCGGAAAAAAAACAACTATATAATACGCAGAGCGATACGGCGGCGTTCGATAATAACGGATACATATTTTTTTTTTAATTTCCTTTTTTTTTGCTATCTCAGAGTCTCCGAACGTTCAGAGTTTCGACGTAAAAAATAAAAAAAAAAATAAAAGAACGCTAATTATAAATACTCTCGTTCTTTGTGCGTATCGTCGTCGTCGTCGTCGTCGTCGTCGTGCACGAGTTCTACGCGTAATATTTGATCGCCGAAACCTGCAGGGGCTCGTCGTTTTCGTCGTCTTTTACAAAGTAAATGTTTATCGTTTTCTCCCGGTCGTTGGAGTATTTGAACGTTAGACTCTCCCGTTCCATCCTGCCCCCCCGGGAGGATTATGCTTTGCGATCTTATGACTTTGTACAATCTCACGAGCGATTATATATATATATATATCGCGAGCAAACAAGTTTTTTTTTTACTTCCTTTACTTCGGCCGTTTCTTTTAAGCCAACCGCCCTCTATCCCACTCCCGCGCTTTTCTAATTAATTACGCCCCGGTTGGCATTATTTCTAAACGTAAATAACGACGTCCGCGTCGTCGACACTCGTCGCCGCGTTAACATTCGGTTCGTCGACGAGTGCTGTGCCGCCCGCTCGTCGTCGTCGCCATAAGTAATAAGAGAGAAACGAACGAGTCCGCCGCCGCTGCTGTGTATGTGTTCCAATTAAAAAGTTCTCTCGATACGACGTTTCGCGTGATACGACCGTCGTCGTCGTCGTTGCACAAACGGTTTTCGACGTGTTTTTTTTTTCTTTCCACCCCTCACCACATCGCGCGTCGTTTCCGAGGTTTTTCCGCCGTTCCTGCCGACGTCTCTTGTGACACGGCGACCGTGTGCGTTTACGGCCGGCGGAGAAAAGAAGAGCTCTACGGGCACAGTCGTTTTAGAGTCTGCGCTGCCGGGCTCGTGTTCCGCGTAGGTGCGCACCGCGGTAAGAAGGCAAACACACGTCGCGCGCTCCGTCTTACGTAATACCACTCGGTTTATAATTAAAACCTCCGCCCCGCCGACAGTGATGGTTGTTTGCGCGCGCTCCTCGTTGTCCTCTCTCGATTTCCGAAATGAACATTCCACTGGGCGCGCGTATTCTCTTCGATGCCGTTCCACTGCGCGCGTCGTTCGTTCGTGCACTTTTTTTTTTTTGTCGAAACCGCCGGTCGTTTTGATAATAATTGTTCTCGTCGAGTCCTTCCTTTCCGCTCGGAGAAAAACGCCGTTTTTCCCGTATTCAATCAAACGCTTTCGCAGCGTTAGCATTTCGTCAGAGTCGTAGAAAAGAAAAAAAACGGTTGGAGGGAGGTTTGAATTATTTTTTCATCGTTATTTTTATCATGCGTGTGCGTCTTGTCATATTACCAGGACGAGTCAAACGCATCTCTCAGAAGCCCGAACGAGAAGAATCTACGAAAACTTTTTCAATTTAATTAAAAACGCGTTCCGCTTGATTTATTAATCTCTCCTTTTGTACCAATTGCGACCGTACGGGCTTCGATTATGACGAAGCGCCGAAAAGTGTAATTGTTAAACGGAATACAGCGCTTTTGAAACCTCGCACTCAGAAGAATTACCGATTCTCCTCCTCATATTTCCGATCTGCGCGCTCTTCGCACGGTGTCGCGTTCAAAAACCGTACGAGAAGAGACAGTAAACTTTTATAAGTGGTTCTATTCGCGCGTTGACTTTCACTCTAATCCCTTAATCCTGAAACCTATCAAACGCAATTCGATTCCCGGCAAAACGTATAACTGGCGTAGAGGATTCAATAAGTCCATGAGAATTCTTAATAAATAGTACTGTATGAATACAGATTGTGTAGTGCGTTTTAAATTATTAAAAACAAAAAGAACGCGATAATGACAAGATTAGTATCGGATTGATAATTATAGTTAAGCACTGATTTCAATGAAAACCAATATGTGTATGCGATGTTTTTTTATTACAAATTTACACGAATAACGTAAACATTTTGTAACACAAAATAATTGTTATTTTCGCTTATAAAACAAAATCGTGTTATTTACACACTCTTTTTATTTATTATTTACAATTAGCTACGCATAAATATTTTCAAAAGTCAATGACAATAATGCGTACATATTGTTTTATTTCGGCGTTCTAGTCGGGTCAAATATTTATTTATTTTTTTTTTTTTTTTGATCATCGTCGTTTTTTTTTACGTTTCTTTTTAACGAATGCGTTAAAAAGTTTAAATTCGACGGCGTTCGTCGGACGGGGCCGAGAAATGACGGAAAAATATTCGCGATAAAAAAAGAAAATAATGAGACTCTTGCGGTAAAATAATATTAAAGAATATGTTTGATTATTGTCGGATTTGTTTTTCTTACGTATGTATTACTGAAAAAAACGAAAGCTTTATAACATTGTATACGACTGGTGTTCGACAAAATCCGGATAATTTAAAGTAAAGATTTCTTTATGTTTTCGTCGCATTATCCCGGATAATAAACGTGCGCCATACTTGTTTGCATTTAAAACGTGCGCGCGTGACGCATATATATAATATATACACCGAGAATAAAATGAATCGCTGTTAATTGTAATTACTATTGTATCGTGTACTACTATTTTTTCGTCAAATGTTTAAATATTTTCCATTCGAATCGTACACGTTATCTTATTTTCACGCGAGATCTCTGTACGTTTGCCGTGTTTCATTAGGCACGTAATAATATATACATGTGAATTACGAAAAATCAAATAAATATTTCGTCTCATTTTAGCGGTATATCAAATATTATTTTCTTACCGTGTCGGAGAGAGACACAAACGAACGTTTTTCGATTATATACTGCCGCGGATAATAATAATAATAATAATAATAATAATTGTCGATATAAAATATGTGCGCGTGTATTCGATTAATTATGAATTACAAGCCGCGTTCGGCAGCAAAATACGATTTATTGAAATAAAAAACAAGAAATAAAAAACGCTCGTCGCGCGTGTTCGACGTGATGTCTCGTTTAAAATGAAATCGTTTTTTTTTTTGTCAGTAGACGACCGCCGCCGGCGCGCGACATTGCGTAATATTTTCGTTCGTTATTTCGTCTACGATCATCACCACCACCACCACCTGCTGCACACAGGCCCAGTGGTTCCAAAATCGACTCGACACTCTCGTGAATTGTCAAAAACCCTTGCCAGAAACCAGAATAAGGGTCGGATCAATCGTATACACAGCGTGTCCCATAAGTTTCAAGACTGTGGCCCTAAAATCGGTACTGCTTAATGCTATCTTCATGGAATTTCGGAAACTAGTTATTACGGCCTTCCTCTTGCCCCACACGAAGTCCGTCAGATCACATTTAGCCGTTCGGTACCGGTTCTTGTGGTGGTAGTGCCAAAGTGGTCACGGTCGGTAAAAGTACATCGTAAACGAATTGGCTTATAGTGGTGAATCTGTTATGTCTCGTGCCAAAGTGCTGAGCGAGTCTTCGAAAATTCGCCGGGATCGGAAAAATCGCGTTTTCAAAAATCGAAAATTAAGACAATGTTGGTCATTTTTTTTCACTCCAATATGATATCGTCCACGAAAAATGTGTTCCTCAATGTACTACCGTGCACGCTTTATCGTACCAACGATAATAGCAATCGATCTTTTTTCCTATTGGCACGATAACGCACCAACGCATACCACGGCGATCAATATTCGATTTTTGGCAAAAAAAAAAAAAAATGATTCCTGTGCTCGGCCACTCACCGTACTCGCTTGATCTGAGTCCCCCATCCCCCGACTAGATCCTGTTCCTCGAATTAAAGATGGACGTGAACGAGAAAACCAATTTGCGCCGATAGACGAGATACGAAAAGCCGTGACAACGGAGTTAAACAGTATTTCAAAAGAGGAGCTTTCCAAAGGCATTTCATAAAAATATTCGATGTAAATAACTGTTTTTTAATGTCGTAGTTATTTATTACATTTTTAAGAACCGTGCCATAATTTCTTTAAAAAAAAAAAATGACAGTCCCAAATTGTTTTTCGGGTCCCTGTTTGTTAAAGGTCCTCTTAGCGCTCCCCCTTCTCCCTTAATCCGGCGCTGTATACGAGTATATATTTAATAACGGGAACCAGATGTAAAATAAAAAAAAAAAAAAAACGGAGAGCGGTTGACGTTTGCCGACCGATTTACTGGAAATAATATTTCAATTAACTGCTTGCGTTTATTACGCGTACAAAAAACCGACGGTGTTTATTTTTGTTTTTTTTTTTTTTTCATATTCTCAAGTTGACATTTTTTTCCCCCAAGTAAAAAAATGTCGATATAAATTTAACGAAAAAAAAAAAATGTTACACCGCAGACGACAACCAGTTGTCTACCACATCACACCTGCTGCACTACACAGTAAACTATTTTTTTTTTCTTACACTACAGCGACGGTTATTATACGTCATTGCGACAGCAGGAATCGTCGCCGACGAACATAATATTATCTTTAATTCCGCGGTTCGAATGCACGACGCGGCGGCTTCGGGCGAAGTTTTTTTCTGTCTTTTACACTCGCGCGTCCGCGTATAATTAAAGGAACAACAACGAAAAAAAAAATTATTATAATTAATCGACCGTTTTTCGTTTACGTGCTATAAGCCGGTTTTCGTTTCTCTTACCGTTTTTTTTTTCCATAAATTATTCCACGGTTCTTGCGCAATAATTATCCGCGAGGTCATCTCATCGCGATGAAATTTAACGACGACTGGAAACCGCAATTGTCGCGACGAACGCGGGAAAATCGTTTTAGCGTTCGTTTGCCGTCAAACGTCGTGTGGTCCTGGCTATGGTAACTGTCTCGCACGGGCGGACTGCGGGGACAGTGCCACGGGAAAAGAAAAGCTTCCTCCGATTAAATTTTGTCGTTAAATCGTACTTTTTCGTTTTTAATACACCCAATACGAGTAACTAATACGAAGAAGAAGAAGAAGAAGATGACACATATTTAATACAAACGTAATCGATTGCTATTTTTTTTTTTTTTACTTTCGTGTTTAAAAAACAAAAAAATCACTCGTGAGTTAGGCTCACAGTGAAATGTAATCGAAAACTATGAATTGGGGGTCCCTTAATTTTTCTCTGTCTTATAAATCCAAAAAAAAAAAAAGACTTCTATTTTCTAACACGCGGCCGCGTCACACAGACACGCGAAAAAGGGTCCCCTGCCGGCGTTCCATTTTTTCGCTCATCCTTCTACGTACGTTTCCTGCCGGCGTTTCCCATTAAATCGTCCCGTAATATTTCCGCTTCGCAGCGCGAACGATCTCGCGAAGTTTTTCCGGCGGTAGACGTTCATACGCGCTTGTACGCCGCTCACCATCCTGCGGCGTATTTTTGATTGTTATTTTCTTTTCTCCTTCTAATGATTTTGGCCCGAGGCCCACGATAATCGCGCATCTGTGACGCGTTATACACACGGGGATGCTGATGCTGCTGCGGTGTGTTTCTCTTAATATATACACATAGGCACGGATACGCGCGAAAATCATATTTACAGTGTAAAAAAAGAAGTCCCCCTCCACCGGAGGAGAACAGTGCGCGGCGTTTATTATTTCCGAGTGTTAAACGCGAAACTCCGGAAGACACGTTCGCGTTTATTGTGGGCAAAAATACGAAATCTCTCTCGTTCGTTAACGATCGTAAAGAGAAAATCACAGTACAGACGATTGAAATGTTTTTAATACGCCTGTACCGTCCTACTTGTAGTTGTTCTTACCTAGAATATTATAGTAAAACAAAATGAATTAATCGAAAATGTTAAATAAACAATCAACGCATATGTACAGAATATATATATATATTTTTTATATATATATATTGTCGTAGTATTAAAAAACGAAAGAATAATTCGCACCGAAATGCGTGTGTTTTTCCTGCTGAAACGTCTATGCAGTTACACGCGTTTTTTTTCCACTTTTCTAGTGTGACGTCCTCTTAAGCCGCGGTTTGGTTTTTCTTTACTTCTAATCCGCGTATTCGCAATCGCATGTGGTTCGTATCGTTTTCTACGACGTTCATTATTTTTTCTACCCTCGCGATTTCAACTTTTTTTTCTCTCAAGACATACTTGTATGAATAATAACAATTAAAATATAATAACAAATAATGAATAATTTAGAATCGATCGCTAAAGTCTAAATTGAAATCGATCAAATCGTTTTTTTTTTTTTTTTTGATCCGGGACGTTATTGAAATATGACATCGGATTTCGTGATCTAGTGAAACTAGTGAACGACTGATAAACGAATAACGCTCCGCTCCAAATGGTCATCGGAAAATGTGGCTCGGTATTGAGTTTCTCTAAGTCTTACGTGAGAAAAGGCTGTTTGACACTAATATACATCGATCTAAAATGTGTGAGGAACTGCAAAGCAGAAACGCGGACATTTTTTCTCGCTCAGTATAGATTCCAAAAATTGTTTTGAAAACCTCGAGATTCAATGTGATTCAATGTGATTACATATGATTCAATGTGTACGGTCTCGGATTCGATTGTTTACAGAATACAAATATTGCGGCTACTTCGTGTAGAAATGTTATCCTGTATATCCGTCGGCTTCGGAGAAAGGAAAAGACGTAAACGCGACACAATCGGCTGTAATTTTTGATAATTATCAATAATTTTGGTATCTTGACGTTACGATCGATTTTCGTGCGCGTGGCCATAAAAATATATACCTAACGCGATCGACTTTGAAGTCGTCCGCGATCGTAATAGTTTCGTTTTATAACGAACGTGTTTAACCCGAAATAGTTTTCGTGAAATAAATGCGGTGTTTTAATTCGGACGATATTAACGGTTGGTTGAAAAAAATAAACGTTCTCTTCCAACAACGATTTTATCGGGCATAACGGCGACGAAACGGACGCCGGATAAATTATACACAAAAAACCCGTCGAAATATAGTTTATATTAATTTATCTCTAGATCTAATCGTCTACGTTTATTTTTTTTTTTCATTTATAATAATTATTATGGTTTTTTTTTTAATAATAATATACGTATTTCGTCTATTCCAACTTCTTCTCGGCCCTATTAGTAAATTCACGTGTCTACTGCTGGGTTGCGCGAAAATTTACTAAACCGATAAACTTGTTGTCAATCCTGTAAAATAAACAGACATTTACCATTTATACGGCTATCGGACCGATATACGTAAGTTGTAGACCCGATATCGGTTCTGTGAAATTTACACCACTGTTTACTCTACGGCTGTTTGTTTCCTCGTCATTTTGTTAGCACAAAATACCGTCAATTTATTATGTTCGATACGCAATTTATTGTTGGACGTAGTGGCGGTCACACATGATGCTCGAGGGAGGACGCGTATAATATAAGATAAATCTGACGCCTATAATTCTTTTAGTTTATAAATTTCTATTTCAAAACACAATTTTATGATTCTAATAAATTTCTGATTTTCTCGTAATTTATCTTTTGGCGCTTACAATAATAATGAGGTTTTTCAAATTGTTATTTTTCGATGATGCAAGCAATTTCTACGTTATATTTTCTTAAACACTTTTGATATTTGATTCGACAATTTTGGGATGAATGTTTAGAGCCGCCTTTTCTTTTTTATCCCTGTCGATTTCACTTTTTAAACTACTCGCTTTATTTATTTATCGTTTTGTCCGATTTTAAATCCGTTTTCGAATTTCTTATCGCGCCACTAGATCGATCTGGTTGCCTAGATTGTAATTAGGAAACATCTATTCTACCGTGTTTTAGGAACGCAAGCCAACGAGAGAAAATACCTAATCCTCGCAATCTGTTTTCTTTAAAAAAAAACCGTCGATGGCAATATTATAATGTTTGATCGCATGTTTTATACAATTATCATAGTCGGTGAAAATGCATTATTCTATTGAAAATTAGCCGCTGACTGTATTTTCTCGCAATTGTGTTGTTAACTCATTTCAATTAAACGTTGAAACGAAAGATGGCGTAGAACCCATCGACTACATGTCCGTGTAACGTAGTCAAGTCCCTACAACTTTGAACGGGAATATAATACTTAACACTGTTGTCAATTCAGTGACGGATTCGAGCGGGCTCCAACCCCCCTCGGGTGGTGGTGCTTTTTTCGTATTACCGCAATTTAGGAGATTTCGACATGAATTTGGAAAAAATACACTAGTAACAAATTCTGTTAGTACATTTACATAGTCTTGATAGATGAATAAATATGAGTAAAAATGATAAGTTGATAGAAATTTTTGAAAATTCGTCCCCGCCATCCATCCGCGTAATCGTTATCGGACGACGGTGTACTATGGAAAAAATCATAATCCTACCCGTGTTGTTTTATAACGTGTAAAGTCTTCTAACGTTTTGTTATTGTTATTATTATTATTATTATTATTATTATTATTCCGACGTTATTTCTGTGTTTCGCCAGGTGAAAAACGAAGGACGAACGCTGTTCCTGAACGCGGTGTGCATGAAATGTCTGGACGGTAAAGACTCCGACCGTAAATTGTGTTGCCGATTCTGCGCCGTCCAGTGGGACGGGTCGTCGCTCATTATGGGCACAATGTACTCGTACGACGTGTTCGCCGCCATGCCGTGTTGCAACGAACGTCTCAAGGTACGGTTGTTGTCGTGCGTTCGCATTCGTTATAATCACAATCGTTTTTTTTTCTTCGACGAGAAAAGAAATCGTTGTTTCCCTCCCACGCTCCCCCCCCCCGGCCCATATTTCCGGAAAAACGGTAAAAAAAAAAAAAAAATTAATGACATCGTCGCGACGTACGACGAAGAACATACGAGAACGCGAGATTTTGTATTTTCCGCGAAACGTTTGTGGACAAACACGCGGTGCGCAGTGATTTATGCGATAAATAATAAATTTTCAGATCCACGGCGGACGCGATTCGCCTTGAATTCGAATTTAAACGCGCGGTCAGGTCAGGTCAGATCGTCCCTGCTATATATTTCCATGACGATTAAACATAAATTTACTAATTCATTTTAAAAAAAAAAAAAAGTGGCTGTGCGAAACAATTACTGCCAAACCGAACGCGTTATTGCAACATTCGTTTCGTCTTATCCGTCCAGGTGAAACGCGTGAATTCGACGTCAACGCATAATAACACTATGTACATAACGTGTAATTTTACGTTGAATTCGTGGTATGCGCGACGGCGCTGACGCGTTCTCGTGTTTTTCGACGACATTTTGTATCGCGTGTCAATAATAATTAAACACGATTCACCCAACCTAATCGGTTTCGGACAGCGTCTAAAGTCGAAACGGAACACGCGTTCTCGAAAACCCGCGCGGGAATTTCTCGGATCCGATCGGTTCGGTACGAGTTCGGACGGTTGATAAACTCGGTTTCGCTACCGTTAACGCGTGTCCTCCGTTCGGCGCAAAAATAGAAATCCATTCCGCGTCTCCGTGTCGTTGCTGTGATATAATACGAATAATAATATAATATGAAACAATTAATTGCGCAGTGTATTAAAACTTTTTCGTAAACCCTCGTCGCCGTTCAGCTAATTAATTTGCCGTCACCCGCGCGCCGTACATTTCATTCGCGATAAAAACGACGGGGTTCTGGCTGATGCCGCGCGGATTTTAAAACCGGCGCGGTGACGGGGTTGCTGGAGACCGACGTCGGCGGCGCCCTTTGAAGTCTCGTCGAAAAATAAAATCTCGCGACGCTTTGTCGCCGCAACGCGTTCCATCGGGCTTCTCCTACATTATTTCACCGTACAAATTATGCGTGAGCAGGTGGTGATTTCTCGCGTTCGGGACAGTTAGGCATTTATCCGCGACGCGGTTTCTCTAGTCGTGTCACTCCTTGTATTCATCTGCGTTTTCCCCGAGTGTGCAGATTGAAAAACGCGGGAGAAGAACGATTCAATAATATCGTCTGTTTTTCGCGACTATTATGCGCAGCGCGGCAGCGTAAATTTTCCGAATTTCGTCCTCTCATCTCAAGATGGTTTTACGTACATCACGTAAAATACAAAAAAAATATCGCCTAGTTCGTTTTTTTTTTTTTGTTTTGTTCTCTACGCGAAACGTATTAGAAAAATACGACCGCGCGCGAAGCGCATAAATAAATACCGTTGACTTTGTCGAAATTATTTGCAACCGATTTGTTGTGCGGACAAATCTCACTCGGTTTTCGATTTCCTCCGTTTTGTCATTTTTCGTGTCGGAGCGTTACGACGATCGCGTTGTGTTCTCCGAAAAGCAACGTGAATTTAGTCGAGGAGACGACGACACGTTTTTCTACGATTCTCCCGTCAATAAGGCGAGGAAAAACGGCTGAAAATTATCAAAACATATAAAGCGTGTGGGGCGGAGGTTTCTCGTATTTAAAGTCTGAAATCCGATTACGGTCTCTCAGACGTCTCTAAAACGTTTTAACGGTGAATGTTTAAAAAATAAAAATCGTTTGTCGTTTTCACTCGGCGTGAATTGCCGAGAAGTGTCGAAGTTAGAATTCCTAACAAACGGCGGAGGAGTTTCACCAGCGGTCGGGTGCTTTTTCGAAAACGTAATCGAATTATATATTTTCTTTCGAATCGCGAGAATCCGTCGTACGACGAGAATCTATTATTTCCCGCCCCCCCCCCCACCCTTTCCATCGAATTCTCGTTTCGACGAAATCGTCGTCGTCGTGACGAATTCGACTCGTCCCGTTCTAGTTTTCCGTCGCGTTGTTCTCTCGGCACGTACGAACCGTGTACGCGAGTCCCCGACGACTTCACATTCATAAATAACGGAATCGTTTGAGTCGCGCGCCGTCGTCGGTCTGCCACGGAACGAAAACCTAACCTAACCGGCCCCGGAGAATCGCGCGAATTCCTTACAGCCGTCGTTGCAAGAACGCTGTTCCGTAACGCATGAAACAACGCGTTCGCGATAAGCGAATGTTTGTTTGTTTAAATTTTCTACTCGGCGGGCCGCATTCTCTGACATTCGGTTTTTTTTTTCTTTCCCCCCTCCCCGTTTTGTTCGCAGTGCAACAGCTGCCAGAAGGCCATGATGATGCCGCACCAGCGATTGAACTTCTACAGCGATTACAGTCGCAAAGTGACTTGCCCGCACTGCACGTCCGTCGACTATCACTTCGTCAAGCCGCTCGCGTTGTACTACACCAGACAGTGGCCATAACATACGGCCACGGTCCCGACCGCCGCGGTCGGGGCCGGCGGTCGCCGTTTACCGGCCGCCGCCATCGACGATCGTTGTAGCCCGCCGGTTACCGCAGCCGCCGCAGACGCGTTTCAATTCCAACAACAGCGCCACGCGACGCCCGATTACACGTCGGTGGCCATCGAGAAATTGTTGCATTCCATATGGGACACAAAAGTCAACGACATAATGGCCGCCATCAATCACTTGGGTTTGGTTTGAAGAGTAGGAATCCGAGAGTTGTCGGACGTGCATAATGAAAAAAAAAACGGCATTTTTTTTTTTTTTTTTTTTTTTTACTATATTAACACGTTTTTTCCCCCTTGTCAACTCATCCTCTCCTACACACACACACACACCGTAGTCGTTTTATTATTATTATTATTATTACGTTTATGGTTTAGATAAAATATATATTTATACGGATAAAAACGAAAAAAAAAAAAAAAAAAAAAAAAAAAAAACCATGTTTTCAATAATAATATAATCATTAGCGAGATAAGTTTTTGACAAAAAAAAAAAAAAAATAAAAAATAATATTAATATTATTATTAGGTGTACGTGTTTTTAGTGATTTTTCCCGGAGAAGAAAAATAAAAAGACGCGCGTTTCTTTTCTTTTTTTCTGCGTATACGATATTTTGTACAGCGGACCCTGTTTAAAAAAATAATATATATATATACATATAATACGAATAGGATGTTATCTCCTGTAGTCGACGAAAGGGTGCACGACGAGCAGAAATCGCGTTACGTCCTATGAGTGTAAGAAAGAGAGAGAGAGAGAAAAAAAGACGAATTACATCCACTGCACGCCCCCGAGGAAATCGAAATCACCGCGCGTTTCACATCACTACCACCGGTCAATCGTTTCCCTACCGTTTCGCTTACGACGAAAAATCCGTCGGCGAAAATTTCCAATCGCCGGCCGCCAAATGATATTTCGTTCTTAATCACGCGATTGTTTTATAATAACTATAACGAAAAAACAACAGCCGCGGAACAACGATACTTCTCGAATATCTTTTGCTTCAATATAACCGTTATAGTGTGGGCGTACGATTTTCTCTTACAAATGCCGTCTTTTCGACCGTTTCGCAAAACGGTGAGAAACTCTCTCTCTCTCTCTCTATCTAGCCTCGATTTCATAACGTTTTTTTTTTTCTCTCGTGACGAATAACTCGCGATCGCGCGCGTCCGGAGGGCAGTGTGTAATCGTTTTATTGCTTTTTACTTTTCCCGGTTCTTTCGCTTTTCCACGACGACGACGACGACGCGTTTTTATTTCCGTCGAGAAATTTCTCTTCGCCGCGAAGAAATATTATAATTAGTGTATAGTAGACGTAGTGATGGCGTTCAAATCGCCTTTTGTGCATACGTTTTTCTTCTCTTTTTTTTTTTTTGCGGCTGATGGACACGGCGTTTTGTGTGTGCGTTTGATGTGTGTGTGTGTGTGTGTGTGTGTGTGTGTGTGTGTGATATTATAAATAATACGATATAATATTAATGTAGAGGACGCGGATGCGCGCGTGCTGCTTATGGCCGTCGTATAATATACGCGTTCTGCCTTCTATTATTTTCCCCCGTAGTTTTTCGTTTTTCTTTTTACAAATCACACGCGTCCGTATTTACGCGCAATGATACCAATAATGTATACCACTGTTAATTATTTCGTGTGTGTGTGTGTGTGTAATTTTGTACGTATACATATAATATAGGTTAAACAACAGCAGTACAACATAAATTATTTTTTAAATACGTAGAGTACAACGGATATACTATATAATTAATATATATATATATATATATTAATATAAGAGCTTTTTTTTTTTTTCTAATCGATAAATAAATATTAATATACGTAATAATAATAATAATAATATTATTGCTATTATTGTATAATGTATACGGGAGCGCGCGCGCACGGCGAAAGGAGAAAAAAAAAGAGAAAGAAAGAAAAATCGTTTTGGCCATTTTCATCAACTCGTCGTGTGATCCGCGCGCGTTTTGTGTGAACGTTGGACGACACATACGTATACAGATTTGTATTTATATATATATAAAAAAAAAATACATAAATTCTTGTTCCGATGCTCAAACGCTACCTCTGTTTTTCTTCTTTTTTTTTCCGATCGTTTTGTTTATGTATACCGATCACATTATATAATATACACTACAACGTTAAATTATAACACAAAATAGTACACATAACGTAAGGAACGGTTTTTAAACGCGCGCGCCTACACGTGCGTTGGATTGATTGTGTTTAATAACAATGATGATTTAAATAATGATTTTAAAAAAACTATTAGTATACGGTAATTTTTTTTTTTTTGTTAACTTTTTCTTATTGTTTTTGCCGAGCTCCGTATTATAATACATAATCTCGGGGACGGGAAAAGATATGGAAAACGACAAAAAAATAAAAATAAAATTTTTAAATCGTTGCCGAAAGAAAACGAAATTTTTATTCATAACAAAACGTCAAATACCTCAGCTACCTCGGATTTCTCCACCACACATATTCTCCTATATATATATATATATATATATATATATATATATATAAATATATATATAAATATATAAATATCAGCACAGAATATTTTAGCTCTAATACCTTATATTATTATATAATATATAATAATTTAATACAACTTCTACATATATATATAATAATAATAATAATAATAATAATACGATGATGGAAAATGAATAACATATACTCGTGTATATATACGTATATGCTCTTATTAGTTAATTTTTAAACTCATTTTAGCCCAAGTTGATTTTTTCTACTTCTTTCCTTTATTTATTTTATATTGTTAATATATAATATATATATATATATATATATATATATATATATATATATATATATATATATATATATATTATATACGTATTGTATGGATCGCGATTTTTATTTTTTTTTTTTTACGCTTTATTTTTCATTATTACGCACTAATAGTACAACATTAAACAAATTATGTTTTTAATTAATGATTATTTATATAGTCTAAATATGAGTAGAATTGTAAATTTACAAAAAAAAAAAATTTGTTTTTTGTTTTTTGTTTTTTTTTTTTTAAACGAAACGGATCGTACAAATAATGAAAATATATTTCATTTTATCGATGATATATTATTAGCAATATTAATCTATATATTATTGTATTCTGCGGATAAATATATTTATTTTTTGGTTTTTTTTTTTATTTGTGTTTTTATCGCGGCGTTAAATTAATTCCGAACAAATCATACGCGTTATTAACACTATTTATCGGAGGAGAGTTTTTGACGTATTTAATTTGTCGCCGTTTTACATTTGTTTTCGACGTTTATTCCGGAAAATTTTGTCTTGTACCTGTTAAAAACAAATAATAATAATAATAATAATAATAATAAAAATCATTTTTTCCCCGTTTTAAAAAGCAAAAAAAAAAAAAACTCGTTACAGCGCATTTGTTAGTGTAGATAGTGTTAGAAGATTATGATATATATAAGAAAACTACTTTTTTGGAAATATCAAATTTCGTTATATCGCTATTTATTGATTTTTTTTCTCCTTACCCTCCTCCTCATCATTCCTCCTCCTCCTCCCCGTGTACAGTTATTATAATAATTATTAATTTCACGCACCTACCTATTATATAGTGTATATGTATATATGTATAACGACGATGAAGTGTATATGAAATTCCCGATAATAGATTTTATGGGGGCGAGATCAGCGTTAAGATTTTTCCAAGTACAGGAGTGTACAATTAGAGTAGAGATTTCGGAGTGGTTTTTGTTTGTTTGTTTGTTTGTTTGTTTGTTCTTGTGTATACTATTGTTAAGAGTTCGTTTTAAATATTAACAGTGTACGGAGGATAGGCGTATTAATATTATTATTATTATCATTATATAAGCGCGTTCTATAAAAAAAATAAGTGGTAGTTTTGTATTTCTTTTGGACACACATATTATAATAATAATCGTCCGAATAAAATAATAGCACGGCGTTTATTAGATTTTTATTGTACCTCTTTTATGTTTTTTCCAAACGAGAGAAACGAATCGGACATATTTTAGTTTCGCGTACATAAATCTAGTCAGAATCGAAAACAGAAAAATAAAAAATCTAATTTTACCACGCAAATCGTTATTTTAACGACTTATAATGGGTAAAAGAAAATTTTAATTTTAAAAATCTCACCACCGCCGAACTGCTAAAAATTTTTTTTTATATATATATGTATACATACACGAATTTTTGTTTCTTTTTAATGGTTTTCTTCAGCACTTTCTTTATTCTTGTTAGAGCATTTTTATTTTATAGTTTAAAATTACGTTTCTTCTCCCGTACCCAATCTTATGTATTTTTCTCACATACGCTGTCCGCATACACACGCATTCATAGCAATTTGTTTGAATTCTGTGTCACCGTCAACGTGGCGAATCATTTTCGTTTTAACCCGTTTTTCACGTTATCATTTTAAGTTTTTGCTCGTGACCGAGACGGATTAATAATAATATTATTATTATTATTAACATACACGTATACGTTCGAGTTTTGCCATTTTTCTTTTGGTCAACACTTTTCGTACTCGTTTTTTTTTTCTCACATTTTTATATTTCCATCGCGCGCTGGCGTTCTACAGTGGTGTAGTAGAATAATAATATTAGCGCACGTAAATAGAGTTGTCGTGCAGCGATGTGGTACAGTTATGAGTGGCTGGTCGGCAGAGACGAAGGAAAATGGAAGAATTATATAGGGACAGGAAGGAAAAATTAAGAATGAGAAAAACCTGAGTCGACGATTGAAGTCAAAACTTTTGCGTTTTCTCGGACGGGGCGACACAAAGAGAAATTATGTATCGGTCGGGGATTAGTGTCGTCTTCGAAATTATAATTATTAAAAAATTAATAAATAAAATATTCTCCTAAACGTAATATATATATATATACTGCCAATATTACTGCGAGGCGTACACCGCGCTATCGAATTTTCTTCCCGTACGTACGCCTCGTATCATTAATATATATATATATTATAATAATCGATTCATTTTTTTTTTTGTTTTAATAACGTAATCGCGTCTCGTTGTGTAATAATCATCACAATTATTACGAATTCGGCCAAGGAGCTCATATTTAGATTAATCGACGGCATATTTGGAGAAAAACAAAAAAAAAAAAAAACCAAAAAAAATTTATTCAAACGTATACGTATTAGCGAATTTCTCAATCTCGACTAAATAATACAAATAACCGTTTTTACCTCTCTCACGTCCGCGGATACCGTAAGACGTAGTGTACGATTTCTTGTAATTTTATAACGTTCTTTTCATACTTTTCGTACCTGCCAGAATTATTATTATTATTATTGCGTATCGTGTTTAGTTAAAAAAAATAAAGAAAAATCATCGGTCCCACCACCGTCGTCATATCGCTTTATTGTTTTATCAGGCTTTTTTTTTTTTTTAGCACATTTTCTCTCTTTGTTTCTCTCGATATTATATTATGTATTTATTTTAGAGTAATTTTTATCCGAGGCGATTTTTTTCGTTTCGTTTCGTTTCGTTTAATTTTTTTGATTTCACTTAAAATCATATTCGAAAATGTATACCACCTATTCACCTGTGTTTGTGCATGTGTGTACATTATCGTTGTTAAAAATAACAGATAAAACGTAGTAAAATATAATATACGAGTCGTGATTAAGTATTTTATTACTATTTTTTTTTTTTTTACATTTATTATATATATATGTGTAATATTTTATACAGTAAAATAGACGTTATTTGTAGGGTGTTTATACAGTAGACGATGGTAATATTATGATATTAATAATAATAATAATAATAATAATAATAATAATAATAATAATAATAATAGAGACAGAATTGCGTATCGTATAATGGATTAGGTATGTGCGCGTATTATAATATGCGCATATACATATATATATATATATAAGCGTATAATAATTTTTTAATTTGTGTATAAATGATAAAAATATATACGAACGAATGAGAAAACAAAGTGTGTATTTGACTACTACTATTATTATTATTATTATTATTACAACAAATTCAAAGATAAGAAAATAAAAATTATCGAAAATTGTTTTTATTATTATATGGATAGGTACAATAATAATATGATATACGTGCAATTGTACAATTATATATAAATATATTATAATAATTGTATACGTATACTCGTATATATATTAGTATATAAAAAATCTTCGGGTTAAAGTACAAAAAATAAAATTAACAATAATAAAAAAAAAAATAACAATCACCTGTCCACTATATATGTGTGTTAGACATATATATATATATATTTATTATTACAAAAAAAAATTTTAAAAATTAAAAAAAATTTTTTTTTCTTAAATGTTGAATTTTATTCAGAAGTGTAAAAGTGTTGGTTGATATATATTATATTATAATATAGATGAACGGGGTTAGTGTTAATAATGTGTAAGGCATAACTACGATGAGTTATTATTTTATTTGTCATTTTTCTAGAAGGTTAAGATACTTTTTCAGATATTTCCTCCTCCCCATTTATTATTATAACTATTAATAAGTATATATATATATACATATTAAACTAATCACGCATATTATATGTTTTTATATTGTGTAAGCGGTAGATTTTCGACGAAATTAGTTTTACAATAATGTAGTAGAAAACATCCTATGTGTTTATATTGTTTGTTTATTATTAATTATTATTATTATTTATATTAATATTATTTTAGATAATTTGTTACGTATTCGTTTTTTTTACACACATATATATATATATATATATATATATATATATATTACCAATTCATTGTAGATGTCTTCTCAACGATTATTATAATTTTTCTTTTTATATATCAATAATATTATTGATACATATGGATAACCTCTTTTAAACAAATCCTTTATTTGATTTACGACGAGACAAAATATTTTTTCTTATACGCTAACCTTAGTACCACTCAGAGGAAGAAAAAATATGTTCCTAAATTTATTTTTTTCTCGCTACACCTTGAATACAAATTTTTTTTTGTTTTACAATTTATATAAAAATGTATCTATATATATATATACATATATATATAAATTATTTAATGTTGTTTTACTAATTTGCATACTATTTTACATGCGTGTATCCCCTTCCCTCTTTCGATGTGTAACCTTTTTTTTTTTGGAAACATATTTTTTCTCACACAACATACGCAGCATTTTTTTATTATTATTATTATAATTATGTGTATCGTATAATATTTTTGATGTTCAATTATATTCTATTATTATTATTATTATTATTATTATTATTATTATTATTATTATTATTATTAAATTGTGTTTTTTGTTTGTTTTGTTTTTAGTTGATTTAGAGTGTGGATTATTTACGTGGGGGACTGGATAGCGCACTAAGTTATGTATTAATATATACATATATTAATAATAATTTTAATCATTATTAATATATATGACACAATAATAATTATATATATATATATATATAATATATATGCTATCATTATCGAACGATTACAATGTTAGAATAAAACAGTTTATTGTATTTACGCGATTCGTGTATTTTTTTTATTGTTTTGTTATTTCGTTTTTGCCTATAAAATCCTGTATTTCATTTACTCTTATTTCCATATCCTCTTCACTCATGGTGATCGATGTTGATCGTAATTCATATAAATTAAGTGTGTGAACGACATTTCTTCAATGTGTTTTATAGGTTTAATTTCCGAAGGCATTGTTATACTATACTAATAACGAACGGATTAAATTATTTTTAAACGAAAAATTTGCGTATAGTCTCAACACAACTTATTTCTATCTCACACCCGGGAATCGGACGGTAATCAAGAGGAACTCTTTTGTTACATTTTAGTTGTGTAAAATAAGCCCCCCTCCTCCTCCTCCTCCTCCTCGTATTAATTCGTAGTGAGTCATTTATAACACTTTATTGACACTCGCGTCACTAATTCAGTAAAACACAGTTTAAATTTCTGGACACTCAACCAATTCGATTATTATTAGCTCGCACTTCTTCGACCAGTCGTCGTGGCATTCTTCGAATGATGTTGACGCTCAAAGCAAGCCGCGTATATAACACGGAAAAAAATTTCACTCTCTGAATTCGTTGTGTACAACGCGACATGGTTTATTCTTTAATTTTCAACTTAAAAATTCGTTTCTAAATTGAAAAATTGATGTGAATTCAGGAAAAAGCGAACTTTTACAATCGATCGCCGGTTGGACCCATCCTGTTATGCTTGAATGCACCACACGGCCAGTCGGCGACGGACGAAAACGCATCGTGACCGATTGGAAAGTAAAGTGACTCGTATATCGAAAAACCATCTCAACTCCCCTTCCCCATCCCATTTCTTTGAAAGCTTCTGAATACTCCCTTTGCCGGAATCCCGTGTCCGTCCGTCGTCGGCGCGTCTCGAGGATTAACACTCCGCGAGGTATGTATATCTTATTTTTATATTATGCGGTGTAAAATCGCGCGTGCTTCGCGGTGAGACCGCCGCGGGATTTTCACTTTGTCGACACTTCAGAAAAATCAAAAGAGAATAAAAAAAAGTACTAAGCGAGCGCGTGTCGTGTGTAAAGCCACCATCACGAGTGCCCGGCGCGTTGTTACGAGCGAACGGCCACGAGGTTTCTGCCGGTCGAGTGGAAATCGGTGAAAGAAAAACGGAATAGGCTTATCGCACCCGTGCGTACAATAATGTATAAAACGCGCGTTTTTCTGTTTGTGTAAACCTGTGTCCGACGCAGAACTTCCTATTGCTGAGTATATATATATATATATATTAATATACACACGCATAAATATATATTATGCGTGAGTGTGTGCGCAGTACAAAGTACCTTGCGGAGCGGCAAGAATGCGTTTTTCTGCCGTATCCGGCGCAGGATAAAGGAACAAAGGGATGATGGCGCGTTTGAAAATACGCGCATAAGTAATGGTTGGAATCGGTGCTCCAGGATGGTGCTCTATAGGAAGGAACGAGGCGAGTCTCTCGGGTCAGGGACGTAATTGTGGAGGGGGCAGGATCCTACCAACACACAGGATTTCTTGTTTACATAACGATTTACGCGTAAATGTATATATATATAAACGTAATAAGAAACAATTAAAACGTTATATATTTTTATTTTTTGTCAATAAAATTTGGAAGTGTTTTTTGAAGTTTAGCTGAACAAATCACCGAAGGAAGGGATTTACTCATATTCCGATGAAGTACTCAATAACACAGCTCAAAAACCAACAGAAAATTAGAGGGATTTTTTTTTTATACAAAATATGTCGTTTTTATCGTAGAAAAATAATTATCAAGTACATTAAAATTTGTAATAGTATAGCAATCGTTTGAAAATTTGATGCAACAATATAGTTAGTAAGACTTATTTCTTAATAAGTCCCTGAAAACCAAAAACCATTTACCGCTTTTATGACTTAAACGACGTAACACCTAATAACTATTTATAAAGAGCTAAAAATTGGAAGAATTTTTTTTTTTTACATAATTAAATCTGATCGTTATTTTCGAAATTCTCGGGAAAAAAAAAATAAAAAAAATTACATAAATTTTCTGCCGGTTTTAATACAATTCTTTGGTAGTTCTTATTGGATCGCGTTTAAAAATGAAAAACGATCATTGTAAAATATCATAATAAAATACTATAGATAAAATTTGCTTGCGGAAGAGTTGCCATGTTAGTGTACTTCTGAGCAGTTCTTCTGGTAGAATTTTTGATCACAGACATTGTAAAACCCTAATACAATCCTTGTTCCGCTCAGATTCGAAAGTTATAAGAAAATTCCGATTCGTGTAAATTTTGCAAAAATTAAAATTTATCGCGATTAATTTTTTAACGTTTCCGAATGTGTAGCGTTTTGGTAAACTATTGGGACGCTTGATTCAAGAGAAAAATTAAGTAAGTTCGAGTGAAAACATTCATCAAGTTGAAGAATTTTTTATTTCGCTGCTATACGCAGTTGTTATGTGTTTCTGTCTATCGTATTGAAAAAAAAAATTGATTTTTTTTTTGAAATTTTTATGACAAATGAACACTACATCGTGAT
This sequence comes from Chaetogeoica ovagalla, assembly GCA_032441825.1. NCBI lineage: Eukaryota > Metazoa > Arthropoda > Insecta > Hemiptera > Aphididae > Chaetogeoica > Chaetogeoica ovagalla. The sequence continues at coordinate 1,090,039 of CM063738.1, read as the reverse complement.
TTCAAATATATGTTAAATTGATTTAAAATGCCGGAAAATCGATATTCGCGACTCCTTATCGCTGCGCAGTCTATGCATATATTGTACAGAGATACTGCACAATTATTGCTTTATACTCATAAAATAGGATATCGAGTGTATGATTTTTATTTTGGCGTTTTGAGTTAAAATGTTACGCGAACCGAAAAAAAAACAATCGTCAGAGATATGAAAAACGTGTAGAAATGTGTAGATAATAACAATAATTTTTTTTTAACGCATTTCGGACTTACGAAAAGTGGAGAATTGTTATTGGTGTCGCCATCATTAATATTTAAACGTTAAATGTACGTAATAAAATAAAATTACTCTGAAAAAATGTACTCGAGAGGAAAAAAAACGGTTTCTTATACAAAATTTATAATACCTTCACCAGTCCTTACACGAAACCATGTATTATATATAAATTTTCGTTTTTTTTTTTTGTGGGGTCAATTTCAATGCAGAAACGACAATATTATGTTTATTTTTTGTTCCCACGCCACCATCCGACAGGCAGGCGTATTTTGCAATAAAAGTTTTAAACATTATATAAACGATTACGAGCAAAGTTAAAAAAAGAAAATCGTAATTTTCGGCACTTGGTAATGACTAGAGCGTAAATGTTGTAATGGTAAAAAGACCAACAAAGTTGATTGCAGTATTGCATTGAAAATTATTGAAAAAAATTTTAAAAATAACGTTTCGTCGTTATAAGGAGGTAGTATTAATTCATTATTATTATTATTTTTTTTTTTTTTACTGTATAGTTTATAGTATATTTCGAATAGATAGCTAACGAACAATAATTTCACATTTATTTTCAATTTTTATTTTTTCTTAAGTAATATTTGAATTCTATCGAAAACAATATTTTCCATTTCATTTTAACAATCTACACTAAGCGTTTATTTGAAATTGTTTTAATTCTAACGACTATACGTAGAGTAACGCAATAATTACATTTAACTAATCGCATAATACTACATACTTATTTACAATTTAACGATTTTATTACGTGGAATTTTTATAAATTCAATTCAAAAGTATTAGAAAAATAAATATTACGTGAACAAAATAGAAAAAAATAGTTAAAATTGTTATATAAACGACTGAATCACAAAAGATTGCGCTTAAAATTTTTTAGATTTTATTTGGTACTTATATGAAACGAATTTAAAACGTAATTAGCAATAAATCGAAATGGTAGAAAATCGATTTAGTTCGAATGTACTTCCCGAAACTTGTGTTTGTTTTGTCGTTTTACTATATCAATTATTACTGTGGGATATACTTTGCGCACGATTGTCGCATGAAATAACGTCGGACGGAGTGAAGTCTGTGTGTTTGAAAGAAAATTTTTAAAAATTCTTGTCGGGAAACGATTTTACAAAAAAAAAAAAGACTGTTAGGTGCATTCGAAAATACGCACGCGTCCGCTTTAACAAATTCAACAGCATCTCCGGCTGTTAGCCGGCGATTTTTATGTTATAAACGAGAAAATCACTCATATACTGTGTAAAACAGAACTATAATTACTATATACAGAAATGCGGAATTATTACGGCTTTGGATTTCGATGCAATCGGTGGAGCTCACTCAATACGGTGAGAAAAGAAAATCGGTTCCAATTTCGACTGCGTATATAACAGTAAAAGAAAAAAAAATAATAAAACAAAAATTACCAAAATCCTATGAATCCTACGAGACGCGAGAATTTTTTCCCGCGAGCCCGTGGCGGACGGGAATGGTTGTGGTATTGAAAAATCCTTTAAGGAAATTCGATACAATTATAGTTACAGAGCGTGGTGCGAGTAAATTATTATTATTAACGCACCGTATGACGCCATCTAGTTTTCAGCGCACGACTCATCATCAATTCGTAAGTGTCCGTCGAATTCTCGTACACGGTTTCAATCCGTTCTCGCGCGTCGGTATACAGGAATGGAAAACGGACGTTTGAAATGTTAGCGGCAGTTCGATAAAAGTCTTTGGGGATCGTCGTCGCGCGTCCTGCATCGGGTTAGGCGTCTGCTCCCAACACAAGCGTCTATGGAAAGTTACGTAGACGTAGAAGAAGACGGAGCAGGGGAAAAAATTAGAGGAGCATCATCTCGAGGTCCATTATTGTACACCGCGAATAATCCAATCCAAGTGTAACGTTGTAAATGTGAAGAGAAACACGTGCGTCGTACGTACCGGAATTATTTCACTCGAAGACAATGCATTAAACGAGAAGAGAGACGAGCACGCACGCAAGTTTTATACCGTATTTATACCCCATTGCCGCTCGTCGTTTTAAGTGCATTCGCATTATAATATAATATCGTGTAGACGGCGGCGGTGAATAACGAGACGTGACTGCTGGAGTATGTGGTGCCGCGTGCGAATTAATTACCGTATTAAATTTAATTACTATACGCTATAAATAATTATAAATGATTTTTTGCATTGTAGCACAACGGGCGTTCACGTGTTTGGCATAAATATTTTCACGTGTTCGGTAAATATAGGCACGTGATTCTGTCAATTTTCGAGTAATTATTGATTTTTTACCGATTTTTTTTCCCGGCCGTATAGATAGTGCGCACCACATAACATTCAGGTGTATGGTTCGAATATATCATTACGGACGTTTTGGAAAAAAAAAAAAAATTAATAAACAAATCGTTTACTGAAAAATATAAACAAATAATTAAGAGACGTACTCCAATGATTAAACATTATACACCGCGCGCGAAGAATTATTGGACGTTGATTCCAGTAACAATTACGCGCTCTCATCGCGTCGACCGATGTGTTCAGCTTGCAGTATAAAAAAACATTTTGCCACCAAATCGTCACCGATTTTAAATCTCGGAGGATATGACGTGGTTTCGCATTGTTTCTATATAATTAGCGACAATTTACACGAGTACTCGAAGTCTTTTTTTTCTGTTAAGCGACATCTTTTTTAAAAAAAAAAAAAAAAAAAAAGGATACATATATTTAATTCCATTAAAATCCGTTCCGTACGTACGGAATGGAATACGAACGAGACGGTTTGCGTATGCGAATGCGATTTCGTCACGCCGGAAAAACTTTCCCGCGATTTAATTATGCCGCGTATATACATATAAATTATCACGGATTTCCTCCATGTAATCACCGAGAAACAGATATTTCCGGATGGACGATCTCCCACGACCATGTGTTCATATTTTATCCGAGTGCAGTTCGCCAATTTCGATTCCGCACGCTAAGAGTTACCGTCGGTCCCCGCGGTTTCTTTCCAACCGCCGATTTCTCGGGCGTGCGAAACCGCCACGCAATAATTCGTACACATTGCTCGTATTATTATTATTATTATAATTAAGATGACGCGCTTTTCGCCGACGATATTCAAGTGACTGCAAATAGGCAATATTTTCGAAAAAAAATTTACAAAAAATAAAAAAAAATTTTAAAATATTAAAAATTCGTTTAAAAAACGAGTGCCCGTATGAATATAGTACGAGTACCACTCGAAGTTTTGGTCACCGACCCTTATAGAATTTCATAAACTACAGAACGCGACTACGAACATCATTATTTCCTCCAAAATGTCGCGTACGACATCCAATTCGTACGTTCTGCAATTAAAACACTTTAGGAGACCGTTTGTTATTTATTTTTTCTCCGTCACGCGCACGACGAACGTTCGGGTTCGTACGGGGAAAAAACAGATTTACATAACAGAGATATAATATAATATACAAAAATCCGGATGACTTCAATTATAGTGTTTAAAAAAAAAAACCCCTTTTTTCCATTTAAACCACGTTTTTCACCTTGTTTTTTAAGAGTTGATGGGTGACAGGACCTGTGCGAGCGAGTTATGCTAAGTTCAGGAAAGGCAAAAAGAAAAAAAAATTTTTTTAACAGAAACTCGAAGCGTCAACGGTGAAAACGAGTAAATTATACAGTTCGATCCGTTTTAATATGATCAATTATGTAGACAACGTCTTATAAACGGTTATAGGAATGAGATTTTTAATTATCGTTATGGACTGTATTACGGATTTAGATTTAGATTTGGTACACTCCTCCTGTATGAGAACAGATAGAGGGTAACCGAGAAGAACTCCGGCGGGCCGTTCAAAATAATTGATTTATACGCCGATTCGATATAATACCTAAATTACATATTTTATTTAATCTTCCAGTATTCAACTCTTAATTTTAAACAAACATGTCCGTGATAACGATATGATGTAATATTATTACCGAGAGGGCCAAATTTATTTTATTACCTCGGGCCGGACCGAATTCCCAGTCCGATCCTGGAAGTAGCAACAACGACGGAAAGAAGAAATTAGTGACCAATAGGCACCTGCCGTATGTGTGTTTATAAATCGATAGTCGCCTATAAAACCATTTGTCTTATAGGACTAGTGAACCCGTCACAGAACGGCCACGACTGACTGGAAAAGTTCAGGCAAGAACAAATCGTTGGGGTCGGAGTCAATTTCGTGTGTAAATGACGGGGAGGGGATGACTAATTCGCACTGATGCCGACTACGAAAGCAGGAAATCGCGAAAACGTGGACTCGTCGGAGTGCCCTGCAAAGGTTCCAATGAGACTAGAAAAGGTTTTGTATGGGACACGTCGTTTGGCGGACGGTTTGCTGATTTTTGGAAATATAAAATTTACACACCACTAGCTGCGGCCGATATACGCAAGGTAACATTCTTTTTATAAAATTCTAACACGGGCACCGCTCCCAGCGGATAATGTTTCAAATAACGAATCATATATGTTATTATTATCATTATCGTTATTATTACAGTTATGAGAAGAAGAAAACGTAATAACTATGAAAAATAAAATTACAAATAATTCATTTATCAAAATAACTTATTTTGACCGCCGAAACATCATAATCCGTTTGTACGACATATTATCACGGATTAGACGAATAATCCGATCATCCAATCCTCCGGGCATAACAACGAATAATGTAATGCGCGGGTTAATACATCAAACCATACTATTTATGTACTATCGCTAGTAGTAATAGTAGTAGTAGTAGTAGTAGTAATGAAATTTCTCTGCTTAAGAAAAAGAACGTTTTGTCGGTCACGGTGAACACCGTAAACAACACGCGGGCCCGTTGTTCGCCTTGTCTCTATTCATAAATCTTTTTTACAGGGTTTATTTTTTTCTCCGATCTTATTTGTTTGTCGTCGTGCGAATTAAAATAATACCCTATTAACGGTTTGTACGAACAACAGACAACAGCGTACGCAGCTGATATTACTGTAAACGAATTAGGAAGCGTGCGCGCGCCGTATTATTATTATTATTATTATTACGACGTAGGCGTCGTTTCGCGCGAAACGGATTGCCTCAGACGCGGCGTAGTTGGTGGTGTTGTGCACGGCTAATACTAAATACGTGCCTCGTAATTACGTTTGTATCCACGTAAATATTCATTAAACACAACCCCATCCCTTCCGCGGGATCGCATAATAAACGACACTCGCGAATCTGCCACACGTATAATACGCGCGCACATAATAAACGCCCTGTACGAGTAGTGTAAGGGATCGTCGTGTGTGTGTGTGTGTGTGTGTGTGGAGGCTGTTAGGTGTCCCTTTGACGATAGACGACGAATTATCGTTGCACGCCGTGTACACGACGCGTTTCTCTTACACGGTTTATTACATATTTCAACCACTCATATGACCATGGGCTAATACAGATAATTAATTATATTATACGCATAGGTCACTAGCGTATATTCAAAACGTAAACGGTCCATAAAACGAAGAAAAAAAAAAGAGCAGACATACGGAATATTTTCAGTTATATTCAAGTCTTCAATGGAAATAATTCCATAAAAAAATATATGTATATATCTTTCAATCTTCACTCCATTTTAAACTGTAAATCTGAACAGGTCATTATGATGATTATTTCTTTTATTCAGGAGGCTGGATTTATTATTTGATTGGTTTTGTTTATATACTTTTATTTTTAATTTTAGCTATATATTACTTAATATTACTTATTTTTCTGTTTGTTTGTTGTTTTTATTACTATTCTAATATATTGTAATTGTTGAGCTATATTTACAATAAAAAGCTTTAAAAAAAAAAAAAAAAAATGTTATATTATTAAAATATTTATTTACATTAACTTTAACGTACTTATTTTCATTCAATGTAAAAAAAAATTAACTTTTGTCAAATAAATAATAAATGGTGGGTTACAATTTTGTATTTTAAATAAATTACTATTAAAATAATTTACTAAATAAAATTTAAATTGCAGTAGCAATTACCACACTAATTTTAATGTGTCTGGCTTGAACGACGTTTATCAACATCGAAATTAAAACGACGTTTGTTTGTACATAGCAACAAAACTTGCAAACCGTATAATATCATATATTTACAAAGTGAATATTCGGATAATATTGTTTTAGTAGTGATTTGAACACCGCGACAATAATATCTTTTATTATTTTATCGATTTTCCCGATTTGTCTAAGATATCTCTTGACGTCTTTGTCGTCCTACTTGTGTTGGAAATTGTTTTTGTGAATATAAGGTCTGCGCAATGTCACGTGTCAAACAGTTACAGAAAGAACTGGTCACGGCCCGGGCGCAATTAAAAGTGAGTAAATAAAACACAAATACGCGATCGCGAAATCATGTGAACATTTTGCTCGCGATAAGGATTTGACGACGAAGAATCGAGTGCTGAAGACGATGGAGGCGCAGCAGGGAAATGCGTTGTCCAAGTACGAGGAATCGAACGCTCGAATGCCGCAAATGATCAAATCATACGCGGAGGAAATACGTTCGTGGCAGGCCCAATTGCAGCAAGCCAAGAAGTCATACCAAAACCTGGACATCAGTTACCAGACGCAGACCGCCGAGTTGCAGGTTGCACGAAACCAGCTCAAGCGCTTGACAGCACTGACCAAGAACAAACAGCTCGACGATAGGCAGGCGTTATCCAATCGACTAAAAGAGGCTGAAACGAACATAAAACTGGAAGAGGATAAAACTCGGGTAAAAAACCTTTAAAAATTATAATATCTCGTTCCTGCGTATACCGCACCCGTAAACGACGTAATAACGCGTACCGATATAAGAAGTAACTGTATTGACATCTGTCAATTTGAATTTCGTCGTACCCGGCAAATCAGATAATATACTGATCTTGTAAAATAAATGTTTTGTTTATATATTCTCGTAAATCATTTAACGCTGCGCGGAGTAAATACATAAAACTAATTTTGTTTTGTTTCATTTTTAAGTTTTTTTCATTAATTTTTACTACGTATAATTTTTCTTAAAGTTTCTCAACATTTCTGCATTAACATCTCAACGAACCTTTTCTTCTAGACTGTTTACGATCTAAACGATCGTTTAACTATTTAAAAGTTTCTATTCGGTATATTTTAACTTTTAACACCATCCATGAGGAACGTGTAACTGGAATTACCGATGTTTTGTATTTTGTATCACACAGAGTTTGTTAAAACAACTTAAACTCCAGAGTCAAAACTTCTCGGTCCAAATGGACAGGGAAACTAGAAAGAAGAAGGTATTACAGATGAATTTGATGAATATGAAAAAGACGAATCACAAACTAGAAGAGAAAAAACTCAAATACACTAATTATTTACTGGATAGATTCGATATCAATGATGACACTAAAGATTTGCGAAAACAGTCCATCAGACAAGTAAAAAAGAACATAATCAATTCGAATAAAAAATAAAAAATTCGAGTTCGTCCGACACATGGTAGTCATCTTCTAAATCAATTCAGGTAATATACATTACATGGTTTTTAGCTTCTTTCATTAAATATTATCACAATTGTTGTACTACAGAAAAAAAGACTCGTTAAATGTATGTCATGAAAACAATGTGCAGAGATTAAACCGATTGTTGCCGGCAATCCGTTACGGAAGTCTTGTATTTCTAGACTGAAATCGATTGAAGAACGGAAGAAATATACGAAGACAGGAGTCCAAAAAAAGAAAAAAATTTATTATTTTCAAATGGACTAAAAAGCAAAAAAATAACGATAAATAATCTATGATTATCTAATAATTTTTCAATAGCCCTTTATTTGCTGATGATATAACCGTTTATTTAAACAAGGAGATGTTTTATGAAGTCGGAAAAAGTGAGAAGATATATATATATATATATATATATAGACATGAAGAGGACTAACAGGCGATGGAAACACTGGGGCTAAGATGAATAAATATCTATACAGAATTTTAAGAACTTCTTTAAATGGTCCAATCTAATAATGTAAAATAAACTTTACCATAAATGTATATGATAATGTAGATTTTAATTGAGTGATGTGTGAGCTCGGTATGTGGTATGATTAATTTTAATATTATAGAAAATTGCATCAAGATTTTACATCACTCCATCAAAATGGACATAAATAAATGAATTTGTATTAAAGTATATCTTACTTTATTGGTTCCTAGAAAACCTGTATCAGACTCTATTCTTAGCCTTGCGATCTTTTCATTGCCGAATAATCTTGTCTACTGCACCCTCTTCGACTCGAAATAATAGATACTCTATTTCTCCCTGTCTTTCTCTGTTTAAACAAACGGTTAGTCATAACAGTCATAAAGGGCTATATTGACCGTCGAAAAATAATTTGTTTTTTTTTTTTAAGTTCATTTGAAAAGAATATGTTTTTTCTATAAAAGGTAAATTTACTTTTATTTCTGATTTCTTTAAAGATTTTTAAAATGTTCGGAAAGCGTTATTTGGGTTATAAACTAAACATTAAAGAATATTTATAAAATTAGAACAAAAAAAAAAAAAAAAATAGAAAAAACAGAACAATTATGGAGAATGAAAAAAATTATAAGAACAATAGAATTAAACGCGTATAAATTTAATGAAAATGTAAGAATGAAAAAATAGTACGCTTAGGGCACAATTCATAGCTTTTAGTTTTTAAATCGCAAAAGGCAAAAAGTTGTTCGTGCAAAGCATGACAACCGTGGCTCGTTTATTTTGCTCATTCACAAAAAATCTCATATTATAATGACTATTTAATTTCCTTTCCTATATTTGAATTTATTATTATTGTTTATACTTGTATAGTTTCGCATTAATCGTTGAAAAATGTCCTCTATTCCCATGTCATAGTTTTATTTATATAATTATATATATATATTCTTTTAGTAAGAGTTTATTCTGTTAAACAGGAATTTAAAGCGTACAAATACTAAAGAATTATGGTTTTTTTACGTTGAATAAAATATTATATTTATATTTAAACGCTGTTTTTTTTTAATACCTATTGTTTGTAAAGGTATTCTAATATATGTTTTAATAGTTTCCGCGGCAACTATATCGAATACGAATTCGCGGTATAATTTTTAATCATTCCTTTTTTAAATATTTTATATCTACTGCAGATAGTTTATATATATATATATATATTCATCAGCGAATTTTCGTATAAATATATATATATATATATATTTATACGAAAATTCGCTGATGAATATTTTACATAATAATTAAAATATAATTGAGTTCGAGTCATTTATAATATATCGAATTCATATAAGTATTGAAATTTGTAAACTTATTCGACTTAATTCCATAATCTTGTTTCCTCATTTTTTTTTCTCCGCAGAAGCAGAGGAATAGCCTCTGATTCGTGTGCAGGATTATTTTATCGATTGATATTTATATTAACAAAATCGTATTTGGTGGCTGAAACAACATTATCCCAGGAATACACCATGTTGCTCTTTAGCGCAATCGGCATTTTCGGATTATTTTATTTATATTTTTATTTACCCGAAACGGAAAATAAAACGCTATTAGAAATCGAAACGTTTTTCGTGTCAAAAACAACAAATCACCCGTAAACTAAGCGCCCATTATATTTATTTAAGCTTTTATTTTATTCCGTGTCTGTATATTAAAAAAAAATAAAATAAAATTTTGTTTAGACTGAAGAAGTTGTAGTAGGATTTATATTATGCATGTGGATTATACAGTTTATTCGTTTTCACTACGCATACCATAAAATTGAATCGTTTATAAATTTTCAACGCAAATTAGTAAGTGTACATATATACGACTATATTGTATTGTATTAAACACCACGGATAACGAATTAAATTTAAGTAAATCGAATGTTCAAATACATATATTGCAGTGTATATAAATGTCCATGTCATTAAAGAACCGTCCATGAAAGTACCTGGTTGGCGTTTCACAATGGATTACACTAAAATCCCCTTAAAACACGGTGCAAAACTATCTACTTCTGTAATTCCTAAAAGGGCAAACGATCGACTCATCGCCACTTTTCGATTGCGGTGAAATGCAGTCCGATCGCGCACCACGTTGAGGAGTCGTATATTTCAGTACAAAATTTTGAAGAAGGATTTGCGAAATTGCACGAAGCGGTGGTGGTCCAACTGCAGTAAAATGGCCGGATGAACTTCTTGTACATTTGTAATTTTATCTAACTTTTATTGTTACCACATTTACAATATATGTATATATACTCGTATAATTCTTGTTTGTTTTGTATTCAAACGCTTATACTCGTGTAACTTTATACATACAAATCCGAATTGCGATAAATTAATAGGTGTCAATAAATATTATTATTATTACATGCGTAAGTAATATTCTGTTTGGAGACAAGACCCATTGATTGTAGATTACAAAACAAAAAATTTCGTAATTAAAAAAAATAAATGATAGCATATATTTTATACGTTATAATAGTATATTAATCAAGTACATATTATATTATTAAGTGTTATCGCTTTGTCGTATATACACATAATCACGTCTGTTTATAAATAAACAATATAATACATACATATGAATAAACGGAGTGACTGGGAATAACGTGTATAGGATTCAAACGGTTATTGTACACCTCAAATTTAGCAAAAAAAATTCACTTTTGATATGATGGTCCGATTCTCGAGTAAAAGATAGGACATCGTACATTACGTGTAAGATAAATCCCCGGATAACATTTTTTCAATGTCGGTTTATGATAATCGTGACAGTTTAGCAGTTTGTACGCGGTTTTATGAACTGTTAGTTAAGTTATGTTGTAGTTCAACTTAAGTTTTTACGTTTAAATTTTAACTCAGTATTTAACAAAAATATTTTATAATTCTAAGCTTCCGATGCTAAATCTTGCTCAAAATGTGTGATCGCACCGACAGAAATTTAACAAGATGTTCAAGGGGGGAGAGGGAGGGTCGAAAATAGAGTCACTCCCTCTGCCAGTGCAAATGAAATCATTTATGGGTGGCCAGAACTTCAACGAAGATTATGAGATGAAAAAAGTTGTTAGCGCATGGTTACAATCACAGGCGTCATAATTCTATAATGAAGGGACACAAAAACTTGTACCTCGATATGATGAGTGCTTAAATAATGGTGGTAACTATGTTGAAAAATTAAGTAGTACGTGTATTTTATATTCAAATAAAATTTATATTAAAATTTACACATTTACATGTTTTTATTGTCCAACGGAACTTACTTTCTGGACGTACCTCGTACATTAAATAAATTAAAAGATATAAAGCAAGAAGAATTGCTTAAAAACTGTGAGGATTTACACTTAAAATTGGAAGGTGATATTGAATTATATGAAGAGTTAATGATGTTTCGTAATATATTACCTCAAAATTACTCAATACTTGAAGCTTTCCAATTTATATTTAATAATAACCTTTCGGAAATTTAACTCAATTGTATAATAATATAGACTTCACCTGTGACCACTGCTACAGCAGGAAGGTCGTTTTCTAATTCAAAAGTTATAAAAAACTACCTAAGATCAACAATCTGCCAAGAAAGATTAATTTCATTATCAATATTATCAATTGAACATGACATTGCCAAAAGTATGGATTATAATGATGTAGTTTTAGAGTTTGCCACAAAAAGTGCGAGAGGATTGAATTATTAATAATTAAATATATCATTTTACATATTATGAAACATTAATATTATAATAAAATATTTATTTACATTAATTTTAACGTACTTATTTTGATTCAATGTAAAAAAAAATTAACTTTTGTCAAATAAATAATAAATAGTGAGTTACAATTTTGTATTTTAAATAAATTACTATTGAAATAATTTACTAAATAAAATTTAAATTGCAGTAGCAATTACCACACTAATTTTAATGTGTCTGGCTTGAACGACGTTTATCAACATCGAAATTAAAACGACGTTAGTTTGTACATAGCAACGAAAATTGCAAACCGTATAATATCGTATATTTACAAAGTGAATATTCAGATAATATTGTTTTAGTAGTGATTAGAACACCGCGACAATAATATCTTTTATTATTTTATCGTTTTTCCAGATTTGTCTAAGATATCTCTTGACGTCTTTGTCGTCCTACTTGTGTTGGAAATTGTTTTTGTGAATATAAGGTCTGCGCAATGTCACGTGTCAAACAGTTACAGAAAGAACTGGTCACGGCCCGGGCGCAATTAAAAGTGAGTAAATAAAACACAAATACGCGATCGCGAAATCATGTGAACATTTTGCTCGCGATAAGGATTTGACGACGAAGAATCGAGTGTTGAAGACGATGGAAGCGCAGCAGGGAAATGCGTTGTCCAAGTACGAGGAATCGAACGCTCGAATGCCGCAGATGATCAAATCATACGCGGAGGAAATACGTTCGTGGCAGGACCAATTGCAGCAAGCCAAGAAGTCATACCAAAACCTGGACATCAGTTACCGAACGCAGACCGCCGAGTTGCAGGTTGCACGAAACCAGCTCAAGCGCTTGACAGCACTGACCAAGAACAAACAGCTCGACGATAGGCAGGCGTTATCCAATCGACTAAAAGAGGCTGAAACGAACATAAAACTGGAAGAGGATAAAACTCGGGTAAAAAACCTTTAAAAATTATAATATCTCGTTCCTGCGTATACCGCACCCGTAAACGACGTAATAACGCGTACCTATATAAGAAGTAATTGTATTGACATCTGTTAATTTAAATTTCGTCGTACCCGACAAAACAGATAATATACTGATCTTGTAAAATAAATGTTTTGTTTATATATTCTCGTAAATCATTTAACGCTGCGCGGAGTAAATACATAAAACTAATTTTGTTTCGTTTCATTTTTAAGTTTTTTTCATTAATTTTTACTACGCATAAATTTTCTTAAAGTATCTCAAAATTTCTGCTTTAACATCTCAACGGACCTTTTCTTCTAGACTGTTTACGATCTAAACGATCGTTTAACTATTTAAAAGTTTCTATTCGGTATATTTTAACTTTTAACACCATCCATGAGGAACGTGTAACTGGAATTACCGATGTTTTGTATTTTGTATCACACAGAGTTTGTTAAAACAACTTAAACTCCAGAGTCAAAACTTCTCGGTCCAAATGGACAGGGAAACTAGAAAGAAGAAGGTATTACAGATGAATTTGATGAATATGAAAAAGACGAATCACAAACTAGAAGAGAAAAAACTCAAATACACTAATTATTTACTGGATAGATTCGATATCAATGATGACACTAAAGATTTGCGAAAACAGTCCATCAGACAAGTAAAAAAGAACATAATCAATTCGAATAAAAAATAAAAAATTCGAGTTCGTCCGACACGTGGTAGTCATCTTCTAAATCAATTCAGGTAATATACATTACATGGTTTTTAGCTTCTTTCATTAAATATTATCACAATTGTTGTACTACAGAAAAAAAGACTCGTTAAATGTATGTCATGAAAACAATGTGCAGAGATTAAACCGATTGTTGCCGGCAATCCGTTACGGAAGTCTTGTATTTCTAGACTGAAATCGATTGAAGAACGGAAGAAATATACGAAGACAGGAGTCCAAAAAAAGAAAAAAATTTATTATTTTCAAATGGACTAAAAAGCAAAAAAATAACGATAAATAATCTATGATTATCTAATAATTTTTCAATAGCCCTTTATTTGCTGATGATATAACCGTTTATTTAAACAAGGAGATGTTTTATGAAGTCGGAAAAAGTGAGAAGATATATATATATATATATATATAGACATGAAGAGGACTAACAGGCGATGGAAACACTGGGGCTAAGATGAATAAGTATCTATACAGAATTTTAAGAACTTCTTTAAATGGTCCAATCCAATAATGTAAAATAAACTTTACCATAAATGTATATGATAATGTAGATTTTAATTGAGTGATGTGTGAGCTCGGTATGTGGTATGATTAATTTTAATATTATAGAAAATTGCATCAAGATTTTACATCACTCCATCAAAATGGACATAAATAAATGAATTTGTATTAAAGTATATCTTACTTTATTGGTTCCTAGAAAACCTGTATCAGACTCTATTCTTAGCCTTGCGATCTTTTCATTGCCGAAAAATCTTGTCTACTGCACCCTCTTCGACTCGAAATAATAGATACTCTATTTCTCCCTGTCTTTCTCTGTTTAAACAAACGGTTAGTCATAACAGTCATAAAGGGCTATATTGACCGTCGAAAAATAATTTGTTTTTTTTTTTTAAGTTCATTTGAAAAGAATATGTTTTTTCTATAAAAGGTAAATTTACTTTTATTTCTGATTTCTTTAAAGATTTTTAAAATGTTCGGAAAGCGTTATTTGGGTTATAAACTATTCGCAACATTAAAGAATAATCATAAAATCAGAGCAAAAAAAAAAAAAAAAAAAAATAGAAAAAACAGAACAATTATGGATAATGAAAATAATTAATAAGAAAATTAGAATTAAACGCGTATAAACTTCATGAAAATTTAAGAATGAAAATATAGTACGCTTAGGGCACAATTCATAGCTTTTAGTTTATAAATCGCAAAAGGCAAAAAATTGTTCGTGCAAAGCGCGGCAACCGTGGCTCGTTTATTTTGCTCATTCACATAAAATCCCATATGATAATGACTATTTAATTTCCTTTCCTATATTTGAATTTATCATTATTGTTTATACTTGTACCGTTTCGCATTTAATCATTGAAAAATTTCCTCTATTCCCATGTCATAGTTTTATTTATATAATTATGTATATTTTTTTTTTTAGTAAGAGTTTATTCTGTTAAAAAGGAATTTAAAGCGTACAAACACTAAAGAATTATGGTTTTTTTACGTTGAATAAAATATTATATTTATATTCAAACGCTGTTTTTTTTTAACACCTATTGTTTGTAAAGGTATTCTAATATATGTTTTAATAGTTTCCGCGGCAACTATATCGAATACGAATTCGCGGTATAATTTTTAATCATTCCTTTTTTAAATATTTTATATCTACTGCAGATAGTTTATTATATATACGTAGTATGTCCAATAAATACGCGAACTTTTCGAATAAAACTTTTGATAATCATAATTTGCTGTATATCAATTTTATCCCCTTAAATATACTCTCGGCCCGTAGCGATGCATTTATCGTTTCCATTGGTCGAAACACTATTGATTCTACAAGGAGGACAAACAGAAAGTGCGCTTATGAGTCAATAATTGTATATGTTGAAACCAATTAAATAATTATTAATATTAATTAGTTACGAATTATAATAATAGTAGCGACAATAATTAATAATATAACGTTAGATTTACAGGTCATGGACTGTGCGTGATAATAATAATAAAAATAATATTATTATTATTATTAAATAAAAAATATATATAAATAAAATAAATACACATATACATATATTAAAATGTATATTTAAATATTCAAAAAAACCAATGAGTATTATATAAAATAAAATAAGTAAAATAAGTATAAAATAAATTACTAAAATAAAATAAAATAGCATATACAACAACCTTCTTATTTTATTTTATATAATACTCATTGGCTTTTTTGAATATTTAAATATACATTTTAATATATGTATACGTGTATTTATTTATTTTATATATATTTTTTATTTATTATCACGAGTATTAACTCATAATTTTTGATTTCCATCTTTTTGATTATTTATTTTTACATATCCTTTTGATTTTTTTTTTTTAATTTTAATTTTATAAATTCCTCTCTGTTTTCACTACTTTTTAATTGTTATTATTATTGTTATTGTTATTATTATTATTATTATTATTATTATTATTATTGTTATTAATATATTATCGCGGAAGTAGGCGACAAACGTGTATTTTTTTTTTATACGCGATCGAATGTGTGTTACCTACGGGAACACCAGCACGGGCGGATCGGAATAGCGCCGTGTTAACGAACGCGCGTGTCGGCGGGACGCGACCATCCCCCTGGCGAGGTTGTTTCGTTTTTCGAACGCGTAAATGTCGTAATGCCTCGCCGACCTCCGCCTGCTTTTCCCGGGACGGCCTCGGGGTTTCGGGGCCGGTGGTTTTTCGCCGTCATTATATTACGACATTGTCCGTTATTCGCTGCAGGGCCGCGTAGTCCCTTTTCGCGCGTCGCCCATAATACTGTGTATGTGTCTACGCAGCATGAGAGGAACGCGTTCGTTATACACATTGTAATGCCGCGGTCAGGGAGCTCCGCTTCAAAAGGACCGTGAAAACCGTTGCGGATTTTCCGGAACCGTAAAACGCGGGAAAGGGTGTTTTTCACCGGAAGTCGTAGCGATGCCGCGAGAAATTCACTCGCTCGCATTCGTCCCACGCGATTTCTCCGGTGTATAACTAATGTAATAGTGACTTCTCTCTCTCTCTCTCTCTCTCTTTTGGTAAATTGACCGCCACCCCGTGCACATTCAATATAGGAGTGGCCTACCCGTATATATTTATTATCCGTGCGAATAACAGTTAATTATTAGCGTCGACTTAGATATAAAATCAACTGATATAAAAACAAGTTTTCCTCCCCACTCTTCATCGTGCATATTTTCCTATCGCTTATTCTTCAACAGAGAGCACACACGGGTGATGTCGACGCGGTGTGTGTGCGCGCGCGCGCGCGCGCACGACGTCCGCGGTGGTAATCCTCGTATCAGCGATTCGCAACGACCTGACCGCGGTATGCTTCGATTATACCGTAAAGTTGTTTTTGGGGTAAGCCCCAGTATCTTATACGCACAACGTTATAATAGGTATATATACCGTTATTATCGTCGTCGACCGTTATTATTTATTTTACATATAATTGTGTGTATATTGTATATTTCGCGTGTAGATAATATTAATTATCGGCGACGGTATAAACGCCGTAGGACTGGTGAAGACGGGAACTGAGGGAGCCGAACGAACGAACGCCCGTGCTGACCCGAGGGAACCGATTTCGGCACGCGGACACGACCGTATACCGTATAACGTATACGTCATGACACGTTACAGTACCAGTCCGTTATGCCCGTCGTAAATCCATTAAAATAATAATAATTATTATTATTACTATTATTATTATTATTATTATTATTATTATTATTATTATTATTATTATTATTATTATTATTATTATTACTATTATTATTATTATTATTATTATTATTATTATTATTCACCGCAACCAACGCCGTCGTTTATCGTATACGAGACGGCCATTTAAACAATAATATTCGGTTTTTGCGTACCACTGCTTGCGTTATTATTATTATTATTACATAAACACCGCGCGACGAGTAATAATTATTAATATATTAAGGGGATTGGAAGCGGTCATTTATTAAGGGGTTGTGTATAGGCAATTTTATGATTTTTTCGCGTTACGCAGTGTATTTGTGTGAGTAGTATTTAGTGTTTAGTGTGTGTAGATACGTGCTGGTGGTGTGTACACTCGCACGCTCAGGTACAAGTCAGCAAATACGGCTACCGTTTTTGAAAAACACGAAATCCCATTTCCAACGTACCGATGGATCTAGTGATGCGATAAGGATTCTGAAAACTGATCTGAATTCGTCGTCAAATCTACTTTAAAACGACTTTCCCACATTTTTAATTTTTTACCTTGGGTTTTCACAATAATTGAAAATGTCAATTTTTAAATGTCTAAATATATTAAGGTAATTTTAGAGGGACTTAGGGGGACAAAATCAAAAATGTGGGAAAGTCGTTCTAAAGAAGACATCACGAAGAATTCAGATCAGTTTTCAGAATCCTTATCGCATCACTAGATCCATCGGTACGTTGGAAATAGGAATGGTCTAAATTGCTATGTTACGTGTGTGATAGAGAGAGAGACAAACAATCGCCGCTTCCAATCCCCTTAACTCGCGGTCTTATTACCACGGAAAATCACCGCTATTACAATACAATACACTAGCCGAATTAATCTGGCTTCGTCCGGTCAACACTTTTGCCCGGTATCAGACGTGTTGAGTTGTGAAATGTAATATTAACATTTTGTTTATTATATTTCAAACCGCACCGACCATCGTGTGTGTCTTACAAATTTCAAGCACCTATTCAATATTCTTGGATGTGGAATTTTCAAAAATCATTTCTAAACGGATGCCTACGTCGTAATAGCTCTCTCTCTCTATATATATATATATTATATATATATGCTAAATTTGAGTCCGATCCGTCCATTATTTCGAGCTTTGCGAGGATAGATCAGTGACAGTCACTTTTCCCTTTTACATTGGCAGAGAAAATGCTATTATGAAACGGATGTGTCGTAACTATAAAGATTATTTTACGTTTGAACACCCAGAAAGCGTCAGTGTGACGTTGCACGTGGTCATAAATAAAAACATCGTGTTTTCAAACCATCAAAACTTTTCGTGAGGTAAGATATTAAATACGTTTTTTTTTTTTTTTTTTGTATCCATATTACTGAATAAAATATAATATTATTCGGATAGTAATATTATTAAACTTCAAAATGTTAGGGATATTTATTTTAAATCGTGTTTTATGAATCGTGATTATTGGAATGGGATTAGAAAATGGTAATATGAAACGGACTGTTCCGTAATGCATATAAGAAGTAAGAACCAATTGGACAGGAATATTCACCGAAAGACCATGTAGACTGTCTGTTTTGTGACCGAGACGTTCAAGAAATCAAAATCTATAGAGAACTTCGGATTCAATGTAGGATGGGCCGGAAATGGGCTCATACTCCGTTGAGCAGTGAGTGTAAAAACAACGTTTTCATTTGCGACTTCTGGTTCATAAAGAACTTCAAAGACACATTTGTACTTATCAATCTTTTTTCTTTTCTAAAATCATAATTTGTTTCTTTCGTGTTTAAGAATATAAAACTGTAATAATAAAAGTCATTGTACCTAAAATAAAATATTTTTGATTTATTCTTACACTCGTTTCATAATATTACCACCCCACTTTCTAAAACCCACATTATGCAGTGTGTTCTAACATTATAATATGTTTAACATAAAACAGTTCAATGTTTTTCCCCCATAACCACACTTATTTCATTACATCAAACATATTTGTTTATTGTACCGATGATTAATGATACAATATCTACGTTCCGCGTCGAGTTTATTGTCCAAAACAACCGGTTCATATTATCACCTTCTCTCCTACATAAAAGACTATACCGGTAGAACTGTTGCGTTTGCGTCGAAATTATCACGTATAATTACTGCGAAATACAGTAATGAGACCTTTCAACGATACTTTGAAAACGTATTTTTCCGAAAAATTGCAATGCCTTCGAAGTGTCAGTCGTGTGCGTCTGTCATGGAGTGCGTCACAGTCAGTGGCGTGTCTAAATGGGGGAGAAAGAGGTGATAGCCTGATCAACTTGTCTCTCTGTATTTGCTATCTATTTTATTGAGAGAAGTGGGATCGGTGTATTATTTGTACCATTTTAGTTGTAAAAAACTAATCGAAAATTCAACTACCTAGAGAGAACCAAATTTAATTCTGGAAAAAGATTTAAAATGTTCGGCCTCTTTTTTCTAGATTAAGTAAACAGTCGATTTTAAACTTTTTAATTTCTTTCCTTTTTTTTTTTTACGTTCGTCTCATTAGTAAATTTTCAAAATAACGTAACATTTAATCGAAGACCTACTTCGTACACGACCTAGAAAAAAAGATGACGATTTTAAAATCTTTTTTCACAATCAAATTTGGTGTTTTTCTAAATGGTAGAATTTTCGTCTAGCTTGTAGGTCAAAAATCATTCTGTTATAAGTAAAATAAAATCAATTTATCTCTTAGTTGGTATATTCGGTAAAGAGAGGTAGACAGGAAGTTTTCGCGATTCCGATTAATGGACGATAAAAACCTCAGAGTTTTTCCGGCTGAATATTGCCCGATTTCATTATGTCCTAAACCCGATTAAAAATTATGTAACCAGTGGGTTCTTCAAATCGACATTACGTATGGGAAATCGCTTTTATTTTATTTTTTTCAATCTTTAAATTTATTATGATAATATATTTTGTAATTATAGTTTTAAAAAAAAATACAATATTTTCATCCGAGATGATCAAATCGAAAATTTTTATTCGTGAAAAAAAAAGTATTTTTTGGCGAATATACAACACACATACATATATACACAGGTAAAAGTGTTCAGAATATACGTATACAAATATTTTTTGAATGGTATTCAAAATAGTATTCGAGTAGAAAAAAGAAGTTTTTCAAAACATTTTTTTTTTTTTTTTTTTTTGGTTGGAATTATAAGTCTGCGTTATAAAAACATGCACATGAAGAGACAATCAAATGACATTTTCACGAACGTGTTATTTTACATATTATATATAATCACGTGCCGGAGTATGATTTCGCCGTCTCGCATCGTCGTCTAATAACCTTATATTATGAGAAAACGATTCTCTTCTTAATTGTACCAAATTCCACTAATAAACATTTTACGGTTTTTTTTCCACAGAATTTTTTTTAAATACTTTAAATACTTCTCCGAATGTCCCCGTGGTGCCCATTTTATTCTTCTTTTTTTTTGTGTGAGAAGGAAAAGTTGTGTTTACAAATTTTTCCTATAAATATGTGACTACTATTAACGGGTGATATACACGCAGGAGAATTTGTAATTCAACTATTATAGTACATTAAAAAAAAAAACACTGCATAGATTTCATAAAATAGTTTTTATACGACGGAAAGACTTTCAGAATTTTACGCTCGTTTCAATATTTATAATTCGATTTAACAATATACAAATAATACATGTGTAACGCGTAGAATGAGAGTTTTTCACTTTTATCGTGTGATTACGTATAATAATATAATTTATATTACTCATATGTATACAAAAAAAAAAGAAACAAGTGTACGTGTTTATCGAGCACAATATATTATCGTGCACGAGAGTTAATATATATTATTAACGCGCGAGTTTACAAAACGCGCGTTGTACAATATATTTTTATTAATATGATATAAAATTTGTATACTATATAAAATATTATATTATTCGTTCTATGATATTTTATTACTTTTTTTTTACGGTCTGTAAACACAAAGTAATATACGGCGTGTGTAAATGGTTATTACAAATGGATTTAGAGTTGTATCACTGGAATACGAATACGCGTATTAATGTATAATGCGTATACGCTTATTCGCGGATATTCGTGGATTTGCATAATATTTAGTGATCGTTCGGTTCGGGCAAACAGTACTAAACCGTCGACACACACACACATCGAGTTTATGTACACTGTAATAATAATAATAATAATATACAGCGATTTATATATATATATATAAATTAAATAAAGCCACTTAGTATTACAAATAATTATAAATAATACTGTAATTTGCTGCATTCAATATATATATATATATATAAATTTTATTCCTATTAACTACGAGTAAAGATCGGATTCTCGTGGCACAATTTCTACTTTTTATCGCGTGTTCAAAATCCTATTCAAAATTCGAATCAAATGATTTAATTTAAACGGAAGTTTATTTAGCGCTAAATCGCGCGGTTTTTGTATTCCATCAAAATGCGCGTATGTTCACATTATCCGTTGTAATAATTGATGTCACTGTACTTTATCCATTCGACATCCCATTTAATTAATCACACCGACGTTATTAAAAATAACGAATAAGACATAAATGAAAAGAAACCCCCACCCATCGTACGACCGATAGACGAAAGGAATAGATACGATTTTACGTACTATCCAATGTGAAATGTCGAAAACGGAGAGCGATCGTTGTTTCAAAAAAAAAAAACGTATACGCGTGCGAAAAATATGCAGAACATAAAATGGATAACACAACGGTGAAATAATAATAATAATTATTATTAAATTTATAATAAATGGAAAACGCGAAAACATAGCCTGATAACCTGAGATGAAAACAACAAATTCATCCACCCCAGACAACGCCATGAAGTAATTATATGAATAATCCATTCGGATCGACCTACAGACACCTTATGAAAAACACCGACCGTAGAAACACGTGTCAGGCATGCAACTCAACAAGTTGAAAAAAAAAACGAATCGTTAACTCGTCCAGCCTTGTCGATTTCGCTTATTTGATTGCGACAAAACCACGCGGACGCGTTGACGTACACGGTCATGAAATAGTCTTGAACATTTGTTTCGATCAACGTTGATTCTACGTTTCTGTTAATTAATTTTTTACGTATTAAAATTGTAATTCTATCGTTGTTATTAATGATGAGATGTACGAGCGTATATAACGATTGCAGGTGAATAGCCCAGTGGTCAGGGACCCGATGTGGAAAATGGGAGTTTTCCAGATGGCCTGCAGGTGTTGAACATTATTTTTTTCAAACCAGTACGTTTTGTTTTGTTTATACCGATAGAGATATGGAATTACTTAGAGAATTCAATAATTATTTTGTATTAACAACTAATAAAAACCAAATTTTTTTTTTCTCTTGAACTATTATTATTTTTTTTTTAGTAAGTAAGCTTGGACAATCAACAGTCCCGTGGGGCCTGAATCTAGTTCCCATCCCGCGCGCGCCTTACTCCACCCGCGGTGTGTCGGAATCATTGCGTGCAAGAGATTCGCGCGCTGTGTTCGCTCTCTCTCTCGCTCTCTCTTTTCCCGCGTTTGGCCGCTCGTCACTTTGCATTTTCCGCCTGACTATACACGCGTATTGATTGTTATCGACGAACGGTGCGAGCACAGGCGGGTTTGCGTTTTCAGTACAGTTTTGACTGATTTCAATAGTATAAGCAGGGGAGGGGTTGTGCAACGGCACCGCTAACTTAAAAAATGTTGACGATTGGCCCGCCGTCATTAATACTCCAACGCGCCGTCGTAATTTAACTCATACATTATGTTTTCACATAAAATACGAATAAGACGTGTACGTACGATAGCGTGCGTTCGAGTTTTTGTTTATTCTCGGTTTATCAGCAGTTTATTCCCTGTCAAATGTGTACGGCGCGTGTAGTCGATTTACGCGTGTTGGCGCGGTACACTCGTCGGTGCCTCCATGGATTTAACCATCCGGTGACGTTTGATTTTTCGAATTAAATTCCATTTCATTATACCCCCCCCCCCCAAATAATAGCGAAATGGCTTTAGCCGGCCCCGTTTTAAAAGCTTTTAATTCTATTTGAATCGCCGCTAGCTGTTCAAAAATCGCATTTAGTCGTTACGAGTAATTTCAATTAGAATTACACGACGGGAAGAAAAGAATATATTCACATAGGTCCCCGCATATGTTACCTACGTTTATATATATATATAGAAATTTTTTTTTATTTAATGGCCTGGTGAAAATGTCAAAATTCCTCGCACGAAAGAAAAACCGAAATGACGCCCCCTTAGGAGTACGAGTCCATTACGATTTCGTCCATAACGTGTCACACTGCCGCCCGTCCGTTAAGTCTTATAAGAAACAACGAAATTACACACGCGCTCGTTCGCGACGCGCGTTAATCAAGAGATGTTTATTTTATTCGCTCCGGTTCACGTATGTCGCGCGTGCGCTGTAAGTGTACGGCGACGTTGTGCATTACGTTGTACAGCGTTTCCGCTCGGTCGCGCCGCCACGGCAAAGTCACGCCAAATTAACATTTTCCCGTCGTTGTGTAATTCGTTTTCGACGTGGCGGATGGGGGGGGGGAGGGGTTTACGTGTGGCAACGTAAGCCGTTGCCGGGAGGATCCGTACAATGTATTACGGTAAGCACAGACCCGTTCGGGGATTGTTTAACCACGGAACGACTATGCGTACGCGATGAGCTGCTTCGGAAACCGTTACCGGGAGTACGGGACAAAAGTGTCTTACCAGCCGACCGCCCGGTATTAACCGTATTACACTCATGGCACGCCAATGGCGTTTCGTTAATGCCAGTCTATTGGAACGTTTAGATTTCGTATCGATTATTATGGCACGATTCGCACATTCCTCTCGTTATTATTATAATTATATTAACTTATGACGAAATATTTCGTATAACGTATACAGAAAAAGAAAACAGTTGATATAAATTATGCAGAAGTCTACCTGAAGTCTACCTGTTGAACAATAATAATAATAATAACAATAATAATAATAATTTTAATAAACCTCGAAGCTTACATCTAATTTATATATTATTACATTTTCAATGTTTACACGTCCGTGCGATTAAAGCGTTAAGCACGTTCCATTTGACATGAGTACCGAGAATTCTTCTGATTTCACTTTTTCACTTTTTACAATACTCCCCGATAAATAACAGCCATTGTGTATATCTTCCTTTTATTACGTTTCGTCATTTTCTTGCGGGCTTTTTAAAATTTTCAAATAATTGATGATTCCGATTATTATTATTCAATAGGTAAACATTGAAATATTTACGCGCAATGTTTACTGTTGTTTTCTCTATGTATTATATAAAAAAAATATTTTATCGTAAGTTATAATAACGATAATACAACGTGAACTGTGATGATTTATATGGAATTTAAACGGCGGTAAATTCAAATTGGCCAATCGCGAAAAAGCAGTCGTGTCAACAGTATGTTATTAGCAATGTTCTCCTCGTTCCGATATTATTGTCGACGTTATTTCAATTCGTTTTCTTTTCTATTTATATTAATTTCGTTAACTCATTTTCAAATACGAATAATAATGATAATAATAATAAACGTTTATAATACGTTATATTGTGATATTATAAATACTAACCCCCCTCCCCATTGACAAAATCCTACGAGCGGGCCTATTTTCGTGTAGAGTAAAAATCCGTTTTTATTTCCTACCGCGCGAATATTTTTTCTCGTTTTAACAAAATCATCCATTTTATACCGGCTCCGGGGACACCATATGTATTAATATATAATAGTATATTATTGTACTATATCATTATTATTATTATCGTACGAAGATACCACACGATAATTATAAATCCGTTCGGCCCCGGACACTTGTCGCGCGAGTACAATAATACATACCTTAAGGCTATTCAAAATACGAATAATTATGGCAAATATATAAACACGACGCCCCGTGTATCGCGTTGATTCGATCGTACAGCAATGTGATATATTATGTAATTTAAATACACAACAAATATATCGTTTTACACTTATCGCCGCCAATACCCGGGTAAATTATGAACGAAACCCAGTCCCGAAACTTTATCGTTTTATATTGTAATAAAATATATATGTGCAGCACACGCGATAAATAGCTTTTTCCCTTATTATATATTATATATATATATATATATATATATATTTGTGCGTACGCTTTCGTTATTGTGTAGTCATCGCACACGCGCATTAATATATTATTATTATTATTATTATTCGTATTACTAAAAATCAAGCCACATTTTCAATGGTGTTTTCCGCCGCGGGATTGAATGTGAACTGCAAAGACGCTGAGACGAACATAAACATATTTATGCGCATATGGTGATGGGGACGGGAAAAAGAAAAATTGTCTCACCTTCGTATAAATGTGTATACATCCCCAAAGTGCCATAAAGTCGTGAAACATATTTTACACCGATGTGAAATATTATGCGGCGGCCGTTCGTTGCCTTCGGCTAACTTAACAAAAAAATCGTATATATAAGTTTAAAACAAAAAAAAACAAAAGCCCACCGTTGTTAATTAGCGAATGTACGGAATTTATTACACCAATGCGACTGTAGGTTTGAAGGGAAACAAAACGAGATAATGTTATAAACGCGCCCCGTATTTTTTAAAAGTTTAATTTTTTTTGTTTTTTTTTTGTCTTTTTATCTGTTCTAATTGTCCGGGAATAAGTGTTCTAAAATGAACGCGGCTGACCTACGGGCGTACGCGTGCCCGCAGAGGCGCCACAAATTTAGAACTTATCGAAATATTTATAGAGAAATTATAAAATAAAAATTATATTTAAAACGTTAGTGCGTGAAAATCCGAAGAAACAAGAAACGGGTGGGAGAACACGGGGGAGTACCTCTCGTTTGAAAAATATTTTACCGTGCTCCTACTGATTTTTCATAACGGGACACCGAGAACGGAATGCGAGACGGTCAGGACTCTTTTTACAATTTCAACGAATTAATGGAAATAATTTCTTTAATTTCTTTATATTTTGTTATCGGCAACGTCAAAATAATAAATGTTCGATATTGATATGACAATAATTCAATAGTTTTCAGATATTATACATATTCAATTAAAACATGTATCGACGGCTGGGGGATAGGGAGGGAAGCGGAGCACCATTAATTTTCAAGACACCAAAGCTTTCGGAGAAGCACATTTTTTTTATACTTTTGCGCACCACTTATAATTTTTTTTTTCAAATTCAAGTGTCGATTATAATTTTGGCGTCGAGAAGCCAATGCTGGTCGTGTTTCATTGAAAATTACAAACTGATATTAAAATCGTATTCGTTAAACAGAAAAAATATATACATAATATATATATATATAATGCAACTGTTAACAACCGATTTGAAAATGCCTATATTTTACAAAATCTAAAAACCAAAATAAACGTGTAAGTACACATAATAAAAAAAAATGTATATATAATATATATATATATTACACGTGCGCCTATTTGAAACACTCGATTTTGCAAATTATTGGCACTGAACTCGAAAAGGGTTCTCGCCACCTCCCTTCGCAGGATCGTACATTTTGCGTATATGGGTTTATAATATTATATGGGTATAATAAAATAACTGTTTAAAATACGCGAAACGTATATAATACACGTGGTATTTTGTTACACACGTGCACGAAATAGGAAGCCTTTGCAGCGCGTTTAAATATTTTGTTCACTCTGCTGCAGAGGTTCGTCACTCGCTCGCACAATCGTTGTATATATATATATATATATATACGCGGTAGAGTATTAACGCGTAAATATTATAATACGCATTGGCGGCCCGTGATTGTTTCATCAAAGAGTCGACAGCGATTATCCTATTATCTGCCCAAAATTTCCTTTGCGAATTTTATTTCCTCGTTATATTTATTAATTATCATTATTAAATCGTTCGAGGATTATTATAATTATTATTATTATTATATTTACGTATAGCCGTCATCAGTTCCAAAATATGTTTTCTTCTATAAATGACTAAAACAAGTGGAAAATTTTTATTTTCAATATTCCTTATATGCGTTAAAAATATGATCCAATAAAAATTTAAAACTTTTGAAAATTATATTATAAGTTTATATGGCTTATATATGGATAGGAATATTGCAAATGGTCCGATATTTGGCCGTGGCACGAACTGTGTGGCCATGAATGTTTATTGAAACAACAAGAGCCACGAGAAATTCTCGTAGCCGTACCGGTAAACAAATATTAAAATTACGTATTCAATCGCCGGCACGTATTGTATGAGAAAAATGTCGTAATAATGAAATACTTATTCGGAGAATAGTAATGGAACGGAAATAGCAGCGGAAGACGCGGAAAGAGACGGATTGACGGAGTGGAAAAAGAGAAGAAGAGTGAAATTTCGGGAAAAAGTTGTACAAAACATAATTTAATTCCAAAATTATTATGAAATCGTCAACGACGTGAAATCCGATAGTTAAAATCGTTATAAAACAAAAATTAATGGATGGGGGTAATATTATGAAAAAACATTGAACGGAACGTGGAAGAGACTGTTTGAACAAACTTTTTTTTAATATAATAAAAATTACTTAGATTTCTCGAGATACTATTAGGCCGCCGCCGACTAATGATAAAAGAAAAATTAAATAAACCAAACTGTACATATAATAAATTTATGTTTATGCTTAATTCGATTCAGTGGCACTTATACATGAATGCATAATGTTTAAAAGGGGATCGAAAATGGAGCCAAGCCCCTCTGCTAATGAAATATCCACACCGAAGGATAATAATAACCAAGAAGAAACCGAGACGAAATGTAGATGTAGGAAAAGAAAAAGCAATGTGCTTGGAACTTAAACGAAATAGCAATAAAACGGGAAAAGAAAGTAACCAGTGGATCGCATAGTGTTGTCGTGGCGGTCCACACACACTTACGGCATTTATGGCGTATAGCAGGGGCGGCCAAACTTTTTTTTGTACGATCTACTAAAAATACACTTCACCTTTGAGGATCGACATTCATAGAAAAATTTTATTATTATTGAATAACTATAATTATTGTCCCACCTTTTCCTTGAAGTTCAACATTTAATGTATTTAAATGAGCCGTTATATCTGTTAAAAAGCTAAGTTTTTAAGCCATGTATCGCTTGTTAAACAATCATAATTATCGCCTCTGGATTTTAAAAACTCTATTATTTCAGGAAGTAAACACTAAAACCTTTCTAAGAATTTACCACGGCTCAACCATCTAACATCTGTATGCATTAATAAATCACAATGCTGAGAATCGTTTTCTTCTAATTGTAATTTAAAAAGTCGTCTTTGCCAGCTTCGTGAACGTATAGAATTGACTATTTTAAAAGCAATGTTCATTATGCTACTCATATGTATGAACACAGTGAAATGAACATGCGTGAACGATAAACATTTGACACACGAAACCAGAAAAAAAGATAAAAATTATTACAGATAAAACTTATTGATTTATCGATTAATTTTCGTACGCTTGTCTCTAAAAATAAATTCTAACATGATCGACTTTGAAATTGTCCGCGATCGACCGTTTGGCCGCCCCTGGCGTATAGCCACGGTAAGCGAACTCGTGAACAACGTTGTTCGCGTTTGCCCGCCGGGACTACACTGAGTAATCCGCTGATTGCGGATCGCTATTTATACGTGTTTTTCTATATGGCCACTCCCTCTTATTTGTGTCGTAACGCTATCTGGTGATTACTTGCTTTTCCTGTTTGATTGCAGTCGGCTGACGCGCTATGTCCCGGTATACGTGTGTTTAGTTAGACGCTGACCAAGTGATCAACTGTATGCGTGTATGTTATATTTATTTACTTTTTGTTCATTATTATTATTATTATTATTTCGCCTATTTCAATGAAACGAAATACACGTTTGCTATTTACTTAACGTTCACTGGTATACTCACATTTACACGTTTACTCGACCAACCGAGTTTGCCGTCAGCAATAGCCAGTGACAGAGCAGCTACTAACTACTAACCGCATGATGGGTCCGCATGATGGGTCCGCATCGCTCCGACGTTTATTTAGCGTGTGCGTTCCGGCATATTCTTAAACTGAATAGAGTACGATAGAAAAGTTTCCGGGGTTTTAATTTTTTTTTTTTTACACGTACACTTTATATTCAAATTAACTTCAAAACATATAATATTGCGTTTCGTATTTTTACCGTTATATACTGAACCGACTGTATGTTGATATAGTAGTCGATTATAATGAATCGCAGTACGGCAAGCACCTGTAACACTCCCAAACATGCTTCAATGCGGTCTTTTCGACAATTATATCTTATTAGAAAACGCAGTACCTAACACAAGTACGATTCAAGACGAATTCTAAATTCGAGCACGCGATAATTTCAAAACGAAATTTCAAAATATCGTTTCGGAAATGATTTGGTAAAAGAAATTATGCCGTGTTTATAACGACAGTGAGGAATACGGCTCTATTGTGTTAATGTTTAATTTTTATATATAAATATAATTAATAATTAACTTTCATAGAAAATCATTAATGTTTTATTGTCCTAACACGTGACATTCAAATGTTTTCTTTTATTTTTATTTACTATTCGTTTATAGTGATAATTTATGTGCGTTTGGAACGGATTAAATGTCTTTTTTTTTTTTACACTTTTCTTTTTTAATTACAAAGAATATAGTATAATTTAGATATACACAATATCACAATGGTCTTTGGTAAATTTTGACGCGAAATTCACCGTTGAATTCGATGACGGTGATTTCTGAACGATAGCCCGACCTCCCCACCACCATAACCGTGTTCGACACAATACAATAAATATGGACGTAATGAATATTAACGGCGTACTACTGTGTACATGCGTTTTTGAACGTCGCGGTCGCGTACAATAAGTGGCGGCTGCTGGTCGGGCTGGTGTCGGTGTAAACCGTGGGGGCGGCGTGGACGGAAGACGCACTCCGCGTTCCGTGTCTCGAATAACTCCGTACGCGGCGCACAAAAGAATATTGCCGTCGTAATAATAATAATTATTATTATTATATAATATCAAATAAAAGCTTTAAACGCGCATAATATTATTAATAATCAAAATGTGTACGCGTTATATAATAATGTATACGAGCATAATAAAGGCGGCGGCGGCTGAGGCTCTCGAAAAGACGAAAAGCGTCTTTCTCGGATGCTTTTTGAATTCGGCGGGATACACATCAAACGTCGTCGTCGTCGTCGTCGGGGCCACGCGAATATTATTTTATACTACAACGATATTAAATGTAAAACGCGCGCGCGCGTGCATATATAAATATATATATATAGTTATTTGTATAATAATGTTAATATCGTTGTCGGGCTCGTTAAGTTTGATTTAATTAAAATATGACTGGGGCGGCGAGGCGAGGCCGAGAAGATACGCGTGATAATAATATTGTAATAACGTCTGCGGCCGACGCGATTTTCCCGGTATATTATTTTATTTTTTTTTTTTTTATACGGCTCTAAGACGTTTTTCACGAAACGCATGACATTTTATATCGATTGATATTGTTATTAGTAGTATTTTATATACCAGGAGTATGTAGAAGGAGATGACAAAAAATTGAACACCAAATCACACCGCCGCAATTATCGTTTCGCGTATACAAACGTATACAAAGTGTATTCGATAAAGATAAACCGATTCCGCAATAGGCGTTTCGTCGGATAGTACAACAGTTTTTTGTTACGTTTGATATAGTAGTATTTAATATAGGCAACGAATTATAAATTCACAACGTCATCGATAAATTCTAACTCCGCGTGTTAGGTATTAGTGTTAAACGCACTACGCATATCGACTCCGCCGTTATATTTATTATTACGACACCCATTTCAGACGTTTATGTCACCGTATTTCGATCATCTCGTGCAACAAGAACAGAGCACAGCCGTAACGTTAATTATTTTATTGGATTCAAATGAAACCTAGCGCTAATGCCTTATCACGTGTTTTCCCCCCTACGAAATTATATAAAATTAAACGCCTAATGTAAATTTTTTTATTATTATTATTATTCATATGGAATCCGTTTAAATTGTCTTCAAAATCAAAAGACGTAAAGAAGTTGAAAACACCTGGTATACGAGTTTATAAATACATATTGTAACATTAAATTGGCGAAGTAATATTTACAATAACATCTTATATAATTCGCCCGACAATATAATAATATACTATACTACTGTAGTCGAATTACGCTCATGAACGGCAGAGCTTATTATAAATTTTTGCTCTACAGTTTGTATTTTATTATATCAATAGCTGCCCTGTCCGGATTAAAGGATGCTTTGATACGATTAGAGTACACATTTTTGGTTTTAAGGTTTGAACGTTAATCACACAATGTCAGATCCCCGTACGTCGTTTTACAACTATATTCGAAAAATACAAAATTAATCGTTTGTCACGATATTTGCCTTCGAATAAATCACATTTCGAGTTTTTCGACAAAGCGTATTTTTTTATTTATTTTTTTTTGTGGAAAATTATACGTTAATTTAACGTAACCTAACTGTCCTATATAGATATATTCAATACTATAATAACAGCCAAACGAATTAACCGATTTCGTTACTTTTTTTAACTTTTTTTTTTCCGAAGAAAATTTTCATGTCGGTCTCGCCGAAATAGCAGATGCGTAGTAGAACGTTCGTTACCGGAAAACGGATGTATACTCGTAAAAATCGCGCAGCGAACTGTTTCTATAACCGAAAATTAATCGCGTACGGGAAAAAAAAGCAAATAAACGTCATTATAAAACTAAAATCGGCAAGTTGGGTCATCATTAGTTTGTCCGCTCGTTTAACTGTACAGGGGGATCAGAAATATTGAGCGCGTGTGCGTGCTCATCGAAATCCATTTCGATGAAAAGCGTCCCCGTAAGCCCTCGCAATAATATTTTTCGACACGAAATCTTTCCTATAATAATAATAATAATAATAATGCACGCGTTGTGCTCGTGTTACGGCATACGTGACACGTGCGCGCGCGAGAATCGTTTTCGTGTATCGCATTACACGCGTCGGTGTTGTATAGAATATAATATGACACGCACGCGCCGCACAGTTCTGAATATCAAAAATCGGATTTTTTCGCCCATCGGCTCTCCTCGTCTTCGCTTACCGGTTGCTTTGTGCGTCGTACACGACACACACACACACACACATGGACGGAACGCGTGGATCAAACGCGGACACGGCCGATAGATGATATAACCGACTTTCGTGGACCGCTGTATAGAGCGTCGCGTCCCGGAGTCGTCAGAAATATTCGTTTTTTTTTCTGTTTTTTACATTATTCCGCGCATACATTTTCATCGTCGTTTCCGAATGGAAACTCGATTTTCCCCCCCCCCCCCGGCCCTATATAAAAACATACACGTGTAGCTGACGATTTTCGATACGTGTGCGGCGTATACTATTTACAACAACTATCCTTTGATCGCACGTGTCGTCGTTGCGGCATCCGTGTCGCATAGAGACGACGATGATCCCTTGCAGTACGTCTCCACGTAAATTATTATCATCGTGTCGGATAACGGCCGTCGTCTATACACGCGTGTTCGATATTCGTTATTTCATTACAATACGGATCCGTGTTAGCCCGATTTTACAAATAGTGTACGACACAGTACCACCCATACACTGTCACATACTACGTATAATCATTTATACGATACGATATTTAACGATATACGATAAATAAAATTGTTCATTATCAACAGTGATATACGTTTTCACCGTCATAATTCGTTTTTTACTCTCTTCGCACTGTTCTCCGAGTGACAAACGTATTATACTGTACATTTTTCATTATAAAATGTTCGACTTATTTTTATTATTGTAACAATAAAACTAGCAAAATATATTTTATAAAGTGTACGAGAAAAGTATATATTATTATATTCATAAGAACCGCGGCTCAAGTGAACCAAAAAAAAAAAAAAAAAGAAAATAGAAACCGTCTCGTATAAAGTGGCAAATACGATATACGAATCCAACTGCTGTACACTTAGTGTCCGTGCCTATACAGTCGTAACAGCAGTGCGAATATCGTAAAATTCGACGTTTACGTGTACGGTTAACGATTTGTACGAACGCGGTACATATTTCGAGAATCATAATGTAATACGCGTTTAACCGATAAATACGACAATTTACGCGAAGTTAATTTGAGTACACGTGAAAGTGCCCGATTGGTTATTGATGAGGTGCTAATATATTGGTAAAAGGCACGAATTCCAACGATGAAAATTCGAAACTGTATACCTAAAATAGAAAAACCTGACGATGAATTTTATACGGGGTATAGAATTAATAAGTGACTTCAATAACAATGGATGAGGGACAAAAACAATTTTTGATGCAAACCATATACGATTACCGAAAACGATTTCCCGATGCAAAAATATGTACACTAGCCAATAACCTTCTGATATTATTCTAATATATATATATTTTTAATATGTACGTTGTTTTTTTTTTTTTTAATATTTCGAGAATTAGCTTAAGTTGCAAAAAATATAAAATCGCCATTATTATATAAAATAGATAATTGATGATTATAATTTATTTTTATCCTCTTTACTTTCTAAAAAAATGTATTTTCAAGATTTTTTTTATCTTAGGATGTTTCATTAAAAGGTTAATATTACGAAATTGAGTAAG
The DNA here is from genome assembly GCA_032441825.1 of Chaetogeoica ovagalla. NCBI lineage: Eukaryota > Metazoa > Arthropoda > Insecta > Hemiptera > Aphididae > Chaetogeoica > Chaetogeoica ovagalla. The sequence continues at coordinate 1,055,822 of CM063738.1, read as the reverse complement.
GAATCTTTTTTATAGAAAATATTATGTTTTATAATAATTGTTATACACCTATAATAATAATTGTGTAAGTATATAATTGAAGATATAACATTTAAAAAACTAATAAGAACCTATTTATTTTTCTAAAATCTAATTTTGGCCGGATTTTCTTAAATTTACGGAAAACTATCAATTTTACAAAAATAATTACTGAATTATACTTTTAGTAAATATTTATTACTATAACAATGGTTCTGTACTATTTTATCATAACTTTAATATATAAGAGAGTACACGCAAAAAATTAAAATCTACCCCCTTTTTATGTAACTCTAACCCCTTTGAGGCACGGGAAGGAGATAATTTATGACGCCCAAACTTTACCAAAATTATTTTTTTGATGGAAAGAACAAAATGTAAAACCAGCGGGTATAAAATTTAAAAGAAAAAAATTGACCTCTATAGCTAAGGACCACCCTAATATATATATATATAGGAATAATGGATGGGAACTACAGCGACGAACAATTCCGTTTTCAAATACGCGTTTTCGTTTTCCGACGAATTCGCCGTTCACATTTATACACGCGCAATTGTATTTTTTAATTAACCGTACAGTACGTATAACGGTTACGTTCGAAACGACGAAATATTTATCAAAATATATGAACAACAGTGGAGAGCGTATTCGGTCGAATTTTCTTCTTTTTTTTTTTTGTTTTCAACCGTTTCGATCAATGATAATATTATATTAAATCACCTATGCTTGGCGTATACATTTTCCGCGTGTTTTAAACGCGTCCGCGTTCCGGCCCGGTGTTAACGCATTAGTCCTCCCCGTTTATGAACGTACACGCGCGTTTCAATCATTTTTATACCGCGGCGGGATTCGGAGGGAATAAGCATTTAAAAAATGTAAAAAGAAAAAAACGCGAACAAAATTAAAACAAAAAAAAAAAAATAAATAAACGGAATACTATGCCGAATAGCGAAATACAAAATTATAATATAATACTCGTTTACTCGTGACTCGCTGGAGGATAGATGATTAGTTCGCGTACACAGGCAATAACAACGCTTTTCCCTCGTCAATAATTATATTTTATTATTTCGTATAAATCCTTAAAAAAATTACTCGAACAAATTAAAAAAAAAAACTACTAATAATTATCAATTAAGGCAAAAAAAAAAAAAAAAAAAATTCAAGATGTGAGAAAGTCGCATTCTATTATAGAAAAAAATATTCACGAGACGAATTCAAAACGTGTTTTTTTTTTACCCGATATACGTATCGCGTCTCGCTTACATCATCGGTCGAAACGTTTATTTTACTATTACTAAATGATTGGTGACGTGATATAAAACATTATCTCGTTTTCAATCCTGAACGCCAGCGCGGTAATTTCACACAATTCACCAGGTGGTGTACGTATAATATAAAACGAATCCCGGAATAACGAATCCCTCCGAGGCTTTAAGTAAAAAACTAGTACTTCAGTTAGATGATATAAAACAGACGTCATGTTATTTATTAGCATCGAATACATTCAACGAAATATCAAATAGATAACCGACAATGAACACAGGCCACAGTAACGGTTACAAAGATGTCATCAAAAATATTAGACGGATCGATGTTGCGTAGCCCGCACTAACTTATTAACGTTGCCCCCTCCCTTATTACGGTGGTATCGAAATGGTTAAAAATATTTTGAATAGCCATTCTCGTTTTTCATACCAGATTCACGGTATACGACGGTTGTTACGTTTTTACGTTAATTTTGACGTTTAGATTGTGGTCCGAAATGCGAAATCGACCGAGTTTCGAATATTTGGGGATGATAATCGATAATCGAACGATAGTTCGTAATAGCGCAGAGAAACCGTCGAGAAACCAACGGCCGCGGGGGAACGTTATTTTCGAGAGAGAGAGAGAGAGAGAGAGAGAGAAAACTATGTGTAACGCATATGGAAAACCGACGACCGTGGGCGAAGAATAAAAATCGCGACGGAAATATTAAATGAAAAACTATTAAATATGAATCGATACACAATGGGGGGGGGGGACCACACCGAGTCTCGCGTGCACGCGCGTGTGCGAAATGTTACATTACATAAAGTCGCGTTTTACAAATACGATTTTAATACGTCCGACGCCGGCGTGTACACAACAAAACAAGAGCTCCCCGCGCCGCCGCCATGTTGCGATGGCGTTGACAAATTCAACGATCGCTGGCCGCCGCCGGCACGTCGTCATTTAATAATAATCTCTGTGCCGTTTTTACGCTTTTATTACACACTGTGCAGCCGGTATATATTATATAACAACGAAATGAAATACTCGTGTAGTATATTATTATACAAATTATTACGCGTACAACTACGTGCACTTATGTAAAACCAGGCGAAAAGAAATATTAATGCCGACCGAAATAATGCGAACGTTCAATAATAATCGTAACAACGAACGAGAGGTGATTTTTACACGCACGTGACCGACGACCGAGCGGAACGGCGCCCTCTCCACCGTTCGGCGGATCCCGGAGGCGCGTAAAAAGTCCGCGGGCCCCAAAAACATTATAAACGACGCGATTATCGCAAATTAATCTGTATACTCGTATGACGTGTTTTATAAAATAAACCGACAGTTCTCTCGACGGTTCTTCTCCTCTCTGTTTTTTTCCCGTTTCCTCATCGCGATATCGTCTGCAATCTCACTTGGTGGCATTCTCCGCGCACTCTCATTAACAAATCGGGTAAAACGCGATTGCGTACGAACAGTGTTTTAAACGCCGTTACTCACCGGCCGGGGTCGGACTCTCGTCACGCGGTATTTTTATTAAGAAAAAGACAAAAGTGACATTTGCAATATCAACTTTTTTTTATAATAATTTTGTTCGTCGTTGTCCGTGACTACAGTTTAATACTTTGTTTTTTTTTTTTTTTTTTTAGTCAAGTTCAACGCGGAAAATTCTCATAACGAACAAAAAAGAACTCTACTAGAATGGAATATACTATTAAAGGCTTATAATGAGTAAATACACGATCAATAATAATTTAACAGAATATTTGAAACTAGTGGATTATAAATGTCGGGGAATTAAAATCCAGTATGCATTTAACATAGGAGTATAGACGATTTTTTTTTTATTTATTTACAAATTATTTTATTATTATTATTTATTATTATTATTATTAATTCATTCCCATTAATTTTTAATTAATTTTTTTTTTTTTTTGTCAAAATTATTTAATGAGATATTTATTCCGTTTTATTATTATTATTATTATTATTATTATTATTCAACAAATTCGACATCGTTTCATACAATTTCATACGCAATCGTGTTCTACCCCAGAAATCCATTCGATTTGCAAACTTTCAATCATTATTATTACGTAGTACCGTAATAGCGGAAAAATAATTAAACGCTGTTCATTTTTCTGACACGGAAAATGATTTTTATTGATCGGTATTATATTTTAATAGAAGTGACGGTAATTCATGGTTCGCGCTTATTTATTACCGGTTAGATGGGCGCCGTTGAAAATATGACGCTGTTACTGGAAAACAAATAACCGTATAACGTGGAATAAAATTTCATTCGCTACGATACGTTTGTTTGATAGAACGTACGGTTCGTTCTTGAATTTTTTAATATTAGAAACTTTTTTTGAAATTAAATAATAAAATAAGTCGATGTGAATTGAAAAAGAAAACCTTTAACGCCACGACGGCGGACTACCGGGTAAAATTTTTTGGTTTGAACGCGTACAATTTTTCGTATTTTTTAATACATCAATATGCATTATTAATATATTATACATTAATATTACAACACTCCGAGCTTTCAAATTCCAAATAACAATACAACTCTAAACTCTCTCTTATTTTTTTTTATATATTTTCATCTATCAAATTTTAAATTTAACGAATTTCGCGACGTCCCGCCCGAGCGACTGTATTAAAGTTGATAATTTTTGTGTACTTTACGGTTCCGTTATAAGTAAATTAGTATTAAGTCGTATTTGCATTGTATAGGCGTGGGAACCTAATGAACTGTAATACACTTTGCAAATTTCGAATAACTTGAAATCGCTTTGTGCGCTGAAAATCATGCAAATAATATATGATTATACTTCTTAAAATTATAAAAATTGTATAATTAAAATAATTTTATTGGTTCAAAATGATGTCGAAATCAACTTATTTTATATCACTAGCCGCGACGTAAAGTGAATAAAAACTGAAAACAATATTAATAATGTATAACGTGCGGCGTACACATATTATATGTATGTAGTTTAGATTTGTCACAACAATTTTGTTTATTATTATCTATAATTAGTTATATATGTAATCAAAGAAGCGTTTAAATGGTAAATTGTTTTAAAATTAATAAGAAACACGAATTACACGAAAAACGATAATAATTAAGGAAAAATATTAAAAAAAAAAACAAATTAATCGATAAATACGTGATATGCGTGTAATATTGTCAGTGAGTATCATATCCTACAACTTATGGTTTATACAATATGAAAAAATCGTTTCGCTCCAAATAGAAACGTTCAAATTCAATACCATGAAAGGAAGAAATCGAGTGGAACATTTCGAGGGGTCGTTTGAATACACTCGAAATATCCGTCTGCGAAATTCCGAAACGAAATTGTTGAATAGCGTTTGTTCGAATTCCAATAACATATGAGTTTTCATCACCATAATCTCGTATATTAATAATATTTGTTGCACAACGCTATATGTATGATATTATATATATATATATATATATAGGTTAGATTAATTTTTAATAAATATTCTGTTATTAATAATTACAATTGGAAAAATTCATATTTATATTTAAAATAAAATATTCGTTAAAAATATTTATAGTGAATAAATATTTTATTAAAAGCGTTATGTCACCAATAAAAATGTATCGTATATATGTATACGGGATATGTGTGACGATTATCCGTTGTATTGAATAGAAAATATAAACGTTAATTTGTAGAATATCTCGTTAAATACTAAAAGAACACTGTTTAACGATGAAATTCAGTCTATCGTATATAGTTGTGTTTAGCATTCCGGTGTTAGCATAATTTACGCCGGGTCAATAACGACGTTCATAATCGGGCGTAAACCGTTTAAAATGGGATCGAATCGTTTATATGTATCATATGCGGACAACGGACGAACTGTTGAACATATGCGTATTTAAATTTAAAAAAAAAATGGAAGATTAATTTTAGAATTGCGTTTGTTAAAAAATTAGTCCGTGACAAAGCTTTCCACGGGATTACGAGTCTTTTGCAACACGCGTTTTACGTATCTTTACATTCTAAATTTTTTTTTTTTTTTGTTTTTTATTCCCAATTCGAACACACTGTCGCCAGCCGTGACACCGATAATACAACGTGTATAAAAACGAAATAATAATTTATGTAAAACGTGAAACTGTTCCGGAACAACGGGATCCCGCGAAAAACAGAAACGTACGTTTGTTTCGTTAGAATTTCAATTCGTTTTTCATTGTTCGCTAAATATTTGCGGCCTCCACGCGTATAATACATAGTTAGTCAGTTAAAAAGCGCGACTAATTCGCGTCCGTTTTGACGTTACCGACGCGTTTCCAGAGCCGCAGAACGTTTCCATCGCTTCAATATTGTAATAATACGCTTTTCTATTTTCCGCTCCTCGACGCAATAGCATATCAATAATACGTATAGAATCCGGCGGACACACTCCGCGTTCCACTCGGCTCCGTAATAACATAATAAAAACGAAAAACACTCGTTATTATTATTATTATTATTATTATTATTATAATGGCCGAGAGCCGTGAGCGCGGTCGAAATAGAAACAAAAAGAACTGCAGATGTCGCCGCGGCCATTGTAGACGTCTCGGATTATATTATTATACGCTCAAAACACAATGCGTACATATAAATCAGCCGTTTGAGTTACGACGACTACCGTTAATGGTGGAGGATGTGGGGGGTGGGGAGGGAGAGAGAAAGGATAAAAATCGATCTACATAAATCGCAGTGTATACATAAATATATATATATACACACACCAGTATAATATTTATAAATAAAGTAGTTAATATACTTTTGATACGTATATATATATATATTTTTTTTTTATATACATATAATTCCGACCAGACGGGAGGAGATCTCCTCGTTAGAATAATCGGCCGCCGGCCGAAAATTCTCTTATTATTAATACAACGCACGCAATCGGTCGTCGTCGTCACACGTGGTGTTGATCGAATAGAGTGTAAAAATCTCCCGCTCGCTCTCACTCTCTGAAACCCGTCGCCGTATCATCGCGAGATGATGACATCAACGGATTATTTTTAAACGTTAAACACGTCCGAAAATCTGGTCTCGTATTATCCCGTATATAGAGATTACTGACACTGTCGACTATAATTTATATCGACGTCTGAATTCGGTCACATCGATCCCACGTCGTGTCGCGCACATACATATAAAGGACGTTATACAAAAGTCGTTTCTTTTCCCTCGTCCCTCGTAACCTCTCGTCGCCACTACCCGGCGCGCCGCGAAACCGAATGCGCGTGGCCAAAACGCGTTCCTTTTATTTTCCCACCGGAAAAACTCCTCCCCCGTGACGTCGTCGCAATTGGCTTAAGACGTGTAGAAATGCGTAAAAAAAAAAAAAAAACTGTCCGAAAAATCGCATTTTTACGCGCGTGCGTTACCGTTCAACAATAACCGGAGAATAAAAATTACAACGAGTTCCTCCTAATGAAAGAATTCCTATAGAGTTGAAAAAAACGTTACGTTTCTATCGCGGGACGAGATTACTGCACAGACGACAATTCGGTTCTGACAATAGACGCGGTGTAAATTATTTTCATTTTTTTTTTTTTATTCTCTTCTTATAACGCGTGTAGACAATTCGACGAAGTAAAGTGTTGTTGAAATTTTTTTTTTTTTTTTGGGAAGGGGAATTTTCACGACTCGACGATCGAAACGTTACGAGTATTTCTATTAGTAAATTCGTATTAAAATATTAATTCGAACCGTTTACAAAATGTTTTTTCTCCCTCGATTTTCAAAATGCAAACGATTCCATTATTTCATTGATAGATATATATTTTCCACGAAATGATCTTCAAGTTTCATCCACTAGATGTGTAAACGTAAAGATTTTTCGGCGTTCGAAAAACAGGAATCTTGTAAGTTCAAACAAGCGACAATTATAGCGATTGGCCTTGACTCCAATCGTATTTCACGTTGTTCGCGAGCGTTTCGGCTGCTCTTTCGACTCTTTTTCGTTTCGCAACCGCTGTATTTTTTCCCAATTACAGCTCTTTTCCGTGGCATTTTTCAATATTGTTCATATTGTTAAAAAATAATATAATACCTAAAATAACGTTTTTTTTTTTTACTATTTATGACGTTTTTATTATCTTCTAATTCGATTATTTGACGCGCGATCGACGCGATAACAATAAAAATGATAAAACTAAACAACAAAAACTTTATATTTATATAGGAGATTATATAGGGCTTTTATAGAAAGTATGCACATAAAAACGTGTAACTAATAATATTATATAAATATTCAACTATAATAATAATATAATTATTATCATTTATATTAATAAGATTTAATAATCTATATACATAAATATATATAACAACAATCGACTTCATGAATTACACCGCACGAATGTAGAACGAGTTTTCAAACAAAATCATTTGAAAAAATTAATAAATATTTTGTAGCGCCCTAGGCCGTAGCTTACTCAGCCTATTGTTTAATCGGCCACTGGTTATACGTTTTTCCACTGCAATTATTTCGTTTTATTTATTATTATTGTATTTTAAAAATATAATCCAAATTCCGAATACTATAAAATACCGAGAACACTGCAGTAAAATAATGTGTACATTAAGTATCGCGGAGATTGTTTAATATTATTCGTTTACCAATGAAAATGAATCTCGTCGAAATTATTTGGAATATATTATAAAACATTACAACCACAATAATAATAATAATATCGGCATCGTCAGCCGATTTCGTCTTACGTATATTAAACAAACGCCCGCGTATGTTCGGAATATTAACAATAAATATATTTCGTTAAGTAAACATATAATATGGAATTGCATTAAATTACGGTAAAACTGACGTGTACACCTCACACTCCAGTGGCAAGATTTGCCGGGGAGAGGAAAATGATTTGCGCTTTTTAGTCCTTATTCAAATTTGCGCATTTGTTTCGCTTTATAACGTTATATTATTTCAACTCTTTCTCCGCGGATATACATCATATTTTATCCGAAGAGATTTATATAAAGTTATACGCGAATTAGAAACACAGAAAACACGTGTTAAATATATATATATATATATATATAATATGTCAAAGAAATAGCTATTTTTTTTCTTTTTCGTTTTCGTTAATGCGTAGTAACATAAATTCTTTTCGTATTCTTCTCTCACTTTCTTACCATTTTTATATGTATAGGCGTTGAAATTCACCGTATTTTCATTATTATTTTTTTTAAACCGTGTGTGTTTGATGTTTTATGCTCTGGAGAATTTCATTTTGTTAAAAAAAAAAAATAAGCGTACAATATTTCGATTTTTATTGTTAAAACGGAATGAAAACACATTATAATACAGTGTGTGTGTGTGTGGAGTGTTATTAATGCGTTTTCGGATGAAGAAAAAAAAACAATATACGCTTATATATATATAAACATTATAATACACACGACGCGTGTGTATAAAGATCAAACAGATGTTACGTGTAAAAATGGAATAGTTTTTGTATAAATATTTTCACGAGACGTCTCCTTTATATATATATATATAATATATTAATACGCCTAAAAGCGAAGATATGAGAATTTTAATAAAATGATACAACTTTATACATAATATTATAGCATACGTAACATACATACATTACGTTCTAAATACAATATATCGGTTATTATTTGTGTTTATACCAAAAAGGAGACGGCGGTCTTAAAGTGTATAATATTCCTTCGAACAAAATTATACGCATATATTTTTATCGTATTGAAATGTTATCGTGACGTCGGTGCTTATTTTCATCGCACAAAGGCAAATTAAAAACCCGAAAAATAATAATAATAAATCATTTTTATCTCTGAAAATACGATTGAAATAGTTTTTTTTTTTTATTCTTTTCGGTTCTTTTTAATGTTAAAGATAAATTAACATTAATTTTTTTAATCATAAATCGTAATAATAATAATAATATTATTATTATAATTATCATAATATCATATCATCGGCCGTATACGTTTTTAGCGCGCACGTTTATTTTTATGGTAGTATTTCGCCGCGTGTTTTAGTAATGCGAGCTATTAAAAATTACCTTTTGAGAAGAACATTTGGAAAAATTAATTCCGACATAAAATTATCGGGATAAAGCTGAAATGAGGGAACTCGGTTGGACGCGGCTATTGTGACGACGACGGGGACGAACTTTGTTGAGTTGTACACGATTACGATTTGACGTTTAACGTTTTTTATCGAATTGATTTGTAACGTTTTTTTTTTTATATATATATATATATAAATTGTGCTTCTTGGCTACCGGTCTTCGATTGGTTTTCGCGGCGCATTCTCCAATACCGCGCACTGCAAAAAAATAGTACAATACCGTCATAGATATTCGAATAAAAAATCAACGCGAAACACTCGAATATAAAAACGTCCGTTTAAATGGACGCGTTAAAGATGCGTGTTGTCGAAAATACGAATATCCGACGGCGATCGATTAAAATTTAGTGAAATCGTACGGTTCGCGAACGAACACTGTCGCCGCGCACGCGTTCGTCAGTTCGTCCGAACGGTAAAGATACCGGCGAATCCGGTCCCCGAACGCGTACATCGCATCCCGTATCCGGTGTTCCGGTTCCGAAAAAGCGTTTTCGCTTCGTCGTCGACCGCTATTGGTCTCTCGTTCCGTCGAAACATAGAAAAACACAACCGCTACGGAAAAATTCACCGTGCGTGCGAGATTCAGCAGAGCACCGTCGTTTTCGTGGACCGTACGGGTCAGGTCGTTCGGGCCACGCAGACAAGAGAGGAGGAAACCGGTGGAATCCGGAGAAGAAAGTCACATATTTGTGAACATATTTATTAACGTGCGGAACGGGCGTTTTCCGTGCGCAGTGATACCGAGGCAGTTGATACACGATTCTTTCGCCGCCCCCTACACACGAGCGACACTTGGCGCGGTTAGGTTAGGTGGCACGATTGTGTTTGTACGTCGTACAAATATCGGACGGGTACCTCGGAACGGGATTTCGACGAGGACACAATAGTAATTGTATATGTAAATAATATTGTTGGCGAAACTAATTTTTGTCGAAACCACTCGACACCGTTGTGCCGCCGCGCGTTCTAACGCGCGAAATGTGCGTGGTGCGTATACGGGGACGCGTATAATACGTATTGGGATTTAGTTGCGCGTGGATGTAAATTAAAGACGCTCTCTCTCTCTCTCTGGCGACCTGTTGAAATGTCCCTTCCATTAATTCCGATCCCGTTTCGAATACCAACGACTTCGGAGACCTCGTCGATACACACACAAAATTAAGTAATTGCGCGGCTCGACGGTATATACGTTCTGTGGACGACGGTAGACGCGGTCTGTCCTCCCTTCGCATCGCCGTATAATTCCCGCGCCCGTCACCGTCGTCGTCCCGCGCCGCGGATCCGATTACACCGCGGCTATTTTACAATTCTTTCTTTCTTTTATTTCGATTTTTTCCATTGTAAATTACGCGCGTGTATTACCTGCGGAGTTTTTCTTTTGTTAGACACTTAATTTGGACACACACTCGAGCACATAAATTCGGGCACCGGTTTTCGATAAGACGTAAACATTCTGTGCGTTCAGTTGCCGCGATCCGCGTGTAATGCTACATCAATCACCGGGATATTTTATCCTATCTATATTAAATATCCAATGATATTTTTCGAAATTAATCGAAACATGTCTCTGTCGGCGACAGAAACGGAAACCAATTATTATTATTATTATTATTATTTCAACGGTTAGTGTACGCATAATAATATTACCTATATAATGTTACGAATAACGAGTCAACATGGGTATATATTGATACGTTAACTATGAATACGTTCGTGGTATTTACCGCGTTGTTTGTGTTTGACGGGCATTCCTTTGATGTCTGCATAGAATCAGTGTTCAGTAGAGGACTACTCGTATTATATTATTATTATTATTATTATTACTGTCGTAAAATAATATTGGCTCCGAGCTAACATTCATGTATAACATTCAAAGCCGCGTATGACACTCGTCCGATGCGATTTTGTAGATATCATAGAAAACGATCGCTACGTAAATTACTATTACAGCACACGTGGGTTTGTGATGAAAATTTGGTTGCGTATAATTCATATGACTCCCCGTGTAGTCCGCGTTTTGAGAGATTTTTGAATAGGTTTGTGAAATGTTTAAGAAAAGTAAAAAAATCTAACGAATTTATAATGGAAACGGCAATCAATGCCGAAAGTTTTTAATTCCATGTGAGGCGCCGACGATCCGTGCGAAAAACGACAATAAATGAGAGTTATAAACAGGAGAGAAATTTTAATATAACGCATATATAAACGAACCGTTTGTAATGAGAATACGCTTGAAAAGACGAGAACAAATCTTGAAGACGCGAGAGAGGTAAACGACTACAAAAACGAAACAACGAGTATTATAGCACTAAAAAAAAGAAAATAGAAAAAAACGTACATAAAAGTCCTTGATTTTTATGTAAATTTTTTTTTTACAATTGAAATTTTACAAATGAAATCATTAATCTTGTTATTGATCGTTTTGAACGTATAAATACGTGTTGATTTTTTCGAACGTTTCCTAATGAACGTTTTGTTCATTTTACGCTTCCGTCCCGTCTCTACATATTATTCTTACATCATTCAGTTTTTATTTTAACGCGATTCTTCAAAGGTCGTACGTATAACACGCGTTTTATGTTTGAATGAAAAAAACAATTTAATCGTCAATTACTTTCGGCCTTTTTTTTTTTTTTTTTTTGAAATAATAATAATAATAATAACGTCGTCGAAATCGGAGAATAAAAAAGTGTATAGAAATATACACTCCGAGAAATGTACCAGAATTAGATTTACGAGGATTTTTTTTTCTTCAAATTTTATTCTACCAATAGTGTAAAGGAGGTTTCGCCCGAAACTTAACCCCCCCTCTCACTGAGTACGCCCCCCGACAACGGCATTCGTTCGTTTGGCTTTCGGGACGCGCGAATGCGCATTCGACGCCTCCGCCGTGCGAACAGCGTAAGATTTGGCGTGAAAACGAATAATAATAATAATAATAATAATAATAATAATAATAATAATAATAATAATAATAATAGTAGTAGTAGTAGTAGACTGTAATGGAATTTCATGTTATAAAAACGAAAAAACGAGGAAATATTCTTTTTCCGCTACACAATCGTGACGAATCGTGTCGGGCGATCGTAGTAATATTTTCAAAATGAAAACAAGTGTTAATGTTACGAAAAATTAGAAACTTAAATATTTCGTATTTTACAATTTTTTTTTTTTTGTTTTTGTTTTTAGAATTGGTAAAGGTATGGCATGCGCGTTTATATAATTCTTAAGTTGTAACTAAACAAAAAATAAATGCAGTGCAAAATAAGGCGAGAAGAAATTCTCGGTTTTTTATTTGAAAATTCGTATTTTGGCCGATTTCTTTTCTTTTTTTTTCTTTTTTTTTTGAGAGAGTTTCATGTTCTTCACTATGTCATAACCATAGACCGGATTTTTATTGTTTTTATATATTTTTTTTTCTCACCGGTAGTACGTAACCCCTGCAATCGGATGAGCTCTCTCGACCGTCATTTTCCTGCGAACTGATATAAGAAAAAAAATTAGGGCATAATAAAACCAAAGTTGGAGAATATTTCGCGCGAAACGAAACGTGTTTTAAGAATATATTGACGTTTTAGCATTCGAACATTTCACAAAAAACGTAATGGTTTATCAAAAAAAAAAAACGAAAAAAGAATTGTTCAACTCGATTGAGTGCGGTTAATAAAATGAACCGTACCTACACGCCGCCTGCGAACATAGACTAAGTATGGCTGTTTTTAAGTAGTTTTTTTTTCTTTTCGAAGATTCATCGATTAATTTTAACTATCTCATAATTTTTATAAATCGTTACTTTTTTTTTCTCGGTATTCGATACATTTTTACGGGGGGGGGGGAAATGTATTTATAGGATCTTAAACGCAAAAAAAGCGTCTAATCACGACCAATCATACTCGTATACTGCAAAAGGCGAGTAACAAACGTCTAACGGACTATTAAAAAAAAAAAAAAAAAACATCAACAATTTCCGTTAATTACAGGGGTGTAAAGAATCGGTTTATTTTTCAACAGGGCTTCGTGCCAGGGGACCCGGGGACCTTGTCCGTTATCGACGAGGAGTGTTAGAGAGGCTATCTGATAGAATTTGTTTGTAAATTTGACTTTTTTTTCCCCGCCATCCCGTTCCGCGAAACGATTTATAAATTATGTACGACATTATTATTTTTGTCAAAAGTCAGAACACGCGCAACGCTGTGACGAAAAATACCGGAACATGAAAAAAACAACGTCATAGTGCCTTTTCTGTATTCGTCGCGCACGTTTCTCTCCATACGGTACGTATTTTATTTTCTCTTTATTATTATTATTATTATTATTATTATTATTATTATTATGGTCGATGGCCACCGCCGGCGCGTTTAAACGCTTTTCGGTATACTCGTTTTGTACGCGCACATACGTGCACACGTGAAATATTTTAAAAGGCAAATGCGCGGCTCTGCGGCGTCGTTTCGCCGCCGGGTCATCGCGACATTCGACGAGCACGTCTCCGCGTTACCCGTCACTTCGTCATCAGTCTCGTCGTTTTTTTTTTTTTTTTTTGATATTTTACTCTTTTTCTCCTTCGGCGTCTGCCCACACGCACCGCTGCCGTCGTTCTATATCGTACTGTGCACGATTCGCCGGGATGACCAAAATCATTGAGAATTCAAACAATGGCGGTCGCGCAGAGTAAAAAAAGAAGACCGGGCGGCGTGGGGGAGAAATAAAAAAGGGTCCCCGGGGCTCATTACCGACGACGAAGACGAAACGTCGAAACGTCTTTCGTCCGATCCGGACTTTGAATAACAATGCGCTGCGCCGCGTGTGTGTACAATGACGGGGACGCGGTACAGAGAGCGAGAGCATCATCACACATAAATAGATCTGTCTTGGAGAGGACGGAAGGCAAAATAAATATATATATATATATATACGTATATCGGGACGGAGAAAAAAATCGGATAGTCACGTGCCGCCGTCGTCGAGTCGCGCGGGAATCGTTTATATTTTATCGACGACGTGTCAACGCCGAGACAATATAAAAACGGAATAGGAAAACGATTGAATAGTGAAACAAATATATTATACAATCTCGCTTACCGAATACCTATAACGGACATTTTATATTAATACGACGATCTATATATATTATAATATATATATATATGTATATTTATATGCCTAGGGGTGTGCAAGCGGAGCCTTCCGAGTGAACGGTGCGGAAAGTTTTCCAAATGGTCTGGTGTTAAACGTTTTTTTTTTGTCTTTTTTATTTATATATATTTTATAGTTTATACCAATAGAACCAACGCACTTAAAGAATTCAACAGTTATTCCGTTTTGAAAATCAAACGAGAGAACATTTTGGACACACAACGGTCTCCCGGCCTGAATTTAGTTTCCACTCCGTCCCTGTTTGCCGTGTATTCGGTGGCATCCTCTAAACGCTGACAATTTTAAAATAAACTCGCGTCTATCTTCTCGAATGACATAAAAACAGTACTCTATTTATATATTTTACATATTATGGCAAAACTGCAATAGAGTTTTTTAGTCTGTGTGTTCATGCACTTCATATAATATAGAGGACAATAATAATAATAATTTTACTTACTTACGGCCCGCCGTATTAATTCGAATATTCGAAGTAAAAAGAGTCGGACTTGAACTGGACGAAGGCTGCGAGGCTACAGCGAATAATGTCGCTTTGGCCAGTATTATTTAAAAGAAAAATCGTTAAGACCGACGTTTATTTTATTCTGCGTCGCGGGAACTGGAAACGAGACCCGGATTCTGGACACGCGTAAATTTACTAAAAAAAAATCAATTATTTTTTTTATCGACATAGACAACACGATTCGATCGGTATACCGATTCAAGACTTGTAGCTCGTATTCAAAATACGGAATGGTCAAAAAGAAAGCCGTTCGAATATGCGTTTACTTACGTTCTTTCCAAACCAGAATATTTAAAAGAACTAATGGTTTTTTTTCATTGTGAACGTTGCTTTAAAAATACGTATTCCTGTAGTATGACATTTAGTGTATACTAAATACCGACTATTCAACAGAGAGATCGTTTTCACGTCTTATCTCTAACCCAATGCAATACGCATCGAATTGGGATATTAATTGTGGACAATCGAAATTTTCAAAACACGATTCACACACTTCGTACGGAGTCGAAAGAAATATTTTTAACGATGTTTAATCCTATTCGATTCGTTTTTTGATTATTTTATACCGTTATAGACCGGCCGTACGTAGACATACATAGTATACACAGAATTATGTTAAACGCGTAAAATTTGTTGCTCAGTAATTTTCCAAAACGAGTAAAAAGTAAATAGTTTAGTGTTTATTATGCGGTATACATGCTGAGGGCGATAAATTACTCTGTGTGTACTGTTGGTTTGAACAAAAGGGGAAAAACTTAGGAAAATAAAGGGATAACGAATTGTTTGACTCACCGCTAGTCTAATTTACTATTCCGCGTCTATTCTACGTCAACCTATAAGGTTTTTGATAATTTTATTATCGAGAATAATCACATATATTATGTTGAAATTGATTTTATTGATCCGTAGTGTTTATGTAAAAATAACTCTTCGGTTTCAACTATAATCGTAGCGTTATTTACTTACAAACATAAATTATACGAGCGTATTCTTCAAGTATTCTTTTTTTTATACTAAATTTCGTCTTTAAGACACTGCCGAGATGTTTCCACCCTACTACTGTTAGACAACCATTGAATAATTGATTTATTCGTAAGTGCGGCACCGTCGATAATAATTGTTCACGTCGATAACTGCGTTTTTTCAATATAAACCCAATGTAATATCATCAAAGACAAACATTCAAAACTTATAAACATGAAAACCATTATGAAATTTAAATTTTCCTACACAAGGACTCGTGTTTTATACACCTTTAACGTGTTGAAAATTTTGAATTTGTACGTAGTTTTTTTTTTGTTTTGACAACGAATAACGAAAAGAGTGATGAACTCAGCAGAACAGCCCGGCGTCTATAGAAGACACCACTAAACGTTTTCAGACTTAACCGAGCTGTGGCGATTTGTAAAATTCTCGTGTAAAAATAGCTAGTGAAAAAATAAGCGTACAGTAATAATTGCACGTTTGTGATGGCTACCACAGGGGTAGTGCACACATAATACTCTCCCTCTATCTTGAATATCGAATATAATATATTCGTTCGACGAATTCGATGCTTTGCGGATTGGAGTGCGAAAGAGCTGATACAGAAACGAAATCGACAGATATTGATTTTTTTTTTTAATGTTTTTATATGCTTTCTTTTAAAAGTATTCCGCCGAAGCCACCCCGATGCTGCGGTGTGTGCATACAAGAGATTAAACAGCAGTAAAAAAAAAAGTAACGCGTGTGCTATAAACATATAACTATATACGAGTAAAGGAGAAAATCGCTTAAGTAACGTATTGTATGCAAGGGAGAAATACCGGTTTGATTTAAAAAAGAAGAAAAAATAATAATATAGCGAAATTTTTAATCGTTCTTCGCGCGTTATAATTTATTTGTTTTTTTAATAGTACAAATTAATAATATTTGACAAAAAATTGAATGAAATAAATAAGACTAAAAAAAAAAAAATAAATACATATTCGAAAAAAATAAAATAAAAATATATATATATATAGCGAGCCGTGGGATGTCGTGGACGTCGCTTGAGCGAATTACTCGGATAAAGATTTTAGAGAGTATCGTTGTTATTACAATGTAAATTTGAGAGCGATTTTAAACCGAATAAAACGATTCCGAGCGGATCTTCGCGATATAATATTATTTATTTCAATAATATAGCGCGTAAATGTACAGACTATAAGAATACATAATTTACGATTAACCATACAATAAATAATTTTAATATGTAATGTCTTACAATAAACCTATGGCACAGGTATGCGAAAATTTTCAAAAATCGTTTTCGTCAATATAGTACGTAAAATTGTATATTCGTCATGAATAGTTTTGCGTAATTTTCCACAAATATTTATATACAAATAAAATTTAAAAAAAAAAAACAGTGCGTTTATTAAGGAGAATTGTTATCATACGATTTTCGTATGATTAACGGTTTTTTTTTCTTTTTAATAGATACGCATTCCGCAAAAAAAAAAAAAAAAAAAAAAGCAATTCGCAAACGCGTTTTTTTCTTCTTATTCACGTCATCCCGGCTATAATAAATAAATTGTCGCCGTAATGATTTTCTTTCTCCGGGCTATACGTGTTGAAAAAAAAAAAAAGTAAAATGAAAAATCCGGCGGCCATCGCGTCCATCTGTTGTCGGGTGTCCGGCAGCGGCGGCGTCAAACGCATCCCTTCGTCGTCGTGGCCGGAGGCTGCGATTATACGTGCACCAGCGCAGAAGAGTCCAGCGTGTATAATTAACACTCCGCCGAGCGCGCACGATGATGACGGAGACGGAGGGGGTGGCGTACACGTCGAACGGGTCGGAAAAGCGCAGTGTGCACACAATGTATACTCCGAGGAAGGGTGGGACCAGGTCGCGCGAGGGTAGTATATTATATACTCGAGGGCGATGGGAGAAGGGACGCTTTCCAAAGGGTTGACGGACCGAACGCGCAGGGACGTGTGGAGCAGCGGTCGGGATTTTAGCGTTCGTCGGTGACGTCATTTCGCCATAAACGGCGGTGAAAATTCGTATCGCTCGCATATACTCGTATATATGTGTATATACACGCTCGCCAGGGATTTGAATTTTGTTTTGTAAAAAAAATATACAACGCGTTTTTCTCTTGTAATCGCTTTTTCGTATTATAATAATAATAATAATAATAATAATAATAGTGGTCGAACGATTTCGGCACGCTTTACGCCAGTGAGTGTTTTCCAACCTCTGTGTGCCGAGAAATTGCGTGATTATTATTAATAATAATGAACATTTTACGATTTTCTCATCGGCAATCACCTGACTCTTTTTATCTTGACAAATAGTGTAATAAAAACGATTATAACTGAAGGACTATTGAAAGGAGTGTGTCGTCTGCAGTTGTCAACACCATTCGACTCCGGAGGACACGTATAATGAATAAAATTACTTAATCGTAATAACTGTTTTTCCATATAAATAAATTTAATATTTGTAATGCGGCTCTATACGAGTTATCCTAACCTAAACAAACACACCGTTTTATGTTATTCATTAATAATAATTTATTGATATACAAACGCTTTAGTGTCTAATACGATAAAAGCCTATTTAATTATGAAAAATAAATAAATGTTAGCCAGTGTGAAGTGTATCACGGCTGAATATACGTTGGAATCAGTGTGCCGTAAAGTCGAACAAGTTGGAAAACGCTGCATTACGCTGTTTCCGGTAATGATACATCATCGGATGTGTTCGACACGTTTTTCGATATTCCCGCGGTAAACTACACGGAAATCGTTTTCCTGCCCAATAAAATTGTCGTTTTTTTTTTCAGATAATTTTTCGAATAATAATTACCTCAAAAAGTTATATCCTATTGAAATTCATTTGGCGACGAATCGTTTTTCGAATATTTAATACGATTTTCCAAAATAATTCAACAATTCAACTGTAAGGATTTTCTCAACTCCGTCGACTTGATCCGGTATGTTCACGGCGGCTCGTTTTTTCTACTATATTAATAAACGCACAAATATCGTTTCGTATTGTGTGCACGCGATTGTGGAAAAACTATTGGCACGGTGTGCTTTTTTTTTTACTCGTATTTTAGATCGTATTTTAGGCGTAGTTTGAAAATCATCCGTGTGGTGGAATAATGAAAGTGGCGAACTCTTAAAAATAATTCACGCGAGAAAATCGTTAATTTCGTTCTCATACCTGCAACAAAAAAAAAAAAACAGTTTTACAAAAATTCAAAGTGAATATGATTACTATTTTGACTATCGAGTGTTTTAAATAATTTATTTCAAGACGCACATTTACGTTTCACACGTTCTTACCATATTAACTAGCACTCCTGTTAACGCGGAACGTGTTTTTAACTCTGTCGAGTATTTTTGTCGTCTTTTTTTTTCTTCGATTTCATTTTACGTTTTTTAAATTTATTTTTACGGTCGACGTTTATTCGTTTCGAACAACAGTTGCACCGAAATCGATTTGTAAATACGAAACACGCAAACGCACTCCGGCGGATTCGCGAGACTCGCATTGAGCACGTGCGAATGACATCATACGCGTATTTTTGTCGAAATAATATTTAATACGCATAGTTTGATTTTATTAACCAAACGAGAACGCAGCGTGTTTTTCGGCGTATAATTCTCATTAAAATCGTCTAGAACAATAATATATGCATAAACTGGAACGGCACCACATTATACACTTCACACACTAAATTCCCATTAAAAATATACATATGACGGCTTCGAGAGCCGAGGGGGTTTACAGTCGATAAAATTCCACTACCGCAGTACGTTTACAATATACATGGTTGTTCGAAACGATTCGTCCTGCAAACGCTATTGATGTATAATCTCTTCGAATTATATACAAATAAATAGATGGGGGAATCTCGAGTTTTGGCAACGTCAATAATTCATTTAATTGATAACACACGCACACGGCGTTTATTGCGTTGCGATTTTCAAAACGCGCAATAACTGTGCGACGCGTTACACGGGATAACTGTTCAGAGAGCATCCGGCGGGGGGTATGAGAAGCAGTTTGAAGAAACAAGATGTTTGTGCAGATAAAAAAGCACCTGTACAGGCCGACCTCACGTATCCGAGAGCATAACGTGGAAAGCGTAATATGGAGAGCGTTTTCTACGCAAGTCGAAAACTGGAAATCCAAACACTGCACACGGAATCGTGTTAACGTCGTTAACAACGATCGTTGAGAAATTCTATAAACCCGCAATGTGATAGTGTCCTGTATTGTCGGAAGATGAAATCATCTCTATCGCAACTGTGAGAATAACTTTGAATCGTTTGTGAATACGAAATTACCGTTACACTCTGTTCAGCACTCTCTCGAAACGGCGGCGCAGAAAACGTTGAATTTGTACGAGCACCTTTGCACGGTCGAAGTTCAGGAGTACCTCATGGACACCTGAGAGTCGGAAAGAAATTGAAGAATCCCTCCTTTCCAGATGATCGATTCCAGTAGTTCGTTCACCACAAGATTTATAGACTAGTGAGACCTCGTTTTGAATCGTTGTGCAACAGTGATTAACACGATCGTGCCACTCCTAGACCTTTAACCGACGGCCAAACAGTTTATACGAAATTACGTGTCGTGTACACGCGAATATTATTGTTCATCACACTCGTCTGTAAGTTTCACAGACGCGAGACGGGACTCGTCTTTCTCTCTCTCTCTCTCATCTACCGGCCATGCCGCGAGCGTTCGTTCCGTTTTACCGTTTCGACGTTTTAGACGAGCGGGAAGTCGAAAGTTTTCACCCGTTGTAGTGCACGCGCTCGCCTGACCGTCGTCAACGACGCACTGACGTGCGACGACGGTCGGAGTCGACCGGCATTTTATTAGCGTCGCCTTACTGCGGAATCACTTTTCGAACACAACAACGATTTGCCATTTTGCCACGAATCGGATGAATAAAATCACTCCGTCCTAAACAACATTTGTATGGAACGTTTTATGTTATGGATGTGACACATGGACAATGACGCGGAAGGATAAAAACGAATTATTGCGAGCAATGGAGATGTGGTTGTGGTGGAAGACGATTGAGAATAAATGAAAGGAACGAAAAACAAATGATAGAGTTCTGGGAATAGTTGGTGAGAAAAGAAACCTAGTGAGTAACATAACAGAAAGAAAAATCAAATTTCTTGGGCATCTTATTCGGCACAATGATTTTCTTATATTAACACGTTTGTGGGGAAAATAAATGGGACGAAAACCAAGAGAAATGCCTAATACTAATTATTTTCATGATATACAAAAAGAAAAGATAGGACGCACATCTTACCAACAACTGAAGCAAGTAGCGAAAAACAGACACACACGGCTAAATCAACATGACTTTCTTTTCCGGTTTTATTGCGTTCGACGGGCATGCTCTGTCGGTATACGCTGGTGTTTAGCTCGACGCGATCAATCGTACGCGCGTATGCTAAATTTATTATTAATATTATTATTATTATTTCGCGTGTTTCAACGAAATGAACTTAAGGATTCATTTTTTCCTGTTCCACACTCGTCTATACGTTTACTCGTTTATTTTACATAGACATGACTGCAATATAATACATTTTTTCATTTTTTTTTTTTTTATCGTACTTAAAATATATTATTGCGTAATGTATATATATATATATATAATATAGTATATACTTAAATAATGAAAAACAAAAGAGCAAAAGTAAATAAATAACAAATATTGCAGGAGTGAATATATATGTATATATAAGAAACGCGCGGTGATATATATAAAGATATATATATATACATATATAAACATGTATATCACGTCATCAAACGTTCTTTAGAATCATTAAGGAACTTTGAAAACGTTCAAAAGCGCTTATCAATATTTATTTTATATACGCCGCCATTTTTCATTCGAAATCATATGGCTGGAACGAAGGCATGCCCGGCTTTTGTGCATAGAATACGAGCCGTGGTATTTTCGTTTTTAATATATTATTTTAGTATTTTCAGCAAAAATTTTACCGCCGTAGCAGCATTTAATATAATACCATCTTGAATCATAACATTATGTTTGGAGCAACGGATCCAAAAGACAAACAATTATCCCACCTTCTCCCGACAGAACAATGATGAACGAAAATGCCATTTTTCGTATTAAATTTCACCGCTACGACGTTGTGCGAGAAAGTTCCTGCCAATTAAATGTTTTACATAACTACGCAATTATTGTCGTTGCCACGGCGCGATAACAATTCGACGTCAAAACGAATTCGTATGATTACTTCACGTCGTACTAATGCATAAACAAAAGTTAAAATATAATACGCGCAGTGTGTTATGAACAAATAATAATTACAAAGTATTTGAATAATAAAAAAAAAAGTAAAACGTATGAAACGCACTTTTTCTAAGGCGTATTGTTTAGGTAATTTTACGTGCGCAAAATATTACGCACGCACACGTTAAAAAATTAAATAATTTTATACATAAAAATGTCGACCTAAAATACAGACCAAAAATTCGACCACGTTACAGATTCGATCAAATTTTATTCTTACAAAAGAAAAACCCTTTATCGTTTTTTCTGGGACATTACGAGAAATCGTTGCTTAAATTTTTTCAAAAATTAACATTTTTTGCATAGTTTTAATAAGAATAATCGATTTTTAAATTAACCTAGAAAAGGATTTCGAATATTCTTTTAGTGTTAAATTGTGTAAATGTGATCAAATATTCGCCGTAGCTTTTCGATGTAAAATGGTGTAGAAAATAATTCGTTTCCCGCATCCTTATTAAGTAAAAATATTAAAATACTTTTGCTAGAATTGAAATCAATTTTGTATAGTACACATTATAGGAATTTAATACAACTTTTTTTCTTAAATTCAATCCCTTATCAAATACTCAATATTTTTTAAGTGCTATTATCACTCCGTACCAACTGAACGTAAAAGTGTTAAAGACTGTTAAAACTTTCTCGTCGTCCAAGTCAGAATAATACGAATTACTTATCACAGACTTCATCAACATTTTGTGTCCAGCGATTCACTTCATCATTCGCGTACAGTTTTGGTCGTTGTCAATGTGGTTGAACAAAATTAAATTTCTTTTTTTCTTAACGTTTTTCAAACGCGCAGTATTCCAAAGCATTATTGAAAAATATTTGTATATTATCAAAATAATATTATTGGAATACATTTTTATTTTTTTTTTTTTCATTTAGTCAGTATTTTATTTGTTTACAATATCGAATGTTTTTTTTATGTGATAACTACGCGGTAACTGTAACATTTGAACGTTTCGCTTCGGTATTAAGCGCGTGTTCAAAAAAATAAAAAAAAAAAAAAAAAGAATAATAATTTCGTTTTGATTTTGAAAAAAAAAAGGGGGGAATCGAATAATTAATTTTGCTCGAATCGATTAAGCGCAGGGTGCGCAATGTATGCGCAGGGCATTCGTTTTAAACATTCGTTCGCTACATAAACAATATGTAGGTCATTTCATATTAACTTTTATAATAATATTATAAAAAACAATTTGTAATATCGAACAATGTTTTTATTAATACATATTGTATGTGCGCGTGTGTGTGTGTGTGTATATATATGAATTTTCCATTATCCTCCTCTTATTGCGTTAAATACAGGATTTCATTCCACCGGACTATTCCCCGCGTTTTATCGATTGAACGCTTTTCGTTTTAATATATTTTCATAACACAATTATATTGTCGTCGAATTCGACAATTATCGAAAACGTCGAGATTATTATGAAATAATTTCGCGTTAATTTTTCGTATTTCCCGCGTTCGCTGCAAACGATTCAATTATTATTATTACCTTAAAACCCGAAATAACTATTACGTATTCGCGTGGTCGTAGTTTTGTTTTCCCCCAACAGCTATTTTGTTTCGAAAATCGTACGACATGTTTTTAGGGATGGGCATGAAATCCAAATATCCGAATTGTCCGAATATCCCGGATTTGAATCAAATTCGTAACCGGATTTGCTTTTTTCCCGACTTATAATTATTTTTATTTTATTGTAATGAAAGTTTAACAACAAATTAATATTTCAATTCTATCATAACTTCAACAGTTACTGATCATTTGTGTATTAGTTACTAATACAACAAGTTTTTGAATTTTTAAGTTTATTTTATACCTATATAACTTACAGTGATATCATGACTTGATTTGTCGACTATAAATATCAACTATGAATATGCATGTTATAAAACGAATTATCCGGATGTAACTGATACGAACTCAACAATAATGTAACAATAATTATTATTTCGCGTAATGAACCATGCGCGATTAGATGTATACAATTTATTTTATAACTGTATTTCAATTGTTATAATATCGTATAGAAGTTCAAGACACAACGATCACGCGTACGTTTTGAATAGATACACAGCCCAATTAATTTATCTCAAATGCATAATAGTTTCTAATTATTTATCGAAAAAGCTCTTTTTGAAGATAACTCGAATGTGTGCTATAATGCAATTTACAGGGATGATCAAATAAAAACTATCCGAAAACATCGAAAAATATCGAATGAAAACATATTGTAAAAATAGGATTCCCGTTGCATTCAAACGTGTTAACATTAATTGATTTTTACTATATAATATTCGAAATTACAATAATCCAAATTGTCCGGATAGTCCGTGAAACCCGCCGGATTTTTTGTAATCCGAATATGCCACCCACCACTATATCGTGTTTTACAATGAACGGCGAAAAAATGTCTATTTTCCGAAGATTTTTAATTTAAACATATACTAATACAGTAGACGCCGCTTATAAGACTCACTTTGGGACCAGCACAAAGTGAGTCTTATAACCGAATGAACCTTATAGGCGAAGTGGAAAAAAAAAATTAATTATTAGCACTCATGTTAACAACAAGAAAAGCACGCGTTGAAATTCGAATACCGACTGATCGTTCATTGTACAACAATTATACTGTTGACTGCAATGATAACTGAGTATGTACATTAGGGTGTTCCTTAGCTATATATGATGGAAAAAAAAATCAAAATTTTTTTGGGTCTCACCCCCTAAAAACGTGTGTATATATATAAAAATGAACTAAAAAAAGTTTTGAGTCAATCAGATAAAGTTAACCCGTGCCGAATTTAACTTGAAGTTTGAACTTTTTACATATTTCAATATTTTTGGAAATGTTTGCCATTTTCATATATATCTCGTAAACTATTAGGAAAATCGAAATTTTTCATATTATTTATTTTAAAGTCTTTTAAATTGTCTATAACTTTTATAAATACATATTTTACAATATCTCTTACCGTTCATAAGATATATTGACTTGACTGGAAGAAATCACGGTTTTCACCAAAATTGTTAATAATAGTTTAGGCTATAATAATTTTCATAAAATTGTTGTATAATTTTTCCCTATCTACTCACTTTTAATGCTCACATAGGAGGTACTGTAGATAATATAATAATCTTCTATATATATATTATAATGTTTACAATAATATAATTATTCTAATCTCTTTTATTTAATCCTTTCTTCATAAAAATAATAACCATGAAAAAATAGTAATATATTATATAATAATAAGATAGTATTCATATTATAAGATGTAGATATTAAAGTGGTTGTATCGTGAGGATATCCTTACTCGATAACAGTATAAGTCCACTGCTTGTCTTGTTTTAATTATTAGTAAATTTAGTTTGTTTGTGATATCTGTTTAAGTAGTGCATACGAATTAAAATTTTCGCATTTGTTGTTAATTTAAATAATAAAAATGTCAAAAAATTGAGAAGTGAAAATCAAATATTTTTAATTGGATCTGAAATAACACAAATTCAAGACTCGAAACTTCCATCAAACGGGCAAGTACTTTCGGTATTTTTCTATAATATGAGAACCGTTAATCTTAATACTAGAGAAAGTGCGGCATTAGCTGTACGTGAGTGTTTCATCTATTGAGAAAATCTAGAATTCCTATTCTAGCTGTTCAACATAATATAAATAAATAAATTAATTTATATGATGAATAGCACAATCTCCAAAAATTGCTCAAAACTAGATGAGTCATATCGATTAAAAGAAAATGATTTTAAGAATAAATTAAATTTGTTATTTGATATTGCTCATTCCGATGCGTTAAAATTGATAAAAATCGATGTTGATAGACAGTTTTAATAAATCAGCGTTTGCCTGGGCATCCTGGATATCTTGGAGGTATAGATATTAAAGGTACAATAAAAGAAAATAGAAATATTCAACGGAAGTTAAATGAATGAAAAAGGAAAGATAGTTATAATATGAATTGTTCCTCAACTTCGGCATTAAGCTTTATACAATTTGATGAAAGTTCAGAAAATGAGAGTCTATAAAGTAGCGATTTATCAAAATTAGATACAAACACTCCAATAGAAATAGAATCCTCAAAAAAAAATGCCAAGGAAAAATTAATTTTATTATATCAAAACTTGCAGGAGCTTTAGATAGGTGTCAGTGAAGTAATATGGGATTTTGTATATGTTCTACTAGCTACTTTATAAGTATTAAATTATAATGTTGATGAATACATAATAAATCAAACATCTATACATAGATGTCGAGAAATATATCGCCGCGAACGCAGTGAACTAATAAAATTAGTATTTCGAGAATCTCCAACTAATTACGCGGTTGTATATTGGGACGAAAAAATATTGCCAAACGCCAAACACTAAAGTCAAATATACAACTATCGAACGACTACCAATTGTGAAAACAAGTTAAAATATAGAGCAAATTTTAGACGTTCCACAACTTGAGCGATCAACAGGGACAATAATCAATGATACTGCAGAAAGGGCCATGAAATTGATGGAAAATTATAATGCAACATTAACACTGGATGAAGATCAAAAACAGTTCATATTACAATGTGTGCAAGAATAACGAAAAATTTACACAGATTGTAAAAAATGTACACTACTAAAGCAATATTAATTTTTATAGTATATTATAAGTATTAAACATTATAATATTTATTGTTTTATTTACAAAAATTGTTTTGATGAGGAATATTAATAAAAAGTACCTATACTATTGTTTATAAATTATAATTAGCCATTCATTATTAATAAATTACACAGATCATTGTGTTTTTTCCAGTCAAGTCAATATATCTTATAAACGGTAAGAGATATTGTAAAATATGTATTTATAAAAGTTATAGACAATTTAAAAGACTTTAAAATAAATAATATGAAAAATTTCGATTTTCTTAATAGTTTACGAGATATATATGAAAATGGCAATCATTTCCAAAAATATTGAAATATGTAAAAAGTTCAAACTTCAAGTTAAATTCGGCACGGGTTAACTTTATCTGATTGACTCAAAACTTTTGTTAGTTCATTTTTATATACATACACACGTTTTTAGGGGGTGAGAGCGAAAAAATTTTAAAGTTGAAAATTAAGGAACACCCTAATGTACATGTGCACGTGTACGTATGTGTATTTATTTACCCGTAATTACGATAACTGTACAGCCGCCAGATAATCAGTACACTATAATAACGATAATCGTTGCGATAAATGTGAACTTTTATCTGCGATAAAAATTATTATACGTTATAAGGTATCAACAGAAACTAGAAATAATCAACACGAATATTATTTAATTTTTCAATACCAATTTATTTCTAAATTATAACCAAAAAAGTTTATTTTCTACTATTTATTTTACGAAATTTGAATCTTATAACCGAAGTGTTGAGTCTTATAACCGATTTTTTTTTAATGTATTTGGATACTTCCGGACCGTTCCAGACGATTTTGAGTCTAATAAGCGACTGAACCTTATATCCGTGAGTCTTATAAGCGGCGTCTACTGTATATACAGTAGAACCCGTTTAAGACGCTTTGCTTGGGACCATTTAAAAATAGCGTAATAAGCGGGAAATCGTATTACGCGGGAAAAAAATTACGTACAAAATTTTAGATTACAATGTGCATTATTATTACATTTATATTATTATTATTATTATTATTATTATTATTATTATTATTATTATCATTATTATTAATTTACATTATCTGCTCTAAAAAATTACATAAAAAATTGTATAATACAATGTGTATTAATATTACATTTAGTATATTATTACAAATTATTAATTTACATTATCTACTTTAGAAAAATGATCAATTTTAGTTTGTTTTACGTTTTTTACATTTTAAGAATAGAGAAAGTTTTCGATATTATTAAGATGATGTAAAGTTTCATTTGCATTTTCGAGAGATGCAATTGTTCTTAATTCATTTACACAATCAAGTGCATTTGGTACATGCAGAATCGGTGATTAGTAAGTAAAATGTACATTGTACATAGTTTATATTCGTATCGTATATGTATAATGCGATATTAATATTGAGGTATTTCTTTAAATTGTGTATCAATTAATATCATTTATAATGAGAGCGTTTTATCCGGGAACACAAAACGTATTATCCGAAAACAATTACATGTTAACCATTGACAAAATCAAGGGACTCGTAAAAATGAGCGTTTAAAGCGGGAAATCGTCTTAAGCGAGAGCGTCTTAAACGGGTTCCACTGTATAAATATTGCGTATTGAAATTCGAAAACATCTGTTTTGACATTTTTTAATTAAGTGTTACGACCGGAATTTTAATCGCCGTTAAAACTACAGTGAAATATTTGTATTTGTTTTTTGCACAACGGTATTACAACGTGTTTTTGACAGTGGCGCGCAGTAGGTGGTAATAATTATTATTTTGATAGGCCCTTCCCAGCATGTACGAAAGAGTGCAAATCGACGTTTTCCAACGATCAGAAGGGTTCTCCGCGTTAATAAACATAACATATTTATAATAACTGAACGGTAAAATATTCGAAAATGAAAAATTCTACTAACGGGTATTCGCAGTCGGTGGTTACAATTATTATTCGAGCAATAAACAAAATGCAGCCTATTAATAAAAGTCAATTACACAATAATACGATCGTAAAATAAACTCAAAAATGTGTTTATCATTACCTACTGCCGGTTCCGAAAATCAAATATTATTTATATTATACCGTTTTTTTCATTACTTTTTTTCCAACTTCTTCGAAAATTGAATACAGAATTTTTTTTTTTTTTTTTAGAATTTAATTTTTGAGTTTTATAAAATAAATATTAGAAATGTGAGTACGCCGTCGATCTCAAGTAGACTTCACGCGAACTCGAGTCGGTTTTCATATTATCAAATCGTAATCTTTAGATCGAAAAGTATATGTTGGAAATAGGAAACAA
The DNA here is from genome assembly GCA_032441825.1 of Chaetogeoica ovagalla. Taxonomy (NCBI): domain Eukaryota; kingdom Metazoa; phylum Arthropoda; class Insecta; order Hemiptera; family Aphididae; genus Chaetogeoica; species Chaetogeoica ovagalla. The sequence goes on along the minus strand of CM063738.1, from coordinate 1,026,415 downwards.
TCATTTTCTTACTACACTGTTTCGTTTGTAAAAGGAAAACAAATAGAAAATACTCGCGCTTCCGACTCCCTTAACTGTGTAAACCGACTAGAAATAAATAAAGAGACGTAACGAGCATAGCGCATGATCCGCGACTTGTGTGGATAAATTAATATCATAGCGTTCGCTGAAAACCATTCTGAGCGGAGCTACCAATGTATTTAAGTTTCGTCGTACGAGGACTTGGGATTGTCCTAAAACTAAGGGACCTAACCTAACCTAACCTGTGTCGTGTTGAAAAAATAATAATAAAACCATCACACCGCTCAGAATCTAAAAAATATTTACGATTCTTTTCACGGATTCAGCTATCTATCCTTCGGGAAATACAGTCAATGCGTCATTCTTGTACGTCGACATCATGCCAACTGGTACTCTAATCTTTGGAGGAACTTCACCCGGCTTTCTCAAAACCACGGTTTTCAATAGCTCGCTGGTGATCGGTATCCTGCAGTAGACTTTTTCCGCAGGATTCGTAACTTTCGGATCTCGTGGCACGGCACGTGCCGGTGCCGGCGGCGGTGGTGGCGGAGGACACGACAACGTTGATGGTGGTGGCGGTGGCGGCGGTGGCGAAAACGAAGACATCGAAGGCGGTGGCAGTGGTGGCGGTGGCGGCGGTGGCGAAAACGAAGACATCGAAGGCGGTGGCGGTGGTGGCGGACACGAAGACATCGAAGGCGGTGGCGGTGATGGCGGACACGAAGACATCGAAGGCGATGGCAGTTGTGGCGGACACGAAGACATTGAAGGTGGTGGCGGTGGAGGATAAAACGACGACGGTGGCAATGATGACCCGTAGAAATTCGTATTTACGAGACGGGCCGTCTGACCGTAAGATTCGTTGTTCGGTCGTCTGTAGTTTTCATCCGAATACGATCTATGGGGAGCTGGTTGATCGATCCATCTCGTGGATCTTGTGACCAGTCCGTTGAACGCGGAGACATCGTCGCGAACTGAACAGGCGCCGTTAAGTATGACCGACGAGTTTATCGTCAAGTCTCCTGTGAACACGAAACGATGAGATATTTAATATCCGATTCGTATGTATAAATAATGTGTTAATGTGCGCTTACTTTCCACGATTCCAAGCCGGAGATTCAACTCGTCCAGCCTGTGAATCAGTTTCTCGTTGCTTTCTAAAATGTAGAAAGAAACAAAAATGAATTCGAACACGGATTATGAGATCGACTTCGAAGAGACAGACGTGTCCCCATGGAAAGGAAGGAAGAGGTATGAAAAGCTGTCGCCTCATTTATTGAACAAAAATAACGACAAATTCGCTAATTGAAAACATTTTATTTTTCGAAATTAATAAAATTATTTTCCTTTATTAATATTCATAATTTCGTTTTTAAGTGATAATACTCCAAAAGATGTTTTTGAATCTTATATGAACACAACGTCATGTGGTAATTCTTCAAATGTTAAGAGAGCTCTCTGCACAAAAGAGATTTTCATCACTTAAACGGAACTTGAGTTCCTCATAACATTTAATAGATACGCCTAAAGTAGTTACTATGTTAAAACGTGTTCGCCTCCCCAGCCCCACATTTGCAAACAGTCTAGGAACGCGATGAGGAAATATCTCCTGTTCGCGATCCAAAGATGAGAGATTTAAGATTCAATTCATAAGATTATGTCAATGGGAATTGTACTTACTTTCAACGGTCGCAAGCCGGAGTTTCAATTTGTCGTTCTTGCGTATCAATTTCTCGTTGCTTTCTAAACGATTAAAAAAAGAAAACAGGAATAAAAACTCAAACACAAAACACGGTTAAAGAATTACAGGTACTGTCACGCGTTTTTTGTACACGAACGAATACGATATTTAAGATTCAATTATTCATAATTATATTAACGCGATTTGTACATACTTTCCGGGATTCTAAGCCAGAGTTTCAATTCATCGTTTTTTAAGCGATAGGAAAAAAGTTCAAGAAAATTCTATATAAAATACCATGTCGGGTACATATTTGTATTACATACTTTTTAAGCCGTAAAAATCAGCTGTTTTCAACGCGTTAATATCACCACAATCGTTTCTTTCGTCCGTCCTATTTGCCCGGACGGCTGCAACGTCGTGTTCGACCCGGAGTTTAAAGACCAACATATCCGTCATCTCCTGTCGTCTTCTCAAAACCGCAAAGTCTTCCATTAACTTCTCGTATCTGTCTTTTTCAACAGTATCCGCTGCTGGAAAATTAAATTTGTAATATTTATTAATATCCCAATACGACAGTAATCTAAAGAATATCTCACCGTCGAGTTCACGCTTTTTACGGGCAATTTTCGCCACGTTTTTACTCTCCTTATACATGCGATAATACCGTAGTATCGTGTAAAAAAATCCGATGGCCAGTATAATCTTGTAGACTGGATTAATAACGTCCAATCTCTCCACAAACTCTTCCCAATACGTCTTAGTATCGTCATTAATATAAAACTTGATACCCATTTTTGCACCGAACATTACGTATTAAAATATATTCGACAATATAAAGTTTTACACGTTTATTTGTCAATGGATATAGAACATGAATGACCAAAAAAAATAATAAATGTAAACCGTAAGAAAAGAATTAAACGGTCGTCAAGTAAACAACTGTCGTTGGGGTTATAGAATAAACACTATGCAACGATGTTTATTGAGCTAATATATATATATATTTAAAATCATTGACTCTTCTTTGTGCTTTGGTCGACTGTATAAAAACACGTTTAACGCTATGCCGTCGACACATTGCTTCAAATTTGCCAGTATCTAGCAAAAGAGTATTTGTGAAGATTTGCTGCGGGAAATCGGAATGACTTAATATAAGAGTATTTTGGGACTGGGAGACTTGAACTTAGTTGTTTAGCTATATGCTAACGACTTGAAGAAGTTCTCAACGAACTATTTGATCAAAAACAAACAATTCGAATTTATATAATAATTTTCAAGAGGGAAATTAAAATCACGACTGTATGACGCTATACTGTATGACAGTAAAGGAAAAGTAAGAAGCGCCGCGGATTTTTAAACAACCGTATCATTTATCCATGAATATTTTATCAGTAGAGTTTACGAAACATAAAATTGTTTTAATGACAAATATATTATTTATTAATTTTCTGAATATTTCAATAAAATTTGTATACACGAACGTGTATTTTTCGAGTATTGAATTTCCTCCACACTAATACAGTAATATTAAAACAACGATGACGGATTACAGAAATTCCATTATCGCATGCTGCCTGTACGGTATATATTAATGAATATCACGGTATAAGTTGCGAATTTTCATGAAACAATCACTAAGGACTTATATAATATTTCGAAAACTCCTAAAAAATACAAAAATTTTTGTCGTTATTAAAATAAAATAAAAAAAAAACATTTCGATAATTTTTTTTTTGTAGCTGTGTTTATAACCCGTTGAGAAATTACTTCCCTAAAAAAAACATTAAATATCGTAATGAGCGGAAGCTATCGAGTCAAAAATCGTACACACAGGGAAAACGTTTAAAACCTAAAAATTCAAAATAGTAATAATAAACGTCATCTGGAAACCAATAGCTTTTATAACTAACACGCTTCGCTCGGAAACTAAAAGGCGGCAAAAAAAGAACAGATTTCGGAAAAACGATTATATTTACACCGTATTGTTCATTTTTGTTCTTTAGCCGAAGAAACTAATACAGTAAAACGTCTTAATGTACACTAATTGTACGAAAAAAAAACCCTTGCTATAACACAACATGAATCCAGTACGTCATATATTTTCACGCAGAAATATTTAAATAAAAAAATCTAAATCAGTGTATGTGTATGTATTTGTTGTGTGCCGTCTTAGCCGTAAATGCAAAACAAAGAAAATAAATTATTTCTACGCTTTTATTTTTTTCGATAACTGAATTCGCTGGATCCACCGGAACGTTGGGAGAGAAAAAACACTTTTCAACTCGTAGAAAAATATATTTGTAATAATCACGGTTAACATTCTCCTCTATTTATTGTACAAATTTGGCAAATATTGCACGATTATCACACGTCCGTCGGTACTCCTTCGTGCAAAATATGACTTTTCTCCTAGTCCACGAGTGGGTAACGTCATTTCATTTCGATGGACGTTTCTCGAAAGCAGTTCATCTTATTCGAAGCATTCAGACACGTAACTTGATCATAAGGTATCACATAAATACTTACGTGTACTTTTTTTATTTATTTCCTTGTACGCTCTAATTTTCATATCATTACCAGTACAAAACGTATTCAATACAATATTACTAACACAAGCGTGGCTATGGACGAAATAAATTATTCATTTGATTCCGCTGCAAGTTCTTATTTTTCCCAAAATTTTACTGCTCGAAACTTATAATTCCCAGAAAATGTCTTCGTGATTTTTATTATTGATATTATTATAATTATTATTATTATTTTAATCAAAATTATATTTCTTATCGCGTAATTCATATTTCAATCACGAATTTATAGTTTTTATACAAACGTCTAATAAATGCGATAAGATAGCCGGTCGAAGTTTATATTACTTTATATTCATAAACAAAAATACAAATATACACAATTTACAATGTTATTAAATATTTTATTTATTATGGTAAAATAGGATTGTAACAGGATAATTACCGGATGATCTTACCGAAGAGGGCGGCAAGAATAATTGTACCTCGGTAACATAACATATTTTATACAAAATATTTTTTGTAATAATATCACACCGCTCGGCTCTTTTACGTAAAAACATACGTACAATAATACGTCAATGTAAATGCGTTTGAATTTATTTATTTATTCGTATAAGGAATACAAATAATAATTATTTTATAATGAAAAAACAACCCTGAAATTATATTTAAAATAAAATGATTCGATAAAATCGATTTAAATTACTCCTTATAGTTTGCGATTATCGCAATACACACGGTCTCTCTTAACCAATTCACGCGATACCACTGCAGAAAACAACGACACACGGTTTGATCACATCTGTTTTTCCGAGATGAATTATTATATTCTCATCGCAATAGGTTCGTTCAAATTTCATCGTGCCGCTTTCACAAAAAACCATCACAACAGTGTGTATACATCACGGCCAACATATTGTGTCATATCGTTATAATCCGTGAGTTATTTTTGATACATAAAAGTTAAATTATTATATGACGTGAATTCTTGCATTTTGCGTGTGATATTTGATAGAGTAAACAAAAACGCAACGAACGTTTGATCAAAACGATTATACGAGTTTAAAAATTCGTTCTTGAAGACGCACTTAAGGGGCGAGGCAGCGGGTATTTTCTCACTTTGCCTTACACATACGCAAAGTATGATAAAAAAAGACGATTCGTACTTCCAACGTACCGATTAATCTAGTGATACGATAAGGTTTCTGAGAACGAATTCAAATTCTTCGTGAATATTACTAGTCCATAGTTCGCAATTCTCGCTTTTTTCATTTCTATTTTTTTCAACTTTTTCAAACATTGAATATAGAATTTTTTTTTAGAATTTCATTTTTGAGTTTTATAACATAAATATTAGAAATGTGAGAACTTCGTCGATCTCGAGTGGACTTCACGACGAACTCTATTCGGTCTTCATATTATCAAATTGTAATTTTAGATCGATAAATATATGTTGGAAATAGGAAGCACACATTTTTTTACTATACTATTTCGTTTGTAAAAGGAAAAAAGTAGAAAATACTCGCAATTCCAACTCCCTTAACTGTGTAAATCGACTATAAATAAATAAAAAAGCGTAAGGAGCACATCGATTCTTCTGCGTCTTGTGTGGAGATAATAATATCAGCAATAATAATAATAATAATATAGCGTTCGCTGAAAAACATTCTGAGCGGAGCTACCTATGCATTTACGTTTCGTCGCAGGACTTGGGATTGTCCTAAAGTTAAGGGACCTGTGTCGTGATAAAAAAAGGATCAAACCATCACACCGCTCAGAGTCTAAAAGATGTTTACGATTTTTTTTCCGCGGATTGAGCTTCCTATCCTTCCGGAGCTTGGGTCACAGAGTTATCCTTGTACGACGACATCATGCCAACTGGTACTCTGATCTTTGGAGGAACTTCACCCGGCTTTCTCAAAACCACGGTTTTCAATAGCTCACTGGTGATCGGTATCCTGCCGTAGACTTTTCCCGCAGGATTCGTGACATCCGGAGCTCGTGGCACGACACGTGCCGGTGCCGGCGGCGGAGACGGTAGTGCCGGTGCCGGCGGCGGAGACGGTAGTGCCGGTGCCGGTGGCGGTGGTGGCGGGGGACACGACAACGTTGATGGTGGTGGCGGTGGCGGCGGTGGCGAAAACGAAGACATCGAAGGCGGTGGCGGTGGTGGCGGACACGAAGACATCGGAGGCGGTGGCGATGATGGCGGACACGAAGACATCGAATGCGATGGCAGTAGTGGCGGACACGAAGACATCGAAGGTGGTGGCGGTGGAGGATAAAACGACGACGGTGGCAATGATGACCCGTAGAAATTCGTATTCACGAGACGGGCCGTCTGACCGTAAGATTCGTTGTTCGGTCGCCTGTAATTTTCATCCGAGTACGATCTATGGGGAGCTGGTTGATCGATCCATCTCGTGGATCTTGTGACCAGTCCGTTGAACGCGGAGACATCGTCGCGAACTGAACAGGCGCCGTTAAGTATGACCGACGAGTTTATCGTCAAGTCTCCTGTGAACACGAAACGATGAGACATTTAATATCCGATTCGTATGTATAAATAATGTGTTAATGTGCGCTTACTTTCCACGATTCCAAGCCGGAGATTCAACTCGTCCAGCCTGCGAAGCAGTTTCTCGTTGCTTTCTAAATGTAGAAAGAAACAAAAATGAATTCGAACACGGATTATGAGATCGACTTTGAAGAGACAGACGCGTCCCCATGGAAGGGAAGGAAGAGGTATGAAATGGTGTCGCCTCATTTATTAAAAAAAAATAACGAAATAAATTCGCTAACTGAAAACATTTTATTTTTCGAAATTAATAAAATTATTTTCCTTTATTAATATTAGTAATTTCATTTTTAGGTGATAATCTTCCAAAAGACGTTTTTGAATCTTGTATTAAAACAACGTCATGTGGTAATTCTTCAAATGTTAAGAGAGCTTTCTGCAGAAAAGGGTTTTTCATCACTTAAACGGAACTTGAGTTCCCCATAACATTTAATTGATACGCCTATAGTAGTTACTATGTTAAAACGTGTTCGCCTTCCCAACCCCTCCTTTGAAAACAGTCTAGGAACGCGATGAGGAGATATCTCCTGTTCGCGATCCGAAGATGCGAGATTTAAGATTCAATTCATAAGAGTATATCAATGGGAATCGTACTTACTTTCAACGGTCGCAAGCCGAAGTTTCAATTTGTCGTTCTTGCGTATCAGTTTCTCGTTGCTTTCTAAACGATTAAAAAAAGAAAACAGGAATAAAAATTCAAACACAAATCACGGCCAAAGAATTGCAGGTACCTTCATGCGTTTTTTGTACACGAACGAATGAGATATTTAAGATTCAATTGTTCGTAATTATATTAACGCGATTCGTACTTACTTTCCGGGATTCTAAACCAGATTTTCAATTCTTCGTTTTTTAAACGATAGGAAAAAAGTTCAAGAAAATTCTATATAAAGCACCGTGTCGCGTACTTATTTGTATTACATACTTTTTAAGTCGTAATAATCAGCTGTTTTCAACGCGTTAATATCACCACAATCGTTTCTTTCGCCCGTCCTATTTGCCCGGACGGCTGCAACGTCGTGTTCGACTCGGCGTTTAAAGACCAACATATCCGTCATCTCCTGTCGTCTTCTCAAAACCGCAAAGTCTTCCATTAACTTCTCGTATCTGTCTTTTTCAACAGTATCCGCTGCCGGAAAATTAAATTTGTAATATTTATTAATATCCCAATACGACGGTAATCTAAAGAATATCTCACCGTCGAGTTCACTCTCTTTGCGGCCAATCTTCGCCACGTTTTTACTCGCCTTATACATGCGATAATACCGTAGTATCGTGTAAAAAAATCCGATGGCCAGTATAATCATGTAGACTGGATTAATAACGCCCAATTTCTCCACAAACTCTTCCCAATACGTCTTAGTATCGTCATTAATATAATACGTGATACGCATTTTTACACCGAACAATACGTATTAAAATATATTCGACAATATTAACTTTTACACGTTTAATCGTCAATGACTATAAAACATTAATGATTCAAAAAAAATAATAAATGTAATCCATAAGAAAAGAATTAAACGGTCGTCAAGTAAACAACCGTCGTTGAGGTTACACAATATATACTATGCAACATTGTTTATTGAGCTAATATATATATTATATATATTTAAAATCATTGACTTTTCTTTGTGCTTTGGTCGACTGTATAGAAACACGTTTAACGCTATGCCGTCGACACATTGCTTCAAAATTTGTCAGTATCTAGCAAAAGTGTATTTGTAGAGATTTGCTGCGGGAAATCGGAATGACTTAATAGAGGAGTTCCATACCATTGCGATTACCAAAATAATAATTCATATTTTTAAGTATTTTATGGAACGTTAATTTAAAATCGGTTAATATTTTGGGACTGGGAGACTTGAACTTAGTTGTTTAGCTATATGCTCACGACCTGAAGAAGTTCTCAACGAACTATTTGAACAAAAACAAACAATTCGAATTTATATAATAATTTTCAAGAGGGAAATTAATAACACGACTGCACGACGCTATACTGTACGACAGTAAATGAAAAATGAGAAGCGCCGCGGATTTTTAAACGACTGTATCATTTATCTATAGATATATTATAAGTTGCGAATTTTCATGAAACGATCACTGAGGATTTATATAATATGTGGAATATCCCGTTGAGAAATTACTTGACTAAAAACAAAACATTGAATATCGTAATGATCGGAAGCCATCGAGTCAAATAGTCGTACACCCAGGGAAAACGTTTAAAATCTAAAAAAATAAAACAAAAAAATATAGTAATAATAAACGTGGTCAGGAAACCAATAGCTTTTTAAACTAACACGCTTCGCTCGGAAACTAAAAGGCGGAAAAAAAAGAAAAGATTTCGGAAAAACGATTATATTTACACGGTATATTTACACGTTTCGAACGACTGCATCGCGCGCATTATAAGATCGCCGAAGTCTCCTCTAAATAATAAAAGCTCATATATATATTGTATCATCCACGCGTGTTTTACATCCACTCACTTCTCGTATTATACTCGTATAATATGTGCGTATAAGTACACATTGCGGGTACACGCGCGCGTATATACACATATATATATAATATATAAGATCAGATTCTGCGAGTCGTGTTGCCAGTTAATTCGTCGAGATGTCGTGTTCTCGTTCAAACGTGCACGACGCGTACATATGACTTTAATCTCACGCGTCTTATTTATACATTACAACATACTCCTGCGTACGAACGTTTTTCTTCTTTTTTTTTTTTTTTTTTTTGCGAAAAGCAAATATAATAAACGACGCGTGCACCGTGTGCAGACAATATAACGCTCGCGGTTTTCTCAACCCTCTGTTTCCGCCCGCGTAAATACGTATTTTTTTACTTATATTTATTATTAACTCCACCGCGCGACCCGGCTGGTTTTATCGTACAACAATCAATTCGTTATTTGTCCCCGGTTGAAATGTATTTCGATGAGACGACATGGTAGAAACGAGCTATTGAACCGTGATGTTCGGGAGTTCAAGACGGAGAAAGTATAGCGATATCCAAAACGGACTCTGAGCCGGGGGACGCGTGTGAATCCGGATTTTTCGCGTGGATGAAAAAACAATCGGTGAAGCAGTTTTTTTCTTTGGCCATCGACCGATCGATCAGAGTACTTGAGAACGGAGATCCAATGCGTTGAAGTACAGAAGAAGAATTCAAGAATATGACTGGTCCCACTGTACGACGGAGTTCGCAAAGGCACGGAGAACACGAGAAAACGTCTATATCACCGAGTTTTTACATTCTTCACAATATAAATAATAAATTAATTGTATTCGTACGTTTAAAAACTACTCGTAATTTTTTTTTTTTGCTTTTTATTAAACCTAACCTTCTTTTTTTTACATTGCATTACGGTCTCGTAATATTTCTGGAACGCGTACCATCAGCGGATAACGATTATTATATTCGTAAAATTATTGTTACATGGAACACGATCTGATTTCACACACGTATTTTTTCGTTTTTTTTTTTTTTTTTTTTTTTTGTAGTACGCTTTCCTTGCGAAATCGTTTGATAAACAATACTTTAACCTGGTGAAAATCATAAGAATCGCACATAGTAGTAACGGATTCGTAGGATCAAATCCCTTTCCGAAATATTTATTCGAATGATTCCAATGATTTTTTTGTCCAGCAAGCAAAGAACGTCGGGAACACGGAAATTATTTGCCCGATTTTCTTTTTATTCAATCCGGCATTAACAAGGGCGTCGGGGAATAATTTCGTGAACTCTGATTGAAAATTCCTAAAAACTAAAGGGGGAAAAAACCTAAAAAAAACTCGAACGAAATAGTCACCCGATGACAGATTTTCCTCTTTTAAACAAGAAAAAAAAATTGAAATTCTTTTTTAAAGACTGTCGGTTTTCCAAAACGGTTTGCCGGACGATTCTTTGCATTCCTTTGTTTAGCTCGCCGTGTTGGATTTGCGAGATCGTGGTATGCACACGCGCGGTTACTCTTTATTGTTTGTCCACGTCCACTCGAATAAAATTTATACCGGGGAGGAAGAAAAAAATAGAAAATTTAATTTGAAAAAAGAAAGTCTAATGCGGACCGGGAGCTATCAGTTCGCGTCTATATAAATACGAGTATATATATAACGGAAAAAAATAAAAAATACTCGTCGCCGCAGTGAAAAAAGCCGCGTTCCCGAGGGTTTCTTCTTATTTTTTCGGTTTAAAGAAACTTTTCCTATATCTTCCGCGAGCGCAAACAAAAACCGTTCAAAGGAGAGCGACGACGACGGGTAGAAAAAAAAGCGAGGGAAAAAAAATGAAACGAAATGAAATCGTATATATACACTCGCACACACACACACTTTTTATTTTTAATAAAGGCGCAGGAGAAAAGTTTAAATTAGATATGACGGCACCACCGGATTCGAGGTCAAGAGACGACGTTATTAATATAATATGGCAAAAATGTATATATAAGCGAACTCAACGTCGCGCAATATATACATATATTAATGCAATTTATTTATTATTATTATTATTATTATTATAACGACCACCACGCGGGCAAAATAACGCTAACACATCAAAGTCAAAAGTTTTTTTTTTTATTTTCTCTCCGTCAACGTTCGGTCCGATTTTCTTCCGTATACACACACAAATAATAAGCAGATATAAATTTCGCGTACATTTTTATTCGTTGTCTTTTTTATAGATTTTTTTTTTCTTTTACTTTAAGGGCGTCTTCTTTATTTTTTTTTTTTTCTACGCGGATTTATTTTTTCCCCTTCGCCGATGGACTGTCGAATGTACCGCGAGAGGAGGAAGAGGCTGGCACCGAATTTTCACGGTCCCACTGTCAAAGAGCATCATATATATACGAGTACATCATATAGTGGCGTGAATTGTTATTTCGAATCTTTCTCTGTGGAAAAAGAAAACGAAAACGTTATTATTATTATTATTATTATTATTATTATTATTATTATAATGTCGTTCGAGTGGACGGCGCGATGCTATAACGATTCGTTGAATTTGAAACGAAGAAAAATTAAGAAAAAAGCCCGGAAACCAAAAAAAAAATATATATATATAATAATATGTGCTCGTCTTTTACGCGTTTTTCACATTCAAACGATATATTATTTCGTCATAATTGCCATTGCATCTCTCGCGCGAAAAAAAAACTTTCGTCGTTTATACGCACAATATACGTATACGGAACGAATCAAATAGATTTCGTGTTTGTAAAACGTACTGTACCGACTGATCGTTATTATTATTATTATTATTATTTTTTCCCCCTTAAATTTTTTTTCAGACGAAAGATACGACCGTTCAGAGAGAATAAACATTTTTAATTCTGACGATAACTCTTATCGAATGTTATTGCGGGATTTAATTTTTCAGAAATGCAATCTTTCGTGTAACGTTCTTTAACGTAGTCTTAATTGAAATATCAAGCAAAGAGGCTTGAAGTGATTTTTTCGATAATTTCTGTTCACGCGAACACGTCGAATTTCAAGAGGTTTTTAATGATATATGAGAAGAGAAAAAAATGCTGAATCAACGCCACCAGAATTTATTATTTTCTAATATTTTACTGTTGTTTTCTGTATTCGATAATTGATCGTTCACCGAGGATGTCCGATACGAATATTTTCTTTTAAATAATTACGTTTAGAGGAAATTGAAAAATCCACGCGAGTTATTTACACGCGTGCAATTCGTTTGACGTACGTGTAGGCAACTCTTTTTGCTCTCGAGTTATTTGTGCGATGGTTAAGAGACCGTTATATGCGAGTTTACATATATAGTATTAATATATAATTTTATTTATATTCACGAATAAATGTGTTTTTTTTTTTTATAATAATAAAACGTTATGACTTAATCAAAAGTATTCAAGACGAACATTTCTCGGGATTTTATACGTATATGACATCTATTTCGGTTACTGTGTGCCGCAAAACAAAACAGCCCAAAAGTATGGAGCTCGCGTTTGATGGATTACAGTTTTTTTTAAATAGATTTACGATTTTTTTTTTTTTATCGTACTTCCAAAGTCATAACAGAGACCCCGGTATCCGTTTTAGAATAACATAACACACAATTGACTGAGAATCGGACTCTGGCAATACACTCGGACGGGACAGGGTGACGAATAATTGTAAAGTACCCACTACTACTACTACTATAAAAGGAGAATTCAAAAAAAAAATCGTTCGTACGGTAAAAACTACAAAATCTAAGGCGCTTGTTGAGAAATACGAGTCACTTCGTGTCTAATAATCCAGAGCGAAATAAAGAGGAGTGTCGGTGGAAAACGGTCTTCGGTCGATCCGTTCCGAGGTGGCACGTGCGAAAAAACGGGATAGCCAATCTCCTCGAAGGAAACGGTGTGAGAAGAAGAAGTAGAAGAAAAATAATATCAAATCCTCCCGGAGTCTCGCGAGAATAATAAATTTTAATTACATCGCGTCGGATCGTTTAAGTTTTAACGTTTTAATTATTTCGTTTGCGCGTGCGTATACACGGCGCGGCGAAAATAAAAAAAAAAGGTGAATTTCTATGAAAGAAAAACGTTTTTTTTTTTTTGCTCTCGCGAAATTCATTTTATTGACAAAGTGCGTGCGTTATTCTAAAAATGCAAATCTCTCTCTTCTCGTTGTCGCGTCGTCGACGACCAAGAAGAGGGCTCGCGGCGTATCGTCGTCGCGCCGGGACGATATTCCCTCGGCCTTGTTCTCATCATTTCTCTTTTCTTTTTTTATTATTATTATTCTCCCTCGTCGCGGCGCGTTTTCGTCCGTTATAAAAACAGTAAAACTCTCATCGTTTTTCCCTTATACAGGTTATATATGCGTTTTATCGTATAATATACCGGACATAATAACTATTCCATTAGCATAAGCGGATTAACGTGGCGACCGATACGCGAACGAGCGGACGTTGTATTATATACATGATATCGCTTTAGCCGCCCGCCTAATTCGATTTCGTGTTGGACGATTTTTATTATTATTATTATTATGTACGTCGATGGACGTTATAATTATTTTCGTTCGCATTGAGAATTATACCGATAAGGACGATGACGAGAAGAGAGTGAGAGTGAGAGAGAGAGAAAAAGAGCTTCTTATTCCGTCGTCGACCGGCTGTTCCCCTCGCCAGTCTTAAAAAGTAAAACAAACTAACGAACACGAGATTGTTTTTTTTTCACTGATGCTGCAACAGCTAATGAAGTCGCAGCAGACCCGCCGCGCAGGGTTTATAATTGACAAGGCGAGTTGAGATATACCACTACAGCGGCTTCTCGCCGTGTCCTCCGTGAGAAACGGTGGTGGAAGTGGATAAACGATGATGACACAAACGGGGCGCACTGTTGTAATTCCTAATTATTCGAAACGTAACAAAATACGAAAGGCTTGCGTGTCGTTGCACGCGCAAAAACAAAACAAAAAGTGTATGAGAAAGGGAGAGAAAAAGAAAACCGAGTACAATAACGAAATTAAACTATACGTCATTTCGCGGATTATATATTCTTTTTTTTTTTCATATAAAAAAACTTCTCTTGTCTTAACCCCATCTCGGATCACTTACGGTGTTCGTATTTTTTGTCCAAACCCTTTTCTCTCTCTCTCTCTCTCTCTCTCTCTCTCTGTCGAGACGGTAATATATCTCGTATTTTATACGGAATGTTTTAATAAGGGTGGTCGTCCGTTGTCGACTACAACGACGGCAAGCTGACTGGAAAAAAAAAAGAAAAACACGAAATATTATATTGCCCGGGCCGAGCGGCACAATTCGATTTAATTAAGTGAAAACGGAGTGGCGCGAGATATGAATTATGACTGTGGGCGTCGTCGGTCGGAGACAACGGGAAGAAGACGGTGAGAGTAGGAGACCATCGCCAAACCATTACTGCGCGATCTGCAGGTCGCGTATATATATATATATATGTGTGTGCGCGCGCGTGTTCGTTTGTCTCAGAGATAATTTCATACTTGTGTTTCATTAATTATCGTTGAAAGTCGCCAGTAAATTACGATTATTATTATTATAATAGTGTAGCCGCGCATATTTTAAAGCGTTCTTCGGGAAACGTGTAACGCTCGCTGTACATTACAGTACTTGTAGTAGTGCGCTACTCGATATAGCGCGAAAGGAGCGCGCAGCAGCCTTTTTAAACCGAGTGCGCTTATTTTCTCGCAGATAATTTTTACGATTTATCGCTACCCCGGCCTATATATACACGAGTATATCCGCGTGTGAAAACTACAAAACTCCTTTCCGCCGAATTCGCTGTAACGAAAATGATCGTACGACCGTATGACGATAGAAAAATCACTTTGAAAATCTTTCCGCGCCTATATATATATTTATCATTCGAATCCTCCACGACTTGAGAACAGGATTAAAACGGTTTAAAACGGCTGTTTTGCTTGGCCAGTATCGGTGAAGAATATAAGCAGATATATACGTAAGGTAATACGCGTTTCGTGTCTATACTCGATGTAACAACGTGCGATCGGCGGACGAAAAGCAACGCGTATAACATATTATTTTAATTCTGACGACGGACGGGGGGGGGGGACTCATCGGAATACGAAACCGTATTCGTGTGACGTTTGTAAGGAATTTTGTGATTATCCGAATTCGAGTGTTCCATCGTGTATGGTCGAAGCCGATTTCAGATTTACGATAAAACCGAGGTCGAAACGACGTTTTTCCGTTTTGATTGCAAAAACCAAAAACAGGAAAATTTCTTTTTTCCAAATTTACAGGCATCATATACAGGTAGGTGCGGACGTCCGGCTGCTTTCCATTTCCGTTGAAAAACTCGAAATCGAACCAAAACCGAATGAGTTTGGAATTCGATGCTTTTACGCATCACATATTTATTCTAATAATAATGATAAACTCTATTCGTTTAGATATCTATCAGCTGGCCTATCTTTTAGAACTCTAATATCATAGGCGGATATTTGTTCACATCCGTGGAGGGAACATGTTAACGTGTTTGTTTTATCCATTAGCGTAAACGCGCGTTTTTAGAAGCTTCAACCTACTAACTAGTGGCTATTTTATTCTAGCTGAGACACCGATTATATATACAGGTAACCACACACACACACACTAGCTAAAGAGATCAGAGTCGGGGAAAACATGTGTAAAATCCGTGTACCGCAGTCTAAATGTAATATATCACGAATCGACATTATCGAAATTATTACAAATTGAAATTATCGGATTTTCAGACACGCGTAAAGAAGAGGACCGTTGAGCGTTTAACCGCTCTAGAGCGATTATTACGATTTCGAGATAATTTTGAAAACGAGAGTACTACACCTACTGTCTTCGACGGCCAACGAAATTATCACAAATCGAATCGAATCCGGGTGAAGGTCGGACGATTTTCTAACTGGTTACAAAACGAAATATTCTAAAATCACGCGTCGTCGACTATTGCGAATACGATTTTTTTTTTACTATACATACACATAATATCATTTAATTAAATATCGTGTTGTTAACCTTGACATTGTGAATGAAGCGTGTGTCGAATTTCATTTTCGTTCTGTTTGAATCGTCCGTTTCTTTTTTTTCGCTTTAAAATCCTCGTCGTTTCGTACCGAATGTCGAATAGGTACGTATTTCATAATAAACGTGTTCGACGCGTCACAAAAAAAAAAACATGCCGATTTTCTATATATTTTTATTTTATTTTTTTCTAAAAATCTATCGATTCGATTTCTCACAATACGGGGGTTGTTTTTTCCCCGAGATACCGAATCAAGTGAAGCGAATTGAAAATAAAAAAAAAGCGCGTGTTCGTTTTAGCGTTTGTATTTTTTTTTCCTTTTTTTTCCCCCTTTGAAAATAGAATTTTCAGAATCGAATGCGTACGTAAATGAAATCATTTATATAATATACTGTATCGGAATACTACCGAAATCCGAACAATATATAGACGTTTCATTCATTTAAATGGTATATAAATGCAATTTCTTTATAGATATAGAAAAATGATGAAAACCGATGATTTTTCTCGACTAATTCAGACAAATGTCGAGTGATTATTCGTGTACGATCGACACACGGCTACGAAAATCGTATATACGATTATAATATTTTCGTCGTTCATACACGCGTATGTAAGAACGGTACAAACAACATTCAGTTTGTAATAAATAACAATAATAATATAAACTCAATAATATTTTTATTTTTTTTTTTTTGTAATCGGCGCGTAAAAACATATAACGTTTATTGCAAAAATATGACGTCGGTATGTACATAAATTATATTATAAAAGTAAAAAAAAACGACGCGCGTTCGATAGTGCATAATGTTATAATAATCGGGAATAATTACAAAATTATTCGCATAACATACTTTTACTTTTTAATTTGATATTTCGCGAGTGCGAATCACACACGCGACCCGCAGCACGTCGGAGACGATTTCACGCGACATAAACCAGAAAAATAGACGACTGGGACGAGTTAAATATAATCCGTCAGACCGCATAACGGGTTATTTAATAAGATGTTAATAATGGTTAAATAGTATTTCATTTCCATTCGACGCGCGCTCTACAATTCATCCCGAAATTAAATAGGAATTAAAAAAATTCGACCTAATTTCGCGCGATCATCTCAGTCGTCCATTGACTTTGCATTAATCATTTTATTTAAAATCCTTTTTCGAGATAGGACATGTACGGCATGTTTAAATTTAGAAATTCCATCGTCGTATCAATATTTATATAATGCATACTTGTTTTACTTATATATATATATATATATATATATATATTATGTCACACGATATGTGTACATATATGTATAAAAGACATTGATCTATGTAATTACATTTCACGTTTAGCGTTTGGTTATTTATTTGTTTTTATTTTTTGAAATGTCGCCCGTTTCTGACTTATAGACGTTTGGTCCCCCGAGGTGCGCCACATAAAATATATTATCATATGTACGCGAGCCAAATGCGAGCTATGGAAACCTTCCAAACGCTGTTCAATAATAATAATACTTTTCGATCGGATTATTTTTGTATATTACGTAACATCGTATAAATAATAATTTTATTTAGACCTGTAAGATAATATTAAATATAATAGACATTTAAAGGTGGAATAATATTCATATATATATATATGAAGAGAGTTAAAAACGTAATGAAATTGGATATAATACGGGAAAAAAAATTCGGGATTTTTACTTTAGTAAATTTACACTAAAGAAAAGTATACGTAATACTTTTCTCAAAAGTCTAAAATGAATTACGAAAAAACTTACTTAAATTTCGAATTCAACTGGACCTTAACGGATTTTTGCAGTTCATTTATTTATGCATAAGGGGGTGAGACTAACAAAAATGAAAAAAAAAATGATCTATTTAACTAAATAATGGACATCCCCCCACCCTAACCGTACATATATTAGACGTTACAACCCGATAATATATGCTCTTTTTTTTTGATAAATCACTACGAAATCGTAGTTGGTATTCGAGAATATATATACGAAATGATACGACCATCTTATTTTATTATACGCTTTCCCAGACACGTCGTTCCCCGCTATTGGTACGCGTATTATATTGTCGTCTTTTCCGAAATAAATCGACGGCACCGTATGTCCTTATGACTCCGCGGGGACCGATACGTCCAAAAAAAAAAAAAATCATAATTTACTATATATATTACTGCTTTTTATAGTTTTTGGAAAAATATATCACACGCGGTTTCTAGATCGAAAAATGGAACGTGTAAAAAAAAATATATATATATATATTGAAATAATTTGTACTTGATTTACGTGATGGCTAAATATTCGCGCAGTTGTATTATTACGCGCTGAATTAAACTCTAAAACCTCGATCCTTACCAATTCACTTGAAGGGATCGAAAGCGGACATTTTCTCTCTTCGTCTTACACACACGAAACATGGGAAAATAGACGTTTCCTATTTCCAACGTACCGATCGATCTAGTGGTGCTGCGATAAGAATTTTGAAAACGGATTTAAATTCGTCGTGAATTTTACTATAGAACGATTTTCTCTTTTTTTTTTTTTTCACTTTTTTTTTTACCTTGAGACCTTTAAAAGTTGATTATATATTGGCCAATTTATTTATTTTAAAATTTTTCAATTAATTCTTAAGGATTTATGAGGAAAAAATTAATAACGTGGAAAGTCGATCTCAATTAGACGTATTTACGACGAATTAAAATCTGTGTTATTCGAATTTCATATCGCATCATTAGATCGATCGGGTACGTTACAAGTAGGAAACGTCCATTTTGCTATGTTTCGTGTGTGTGTGTGTATAAGACGAAAAGAGACCCATTTCAATTCACCAGAGCGACATCGACGCTATATTATATTTACTTATAACATTATTTATTTATTGTTCGTGATTCTCGTCTACATACGTATATTTATGTATAACGAGTTCAGTTTTCATTCAACTATTATTTATTTTTTTTTTTACTTTTACATTTCGAGCGCGTCAATTCCAAATGTCAATTTGTCAAAATTACACGTCGGTCAGGACGCGCGAGTATCGCCGAAAATCGCAAAATTGCTTTCAAACGAACACATTATGGTCGGCGGGAAATGAATGAGTAGGTATTTCGTACGCAATCAATACGACGCGTATAATATAGTGTCTTTTAATTTCAATTCGATCGAAATAATAATTTTTTATTTTTCCGTAAAAACATTTCGCAGCTGAAAGAAAAGAAAAGTTTTTCAATGAATAAAAATCACGACGATGTACACACGTACGTATACGAGTATTTTGGACGACGTGCTGGGAAAACGACTGGGAGTATTCGACCGGGGAATACTTCTTTTCCGAGGTAACGTTTTCCGACATTTAATAAACCCGCTGTGTAATCCTTAACGCTTATAATATTATGCGTGCGCGATTTCGCCAATGCCTCCCCGATACGCGAATTACAACAATAATCGTCCGCATCGTGTTCATATTATTATTGTTGTTATTACGAATTATTTCCGCACATATTATATTATATGCACGGGCTATTAATAATAATAATAATAATAATAGTATTGTTGCAGTGTTGAGCGCGGATTATTAATACGCTTGTTTCGAAAAACCGATCGATTCCGCCGGGATATTTATAATATATGTGTGGTGCAGGCCATTGGAAAAATTCCATCTTTTTTTTTTTTTTCCATTTTTCCCGCGAAAATCCTACGCTCTCTGCAAAATCGTTTCAATTGCCCCGTTTCGTGTTATTCGATTTTCGTTTCAATCCTGCAAAATGCCAGCCGTTTTCTAATAAAGCCTTTTGCACGGGGAGACCGACGACACAGCAGTTCGGAAACGATATTACATTTTATTCTATTAGAAAGACATTGCACACGTTCTGCGCGTTTTTATCACCAGACGAGAAATTATAATTGTCAACTGGCCGCGGACGAAATTATTATTCACATAAAATGGTTTCTGCACTGTTTATACGTAACATATAAGATTGAAGGTGATCGAGATAGTGTGAAAAATAAAAATGTCTTATATTCGTTTTCCGAAAGAAAGAAAAGCGAAACTTTTATTTTATGTATAATGTTTAGAAATACGCCTTTGAATTCGTTCACCAATACACCGTACTGTATGTGTGCATCTTAATCCGTGTTTTCGCGTTTCTTCCTGATACAATGTGTACGCGTTTTATTTTATTTTTTTTTTCACAAATTTCACAACACTCTATACGCGCTACGTCTAGTCCCGAAACAGTAAAGTAGCCCATAAACGGTCGCTTGTAAAATGCGAAAAACCGAGTGAAAAAAAAAAAGCGTCTAAAAAAAAATACACACTTCGTGTTGCATCGAAAGAAAACCGTCGACCGCCGTCGCTGCTATGTGACGACGGCTCGGATGATCGATTGATAAATAAATGATAAATCGACGATCTGCGCGTTAATGGTTTTTTATTTTTTGTACTTCCGCCGTCGTTGGCGGAAGCGCCTCGAAAAAATCTCGATTGATAAGAGCGGACGACGTTTAGAATTTTTCTAAAAGACGACGTTTTTCTGATGGAAAAAAAAAGCTTATTGTTATTCTTTTTTTCTTTATCAAAAATCGCGTTCGAATCTACGGTCGTTTTCTTGTAAAATACGCGAAATATTTGATTTTCATGTAAATAATTATTTGAGACGAGACTAGTAAAGGAACAGCGACTGTTTGCGATATTACAAAAAAACGAACGAATAATGGCCGAAATTAGAGTCGTCGTTTGAAACATATTTTTTTTCATTTCTGGACACGCGCAAAAACAATTAGACGTTTTCTACGCGGACGTGGTATTTGATGTCGATCGATTTTGAGATTTGAAGGGAAAAACAATATTGTTTTCTATCGTTTTGCTCTGTCGTGTAAACACAAAACCGTTAGAATTATTATAGGGAATAACTGTTTGAAATTTTTTTTAAACGATCCGTATCATTTTTTCAAATTACAAACGACCTGATGTAATCCGGTCGATTTTACCACTGAAATGCGTCAAAAAAACGGGATGAAAAAAAAAACAAAAATCGAAAGTCGCCAAAATTACACGGAAACAGTGTCGGATAATTTTAATAATTTTTTTTTTATTATTATTATTATTATTATTTTTAGACAATAAAAGAATTCAAATATCGCTCGCGGATCCGTCGCGGAGCGTTTACAATTCATTAGCGATTACACTCCGTATTTATAAATATATATGTATTATACAAAAACGAGAAGCGGAAAAAAAACGAAGAGATCGACAACCCCGCATGATTGATTTGAACACTACTAAAACGCCTGCAGGACACGAGATACGATATTATGTCATTGTTTCCAGCACGGTGTCGATCTCCTGTAAAAAAACTCGCGGCCGGTTAGGTTCTCCGATAATATTTTCCGGGAAAAGTCACTTATGTTTAAACACGAGCAGTGTTGCGAATTCGTGTACAGGGACACGGAGGGATATAGTCTATTCGAAGAACGCGGCGGAGAGGGATATTTCAAAGGTTTGCGTTCGAATACAGGAGACGAAATATTTATATAATATACATGTGACTGGAGACCTATACGTAATGGCCGTGCGAGTAAGAGAAAAGGACGCTCATCACAACCGGCAAGTACGGCTTTTTAGCGCGTGTTCGGTTTATATTTCGTGCCCTCTGAAATACCTGCGTACAAAACTCTAAAGCGCAGTGGTTCGCGAAACTTTTTATATGCTCGACGATCAAGATTTTCGAACGTTTTCCAATTTTTGGCGAACCACGCGACTATATATAATATAGAATTATCGTGGTAACGGCACGATAATCCACGGCTCAACGCCAAACAGAATACGTATATTAATATTGAAGAATAATCGATAGCGTCTCTATGATGACAGTGTTTGCTCGTTAAGAACGGTTTCGTACAGAATTATATTGATGCTGTCATTCCGAACGCGAACGAAAACTTTTTCCGATAAAAAATTTTGGATTCCTATCGTGTACGTTTGTATAATAATTAATGTTTTTTTTTTTTTTCGTGAAATTTTAAAAACTTCAATTTTCCCGTTTGAAATAACTGAAAGTCCGGAAAAAGTTGTATGTTAAAAAGGGATATAAACCCTTCTCCTCTGTGTCATCGAACGATTGGAATTAAATGGAATTTATGATATTGTAAATAATTGTGGTATATTACGTAATGATCGTAGTTAGATGGTGAGTTTAAACGACGGGCCGTCGTGTACGAGACCCTTTACAGGTCACTATTGGGAATATAATTTAAGCATCCCTAAGTTTCACGTCGAATTTGCACGTAATACGTGTGTACACGTCTTAGATGTACGGTCGTCGTCGCAACAGTATATTATAAAGTTATAATGCGCTTTATTACTATTAACAACGAGGTGCGGTGGATTCGTAAAAGTGTAAAATTCGCTATATTTTACATTCGGACGAATAATAATAACTATAAAAAAAAATCGATAATAATACAAAAATTATGTACAAAAAAAAGACGTTAAAACAAAAAAAAAATTAGTCGTATTATTAGCCTGACGATTCGTTCTGCTGGTTAGGCTCCCTTTCCCCAGTAACACGTCGAATTTCTTCTTTGAAATTATGTCATATTAATTGCCTGTCGACCCGTGTACGTTTTAGTTTTGATTTTCAACACAGAAATACAATGTTTTTCAACTTTGGCGAGGATTTACACGAAAAGACTTCGAAAAAATTATGGGAAAAAAATGCGGTTTCGAGAAACGCGCGTTAATTAATCACACACAATTTTGTTTATTTAACAAAATAAAAATCACGAATTACATGCGTACGGCACGTGTAAACATGTACAATCGATATCTGATACGTGTACAACAAACTCGGTTTGTTAAATAATGACAATACGCGCATTTAAAAGCGTGAGACAAATACACGTAGGGCGTTTTTTTTTTTTATTTAGTCGTATGAATAACATATAACACTTATATGATTAAAAATTACGATAAAATACGATTTTCCAAACGTTCAAATGTTTCCAATCCACTTTTAACGTAAACATCTGTGCCTTTTAATTCCCCGGACCTTTTCAGCTCAGCTACGGTAGCGTTGTCGATCTACGATTGACGAATAAAACTTCATTGACTTTTTAAAATTCGTTTCGCCGTTCACTGATATTGTCGCATGGCCCCCGCCCGCGCGTTCACTTTGCGTTTTTCTTTTGAATATATTTTTTCTTTTCCCTCGGTTCCCGATGGTCGTAACGCGATTTTTACATACTTTCATCGATAATCGGGCTATCAAATGCAGAAATAATTTTTCTCGAATCCCACTGATGATTCCAGAAATGAGCGCATTCAAAACCAACTCTACAGCTCTAAAACACTAGTGTAACATGAGGATAAAACGTTTTTAATTTCACAAAGAAACGAAGATGCCGGTCATTCGTTTCGATGACACATATTAAATAAATCGACGCGTTAAAAAAAAAAAAAAATATATATATATAATAGTTAACTTTATTGCAATAAAATCACAAACATATTTGGTCGTCGTCGTGTATCTAATAACGTAATATTATATTAATACGATAAACCTGCGTACAATAACGATCGAATAAATATAATATATTATAATTGTATCGAAATTTTATACACATAAAATAAAATTAAAAAAAAAAAAAAAGTGTAAATATAATAATAATTATAATACTGGTAACTGACCTAAAACGGTTATAATTAAAATATAATAATAAATATATTATAGTGCGTATATATTTTTTTTCGTTTATAATTACGTAAAATAAATTAATCGACGCTTATTTGTGTGTACGCGCGAGCGCAAGATGAAATAGAATTTAATTTTATAAAAAGAAAAGAAATCAATAATACACCGCTGAAATTCGAACGAATTTACACGTGTTTTGTGCGTTTATAAAAATGATTTAAAAAAAAAAAAAAACCCCCATTTGAACGGCAACGACGGAGTGTGTGTGTGTGTGTGTGTATTGATACGATCGATCGGACACGTTTTGTACGGTTCGTCAAAGCGTGCTCAACGTTTTACACGTTTTTTTTTTTTCGTACTTTTTCGCGTTATTTTTGCGCGCGCGTGCGCGTATAAAAAATAGAATATTACGTATTTTATGCTGAAAAATAACGAGAGATCTAATTTTACAAGTGTTATACAATATGTTATTTAATAATAATTTATTGCTATCCGTTGCTGCCGGGGCGAAAAACGCGACGGCACTTAATAGGAAACTCAAGTGGACTCGTTGTTGTGCGCGGCGTGTGCGTTCCGTTTGCGGATCTCTCGCGGGCGAGACCGCGGTGTCGGCTCGTCTGTCTACCAGAAGCCGAAGAAGCTCTGGTGTTGCGGTCCTGGAAAACGAATGCGAAAACAAATATTATCGTCGTAATGTTTTTTTTTTTGTTTTTACAGATTTGTTTCTATAAAACACGCGTTCAAACGGAACGAAACAGTGTTAGTTTTGGAAAGAAAGAAAAAACCGTCGGATCGAGGAGAAGACCAGTAGAGGCGATAAAAATCGAGAAAACGGTACTACGGTACAGGAAAATAACATAACGTAATTCGCGTAGACGAATTGAAAATCGTGGAAAACATTCTGGTTGGCATTAGAAATCCGTACGTGCTGTTTTCGACGATCCCCCCCCCCATCTCATTTTATACCAAACGTATACGACGCACGGAATTCAATACTTTCAGTATCCAAACGTTCGAAATCAAATACGACGAATCGGCCACAGTGTTCTCCGCCATTCATATCGACCCCATCCAACAGTCAATAAATTATTCCCGAACAGTATTTTCGGATTGTTTTCTCGAAGTTTAAAAACCAAAAACCGTTCGTCTCGCGTTTTTCTATCGCGATTTCGACCGTTAACGCCGTCCAACACACACATTCCTCTCCACAGTTTGCTCATTACAAATCGTTCCGGTCCTCTCCGCTATGGTTTTACACTTTCGACGTCTCCTCGATTCGTCCCCCACGAATTGGCAATTTTGTTGGCCGCAGGGACAGAGTCGCTTCCGTCCACCACCACAACTCCGTGTTTGTTTTCATAATTTTTTTTTTTGTTCCAAATCTCATTCTTTTCACTGACGGTTTGTGCGCGCGAACGGTGTCGGCCGACCGCCGGACGAATAGTAACGGTTATCCGCGCCGGTTACAATCGAATATTATTTCATCATTGCGGATGGAGGAGGAGGTTGGTGGATGGCTTTGAAGTGTCTTTGAATTCTCTCGTAGCCCGGAAGTGCAATACGTCCGCGCGAATTCCGCGCTCCTCGTCTACTGTATATTCTACTACAGTACAGAGTGTATTATAAACTACTGCTGTTACGCGCGTCGTCGTCGTCGTCGTGTTCATTAGCAGCGTCCCGTCTTGCACGCCGCTCCGGTCCCCAGCTCCGCCACAAAGGGATCGGCTCTGCGTTTCCGAAACGTCGTCGTCCCTCGCGCACACATTCAATAACATCCTGGAAACCGACTTATCGGATCTCTCTCGCTCTCTCTCTCTCTCGACGCGCGTCCTGGCGTTCGTCGTCCCTGCGGTCGGACGCATTATTGCCGTGCTCGCGCCCTTTGAGGTCGGCGCTCGGCAAATTAACCTCACCGGCTGGCTCGTCCCCGACGGCGGGCCGAAACACCCGGCGGCTATTTCCCGCTACGGCGCATTCTGCTACGGCAAAATAATAATAATAATAATAATCCGAACAGTCCGAACTATGCGAACGATTCGCCGAAATTCCGTTCACAGATCGTCGACTACGATCGGACTACGATTACGACGTGCGGCTACAGTGGTCGCGAAAAAAATAAACGATTAAAAAAAAAATTACAACGGCAAAAAAATCGATAAACGTCCCGGAGCGCCGTATTTAATCCCTCCCGAACGATAGTTCTCCCGCGACTATTCCGGGAATGCGTTTTCCGCGACCAACTATCCGCGAAACAACCGGGCCGGCGATCCCTATAATATATTATTGTATTTCTGGTATAAATGTTTTTTCCGCCGATGGTTTGGGAAATAAAACACACATTTCCACCCTTCAAGGAGTAAAACTTTCCTCCACCACCCCGAGGATATTATAAACGTATAAAAAAAAAAAAAAATTTAATTTACGAATTCACTTGTCCCACGTGCAATCCGTTCAAGAATAAAACGAACTTAACGTATAAAAAAAAAAAAAAAAATCGTCTATAGTCGTTTATCTGTAATTTATTCGATTTCGAATAAACTTTCTCATTACACAGCGTATCTTTATGAAATTGAAAATTGAAATTCTTCTTTCCGTCAGCTTATTGCTGACGTTTACAAATTATACATCGAATTTCAATTTTTTTTTTTTTTTTTTTTCATCTCATTCGATTGTAGTAATAGTCGAGAAATATTTATTCCGACCGAATTTATTCTTCCACGCGCTTAAGGAATTTATTTATTTCGGTAGAACTGTGTAAATGCATTAAATCAATCGTTAGTTTCGTAAACTAACGCGAGAGAAATAAGAATTTTCACGCGTAGTTCCCATATAGACGCGCACAAATCTTAACAGAAATTTATCCGAGAAATCGGCAAAAAAAAGAAAAAAAATGAACTCGTTTTATTTTGGAAATTTAAGTGACCATTTTTATTTTTTTAATATCACTCGGTTTGGATTACACAATTTTTCGTATTATTATGCATCTGGATAAATCGCAATCGATATGTCACTAACTCATTTTACATTTTTCGTAATTTTCAAAAGTCGAAATTGATGATTGAATCGATTTTCAAAGAAATCGTCTCGTTCAAATTTCTTCGAAAATAAAGATATATAATTTTGAACCGAAATTTCGAAACAAGTATTTAAATTAAATTACAAGTAACGAACGAGTTACTTTGTGTACGTTGAAATGGGATTTTTTTTTTCAATCGCTTAAATACGCATATACGACGGATACGTGGAATTTGTACGATTTATCGGATTTGAATTAAAAAGTAAAAACGTTCGTCGTCCACTAAATACGGAATTTTTTTTTTCAGATTTTCTTTCGCGGATAATATTTATTAATACGCTCGCGTATTAGTGACAATCGAATTTCGAACGACTTTCGCAAATGGCAGTTAACACTTTATTGATTTATTTTGCTCTCTCGCAGGAATTCGGTAATGAATAAAACGCGATAAAATGCCATTTTTATTTTTTTTTTTTTTTTTTTTGCATTTATAACAACCCGTTGAAAACACTGCGTGCACTCGGCTGCCAGTTCCGTAGTTGAGAATATTGGACAATGGTAATAGGAGCAGTTGAATCGTATAACCGATAAAGATCTACGACGAGACGAGAGCTGGGAAAAAGATGTTGTGGCAGAAGATCCGGACAGCATTGGAGGGAGAGTTGTTGCAGACAGAGGCAGTTTATGATGGGGAGAAATCAAGGGGGAACATAGTGATTTCGCGGTAAAAAAACTGAGTATAAAATGTGCCAGCAGACATATACGACCAATATGGTCGTGTTCTGCTGGCACATGGATAATATATCCATGTGCCTATAACGATACGAGACGTTCGCCACTCACTTCTGTTTCCGCCGGGCGGTACGAATCCGAAACCCGAAGCGCCGACCACTACGCCGCTGGTTTCAGAACCCGGTTGGGTGACCGGGAACAGAACTGGTCCTGTTTTTTTTTCAAATGGAAAGAAAATTATTTTATTATCGGCTCTATTCTTCCGAACTTCGACGTTGTCGACGTTCGTTTCGATTGCTCACCTCGGCTTTCTCTCGGATCCCGGTTGGTGGGCTCTTCGGCGTTGCTGAGAAATTCGCCGAAGTCGAATTGAGCCGACGCATACATCAGATGGCACAGGACGAGGACGGACAAGACGATCAATACCTGTACGAAACGAAACGAAACGTTGTACAAGAAGAAGAAAACGTATTTTTACATTATATATTATCCTCTCCGCAGTATGGACGGAAATTCGATTTTCACCACACAAAATCTTCCCGATCAAATACGATTAGATAGCTGTATTTTTCTGGTAAAAGTGTTTTTTATACGTATATTCAAAGTCAGGGTCCAGAGAAAAGTAACGAAAAAGGACGATAGACGGATGAACGGAATATTTCGAGATCTGTAGAGGATAGAAATAATGGTCTGAAATGGATAGAGGACCGAGTTTACTGGAAGACAGTGACGACGACGGCCAAAATTCTTTCAGACTATGACGATTTAAATGATTGGCCTCGTCGAATGAACAAATTCGTGTTCGGGTAAAAGAAAAAAATCGAATATATCGTATTTTATGTTTTACTAGTAACGGATTTCATATATCAATTCAAATGTTAAATATATCGGTGTGTCCCGTCAATAGCTGACAGCCGGCGACATATTATGAGAGATGGTCGAAAGATCTCGTTAATTCGTTTTTCGATCATCGTGAAAGACCACGCGGATTCACTAAGTCGCGTTTATAATAATCGAATTCCATCGGTTTGTGTCGTCTCGATGTGATTGCGCAATGTTCCGTTATCGAAGCGCGTTGAGAATACTGTTTAGAATACTCCGAAGAAAAATGAAGATGCTTCAATGGTCCATAAACAGACTATTCTCGAGGAATTTGGACTGGGTGTGCAAGAGAAGAAAATCTAATTTTCCCTATAAATATAATACTACTGTTATAATTCGGATCTGCAAAAATTTATATTGCCGTTATTCGCTTAAATTTAATTACGTTCCGTAAAAAGGGGGGGGTTTACTATATAAATCTTTTATGACACTACTCGATCAATTTTTATCGAATATCCCTTATAAATATTATCCATATTTATTATATTTAAATTGCGTGTAATACGCGACAATAACGATACATAATATTACGATGATTTACGCTCGAAGTGAGTTTATTTCGCGTATAAGTTACCGAAAGAAGATGTGTAAAATAATGTTTTCATCAACCGGTTATTTCGCTTTTAAATATCGCGTTATCCTACGGGTACGAAATTCGGTAATATTCTTCCGTAATTACTATAATTCTGACACGTATATTTATTTTTTTCTCTTTCGAACGGTTAAAATCGTCGACACGATTTGCACGCACGCACACATCTCGTCAGAACGGAATATACAAATTTTCGGGTCGAGTTGTGCAACGAGAGATTCAGCAGGTTTCGGTGCGCGAGTGCGTTATGAGTACGACAAAAATATACGATTTGCGAACGAATTCCGAAACCCATTCGGTCGGAAATTGACCAAAACGAGTTGTTTTTTTCTCTCTCTCTCTCTCTCTCTCACTCTCGTGTACAACAAAAAAAGTTTATCGTACGATTTCATTTGTGTTTTATATTCTATACCGTTACACGCACACCCGCCACAATACTACACTATTACTGGCAAATATATTAATATGAGTACAACGAGCGTATATAAATATATATATATATTTTTTTAACGTAATACCGACACGAGATTCACGCTGGACGAGCTGGACTATGGCGAAATAATAATAATATTTTCGTCATGTTTTATACGCGCGTATTAATCACAGTGCCGTAAGAGGATTTCAAGCATACAAACCGCGGCGACAAGTGTATAACTTTATTTCTCGTGTTTTTGGAAATTTGTATTGTTTTGTGTTAAAAAGAATGTAACTCATTTTGGCGCGCGTGCGTTTCGTACGTTTGAAAAGAATTTTAATTGATAATATTTTATTCGCGTTTTATCGTTATAAACGACCGAAACGACAGTAGCGATTTATGTTTTCACAGAAATAAATTTTATCGCGAACCATTGATTATATATAGTACTATATATAATCAATGTCGCGAACGAACTTTTTATTTCACGGGCGGGAAAGCGTACACCCGCGTCGATTTATGCGGATAATATACACTCGACGGTACAAAAAAAAAAAAGTATTTAACGAGTTTTTTCGACAATAAATTTTTTCGTACTGCAGTACGATAATTAACTACACACTATATTTGTTCAATTTATATAATTTTTGCTGTATTTGTATTCTATTGATTGTGTTTTAATTACAATTAATTTTTTTTTTCATAAATAACGACGTACGATATTAATAATTATATCATGTACAAAGAATCGAAATGTTCAAGACTAAAAAGAGAGATGAAAAAAAATGTAATTTTTTTTTCTGCGTTAAATGACTATTGAAACAATAAGAAAAAATAATCAGTTCGCGTACAGAATTTCCGATTAAATTCAAATTGATTATTGTTAATCCGCGTGTGACTGTAGCACGATCTATAGATTTATAAATACCTCCCTCCCGACCCTGCACGGTTTTGACTTCGAACTGTTTTCGATTGTTGCGACGCCCGTTTCGATTCGCCTCGCCGCGGCGCGCATTGAACTTCACATTTCGAATCTCGCAACGTTCAACGCCTCCGCCGCACTGATCGAATCCCGTATTATATAAATCACAGGCAATAAAATGTTTAATCGGGTCTATTTTATACGTATTACAAATATATAAAATAAAGATGAATTGAACGCAACGTTATATGGAGCGTGCGTTGGGTCGTGTAAACACGCGTATATAATAGCGTGTGTAAAAGACATCGACGTGAACAAAATGTTATTAACCCGTGTTTTATTCGTTTTATCATATTTATGACGCCGTTAACGTGTACTAGCACACAGTCTTGCACAATTCAGGCGTTACCGCGCGGTCCAGTTAACAGCGCGCCAACGGACTCGGGGTCCGTAAAAGCCGAACACCATCTTTGTCGTTCATTATCACTCGACCGATTCGACGGAGATACAATGTTACATCGACGGATCGGTCAGGTGACGCGCCGTCGTCTGGTAGAACGTTGATCATTCTTTTTCCATAATCACGTAGAAGTACGACCGGGAACAACAGACGCCGTTCGAACATGACAGTAAGTGTTGAAATGATGAATTCGCGCGCGATCTGCAGTCACAGCCTCAGTAAAACGAGAGACTCGAGATAGGAATGGACGAAAAAATGAAGTTGATACACGAACGGAGTTCTATGGAGACTGCGCGGGGTTACGGGTGAATCGTCCGCTCGGACTGACTCTCGGCATAACGCACTCGTCGATAGATCGAGAAACTCGTTGCAAAAGCAAATAGACCGCTTTACGCGACGGGAAGTTCGGCGGCGCACGAAATACAGAGGAACGCGCGCAAAACGGTTACAAAACGAAACAGCGCGCAAACACGTCGCGCTCGCTTAGAACGTACACCCGATGGTTGAACTCCTGAGGTTTCTACATTTCGACGCGATACGAATAATGATTACTGACAAGAAGATGGTCAGAAATCTCTTACGGGAATAACATGCGTATGTCCGTCCTTCGTCCGTTTCCAATTTGAGTTCTACCGGACGATCTCGACGATGACGTCGTGTAGGGTATTTTTCCCGAAAGGTTTAGAGCGTACAGAACGTCACCGCGTGCACGATAAAGTCCCGGAGCTAAGTAAGATTTTTTTCACCCATCTCCAAAACCATTCATCCAGTCGTCATGATGAAGTTTTTTTTTTTTTTTTTTTAATTTCTACAGTAAAATTACGCATAAGGCGTAATAATTGTATTCTACGAACATTAATAGTTATTAAAACTGACGAAAATATCGTATAACAATACAAATTTTTTTTAAATGTTTGCACAAATTTGTTGTTCCGAATACGACGTATTTCCTTACAGTTTTTACCTGCGACAACAAGAGTAGGACGCACAATTCGTTTTCCATGAACGACGCGTAAACCGGCACCAGAGACACTTGTGTGGTCCAATCCACGAGCGTTTTTCTCCAAGAATAACGTTTTAGAATTAAATATTACCAGGCGATATAGTTTAAAAAAAAAATCGTGATAAATTCCCCGTTTCTGTAGGTATTTCTTATTTGTTCTGTGCAATCACCGACCTTTTGAATTACGTTTAGAATAAAATGAAATTCACAATTTATGCGAATCGACGACGAATAATATTACTTAACCGTAATAACGAAAAGAAATGTACAGAAAATCGTATGAAGTCTTGAACTCGGCGCGGGCGTAACCGAGTAAGATTATTATTCAGCTGCAGAATACGTATAAAATGTTAATGTGTAAAGTGTCCGTAGAACGAAACGAAAGGTCACCACCACGCGGATCCCACGCGCGTTTCGTCGTGGGTAGAATCGATATTTGATTCCAGTCGAATTCATACGGCGATTGAAAAAAAAAAAAAAAGAATTTTTGCTTCCTTGCAAAAGCGTTTTAGACTTAATTATAAAATAAAACAAATTATCCGTAATCGCCGTGAGAAGACCCGACTATTGCAATGGACGGAGAAGCCGAAACTCGTTCTCCTGCGGCCAATGCGAGAACAGAATCCGACAGGGAAAATACGGAGACGGCGTTAGTTAAGATTTTCGCGTCGCGCTTATTAGTTGAAAAAATAACAAACGCGGTGTTATTAGTGCGAATTCGATGTTAAATTTATTGCGGTAAAAAAAAACTGTAAATGTATGATAACAAAAACTACGGAAACGGATTGATTTCGAACTCGGGCTACAGTTCCAATATAAATGTATTTTTGCCGAATTACAAAAGTCTCGATTTTCGATTTCAGTACACGCGTACACGAAAACGATTCGCATAAATCAATATTCCGAAAAAAAACAAAATTCGATTAAAATCTTAGCAGATAACCGCCGCTGTGATTCGTGACAAAAAAAAAATCCACCCTACACTCTCTGCAAATTTCACGCATAAAAATAGCGAAATACGCTTTGCTTTGGGAATGGTACTCTGGATCAAGCGCGGTTTCTCTATCAGAGGACTGGATGTTCGAGAGATTTAAGAAGAGTAGATTGAAGATGGATTTAATTTATGTTCAAATATGAATTAAAAGTTTAGATGCCGATTTTTAATGAGTCGATTCTTTAAAGTTAAGAGCAGCTTCGAAATGTTTTGAATATGAGAGAAACGGGATGTAGAAATTGAGTTTTTTAATTTATTCGATGTGTCCAGAATGAATTCTTTAACTGTTGGCACGTTGATGGACTTCCTGATGGAATGTGAATTACTTGTGAACCAGGGAAGTTTGAACATTTTTCGAAGTGTGGTCGCTTGTAACGCTTCCAATTTTGACCAACTGGTGTTGGACAAATCGGAAGCCCGAGGGGGACTGGCATACGTAAAAAATCGGGCGCGTGTACGTTTTATAAAATTCGCTGAGGTAGAGAAGGGACTTTTGTTATTGATCATTACAAAGAGGTGGCATCCGACGGATTTTGTTTTGTTAATTGAAGACTTGATGTGTTTCGCGAAATATTTTTATATTGTATAGGAAAATTGTCGAAGAATATCAAACGCGTATGTAACACTGCAATCGCATAACTCCCGTTTTACGCCACACCTGCCGCGGGTCTACAAATAACTGCATATAACTTTATAACGATTTCGTCCCGATAGTTTTGCGTGCACAACAGCGGTTTTCTAACGAATTTAAAAATGAAAACGTATCGTCGGTTTGTCGTCAAAATATATATATATAAAGAAAAACGAAAGTAAAAAAAAAAAAAAAAAACAGTGTTCTTCATATTATTATGCGCGTAACTAGACGGCGTTATTATGAAAATATTTCGTGTTATTCCGCCGTATAATAATAATAATATGAAACAGCGATTGTGAGAGATTTTCCTCGGACGCGTACAACGAAAATACATAATAAAATATAACGAAATCGGGACGAATAATAATAACCTAATCTCGTCGTGCGTATATATATATACAATTTTATTATATAACTAATTCCATTAGCCCGCAGATGTGCTGCAGGTCGGAGACCGGCAAAACCGCATTCTACGCGTCTTATATAGTCGGCCGGCTTATAGTAAAACGATGGCAAATCGTATAAGTGAATACGATTTACACGTTTTTTCGGCCAAAACATTTGTCGTTGTTATTATTATTGTGTAAGAAAATTTATCGAATCGATTTTTCTTTTATGATAAAATATTTTTAAACGTCTAAACGAATCCGAGTTTAGATTCGGTTTAGTTTAAACGACGAATGAAATGCACGATAAATCGTTTTCGAATTAATTGCGTGGTGTATTAATTGTTTCTCGACAAACACCGCGCGAAAATCTGTATAATAAAATGAGAGCGAGAAAAAGACAAATAGTATCGCGATTGTTATTTAAAAAAACAGTTTTATAAATCGTTGTATTGAAATATAGACGAATAAAATATTATAACGAATTCGCGCGTTGTACGTTTGTAGCTCTTAAAAAAAAACACACGCAAAGAGTTCTCGTGTTCAAAACGGGTGTCAATAATTTTTGCTTTGAGTTTTCCGATTTTTTTTCACGATAAACCACTGGAAAAAAATCGATTGAAAAGTGTACCGCGAGTATACAATAATTATTCAATTCGTTACCGGGTCAGGAGTTCTTTTACGCGGAAAACGTTTTCACAGACAGAAGGAAAAAAATAGGGGGAAAAAAATGCGTTAATGCAAATACAACGGATTCTGGCGCAGAGCTCATAGACTGTTGTTTCGTCTCAAGATGCTTAAGATTCGCGTCGATTTCTTTTGACAGAACAAAAAATATAAGGGCCACTGTCTCCGGAGTCTGTGCTCAGGAGTCGTCTTGCAAATACTTTTACACACGCGTTACGTTAGATTTATAATGTTTTATCGTTTCGCAATATCCAACGGCCATTTCGAACGCGTATCTCGAGACAAATGTCAAAAGAACGAAAAGAAACGAATACATTGTTTTTGCGCCCAAAAACGTATTTTCAAAACGAAAGAAATGTATCAATGATGCAGAACGATATTTCGTTGCTGATTTAAGACCGTATGTGTTTTGTATTTTATCCAACAAAAAAAAAGAAAGACCACAGATTTTTTTTCGGATTAATTTCGGCGGTAGAAAATTTTCAGAGCGTTCTCTTGAAAAATGTTTTCGAAGCGACAGAAGAAGAAGAAGAAGAAGAAAAAAAAAGATACGCGTGTGAAAGATGAACGGAACGCGAACCGATTCCCCCGCGTCCGCTCAACCGCAAGTGTGTTACGCCGCGCAATTTATACGTTTTTATTTTTCTTATTATTCGCACGCGATCGATAATAACGTAAAAAAAAAAAAAAAAACCGGTTCGCAACGCGCATCTTCCGGTGTTATATATTCCGGTGTTACAAATTACACATTATCCGTGTAATATAAGCGCGATCGTGTACAGTGACGTAGGCCGTATATGTACCGTAAACGGACGGATAATATCGAATACAAAAAAACAGAAAGAATGTCCCGCTCGTAGAAGAAAGAAGAAAAAAAACGTTAATTTTTATTATTATTTTTTCTTCTTCTTCTCTTCTCGTTTTTTTTACCGCAGAGAAACTCGTTTTCGTTACAAATGTCGATTTCAACTGGCAACAACCAAAGCACGCGCGAATAGATTCAAACGCGAGTGTCAATCAATACTGCACACGAGAAGATAGCGTGTACGCGCACGCACGATAGCCCCTTCAGATCGCGTTAAATAACTACTTTCATTTTTTTTTCCAACGCGTGAACACGTAAGACCATAAGAAGAAGAAGAAAAATAAACGACGCGTTCCATCATCACATCCAGCGGTTTGATTATTTCGTAAAATTTGCAAATAACGATCAAAAAAATTAAGTTTTTTGCTCTCCGCAAACAAATACGTTTGAACAAAATATTATTACTTGCCGTTCGTGTATAAAATGTGGTCTTGTATTTTTACCGTATACACGTGTTCGCAATGCAATACGCATTTCACTACTAGCCAAACTCGTCATCGTTGTCTAGCGTTTATCTTTATCGTACACGCGAGTTAGCTATAACAGCAGCTGATGTAATGATATTATTATTATTATTATTATTATCCGCGTTTTTCGTAATATTCGCGAACAAACATATGACGAGAAATTCTCGTTTTTTTTTTTGCCATAGGAATATTGACCGATGATTGCCACCAGACCGTAAACCGCACCACCAAACCGTCGTTCACTCTCTGGACATAACGGCAGGTCTTGAACGTCTTCCTGTTGCTCTTCAGCCCGAAAACACGGCAATTTTTCTCGTTGACACAGCCATCAAACCAAAAAATGAGCCTCGTGAAATTCTGTTCGTATTTAATACGATCGATATGACAAATAGAACTCGTTTGCCCGAAATCCTGGCCGTTTTCTCTTTTTTTTTTTTCTTTTTACAATTGATTCTCGTAAACGACGCGTAACTTTTCAGTAATATACGACTGTTTGTTTAATGTACGACCCGATGTTAAGAACTCGCGATGTACTGATAATAAGAAAAAAAAACCACTGCAAGGAGAACTCTAACACGTTTAATCGAACTCGGCGTGGCTTTTTTTTTTTTGTCTTCATTCCTCAAGATCATTATCGAGACGATTGAACTTCTGTTTCAATGTCATACTCACGTTTCGTTGATTCCCATTATAGCGCGTGCAATGATTTCTCGTATGGGTAATCAAACGGCATATTATTATTATTATTATTATTATTATTATTAGACTGCGAAGAAGGAGAAGAAGAATAAAACCGAAACAGACGATTATACGTGTACAGCCTTGGACCATTGTGGATGAGCAACAACATTTTTAAGAGACGTTCGTCGGCAATAAAATATTTATAATATTACGAACCCAAAGAGAGCACTGTTTTAAATGTGTGTGTGTGTGTGTCACGGCCAAATAATTATTATCGGTTTATTTATTAAAGACTGGCGTCCGCGGAGACACGCGAACGAGACGCGGATTTCGCGGCGCGTGTCGCGCGATGCAGAGAAAGTTATCTCCGACTATCGGTCTCCTACACATTATTATTATTATTATATCATATAATATTTGTATATTAGGCGCCAACTCTTAATATATATATACGTACACACATTTTATATACGAGCGTATAAATATTATGTTTACCATTATTGATATGTTTAACTGGCCTGCGGAAGAAGCGGTGAAATTTTCGACCAATGTTACCAATGCATAGCCTCTTTATAAATCTGTTCATTGTCGCGCCGTGTTAAGTAACTCGAGAAACCGTATTCGGCGTACAAAAGGACACGATAATTAAAAAGAACTCGCACGCTCTTAATGTACAATATATAATACCGAGATACGTAGGCGAGACGAAATTGACAATAACCGCGGTCGTAGTGTTAGTGGCTAAACGACTCGAGGTTATGAAAAAAAATAAATAAATATTTGATTAATCGAATACACACGATCGACTATTTTCCCTCCCTTCGCATTAACTACGCGGGGATTTTATAACAGCGCTGAATGCGTTCGCTATAAAATACGGCGCGATAAGAAAAGATTTGAATACGCCATATGAAAACGGGGCGAAAAAAATTTTGTTTTATTTATCAACGATATAATAAATCGTATTATTCATATCGCGACAATTCGGTACTTAAAGTAAAAAAAAAAAAAAAAAAAAAAAAAATCGCTTTTGAAATTAATATAATAAGACGTTACTAATCGGAGACTGTCCACACGCCGTCGACTGGTTATATGAACATAATAATTAAATTTTAACTCAATACATTCGTATAACGCATAACACGCGCAATACGAACACATATCTTATGAGATGGCAGTGTGTGTGTGTGTAGTTTTTTTACCTTCCAAACGAGATTTACGAGGAAGAAAAACACAAAACAATTTATAAATTTGATGCGCCCGTATTAGAATACAAAAAATTAATAACACCAAAACCGGGAAAGTATCGTTAGAAATCCAAAACGCTTAAAATATGCAATATAGAATTTTTTATTTGGAATCCTTGATGTAAAAAAACAAATTTATAACTCTCTCCGCTATATTCATCTGTGTTCAAACAGCGTTTTGTAGATATCTATTAGCCCTGTTAATGATTTCGAAAATTCCCTTCGTTGCACGATCAAAGTAGCGCGTTGAGAATATCATTCGTTAAACGAGCAAACAGTGCAGTTGAATGAAACGTATGGGAAAATTTTACGCGCTCGTAAATGAGTGAGTGCCTTGAGACAAATTACTGGAAACGATAATTTCGGCTTTTTACTTCATTGAACATCTCGAGGATTTCCATACGCGATTTAAGTCGGAGGCTGTTTCAGCTTCAATGAATAGAAGGACTGCTAGAAATGCTGTTAGAAGTCCTTTCCTGGTCGTAATAATTCGCAATTCATTTTTAAAATTATAATGAGTACCGAAAAAACTTCGTGTAATGCCGTCTGGGAAAATTATTAATAATTCTTGTGCATATATTTCTTGTAATTCTTTTTCTGTAATCTATTGTACCAGTATAATCTTCGATGTACTACCTTGTAGGCTTGACGTTACGAGCTTTTTTTTTACACTTTTATAAAAAAAAAATCAATAATTAAACGCTAAAAAGGAAAAATAAATAAAATAAAAACTATCGAATAACTTTGGCACTCAGTAATGATGTACTTTTGAGGCTACAGCACTCTGCAACTGCTCGTTTGTATTATCTCTAATCAAATCGTTTTTAATTCTTCAGTGATAGACAAAATAAAAAAAAAAAAACTTTGAAAAAGTATAGCGAGCCGCGGAGTGTTGAGGATGTCGCTTAAGTGAAACTAATGAATTCGTTATTAAAATAATAATAATAATAATAATAATCGAATTTCGTTCGATAAATCGATTCCCCGAGCAGAGCTTCGGTACGCGTTATTCATTGTGAGTAATACATAGGAGCGTGAAAATTAAACCTTCATTACATTTTCGTGTACCTATTGAATCCTAAAATATTTTAATTTTACAATACTTTTTTAAAATTAAAATTTATTTTACCCCATATATATATATTGGCAAAATTACGTATTTAAACGCGTTTTTGTTATATATTTGATATAAAAAAAAAAAATCTGTTCGACAGTTTTCTGCGCCGCGTGTTAAAGAATTATTAAAAAAAAAAAATCACTTTTCTGATGATTTCTGATGATCAGAAATTACCACACCGACGAAGAAATTCGCTATCGAAAAACGAATACAAACTTCATCGAAGATGAAAATGAAACACCGTCCGTTGACCGACGACAAACCGAACGGTGTACACGTTATAATACGCACGTTATCGGCGAGTGCTGCCAGTTTTTTTTTTCCGCATAGTTTTCTTCGTCGTTTTTATATAAATTCTTATTTTTTTTTTCTTACAAATGACATAATAATAATAATAATAATACGCGGTTTCGGTGTGTGACTTTTGAAGGACGCGCGTCACGAATTTGTTCCGGTGTCCGGTTTTTTTTTTAGATATTTACCGTTCTTATTACGCGTGCTATGGATTATTATTATAATAATAACAACAACGACAACGTGAACGGTTCGTTACGTTTACCACAGCGAGATGAACGCGAGAAATATTACAATATTATACACACTGCTGTATCGGCAATTGTTGTGAAGCAATCTCGCGCAGTTATTCAAAGCGAATCGGCGTTATTCAACGCGTTATCGAATTTAATACTTTTTTCTTTTTTCTTCTGAAAAACGCTTTTTTTTTATTATTATTATTATTATTATTATTATCGTTGTTGTTACAATGTATAACGGGTTAAACATTTTATAGGGACTTTTAAGCGCCAAAGATACGGATAAAATATCGTTCGCGCCGCCGAAAATTAATATTTTATAGC
The DNA here is from genome assembly GCA_032441825.1 of Chaetogeoica ovagalla. Taxonomy (NCBI): domain Eukaryota; kingdom Metazoa; phylum Arthropoda; class Insecta; order Hemiptera; family Aphididae; genus Chaetogeoica; species Chaetogeoica ovagalla. The sequence continues at coordinate 986,426 of CM063738.1, read as the reverse complement.
CGCCACGCAAAAAAAAAAACAAATGAAAAAACCGCGTTAAAAACATAAATATTATTGCGTTATAAAATTATATCCATACAATCGTCAAGAACCGATTAAATTTTATACTAAAAGATCGGTCGGTCGGTTTTTTTTTTTTTTTGAGATTTTCCATCGTGTCTTCGTAAAACGTGTCTTGTGTTTCGAGAAGTGAACGCATATAAAATGCGTTTTCGTAATTCCAATGTAAAACGTCAAACCGACAGTAATCATAAACGCAATTGCTCGATTTTTTTTCCTTTTTTTTTTTTTTTAATACTCGGCTCATTATCCAAAAAATTTCTCGCGGAAACGTGCGTGTCAAAACGTACGGTCGGTTAATTTGGAAACGGTTTGCCCTTCGGTATGCGTTTGACATTAGAATTCTACGGCGTGAAACCGGAAAAAAAAGAACGATGACTTTATTACATTTTAAAATACTCGCAGGAATGTAAACGCGCACGCGATTTTATCGTACTCATATTTTCGCCGTTCCTCCTCTCGTTTTCACGCGCATAAATATATTTATCGCCGGTTTTCAATATACGAGAGGCACCGATAATCCGTATCGCATACGCGCCCCGTTATTACAGGAGAAAATCGGGTTTCGAGTTTTCGGCGTGTCGTACATTATAAACACCGACTAATTTTCTCTGCACGCAATAACGCCGCGCTCAGAGTGCTCCGTAATTCAGTGGGACATTTGAAAACTGCGCGAAACACATAACGCCGGTTTCGCGTTATACGATTTAAATAATAATTCCCAACAACAACGAATCGCCGTTACATCATTTTCGTTGTTCCGATTTGGATTAGGTCACTATACCGTCGGTGGTATCTGTGTGCAATTTCTCGTCTAAATATATATAAAAAAAAAAAAAAAAATATATATATATAACTGGAACAGAGTTCAACGCCAAATTCGTTCGAATAATATATATATATATAAATATATTATAATAATATATATTATTTAACTGGTATATAAAAATCCTTGCAATTGCCGATAGTTTGCGTTCACGACGGCTAATCGCATGCGAGTCAATTACGAAAAACGAGTCTATTTCAATAATTATGATGGTGATACCTCCGTTTTGATTCTCTTCGATTAGCATCGAATTCAATATTTATAAACGTTTATTTCAGTCCTTCAACTCATTGTGCATATTTCGTGAGCTGTACGAAATTGGCAAAAAAAGAGTTAAAAATTACGTTAACAATCGGTATCGTACCCTGTTATAAATCCGCGTTCGTTCGAAACGTTTAGTTGTTATTGTTATTGTGTTTCACGGAAATAAATAAAACAGAAATAGAGAAAATCGCACGAACGTTACGACATAAGAAGACGTAAAGTCAAAACCAGTATAGAAATTGTGCGCGTATAGCTATCGAAATTGTTAAATGATTTATTGGTATATAATACTATTTTCATAAATCTTTTCGCATATTTCAAATATTACTTTTATTCCTTTTTTTAAATTCTTCCAAAACTGAATTTATATAAATATTTCGTGGTACACTTAAAATGTGCATCGTAAAATTATTTCCACTAAAAATGAAAAATAGTTTTTTATCTCTGTTTCTTTCGCGCGTTCTTTTCATTTCTTTAATATATTATATGTATATAACTTTTAATTATTATGAAATATAATATTCGTATATATATATTATTTTTTTCCCCGAAATAATTAAATATATTTACGGAAGTTAAAAATTATTTACAAAAAAAAAAAAGAATTAAAAACGATCGCCGAAATCGCCGACGCAAAAATGAATTCGATACGTGTGGTGCGCGTTATACATCGGCGACGGCTTTTGACGATATAATTTCCTTTTTTTTTTTTTAACGAAATTTCGAAACTCTTGGAAAAATGTCGACATTTTTCACGATCACCGTCAAACGCGTACGACACAAAAAAAAAATTTATATTTTTTTTTAATTTCGTATATGTAGAAAATCCGACGACGATTGACGCGCGCGTCTGTCACCGGTTTTCAGTGAAAGCTATTTTATTATTACACACAAGAACATCACAACTCACCTATACCTGTATATTATATATACATATGTATTATGGTAACGCGTATACGCGGTACTGGTTTTTTTTTATATATTTAAAAAAATAAATAAATAAATAATTAAAAATAAATAGAAAAAATTTAACGGCGAAATAATAATTATAAAAAGCGTTATAAAAAAAATTCGATCTACTCTCCACCACTCATCATCGTATGTATATTCGTATACAGGTTTTCGTCGAGAAATGGCGAGAGCTACTTGCGCGTATATAAAAATATCACGTGTCTGTGCGCGTGCACAGAGCGTCAAACAAAAAATATAAAAAAAATTACTGTTTTTCTTTTTAATACGCCGAATATTTATATGGTATTCATACATACGTGATGCGAAAAGTGTTATATAGTGTGTGTGTGTATCTCAATGGAACAAAAAACGGGTCGAGACGATTTGGAAAAAAAAAAGAAAGAAATTTACACAAATCTAAAGCGTGCTAATTCGAAATTCAACGTCCTGTCACGTTATCAAGGTATTTATAAGTCGATTACGATTAAATCACTTAACGCTTACTGTTAAATGTTTAACCAAGTTCAGTGACTCTTTTAAAGTCAACTTTTAATTTTTTGTATAGACAAAAAAAGAATGAAAACAAGTGATTTCAAATAAAATGTTTTTTTATATATATATATATATTAACTTAATTCGACGGGTAAAGATAATCGATTTACTCGCCCAACCGTCGAATTTCGTTTTTTGTTTTTTTTTTTTAATTAAATACAGTCAAAATAATGTTTGGTCTCGACGATTCCAGTTTTGACATTTTTTTTTTTTTTTTTATTCCATTCGACTTGTACTTTTTGAACGATTCGTTTTTCACGTAATTTAGATTCAACGTCTACAAAGAATACAACAAAGCGTTTTTCAATATTTAAGACGACGGTGCAATCAGAATATTCTACGACGAGTTGGACGTATTTGTTGTGGAATTGTCAATTAGCGATTTGACGCGTTGCTACGGTCTAGTTTTTTTTTCATTTTGCGTGTACGACTTTCGAAATTTCCGAAGAAAACGTTTTAAATCCATTATTTAGAAAAACAAATTTTTGAACACGGAGCGAGGGAGTTTTGGAAACTCGACGACGTATCATCAAAAACGTTGACCGAATTACGCCCCAAGTATGCGTGTACTCGCGTGTTGAAATCGTTAAAAATCTATTACAAAAAATAAATTCACGAAATTTATTGCATATACCATCCGATCGCATTTGCGCGTATCTTTAATACGATTTTTTCAGAATCCCTCCCAAGGGGGTATAATTCAATATACACGAGATTACGACGAAAACGAAATTATTTTTTAAGATCCACTATTAGGTCGCCGCTATTAAATATCGCATATATTAAACTGTCTTCGGCGAAACTCTCGTATTCAATTACAGCAATAATAATAATAATAATTACTGCAACGTTTTTACGACGCACCGCGATGAAATAATATATGTATATACGTGTATGAAATTGGATGATGCCCGCCCGACACAGCGCAGTGTCGGTTAACAGTGTTATAACATTGTTGTTATCCCGTTGCGCGTGTATTATTATAAAAATACGGAATTAAAAAGCCGTGCGATACAATTGAGGGAAATCGCGAAATTACGCGTTGCGCGTTATAATAAGAAAGGCAATTTTTGTAATATAAAGGCAACAACAACAAAAAAAAATAAAAAATCTCCAGTGGTTCGCACCACCTGCCCAGTTATGAAATCGTTTTCTCCGCGCGCCGTATTCTCTCATTTACAGAAACGAGAGGTGAGGACGATTGAATGATTAGAATACACTTGGCGCTACACAATGGTCGTGGTGTCTTGATATCCGTGAAAACGTTTATTTCATCCGCTCGACAGTGCTCTGGTATGACGACAAATTTATTTCTACGCCGTTTATTGTACAATATTGTTGGATAAGACAACGAGTCGGTGTGTTATACGACCGGAGCCACACACAAGCTCGAAAAGCGATTATATATTTTTTTTTTTTTTTAAATTAAAATCCGATATGACATTATAACGTGTCGACGATAGAGTCGTGTAAAAAATTTGCTGCCGACACGGGTGGCACATAGGGTGTACCGGATTTTTTTCTTTTCTTTTTTTTTTTTTTTTTGTAATAATTCGACGTAATACACACGACGGCGTTTAATAAGAACGTAAAAAAACTTGGCGAACCAGTGGCAGAAGAAGAAGAAGAAAAAAAGACGCCGAAATCCCCTCGCTCGTAATTACGCCGCACTGCGCTGAACAGTGTTCGAGATAATGTCATTACGAAACGCGATATGGTTCGCGCCGTTTTGAAATACATTTACTTTCGGAAATCGTTTGTTTGTTATAATATTTTTTACACCTTGTCCACTGCGTTAATATTTCATTTGATTTTTCTGTTTATAATATACTCGTATATAAACATATATCTACCGTCGAAGAACATGAAAATGTTTCGAAAACGTCTGTATAATGATTATCGAAATTCGATCAGTGTTCGGGGGGGGGGGGAACTATGCGACAAAAACCGTATACATGCATCGCATGTGTACATACCCGAAACGAGTTCTTCTAATCATTATTATCGTATCAATATTTATTTCAACATAAATATCTCACCATCGTCTCCTCGACGATGTCAATAAGCGACTTTTATTGATTTTTTTTTTCTCCCTGTTGATATTATTTTAAAACATTGCGTACGATTATCGTCGTACGTAATAATCGAGGACTCGTTAATATTAATATATTTACGATAATTGGAACAATTCGAAAATCGTAGTAATCACTCTTATGTAATATAATTATGCGTATCGTTAAATACATAATATGTTATATAACGTGAAAATAAACGGAATTCCAGAAATTCGCGTTCGATCGAAATGAAAAGCTATTCGTTAAATAGATATTTACAACGCCACAATGTCGTATTATAAATACGAATTGAATTTATTAATTTATATATCGAATATATCGATATTTTAAAGTCGATAAATATCATCCTATATATATATATATATATATATACGTTTTACTAAATGTCGTAATCGATTTTCATACGCACTGTCGTTTCAACGATGGACTGTACGCGCTAATATTCCGGACCAAGGCTGTGTTCATTAACGATTTGATAAGTCGAAAAGTTAAAATTAACCATCGCTTACCGTCGCGTTAGGTAATTTTATAATAATTATTATATTTATTTCGTTTTTGTTCTTCGATCTTGGTACGGTCTTGGTTTCCATTGAAGGTTCCGCGATTTGTCAACGCACGTTTTATATCATCCTATACACGCATTCGAAGCATACGAACGTCTCGTGTTGACGAAAGTATTCTTGTATAAATTAACGATTGAAAAATTAATAATAATTTGTTAACTGATAATAAATACTCGTATATTTGAATTTCAACTCGGTTAACAGAATTGTGGCGAGTTTGAAAGAAAATAATCAATAAACTTTGCCCGGACTTTGTGGACATTAACAGTCCGTATACAGTCAAAATATTAATTGTAAATTCGAAAGACTACGACTTTTTTTTTTCTCTGCGAAAAATTATAATAATATAAATTCATACGGAAATGCCTATATAAAACAACGTGTATTAACGATAAATGTTGCAGAAATCACGACCGTCATGCGTGTGCGCTAGATGTGAGCATTTTACTAGTCGGGGGAAAAAAAACTATTTTTTGGTTAAAAAAAAAAAAAAAAAAAAAATTTTTTGTAATTCATTTAGTTTCTCGCCGTGTAAAGCCGACGTTTCGCAATTGATTGTCCGATTCAGGTGGAAACGAATATTTCTTTTTATCCCAGTTCGAAACGCGGTTAACGTAGTAAAAATATTCATATACAAAAAAAAAAATACTCTCAAAGACGTCTTTTAATTCGCGTCCAACGAATTATTGTTATTAACAAAATGAATAAATCAGTTAATTAAAAAATAATTAATAAACGGATAATATAGTATACGATTTTATTATTTAATCGAATATCAACTGTTTGCGACGAGGGCGGCGTTTAATCGTTTTTCTTTTTACAACTCTTCGTTTACAAATCAAAACGATAACCGACGAGCGAATTGTGAACAACGCCGACTAGTATAGTCGTTTACAGACGGTTAATAACCGTCGGGTTTTATATCGAATTGATTTGTTTGAACGTTGTCCGAACGCGTTCGAAATCGATTGAACGATTGTTATCGTTTCGGAATACCCACTGCGGCTACTCGTTTTCGTTTTCTTTTAGTTCTAAGCGCAATAAGTCATTAATTTTCTTCTTTTTTTTTTTTTTTTACGTCGATTAAAACGTGAAAACACCGAAGAGTTTTTACTATTTGGCGGAGGAATACCATCAAAAGTCCGCGGGTAAAACGTAACAAATCACTCACCCTGTGTACGGTGACCATTTTCGCGAACAACGCGTTCGTCTGTTGGTCGGATCGCGACGGGGACACTGTCGGTTGGTAGGGGGGAAAAAAATTCGGAAAGAACCGATCGAATATAATACGTGTAAAAGTATAATATAATATAACGGAAAAAAACAAAATGAACGACGGACACGACTGTTACGCGAATAATATTAACGAATGTTATAAGCGGGTGGTGTACGGTTTGAAGTTTGAGGAGCAGCTATAGCCGATGTTGACTAGGGTTTCGGCGGGAATCCGTTTCGATTATATAGCCGAGTCGGTTCTGGGCGGCGGCGGTGGGAACGCGCTCGTACGACAACATTGGACGTCGGTGGCCCGGTGGGGAGAGCTGTTATTGTGTGTAAAACGACGCCGCCGCCGCAGCGTAGGAAGAAGAAGTAGAAAAAGACGACGGCCGTCGGTTATTGTAATTGTACGTCGCGCGTAAATATATTAGTATTTTTTTTTTCTTTCTTTCATTTTCTTTTGCGGAAGAACGCGCTAAAAGCGCTGGTGTGTGTGTGTGTGTGTAAGTCGCATAGAAACCGCGTTCGCCAAGGTCTCCTCTTCGGATAACGCGAGCGACGGCGGCGACCGGTTCGTACGCGCGCGCGCGCGCGCGACTTTGAGAACGTGTTAAAAAACACGAAAATACTGGTTTGCGGAAGAGAAATTAACGCACGGTGTAACATTAATAATAATAATAATAATAATAATAATAATAATAATAATAATAATAATAATAATAATAATAATAATAATAATAATAATAATAATAATAATAATAATAATAATAATAATAATAATAATAATAATAATGATAATAATAATGATGATGATGATAATAATAATAATAATAATAATAATAATAATAATAATAATAATAATAATAATAATAATAATAATAATAATAATGATAATAATAATAATAATATATTTTTATTATTCTGTACCTCAGAACCAGACGAACGTACGTCCAAAAGTAACGATTTTCAGATTATTCCATTTTTGTCACTTATAATTTATTTTTCGTCGAACCATTGTGATGGATGTCCATTAGAAATGTTCCTTTTATCATTTTATTAGAGATAATGAACGTAAGTGCGTCGTAGTGTAAGCAACACGTTCATAACTTTCAGTTATTATTTTCTCAAACAAAATTAGCGTAATATGTGACTTATTTTCGTCTGGTTCTGATGTACAGTATTATCGTTACAATATTATATTTACGAGTAAATCCTAACGAAATAAATACGTGCGCGGCTGTATTTTTTCGGGTCTCGAACGCGATGGTTAGATTAAACAGGCGGCATTCGTCAGGAGAAGTGCCCTCTTAATTTGTGTATACGATAATATTATACCGTTGTTGCGCGTATATAAATGAAATAAAATAAACGATACGGAAACAACGTGAAAACACGCAGATTACAGTCGCGTTTCCAAAGGATTTCAAAAAAAAAAAAAAGCTTATGTTCAATTACAGATCAGCCTCTCTCTCTCTCTCTCTCTCTCTCTTGTAACGTCACGATTTAACCGCGCGCAAAAAAAAAAAACAAAAAGTCCAGGTTAGGTCAAGCGCGCACACGCGATATTATAATAATGTTTTTTTTTCCCCCGTGTGACTTTTGAAATGTTTCAGTTTTCTTTTTTCGCGAATTTCTAAATCGCATAGTTCTATTCCATTTTATTTATTAAATTCTATTCTTTTTTCTCGAGAATAAAAAATACGATATTATTTTTCGTTTTTTGCATTACTTCCCCCCCCCTCCCGTAGTATATTTACAAATCCGAGCCCTGCCCAATTGGTTTCCACGAAGTTCATAAACATTCCGTTATTGTACGTTTTAATAATAATAATAATAATAATTTTTTTCTTCGTCAAACTTACCCGATTAGCAAAAAAAAAAAAAATAATCACTTCAGAAGTTCTTTTTGAATATAATCTCGCGTAATAATTTTTAACGTGCGGGGATACGTCAATTATTTCAATATTATTCTTTGATTCGTCGACAAATTTACAAAAAATATATATCAATTTTACCGTATGATAATATATAATAATATATATTATTGATCGCAACGATAATATGGTTAGGAACATAGCGGAACGCGATTCGCAAATTTTAATCGCGATTATTAAACGACCAAGTGCTCGGGATTTTATCGTCTAAAAAAAAAAAACGGAAACACACGCACTTTAAAATAATTTCATTTTTTTTCTCTTTTACGAATACAAAATAATTTAATTTAAAAAATATCCGAAAGCTATAAGAACATTTATAATCTAAAAATACATTAAATAAAATATACGATATTGTTTACAGTTTACAGGATATATCTGTACCTGTAATCTTTATAATAATATTTATTTATAAGTCTCGTGTGTACTCTGTCGGTTTTCAATACGTCGTCGTGATAATCGCTCACTCGATTTCTCGTCGAATCGAATTTTTTCTTTTAAATCAGTACGCGCGTTCCGTGTTACAACGACGAAAAATGATGAAATGACGCGCGCACCGACCCCGTCGTTTTTTCTAACAGACACATCAGAAGAGATTCCGTTTCGGATCCGTTTGTTCGCACACTTGTTCCTATCTCCACCGTCTGCCGTCGATCTCTGCCGCTATACTAAAACAACACTTCGGCGGGGGTGTCCTCAGTCCTCGTTTTCAGGTAAGAAAAAAACAAAAATGTCTGAAACGGAAAGAACGCTTTTTCCTACCGGACTTTATAATTTTTAATATGACGTATGGTATCGGGGGAGAAATGCAAATGGAAATTTACAGATTATTACACATAATAATAATCGTACGTTTGTATTTTTTTAATACACAATCATTTTCGATTCTCGTGCGTACAACCTGACCGGGGGATCTTTTAGAATTTCCAATCCCCCCTCCCCCTCACAACAGTTAGAACACGGTAGAATAACGCGTTCGAGGAATATCGATCGTTTTTATTATTCTTACGATCATTGCCGTTTGAATAATAAGGAAAACGACGTTTTCAACAAGAATCCTCAAATCGAGAGTGTAATAAGAATTTTAATCCGAGTTCATGGGGAAATCAACGGATACAGTAATTAGTTACGGAAGAGGTGAAAAATGCACCCGCGGCACTATACGGGAAAACGCGAATCGATTTCTTACGCGCATTCCTGCTGAATTTATAATAATAACAATCGCAAAATAATATCCGTCGCCATATTTAAGTACGATTTTTTTTTTAATATCCGTCGATCATCCGAAACACGGATGCGAATTATTTGGATCAAACGATTTAAACGCGTCGACACGAGGTGATATTTTTATTTTTTTTTCATTAATTATCAAATCATTTATAAGGATTTATATTATTTGTAAACATCGAATAACGTTTCTTTATGCCGAATGACGAATCCTTCCTATACACGCACTATATTGAAAAAAAAATCATCGTGTATGATGAGTACGTTTACGCATCATACACGCGGCTGGATCGTTGCACAAAAGAAGTCTGTGTGGAGCGCGCTGATACATAGGAATGTATCTTTGGGATGGTATGAAAGAGAAAAATCGGACGCGCCAGAGATGAGACTAAGACGAAAGTTACAGTGATAGAAAGAAAAACGAACGAACGACGTGTATGAAAGAGGATTTAACGAAGAGGAAGACCGAGTTAATAGGACAAGTGTAATCGGGCTAGTAATATTTTCGCGAAGAACGTTTTTAAAGGTAGGAAATTTCGAGAAAGAGAACTTTAAGTCCGACTACGATAAAAGACAACAACGCTGTACGTCAATAAAAACGGATGACGACTCCCAGTTTAGGTTTATGAACGAACATAAAACGTATAGTGCAATGTCTGTGACGTGTGGATCGATTGATTGATAATAACACGAAATACGTTTTGCGCTTATCAAATTTTTTTTTTTTTTTTTTGAATTCGCATTGGACAAAAATCAAATTTTTCTTTGCAAAACCCGACGATGGAACGTAGTCCGTGCATATGAAAATACGTCTGGTGCGTGTAAATTCGTTCATTTTGTAAACGTATAAAGCAGCTGTTGCTGTAGCGGACACGAATAATGAGTTTTTTTTTTTTTAATACATAATATAATATAATGAAATGAATCGCCCGCGAAGGTTATAGGAACCACGCGAGCGTTTAAATCTATATAGGAACCGACGTGAAAACTAAGCGCATGTTTTATGCGCATTGCGCGAGATCGGATTTCAGGAAGTGCGCACCATCAAGTTCAAAATTTTATCGCGTCCGCGTTAATAAACGTTAACGCGTGTACAAATATCATATTATAAAAAAAATGTAGAAAGAAAACATAATATAATATTTATTTAATATTCGCCGTATCCGTCTTTCGTGTCCAATGAAACAATTATACGTGTTATTGTAACCACGGCGGTAAGTTTACGCGTTTAACGTAAGTTTACGGCGCCAGACAAATAAATTACTCGGATTCTTACTTCACGCTTGATTTCGTTCGGCCGTCGTTCCGTAAAATCCGTTCGGCGGTCGATTTTGGCAGAGTGTTAGCATTTGTCGCGCCGACGAGATTAATAATAATAATAATAATAATAATAATAATAATAATTTTCAGACGACAATTAATTTACATTTAATCTCGATACATCGTGCCTTGGAATATTCGTAAAAAAAAAACGAAATGGGACTTTTAAATCTCCTGGTGGTTTTGACGGCTTAGCTCCCAGAGGTGAGTGAGTGAAAAATTTGTAAAAGAATTCCCAAAGCACGTCTTCCAATGTCCAAGTTGATTCGTTTTATAACGTCCACAGGATTTTATTACTTGCGGTTACCCGTACAAAAATATCTGATGAACTACGCACTAGCGCACTAGCGAAGAATCATTGCAGCCCTCTGGAAAATGGTCCGATCCGCAAGTGGTTTGGACCAAATTCTCCAGCCGGCCGTAACGAATCCATCGGTGTATTAGAACGAAAAAACCGAACGGCTCAAACAGTTCGGTTTGGCACTCAGCAGCACCCGTTCGAGTCCGTCGTGTCATGTAAAAACGACTGAAGATGGACGCCAAAAACACGATGCGGACTGTAATACGAACACGCGTCGCTCTTCACTTTTTTTGTTTTAACCGATCATTCATCAGAACGCCACAGAAAACGGACTGAAAAGAAACGAAAAGTTTTGGTAAATAATCTCTCGAAACACTGACTATGACATATTATCGCATGTCATTCAAGTTCCTCGTTATGGGCTTCTTTTTTTTTTTATCGCCACAGTTCTGCGAGACACGAGAAAAATGTCCCGTAAGAGTCAAATGACTTGTCTATTGGACGAACGTTCCGTCTAACGACTTTTTCGATAGGTTTACGAGGCTCTACACACATTTCGGTTCACCGCGCACTAAGGCTGCACGAACAACAGCGAAGAACTGCCACACGCGTGCTAATGTCGTAATTTTAAAATTGCACAAACCGTATTTTATTTAGACGAAATATTATACTATTAAATAATGTCTATCGCTACACATTACTATGTCGTTAACAGATATCGAAGTATTAATATTTTAATACGCTAAAGGAGGAACAATTAATATATAGAAAGAAAAACGAAAAATCAAATAAAAACATTATACGTGAAAGAGTTAGAAAAAATAAATAAATAAGAAATATAAATCAATGTTACTCGTATTAATACGTTTCTAAATAATTGTATATGTAAATATACAATCGAGTCAGAAAATATTGAGAAATAAAATTATATAAGAATTGGTATAATAAATTTCTGTATTGAGTGAAACACAACGCAATAAAATAAAAATGAACAAATTTACTACACTCAATCATTTTTTTTTCTATTTTCAAATATTTCGTTATATATTTTTTTTTCTTGCTTAATTATTTACTATTATTACCATAAATAAAATTAATCATTAGCTTAATTATTCGAAAATGATCGTGAAATTATTACAAACTATACATTTTTCCGCTGTTTACCCAATGTCGATGTTCGAAAGCGCGAAATCGATTTGCGCTAATGATTAGTGTTGATTCAATCTACCAGTATTTCACCGTTTGGATTATTATACAAGTTAGCAATTTAGTTCGATGTATTATTATTTGCCAATGCAGATTTTACGCATAAAACCGTATTTCAAAAATACTCACGTAATACATCGCTATCGAGTAATTCATAGCGAACAGGATATTTTATATTAGTTTACATTCTGACATTTTCACTGAAATCTGATCATTTCAAATTACGCGAAAACTATACGATTTCACGAAATTCTTATTGCGCGATTTTTTTTTAAACAACATTTTTTTCAATAGAAATAAATATTAATACTTACTAATCTTTAATTAAAAAAAAAAAAAAACAAATTTATCAAAATCTGACATTTTAACAAAAAAATGTATGTAAATTTCAATCAAAAAATAATAATTTAAAAAATTACAAATATAAGTTTAAATATTTTGCTTTGTTATTTTAAGAAATAAAAGTTACAAATTGCCTCGAACGTGCATCAATCATAATTACGACACTGTAATATGTGTAATGTGTACGTACCAGCGTAAACGTATAAAAAAAAACATTAAAAATATAATATATGTTAAAAAATAAATGTTATTTCATATATTTATATGGATATATGACATACGAATAAAAATTGCGAATCGCTTTAATCAGCGACTTCGGGAGATTGGAGGCGAATATATCTCTCTTTTTGAATTTTTACTATACACGTACATCGACTTTTTTCTCTTGACGATTTTAAGATCCAAAGATCGCCAAAAATTAAACATTACCAATTATTTTTTTTATTTATTAAATATATTTTGTTCAATTCATTTTTTTGGGGGGATTTATCAGAACAAAAAAAAAAAAAAATTAGGAAAGACAATCGAAAGAAAGACTTTTTCAAACATTTCTTATCGCACTTAGAACGCATGTTATAAACTGCTGTTTTACTGCTCTTCGGATAATACTATGAATAATCTTCAATATCATAAAACACATTTTATACTCTGATTATAATATTACGTTATTAATTAGTGGCCGCAAAAGCTCGCTTTCGTATTTACTCCGTAGCACGTCGCTTTGTTTGCATAAAATAAAAACTCGACTAAAATGGGTGAACGAAAATTCGATCGGTTTGGATTTATTAAACGAGATATTGAAGTGTGAGTTCGAACCATCACACAGAGCGATCCGTAAATGAAGAAAAAACTTACTTTATTATTATGTCGCTAGGGAAGTACGTTTACTACCTCCCTTTGATTGAGCTTCAAATACACCGCTATGAACAATGATCTAAACATACAACGGAAAGAATCCGTGAATTACATATATATATATATATATATATATATATATATATATATAAAACGCGTGATCGAGTCATGCATTTAAATATTCGAGAGCTGGGTTACGAGAGATACGTTTTATATTTTTAAAGCCGGATTCGACGTTTATATAAATATTTACCAGTCACGTTCAGAGAACTTCAATAAAATCGCGCTATACCTCAAAGCGTGTATTACGTAATATCAAATAAAAATAATATATAAGGCTCCGATATAGACGAAACCGCGTGTCTTATTAGAAAACACTTAAAATTCATGCGTACAGCGTATATTATTCGTATAAATCGCGTTTATTTTAAATATCAAAGGTTTAACGCCTGAAATGAATGTAACGTAAACTGTACGCATCACGCAGAAAAAAAAAACTATAATGAAAAGAAATACTTTACGCCGAAATTCACAAACCCCCCCCCGGTTCAATTATTGTGTAAAAAAAAGAAGTACGAAATAAATCTCGAGTTTTCCGAGAGAAAAGAATGTAATAAATTTCATATTAAAAAAAGAAAAAAAAACATAATATGAATATTTCGTTTATGGGCGAAGATCGTTGAAAAATAATGAAATAAAAATTAAAATAAAAAGGAATAAATGGACTGTAAAGAGACGAGAAGAAAAAAAGCGTCTAATAATCCGAAAAATATCGATGAAAAATGCGCGCGATAAAAGTTTTAAAACTTTTGATGATTCGAGATTTGTATTCAATAAAAATATATTTGAACGAAAAATGCCCTTTTACTACAATAACACAAACGTATTATAATAAATTATTTACCGTTATATTTACGTGTTATTAGATTGATTTCGTTTGATAAATGCGAAAGAGTTGGATGAAAAACGCATTTATTTTTTAAATGTGCGATATATGCGTGTGTGTTTATTAATTTACGAGGTATCCCCGTATATATATCTACATGAATTTAAAAGAACGTATATTTTTTATATATTTATATATAAAAAAAGAATAATAATAAAAGGAGGAAACGCTTTTCGACAACGATTTCACTCGTGTGGGCATATAGGATATAAAATATTTATACGTTTTGTACACACAATGATGATAATAATGCAAGGCGAAGAATTTTATAGGAACTGAACAGTTTTTTGTATAAACTTATATATATATATATATATATGTGTGTGTGTGTGCGTGTATACACTGAAGTCGTAAACAACTTTTATATAATACGCATTCGTCGAGATAACGAGGACGAATTTCGATGAGACTCGGGAGGGAGGCTGCAAACGGTGAAAAGTTTATTACATACTATTATTATTTGGTGGTATTAGTATTTTTTTTTTTTTAATTTTATTACTATAATTATTCTGTATTTTATATTCGCAATTATTCAATAATTTGTTAAACGCGTTTACTATTGCGCGCAACGTGCGCGATTATACGAATTTCGAATAATATAAAACGGGCATCACTCTCCGAATGACGTCGTATTATTATTATTAATAAATAAATAATTGATATATTTCTTGTACAATTAAATTTTGGATTTTGAAAACTCGCAAAATTCTATATATATATATATAGTTATCAAATTAAACAAGTAACTGACATAATATTATATATTATCGTGATGCTGTGCCCCAATAGGCAGATGAAAATCTAACGTACATATATATATAATTAATTCCGGCGGTGCGCGCGTGCACAGGCTCCGCAACATAATCTGTATAGTATATATATATATATATTATTTTTACCGTGAAATTTTTAATTTCAATCGCATAATATATTTCCGTATGTGTACGCGCGTTATTTTCTCATATTCGTTAAGTACATCACAATAATATTTCGTATTAGTAATTAGTATATAACGTATGAGTTATAAGTTTATAACGTGTTAGTTATAACGTACGCGTTAAAGTCGTGCACACATGGACCGGCGAAATTTCAACGCAATTTATTTTATCGAACCTGTTGACGTCGCATAACGACCCGTTAAGGCCGTTAAGTCACACCAATAGTAGAACTCTTATGAGAAGTGAAGAAATTCAGAGATTTTCTATACCCTATTCGCTTTAAAAAAAAAAAACGACTGGAAGGGTAACAAATAGTGGACGAGCTGATTTTAACTCGCAGCTAATAAAAATATTGCTTAAAAGTATCGCAAACAATAAGAATATTGTTTTTAGCTAGTTTAAAGCATACAACAACAAAGGTTTAGACGAAATTTCACTTAACGTACCAAAACCGAGATTCCGCGCGAACAATAAAAAATATTAATCGTTAAGATTATTTGTTCTCTTAAATTCAGCAAAACACCGTGTTTATTTTTTTGTTTTAACTTAACATTTGAATGAAAGAGATTGAATGAAAAACGAATTGCGATTCATTGATATCCGCGATTATAACTACACGCGTTAATACGCCGCATTAATTAGTTTAATTTTTTAAATTTTCAACTCGCCAACTATAACGGTATAGTCGATGCGAATCCTCGTTGACCATATGGACCATATATTGCATACTCGTATAATATAATATGACGCGCGCGCGTATTATTTATAATAGGCAATTTAATAAATAGGTAAAATTTACGGTCCGCTCGCGTTCTAATTAACCGCTGTCTAAATAATATTATTACCATTCATTATTATTATTATTATTATTATTATTATTATTATTATTAGGCCTATAGGGACTTCATTACCGAAACAGTATATTATATGCGCACAAAATTATTGCGATACGCTCGTGTCGGCCGGATGAGTTTTTCGCTCTTCTATTATATATTATTATTATTATTATTATACTGTAGTGCGTGATATAAAATTAAACCGACACAATAGTCGGTTTTAGGCCATATTTTATAATTTCTTTTTTTTTTCAAATCATTTCTACACATTTTACGTTACAATCGTCGTAGCGTTGCACGTACACTTATATCATGTGAGATAATACGCTTTTTACATAATTCTTGTTCTCTTATTATAATAATAATAATAATTAAATAATAGTAATAAAGGTATGCCTACGATTCAAAATAGCCATTTATCGCTGATTTTAATTCAAAGAAAACTTTTCTACTTTACATTCGTTCGTTAATTTTTTACGATTTTTTTTTAGGACAATTTAATCGCGAAAATATGTAAAAACAGAAATATTTCGTTTTTAATGCAATAGTTTTTTACTATTGACTACTTAGCCGACCGCAGATATTTGCACTCCAATATCTACAGATAAATATAGTTAGATATATTACGTATATCTATAAATACACGCAGATACAATGTATTACATATTTGTCGTATTTATAAACCTATGAAACTGACATTTATATATGAATTTACATTTTTGACGAAAGCTATAAAATAATACCAATTAAAATATGGCGGAATCGGAGAGTAAATGGCACGATTTTACAAACACACACGTTTCGATTTGAAAGATGTTCGGAAGTTTACAAAAGAGAAGTCGGATTGACTTAAAAATACCGGTGTACGAGCATATCGTAACTTCAAGTACCTGCAGGGTATAACTGTAGACCGTACCTTCGAGAAAACGAAAAAACAGCTATTTTCAAGCATTAATCTAATACAGAAACTTGCCGGTACGGTCTGGAAAGCGGACGCCAGGACTCTAAGAACACCAAGTAACAGATAGTACAAACAGCAGCCTTGGGCGTGCGATCCGAAATGGAGTGTACGAGGATGTATGATTCGTATGACGCGGCCTAAGTTCGAACGGACGATCAAACATCGTATCGTGATAGATTGCCACATCCAAAAAACAAAAGAAGAAGAAGTTCAGCCAAGGCTTTGAAGGAACACGTACGTAGTGAATACACCTGATGTATGAACGGATTCGAGAATTAGACGTTAATCCCGTATATAACGTGTATTCGTTATTTTTACACTCTAAATTCCACGTTTGACTCGTATACTAAGAAATACATTGTAACAGCATATAGTCAACTGGTCGTAACGATATTAATTTGACAATCGTGTGACCGTCACGCCTTCTTATACATTGAAGTACTTACGAAATAAAATACTACTCGCGTTATACCGTTGTCCTGTTGCGATTTTTAGATTGCCAAAAACAGAAAAATGGTAAAAAATAGAAGAAAAAATCCGTCGTAAATAAACCAATTACGTGATAGAATGTCCGTATAAAAATTAAAAAAATGGGACAAATCCCTTTTGGGGGACTAATGAGAATCGTTTTGAGAATTATATTGACACGAGACGCGTTTGAATGTTAAACGAGTTGTTTTTTTTTTTTCTTTTGAAGGAAGAAATCGACTAATTCGTACGCATTTCAATTACGATACGTTTTGCATAAGAGCGAAAACGGCGAGCCGCGACGTTAATAATTCTAATCACATATAACTATAGTCATTTTTTCGTGAATACACATTTTCGTAAATATTTTTATGTAATGAAGAAAAAAAACTGCGAATTTTTTTTTAATCATTGACGGTATCGTGAAATCACACGCAAAATATGAGAAGTGAAAAAAAGAACGTTTTAGTTCCACGTAGCGAATGAATTTTTGAATAATAGAAATATTTGTTCAAAAAGAGAACGTCCCGCGTTTAATATCGTACGTTACGCGATATCGAATCATAAAGTAAAGTTAATACGATAACATCGTACAGCGATTGTATTTTGGCGATTATTATTTAAATAATTAAATTCCGTTATTACGGGTAAAAGACTCGAATAATTTGTTTTTCAAATTAATTGCAAACGAATGCAAAGTCGACGTTATTTTACATTTATACTTTCCCTTTCAAACGAATCTGATGGGTTTCCGATATAAAAACCGAGATCGCGACTTTACGAGCTGCTATTATAGAAATAAAAAATTTAATTTTCCTTATTGAAATGTTCGAAACGCGTTTTCTGACCGTAATTTCAATTAGATGCGATTTGTCTGTTAACAATTACAAAAATACGTTGTACATATTACCTAACGCCTTTTGCCTCGTGTTATGATGACAATATTACGAACGGCGTGACGGTTTACAATTTGGATTTTTTAAACTTATAGAAAACGTTTATATTTATATAAACAAGTGATCATGAATTCATTCATAAACGTACGCGATTATGAATGAACGTACGATATCGTGATGCTGCAACATTTGCAGCTGCAGTATACAAACGCGTGTAATAATAATAATAATATCGACGGAGACTGATTGAAGCGAGCATCGATCGTTTATAGGAAGATATCGATGCGGATTGTCAATCATTAAAATGGATTGCGATGGAGACTCTGATTGACGGGCACGAATTTGAAGGTCTAAAAGCGTCTTATTGTCGATATTTCCGTCAGCCACCGGTCAGACAACATTGCGGAAGCACCGGTTCTCTTCGCGACGATATTCGGTCGGCCAGCGCGAATTTTCAACAGTGTACAAATAACTCTACATCGTCATCGCCCTGAACTGTGGCAATTGAAAATAATTGATTATTTCAAAACAAATAAAAAAAAAAAACCCCCCCATTGTGTAGAAGAAGAAAACGTGAACGCGTTAAAACGGTATAAAACCGAATTTCGTAATCAACTCGATTCAAAATAGATTGATGGAAAATAGATTGTGTTTGATGGGCAGATGTGTCAATCTAAATCGTCGATATCGGTGAACGTGTGTAAAAGTCACATACATTTGTCGTACGTGACGATGTAAGTTTCCCGGCTCCCTCTGATTGTTTTCCTTACGTAGAAATACTTTTTTTTCACATTTATCAGTTGTAACTGCTGCAGTACGATGATGACGATGAGGATCGACAAGATCATTGTGTAATATTCAAAACACACGAAAAGAAGAAATTAGATACTTGATCGATGTCCGATAGAACAGCGAGAAAGAATCTGCAGAGACACGTTAAGAAAAACGGACATGAAAAAATATAATTCGCGTTTTTTCTTTTTTTTTTGTACGTAAATAACAATGAAATTATCGGTTTTCAATTATTTTGCGTGTTAAACGTTTAAAAAACGTTTTTTTTTTTCGGCACTCGTGATTTAAAAATTAATTTCGAAATATTACATTTGATGAGTTTCTAAAAAAAATACGTAAATGGTACACGCTTATACGTACGATTTTCCAGCCAAACAATTCGTATACACGCGAACATTTTTCGCACATATTTACTGGCGTTATTTTTTCCCCCTAACCTAAGATTATATTTGTACAAAAAAAAAAAAATAATACAACGTTATCTCGTGAATATACGCGAACTCCTGTGTCATAGGTCCCTCGCAGCGATATTTTACGCGGATTGATTTTTTTTTCATCTGCTCTTTCGTTCTGGAACCCTTAAAAGAAACAGATTTATATGTACACACACACACACACACACACAATAAGTTTACCGAAATCCAATATCGAGTTTAAGTGTGTGTGTGTGTGTACGGAAAGACGGGCTATCCGAATAATATACAACTTGCAGCATCACTGTGGCATCAAAGTTTTTTCGACAAAAATCTGCAACAGTTAACGCGCGCGTTTTTGCCGTACACTTATATTTATATATATTTACAACAAGAGAATAAAATAAAATATATACGTCACAAGACCGGAGTGTTTGAAAACTTTTCAATCTTTTACACTATTTATATCTCTGTGCGTTCGTCGTCGTCTTCCCGAACTTTTTCCCACGCGCAATCTTTCGGGCTCGGCACACACACACACACACACACACACAACACTGAGACGCGCGACTGAAAAACGTATTTTTTTTTTATCCGATTCGTGTTAATCACCGGGACGTGATGGGAACGTCGGAATATGTCGAAACACTATTGCATTTCGCGTCCAATTTCGCGTGCCCCGCAACGGAAATTATTATTATTATTATTTACATACGAATTTAACTCGAATTAAACATCGAAGAAACACTACAGGACGTTCGAACACGATTTCAGTCGGGTCCGTATGAGCTGGAATCCGCGTACTTTTGCAGTGGTGATCGACTCCCTTTTTAAAAGAGGAGACGAGGGATCTCGAGTTTTTTTCGACTCCAGCGGCGAGTTCTGTGTTGACGTCTCGACGTAGACGAAGAGCTTTACAGATACGCAAACACTGAATAACGATAATTTCTTTTATTATTCTACTACGCTTATAATTCCGTAACAACGGTTCTGAAATTACTTAACCAATATTAATTACTATATTGTCGCTTACGATCAATTGTAGCTGTTCGAGCAACTGACGTGTGTGTCCGATTGACATGTCGATGTGTTTCGTTAAAATTCCTACAAGAGAATAAAATATATTAGAGCCTATTAGTGTAGGTTTTCGGAAAGATTTTACATTATTATATAAGTTATAATTATTACTCACCTTCGAAAGAAAAGTTCTGCGGAAAATTCGCCAATTCACGGGCCTGTTCGAATTAAAAATGGGTAATACGAGAGACGAGAAAACGATATATCTATAGAAAGGTTGCACAACGAGCCGAATAACAGATTATTCTTAAAAGCAAAACGATTGGAGTGGGCTAAGGAAAGTTTTCGGGACGAAATTTCCTGTTCAGAAACCCAACAAAAAAGTGTAACAAGGGGAAGACGTCGCTGACGGTGGTGAATAGACAGTTATGGATGAGTCGATTCGAACGGAGAATGCGACGGACAGGAGAGATGAAGGGATTTATTGTGGAAACGTATGTAAACAGTCTGTATAAAAAATAAATAATTCGATTATTTAAGATAGAATTTGAAATTTTCGTTTATGATAAACGTGCCCCAAAAATATTCAAATACACCTATGACGGCATTATTTGTATTTTTCAGGATAATTTTAATATCCCGCGTTTTATTTCAACCACACGAATACATTGTACGCTATACAATAATATTATAAGCTCCGTCGTTTCGGATTTACAATGTAATTTTCAATAAAAAAAAAATTTAAAAGAAAAAAAACAGCACGAACGCGTGATGTAATTTACAAAATACAAAAATGTACGCACGCGTCTTTGCGTAATATTTTAATGATTTTAACGTAAACTAGAATATTGTTTTGTAAGAGAAAGAGAGAGAGAGAGAGAGAGAGCAAGTTTACGTTTCGATTAAAAATACTTATATTTTGTCAACCAATAGACACGCGTAAACACTTTATGTATACAGAGTGATTTTTTTATCGCGCGAGTCAAGGAATTTTCGTTTTTTTAACCACCATCTCGCGTGTCTGCGAAACGTACATTTATCGTAGAGGTATAATATTTTTATTGAAAATAGAAAAATCAAAAAAAAAAAAAAACACATCTATTTCATTAATTACGTTTTAGCACTATAAGCTAGTGTACAATAACGTTTATTCGAGGTATATAATACATTGCGTATAGTGGAGGTTTTTTTATTTATTTTTTAATCGTCTATTAACGAATAGTAAAAACACCGAAATTTAAAATTTTTTGGACACATAATCGCTGGGTCGCGATAAAAAAAAATAGAAAATACAATCGCTCTGTATATTATGCACAACTCGCGTCTTTCGGACCGAATTACAATATACATATAAATATATATACATTAACGTATATATATATATACGGTGTAAAACTTGTATTTTAATACTCTTATCCAATATTCAATATAATTACGCGGTATAAATTTCACAACACGACAAATTCATTGCAAAGCGCCATTACGTTTGAGTGTAATATTATAAAAAAAAAAAAAAATATGCGACATACATAATATTATATTATTTATATTTCACGAAAACGCAATATTCAATCCGATAAACTAATATATACATATTTAAAATGATTTCGTTTCTTTACTAATATCAATGGGTATTACTTTATTACGTTGAAATTGTTAAATCCCGTTACGTACAAATAAATATATTGTTGTTAGCCATGCAGACTCGCTTATGCACGTAACGCGTATGTAGCAAAATATCAAAATTCGTAAATACCGTACGTTTTATCTTATTCCGTGTTTTAGATTCTGAGCAGAGCGAGGAATTTATTGGTTTTACAATGACACGTGTGTGTGTGTGTTTTTGTTACGTCTGTGCCCAAAAAAATTCTCTACCAAAAGGCTTCGATCTTTACAGTCGTACCTCGTTCTCGGCAACCAATTACATCTAATCGGAACTTTTGATAAGTCATTTTTCGATTTTCACAATATATTTTTTTCAAACGTACGAAAAAAAAAACACTACCGCAAAATTATATAAAAACGCGATTTCGTCGATTATTATCGTTGTTTCTTCGCAAAATCGAAACTAATGGTCGAAATATTCATTAGACATGTTAACTTCGTGTTAAGAAAAAATAATAATAATATTTTTTCAAAAACTTTCTTTGAATTTTCGCTACTATTCAATAGCGATTATAGGTTTTGAGGTATTTAATTCATTTAAAAAAAAAAAAAAGAGTCAGTTTTTGTTTTACGAATACCGAAAATATTACACCGAAACACCCACGCTCACAATCGTTTTATCGAGTGCAATGATCAAATTTATATAACGATAACAGACCATACACGCTAAAATATCTAACCAAGTAATTCGATTGATTTACGTGCTTATTAGATTATTTTTGAAAATCGTTTTTAATAATATAATAGTAAGAATTAAAAACGAAAAAATTAATTAATCGAATGAAAAAAAAAACGAATATACACTGATAATTACGAAAAATAATTGAATACGTTATACTGGGGAATCGTCGTATTCGTTTTCGTTTATACCATACCGGTACCATCATCGCTTTATATTTGGCGAATAATTAAAAACTCCCCGTTTATTTAATTTTCATAATACTCTTTATAATATTTATATTTTTTTTTTTTTTTGTTTTTATACAAACGTTTTAATTGTCCGGTGAATTTTTTTTTCCGCCAGTTTATATAACGCGTTTACACAAGACCTTATGACCCTGCAGATGATGATACGTCGTGATAATTATTGTGTAATACGGCGAAGTGTGCGGCGCAGTCGTAATAAACGAAATAACGAGACGAACGTTTTAAATGTATAATTTTTATCAATGATTGTATATAATAATATAATAATAATAATAATAATAATAATAATAATATAATAATAATAATAATAATAATAATAATAATAATAATAATAATAATAATAATAATAATAATAATAATAATAATAATAATAATAATAATAATAATAATAATAATAATAATAATAATAATAATAATAATAATAATAATAATAATATTATTAATAATAATAATAATAATAATAATAATAATAATAATAATAATAATAATAATAATAATAATAATAATAATAATAATAATAATAATAATAATAATAATAATAATAATAATAATAATAATAATTATAATAATAATAATAATAACAATAATTATACGTCGATTGCGATATAATATGGCGACGTATGATAAATAGTTTTGCATATATCAGCGGCATTTCAATGTTAAAATTGCGAATTTTCGACTTAGATTTCACCGCAGGCCTTACCGACGGTGTACGGATGTAATTTGTGACGAACGAAATTTAATTGCGAAAATGCGATTTATTCATTTCCGGAATTCGGCTAACGATTTTGCTCACTCTCGGATTTCAATGACTTTACGGTTTTGTAAAAAAAAGAACTCGGGTTCACGGACGTCGAGAAACGAGCGCGGAAATCGATACTTAACGAATCCGACTCGTTCTGAAATTCGTACAGATGTTAACGAAAAGGATTGTAAAACGTATATAGTACTCGTGTGCGCGACGAATACACGTCGTGTAAAAACTAATTTTCTTAAGGTTTTTTTTTTTTTTTAAATTTCATTTTTAATGACACGTTTTACGAAACGGTTATTGCGTTCAATCAGGCGTATTAATCGCAACAACGTCTTCCACGTTATAAATACGGACGCGACGATATTTACAATTATTATTATTATTATTATGTATTATCATATACTTATTGTAGGATTTCCTATAAATACGCGTGCTGTTTTATTTATATTAACAAGTCGTTTTCTCATATGCAGAGGACATTTTTCTCTGACATCCACGTTCGTGCGCGGCACGATGAAAGAACGTTTATTTTTAATAACAAACGTCCAAAAATTTTAGGTGTCGTATAATTGCAACACTCGAATTCTCTTGCAAAAGGGTTTTGAGCGGTTTTTTTTTTTTTTGTAAAAAATAATTAGAAATAGGCAAGAGTAGAATAGATCGAGCGAAATAATCGTCCCTGGCACTATTTATAATGATAATTGTCAATAGAGTCAGCACACTGTTCAGGAGAATGAAAAGGGGGGAGAAAAGCGATTGATGTGAAAACACGAAGTTTTTGACGTTCTTCGGTTACGTAAAATTTAATATTTTGATATTTCAGTTACAATTAATTCAGTACACGCAGTATTTTTAACACACGAACGAACGAAAAATATGCGTTTATACTACACGAGCATTTAATCGTTATAATTATTATATTACAGCGTTTCTGTATTCGCGTAATGTGTGTTAATTACGACGGGGAGTAAACAGGCTGAATACGAAAAATCTGTCGTTGTACAAAACTTAAAATGGAAAAATGGAATTTTTTTCAATCAAGTTTCTGTAACGACCGTGGCTTAGTCAATCCCCGACGACGCATTTGTCGTTTCGAGGAAGTAAAATTGAAAAGAAATAATTAAAAAAAAAAAATAAATAAATAAATCGATCTCGATTTATTATAGTGTAATGTATTATATAAATATATAGACACGTATTGTTATGTGTGCAGGCGACGGCCGACACGGTAGCGGTTCAACAAACGTCCGCTAATTCAATGGACTTCCTGATTCGGACATTGTAAATGTATTTATTTATTTACACGCATGTACGCTTGAATTTATGGGGAGGGGGGGAAGGAGAGATGAGTAACAGTCGTTTCATTTTTTTTTTTTCTACTTAAATATTAACAACGATATCGATGATATTTCAACTGGAAATATCATAATTTCATTTTATCCGACGATGGTTTATCAACTATAGTCGTATTTGCCGTTTTAGACGAATTACCGTTAAGCGAACTGATAATAATAATAATAATAATTCATTAATACCGTTAATTTATCGTATAAATCAGGGATGGCAAATAAGTGGCACGCGTGCCAAGATTGGCATGCAGGAGATTTTCGATGGCACTCGAAAACTTTCATCTGTCAATATGTATTTATACGTTTTTAAGTAACTTATAATAAATTAATATTTAATTGCACATACATATAGATAATTATTAATTTATATTTAAAATTGATTGAAAATAATTAGTGGCACGGCTGAACATTTTTTTTTTTTAATTGTATCATAAGTTGGCACGTTGAAAAAATCCTATTCGCCGTCTCTGGTATAAATCGTTATTAAACAGCGCAATGTTTTCACACAGCGATCCCCGGCTTTTGAATGCTAAACAAAAAGAGCGTTTTTTTTTAAAAAAAAAAAGAAAAAAAGAGTCACCTATTACGGTATATAAATATTACATTTAACGCGTTGAACCAGAGTTCGCTGTTCACGTGTAATACGCTCGACCATCCGTTGAGACGATAAAAAAAAAAAAAAACTCTGTTCTCCGTCGACGATGGCTTTAGACAGATGACTTTGTTCTGTCTCTCCTCACGGCCCAAAAATTTACTTTAACGTGCGCCCGCGTTAAAACGGTTACGGAAGTAGAAATTATACGAGCGTCGTTATCAACAACACACATTACTATATTTCGTCAATGTCAAGGACGAAAATGTCAATACACGTACACGTAATAATAAAAATAATAATAATAATAATTGTTATCATTATAAATTATATTGTTATAATTCGTTCGCATATTTGAGACGACGAGAATAGCAAAATGACGATTTTCGACTCGTGATTTTTTTTCTTATATTTATATAATACGTTGTCACTGTCGATGTCTCGTTACACGTATACAATAATAATAATAATAATAATAATAATAATAATAATAATAACAATAATAATATATGTATACAACAAAATACACGGCGATATTGTTGTAATTCTATATTGTGTATTCGTTTCTTTCCGCAATCCGTGTTATATTATTGAAGCGTAATGTATAAACAAAAAATATATATGTGTTCGGGAAGAAATTCGTTTCTTTAATGAAACGTTCGTCCGCGTCGATTTTTTTTTTCCTACCTTACTTCTCATTCAAGGTTTTGCGAATTCAAAACGATCGAAAACAACAATATGTATTTTATAATACGCGATTTGTATACAAAAATATATTATATTTATACTATTATTGATTTATTATTATACACGAACGAAAATAATTATGTCACTACGACTACAGAGTTCTTTTCCCCTCCTATTGCTTACATTTATTATAATAAATAACAAGCAACCATTGTGCGTGGTTATTACAAAAAAAAAATAAAAAATAAATATATCTATTTATGTGCAGTGTGTGTGTAACGAAACGTACGAAAAAAAAAATCGTGTACATCGCTAACCATCAGTATTTAGTGCTCAAGAATTTCACCGACGCGTATTTCCGCGTCCCGAAAACATAAACGACTGGAAACCGGTGACGTCGTCGTCGACAACGTCCAAGGCAACGAAATAATTATACTTTGTGACATTATGGCAACAACAGAAAAAAAATCCAATTTTACATAATATTATTATTCTGTATTATTAATATTCGTGTATAATGCGAAGCGTAAGAATTTACTACGATACCTATATACATATCAATCGCCGTACCAATATCGTTACAAATTATTGTGACAAATTTAAAGGACTCGGAATCGATTGAGCTCGTATTTAACAACGAAAAAAGTAAAAATAAAATATAAGGTATAAAACGACGCGTTCGATGAAAAATAATCATATCAATCAAGGCGAGAAAACTCGAATGTTAACACGGTGGTGTATCCCCCGGGCGACTATAAAAATACTCTGTCGAACAGACCTTAAATTTAAAGTAACGCAAACTCATACTTCATTACTACCCTGCGGACGTATAAGTTTAATCTAAATTTTTTTACACATAACCATAGCTCATATAAAGTGGTCTGACGTCTGATATAAAGACATGCGTTCGGGACAGGCCGTGTATATGAACTTCGTACATTATTTCTTATTATATTTATACAAGTATTATGTGCTTTATAACTTACCAAACTACCCAACCCGTAACCATTTGGATGTGGTAAAACAATCGCTTTACCCAGATAAAGGATTCGGCGTATAATATTTATTTTTTTTCGCGAAAAATAACAAAACATTCATCAGACGGTCAAATGGAAAATCATTTAAAGAATTTTTATATATATATATATATATATATATATATATAAAAAAATTAAATAAAATGATAAAATGGAAGACAGCTATTACTCGGTTTTATTAAAAAAAAAAACACCTTAAGTTTCGTAATAAAATAATTATACAATTAATATGCGCATATAAATGTGGGTGTTTTCGCCCATTCGTTTGTTTTAAATTAGACCGATTAGCCGATTGGCGAAACACACTCCTCCTCAATAATGGTTCGACGTTGATTTCGATACTGTATAATAAAATATTAATAAATAACAACCAACGTTTTTATATATAAACGTACATAATATTATAGGCAAAACTAATGATACACATATTATATGGAAACAAAACAATTTGATCAATGCCGATTGTCACATATTTTTGCGTACATTTCAATTACGTAAATTATTATTATTATTTTTTTTTTTTCATTTCCGTCTCGATATACACGTTGAAAAATATTTTATTTATTTATTTTTTTTTGTAACAAACCTCGAGTGTTAAAGGACGACGATAATCGTTTAAAACGTTTATTAATATATGCACGTGTATGTTAATCTACATAATATGTTAATATACGCCACGAGTTATGACCGAAGAACGTTACAAACACGCAACATTTTTTTTTATTATAATATCAATAAACCATATAAAAGGGTTATACATATATATGTATAAAATAATTATTTATTTATTATTTTCTGTTCGTCGTCAATAACACAACGAAAAAATGTACATATGCGTACGCGTGTTAAATGCGGAAAAATAGAAATACGTCGGTTTATGTAAGACTCACGGACATATAATATATATGTTCAATCGCTTATTTGACTCAAAAATCGCCTGGAACGTATCATGCAAATACGTTAAACGTATCAAACTTCGCGCTTCGATGCTGTATGACACGAATTTCGTAAAAAAAAAAAAATAAATAAACTTTTTTCGGTAAAATTTCAAAAACAGACTGGTGTTGAGAAGTCATTTGTGTTGGTTATTATTTATTTATTATACTGGTTTCTAAAATTAAAATATTAAATACAATCTGATTTCATTTGTGTTGAGCACAAATAATAATAAAAATTTGACAATAATATATCCAATATGTAGTAAAAGCGATACAAAGTTAATAAAAATGTTTTTTTGTTTGTTTCCCCCCCCCCTCTCCAATAATAGATTCATTCGGCAAATGAATAATTCGTTATTTTTTTTTTTCTTAATTTTATAGATAATCATTTTTTAGCTAAAAAACAAAGCTTACATATTATAATATATACGTGACTTTAGGACAATGTGTAATACACGTAATTAAATAGTGAACGAACACGCTCTATACGAATTCGATTAGAGTCGAAAAGTGGACGACCAAACGCCTTGTGAGGATTTCACACACACACACAAAAAAAGAAAAACTGTCTAAAAACAAAAAAACGTTTTATATTTAATAGTAAACCGCACTGTGTCCTATACACAGTAATAAAAATTACAAAATCGAATAGAGAGTACGTTATGTGTTTGATAAAATCGTTACGATTAAAGACGTACATTTACGAAAAAACGGTCGCCATACACCTGCGTGTATACGTATCTCACGAATAAAATTTTATCATCTGTTCCGAGACGTGTGCGCATTGTATTTAATATTCGGTTGCTGCGTGATTGGTACAGAATTCTATAAATTATAATGTCTTGCGCGCGCGTGCGCGATTTTTTCGACACTTGCGTTTTTATTTGTCTCTTTTCATTTTTTTTTTTTTTTTTTTGACAAAAATACGCGTAACGTCGATAGTTTTGTATATATATATATAATATATTATCAATTATAAATTATTATGCAAGCTACCTAATATCGGAACACGATATATATATATATATTTTTTTTTTTTGTACGCTCGCGTTTATATATTTTTATATTCCAAAAATTCGTTATGCTCGTATTTATAAACGTCGTGCGTAAGTAAAACGTCAGAACGTATACGCGCGCAGAATCTGACCGTGACATATGTAAAGAAAAAAAAAAAACGTAACGCTTAAAATTCCTTCACGCGGTCGTACATATTATTATTGTGTTACGCGCAAGTGTACGAGTCAGTGGTTTGACAAAAGGTCTATGTCATGATTGTCTCGTGACTCTTGAAAATATTATTAATAATAATAATAAATGCCGAACATTTATGCGTTACTATACGCAATGAAATCGGTATTTAAGTAGTGTAGCGTACTCCGCGATTCATTTCGTACGTATTCATTTCAGTCTCAACGAGTTTGGCGCGTTCTAACACGTGTGCGTGTAGCTACGTCGATATTATTCAAACGATTTTGATTTGTTTAATTTATTAATCTAATTTTTATTATTATTATTATTATTATTATTATGAAACGCATCGTTGATATAATTATTATACGCACGTGCGAAAAATACGCGCGGGGACCGCACAGGAATATTGCACGAATTATATTTTGTTGTCTTCAATCCCCGCATCAATTGAACGAGCAAACTGAAAAATCCCATATAAAATATGAACGTATAATACCAAAAACCAAGTTTATACTCGTATATTTACATATTATATACAAACGCAATAAAAATAACGCGAGATTGTTATACGAAACAGCTGTAAAATAGAATGCGTCTTCCAAATTTTTTTTTTTTTTTTTTTTTTTTTACAAAATTATAAAAACATTTCGATTAGGGTATAAACTCGTTAAAGTAGTATCGCGTATTTAATAAAAAAGATTTTTAAACTATTTTACTAAAAATTTTAAATGTCACCAGTTCATACAGTTTATGCGCATAATCGATAATAAATCTTTTTAAATATATATATTATATAAAAAAAAAAAGTTTTAAAACGTAAATTAATATACGCACCTATTATTCGAATGTCGATTTTCTTTCAAATTTTCGACCGTGTTTTTTTTTAAAATCAATTTTAACTGTACATATTTGATAACACGTAAAATCATTGGTCAAGTGTTTTCCATATCACCGCGTAGACCTTTAAATAGTTTTCTCCGTGCAGCTCCTTAACTCAAACAGCTGTTAACATCATATTAACAATATTTTATAGGCCAACTCTACGTTTATATTCTTCTTCGTTTTTCTTTTCTTTTTTTTTCTATAATCCGAATGATGTGAAATGATTGCGGTTTAACTATGCCATGGACCGGTTTTTCGGCCGTTTCTCTCGACAGATACGTGAAAATAAATAAACGATTTTTCGATACGATCGCAATTGTCGCGGTAATTTATGGTTTTCGGTGATAAAAACGGGAAAGTAAAAACGCGCGCACAAATCCCAAACCGTATCGGACGGTGTAAACGACATAATTAGCACGCGTGCGCGTACGTTGTAGCCCGGTCTAAAAGAAGAAAAAAATACACCGTTTACAGGAATATACCGTAGATGAGATTTGCTTAAAAATCAAAGTACATCCACACTTCATGCAGACACACCGGTACATGGACATGCGTTGTGGTTATTGAACTCGGTCGTCGTGTAGATTATAGAACGTTTAGTCTTGCGCGTTTTTCGCGTTGACTCCGGCTTTAACGTCGCCTAGCAACGACGGTCCCGTCGCTTAACGTTTAGTTTCGCGCGAAGCAAATTTTTCACTCGCCCCCGGAGCTAAGACATTTCCATATCAAAAAAAAAATAAATAAATAAATATATTTATATATATGTGTGTGTATAAATCCTCTCGTCCCTGAATTCAGGGGCGCGTTAACGGGAGGGAGGGCGTTTGATTCGCGGAAATTCGGAATTTCGTGTTATAAAAAAACAAAAAAAATGTGTAACTCTTGAAATTCCAAAAGCATTTTAGTTAAATATGCGTGCGTGATCAAATGCTTTTGAATATACCGCGCGGTGTCTCGTTTCCAAGAGCTATATATATATATATATACAGCTATTAAAAAATAGCGAAAACTCTCGCGAGAGATTGGCAAACGAATTATTATAAGTAAATCGCGTTAAAACGTATTTACTTTCCCCCCCCCCCTAAAAGATGTACTCTTTTCCCTATACGCCTTCTTCCGTAAAAGAAAAAAAATTCTATTTTCCCGCTCCCTGTGTCGCGCGCGTGGATTGTATTTCGACGAATTTCGAGGACCGGGGGATTCGTAAATTCAAAGGCGGCAAAACGGCGTGTAATATTCCTGCACATTGAATGCGCATTGAACCTTTGCGCGGATTATACGATATTTTCTTTGGTGCGCGCGTGAACTTTTTAAACGTGTTACAATAATACCTCTCGGAACGGTTTTACACTTATAATTTTATACTCGCAGGAAAGGAAATTCAGCGCCCGTTGTGACTGCCTCGGGTCTATATATATATATATTTATTTCGTATACGGAATACATAATATATATATATACGTATTTACGTTTTAGGTGTTCGGCGTGTATTTTTATAGCGCGCGTTTTTTTTTTTTTTTTTTTTTATTATTACCGTTTCGGTTTTCCTCGCCGTATCCTAAAAACGCAGCAGTAGTACACACTTCTCGTGCCGGTTGCGGACGATCGTAAAACATAAAAGCTATTATTATTATTATTATTTCGGAGATCTTTTTCGGAAGAAAATTTTACGATTTTCCCGTCGGTTTGAGCTCTGCTCGAGGGGCGAGCGAACGGGCCGAAAAGCAGAGGGGAAGAAAAACGCGCCGCCGCCGCGGAGACGTTTGCCGCTGCTTTTATATTTCGTCCTCGCCTCGGCGCGCGTTACGCTCTTTATTCCGTCGTACCGCCGAAATCGTAAATCACATTATTATTATTATTATTATTGTTCGCGTATAAACGTATCGCTTGACGTTTATACCTCGACGGCGCCCGTTAAAAACGGAACGAGACGAGATATTATGCGGACGCGACGGCAACCGGGCCTTTCTAAGAGTCGAGTGAACGAAGAAGAGACAGAATGCGTTCTGGTACGGCGGAATAACCGATATAACCGATTTGCAACTTTTATACGTTTCTGTTTCGCGCCTTTGCTCGATTTATACTTTACACTACCGCCTATGATATAATGCGCACGACACGACGCGATAATACGAGGCGAACGCCGGACGCAATGGATCGGACAATAAATAAATATTCGGATGGAAATGTGGCGGCGAGCCAATGAAAACTCGTGGAAACACACGTGTGTGAATAACGTTCGCATTGCTTACGCAAATTTAACGAACGATTGGACAAAAAGTGCAAAAAAAGAACCTCAACACTTGTATACAACAATAATAATGTAATTCGGTACCGTTGCGTAGCTTTTGTCTCTCGTATTTAGTACATTTTCACGTAAATACCGAAAAACAAGAAAGAAATATATTTCCCGTATACACGCGTACATTTATCCATTTCCCTTTTTTTTTTTATATACACACACACACACACGATGGTTTCTACGGTCCTCAATAAAAACAAAAAAAAAAAAATATATATATATCTTTCTCGCCGTAGGAAAAAAGTAAAATAATATACTAAATGTATATAAATATTCGGCATCTTATAATATTATTATTTAATACAAATTCGTTTCTATATATATATATATATATAGAAATATAAAAAAATAATAAAAACGATACGAAAAAAGAACGAGAGAAAAAAAAAATAAGAACAATATAATAGCGCGCGCATTAAAATCTCTGCTGCTACTGATGCTGCTGTTGCTTTCCTCTCGATTACGCGCGCGAGAATCGCTCGTATATATTTCTTGACGATTTATAGTATATGTATATATATATCACAACGGCCTATTACGGTGAAACGTCCTTCGGCCTATAATACGAAATAAAACGGAAATCTTTGCGATTTAAACAGAAGTCTCGTTTATTATACGGGCTTTTTTTTTTTTTCGTTTTATAGACATTTAATGGGAGTATTTTTTATGGGAAATTCAATTATCGAACCGACAAATAGTGATTTATTTGTAGAAAAATTCTCTTTTAACCATTTTTAAAATATGTTTTTAGAGCTGCGGAGGATCGTTTCGATTCTGTCGTTTTATAACACCGTTTTCGTCATAATTTTGTTCCAAAATACATAACGTACGTCTTTATAGGTACTCTTCGTCATGTGTGTGTGTGTGTGTGTAATTTAAACATACAACCGGTTATAAACAATTACGGTTACAAATAAAAACACAGAAATTATTGTGTTGCAAACAGAATCGATCGAATTTTTAATACAAAATAATATTATAATCGTAAACATTCTGAAAAAAAGACGCTATTTGACGGTGAAATTACTATCAAATCTTCGTGATGCACGGGGCATAGAACGACGAACCTATACGTAGTTGTGTTTGCCAATACTATTAGTGTTTCGTACAAAATTCATTTTAAAATATAACGGCCGAAATCAAACCGCATTCTATTTAATACGATTGCCATTTTTCGAATTTACCACACTCGTCTATAGAATTAATGATCTTTTTTTTTTTTGCCGTTTTCGTGACTTATAAAAAATATATAGATTAAACCCCCCCTTCCCACTTCTCATTAGATTCAACCGTTTTCATTCAAATCCTTAGAGTAATACGTAAAAAAAATAAAAAACGTCTAATATTATTATTATTAGAATATATTCGAGTAAAATTCGACTTTGTCTCGAAATTCCCCCCCACCTCAACGAATTGTAATTCACCGATTTCGACGTCGTCGTATACCTACCTATCATTATTAACTGAATGCAGTACGTCACGTCGTAGTAACGTATCGTATTAAATTTACTCCATCCATCTTGTTATTTGGCAACATCCTGGATAACGTAAATGATGTGACATCATACATACACACCAACTGCGTACGCTATCGCTAACGATAAAATTATGTAAATATGAAAGTTCTTTCGATTCTCTCTATAAAACCCGCGCGTTAGATAGACACGAAAACGCGCGCGTTTTTACTATAACCGCCACGTGCGGTTTTTATACGTGACAGTGACGCGCGTTCTTTTTTTAACGAACATATAAATAACTAAAAAAAAAATGTTATAAAATACGACTGATAAAATACGATAAAAACGAGCCTAACCTAACCCATATTATTATAATATTTAAACACGTTTTTTTTATATATATGTGTGTGTATATAACGTAAAGCGTACGTAATTTGTTCTCCGTTCAAATGTGCGCACTCTCTCGTACACAACGATAATAATAAGTTTTGAAATAAATACCGTTTTCAAAATATTTCCTATATACTCTTATATGACGTATAAAAACGTTAAAAAAAAATTCTTATATTATCGCACATCCTCAACCGAATATTAATTCGAAATAAATGTTGTTTTAAATGCACGCGAACTATTTATATAGTTGGCATTTCTATTCGTTTTTATCCATTTTGACCCGATTGACGATGATATTGTAATCGAAATATTTAAAAAAAAAAAACGTCTTTCTCGATGCATTTTCGTATTTATTTGGTAAATTATTATATAGACGTTTCAATTGACAATATTTACAATATGTTTTTTTTTTTTTGTTTCTATAGTGTTTTAGATATTATAATATCATCGTGTGCACAATGATGTCGGATATGATTGACCGCAGTCCAATATACACGCATACGTTTCTCTGTGGAAATCTCTACTACAGAAATATTATTAAACTCAAAAAGAAAAAAACTATAGCAGGAATGCGGTATAAATAATATATGCGCTACGTCGCCCGTGAATATTATACCCAATCGATTCATCTCTAACTAATATACAAGTGAATAGGTACGCGCGCGTATATTAGATATAATAATATTGTGTAAGTCATGGGAAACTGGAATTCAACTCGGTCAACCGTCCGAATATTGGCATGTGGAATCCACTTTTATATCATTTGATTCTTACAATTACATATTATACCCGTTAAAACGTAATTTATGATCATTCACCTTGAACGATTTTCGTCGCCAAAATCGATTTCAAAATTGTTCTCCTCAACCTGTTCGCTTTTAAATGTACAAACACGTCGCATATACAATTTTCGTTTGAAAATAATATCAGATAGATACAAGAACTCGGCGGCAACAATATAATTTTTACACATTGTATCGGCGGACGCTTTGTTTTCTAACGAAAATCATTTTCAATCGTTATTATAATATAGCTCCTGCAGCCTGAATCTTTTCTCCGTTGCTCATATTCCTACAGTCAGTGGCGGTTATAAAGAGAAGGGGTGATATAGGTGGATCACTCCCTTGAGATTTGATATTTTTAAATTCAGTACATTTCAGATCTCAACAGCATCAGCCATTGTAAGTCGGTGAAATTACCTGTATTTTAACTCCCACCCCCGCCTCCATTTTTGAAAATCCCATTGTCCACAAGGCTGGAAATAATGTTTGACCGACGATCGGCATATACGGTATGCCCTAATCGTCGGACGTGATCAAGCGTTCACAGTGCTTAGCTGATGATCGAAATTCGGTCGATCGAGTTAACATCGTGCAGTAAATATGAATAAACCAGTATAAGCGTTAAACAAACGGTAAACGTGTGTTTCATTTCATTGAAATAGGCGAAATACTATTATCGTTAATAATGAAAAAAATAAATAGATAAATAAATATAACACGCACGATTGATCGCTCGGTCAGCGTCTATAACTAAACAAACGTTGTTCACGTCTTCCCGCTATGGCCATGAAGCGTGCGTGTGTTTTCCTTGCGACGACGATTGCTGCGGCAGTGCCCCGAATTTTTCCATCACTCTCCGAAGACTTTCTCGTGATGAAACAGAATCGCATGTTTGTTTGCTATCGACCTGTCTGTTCCGAAGTCCTTCCGAAGCATCACTTAATTTCATTTAGTCAAGTCTCGAGTCTACTAAACCGGACATCAGATATTACCTCGGCTATACGTGCTGTTTAATGCGTGTCTTAACAGCGACAATTGTTACGATTATAATATACGTTGTTATTCTTATTTGACCGTTATATAATATATGCAATTACGTCACAAGACACAAACGTCTATGTGTTATACGTTTGTATTTGTAGATACACTGTTGTTTACCAAACACGCATAATTACGCGTACCCGCTAATATGTTTTTGTTCTTTTTTTTTATATATATATATATATATAAAATATGAAGAAATCTCTCGGCGTTCGACATTGCCACGATAATAATGATTTGTCTTTCGCGCATTAATCTTACAATAACGAGATCGAACGCGCACGCAATTCAAGGATTCTGTTCAGGAACTAGGAAACGGAAAATCTCAGTCGGAATGCACCAACGCGCGCGGTTATACAGTGTCGACCGCATTAAGCCTCCGGCTAGCTACCACCGACTCGTTTTACTGATTACGGATGTACCTAATATAATACATAAATAATTGCGTGTTTTTTTTTATAATAATGTCTCCACAGGGTTAATAGATTACACAAACGCGCTAATAATTATTATTAT
This sequence comes from Chaetogeoica ovagalla, assembly GCA_032441825.1. Classification (NCBI taxonomy): domain Eukaryota; kingdom Metazoa; phylum Arthropoda; class Insecta; order Hemiptera; family Aphididae; genus Chaetogeoica; species Chaetogeoica ovagalla. The sequence continues at coordinate 948,952 of CM063738.1, read as the reverse complement.
TATTTATTATTATTATTATTATTATCGAACGCCTCTGAAAACGAATCCGTTTTAGTATTTACAGTTGCGTAGAACTCTTTATTATAATTCTATAAAATAACCAACGCGTAACGTACCTACTGTATGACTTGTTTGTAAATACGTATAATATTAACTCGTAGGAATAAAAAAATTAAAAAGTACAATAAGAATTTTCAAAATATCGTTATATACTCGTACAGTGTTACTTTTTAAATATACTAATAATACGTTTCCAAAAACATGTAATTTCTTCAAAATGTTTTTTTGCAGTTAATATAATATAATGCGTATTATACCAGTATAATAGTATTATTACAAAATTATTTTTTTTTTTTCTTAATATTCGAAAATTATATTTCAAATCCTTTAAAAAAAAAATTTCTTACTCAAATGTGTACGTCGGGATACATAAATATTATTTTTTCAATGATACGGTTTTCTTTTTTTTTTTTTGTTTACTCACTCAAATAATCGTTTAAAGTATATTGTTCAAAACTCTGCGTTATATCAGTTATATAGACATAATAAATATGTAAATAAACGACACTATTGCGATGTTAATGCATATAGTGTAATATGTATTAAAATTAAATTTATACTGTTGGACAAAATAATTAAATGCCGAATTCCTGCAGCGTCATTAAATATTGTTTATGTTAATCATTTTTAAATAGCCACCATGCGTCGGAAAATTTAAAATACCACCTGGTCAATGAAGCTAATAATCTGAGACAGCAAAAATAAATAATAAAACGTATAAAAGTAAAGTGTATAACAACGCCTATGGAAATGAGAGAACGCGTCAACAGCCACGCGGCGTGTGCGACGTGGAACACGGGACCACATATTTTTTTACGTGTTTAAGATAAAGTGAATTATTGAATTTTTTTTTTTTATTATTGTATTTGTTTTTCTATGTCTCTATAGAATTTACATATAATAGTATATTTTTTTCTGAATAATAATTTTTTTTTATTATAATAATAATAATACTAATGAATATTAATTATAATATAAGCCCCGTAGTAGCTAAATGTTGAAATCAATTTTAAGGACAATAAAACCATTGAGACAGATTTGACATGAAGGAGAGGTTCCAAAGAGTGTTCGACGTAAGAGAAGAAAAAAATAATTTTTCCATTACAAATTCCGTTATGATGTATATTATATAGAAACGGATTAATTGAAATAACAGATGACTGGGAATCGCAGATTTTGTTGTTACCGCCGCCAGTGGTGCTGGAATTGAAAGGGAACGCGATACGTGGGGGGGAGACGGAGCTCCACTACTATTTTTTTTTACCGAAACGAGGGAGACGGTATATGGGAGGAGGGGACTTAAGGTAAGGGATTTTTACTGTGTAAAAGCGGTGATTGGCGATTGGGGGATGAGACGTGGTAGTTAGTCGCCAAATTATGTTGAAGTAGATTTATTTGTAGAAAATTCTTTTTTTTTTATACATATATAGTAAAAGCTCTTCTTTTTCAATTTTCCCAATCCGTCAAGGAAATAATACAACGGAATAATAAAAAAAAATTTGGTAACGAGCCGCACGGGGGGGACATCACTGACGGAACACATCTCACGGCTACTGCGACATTCGGCCTACGTGAAACCGATCAAAAACGCATTCTCCATGAGAGAAAATATTAATCCTCCTTGGATATTGTCGTTATCACACGAATAGCCGACCAATGGAAACCGTTTCTTCGTTTATTGTTTTACATATCTTTTTTTCTCGTCAAATAAAAAAAAAAAACCTGTTATCTCGTATTTTGTTAAAAACATGATATTTTACGGGACGTTCGCGTACTCCCCCGTACTCGGACCGAAGTTGGTTTCTGATTTACAAGACGCGATTTATTTTTAATAAAAATAAACCGTTTCGGTGAGTACTCGAAGTAAAATACTTTTTAACGTGTACTGCAATAATATCGTTCGAATTATTGTTCATAACACACTTGTCATGGTAACTAAATTTATTCTAATTTAGATGACATATTATATACAGTATCTAATGGTAAAACCACTCAAATCATGGTAAGGTATCAGTTTATCGTTTTACACGATTAATTATTAATTATTTGTTCGTGTGTGTGGTGTGCCTAACAATGTTTACTGCAAATCGTTTATTATTTGTTTCCTTTTTTTTTTTACACTGTACGATTACGTATGTTTAGAATTTTTCTTTTTTTTTTCTCAATATTCAATTTCGGTTAAGGATTTCGAAACTATTTCTAACGGCGATGAAGACAAGATATTAAGGAGCTTAACCATGTTTTGTTGGGGTAACACGGTCAACGGAGAACTCGGTCTGGGCGGCATTGAAGATAACCATGTACTCAGCCCCGAAGAAATAACCAATTTTGAAAACATTAGCGACATCAAGTCGGGTATAACTAATTCCGCGAACGATATTCGGTCGTAAATTGAACATTTTCATTTTTATTTTGCCTCGCAAACTTCTAGTGGCTTGCGGAAAGAATCATACATTGGCCATTACAGAAGATGGAAAATTATATGCTTGTGGCAGTAACGATTTCGGTCAACTGGGACACAATGGGCCTCGAACTAAATTGCGTATTAATTATTTCACTGTTATCATTATTAACAATAGTCTGATTTCGTATTGTACTCATTGTTTTTCTCAATGTTTTACAGAACCGATTACGGCTGTTGATTCTTTAGTGATGACTAGTGTCGCATGCGGAGAAGCTCATTCAATGGCACTGAACGAATGGGGACAGTTATATACTTGGGGATCTGATTCTTCCTGTCAACTGGGTAAATTGAAATGCTGTATCTATTACGCATATTTTGTTCCAAGTAAAAACAACTTGATTTCATAATAAAATTTAGGACTTGAAACTGATGGAGAAATTCAATATAAACCGAAAATCGTTAAAACATTAGCCAGCATGTTAATAGTGCAAATTAGTTGTGGATATAAACATTGTATGGCTCTAACAAATCGTAAGTCAACTTTTGATAATTTCTTAGAAACTAAAGCAACTCATATTTTAATTTATGTTTCAAACCTAATTGAATTAGTTATTAAAAAAAGTATAGTTTCACAATACGTGTGTATTCAGTATATGCTCTGTCTTACAATTTTTTAGTCCTGTTATCTATGCACAGGCAGGGCCATATTCTGGTAAATAACGTCAAAAATTAATTTGGTCTATCATAGCAATAAAATATCGTGTTATATAGTAATATAAATGTGTGTTAAAATTTTAAACAAGAAAACATTTTGAAAAATACACGATAGAAAAATCAATTAGCTTACTATTAAAATAAAATAATAATATACATTTATTGTTTGTATCCAACGACCTTGTCGACAAAAGATAACCCAAAAATTTTTGTATTATTGTGATGCCTTAAATTTACGTTTTAAGTTGTGCTATGTAATCCAAAAATATCCTTCGTATTAATGATACTTATATGTTAAATATAGATGGTGAATTATATACTTGGGGCTCCAATGAATATGGACAATTGGGTCTTGGTCTTGGCCCAGTCAATGTCCCTAAACCAACACTGGTTAAAGCTCTTATTGGATTGCCTATTTCATTTATCGCCTGCGGTGGATATCATAGTTTTGTTGTATCGAAATCGGGTAAGGTCACAATGTAAACATTACATTTGCTAAATTATAACAATTTTATACTCATTATATGTTTCAAATAAGGCGCTGTTTTTGGTTGGGGGAAAAATGATTTTGGGCAATTGGGATTAAACACTCAAATTAATGTTTTATTGCCTACACAACTAAAAACTATACGAACCGTCAGAGTAAAGTATATCGCCGGAGGAGAGGATTTCTCAGTATTCTTAACATATGTATGTATTATAAGTTCTTTGCATTATATTTATTTATATGCATATTATATTATACAGATTTTTTTTGTTTTTTTTTTTTTTTTTCAGGATGGAGGAGTATTTACGTGTGGTGCTGGTATGTATGGTCAACTAGGACATGGTTCTTTTTCAAATGAAATTGTTCCCAGAAAAGTATTGGAACTTATGGGCAGTACTGTGACCCAAGTGACTTGTGGACGGTAAACAAATTTTAATTAATTATAATTGTTTACGATTGGATGGTAAATGTTTTAATAATTCTTAGGAGGCATACTTTGACTCTAGTGCCTTCAAAAGGTCGAGTGTACTCATTTGGACTTGGTGGTCTTGGCCAATTAGGTACAAAAGCATCAGTTAATTCAAATACGCCACAATTAGTATTGGGGCCTTGGCTGTCTCCATCTGGTACATCTGTGATAAAAACGAATAAACTGTATATTGTTAATAGTATTTATGCCGGAGGTGATCAATGTTTTGTTAAAGTTACCCATAAAATGGTATATATTTATTATTATTATTATTATTATTACTATTATTATTATTTATGTAACGTATTGTAGAATCAAATACCTCCAGACGATTATCGGATATTACATGAAAGCTCTCAAATTTGGACAGTAAAACTTTCTGACGTGATAAATTTATCCACAATATTGCCAGATAATCCAGTTGATCAAGAACGAATGACGTATGTATACAAATTACTTTTACATCAAATGAAATGAATAAAATTAAGTAACTGGTATGTTATGCTTTATTAAGGTTTGTGGAAATAGCGATGAGCAGTTTATCATGTTTAAACGGTTCATTTTTAATGTTAAATGATAGTCATTATAATTGTTCAGGAACTAATCATGGCATCGATTTCGATCTTACTGCACAATGTTTTGATGCGATTAGCCATGTGCGCAGTACTACTTTGAATGATCTGGTATATAACATTACTATATATTATTGTATCCTTATACATTTTAATCGTTTAAATTTTTAGATATTAACATCATTGGCGAGTGCAGTTGATTCTTTATCATTGCCTGCAATTGATGTAGAATCATTGAGATTTTACCTAACTTTGCCCATGTATAACGAGTTTAAAAATATTACAAATGCTACTATACTTCAAGTGCCTTATGCTGAAGCGTTATTATGCCTGGCAAATACGGATTTGAGTACTATTGGTAAGAATACTCATAATAATGATATTAAAAGCTGACTGTCATTATCATTTTAAACTGTGCATCAAATGTATGGTAATCAATGTTTAATGTTTTTAGTTTTATCAATTATATTGCATTCTCAATGTAATTTTAGTGTTCAGTAACGAATATGGAATTGAACTAATTAGGCTAGATATACATATTGTTAAATAAACATTGTCTATCATGTGATTTAAGGCCAACTTCCTATGCACTGTGCAGCGAATTTACTCTATATTGAAAATTATGACATTTCTTATTAAACTAATGTCTTTGCCAATAGATTTATGGATTTCTTCAATGCCAGTTATCCATTTTGAAAGTTTAATAACTGTATTCAAAAATTTATTTATTGATCAGTTGAATACCAATACAAATTCTTCTGTGAGTAATTTTTATTTATAAAAAAAAAAAAAATTATATAAACTAAATGTAAAAAAAAATATGTTACATTTGTAATAATATAAAATAATTATACTTTTTTAGCAACAAACGTATTGGGATAAAGCACTAATAGTAGCAGCTTCGATGTTATCTAAATTGAATAAATTAAATTCAAATTTAAATGGGAATCAAGTTAAAAAAGGCCAGTTGAAAGTACCATATACCACATTCTATATTCCCCAATTAAATAATAAAATAGATATACGTTTTGATTACATGAGATGGATAAATTCAGATGTTAGTAGACGTAAAGTTGTTTATTAGCACTAAAATAAGTATCACAGAGTTAAAATGCGCTAGTTTAATATGTTTTAGGACCAAGGTTTCTTTTTTTGTAATTATTCTTTTCTATTTAATGCTGAGGCCAAGACGGTACTTTTACAAGTCGATCAAAAATTACAAGTACATATTATAATAATAGTAAATGAATCGTAAAGCATTAAATTTATGACTATTGGGTTTTCAGATGCAGCAAGCCATGCAAAATGCAGCGACAAGAGCATTTACACAAATGTTACTTTTGGATGGCAATCAACATATAATATATCAGTTTATTGAACTTTCTGTCTCTCGGCATAATTTGGTAGATGATGCAATACGCGAATTGTCTCATTATACTGAACATGATTATAAAAAGCCTTTAAAAGTGATAATAATCCCATAGTTAAAAGGATTTCGGGGCGAAACATTAATTTTATGTATAAAATAGGTCCGATTTATTGATGAAGAAGCTGAAGATGCGGGCGGCGTCAAAAAAGAATTTTTTATGCTATTGATCAAAGAGATTTTAGACCCAAAGTTTGGAATGTTTGTGTATTTCAATGAAACACACATGATATGGTTTAATGATTATTCTTTTGAAGACCTCACAATGTATTACTTAATTGGTAAAAAATAACTTTTATTTTATATCTAAAACATTTATTTATTACTTATTTGTTTTATTAGGTTTAATGTGTGGTTTAGCAATTTACAATTTTATCATCATAGACTTGCCATTTCCTTTAGCATTGTACAAAAAGTTACTGAATGAACCTCTGACATTACAAGATCTTAAAGATCTGAATCCTGTTACGGTCAAGTGAGTAAAGATATTATATTTCACAAAAATGATAATTGAACTTTTAAACTATTCCAATAGGAGTTTCGAAGAATTATTGGCGTACAATAAACCAGATCTCAGTGATGTATTTAATCTCACATTTGAAATGACAAGAGACGTTTATGGAGAAATCCAAACGGTTCCATTAAAACCAGGCGGAGAGAATATATTAGTAACACAAGAAAATAAGTAATTAAATATAAACATTACTGTAAATATTAATTTGAATTGTATTTTGTAAATATTTATTTTTAGACACGAGTTTGTCGATCTCTACGTAGATATGGTTTTAAATCGTGGAGTTGAAAAACAATTTAATATTTTTAAAGAAGCATTTTTAAAAGTGTGTGGTGGACGAGTGTTAAAGTTATTCCATTCACAAGAACTAATGGCTGTTGTTGTGGGCAATCAAGACTACGATTGGTTTGAATTGGAAAAAAATGCTGAATACAAAAATGGTTATACGCGTGATGACGAGACAATAAAACTGTTCTGGGAAGTATTTCACGAATTCGAAATTGATCACAAAAAAAAGTTTTTGCTGTTTCTTACCGGCAGTGATCGTGTACCCGTGATGGGAATGAAAGCCATACAAGTTAGTATCACATCTATTCGTTTTAAATTCTTTCTAATGATCAATTTGTTCTTTTTTTTCAGATATATATACAACCCACCCAAGACGATAATTTCTTGCCTGTAGCACACACGTGTTTCAACCTCTTAGACTTGCCTAGATATCAATCAAAAGGAAAACTGAAATATAAACTAACTCAAGCCATTCACCAAACACAAGGATTTTCTCTGGTTTAAAACAAATTTAGACACATTCCTCAACACTATAATCATTAAAAAAAAAAAAATTATCCAACCTGTTTTATTATTATAGAATTTAATTGGCAAAGGAGCTTAGCATTTTTATTGTAAAATATCAGGGTTACGTTATTCAGACGAGTTAATGTTATGTTTCTGTTCCTTGATGTGTAGGTTAAGGTCCATGTTATTTATTCGTATAATTTGTTTACTAAATTTGACAGCCGGTTACTAAGACTTAAATCGTATTGGTAATTTTGACACGAGGGAAAGGACTGGGTTAGTCGACCATACTTTATTATGTATATTAAGGCTAAGAAAATGTTTTTTTAATAAGAATATTATTTATTCTATTTTGAATTTCGTTGAAAATTTTAAAAAATAGAATATTTGAATATGTTTTAAGTTATTAAAATGTTATGTTACCAATTAAGTAATGATTAATGCTCACTGTTTTTGTAACATGAAATCTGGGGGGGCACAACCCCTGTTGGTTGTTTGTAATACTCTGTTATTAAACTGCGCTTTTAATTGTGTATAATCCGAGAAACTTTAATTTTAGTGAGTAAAAAAAAAAATTATTATTCTAACTTCAGAAAACAAATGTCTTTTACGCCTTTTAATAACATAATATTCATTTAAACTAATCGAAATGAACGAAAATTAGATATGGAAATACATATTTTTGAACTACTAGTTTTCATTTTGTGAAACATAAAATTTATTTTTGTAAAATACTTAAAAATATATATATAATATTTAACAATTTATACATCACTATATTTATGTCTTTTTCTGAATATTACATAGAAAATAAATTGCAATCATTTACAACTTACTAAATGAGTGTATGTGATATATGTATATAAAACTAGGGTTGTGTTCTTCTTTATTGTAAAAAATATTTTATATACGATTATATTCATCAGGCGATCAATGGTTTTATGAGTTATTTGGAGAAGAAATCAATTACCAACTCCAGTTCTTCCTAAACCCTATGTCCGTAGAAATTAATTTATAAGTAATAATAATACGTAATTGAGTTACTAATATAAATAAAATGTAGATTAAAAAAAAAGATTCCAAAGCAGTGAGTGGTAAGTATCCATTTTCGTTTGATCATTGTTTCAAAAACATTTCTCGCATCATAAATTTTAAATATACTAAAACATGATAATTAATTTTTCGTTCAATTTTACGCCTCGGATTATTGTAAAAAAAAATATATATTCTCAGCGAGCTACAACACTTTTTTTGGAATATTTAGAGCTTGAGAATAATATGTAGAAGAAATTGAATGCCGCACAAACAGCACCTTTAGTATTTTCTGCGAGATTTTTAATTGCATTTTGCTCGCTTTATTTTCCAGCACAGTAAGACTCCTGAATCCTGTCGTATCCATGTTTGTTTGTACCATTGAATAGTTTATTATAAACGTAATAAATTTTTAAAACGATTTTTAATTCTTATGTCTTGTAGTAATAATCAGTTTTTTCTCTTTGTAGTAATTTGGTCGTTATTATATTTCTCTTTCGCATAATACCCAATGACGAAATTTGTCGAAACCGGTAGTGAAATTTAATACGAAAATCCTCCCCTTGCTTTACATTTCGCGTCTTTTGGATTCCATAAAATATAATACGGATTGTGTTCGTACAATCAACTATTAGTTTATGCGTTTGTTCAATTGTGTGTGTGTGTATGACATAATACACATAACTTTATATTAACAAATAAATATATATATAATGGCGCGTTCTCACGAGTCAAGTTTAGTTGACCGATTATAATTGATCAACAAAGGTGGAATATACGACTTGAATCGGTTTTGTTCACACATTTCGTTTTGGACAAGTCTATCGATTCAATTGAAAATGGCGTCGAGTAACAGTAAGGAGACCATCATCAATTTCCATTTTTTCGATAATAGAACCCAAAGCGTTTTCTCTATTTGTTTTATTTGTCCAGTCGGTGGTTCCAACGACGATCGTGCTCGTGATAAAATTCTAAGATGTTCAGCATCGTCACACTTACAGACCACTCGGGTTTTTTTTAATTTTAAATAACAACAACGAAATACAATGTGGTACGCACGAGCGACTGGTTGAAAACGAATCGCAACTGGTTCACGTTCAGCCAGTGTACGTTCACACGTGTCAACACAGGTTTCAACTTGAAAGCAATTGGCAGACAACTCGGTACTCGAACGAAAAAGTTTGGTCAAAATGCGTTATTTACCGTAATCGTTTTGCGATTAATTAATTTTGCCGTGTTTACGTAAACCGTTGAAAAACGTTAAAAAAAGAAAAAAAATCTCGTTTTCAACAACGTTTTTACACGAACTACGATTTTACGGTAAAGTTAAAAAGACACCGGCGCGTGCGATTATATTTCGAGTTTTCGCCTTTATTTCGTCGCCAGCGATAATCATACGATATCGTGCTTTACGTTTCGCGTTTTTTTTCATAATACAGACAAACCTCGCAATAAAAAATCGTAACGAGTCGGAACAATTTATGTAAATCATATAAAATACGAGTGGAAATCAGAAAATTTTATTTAAAAAATGTCTTAGATGGTTCTGAGCGGAGTGGTATTGGTTTTTACGAAGACGTCTTTTATTTTGTCCGTACGCAACAATTGTACCCGGAAGGAGCGAGCGCCGGTGCGTGTACACAACAACGTTACGCCCGGTTTCTGGTTGGTACCTAAACGTTGTCCAGTCGGCGGTACTTCGAAGAGCCAAGAGGATTTTCACGAGTTTTTCTAACGCGGCGGGCAAAATCGAGGAAAAATGACAAAATAAAAAAAGAGAAACTGGGCCCCGGGGATTTCGTTAACATCGTCGCACGCGCCGACGTTTCTCCTCCGCATTTTCGAGAATAATCAATTTTAGACGTTTGAGATTTCGAAGACGTACGTGATCAACGATAAAACCATGATCGTACGACCGCGGCTTTATCGTTGTGCACTGCACGTATATACAACGTCTTTGGTAAACGTTAACAACATAACCTAGAAAACGAACGTGTAGCGCCACTCGGTACGTTGACGGTCTTATCCACTCCCCCCCGCCCCCACCCATATGCTCTCGTACGGTTTTCTCGCGTGAAAACGAGAACGGCAAAAATTTCAATACCGTTTCGTTATTATTTTTATTATTGTATTCATCCGGCTTAGCGTTTGCGTTAAGTATTCTCTGCGTTTGCTTTTTTTTCTTTTCACCTTCTCCTCCCACCGACGTATTTTGTCCGAGTAGTTTTCCATCGATCATGGCCAAGTTCGATTTGACGAGCAGAATGACAAAATACCTGGACCGGCATTTGGTCGCCCCGCTGCTGGAGTTCTTGTGGGCGAAAAAGGTAAGAGAACGCACGTGAAATCGTTCGATCTTTACGACCATCGTGCGCAAAGCGTTCGCTTCGTCGTGAGACTCGTCCAAAGGCGCGCGCGCGAATCGTTTATGCGTTCACTACGGCAACTCGAGCACGATTTTTATAATCGCGTCTTGTCGTTTCAGATTTACAACGAGAACGAGATTTTACAAGTCAAACTGGACATTCTCAACAAAACCAACATGATGGATTATGTCATCGAGATCTACAAACAATTGAACCCCGACAAAGAAGTGCCCGAGGTGAGCGTCGTTGCCGATCGTTCGTGGTGCCAGTTTAGTTTTTCAGTAACGAATGGATTTTTTTTCTTTTTTAGGAAATGAAAACCAGAAGAGATGAAATCGTTGCGCAACTCCATCAACTTCAGAGCGAAGTCAATGTTGTTATGAATTTTCTCGGAGACGATAAAGTCATGAAAACTATGGAAACGATGCGAGATCCTAAAACTTTATCCACTTACCTGACCAACGAATTCAACGTAAGTGTTATTGTAATTATTGTTATTTCCTTTTTGCACATTCAGGTTTTTTTTTTTTTTTAAATTAATTTTTTATTCGATAAGATTAGATTTGAATTGATTTTTTTTAAACCGTATTGTAACGTATTTAAATGTGCGAACAAACAAAATTTTAGTCATTCATTATGATTTATTTATTTATTAAGAATTTAATAGAAAATTAATTTGTTAGGGGGCTTAATACGATTATAATTGTAGTTATGTTTTAGTTCAAAGTGGAAATGATGGACAGTATGTATAAATTTGCCAAGTACCATTACGACTGTGGAAATTATGCCGGTACAACGAGTTATTTGTATTTTTATTTATTGGTCATGTTGCCTACTGATAAAGTGAGTGTGTGTCACGCATATGAAATAAAATATTAAATTATTGTTTTAATTTATGGTTTTAGAACTACTTAAACGTGCTTTGGGGAAAATTGGCCTCTGAAATTCTTATTCAAAATTGGGAGACTGCTCTTGAAGATTTAAATAAACTACGAGAATATATCGATTCCAATACAAATGGCTCACCGTTGCACTTACTCCAACAACGCACGTGGTTGATTCACTGGAGTTTGTTCGTATTTTTCAATCATGTCAAGGGACGCGACCTCATTATCGATATGTTTTTATACAGACCACAGTAATATAATTTTTTAAACTAAAGCCACAGAATGGTTATTTAATATTTTAAAAATGGTTTTCCCCCTATTAGCTACTTAAATGCCATTCAAACAATGTGTCCCCATATTCTTCGTTATTTGGCTACTGCAGTTATTATTAATCGTTCAAGAAGAGCAGCAATGAAAGATCTTGTTAAGGTTATTCAACAAGTATGTTCAAATTTTTTTTAATTTTTCTACATCCATAAATTTTTAAAATATATATATAGGCAGTATTTAAACGAATAATTAAACACTTTTTTTTTTTTTTTGTTAATGTATGTAATATTTATTTTGTGTTTAGGAATCATATACCTACCGTGATCCAATAACTGAACTACTGGAAAACCTTTATGTAAACTTTGATTTTGAAGGAGCCAGAGACAAATTACACGAATGCCAAATCGTCCTTTTCAACGATTTCTTCTTGACCGCATGCCTTGATGATTTTGTTGAAAATGCTCGTTTAATGATTTTTGAAACTTTTTGCCGTATCCATCAGTGTATCAGTATCGGGTGTGTTTTATTATACTCCATTTTAGTTACCAAAAGAACTCGATTGTTATTATTATTATTATTTAGTATGTTGGCTGAGAAGCTCAATATGAATCCAGAAGAGGCAGAATGTTGGATTGTGAACCTTATACGAAATGCAAGGTTAGATGCGAAAATTGATTCAAAACTCGGACACGTTGTTATGGGAACACAACCTCTATCTCCATACCAACAGCTCCTAGAGAAAATAGACACGTTATCAGTGCGGTCAGAAGCACTACAACAACTCATTGAAAGAAAAGTCAAAGCTAAAACACAAGAGGTATAATAAAATATTTAATTATGATTTTTATTTTATGCAGACTTTCATATGTGTATATGTTTGCAGCAAGATCCACTCTGGTACAATCCTTGAAAAGTTATCAACAATGGTAAGTCATCGACAAGATTTTTTTCCCAATAAAACAAAAATAATATTGTTCACGAAATGTTATTTTATTTATTTATTTCGAATAATTAAAATATTTTGTAATTCATTTGCTGAATTTTTTTGACATCCTAAATACTTCCAAATTCAATTTAATATGAATAGAAGCCAACACAAGACGTTATATCATTGTAGATCAGGTGTGGACGCTCCCAAGTAATTATGTAAATCGTGAACTGTCGAAGACACCAATTTTACCCTGACCGTGTCCATGTTCAAACGTTTGTAAGCAGTATATCGATGACACCCGCCAAATGAATAATAGTAATTGCCTCCTTTTTTCCCTACAATCCATAATACATCTATTGGTGGCACTGAATCTTTACGAATCGGATCCTAAATCCAAAAGAATAAATAAAATAAGTATCTTAATTAATTTGTCTTTGTAACTTAAATTTAAATTATTGTATTTTACATATACGTATAAATGCGACTTAATTATATTCCCTTAAACTATTCGAGTTTCACTTTTTCTTTTTTTTTTGTATAAATTGTTAGTTGATTATATTTTGACTGTCAAGTTGTTTTCAATGTATTATTTTATTAGTTTCTATTTGTTTGTAATACACTTACAGATAAAGTATCCATTAAGCTTTTAACCTTTTCTTCATCCACCTGTGGTGGAATCGGTCGTATAATTTCATTAAGGGGCATTTCGTGAATTTGTTCGATACCAGCCGAATGGACACTTGTACTTCTTTTATTCATAACTAAAACAACAATTTAACGCATTTTTTGTTTTATTAAAATTTTTGCTTTGCTTTTTTTTTTCTTTTATATACATTTATAATAAATGATTGAAAATAATTGTTTTACAAACATTTTATTTTTTTCACATTCTTTCAAACTTTCACAGTGCACTACAATAAATTATTTGTCGTGTGTCTTATAATGACACACGAGGGAATTTTTATACGAAAAACGATTTGCGCATATCGTACAAACGTACGGTTTCTCGTTGCTGTGGCGTCTCGAGTGATTGTGCAATGTCGACAACGCTCTAAACGACGACTGGCACCGATTACACTTGTACGGTTTGTCACCACTGTGGATTTTCATGTGATACTCGAGTGAATGTCTGCGGGTAAAAGTTTTCGAACAATCGAAACACTTATGGGGTGACGGTCTGTCACGGAAGACGGGTTTGGGTTTCGTGCCGACGACGTTGCCGTTTCGGCAACGTTTCTTCGCATGCCTCAGCAAACTGCTATTGTGATTGAACGTTTGGTCGCAGTTTTTGCAACTGTACGCGGCCAGACGACGGTCGACGTGCGTGTCCAGATGATAGTCGAGCGCGGCCTTTGTGAAGTACCGTCTGCCGCACACGTCACACAGGTACGGCCGTTCTCCGATGTGCGATTTGACGTGATTGATGAGCGTGGACTTGCAGCGGAACGTGCGCGAACAGTGTGCGCAAGTCAACGACTTGTCGTCGCCCGCGTGCGTCTTCAAATGGTAACCGAACGGACCCGTCTGGCTGAACGTTTTGCCGCAAACGTCACACTGGTACGGTCTGTGTCCGGTGTGCACACGTCCGTGCACCGCCAAAGCCGTCGGGGTGGAAAATCGTTTCAAGCACACGTCGCACGCCGGCGACGACGCCGCCATTACCGTTTTACGCGTTCGCTCACCGGGCCCTGTTTTACGTTTAAGACGTAATAATTAACGCGTCTTTCTCCATCTTACCTGCGTGCAAAAGACCGTTCGATCCGACACGGTTCTTCAACCGGTTCATTAGCGGTTTTTCCTTCTCCTTCTTCTTCTTCCCCGCTCGTCGTCGCGCGTATTGATGAGAAAAGTACGCGACGTGCTCGTCACGCGATCAATTCGTCCGACCGACCGACCGCCCGCTTGGAAATCGGCGATTTCATACCCCGTACGAAGTTCCCGCGACCGCCGGTCTTCGCGAGTGGCGGGGCGCTTTCAACGTCGTAAACCCATAGAAGTCGTATACGATCGTGCTACGGGTGTAAACCGCCGTTACCGACTGTGTGCGATAACGCGATGATAAGGATAAATCGTAATCGGGAAATCAGTAAAAACGATACGAATTCAAACACAATGTATAATACGGAATTCGTATTAAACGTTTTAAGTACCGTCAAAAAGATTTTCGAGACGACGGGAGAGACTTTTTTAAAAACCGCGCGACGTCTGGGACACCATAATTTCGACGGGATTTTCGCAAATGTTTTTCTCGTAATTCCCTTTATCGTTTCACTGTCTCTCGTCAGTAAACCGAAAAATCAGTTATTTCGTTGTGACTCTTATAAAATTGACAAGAAAACTCGTCGCGCAACAGACGTCCGCGCACGCAGCTACAATACAAATCTATCGATAACTATAGAAAGAATACCGAAATATCATCTCGAATCTGCATTAGCATTGCGCGTTTCGAAAACCCAAACTCCAGACACTTCCAGTAGAAAACTCGCCTTCGTACCGCATCATCTTCCGCTGTCTGACTAGCATTTGCAATTCAAGCGTTTACTACTGCGGTTCCTCTCCAAAAGCCTCTTATTGTTCACTCAATCACACGGTGAAGTGTTCAGAAAATTGTGTGCAACGCGACGAACATTTGAAACGTGTCGGTTAATCCTACGGCCTTGGTAAGTTTAATCATTGAAACGTCCCCGTTTTTGTTCCAAAAAGACAATATCAAAATACGTAGTGTATTCGAAACGATCGGTTCGTTTGAAATCCGTTGCAATCTACTCGGTTCAATACTTTATTTTTCTGACGGAAAAATTGCGGTTACATACGTCGTCAAACCGCTAGGGAGTTCGCGGCGAGAGTAAAAAAATTAATTGAACTTTTCGCACCGTACAATAATTTATTATTACCGACTGTACTGTAAGAAACTGATAATAAAGCGTGGAAGGTAAGAAATTGCGATTTTTTTTATCATTCGATTGTTTTAGGTTATCGGTCGTACTTACCACTATTAAAAAATGTAACAAAACTCCGGATAAAATAAAATGTTCGATTTAACTTTTTGCGCCTATTAAACTTTTTCGAAGTGTACGATTATTACAAAACGCTATTTTATTTACATTACTCTGTAATAAATGTGAAAAAAGCAAAGTGTAAGTGAAGTCTACTACTTTTTGTATTCATTAGACTTGTAAATATCGGATAAAAATTGTGGAGTTCGAGTAAATAGATAATATTTTCTTCGTAACTAAATTTATTTTTTTCAATTTTTTTTTCTCATTATTCGTCGTCGAAATATTATTGAAAACGAGTAGGTGGTAAATTCGACTGAGCGAACGGATCAATTTTTATCAAACCGTGAACATAAATATTATTATGATATATCGCGTCGCTTATACGAATTTTCCACCAAAAGTAAAATAAAATCGCGAAAACGATAGTAATAGTCGTTGTTCCGTTACAGTGTCCGACGACAATGAGGGCGTACAGATTGATAAAAAAGTTGATGCCGTCTAGTGGTGGAGGTGACGATTATGAAAAGGCTAAGAAATCTATACGATTAATGAGATACGGTTGTACGAACAGGCCTTTTTACCACATCATAGTTATACTGGTAAATATAATTATTAATACTTCTGCACACAAACACGTTTAATAAAATACTATTCGTGCCTGTTAGCAAAAACGCGATTGTAAAGACCATCCGATCGAACAACTCGGCACTTACGATCCTTTGGAAAACAACAATGGAGAAAAACTGGTTAGTTTAAATTTGGAAAGAATTAAATATTGGATGGCGAAAAAGGCAAGACTATCTAATCCAGTAGCTGAATTATTGGGTACGTGTAATCGTGTAATATATCGTGCAGTGTTTATTATTAAACGTCAATATTTGTTTTCTAGACATTAATATTGTACTCACTTGAATTGTGAAGGAAAAAATTGCCAATAATTGTAATATTTATTATTTCCGTTTTAATTGTTGAGATCCACATTAGAAGAAACGCCGCTAATCAAACACTGTTGTCCGACAATGTTGCACAGTGTTTAGCTTTAGATATTCGTTTGACGAGCGATTTTTGAGCAAACATCAAAGGCATACATTTTGTACACAGTATTAGGGAAACATTTTGAATCAATACATATTGACAGAAAATGTTTCTTCTAGTGTGGACTTTAAAAACATAAAATGTTAATGCATTTAAATATTGAAATCTGTATTTTATTGTGTTAACACTTTATTGAATTTCTGTTGTGATATTTATTACGAATAAGAACTTCTTATTGAAAAATCGAAAGACAGTACTTTCATCATAATATTTAAAGTATCAACTTTTATGAAAAGAATTATAAAGAAAGAAACGAAAACCATTTAGTTGTCCACACTAATATAATATTTTCTACAGTTTGATATATTAAAAATTGTTGTATTAATAATTTCCAAGAAAATGCTATAATATGAGAATTTATATTAATTAAATAGAGTTTAAATCCCTCATCGGCTTGAACCGAACATTTTGAACGCCAATTTAGCTTTACGTATTTATATGAAGTAGCGTGTAACAAAGTAATGATGAGCACTATTATCTGTTATTCGATAATTTATTAATGTATTATTTAATTTTACTAATTAGACTAATTAATAATTGTTTACTATTCTGTATTCAAATAGTGAAAATTAAACTATTCGGTAGTTATTATTTTTTTTTTTTTTTTGAAAACTTCGGTCATGTAAAATGTATTCCGATAGATATTCGATAATACTCTCATCACTGGTAACTAAGTTTTAACACAAAAAAAGAACATGATCAATATTTTACTTTCATAGATTTTTTTGTATATTATTAATGTAATTTAGTTTATTAATAATAAGTTATATATTGCATTTTTAAATTACATCATTAAGTACATCAGCATTTATTTAATGATGTCAATTTTCTGTACTTATTCACAGGTTTATCTGGATTTCTACCTATTCATCCACGTACTTATATGACTGCATGGAGAAATAGACAACGTAGTAGTAAAGCTGAGAGTGAACAAAGTGAAACAGCAACCAATTAAAATATATTATAACTTTGTTTACTGAATTTTGTAGATATTTAAAACCGCCGTGTTTGTTATAACAATGCGTTTAAATTTAATAAATTTATGCAAAAATAAAAGAAATAAATAACAATGTGTGTATGTGTATTTTGTTGTTATAATGTGTTTTAAACAAGTATAAACAAACTAAAATTTCAAAACAAGCAATAATAATAATACGTGTGGTAATGTTTTTTTTTTACACAAAGAATATTAATAATATTTTGTTTCCTTTTGAATTCCTATGAACACAATTATTTTATTTGTAATATTTTTTAAATGTATTATTATGAAAACGATATATATTTATATTAACATTGACTTCAGTGAAAAATTGAAACTAATTTGTCAATGTTATTGTAATAGCAATATCACACATTATTTACATTTAAAAACTACAATAATTTTAAAGTATTTGAAAAAAAAGTATATATTAATAATAATCCTATAAACAAATCGTATGGTTTTTATTTATAAAGTAAAATATAAACAAATAAATAAACGTGAAACATATAAATGTACGTAATAACAAACATACGTAATTAATAATCGTAAGGTGACGTGTCCTTGTCGTTGTATCGATGGTCATCAGAATTGTTCTCCATGGCTCGGCTAAGCGTGTTTATAATAGACTTGGCTCTAGACGACAAATATTGGTCGACCTGGCCTAATAATGACATAAACTGGATCATCTTTTCCAAATCGGAATTGATCTTCTCGGCCCTCTCTTCGTTCGACATCAACGTTTTCGGTCTCTGGTGCGAATCTTCCAAATGAAAATGATTGTAACGCGGCCGCTGCGATTGAGGCAAAACTATAATGGGATTACGGCCACTGCGTGGCAAGTGGTTAATCCCTTAAAAGAACATGTTTAATTAGTTAAAAAAACATTTACTGTATAAATAGTAAAGTAATAATAAAAAGAAATTTAAAAACTGGAATGGCATTTGTAATAGGTAAGGAGGAGACATTCTACAGCATGTATTCCTATTTTATCGTCTCTATACCATAGAAAAATATCATTTCTGGTAAAAAAACAAATTGTATCCAATAGAAATTATCGAGTTAATGGACTCTAATCTTTGCATTTCCAAATTTAAATATCACTTATAGAGCGAATGTCGAGTCCAACGAATGAAGTTTCTTTTTTTAAGTAAGACTTATTAAAAATTAGAAAAAGATCTACTAAAGTAGGTTAGAACATACTTTTTTATTGCTATTACAAAAGACGTATAATAGATTAAATTGATTACAATTAAGCAATAGTCGATTACAGTTGAAAGTTACATATTATTATATCGACACTTACGAGAAATTTGTTGTAAGTTAAGGTTGTACAAATAGAACGGGTATAGCAAAAAAAAAATAATAAACATACTACGTTTGTAGAATTATGACCATTAAAAAAAAAAAAATTGTAACAGACCAAAATCGAATCGAATATGTTAGACACCAATATAATTTGGTGTCGCTACAACTAATAAAATGAGTTCGACACGTCACTGTTCGTAATAACTGAGAGCTTTACACGTCCAAAAAGAGAAAGAAGAGAACGATAATTTAACTTTGATAAAATTTTTAACACTACAGTCCATATATTCGGTGCATTCCAGTTGGTTTTTAGACACTAGGAGGTAATTATAAGTAGTATACCAGTTGGATCCTGGATGTTATTTTTTATTTTAAGTACCACAATAGTCGGGTCCTGGTTTTTTTTTCGTACGCACTAGGTACACGCGTATGCGGATTATATTTTTGATAATTATAATATTAATCCAGAATCAAAAAGGATAAAAAAAAAAAATGACTGAAAAACTGCAAAAAATTCGATTCGAATTTGTAAAACTCCTTTCGTTTATAAATTTTTACCAACGCAAAAGTGATTTTTTTTTATTCATTTTAATCGTATATTTATATATGTATTTTCAACCGTAATGTAATACGTAGTTGTAGTAATACTAAGCAAAAAAAAAAAAAAAAAAAAATCCAGGATCCAACTAGTATACTAGAAAAAGAAAAAAACCACTAACTAATAACTCAACTAATGCTTAAAAATAATTCGGGACCCAACTCGGACGCGGCCCGTATACTCGTATATATTAGGTATATATCGTCAACAAACTGAAAACCAAAAAAACTTTTAATTTGAAAAATATCGTCGAAGCCTTAATAACTATTTTTACATAAATTGTACTAAAAAAAAAAAAAATAATAATACGTGTTTTCAATTATTGTATTATTCGTTTTTTACCGTATTGCCGTGAATATATTACATATATAAAAAAAATTTTCCTTTTTCGTATTATAATCCGAAATGAAGCACATCATGACGAAATGATTGCTTACAAATCGCGCGTGTGTATGTACAATAAATATATTAATAGACGATTCGTGTTTAAAATTAAAACCAACTAAAAATCACGTACCCATAATAATGCGTATGGAAATGTTTCAACTCTTATAATCGCATTTCCGTGTCGTCAGCACTCGCGTACTAAAAACATTTAAACAAAAAATGGAAGAAAAAAAGGCGCGTGATGTCAATAAACTATCGTTTATATATTGTGTATTTTAAACGTTCTAAACGAGGAAATCGTTAGCGGACAGTACGAACAGCCGGTTCGGTTTTAAAAGAGCCTGTGGCTATGTTGTGGCACCCAAACGACGAAAAACGGATTATTTATAAATAAATATTACATCGCTCAACAACAGTCAATATGTGTATATTTATGTAGAACAGAGAAAGTATTAGTTCTTTTTTTAAATTTCGATTTTCGGATTTTTATAGATTGTGTTTTCTCAGAACATATTATAATATATTACACTAAGGTGCTGTGAATTGTACGGTACAACGTTCAGCAGCAAATCCCTGCAAAAGGCCAGAAATATTCTAAAATCAGTATAAACTTTTTGAATGTAAACGTCGCAAAGGGCAATGTTTGATGACTACGAGAGAACGACGACGGTGCAAATGAGAAAACCGACGTCACGACCGTGCAGGCGACGCGAGAGAGGTTGTTTGTGTTTTGAGGAAGAAAAAAATTTCAAAATCGAAACTGTTTGGCTACCGATTGTGTAGACGACAATAAATTATATATATATATATATAATTTTGGACAGATAATGGATAAATTTTCCTATATCGTTCTCACACTGTGGAAACGCATTATTACCTATTATTATTATTATTATTATTATTATTATTGAATTATAACTACACGCATCATATTTTAAAGGTTATCGAATAGTTATTTATTTGTGTGTATTACAGTTAGTTATTTGCGTGTGCACAAAACGCGTTTAGAAAAACGTTCTCATCTGTTCATATATTTTAGGCGCGTCTCTAAGGTCGTCGTCTCGCGACGGTCGGTCTCTCCGAAAAGCGCGAAAACCGTCATTGCGGCGCAGTTATTTATTTCGAGCGCGTATGATAAAAGTCCGTGTCGGACTCGTGTTTTAATCTCAATCGGTCTTTGGCCGACGAATGCGGGCGCCAAAAATCAGGTAGGTGTACTATAACACCTACCTGATTTTTACTTGGTTTTTCGAACCGAGAAAATCGCAATGAAGCAATTCAAAGGCGTAGAAAGTGTCTCGGGCGGGCGCACCTATTTTCCGCCGTTGTCAGATTTTTTCAAGCGACGGGGCGTCAACACGAAAACTGACGGACATCGTTTGATAATTTGAAAAGACACTTGAGGACTACCTGTTTAATATATATATCTCCGTGCACAATGCGTAAAATGAAGTGTACAATTATTGTTACATTACCGGAATTCGGTTTGGCCGGCGTGCCTGCCGTCGGATGTTTCTTGGTCGTGGCCGTCCTGGGAAGTTTGCCCACTTCCGGTATGCCTCTGATTTTCGAAGCCGGCGTCGGACGGTGGTGAAACGGTGATGAGACGACCGCCGCCGCGGCGATCGGTTCGCCGCCGCCGTGTTGTTGGCCGACGGTCGGCGACGCGACGACCACCACCACCACCATCGACTGCAACAAAACGGAAACGCAGTGTGTGTAATACGCGCGTTAAAGAGAGCGAGCGAGCGAGCGAGAGAGAGAGAAAAGAAGAAGAGAAAAAATTCAATCGAGAAATTCGATTTAACGGCCGATCGTATTCGTGTACTGTGCGAGACGTCAATACAAATTATTTATATAGTTATGCGAAATGCGCGGTGGGGGGGGGGAAACGATTTCGGACGATTATAAAATTGTCGAGAATCTTTCCAGATAGAACGAATAACGATAATAACCGAGAGATTAGAATGAAAAAAAAAAAAGGAAAACCGTCGTCGTCAATAATGTGACCGACCGTCCGTAGCGTTTTGTACAAATGTCGAAACGACGACGGTGTTTTTTTTTTTTTTCAAATATAATATTTGAATTGCGCGGTGTATGTGTGTGGTGTACCTGGACGGCAACGTACAATACGATCGTTCGGTATGTCATCGTGAAAAAAACTGTGCCCGTCCCGTCGACCGACGTCCGCTTTTTAAACGATTCCGGCCGGCCGGCCGGCGGTGTCATCGTCCAAGGGTGGGCGGTTTTTTTTTTTTTCTCTCTTCTAAAACAACAAATCGTTATTGCGCTGCGTTCGTTTCTTTGTTTACCGTATTATTACAACGTGTATATAATGTAATATTATATATTCACACGGTGTTCCAGTTCGTCCGGGACACCGTACGCCGAGCGATTTTTTTTTTTTCCCCCCAACAAACGGACGTTAAATTTTTTTTTTTTATATATATATATTTGTACGTACGCGCATTTATAATAATATACGACGCGTTATATAATATAACCACTTACGTTTTATTTATTTATTTCTCAATACGACGAAAACAATAATATCGTGTTAACACGTCAGCCACGTGTTATTTACGTCGTTAAATGGACGCACCACAAAACCACCGTGTACGTCGAAAATCCATTATGAATCCGAAAGCGATTGGATTGGATAATAAAACGATCCCCCGAGACCGTGTTAGACGTGATGGCTTCGTCGGCGGTGTAACGTTTCGGGCGTGGCAAAACTGAATAGGCCTTATACGAATCAAACGATAGCGAAAACCCAAAATCCGTTATAAACAGTCGAAAAGAAAACGTTATGACGTTTTACATTTATCGTTACAATTTTATATTCCCGAGCGCAAAAGAAATAAATTATACTTTTAGATAGGAAAAAACGATGCAAAATGTGTCTTTATAAAGTTATTTGTACGGGACAGCAAAATTACCTCCGAAAAGTAACCCCGACTACGTTGCCTGCCGGAAACGAATATTGTGCCCGTAAAGATCCGGACCACTCTTTCCGATAGAATTTTCGGGTGTAATAACAAAAAAGGTAAAAAACACGTCGTTGTAAGACCGACGGATTTCCCGTTCCGCTCAGAATCCGAGATAATAAATCACGAAAATCTATAATAACACGCGAGTGAATAAATAATTTAGACGATCGTGAAAAACTCCAAGAACGATTCGAGAACGACGTTTTGTTGAATGGGGCGCGTCAATATACGCTTTTTACGTTCGGTGCAATTGTCCATCGCGGATTTCTTGTCTTCGAAAGACAAAACCGTCAGCGATTGTAATCTCTACGCGCGTGGAGGTTCCGAAGACCAAGTTCGCGAGAGATTGACCGACTGATCCTCGACGATGCGTTCTCGTACGCGAATTTCCGACCCGAAAATGTCTAACTCGCCCCGCAGGACACGATCGCACGTGATTCCTTTTGAATTCCTTCCGGAATGCGAAACGACGAGGCGGCTGAAAAGCTAGGCTAGACTCCCCAGGACTTTTGGGGACGTTTTGACACGGAGATGGCGTACATGTGTACGATATATTTCCAAACATCGGTTTCTCACGGTTCGTTTAAATAATGATAATAATAAAACGTTGCGTCGGTTTTTCGCGCGTATTTTTTATTTATTTATTTTTTTTTGGACACGCGTGGAGTAGTTTGCGATGTCGTTTCGTGTTTTATACGGCGCGTCGACGACGACGACGAAACTGCTGTTGTCGATCAAGAGAAAAGCGACACGAAACGCTGTGTTACGACGATGAGCCGACGGATTTCGACGGGGACCAAGAAGACAAGTTGCAGCGTAGCCTTCGATTACCGCCTCCGAAAACGAAATTCGACAAAAGAAATTTCCGCAGTAATTTTTTTCTAATGTATTCTGGAAAGTAAAACCAAAACGGTCGCGGATTGTCGGAGGTCATAACGACGTGCGCGTATATTATTATATCGACCTTCGACATCGCGATCGACGTATCCAAAACATCGGTAACACCATCGTCGATCGTGTGTGTGTCCGTATATCATTTGTGCGATTCACCAGCGGAATTCGATCCGATCAATAATAATAATAAAAATAATAATAATAATATCGTTTGGCGCGTATACACGAAACCACGGCGGTTATGTGACGGTGTATATAAATAATATGATAATAATATCGTGATGATGTACAACCGCGTTTTTGTGTATAAATACTCCGCGACTAGGAAACAGTTTATATTATTTGAATATAATACGACGACATATCAGAAGAAGCGGCTTTTTTTTTCTTTTTTTTTTTTTTTTGATAGTCCCGGGGAGAAAACAAAAAAATGACTTCGATAGCGACCGCATTTTTCGTCGCGTTCCACGTCTGGGTAAGTGTATACAGTAACGCGTCTCGTGATTTTTACACCGCGAAATTTACATTAAATTTCGTGTAATTTTTTTTGTTTATGTTTTTCTATCCTCGTCTTCGTGTACACTGCGCAGGCCAACATCTGTCCGAACGGAGTCGCGGGAGGTTACTTGTACGGCAGCGGTGAGTATATTATAACAATAATAATAATTATTATTATTTTTATTATTATTATTATTAAAAACACGACAAGACGAAAGAACAACACAATATACAATTATTATTATTATTATTTACAGTTAAATCGTGTACGTATTACGCCACACCACCTTAGATATTTTAAACAACGAACACAGTGTATAGGAATAGTATTGTGTTATTAAAAATAATAAGATATTTTATACGTGGCGCTTTCTTTTTTTGTATTTTTTTTTTTTTTTTTTTTTTTTTACATATAATCATAACTTCAGTAAGTAGGCCTAATTCACATATTTAACTATATATATATATATATTACAGACAATATTATTTCGACCGCGCGGAATTAACTACAGTGTAATATTATATACCAGACAAACGAATAACAAACATGTAAAACTATACCGGTGTCTTTGTCAGAATTTCATCGCGGGCATCGGTCGAAATTCTAACTATTGAGGCTCTTTGATATTATTTTATTTTTGAACTATAGGAATTTTCATTGATAAATTTGACGCAAAATATTTATGTACGAATATTAGAGAAAATATATTATAATGCACTATTATGTCCGAGAACCGTCCGTCTCACAGCCTCTCTCACTTTACCAACTAAATGTATTACGTAGAAAAAAAAATTAATTATTCCGTAGACTCTATACACAGTGGCGCGTAGCAGCAAACACAACACAATAATAATATCGTTTAAAACGCAAAAAGAAAAAAAATCGTTTTATTAAAACCTCTGGGGAGAGGAGAGTAGTTAAAAAAATAAAACGATTGTCCGTATTTGACGACCTGTAGGTTTAAACATAATATCCGTATCGAAGGCGTACGAACAAAAAAAAAAAAAAAAAAAAAGAACACAAATTAATCAACAATAAATGATCGTATTCTGTTGTTGTCACTTAAAAGGCGGACCGCATTACAAGAGGATCAAAGTGATCGGCAATAACGGAGCCTCGTGTCTGCAGTCGAACACACCCGCCGCTTCAGCTTCGATCGTGTCGGCCGCCACTGTGGCAGTGCCTCGTCCGCACCATTCGTGCTATTCTCAATGCGATCGCGGCCTGGTCAACGGTTGCTGCGGTTACGGCGGCCCTGGATTGACGACGAAAGGTTCGGCGTTGGCGGCAAAGAGGGACGAGATGCTGGACAGGTTGTTTCTGAAGAAAGCACAAAAGCAGCTCGTCAACTGTGACACCGACGTACACAAATATCATCCGTTGCTGCAAAAGCGCCGACGGCCGTTCGTCAAGCCGATTCGTTACGATTCGGCGGGATGCGGCGTTTGTTATTGAACGATATCGTTACATATATGCGAATTGCGATTATTTTCTATAGCAGAGACTTGATTTTATAACACTGGAATGTGCCTAAATATGCGCTATGGTACGACCGAAAAAAAAAAAAATCTTAAAATAAGCATTAAAAAATAAAAAAAAAGAACCATTCGTTTTATTAATGAGAATACAATAGTTTAGGCCCGCGCACACTGCTAAGACAGCACAATAATTCAAACTGAAAAAAAAAAAAAAATTGATTATAATTTGAGATATCTAATAAAATGGTTATATGTGTACGGGTGATTTTTTCTTATTGCTTTCCTAAGGTTACGAAATTCACGAAAGACTTTCAATTTGAATGTCCATATACTATGAATTGATGCTTTGAAAAATCAAATGAGTGAAAAGGGGGACGGAGCCCTCCGCGGCAACGTATATTATAAAAAAATCATATCCCTCCACCCCGGAACGAATTCCTAATTACGCCACTGTACCTATTTGAAAAGTAAATACTTTGAAATTTTTACCTACTACTTCATTAGTATTTTTAATACGAATAAACGGTGTATTATAATATACGTGCCTATAAATACATATTTTTCGTTTAAATAAATAGGTTATACTACGCAGAATTATTACAATATCGAATTATATAAAAAAAAAAAAATAATAATTTTTTTAATATCTGTATTACGCGTACACAACATGATTACATACATTTCGAAGAAAACGTAAAAATTTCAAAAAAAAAAAAAAAGTAAGAATATATTATGTTTATGTCGTCGTATTTATGTTTTTTTTTTTTTAGGTTTTGTTTGTTGAAAACGAATTACGTTTGAAACGATCGCATACGTTTTAAACGCATGTAAATTAAATTCTAAATAATTTATTAAGCACTTTTTTTTGTTAACGTTTCAAAACTCGTTAAAAATGGTATACATATTTTATTCATTCGCATCTCTTAACACTATGATATTAAACACGTTACGAACGCATATACAATATAATGTGCAACATTGAATAAAATGATGGATTATACGTCTTCATCAGCAGTTAGTTGCGTGTATGTCGTTATTTTTATAAAATATATAATTTATTTATTATAACTTTGATAATATATTACCCGCAATATAAATATATTTCGTTCGCTGATACGTAATGTAACGTCAGAAAAAGCCAATTCATTGTTGTTTAAATGATTACGAAACGAACGATTAAAAAAAAAAATATATATATAAATTTAAATATACATTGATCAAAAATTATTACGTTTTTTTCATATATTGTTCTTTTAATGTACGCCATTTTCTTGAAATTCGATTCAATAAAATGACAAACGACGCGCGTGGTGCTTAAACACTATATGTACTAGGTAATAAATTCGCCAACGCTGTTTTGTCAGTTCTTATATGCGTAATCTCTGGACCGAAAACATCGATATATATAGTGCCAATGAATTTTTTTTTTTATTTCGAAATATTATATAAATTATTTGTTTAAATTCACATATGGGCGTGCACAATTTGTATTAATCTCGTGTATTATTGCGGATCGACGTAATCTTACGGAAAATATCGAATTTCCCGGTACACGCGAATATTGTAATCAATAATAATTATTATTATACAACAAATATTTATAATTATTAGAAACAAATTATTATAATGACCGTTTCATTTTATGTACGATAACAAAAAAACAAAAATGTAGCGAGCCACCGAGGTGTTTTGAATGTCGCACGTGTGAATTGCTTGGATAAAGATTTTAGAGTGTATTGTTATCATTATAAATTTGAAAGCAATGATGAATCGTAGCATTCGATAAAACGATTCTGGGCAGTGCTTCGGTGTGACATTTTGGGTACGTACTACACTTATACGTATAACAGAAACCAACTCTTTTTTTATGAATTAAATACCTCAAAACCTATAATTGCTATATAAATATAGTCCAAAATTAAAAGAAAGTTTTTGAAAAAAAAAAAAATGCTTTTTTTCTTCAATACAATATAAAGTTACGTATTTGATGAATACTTCAAGTTTCTATATACCCATTAGTTTCGAAATTACGAAGGAACAACGCGATAATCGATTTCTAAGAAATCGCGTTTTTACCGTTTTTATGTAATTTTTCGATAGTTTTTGAAGTTATATTTTTAGGCGCTCATGAGAAAATTGAAAAATTCTAAAGCACTAAAATAGATGAAATTTGCTGTCGGAAACAAATCGTGATCGTAACGGAGCACTCCTTCTGGTAGAATTTTTTAGTACAAGCATAAAAAGAACACATCATTGTTTATATAACCAATACATTGCTCGCTCTGCTCAGTATCTAAAAAACAACGAAAAACATTTGCTTAAAATCTCGGCGAATAACGAGATTAAATTGTACGAGTATATAGATGAATATACGATTTATGAAAAAAGTTTACGAAATTTGAAAAGCATATACGTGTTAATGTTATAAAAACGTATAATATATACGAATATCGCATTAATTAACACGTGATCAATTACGATAATAGTCTATGTAGCAGCGACGTGAGGGTCATCGGATTTACAAATCGTCAGAATTGTAATAAGAGCACAGAGATTTATTCGATAGAAACGTCTTAATAGGCGCATTTAAATAATATTTTACGCAATATAATATATACAATGCCACCGCACTTTTTGTCCAATCGAAATCGTTATGATAAACAAACAATATTTTAATTAATTACTGCGTTATACTGAATTCGACGCTAATTAGTTTTGTTCATATCGAATCAGATTACTATTTTTTAAACTCCTATGAACAATGCGTACAAAAGTAATCACTTAGAGTCTGTTCTATGTAACTGCCCTACAAATGGTTTATACGACTTTCAACATTGTATAAACAGTGTTGTTCATAGTCGAGTTCAAAAACTGAGGTTTAACATGAGCTTCTGAAAACTAAGTTTAATTCTCAAACCCGAGTTCGATTCGGAGCCAACTAAGTTAGTTGTATGTTGACGAAGATTTTTTTATAAACGACGGATTATTCATGGTTTACTGTGCATACCTCCAACAGTATTTACAGTTAATTATATGGATTTTTACTAATAATGTTTGTTTTTCGCCGTCTAAAATCTAGATTTTTTTTTAAGTTCCTTACACATCTAACGTTTTGAACATCAGCGATGTTTATTATTATTTTTAATTAAAACATATTTATAAAACGTATTAAAACAAAAAAAAAAACAAACTAATTACACAACAAGATACGTTATCGGCGATTTTCACATTAAAACCAACTTAAAGCATTGTGTAGGTTATATAAATCGGAGATTTTTCGTTAAACTCCCCCCATTCGTTGTCCAAGTGCAGTTTATCCTCTAAACTATTGTTAAACGCCTATTAAACTCTAATAAATCCCAGTTTGAATTTGTCTATGAATAACACTGACTATTAGTGTATAGCTAACATAGGTACTAGTACAAAATCAACGATCGACGATATTTTTAGTGGCGTATCTCTAGCCGAAGGGTTGGGTATGCATAATACGTCAATGTATAAAATGTATTATACTGTATTGTACCAATGTATTATTCGTATTGTGTACCTTGAAAAATATGAAAACAAACACTATTATTACATAAATTTTTTTTAAAAATATTACATATTTAAATTAAAATATAAATTAGACAGAAAAATATACATGTATGAATGAAGTGTATTAGTAATTATTAACTAACGAAATTCAATCAGTGATTGTCAAATAATCAAATGATAATAGATGACACAGAATATACTGCTAAATATAGATATTAATGTAATATCACTAATCAGTATAATTACTTACACGGATAAAAAAAAAATTTAGTATTTTACAAGATAATTGATTAAATTCAGGTTTTATACATTTATGACATATGTATTTACACGTATTACGTATAAAACATTTTATATGTGCAATTATTCAACTCTGTCTCTCTAAGTATTATGTACATGCGGCCGTGGTGCAGCATATTTCCAGGAGATCAAATAATTCAAACCTATTATAGATCTCGATTGACATAATTATTATGTGATAAATATAAAAATTTAACACACTAAATTTCTTATAAAATATAAGTATTTTATTGAAATATTATAAAGTTAATTTATTTTTATAGTTTTAAAAATTATTTGATCAACACACACAATAGTACAATATACGATTTTAATGTCTTATAGTTAAAATTCTTATAGACAAAATCAATTAACTGAGTCATATCAACACACGAACAGCATAAAACAGTAGCGCACCCAGGATTTTTTCAAGGGGGGGGTCTAAAAAACTACATTATGAAAAACAAAACTTTTAATAGATAATAAAAATAGATTATACATTATAATAATATAATATAATCAATAAATTGTTAACACCTGGTGTTATCTATATCGTATGCGAAATTTTAACAGAAAAATATGAAAGTTGTATCAGAATTTGGATTTTCATCTATAAATGTAATACTATTGCACTAGTCAAGGGGGGGGTCCGGACCCGGAGTCCATCCCCTTGGGTGCGCCACTGGCATAAAATTATATTAACAATTAAAGTTTTAATTATTTGAAGAAATTTTTCCGTCTTGATTTAACATTGGCGAAATTTTTTTCAACTTTATAAATATTCGTATTAATTGTTCTTTCCTTTTTTCCCATTTAACATCGTTAGATTATTATGATGCTTTTGGCTGCTAATATTCCTTAAGTAGTAATTAATTAATTTCAAATTTTAAAAAGAGCGCTTTAAATACGATAATTTCATTACTATCGTTATCGTTGGGTTTTAAAAGAGTATTATTAGTGTTAGAAATCCAAACATTTCAACAACATCACGAGTTCCTTCAAATCGCGAAATAACACTGTAACGTGTAACACTAACAGTGACTTTAATAATATAATGTATAGTATTTCACAAGCTTTTATTTGACTTCGATTTCTGTCTAGGACAAATCTCGCGATCGAATCATCGACCACTTTCCGATATCCGATCGCGTTGAAATTTTGCATACACCTTTGGCTCTGAAGACGATACTACAGTGTAGTATATTCGATTTTATGTAGGAAATCCAATATGACAGCCATCACAAAATGACAGATTGCTTTTTTCTTTATAACTCTCCGCGCACATGATGAGTATCGTATCGATATGAAAGGGTATGACGAGTTGAATACAGTGACTTATGTGACGTCAATTTATTTATTTATAATAGACTAAAAAATAGAAAAACAAAACAATTTTTTTTTTTAAACAAGCTGTATTTTATTTATTGA
This sequence comes from Chaetogeoica ovagalla, assembly GCA_032441825.1. Classification (NCBI taxonomy): domain Eukaryota; kingdom Metazoa; phylum Arthropoda; class Insecta; order Hemiptera; family Aphididae; genus Chaetogeoica; species Chaetogeoica ovagalla. Next base: position 917,554 of record CM063738.1, on the reverse strand, counting down.
ACAAAAAAACGTAATATTGATATTCACGTAAAATTCTCGGTGATAAGCTTATCATGACTTATAGCCGTTACGTGCGCGTATAACGGAAGTATATATAATATTATTTTTAAAACATGTTTTAATATTAACAATATTCAATGTAAGAAAAAAAAAATAAATAATAATCAATCGTACTGTTATGCGATAGGTTTTATATTTTTGACGATAAAATTAAAATTTCGTAAACATTTAAATTACAGAAAATGTACTCATTGAAAGAGAGTGTGTTGAATGTGTGGTTTAATACACTTTTTCTTTTTTTTGTAATTTCGAATTAGTTTTTCTCGATTCCTTTAGTGTTATTGGGAAAAATAGCGAAAACAATCTCCTGAAAACAAATGGGAGCATTTAATAATACGTGAATTTCGAAGAATAAAACTCCTCCACGCTTACTTCTATGTCCTTGACGATCGGTATCAAATGCTTAACAATCGGTTTGGTCCTGTTGGCTACCTTTTCCTTTACTTCTAAGAGATGTTCAGTAAGTACTTTAATCGTTTCTTCGTCCAACTGTTTCAAATCTTTATTCAACTGTATGAAAATTTCTTTTATTTCCTCGTCTTGTGAAATGTTTTCTAGATCTAAAAGGTCGAATTTTAATGCCCACAAGCTGTACGCGTTGATAGCTATCTAAGGCGAACAACAAATTAAATTTTTGTCAATTTTTATTTTTACAAACAATTAATAGATATTTTATAGCGCCCATAGCGGGTTTATGTAAAAATTGCATATATATATTTATGACACATCATATACAGAAACGAACTGTTTTAGTTTTGTCCGAAATGTATGGATTATCAATAATTTTGTGGTATGCACGTTTCAATTGATCAACGGGGACGCCAGCCTCCATTAGTCTATTTTGCACCATTTTCGAAATCCTGCTGGTCGAACCTTGTATCACATTAAAAAGTTCTATGTACTCTTCGGACTTGATGTCAGACTCTCCTTGTATCTATTCGCATTATGTAAAAATAATTCGCGTCGTTATAAAATAAAAGTAAAAAATTAATAGTCGGATTTATACGTGGTAACGATTGTTTAAAACATGCTGTTCAAACGTACCTGTGACAAGCAAAACAGGAAGATAACCAATTTCGTGCAATAATTTTTAATGTACGCCATTTCGTTGAAATTCGATTCAACAATACGATAATCGACACGCGGCTATCAAACACTGTATACTGTATAGGTAATAAACTCCCTAACACGGTTTCGTCTGTTTTTATACGTAAAATCTGAACCGAAAACATCGATAATGTCAATGAATGATTTTTTTTTTTTTGTTTTTATCTCGAAGTATTATATAATACTTCGACATTGTCGATGTTTTCGGTTAAATGTTAGAAATATAATTATTATATTTTTTACATATGGGCTTACACAGCTTGTATTAATCTCACGTATTGCGAATCGACGTAATACTACGGAATATATCAATTTTTCTGGTAATCATATTATCGTAATTAATAATATTTTGAAATCGGCATATTATTTTAATGACTGTTTTCGCAATATTATTCATTGTCCGGTTTTTCTTTTATACGTGATAAAAACATATATATATATATGTACATTTATCTTTATTTATTTCGTATAAATCACGATTTTGTTCACCGCGAATAAACATTTCACCTAAAATATATATTATAATTTATATTCTACATAAATGAACCGTGTTTATCAAAACTGATTAAAAATATTTATTTCGAATTTTCATACGCGCAAGTCGTACACACTATAGTGTTTGAATATTTTCCCCATCGCGAACGTTTTACTCGACGTTTTCGAGTCAATTTTTGCAAAGTCATAAAAGTATAAATTTTAAATTAACAAGTCACGGGCATTATCGCTTTTTCCATTGAACCGCGTATTAAGACGCTACTACGAATATATTTAATAATAATAATAATAATAATAATAATTATCCGTAAACAGAATATCGGAAAAAAGAAAAATGTTGATGTTAGTTTCATTCTACAGCATGGCGTTATCAAAATGGCCCATGTAAATATTTCCCGGGGAATTAAATAGCGAATCATTCAATTTCAACGAACGAAAAAGAAAAACAAAAAAAAAAAAACGTTGAAAAAAATTTGTTTGAAATCTGGGGACGGATAATCGATGAGCCGGTGAGAAATCCTATCCACAGTACCGCGCGACTTTTTTCTTATGTACACAAGTCTTTCGAAAAGTCTACGGAATTTTAAAAGCATACGATTTCATGTTATAAAAAATGTAAAAAAACGTGTATTATATACGGATAACGCATTAATTAATACGCGCGTGATCAATTGCAATAATCATCTGTGTAGCGACGTGTGAGGAGGGTCATCGGATTCGCGGATTTGCGTAAGAATTTTATTTTAAATCCGAATATAGTGAAAACAAAAAAAAAAATTTGGAACACGGCGATTTATTCGATATAAAAGTGCCTTAATATTACGCGTGTGTGTAATATATTTTTCCAATGCCGCCGCCACTTCTTGCCAACCGAAATCTGTTTTGACAGACAAACTATATTATTTTAATTACCGCGTTACACTGAATTCAATACTATAATTAATTATGTTCACATCGAATCAGATTATCATTTTTTAAACTCCTATACACATATGTAACAAAACACACGAGAGTCGATTAAATTGCGCTATTCCGTTAACTGTAATTACTGTAATATTATGCACCATAATGTGTAATAGAATATTGTTTGTTATTAAATATTCCACGCGAAACACAATAACTTATTCGTATATACCGCACAGATTTTTATATTGACTTTCGTGTTGGCGAAATAGAAAACAAAACAAGAAAATTCTCAACACTATAAAATGCGGTAATACAATAATTACTATATGGGCTCTTACATCCTTGAGCTATTAAAAATTAAAAATAAATAGGTCAGATACGAATACGCGTTTTCGTTCAAACGTCATATATGCAAACGTTTTTTTTTTTGTTTTAATATCGACGCTCATAAAAGAATTAAGAAATATCTATTGAAAAGTGGCAAGTATTCTTTTTTTTTTCAATACGAAGTCAACTGTATCGTTCGCGTTTCTCGTAGTTATCGCCGAAAAGAGTACAATAATATTTCTACTACGCGATTAAAACGTTCGAGTGAATAATTTCTTATTGGTACATAAGTGTTTACGTATACCGCGCGTGAAACGTTCAATCGGAAGAAGAGAATGAATAATAGTGTTGTGTATTTTTACAAAATCGAATTTTCTTTACTATGTCTTATTTAAAAAAAAAAAAAAAAGTATTTAAAAATTTACATACGGATATATGTGCGGCGATTATTTTTAAACGTTAATTATTACTCTAATTTTATGAATTCACAATTGAAAGATAAGAATAAAAAAAAAAAAAGTAAGTACTGCACACACGCGTACCGAAAGGATTGAAAACGTGCGATTCTCTCATAACGTGCAATTTCGGTATCTCCCTTTTACCTCCCGAAAATCTCGAATTCGTTCAGCTTCCGACTACTACGGACCAATATATATTTCTTTTTTTTTTACAAAAATTATTCCGACGCGTCGTCGACACGAACGAAAGTACACTTAAAAAAAAAAAAAAAAAAAATGAATTTAAATTTTAGGCATTCGTAGTAAGACAAAAAAAAAATACTTTTATTTCAATAAACCTTTATGATAAATAAATAATTTCCACTGCGCTTTAATAATAATTTGTCGATCGTTCGTCGTGTCATTCAATCGCGGGTTGAACGATGCGCGGCGACCCGCCCGGGGTTGAACACGGTCCAACCGCGCTGGCCGGACATATCCGGAGGAAACGGAAGAAAAAGAGGAGGAAGAAGAGGAGCAGGAAACGTTCGCGCGCGGTGTTCGATCGGAACGGCGGTCGTCTCAGTGTCGGTGGGGCGTCGCCGACTTGCTGCTGCTCCTGGCTTTCTTCTTGAGCACTGCGCGGGGCGTCAACTGAATCGTCTTGAGCAGGCTCACGATGAAATCAGTCGGCGATTGGTCGTCGCCGCGGGCTTCCCGGCAATCGCGGCCAATAGCGGCGGCCCTCGTCCGAACCGGGTATTCCGGACCGCGGCCGCCGTAGTTCGCGTAGACCGCCGTCGGCACGTCGTCGTCGCCGCAGCAGTCCGCCGCCCGGTAGTCGGGCATGAACCCGTCGGCGTACGGGTGTCGGGCGATCAGACGACCGGGGCCGGTTTCCACGGTCGGGTTGAACACTTGGAATAACGATTTCAGAATCATGTCCAGACAACCGTCGCACCGGTCCTGTGCCCGTCCGCAAGCGTAACATGGAAATTAAAACAAAAAAAAAAACCACCGGCACACGATTACGTTCGAGTCGGGTTTTAAAAAAAAATCGTCCACCTAAAAACCGCCGCCGGGTCACATGTCGGATTAGGTTCGCGGATGATGTAATTCGTTTACATTCTGAGCGGAACGGATGTTTATTTTAGATTTCTAAAATCGAAAATTAAAAAGTTATTACAATATAGGTTGGCCCGGCAGAGACGGATCTACACAATTGTCGCCCCTAGGCAAATTTTTTTTTTTTTTTTTTGGCCGCCCCATTAAACTTATCAACGAGAAAACATATTTTTAAATACTTATTTAACATAACTACTAAAAAAATAAATCATAAAGACTGATACTGAACAACAATTAATGGCGGTTATGTTATTAAACTAGAGTTAAAACTAGGTTAAAAAACCTAGAGTATTCTCAATGAAATATTGGCCTAAAATCGCCGCCCTAGGCAAATGCCTACTTTGCCTGACGCTAAATCCGCCACTGGGGTTGGCCGGTTTAGGTTCGATTTAACGATCATATTATAACGTTGATTATTATATTATTTATTTGTCTGCGTACAAGTTGTTGGACTGGAAAGACCGCTGGGACGGTCTCGTTACCGCCGTTCTGGTAACAAATCGTATTTCAGTCGGTACTTTTATCGATTTTCTCAATAGAGTTTCCTTATGCGCGTAATTCAAAACGACCGGAAAATCGGAAGAAATTACCGGTTTCACGATCGTTTTTAAAACGCGGCGCGAATAAAACTTACCGGTGTCTTGAAACTCATACCGAATATGAACGTTGCGCGATTAAATGTATATACGTAAAAACATTGTGTCAAAAACGATTCTTTCGTTATTTGTTATTTTTTTGAACTTTAATTTTTTTTTTTTTAAATGTGAAATTCGTAATTTTCTTCGTTTTTTTTTATTCTGCTGTGTTTTTATTTTTTCCGTTATTTTTCTGTATTACAGTTTTTTCGGTTAGAAAGAGCGTTCCGATCGTTATTACACGTTTAATAAAAATCTGCTTTTCTTTGCCTAATTAGTACTTTAGACAGTTCACTTGTCGATTTCTCTCCAATAGCGTTTGAACGCGTCACAGGAGGAAAAAAAAACGGTAAACATGCAATTTCGTTAAAAATATCACACGCGTGTTCGTAACAAAAAAAAAAAAAAAATTTTGAATTTTGAAAATATCAATAAATACGTATTATCGAATAATACATACATACATATATATATTAACGAAAAAAATTTTTCGAAAACTTACAAAATTGACAGTTTTGTAAATTACACTGAAGTTCCGCTCAGAACTGCTTTTTTTTTAAAAAAAAAAAAAATCAATACGATTTATCATTTACACTTCGATTTTGTAAGTATATAATAAAATTCTTAAAATCACTGTTTATATTAATTCACTTATACGCGACATTAACACAATGACATTTCTTATAGAGATATTATTACAAAAAAGAAGTTCTTTTGCCGTGTATCTTAGCCGCAGTGTCAATTGGCATTAGTAATTAGTTATTACTTTCTTTTTTTTTAAGCGACTTTAAGGAAAGTATATAATTCATAACTAAGTTATTAAGTGTAAAAATCAAAATAATGACGCGGAACGTTTTAAAAATTGACTTTTTTTTCCTTGCATTTTTTCCATTGTTAATATGGTTGAAATAATATTGTGTACAATAAATATATAATATTATTATGTCTTTGAAAATTACTCGTCTCGTATGTGTACTCTTATGGACGGGTTATATTTGTAAGTAGGAAATTCAAAACGGTAAAAACGTTTTGCTTATGACTCCGCCATGACATTGGCGAGTCGGCAAGTGTTGTTTTTATTTTACATAATAAAATAGTTTTAATGGTCTGGTACAAAACGCGGTAAATATTTTGAGTTACGACCACGAGTTATTTAAAAAGTACAAAAATAAAAAAATGTTTATTAATTTTTTTTTTTATTATTATTATTATTATTATTAAAAAAAAAACGAATGTATATCTTATTATGCAAGAAAAACGTAGGTTTTATTACAATAACAAAAACAATATTACTATTTACGTCGTTATTTAAAAATAAAACTCACGAAAAGACTGCAGGACATTACCAATACGTAGACGGACAAAACTGTGAAAATTCTCATTTCACATATCCGCGTTGTGTATAATGTAGTGTGACAAGACGATCTCGACGGGTATTATTCGACTACTTTGAAACGTTTGTGATTTAAGACGTGTGCCCACCTGAAAGCAATTTTACATATTTTTTTTTTTTTTATTGTTTTTTCGTCTAGCGCGAAACAAAATAAATATTTATAAAAAAAAAAAACTGTCAGTGTTGTTTCAAACGAGCGCGCGTTAAACGTCAATAACCGCTTCGTAGCGAGGTTTCCTTGTTTTGGGTACATATACAGTACGTATGTACATATGCGTATATACTTACGTTTGTATATTTTATTATTATTATTATTATTATTACTGCCTAACGTGTAAATGTGAAAAAATCCACTACTCAAAATACAATACTATACGCATTGTATTTAATTATTATTTTCCTTCTCCGTCATTGTTATTGTATTATTGATATAAAAATACATATTATCATGTCGTACACGTAAATGTTATATTTTAGTTGTTTATTTTTTGCTTGGCCGTGAACAGCGTATGTCAGGCCTGTGTTCGCCTCTAATGTGTGATGCGGATTCGGTCTCGATTAATTTTTTATTTGTCATTAGTCAATTGGAGTGGGCGAATTTTCTTTTGGGGAAAAGCGCTCACGCAGTTACTATGTTGCGGACGTTGTGTTCGTGTTTCGAGTGCGAAATTGTTGTAATTTTGCATTTTATTATGCGTTGAAATCCTTTACTGATAGCAGACAAACCGTGTTCAAAATGGTTTTTGTCGAGACGCGTAAGGACGGGGGGTGATAGACTGCTGGGATTGTTCTCATTTTGTACCGCTTCGAGATACGCGTTATTTTCCAGCTCATCCAATCATTACACGAATTCGTAATAAACGTAATAATAATAATAATAATAATATTGTAGAACAAAAATTGACAAATATAACATTGTGTCTGTTTGAAAAATAGCAGTGTTAAGAGGACGATTCACGCAAACATGAATGTACAACGTTCAAGAGACGGCGTATTTCGTCACTCACTTCGTAAATTAGAGTTAATTAATTAGACTCAATATATCGGACACGGTCATCACAATCCAGGTCATAACAAAAATTCACGCGTGCAAAAGAAAAAAGAAAAAAATCACACGGCGACATAATTTTCGTACGGTATTCTATTGGTATCAAATACACACAGTCGACACGCGGCGAGTCGTCCGTTAAATGCGTAAAATTTGCTATACGAGCAAAATATATATATATATATCGAGAACGTCGTTTTGTATGGTAGAATACACGTGTGGAAAAGACGAGGTACAGCAGCAAAGCAGAAAACAGTTGTTTTTGATCGGTTTTTTTTTTTAAATTCATAGGTCCTAAATAGTGTCAAACGATAGATACGGGGACCTCCTCGACTTTCCATATCCGTTGAAAAAAAAAACGTTTTTTTCTATTCAGTATTTTTCTCGTTTTATACTCTACCGACCTCATTGCCGTACACAAATTCAAGAACGACGGATGGTCTATCGTACGGTGAAATCCGATTTCAGTCACGGTAACAATCCAGGTCATAATAACAGAGATTGACTTGATTTGACGAAGAAAAAAAAATCACGCGCGGCATAAAAATTGGAATAGTAATATGACCATATTATGCAGTGACATAGAATTGTAGACCGTAAAGTATTGATAAGTCATATAACACGACGAAGTACAAAGACTATCGAATTTTGGCGTGAAGAGAGAATTTAAGCAGTTGTCTGCCGCACGATAGAAAATGATTATAATAATTTAGGAACAAAAATAAATAAAAAATAGTGAAAATAAACAACAATATTGTAATTTTCATGATCTTATACGTTCATAAAGAATCATCGTGAAAAATATACACTGTGAATTCATAATAATACTGCTTTATACCCAATTCAGATTCTAAATTATTATATTAAAACAATAATTGCCAAAGTTAAACATCTAAACGACTAGACTCTAATGTAGAAGCTAATAATACTATTACATTTTATTTTCGTATAATTAGATATATATTTTAATACATCAAAATGAAACATTTATTAAACTGATATAACTTAACAAAATTAAAAATTTTTTTTTTCATAATATCATTTGAGTATATACCAATATAATATAGTGTATACGAATAATAATAATAACTAATCTTCAAATTTTTTTTTTATATATACATAAAAAAAAATCTTTTCTCGTATTATATCATAAATATGTATCGAATTATTATAATTATAATTATGTAAATAAAATAATCTTACATTTAAAATATAATTGTATAATACGTGAAGTGTGTCTTGATCGATGATGATGTGAATAGGATTTAATTATCGTTTGAATGAAATTGCACTAAAATAACGAGATACGTTGCACCAGCCGCAATAGCCTATACAATGATATAACAATATTAATAGATTAGTATTAAGACAATCTATAAGTCTATAACAAATATATTAAATAAATAATTATTTGAGTATTACTCTAAATACTTTTTTCGACAATATTTTTTTATTATTATTTACTCAAATACTTTTTAAAATTATTCTTTACAGCTTTGTATACTAGTTCACCCCTTGACTAATTTCTGACTACGTCACTGTGTGTATATAGATATATACGTACCGATGTAATGAGACGAGTATTCAGAGTAAATAAATCATAAGGAGTGAACTCGATTGAATGACTAGATAACTGAGTGTGGAAGAGTTGTAGCTATAGATTATAAAATTAACAATTGATTTAATAAAATACAGCGAAATATTCAAATAGTTTTTAAATGAACTCACCTCTTCTTTTACACTATTATCCAAATATCGATTATTTATGTCTGTTATTAATGTTTTAGTTTTTATCGCCTGAAAACACATATTTATCATTTAGACAACTCGTAATTCAATATGTACCTATATATTATATTGTTATTTCATTCGTCAATATTTCGTATGAAACATACTCGTTTTATGTTTTTGCCTGGTACAATAATATTATACACTAAACAACCATTAATCTACAAAAGACATAACTACACATATTATCAGACAACGTGTGTAGACTGTGTCTCCTTTAATTCTTTTTATCTTCTTCTGTGTAAAAGAACCCCATTGATGCTTAAGATATTTTCAAAATTTATTTAAAAATTTGTATACCTAATAGTTAGTTAAATAACTTAACATTAAATCTAATACACGTTAGTCGTTGAATAAGAAACATACTCGTATATGAACACAAGACGGAGGAACGTTTTAAAGGGCTCTAGGCCAAACATATTTTTGGAACCCAATTATAGATAAAAAGAGATGTCTGAGGCGTGTAAGAGATATCTGAAAATTAAACCTTTAACAAAAGGACACTCTGACTAGCTGGTCATCAATTTCGTTCTCGTCTATGCCTACGTGACCAGAAATCGACAAAAATTCGATTCTATTACCTGACTCGGCTAATTCATGTGTTATAAAACGAATTAATAAACTAAAAAAAGACATTTTAGATTCGAAAAGATTCGATACTACAGATTAAAGTATAGATTGCGAATCCGTTAAGATTCGAAATTTATTACGAGAAACGTTTATAATAAGTCAAGAAGCATGCACGATGACCCAACACATAGAAATAAAAAATGAAACAAAATGAGGAATAATATTTGAAACAACATGTCAAAATAATAAATATAGAATTGTTTTGCTTAGGACGAAACAAAAATTTTTCACTCTCAACTAGACTAAAATAAAATCCGTGTAAAATATTTTGAAAAATAAAAATATGTAATAAGTTTTAAAATTATATACTTATAAATTTATTTATCTATAATACATTCCAATTTGTCAAGTACTAAAATAATGTCAACAAACAAGAAACAACAAACAAGAAATAAATTTGTTACAAATATAATATAGTTTTAGGATTAATATATAGTTAAGTTATATAATAAATATGTATATATATATATATATATATATTATATTCGGTGTTTCTGAACTGCGTGCGAAAATCATTATTTAGGTTGAATTACATATGTGGTTTTCTCGCGACAGAGCCGAATTGCGTGCGATTTTTTTTTTTAATTTATTATTTTATAATTTTATTTTACGTATTTTTAATTTTTTTTTTTTTTTTTTTTACATATTTAATGCACATTTGTAATTTTTAGTGCAAATTTTTATTTTAAATGCGTTTTTTTTTTTTGTTTTCAACGTATATTCTTATTTCCAGTTACGAAAATTTGTCAAATTACGTTTTTGAATAAGAACTGTATTAAAACCATGAGTTTCAAAATTTGAAAACAGCCTTTACCTACTTTACTATGATCGATCGTTATCAGTGGCGTGCAGACGCTGTTTAAGTGGGACCTGTGTCTCGCTCTAAAATAAGGGAACGTATTTTAAACCCAAAGAACATTATTGGTACACTGTACGGTAAATTTATTGAAAATAAGTTATTTCAAGGGGATGAGTAGGTATGAAAATAATTTTGCCCCACTTAGTAAGGGGGCTCTGCACGCCACTGATCGTTATTATTGGTCGGAGAAATAATAGATTGTCAATGTATGTGGATATATTTCGAATGAATTGTCGCGTTGCCGATATACAAATAATTTTCTAAAATTAAATTGTATCAAACATATAATATTCTGTTCCTTATTGATAGTTAATAATTTTTATTGAATCATTTTCAGGACTGTTCTCGAACAAACTCACTTATCATACTTGTTTATAAATTATAATACAGTTTAGCACGCCTCGAGCATGCTCGTTTTCTTTAAAATTTACTCGAAAATAAATCTACGAAAAATACGCGCACGCAATTCGGTTAGGTAAGGTTCGACCAACATCGCTCTTTTTTTTTTTTTTGGCACGCAATTCGGATTCAGTAATTATATTACAATAAAAAAAAAAAAAAAATTATGTATACTAATTATGTAATTCAACTTTTTCCAGAATGAAATTGCACTAAAATAACTAAGTATGTTGCACCAGCAGCAATGGCCTTTAAAGAAAACAAAAATTTTAATTTATATTTATCGTGTTCGATACGAATAGTAATAATGAAATAAAAATCGTATTCACTGAAGTAATGAGACGAGCATTCAGAGTAAATAGATCACAAGCAGTGAACTCAGTGGAACGACTAGATATTTGTGTGTAGAACAGCTGCAGCTAGAAACAGAGTAAATAATAAGCATAAAAAAAAAATATTATAAGTAATCATTAAGAAAATATGGACACTCGACAATTAGAACTCAGTATCCTCACCTCTTCTTTTGTATTACTATCCAAATACCGATTGTTGATATCGGTTAGTAATGTTTTTGCATTAACCGCCTAAAATATAAATCATTAATAATTCTTATATTATGCGAGGAGAAATGTGTCATGCGATAAGGGCTGATGATTTGGAACATTGTAAGAATTAAAGTTTAGTTCAATATTAAATAATCAAGAAAAACTATACGTAGTTAATTAATTAAATAGTTATAATAATAACCAAAGTTAACACGGAATAAACATAATATTATAAAATCAAAACATTTATCACCGCTAAATTATATTTAAATATACATATTGATACATATTCATTTATTTACAATTAATAATTATAGCCTATTTGTACAATAAATATAAATTATTGTTAAACAAAATAATTAAAAATTATTAATTGTAAATAAATAAATATGTATGTATGTGTACCAATATGTAATACATACGGCCTATAAACATAATAATATATACATATTATTACATATAACTAAAAATAAATTTAAATCAACATAACTTACTATATTGTCATTATTTTCACGTATTACACTTTACCTGTTTTGTTGTTATATTCGACGTAATAGCAATCACACAAAATCTGAATGAATATTGCAGTGTCCACCCAAAAAATAACAACTTTGATCGAAATATAGATGAATCCAGATGAGTAGTAAAATAATGGAACACATAAGTATATATATCGAATAATACCAACACGCATAAAGTAAGAATTGAAAGTCCCAAGAGGTTAGCAAACAAATTGTTCATATCGATAACAACCTCACGAGTCAACCAGTGTCTAATTTTTAGGATCTCAACAGTATTAGCTAATGGATGTTCTTTGTCCTTGGGACAGTAAAAATCTTTATCGTAGATAACACATGACTGTGTTGTTGAGTAGGAATTGATTGTTTCCCTGAGGAAAGGAAATTTCTCATAGTCGACGTACTGGACTTTTATACATTTCAAATCGTCGTTAATTTCTCGAAATCTTTTATAGACCATAAAACATTGATCTGTGAAGTGATTTTCAATTAGACACATACTAAAATTTTGTAAGTAAAAAAATAAAAAATAAATCGAAATGAAAAATCCGTCAGGATGATTGTTGTACAAGTTATACACTTTTATGAAATTCATTGGCAAAATGGTCACTAAGCATAGGAAGAACACGGTCAGAGAAAATAATTTGCACTGATTCAAAGCAATAGAGTTCATAGGCGAGTAAATATCGAAACTCTCCATTGTCATTTTATACTTCTGAGTCTTATTGAATTGTATTTTGTACAATATAATTCCTCTGGATATAAGCGAAGCGATGGCCACTACCCTGGATTGTAATACTGTCAACGACGTTGACATTGCGTCGGACCAATCGTCGATCTCGTGTACGATTAATGGCGCACATATTAGATTAAACACGCACGTGATTATTATCAAAATGGAAAATAAAATTTGAATTTTATTGGAATCTGAATGAAAAATGTTTATACAACAAATATTTAAAAACATCATTTTTATTCTTATTGTAAAATTACGTTATTGTTCAACAATGATGATGGCCATTTTAATTTAAGCAAAACACATCATTTCCATACGTTTACCTGTATTAGTGCGTACATTAAAAAATAAACAAAATAATATTTACATAAAAAATTATTTTTTCATTTTTCACGAACATCTTGTATTAAAAATATTTTGTGTGCCTGCTTAAAACACTTGCTTACTTAATATTTATTTATATGTATATAAGTTTCAATTATTTATAACATAATATACGAAAAAATAATGATTGACTGTTACACATTTTAATGAGGTCATTTCATGACAAGACTCGTCATCTAAGAATATTGCGTTATCGTTTCCATAGTAAAATTAAAGCCATCAACAAAATAAAAACACAAATAAGTTATGACGGCCGTCCTCCATATTGTACAAATTCTTATTTAATACACCAAACGAAATAATATAATAATAGATAGGGGAATGGACTGACGACAAACGTGGCACTGAATAACTGTAATAGACTATAATGCCGAATTCGCACACATTATATTGTCGAAAAATGAACATAAAAACAAATTCATATTTTCATATTTTCATATTTTACGTATATGAAGTCCAAAGTGGACGTTTTCTTAGCAAACGCATCCGTACCCAATCTTATTATCGGGAACCAAATCACTCTTTTCTTCGTAGTTTATACCAAAACACTGTTGGGGATTATGATAAGTTCATTCAATTATAAGTTATATTACTATTGTAGAAGCTTAGACGACGATGTTCGTCTAAACGGAAAACTTCGATCTAGTTTTAAAAATTATCTAAGGACGAAGTAAATTTACTTATCGCATTACTATCAAACTTAACCTAACCCAACCTACGAAATCCCGTGACATTACTGTCTATTGAATATTTTTGAAACATTATCCACACACATTTGCCAACGTTCATCAAAACAAAAACCTTTTAAATGTTTACCGTCACCGTCTAGAAGACAAAATTGTTCTTAAAAATTCCAATAATTGGTTGGGAAAACAAAATTATTATTAAAAACCTTTGATTTTGTTAAAAAACACAAGTTTCTATTTTTTTTTTTTAATTTTTTTTGTTTACGTTAGGTTTATACGGGTCCGGCATAATGCACTGATCTTAAGATTGCTTACAAATTACATTATTAAGGATCTACCCAAGAAGTATTTTAGATTAATAAATCTTCTTAAAAGTTAAATTATATTTTTGGATCAATGCGTACAAATAAAATAGTGACCCTTGGAATAAAAAGTTTTGCCTTAATTAATCCTCGCTTAATTAATATAATTTTCGATAGAAGGAACACTTCGTTATGGAAAAGATTGACATTTCAACACTTGATAGTGATGTATCATATCAATAATATTACTTTGACCCAAAATTAACACGTACAAGTAAAAAATATATAAACATATTTTTACACAATATACATATTATATAATATTAAATTTTATATAAATTAAATCAGTAGTTCCCAAACTGTGCATCGCAGTGCTTAAGGGCGCCGCGACTCGTAAAAAATTATTTATAATTTATTGTAATTTTTTTTTAAATTTTTGTTAATTTCAAATTGAATCTTATAAAAAAAAAATTATTTCATTTATTTCCGATTCCCGTAATAACCACGTAAATTCTTATAAAATTACGAGCAAAAATTCTCGGAATCGACGTTAATCAAGATATACGGTTATATGGATAAAGTGAAGTTTACGGATCGTAGGTACCTTTATTATCTAATAATAAGTCAGTCGTATGTACTTTATTTTTAATAGTTACACCACCGATTTAGTTAAGCTCTTAACTTCAGTTACTTTTACGTTATGTACGTATGCACTAAGACGCGTGCACGCGTTTTTTTTCAAACACGGACCATTGGTTAAAAAAAGGTGGATCCGTTAGGTAATAAGAAACCTGCTACACCGAACTCAGTTGGTACAAGAAGGCAGAATGAATGAAAAAAATGATAGTCAAGTAGCTCAAAGCAGTAAATGTACAACGTAAAGTCAGGAAAGTCGAAACTCTAATTGTCAAAAATTGAAACCGGAATACGCCCGATTTTTTCAACATACAGCAGCCTGCACCACACATCTCAATAATAATTATTTTTTTTTTATTCGCGTTTATAATAAATGTTATCTTTTTTAATATTTGTCATTTAATTTTTTCTTCGAATATAAATATGTATTGGTTTTGAAGTCGGCTGTTACCTACGCCTAGGATGCTTATATTTTATTACATTCAGTAAAATTATAAAAACTAATTGTCAATGAGAATCATTGTTGATTTTTTTTATGTAGGTACATTCCTTGTGGTATTCACGGCCGGGCACCGTGGCTGAATTTAGTCCGAAAAAGGACATCTCCGCAAAAAAAAAAGTTTAGAAACCGCTGAATTAAATAATATACACGCACACATATGATTCTATACTACGCAATTTTCGACTTGCCTGTTTGCTAGTAGTATCAGCCACGTATATAACGGTCAAGAATCTCATCCCGTAAAATACATTCCAGCAGATGGCTCGCAATAGTTCATCGGGCTCCATTTTGTCATTTGTGCCAACGACATAACCAAACATAGAAAAATAGACATTGAACAATACTTTCAAAAAGCACGCCGAGATCGATCCCAACAGATGCAACTGATACGTTGAATTTAACTGGCACACCAAGTTGCAAAATTGCCCATAACAATATCTAATGAAATACAATATCTATTTTTATTTTTAACTCGTAAATGTTATTTTAAATATGATAATCTTAAATTGCTTAAATTCGTATAGGTAAGTATATTTGAAAACGATAAGAACATTTGTACGTAAAAATAAAAAGAAATTTAATAATAATAAAAAAATTAATAAACCTACTGTGTTAGCATTTTAAAATTAAAAACCGAGGATTTCCATATTTAACTTACTATGGATATTATAGTTATTACTTAACTCTAAAACGCAACTATAAATGAGCTTATATAATTCTATTCATATTTTTACGTCTAGACCAGTGGTTTTCAATCGTTTTAAGAGTACCACGATCCAAATTCTTCGCTGAAAATCTATCGCGACCCACACGGTTTTGCACATCTGCGTTAGTTTCGAGATTTATAATACTTTATTTAGTTTATATACGTATATTAGGTACTACAAAGAATAATGATATTTTCTTATATTACACAATAATAGAATATTTTTTATTAATTTTTATTATTAATGTATAATTTATATACAGATTTTTAACGATTTTTTGGTCGGATTTAGTTGTTTTTATTGTAACAACTAGGTATTATCAAATAGGTATTTTGTCAAAAGTAGAATATCCAATAGCCCTCCGCCCTAGGGATACCAGATTTCAGAATAAAAACATACAGGACAAAACTATAAACCATTGAAGAGGGATTAAAACTTTGGGTACACCTACCCGTCCCAATATTTTATAGCCTGGTACCTAAGTTTTATAGTTTATTTTTTCAAAATATAATTTTTAAGAAACCGTATAAAAAAAAAAACCAATTCCTATTCAATTTAATCGAAAATGTTTTGGACTTAGTTTATTGTGGAAAAAAGCATTAAACGATTTAAGAAAAACTAATTATTTAAATAAAAAATAAGTAAGGCAATTTTAAACGTTGCGCAATACGAATTCAATTACAAATACAAATTCGAATGACAAATACTGATAATTGATAAGAAACGAGTAGTTATAGTGTGGACGTCGAGCATTGATGTCAGAATCGGTTTCCGATCGATTACCGAATGTGAAGCGGCGTGCGGTAGGAACGCGTAGACAAAACTTAGCATTCACGTTATCAGTCAATTAGTGGTCAATCCTCACATTTCTTAATCCTCACGTTTGAAAATACATTTTGAATATTAGAATATATAATAGAAACAAATATAAAATAATGATGTATTGTACTTTTACGGTACGAGAATTTCATATATTACGGGGACACAATCGTGAATTACGCGGGACGCATGGCATTCCTATCCCACCGCCAATTTAAAACTCAAATTGCGCCAATACAGACTACAGCTGGTACCTAACCTAACTACATAACTACATTTCAATGTTCGATTTGACAGATGTAGTTGTATTATTTCCCCGCGTACTTACAGACTTACCTGTACATTTCGATGGAGTCGCATATTTTGTAGCCGTACCCGTAGGATAATTCGGAAAGAAATGGTCGACAGGTTTTTTTCTCGACCAAAGCACTACGAGTAAAAAAAAAAAAAAAAACGGCATTTTATCACATAACCGTAGATTAATTATTTTAATGTTATTAGTTATTGTACTATTCCACTTTAATACCGGACTAATTTTTACTAAATTTAAATAACCTAACCGTGTTTTTTTAACAATTCACTAATTATGTAAAATAGATATTTTAAAAATTAAATTCCATAAAAAATATATATAGATAAAAATTGTTAATCGTTACACTGTATCGGCCGAAAACCGTATTAAAAAACATTCGTTAGCGTATTATTATTTTTAATCAAATAAGTATAGCGATCGAAATTTAAAAAAAAAAAACCGATTGTTTTTAATCATTTAAATGTGTTAGAAAGTAATTATTCAGAAATTTTCTCGTCTAGTATTTAAATCGAGCATACCAAATGATTCTGTCGTTTAAAATTATTTTTTATGAGGTAGGTAAATCGTGCGTATACCATTTTTAAGACTTTACGAGACTGTTATGTGCGTATGGACAACAAAGTAAGTATTCCGCACTGTAGTGTAGCTCCGAGACTCTACCGGCAAGGCTAAAAACTCCAAACTTCGTTTCTGCGCATATGCGTGGTACACTTGTACTGACCCGCGTTTGAAGTTCCAGACGGATGCGATGGTTTCTAGTTCGTTGTTGATAACCCTGAAACGATACTCCAACATAGACGCGCACCGGATGAACTGCATATCGGTGCTGAAACACGCCAGGTTGTTGAAGATCAGTACTAGGCACCACACAGTACCCGCTTTGCTGTTGGCGGCCGATGTAGTGAATACGTAGTAAACATTCACCGGCACGGCAACTACGGCGAAATATCACAACAGATGCTTGTCAAGCACTTGCAACGGCGTGCGACAGGCGGCGTCGGCCGCGGATGACGACCACTTCGATGTAGCCTCCATCAGCCGATCAGCGTTATGCAACACGTTGACAAACTCGCCAAACCTGCGGTGCAGATAGGCCAGTGCTACCAGGCGACTGCACACGCTGGACAGGGCAGTCACGATCGGACTGAGAATCTTCATGGCCGCAACCATTTCGCTAATCTCGCTCTCTTCGGCGATGTTCGTATATGATGCTGGTGTGGCCACAGCGAATATTGACTGTTTGTAATAGCGCGGCATGATCGTGTGCAGCACATAGACCGGCGCCAATATGCCGTGTACTATGGACATGACGAGCAGAACCAGTGAGTACACATAGTCCAGCTTGGACACCCGAGAAATTGGGCCATTAATGTGGTCGCCTGGCATCATCTTTAGGGGCATAACGCCGAACACTCTGGATATCACGTTGATATTGTAGAACGACTGATAGACATTTGGGGATGACATCCTAGCCACTTGTATTCTCTCCTTTAGCATAAGTCAAACTATTCGCGAACAGTGACGGGCATAGAGTAGAAAACGAGGACTCTAATTTAATTTGACATCAATTATTGATGTTTTATTATTATTCAAATAAAATATTTTTGATAAACACGCAATCGACAAGTCATGTGTTATAAAAATATATAAATATGTCGAAAGTATTAATATCAAATCAAAACCAATGACATCAACAAAAAAAACTTTGAGAAAAATGACGTGAATGATGGAATTACAATAAATTTAAATGTTCAGGATGACATATCACAGAGAGCATATAATAAATGTACAATTCAACAAAAAAATATGTATTTTATTACAATACATATGGGAAAAAAATATTTTATAATGCACATACTTTATTGAGCAAATGCCAAAGTGTTTTAATAGAATTGTCACAAGAAAGAATAAATAGCACACAGTAAAAAATTTATTTCTTAACCATGATAAAAAAAATTTATTAATTATTATTATTTATACAAAACAACATACAAATTGTATTAAGACCTTAAAATAATTAAATTTAAAAAAAAAAAAGAAAAGATGATTGTTTAATAACTAGGTAAAATCGTCTATTTTGAAGTATTAAATACTTACAAAATAAATAAAAATATGTTAGGTACTCTGAGAAGCACATATACAAATTTTTGAATTTTATTAAAATTAATTAGGTCATTATTCAACTGTACTGGACTTCTTTTTTTTTTTTTTGTATACACTGTATGTCCTGACAAATAAATGGCTTGATACCGATGAAATTTCAAAAATTTCGAACATGCCTTTTAATGATACATCATTGTTTATGATTTTCTATATTCTCAAACATAATAGTAAACAGAAAAACAATATTGTCATTAAAAAACACGGCCTAAATATATGAAATCGTGATTTGGATTAGTTCCCTGAGAAAGTTCCATAAAACCCATTTTTGTGTAAAACTCGACGTTTTGACGCTCTTTTGTCCTTAAAGGTACATGCACACCAAATGAACCTGTGAAAATATTTATGCATAACAATATTAGATAGTATAACATAATAATACTAATAGAAAGCAAGATTCAATGGTTCAAAGTGCTTTAAGAGAACCCAAGAAGCAAAAGACCAATGGGAAGATGGAATCAAAAAAGATTTCGTAAATGCTAGAGGAGTGGATTATGGAGGCATGGGTTGAAAGGAGGCAGCGGAAGATAGAGAAGAATGGGGAAGGATTTGTTCTATGGCAAGATGGTCTCAAAGGCCATAAAAAAAATATATATATAATATAATAATAGTATGTACGGTTACATAAATTTTTTCATCCATACCATTGGCCCTTAGTGCAGCTAAAAGGCAAATAATTAGGCGTTTGCACACCGACGTATCATTGTTCACAGGTAATGTGGCACATGTCATTACTGACTGATGTTGAGACAAAGCATTAGAATCGGGTAATTCATGGTTCATATCGAAATTGTGAAACCAGCTAATAATTTCCTATAAAAAAAAACCCATACTTTACATTTTCTAAATAGTCACTCATTTTAAGCAGTAAGAACTAAAAAAAGGCTAATTGTCAACAAATACTATTTATTTACATTTTTAAAGTTTTTGGAACATTTTATTACCATTATATAACTGAATATTGACAAAAAATACAAACAGATTACAATAGTAAATAGTAATTTTTTTGTTCTTTTTTTTATACATTTTTTAAAAAATAGCAAAACACAAAATAATTATTAATCGTTTTTTACAATACAATAAAAATGAAGAAAACCATGTTTTATGGTCAATAATAAAAATTATTTATTTATATACTTGTATTTTTATTTTATTACTAGCTCAGTTTAATCAAGTCCAAAAATTAATTTTAATCACTTAAATAAACACACTTGTAAAATCGATTGAGTTCCTCCACTAGAATTATCCAATAACGGATATTTAGAACACATTTCAGGTAGCCAAGAAACTTGTAATTTTCCATAGAATTCTTTTGCATTTAAAGCAGCTAAAGCGTAGCCTATAACAGTGCCATTATCTTCTATGACAAAACATAACTCTGGACTTAGTGTTAAAAATGGGCCAACAAGCCTAAAAAAATGTTATTTTAAATAAAAATTATGGTTTTCTTTAATTTAATATATATTAATATATTTAATTTAAATTTACCTATCGGGTATTAAGTTAGGTAAATCAGATTTTTTTATACTATCATCAACACCCGTATAACAAGTACATCTGCAAACATTATACACAGCCGATTCATCATCAAAAGTATATGGCCGTACATTGTACATTTTATTTATAGGTATATCTGGAGGTTTGTATACAAATAAATCAGATCCCACATCAATAGGCATTAACCGCTAAAAATATAATAAATTTTTTAAGTATAAAATAAAAATAATATATGTTTTTGATTAAAATATTTCACACAAATTAAATTGCATTTGTTTTATAAAGTTAAGTACACCATTGTTATGCATTTCGTTTTTCAAATATGTATTATGTTTTATTTCTTTTAATATTGACTTTTATATACATTTTTCTTTAATTAATTTACTTAATTTATGCTAAATTGAGTATAAATCATTATAATTTATAATTATAAATATTAGTTAGATTCAAAGCATTTGAAATTGCTAATAATTATTTTTGTTTAAAAGCAATGAAAATGTTTAACTTACTTGTAAATCCGCAACTAAACCACCTCTAAAAACCCAAGGTTCTTGATCACCACTCATAAAACTTTCTTTCCATCCTTTTGAAAACCCTAAAATTAAAAATATTTATATACATATATTATTTATTTATATATATAAATATCTGAAATGAAGTAAAACAAAAAAAAAAAAAAAAAATTATAATTTCGATATTTGGCAATAATTAATATGTAATATATACATATATATATATTTTTATTTCCCATTAAAATAGATCGCCTAAAAGATGATAAATATTTGGAAAAAGCCCAATCTGGATCAATACAAGCCAACAACCATAATTATATACGGTTGAAAATTGTTTAAAACAAAACTACTAAAAGCAATGATGAACATATATAGTCTGAAGAAAATTAGGTAAAAAATGGACAAACAAATAAATTCAAAGCAATGCTGGAAAGTCATAACATTTTTAGGCGATCTGATTAAGAAAATTATCAATAATACAAAGGCTAAAATATTACGACTTACAGTGAAAACAATAGTTGTTGGTTTTATTTGACCAAGATTGAGTTCTATTAAAGATAAAACAAATTAAAAAAGAAAAAAGAACTACTACACGCTATATTTTAAAACAAAATACACTTACATGTATAAGATCCAAGAGTATAATTTGTAATTGATCGTGAGAAGTGGCCTTGAGCTAAAATTCATATTATAACTAAATGCATAAAAACATTACTTCAATCACCACATGTACAATAAAATACTTACAAAGCCATTTGACATAGAAATTTAACAATGATATAATACACCGAACGTCCCACACATACGGATACAAGTCGTGAACCAGTTCCCTGTTGGCACTAAATGTAAGTCTTTGAAATAGCTCATTAACCTGTTCTGACATTTCATCCATTTTCTTTGCTCTTTCATACCATTCTTCAATCTATAATAAACATTAAAATAAATAAATCAGTAATTTGAAATGAAATATTTGAAAAATTATTAAATTCTTTCTATTTTTAAACTCTAGAAAAGTAACTTGTGTCAATAGTACTTGTGTGTAAATCTGATATGATACACATTTATTCACTTTTACTTGTCACTATTTATTTTGTTCTCATTCAAATGCATGAATAATACACTTACTTCTGGTTTGGATTCGGTCAAATTATTTTTCTTTAATTTGTGATTTTCCTTAGACACCAAATGAGCATTACTTTTTAGCCAATTGAATTCAGTTAAATATTGAACACTTTGAGGACCATGTTCAAATGGTAAATAAAATAAATCACACATAAGCAATAAATCTTCTTCCGTCAGATCTCTAAATTCAATAACAAATAATACATTAGAAAAACAAATCAAACATATTAAATAAAGTTTTAAAATACCTTTCATATGAATGTTTTTGATCTTGAATCACATCAACAACCATATCTACACTAGGACTAGGTATTTCAACTTGCATTGAAACAACACTCTATAATTTTTTAAAATGTATTTTATGTATTTATAGATTAGTAAGAAACAAATTATGTAATAATTTACATACAGAACCATTGTCGGTATTCATGGCTGTATCTGAACTTTGTGGTGACAGTGCTGGTGATATATTACAGTCCATAGGTTCACTAATAACTTTGCTTTCAGACACCAAAGAGTTCATTATCACCAATGGTGGGTTTATGTTAGCAGCTATGGCAGGTTGTAAGACATTAGAATTACCATTTACTGAAGTTGATGAAATAGATTCAACATTATTAGTTGTACACAAAGCTAATGGAGCTACCGATGTAGATGTCGTAATGGTAGTAGTTGACGTTGCCATACAAGTATTATATGATGCTAGTGGAATAGCTACAGGAGACATAATTGATACTGTAGGTTGAGGTTTGACAATAGGTCCATGAGCTTGTTTTTGTCTCCGAAATTCTGGTATCCATTCTTTGATTGCTACGTGTAATGCTCTTCTCGAATGGTAAATATTCTCTGGTAAATCAATGATACCTTCTTCATCGCTCTCAGTTTCTAATTTCATACTTTCGTCTAAAATAAAAATAAAACAAAATTTCATTGCATATATATAATAATAATTGGTCAAAAAATACAATTGAATATTAAATAGGAAAATTCTCAATTTTAAAAGTTTTAATAAAATTATATTTTCACTATATTCTAATAGTTTGCTATATTATGTATTTATAGCATAAAATACTTTAATTTAAAAACAATCTTTATTCAAATGTACGTAAAATTTAGGAAATTAAAACTTCCTGTAAAACCACACATTAATACGAAAAATATTATAGAAATTTTCTTAATTACACACATACGATAATACTACAATAATATGATAACAATATTAATATACTTAGAAGAACACACATAATCATAAATATTGCATTCTACATATAGTCCAAATAGTACAGGCATCGATTCAGAAATTTCTGGCAGATTCTATGAGGGTATTAACATTGATTATGTATATAACAGATATGCAATGCTATAGGGAAAATCGGGGATTAAAATGATGGTCATAATTGTATGATGTAATTGTAATATATATATATTTTTTTTAGTTGTTATAATAGGATGATATTTTCATATTATTTTGAATCTTTTATAATCTACACATGGCTGCACGTCGTATCATCTAAACTAATGAAATATCCGTCCATGTATACGAATTTAAAACACGGCAGAAAACACCTATACGTACTTCCAATATTAAGTAGGTACATATTGTATAATTATCGTAAGTTAAATATTTTGGTACTAAAATAAAGGTGAGAACTTATATATATATATATATATATAATTGACTGTATAATTGTTTCCCAGCATTTTGTGATAAATTAATTTTTTTTACCTTGTTATATAAACTGTTGAAAAACATTAAAAAAATCTTATTTTAAACATTTTGTATAAACTATAATTTTATATAAAATTAAAAAGACTGGCATACGATTATATTTTAAGTTTTCGCCTTTATTTTGTTGCCTACGATAATTATACAATATGTACTTTTGGAAGTGCAAATACATGTTTTTTTTTTATAGACAAATATCGTGATTTCACAATAAAAATTGTACTGAGCCAGAAAAATTTATGTAAATCATATAAATACAAGTATAAATTAAAAAATTAAAAATATTATTTAAAAAATGTTTTAGGCACTGAGCGGATCGAGGAATGTATTGGTTTTACAAAGATGTATTTTATTTTTTCATTTTGTCTGTATCCAACAATTCTACCAGACGGAGTGTTCAGATGTGTACAAAAAAATTACCCCCGTTTCTGGTAGTAAATTTTGTCTAGTTGGTACTTTAAAGAGCTAAGAGGTTAATTTTCTCAAGTTGTTAACACAGCAAGAAAAACTAACAAAATATGACAAAAAAACACTAAAAATGGGATTTTGTTAACATCACATACAGATATTTCTCCGTAATTTCGAAAATAATTAATCTAGAGTTTTGAAATTTTGAATAAAGACGTGTATACTATACACAACAAAATACGAAAACAAACATTTTTTTTCAAAAATTCGTTCAATTTTGGGCTATTTATAGTATATTTTTAGATTCCGAAATATTTCACTCATAAAAGGGCTATAATTTTTTTCTAGGTTTGAAAAAAGTTTAATACAATATTAAATAATAATTTGATCACCCAGTCGGCTTCTCTATATGCCACTCAGTGAAGACAAGGTACAAAGATTAGAAACTACAACGATAACGCAATGAAAAGAACCAACACTATACTATACTCATATGTTAATTAGTCAAATACAATTTAATTTTATAAGGCACAATAAACTACTAATTATGACAGACCTTAAGAGTTGATAACCATTACCCTAATTACATACTATAAATACATCACTGTTATATGATTTGATTCTTAACAGTCTTTAATGACAGTAAACAAACAAATTCATATTATATATTAATATTCCAAAGACAATTATTACAATAATTACTCAAATTATATAATACTCAATTCTTTGGTTATATTTTATTTTAAATAATATCAATATTATATTTATAACATACTGTCATGAGTGATGGATGAAGGATCAGAATTGCATTTACTCCACTGAGCCAACGTGTGAATAGCTACAAAATTGGCGCCATATTCGCAATTTGGATTAGTCAGTACTCCTCTTAATTGCGATATTAAATCTGGAGAACGTCCTTGATAAGGTCCTAAAAACACCCGTTTTTGGTCATAATCATTGGCATGTAAATTATCCCATATAATAGGGGGTCGTCGTAACACTTCAGTAATTTCTCGTATAGATTCAGTAGTCAATAAACGTGAAATAACTTTTTGTCCTGCAACAAAAATGTAAAAAACGGTAGGGGTAACAATCAAAAAGTTTTAAGTGGTTTTTTTTCTAACTCTGAACTTTGTATTCATTCAATTTACGGTAGCTAACCAGTCCACATTATGTCAATCTGAGGTGCCAACTTTGAGCCAAGAGTGTTCAAGTAATCGGAATTTTGAACATTTGGTACTGCTCGCGCCGAACAGTATTGAGTGGGGCATACTAGAAATTTGGGCTGACCAAGATGCTGAAATATCTCGTTTGTAACAGATACCTAGAAAATGGAGAAAAAAAAAAAAAAAAAAAGTAAAATTTCTAATGATGTAAATAATGTATCAACCACAATATTTTTGAAATTAACCTGGGCATGCGCAAACGACTGGAACACCTCCTTGTCGGCCGGTGACATGTCGGGTTCAATGTCGTCGAACAACAGGGCAAAAGCCTTACAACCACATTGAGCGACTTGGTCCAGCTTGCGCTTGAGTATGGATATTTCTTTTTGGCTACTGTAAGTCATGTCGAGTCCCGGTGACAAAGCATAATAAAGTGTCACACCGCAGTCTCTGGCAGCACTAATCAAGCCTCCCAGTTGTTCTGCTTCTTCAACTGTATACAAATCTCTCCAATATGCCCTGTGCTTGTAATCGTCTTTGGGTGCATACACATAACAACCCACTCCCCATTTTTTTAACCTAAAAGATTTTATAGCAATATGTAGACAAATTACACGAATAAGAATGTCGCAGTCGTCGAAATAATATTAATGGTAAATATTTTAGAAAATATTAGCTTTGAATATTGTTTTGATTTTTTTTTTTTTATGAATAATAAGCATATAAACACAGCAATAAGTAAATTATATATATATATATATAAGCGTATTAAATAAAATGAATACAACCCAAAAATTCGAATTTTTTTTCGAATCTGCACCAATTATTTTTCTGCAAGATATTTGGTTACTTTTTTTTATAGATGGTATGAATATAAATAAAAAATAAAAAAGAAAACAAAATCATAAACTAAGCAGCACAGCATATAACAATAATATGAGTTTTAACATTTAAAAAAAAAGATGCATCAAATAATAAATCATAATATAGCTCATCTCAGTCTGTTGAGACTGTATTCGTCTGCAACAACGACACTTCAATTATAAGTAGTTACATACGTCGTTTTTTGTCAGTCATCAGAAAAAGAAACACTTTTTCTTTTTATTTTATTGCAATTTTCTTCACAAAATTATGGAAAAAAACTGCACAGATAAATAGCATTCGTAAAAATACGAGGCATGGTAATATAATAATTAAACAGTATATTATATTATGGAACTTTTTTTTTTTTAAGAAAAAATTTTTAAATTATTTTTAATCCACCATTAGCAAGACAAAAAAAAAAAAAAAAAAAAAAACTAGTAAAAACTGATAAACAACAATCACCACAATATTATAGCATATTATAAATAAATAAATAATATTATATTATAAAAATATACACAACATATATTATTTGAGTAATAAAAACATTGCACAGGGTTTTGGTGCACGTTAAGAGTGTATGATGTATACAGAAAATGGTGGTGGGAGTGAGAATGAAACAAGAGGCGTCAGCAGATGCATATGAGAAAAGTGATGGCAGCGGGAATTAGAAATTTTACACATTTTACATTATTTTTATTTCGTAAACAGTAACATACACAGTCTTGTAATCAGAGACACGGGTTTACATATATATATATATCATTAATAGACCAAGAGCATATTATATGCATAATGTATATAAGTATGTATTATATGGCGAAAAGGAAGGGTAAATTTTTGTTCTTTACTCCGGAACACATGCTTTCAGCTACACATATATTAGACGAGCTAAACAAAAAAGGAATAAAAAAAAATATGAGATGTAAAATATAAAAATGTAAACCGCATTTGTTAAGTCTAGACACAGACACCACAATGCATATTTATTTTTTTGTAAGTTTATAAATTTTTTTTTGTTTTACTCACATCTATTTACATATAAGTAAATATACTTTTCAATGTGAAAATCATCAAGCACAAGAGAGGTGGCCATTAAAATTTAATAGAGGCAAGTTTTCGTCGTCGTGCGCACTCTATCGAGTTGCCAAACAGTAGTCAGAAGTAAATATAAACGACAACAATAAAGGGCGGTAACACTAATTATGTCAAAATACACTCATAATTACCAAAAACAAGAACGCTTGTGTAAACTACTTGACCAACTTTGATCGAATTAACATGCGTTTCATACACAAATAGGAAGAAAAATAATTTTTTTAGAATTATTTATATATTATTTTTATAAGTCATGTGGTTTATAACGAGCCGTTACAGGTAAGTATACATATAACACGCATACGTTATTTGCTCATTTTGTGTATTTTATGTAGTCGTATTAAACCAATAAATGTGTTTCAGTCATACGTCGCTTCACCATTGACTAAAAAAGTAACATTGGCAAGTTTAAATTTTCATTATCAGCTCAATTTTTTATGACCAATTTCCATTAACCGTTCAGTCAATGTATACACCTTTTGAAAAAATCTTATTAATTATATTTAATAAATTGATACATATATTTATATACTTAATAATACCACTGTTTATGCCTTTTATACAAAAATCAGTCATTTTTTACTTTCATAATTTATAACAATAATTTGTTATAGGTAATGCTTAACTTATCAACTATTAACTACCTTTACAAGTAATTAATATTAAAAAAATAAATAAAATTGGACACATGTATTATATTCTGTTGATTGTTTAAATATAGAAATGCTTAATTTTTTAATGAAAAATAAAGCTTTTTTTAAAATTTTTAATTATTTATGTCTTTGTTAAATTTAGTTACTATCAATTTATATATATAATATTAAAGTAAACATTTATAAAAATATTAAAAGATTTTGCACTTATGAAGTCATACAAATAGTTGTATGTAACACACACTTTTAACCTCCAAAGGATTATAATCACCTTTAACATAGGATACTTCATCATCTAAATAAATTCAATTTCGATTTTAAATGTGAATTAGTTGTATATTACATAATTATTATTTATAATTAATTTAACTTAGTTAATTTATACTCAGTTAAATTTTATTTATTTTTTAATAGTTTCTTGTCTTTACTATATATTAAAATTGAATTGCTATTTGATGTGTATTAATAATAATTATATATATGCTATTTGGTCACAAGGTTATTTAATTATTTTCCCAATTAAATACAAGTGTAGTAAGCATTACTTTAAAATAAAACACCAAAATTTATCTTTTATACATCACAATATATAAAATGCAATCCAACTAAAATATAATTTACTCACATAAAATGTGCTCTAGAAAAAAAAATGTCTACTATAGAAAATAGGTATGATATAAATTGATAACCAATAAATTATGTGTTCAGCGAATTTTTTCAGTCAACACATATTGTGTACAATATATATTAATAATAAATGTGTTTATATACTAGTATATATAAACAGCTATTGACCTAATTTCTTTCTAATACATGATACATTCAATAATATTACTAGATTTCAATGTGAAGAACACTCCATTCAAAAGCGTGTTCTATAGAACCCTACTGCATAGCTTTTTTAAAAAACTATTAATACAAACGATGGTTATTTGATTCACTTATATACATGGTAGACTACTAATGGTAATCATAATACCACATACTATGTGACAAATATATCTCAATGAACATCTTTTATTAAATCTGTTTTATGTAGGTACCAGAGACGGATTTAACCTTTTTAAATCAATAGGCACTAGAAATTTGTCAATCTAATTTTTAATAAAAATAAAGGGTGATCCAGTTTTCTAATTTATATTATCCACTCAAAAATATTAAATATAATAATAAAATCATTTGTATTTTTAATCAAACTTTTTTTTTGTTATTTAACTCCATTTGAAAAAAAAGCATGATAGATCAAAACAAATATATATATATATATATATATATATATATATAAACCCTAGTTTTAATGAAACACTATAATAATATATTTTCGCTAACCATAAATTATAATTTATTAAATAAAATTAAAATTATAGTTAGAATAATTAAGTAAAAATTAAATCTTTTTTTTTTATAATACATTATTTTATGTAATAATATATAAAACATGTTGCTATAATATATCGTATTGCATGATAACACTTAACGTAACTATTTTAATTTTAGAAGTTGATGTCTTGTTTTTGATTTGCAAATGATTATATAACATCTTCATATAATAAAATTAGAAGACTTCATTCAATTTTAAAATTACTAAACTGTTTAATTTCTCTTCTTTTATCTGTGATCACAAGTTTTTATTTGTGTTAAACACGATTGAAATATTAAAAACACAGCTACAAAATTTGGTGCCTCAGGGCAGATGCCTACTATGCCTATTGGAAAATATGTCTATGGCTGGTATTCATGCAATAGAACAAAATGATTGAGGAATCATAACAAGTTATATATTACAAATTACTTGTAATTAACCATCACAAGTAAAAAAAAAAAAAATATTTAAATAATAATCAATTATCCTAGACGAGTGAAGAAATTACACATTAAACAATTTTCCTGAATATTATAATTAGATTCATATGAATTTCTTCAATTTTTTGAAGCAATATGAATATATAATTTAACTGTTACATGCATATACTCACAGTTATGAAAAAAACATTTTAAACAAGCTGGTAAGTGGTTGATAAGTAATATAGTTAATTTATTTTTTAAATGCATGTCTACCAAAATAACAATTAATAATACATACATTTTTAATTTTTGATATTATTTTTTCAAAATTAAATCAATATGAAGGAATATTAAATTAATAATTATAATTTTATTTTAGTAACAAAAGAGTTAAATTCAATAAATTATAATAATGTTATGTAAAATATTTTTCTATACAAAAAAATAAAATGATCGATTAAATTAGAATAGTGAAATGATATTAATGACTTTTATTAATATTTTGTATATTGAGCAACATCATTAACTTCCATTAAATATAGTTTTATTTTAATCATTATTTAATCAAACCAGGTCTATTTTATTAAATATTATTTAGTAAAGAATGGAAATATTTAAAATTTTTGTAACGAAATATAAAAAAATGTATACAAATTATTGAATAAAGCAAGAAAAATATGATGGAATTAAAAATTAATCCCAAATATATCACACTTACTTACAAAAAGTTAACTATACATAAATTTTTACAGTAACAAATCTACAAATAATAATAATAATAATGATGATGATTATGTTGAAACACTTCCTAAATAACAAAACCAGAATGAATTTAGCTGTTCAAATATTTCAACTTACCACTAAACAAATAAAAATAAGTCAATTAAGTTCAAAAAGCCTAATATATTCAAAACAATTCACAAAATATAGCTCAAATGCTGGATAGTAGTTGTAGTAAATGACTTCTTATACTTTTTTTTTTTTTTTAAGATTATTGCTACCTAACACTCCAAACAAAGAGGTTGTCCGCTTAAAACAAACGAAGATGACAGGCATTGCAAATGATAATGGTAGTTGTAGGCTGCTTGTAGCAAAACATTGACACTTCAACCTTTGTTATGGAGACAACCAATAAAAGAAGCTATGTTTTTTCATGTATGAGTTTTGCTAAAAAAACAGATAGTTGAAGCCAGTGCAAGGGTAGGTACACACGATGATAAAAAAAAATAAAAATAAGTCTAGCTTAGGTATGCCACCTTTATTAAGTACAAGCTACTTTATTCACAATGTTTTTTAAAGCATTTTACTATAGAAAAATAGCCTTAATTCTACCATAAGTATTTGCAACATACATGTAGGCCTAGATAAAAAAAAATTTATTTATTTAAAAATAGCCAATAACCAAGATAAATAATGGCTAGTGAAAGCTTTAGAGCCTTTTTTTTAACAGTAAATACGATTTAAACTAATATATTTCCACACAAGCTGAACTCCAATCCCAAATTTTCAGTGTTCTTATTACAATTTAGTTAGTATGTTTAAATAAATAAACGTATATATATATATATATATATATATATGTATGTATATAAAAAAACACAAGGTTTCCATGAAAAAAAGGAAGCTTGGTGGGCATTATATTGGCAGAGCAGTGTTTTTTTTTTATTGCACATGCACAATAAGTATGAAAAATATATTAGAAACATTATTTTTTTTTCATAAAATACATTAGGATTGGAATTTGGAATGACATTTTATACTAACAGAAAAAAGAGGTAGTTAATTTAAATCTAATTATAACATTAATTAAGGCAATACCTAATTTTTATCACAATTCAAAAATTCTTAAATTACACAGTAATAATAACTCTATAATAGATTATAAATGACATAAAAACATATTTTTAGTAATTTATAATTAAAAATAGATTAATATCTACAATGTATAACAGTTGTAAAAAATTAATTATAACATATGTTCCACATATTCAAAAAAATAATATTTGATTTACAGTTTACAAAAATTAATTTTTAACATACATCACTTAATTAAACAAACATTTAATTTGCTCAAATGTAAATACACACGTAAAAACAAAAATGGACTCAAATCACTAAACTAATTATTAACGGATTAAAATGCAAATATTAATTTTATAAAAATAATGTGGCTTAAAAGCACTTGTATAAGGAACTATACGATACAAAAGTTTAAAATAATTATAAATTAAAATAATATAATAATGATTAAACAAT
Source organism: Chaetogeoica ovagalla (assembly GCA_032441825.1). Classification (NCBI taxonomy): domain Eukaryota; kingdom Metazoa; phylum Arthropoda; class Insecta; order Hemiptera; family Aphididae; genus Chaetogeoica; species Chaetogeoica ovagalla. The sequence goes on along the minus strand of CM063738.1, from coordinate 884,950 downwards.
AATATAGGTAGGTTAAATATTGCAATAACTAGTTATAAGCGAGTAGATTAAAGTTCAAGCGCAATACAATTAAAATAGGTAATTTAATAATAAAATGCTAAAACACAAATAGTGTAAACTCTAAATATGATGGCATAATTAAGATAACTTAACATTAAAATAACTCAAAACAATAAAGTTACTTATACTTGAAATAACCTAAATGTTACGAATTGTACTTGTTTAAAAAAAAAAGCAAAAATAATTGTTCCAAAAAAACGAATTTGTAAAATGTAGTTTGGTACAATAATCTGACATTAAATAATTACACAAAGCAATTTCATTGATTATATAAAATCAATTAATTATAATTTTTAAAAAAAGGCCAAAATGGTCAAGCAGTTTTCATCTTCTTAAAAGGCTGTTGAACCTCTTCATCACTCTTGGTATTAATGTTACCATTTATAGCAGCTGGATTTAAACTGCCATTTAAGTTTGTATTATGTATATGATGTTGTATTTGCGCTGCAATGATTTGTTTCATAGATGGCGAAGTCATTAAATTTGGATTGGGTGCCAATTGTGGTGCTTGGAAAGCAGCTAATGGTGGTGGTGGTGGTCGCATAGCAATTAACTGGTTAAATACCGCAGCAAACGCTTGATGGTGTTGCATTTGAACTTGTTGGGTAGGATCCTGTAATTGGTTCTGTACTTGAGCCTGTGATTGAACTAAATGAGCTTGAGCTTGATTTTGTACTTGAGCCAACTGAGCCTGTTGTTGTTGATGTTGCTGTTGTAATGTTTGTTGTTGTTGTTGTAATTGTTGTTGTTGTTGAGGAGACATAGCAAGCAATTGATGAAATGCAGCAAGTTGCTGAGACTGTAAATGAGTTTGAGTTGTCGGCAATTCGGGTGTATGAGACTTTTGAGGGGCTAATGACTGTTGAGTTTGTTGCTGCTGTTGTACTACTTGAGACTGTGGTTTTGGCATTGTAGTCAATGCTGCTGCATTTGAAGTAGGAGGATAATCGGTTTGTTGTGGGACAAATTGAAATAGTTGTTGATAAGCACTTGGCTGAAACATTGGTAACCCTGCTTTATCCGCTGAAGGCCTTTTATAAGGCATTAAGCCTGCCAATGATAGATTTTCATAATAAAAAGGCGATAGTTTACTCAAGTCCATATCTAAACGTTCAGGTGGTTGTAGATTTTGTTGAACAACTGTTTGTTGCATTGCCATTGTCAAGTTGTTAGGGTTAGGAGCAAAAAATTGAGACAAAGGATTCATAAGTGGATTGGAGTGACTAAAGTAAGGATTGAATGCGTTTGCAATTTGAGTACTGGGTAGTTGAGCTAAATAAGTTGGATTCGGCATCGGTGCTGCAACTTGTCCAGGAACTATTGGTTGATTGGCCACTAAACCCATTTGCTGTACTAAAGCATTTTTAAGAGCCAAATGATTTCGACCATTTATTAAAAGTTGGTCTTTTAAATGCTGTGGTGGATGAAAATATTTACAAGGTGGTTTTGTTCTATTGCATCTCCCTTTTATACTATCATAACAAGCAGTTACCTTGCCATTCTGAACGTCTACATTAGCAGCAGGATGAGCAAATTTACATTCTGTGTCACTACGAGAACATTTATTACGTTGAAATTCACGACACACTTCAAGTTGGAGCCACCGGGAGTCTTTCCCATTCATTAAACTATTCATGTTCACAACAGCCATTTTTTTCTTAAAATCCAAGTCTTATAAAAGATTGTCGTATATTGAATATATAAATATATATATATATGTGTGTGTTTTTAATAGATAAATAACAATATTAACTTAAATCTATTATATATAAGTAACCAATATAAATTCACAATAAAATCCAGGAACAATTCAAAAGGACACTAGTTTAGTGATTTGTTTGTCCATAAGGATTAAAATTAAATTTTATAGTTTAAGCGTTTGAAGAGATGTTATCTAAATTATCACTTAATTTATAAATGTATATATTTCTAATGAAAAAGGAGTTATGGTAGACCTACTTATACTAGATAAGATAAAGGTAAACACAATTAGCTTGCAAAGCGAATTATAACAAACAGCTTGGAAAACTACTCACTTTTGAAACAAGTCTTTACGCTGTTCAGTAGTCCACGGTCTTCCATAAAATCCTATAACAAAAATTATCAAATATTAAACTTTTAATATTTTGAGTTAAGTAATTTTGTTCATTTTCCACAATACAAGATAAAATAACAGTGAATACTATTGAAGTAATAAAATTTATCAAGTCGAACAGTTAACATACCTACCTAATTTAACAAAATATATTTCAAAGAAACTTGTCCAATAATTAATATTTTAAATAAATAGGATAAGCATTATACTATTTTATATTTAAGCACCTATTATTCGTATAAAGAAATTTAATTAATATTTTTAAAAAGTACCATCGGTATTGAAAACAAGAAAATTTAATTTATTTATTTCATAGATAAGTATTCAAAAAAAAATCGAGTTTTTTTTTATTTGGCACTAAAAATGAAACAACAGAATACTGTATGAGAGCAGGTATGAATGCCAGAATGGAGTTTAAAAATACTTAATAAGAAACAGCTATACAACAACGAAACCTTCCCCCGAGATATATTAATTCTAAACTTTAATGAATTTTATCGGGAGAAAAATAATTTTTAATTTCCGTCGAATAAACAATATCATTTAAACATTTCACTTACGGAGTACTGGGGGTAATTGTTATTATAAAAAAAGATGGATTTTAAACTACAATATTTGTATATGTTTAATTATACAAATATAACCTTGAAATATCAGGACCCGACTTTATTTAAAATTTAGAACGATTTCATTGAATCAACTATCTGTGTTTATAGTTAAATAAATAAAATTACCTAATAAACCAATAACACACGGTGAAACAGCAATTCATTCGAATGCAAGACTTATCTTCAACGCAAGTTATGTTCTAATATTGTAGAATCAGTAACTACTTAGGTGTACACAACCCGAGAACAATCGCCAATGTCAAGCTCAAACATTCCAGAATTCTTATTTATTCGTCCATTTTTTTTTTTTTTTTTTTTTTTGCAGGCCATACGCACGCAGTTCTTCTTTATCCTTTACAGTTTACTCGGTTAAAAATTAAACGTCACCAGTATTTATTTTATAGGTTATGGTTCAATAAAATATTCGTGAAGAAAAATTGTCGGAAAATCGACTGTCGATTGAACGACGGCGTCGTCCGTTGTGAAATAACGATTCCCCCAAAAATTGACGACGGCGAACTTGGATAAAACGAAAAAACGCGGACAACGTGCGGCCCGACGTGGAATAGAGGCGGGCGCGCGTTTCAATCGGAAACCACCAGAATCGAAACATCGGATACCGCGCGTTTGCCATATGGTAAACGTTTTCCGTCTCGTTCAACCGTGTGTATTAGTCACCACGCGCTCACGGTTTTCGGCACACCCACGCCGCGCGAAAAAACACGTATTTGCGATATACCCCCCCGCCCGCCCCCAGAGTCGGTTCACGGGCGACGACGTCCGCTCGCCACCAGGCACCGGTTAACCGCTGCAAATCGTTGCGAAAATCGCTGATGTCGCCTGCGAATGGTCTCGTCGTCGGCGTGTTTGTACCCTTTTTTTTTTATTATTATTATTATTCGTTTCGTCGAAATGCACGCGGTGTGGAAAACGCGCCCTTACGCCGTCAGCGCGAGCCGCTCGCTCGCGATCGTTTTCCACTCGGCCGCGGTGTGTTTTTCGACCTCCGCGTTCTAACCGTATAGGCTTCTTCAGTCGATGAAAACAACGACGGTACGTGGACTACGGTGGTTCGTTGAATTCGCAGCAACCGTCGTCAATGAACTTGTCACGTACTGACAGTGTCCGTTTAAATGAATGTCGTGAAAAAAGAAAAAATTATAACAAAAACAAAAAAAATGTTTTACGTTCAAGACGTCAAGGAGGACAATAATAACATCACTATATAATAAACGCTACGCGTCGTCGATGGAACAATGAACAATCGTATTGTATTATATTGGTCGCGCGCAGTCCGTAGGACATAACAAATACCCTCGCGCATTTTGGCCGGTCTGTTGGCACCACCGCTGTTTTGGGTGGGGGTGGGTGGGCGGACCTAAAGTGTCGCCAACGCACCGACGACACACGACTACAACGCGTTCGATTTATCATGCAGATAATAATAATTCAAAGCAATGATCCAGTACCGCAACCGTGTTCGCGGTCAGTGGCACGTTACCAGAGTAATGTTATTCACGTCGTACACACGTTATCAATTGTTACATTGGCCGAATATCCATCCGCAATCTACGCCTTCGTCACGAATAATAAAGATATAATTAATTAATTATATCTTTATACAATTGTAATTATTGTTTTTTTTACGATTATCCACGATCTGTGCATACACAGATTATATATACTATACCTATTGACTATATAGCGCAGAACAATCGTATTGGTACCAGGCTTATTCTTTGGAGAAGTGCGCTTAATTTTTTATTATATATACTCGAATATTTTGTTACTACATACGTGTAATTACCAAATACAATTGAACAGTACTTCGAGTAATTGTCAAGTAAACGTGAATATGTAGATTATTTATTTACAGTAAAATTTATAAACCTAATCCATTGAATTTTGATCTATGCTTATTTGGTATACTCGAACATAAAATATTTACGTAATTAAACACATTTTTACAAATTTTATTTTGTTCTTATATATATATATACACTCGGCGTCAAAAAAATCGCACCTTTTGCAAATCTGTTTTCAAAATACTCGTAATTTTAACTACACTCAATCAAATGTTAAGGTTTTGTTATGCTATAATATATGAAAGATGATATATGAGACAGTGTGATGTTGCACGGCAACTAAACCTGAGCCGTTTTGCCGTTTAATGAGTTTTCCAACGGTTTCAAGATACTGATGGCTTCACCCGAAGGTGTGGATCAGGCCGACCACGCTCCACAACAGAAAGAGACGATCGCTTTATTGTCTCGACGTCTTTACGCAATCGATTTTTGAATGCTGTAGAACTGCAACAGCAACTCCATGCAGCTCGCAGAACTACAATAAGCATCTTTATGGTTAGGAGAAGGATACGAGAACTTTTTTCTTTTTTAACTTTTTTCTTAACACTGATAAACAAAAACACATACCATTTATTTATTTTTTTAAGTTTATTTAATCATCTTTCATATATTATAGCATAATCCATTGAACCTTTTGATCTACATTTGATTAAGTGTAGTTAAAATTATTTTGAAAACACATTTTTACAAATTTTATTTTGTTCATATATATATATATTTTCACATTTACATTTTAAACTTATTTATATCTATAAATATATATGTATTTATTTTTAAGAAATGAAACTGATTGGATATGGAGCCATATGAGGTCTGAATTAAAATCTTACTCAAATCTTATTGACAATGAAAAAGGTGTTAATAATTTTATTACATCTGTTGATAAACTAACTTCAGGAACTAAAAGTATGTATAGAATTTATTATATTGAATGTTAATGCTTTACCTTTGTGTTGATGTGGTATCCAACCTGCTTAAAGTTTGATTTAATATACGTACTCTTAACAATTATGAATAATGAATATTAATAATAATAGTAAAAATGATTTATGATATTTAAATGTTTTATATGTATGTATTTATTATTACTTTATCATTTACTTAGATGTAAAAAACTGGATAATAAAGACAAACAATTTTGATGTTAAAGAAAGTTTTTATGAATTTAAGAAATCTATTAATTGTTCAGATCCTCACAGTTGTAAAATTGTACCAGACAAAGAATTTTACCTAAATTTTACCAAAAATTGTGATACTGCTTTTCAGAGTACGAATAATATTTATAAACATCCATTTATAAATAAAACAAATAAACCTAAAGGTAATATTTTTATTATTTTATTGTATTATTCATTGGATTGATTTTGATATGTTATTAAATGTAATTATATTTATTTAGGTATACAGACCTCTTATTCTGATTGTAAAGATGATCGTAAAACATTTATCAAAACACCGCCTTTTACCATTCAACCATTAAATAACAGAAAAAGAAGGTATTTTCATATATATGAAATGTAAAGTATTTTATTTTGACTATGTATTTACAATTTTAGTATGTGTAATGAAGAATCACTTCCACACAAACCATCAAATTTTAAGAGTAAATGTGAAAACTCTATGTTCAACAACCAGTCTCAATTTAATAGTTTTCACACTGCAAAAACAGAATTAGTAAGTAAAATTATAAGTAAAGGCAACTTATTTTTTTCATTATTAACAATTATTAATTATTAGCATATTCAACTAAAAAAACAAAATGGAAATGCTGCTACTTCAGAAACAATTAAAAGATCATTAGGAGTAAATAAGTCCCATAGTGTTGTTAGCAAATTTATCAATCCATCTATTAATAATCAAAAGTAAATTGTCAACATTTATTTTTATTTCAACAAATGTATATTTATGAAGACGTTTACTAAAATGCTATTTTATGTGTTTTTCATTTACAGTTGCCACGAGAAAAATGATGAACCAGATATTGATGAAAATGGATACTTGAAAAATATTGATCCAAAAATGGTTGAAATGATAAAAAATGAAATAATAGAATGCAAAAATCCAATAACATGGGATGACATTTCTGGACTTCAGTTTGCTAAGAACACTATACAAGTATGTCTAGTTTAATATTTTATTTTACTTTTTTTTAATTATATACAATGAACATTTAGGAATCTGTGATTTGGCCTCTTTTAAGACCTGACATATTTAAAGGTATCCGAAGACCACCAAAAGGTATATTACTTTTTGGCCCACCCGGCACTGGGAAAACATTGATTGGTAATAAAAACTACTACTTATTTTTAAGTTTTCATCAACATATTAAAATAATTTTGGTCCATTTTCTAGGTAAATGTATTGCTTCTCAATCTAACTCAACATTTTTCAGTATTAGTGCTTCAACTATAACATCTAAATGGATTGGAGAAGGAGAGAAATCTGTAAGAGCGCTATTTGCGGTAGCCAGGTATAATTAATTTTTAAATTTTTATTAGAAAATAAAATAATTAAAAATAATTATTAGATGTCATCAGCCTGCTGTGATTTTTATTGATGAAATTGACTCATTATTATGTCAAAGAAGTGAACAAGAACATGAAAGTTCTAGAAAAATTAAAACAGAGTTCCTTGTTCAATTGGTACGTACATCACATTATTTAATATAATTTACACACACGGGTATATATTTATTAAATAAAGCCAAAGAGTATTACAAAATCAAAAGATTGAGGTGTTATATAAAATTATAACCGATTTTAACTAAAAGTCATCAACAGTTATAAATATAAAAAAAATAAAATACAACAAAAGTGAAAAATAAAAGTGAACAAGAACACATAAAGGAAATTATGATTATTACAATAAAAATAGATAGTGCCAAACTAAAATAATAATAAAAAGAAATAAATTGTGTTTAACACGAATTAAATTTTAAATGGACAATTATAGTATCAATATGTAATTAATATTATTTAATATAGATATAACACTTTATTTTTGTATTTCAATGTAGTTGAATTAATGTAGGACGTATGTTGTATACAATTTTCAACCCTTAAAACCAAAAATTACCCTTTTTTTATTATATTATTTTATAATAGCTTAACATCTAATAATATTGCAATAAATAATCTAAAATAGGAAAAAATAATTTTAATTTATTTTACATATAAATAGTGCAAAATTATATATTCGGTGTAATTTTCAAGACCCATTATATTAATTTTATATTAATATGGCTTATCATATTCGATATTACCATTTGTTTTACGATAACTATTATTTTAGATAGGTGTTTAGGTGGTAAACAAGTAGTGTTTGAATGGTATAATTATGAAATAGTTTAACACAACTCCAAATTTATATATTCAATTAAATCTTAGAAGACTAAGATTTGAGATTTTTACACATTAAAAGTTTAATTTAGAAATTAGACGTAAATTAATAATTATACTGATAGTAGTTGATTTTATATATGTATATATATTCATTGTAGGATGGAGCTGGTACTAGTGATGATGATAGAATATTAATAATTGGTGCTACAAATAGACCTCAAGAATTAGATGAAGCTGCTAGAAGACGACTTGTGAAAAAACTTTATATTCGATTACCCGATGAACAAGTATTTGTTAATTAATAGTTTAATTTAAAATAGTGTTTGGTTTATATTTTGTTATATTATAGGCTAGAAAAGATATGATTAAAAAATTGTTAGGATTAGAAAATCATGTGTTATCTGATGATGATTTAGAAAAAATAGCTTCTTTGAGTAATGGTTATTCCGGAGCAGACATGAAAAGTTTATGTCAAGAAGCATCTATCGGACCTATTCGATCAATGAGTTTTGATATGATTAATAACATTCAAGCTGATCAAGTACATTTATCGAAGTTATATTTTCAAATTCTTCATATAAATATATTTCTATTTTTTTTTTTTTTTTTTAGGTACGTCCAATTAATGTAAATGATTTTTTGGCTGCTTTAAAAACTGTTATGCCTAGTGTGTCTTCTGAAGATTTAAAACACTACATGGCATGGAATGAAAAATTTGGATGTAATGATGTGCATAGCTAAATATATTAAGATTAGTCATCGTTTTAAATTAATAACAATAACAAAAATACAGAATACTTTTTTAAAAACTATATTTTAAAAAAAACTGTAATTATGCTGTTTTATTATTTTAAAACCAAATACAATTGTAAATGCAATTTTTCTTAAAAATATAATTACAAAAATTTGTTTTATATATGTGTTTGAAACTTTGAATAATATTGATTTTAAAATGCTTTTTTTAGTAAACAAAAGAATTAAAATGTTTTTTAGAAATGTAATATATATTATATATTTATAGATATACTGTGTATTTCTTCTTATTGACAAAATTCTAAAATAAATGCCCTCCATTATTTGAAATGAAACACTTATGTTAATAAACAACAATTTTATTATTATGCTATATAATTATAATTATAAACATATCTCATTCTATAGTAGGCAGACAGGCGGTAGCGAATGTATAGTCACTACTCACCTTGTCACTTAGTACTCACTGTAGTCATATATATTTTATATGTAAAATAAATAATAATATATAGAGTAACTTCAAACTTGAATTGTTCTACTTCTAATAATAGGTGTAGTATAAAATATGATTATTTTGTTACTTTTCGCATTTCACATTAATATTAAATAAACGCTACATATTTGTTTTGTTTATACAGACATTAAACGTTATAAAATATAAGTATAAACAAACACACTAAAAATATATAATAGATACCTACCTGTTTAGTTGATCAAAATGTTTGAAGTATTGTCGAGCACTTATTATTTAATATCAAGTCGATTATTTTTTAGAACAGTATACATATTATGTTGTTACATACTGATTGGGTAACATTTCTATACAGTATAGATGTGTTATGCCTTAGGGCTTAGATGTATAACAATAATATGTGTGTAATTGTAGTCATTTGATTTATCACTGGTATACTGTAGAAAGAAAATATATATAGTAACTGTAAAGTAAATCATAACTTATATTTATACTCTTATACTTCATTACATTACCTAACTATAAATAAACAAATTTTTCTGTATTATGTGGTTGGTCAAGTTATTTTGGAGACTGTGTGGTGTTTTCACCATTGATCTGGTTTACAACAAATTTCAATATGTTTATTCCGTACTGTTAATAGCCACGTGTGTATACAATTTCATCACCGCGTCACAGGCTGTATGTAAAATGGAAAATTGGTGTACCATTTTCTCACCAGCTATGGTAGGAATATACACTAAGGTATTAGCTTCCATAACTCTCTTATCTAGAATAGATATCATGGTTCAATCTAAACGAAATTTTTTAAAATACAAAGAAACTATCAAAGCTTTTGAAACGTTTTCTCCGACATCGCTTAAAGAATTCAAGAACTATAAAATGTTTTCATTCGTCGTAGTTTTTCTGTGTCTGATCATAATTTTACCAATAAATATGAGTAGATTGTATTATTTGTTTCACGACGAGCCTCATTATGATAATACGTTGTTAGTTTACTATTTATTTTTGTACATTCAAAATTTGAGCATGTGTTGCATAGAAACACAATTTGTCACTCAATGTTTTATGGTTTATATCAAGTTCCGAAAGATCAATGACGAGTTGAAAAACTTAATGGAAACAAGCATTAATCGCGCTAAATATCCATTTATAATGGGTTTGTCAGTGAAAATGTGAAAAAATGATTTTCATCTGTACAATACATTTTATATTATAAAGACTTTTACAGACCGCGGTTCGAAATTCATCCAATGGCTAATACGGTGGAAATACTTAGGATCAAACATTGGCTGACTCGTCAAACCATCAGTATTCTCAATGATTTATTCGGTCTCCAGATGGGGCTCTCGGTGTTTTTGTTGTGGGTCAGCGCTTTGTTCGATATTTATTATGAAATATTTCACAATTCTCCGTCAAAAATATTGGTTTACGGATGGTTATTGCAATATACTTCAAGACTGTTTATGATTGTCTTAGTAGCACACTATACCGCAAAACAGGTAACGCGAATTCCTTAAAAAAAATTTAGTATATAAAAAATTATGTTCCTGAATTAGATATATTATATATTGTATAGGGAATGGGATCGAAATCGTTAATTTTAAATACGAATAATCAAAAATTGGATAACAGTACGAAAGAAGAGGTATATCTATATAATACTATAACGTTTTAATGTTTATAAGTTACAATAATGATTTTGTCATTACCTATTCATTATGCACACATAATTTTATAATTTTTTTTTCAATTTCTTGATCTTAGTTGCTGTTGTTTGTTAATCAAATTCACAATCACTCTGTTGAATTTACTGCATACGACTTCTTTACTTTGAATACACAAGTTTTAAAATCAGTAAGTGTTTATAAATTATTTTAACTTTATTTTTGTATAATTTGTATAAAAAATAAAAAGTAAAAAGGTAGTCGCGAGGTGTTGTGAATGTTGCTTAAGAGGATTAAAAAACGGGCATTTTCTATTTTCGTCTTACACACACGAAACATAGCAAGCAAAACATAGTGTTTCCTACTCCAACGTAACGATTGATTTAGTAGTGCGATAAAAATATTTAAAATCGATCGATGGATCCGCTAAAAAACGATTTTTGACAATTCTACTCCTAAAGGGATTAAATAAGGGTTTAAAAATTTTAAGAAACACATAGTGCGGTTTAAATAGAGGTTTGAAATATCATATAATAATAATAATAATAATAATAACAATAATTATAATTAATATTAACTAAACATTAATATTAAATCAAGTGTATTCTGTTTAGTTAATTTTAACTTTTTTACTTTATTTAGCACTTTAAACTTATTTACTCGTTAATTTCGGCATTTTCTGTATGTATTATATATGTTGCGAACAAAACACGTTACGTTCACTGTACTTGGACCTAATATAACCTAATAATAAATTATATGAATGTTTTTAAATCTTTTATTCAGGCCATAGCTGCTGCTACAACCTATTTGGTTATATTAGTACAATTCCATCAATAAAATTAATAAAATGTTCAAATATATTTAGAAGTTTTACATTACATTTTTTATTTCGTATGAACAATTAACATATTATTTTACAAAAATGTATATTACACTATTTAAAATTCTTGATATGTAGTTATATATTTGTATATGATGTAATACGTGGTTTTAAAGATTATAACAACTGATGGTAGTTTGAATTATTATAATAATAATATAGTAATTAAGTAATAATATAAAAATCTGTTGTATAAAAAATAACTGGACAAATATCTATAATTATATCTATACTATTGGTATATATAAAAATGTAAATATAACAATATTGCATTTTACATTATACTAGTATAATATGTACACATTATAATAGATAATTTTTTAATACATAGTATTATATACAGTATATATTTTGAAATATTGTAGATTATTAATTATACATACCTATTTATTTTATATCGAATGACTATTTTCCTATCATATTTAAATACGTTAATCAATTAAATAACTCTTAAATTATAATTTAAAAGTACTTGTATTTATATAGGAAGGTATCTGGGTACTTAAAAAAAAATACATATATATATATATAATCCGTGTTGTATACAATTTATTATAAATACTAGTATTAATGACCAACGCCATTTAAATGTATAATAATTTATATATAATATTATAAAGGCCGATTTACACTTGTCAAAGTAGCCCCACGTCCGTGTAACTTTCATTCGAACACTGATGACAGTGTTTAACACTACGTTACATTAAATAAACAAGCGAATGAGACGATAACTGGTCAATATAAAAACATAAATTACGCGAGAATTTTGACACGTGTCCGTGCCGACACGGATCGGACAACACGACTTGTACGAGCTTGTCACGCGTACGTGTGGGGGGGGGGTGTGTTTAATATTATCAAAGCAGAATCCGTGCCACTAATTCCGTGGTTCACGGACGTGGCTACATTGACAAGTGTAAGCCGGCCTTAAACAAAAATTATGTATAATAATATTATACGTTTATGCCTGTACAATATTATATTAATACGTGTATATGCCAATTTCCAGCTAAATTCGATAATTGAAAAATAACGTCATTGGCCGAAAAATGGCAATAACCAAAATGATATCAAATGTCATACGTAGTAAAAGGAAATGTGAAAAAAAAACGCGTTTTCCCGATATTTTCGTTTTCGATCGATTGAATTATTATTATTATTATCATCATACCCTATAGGGGTGCACACAGTGGCCAATGGGGTGTGCCTTGGACACTTTAAGCGAAACTCTTTTTTTTTTTTTTTTTTTTTTTTTTTTTAGAAAATCCTTACGAGTTTGTAGATCTGGATGGCAACAGTGCGCATCAAAATCGTACAGGGGAACAACGCACAAAATAATGATGGAAGGCTCTCGCTCGTGTCTTTTCACGCATTTATTTCATTTGAAATCGGTAAAGCTCGTCCATTCACTCGGAGAGCCTTACCACGACCGACAACAGCTGTATAAACTATAATGTAAACATTAAATATAACGTAATCGGATAGATAGAGGCGGACGGACAACGCAGGTCGCGCCCGTCAACGCCGCGATAACGAAAAAATAATACAAAAATACAAGTCGACGTGACATTATGACGATTTAATCGCGTTTAATGTTTTATGGGAAAAATTTAAATTTAATTATTATTACCCTTCGTAGTTTTTAAATGTTTTATATATAAATCTGACACTCATATTGGAAATATAACTCAAGTGCCTTTTATACCTTAAAACTATGTATTCATATTTTTGATAGTTGTGCGGAGTATAAATAATTAATACGAATTGCACGGTTTACCAGTAGGTACTTTTTTTGACTTAGAATACAAGTCGATTGACCTATTCGATGATTTTGACGTCAAGTTAAATATTGATATATACCTACATATTCTGTATTTATAATATTCGCCTATTATTATATTAATGATGAGTAAATAAAAATAATTATATAAAGTATAAATAAAAAAATTACGCTAATAAATAATAAGGCAAAAAGTTATAGGTATACGTCAATTGTCAAGTACGTAATATAATATATTATGCGTCATGTACGAGATGTGATATTTCTTAATGAGACGCCATTATCGGAAAATACTTTTTTTCCTTATATTATTATTTTTTCATGTTTAATTTTTTAGAATATTATTACTTTTTAGTAGGACATGGATGTTGTTATAGAAAAATTGAGTGCAGTATGGTATTGCATTAAAAAAAAAAAAATTTCGACCAATGCGTGAATTGTGGTCTTACAGTATTATTTACTGAAAGTCTAAAAGAATACATGACATGAATGCAGTGGCGTATTTATTAGTGGCGTGGGGGTAGTTGTAGAGAGTTTCTACTCCGTTCTCCAAAGAATTTTGTAAACTACAAATTTACAGCCACGTTTAGTACTTTATATTATAAAGCTATTAAAACTTATTTTAAAGCATTTTATATTAAAGGAGCACACAACACAAAAAGATATTTTCTTCAAATAATTATTATTAAATGCAATAATAATAATAATAATAATAATTTCGACGGAATTGGAATTTGTGAGTTCAGTATTAATGAATTGGGTAATATTAATTATCTTTCCTAATATCAGTTACATTAATCCATTTTTCTTTTAAAATAATTTATGAATTACAAGTTCACGGACTCGTAAAAGAATGTATAAGATATATAAATCCAAATAGGTCGTCATGACAACACAGTTTTTGTATACATCGATACAGTAAATATAATTATATTTTTTATTTAATATTATTATCACTATATAAACAATGTTTTTTCCATAATCAACCGAATATATTTCTACAAATTTGAAAATGAAATCAACGGAAATCATTAATCTAAAAAGTAGTAATATAATATTTATTACGCAATCTCTCATTCAAGAAATTGGTTGTTTTGTTAAAGTGAGTATATATTTATTATATATACTTAAGTATGTTATATATCGTTCTAATTGGTGAATTACCTAATCAATATTACTGTTCACATAAATATATATTTTGCCAATAGTATTTGTATTTGGATAATAACAGTATACGAACATTGCCAGACGAGCTGTTTTTTGGTTGTGTACACCTTTTGTGGCTAGACTTAAGATGCAATAGAGTGCGTCGATTACCAGACGGTATTAAGGGTCATCAGAACTTGCAAGTGCTGCTTTTGGGCAAAAACGATATAAAACAATTGCCTTTAACATTAGGTACGTAAATCGGTAAAAACATTCATTTCGTAATTATTTTGTGTCTTATAATATTTATGAAATTATAAAAATGATTTTTTTTTTTTTAATTACCGATACTAATAGGATTCCCCCAACTTTTTTATCACCGAGTGCCACTAGACATTTATGATTATTAAGCTTATGTTTTATTTGGATTGTAAAATGTGACCATGCAAAAAAAAGAACTTAAAAATCCCTTTCCAGAATTTTTTTTTTTTTTTTTGATACAGCTTGTAAGGCGTACTTCATAAAGGAAGAAAACATTAGATCAAAATGTTTCCCTTTGATATGGTGTTCCAATCACCAACAGTGCCGGAGTTACAGCGAAATAAAAAAAAAAAACTAAGTGAGGGGGATATTTTTGTTATGATACACACAGATGTATATTTTACTCACTAGTAGCATTGATTAAATCACTGATTATTCTAAATATACTTAAATATCCAACCAAAGAAGCATACCGAGTTTGAACCCGTTCGGTTTAGTATAACATGGGAAGAATTCAAAAAGATACTGAATAAAAATTAATAACGTTGGAGATTTCACCAACAGCGCCAGAATTATAGCAAAATAAAAAAATAAATAAATAATAATAAAAGGCAGAATTTATAGTATTTAAGTATGCTTAATAGTTAATAGTTTGGTGACGAAAAGATCCGGCGCGGCGGCGATTCGGTCGCGTCCAGTAGCGCACCCAGGATTTTTTCAAGGGGGGGGGGGGTCTAAAAAACTACATTATGAAAAACAAAACTTTTAATAGATAATAAAAATAGATTATATATTATAATAATATAATATAATCAATAAATTGTTAACACCTGGTGTTATCTATATCGTATGCGAAATTTTAACAGAAAAATATGAAAGTTGTATCAGAATTTGGATTTTCATCTATAAATGTAATACTATTGCACTAGTCAAGGGGGGGGTCCGGACCCGAGGACCCCCCCCTGGTTGCGCCACTGGTCGCGTCGAAATGTCCTAAAGCACCTTTGACGGCGTTCCTTCCAAGCACTCAGGTTGTGTTAGGTCAGGCCAATCCTAATAATAATAAAATGAAAATTATATCAAAAAATTTCTTTACGTACTACCTTGCGAACTTTCCGCGTATCACCTAACCATACGCGTACCACAGGTTAGGAACCGCTGACCTATGCTGAATAAAGACTTATTATGAAGTTTTAACACTTTCGTTTTATTATATTTAACAGATGAAATAAAAATATAATCGGTACGTAAGTTGTAAACAATTAGTTGATTCTGGTTATATATTTAATATATACGTAATTGCAATATATTTAATATACCTACTTGTATATTACATAAACTTCAGTGTTATAGTATTTTTTTAATTTTTCACAATATTTATATGAGTAAAACAAAAACGACGTTTCATGTCTTGTTTCACATACCTCCTACAGTTTCTATATTACACACTATTGTTAAACATTTTGATGCCTGCCTGGTTTATAATACATACATACTAATTATGTCAAACATTCATACATTATGGTTATTTTTATATTCGCATTTATTTGTAGGATCATTACCGAAACTTCGAGAATTACAAGTAGTTGGAAATCCACTTGATTATCCGGACAGAAACATCGTGAAAAAAGGTTCAAAATATTTAATACGTTTTCTACAAGAAAAATGGAAAATTGAACAAAATGATAATAATACAATTATTACGTATAACGTTGAAGCGAATACAATAAAGAAAGCACATAAAAAAATACATCAAAAGGACAACACGAAAAATAAAAAAAATGTAAAATATAATTATTTTAATGAACTAAATAATATGATCTATATATATATATATATATATATATATATGATTTGTTTTTTATTTTTAGATGAATACATCGAAAACTCTGCTAATGGAGAGATATAGTTGGCCAATGATATTTCTTACGAACTGGTAAAACTAAAAACATATATACTGATTTATCATTTTTGATTATTTTACATGTAAAAATCTATAATAATAAATTAATAAAAAAAATGAAGTTTCGGTACATTATACTTGTAATATAATACATTACTAAACCTATACACAAGATATTTTTCTTTTTCTTATCATTTTAGTGTATACCATATGCAGAATAACTAAAATAAACATATCATAATAAATATTTAATTTTACGATTTGTAGGAGTAGTGACCGTTTAGTTACCGATCGAGATATTAGAATAAAAGAATTGGAAAAACTTTACTTAGAAAAAAAAAAAGTAATATTGGAAAAACAAGAGCAAATTTTACAATCCTACAAGTAAGTTTAGACTTTAGTGTATTATTACTTATTAGTTTGATTATTGGTAAATATGGCCAAATTCGTCTACTTCCGATTTTCGAATAAAAATTTTGTTTCCAGCAAAAAAAAAAAAATTAAATAAAAATATTTTTGTACCAGGACTTCCATAGTGTTTTGTGCGAACATTTTTTGAAATTTTTCATCAAAAATTTTGTTAAAATTTCATTTGCGTACAAAGTCACATTTTATAGTAAAATATTTTGATATAAAAGACATTTTTTTAAAGTTTTATAAGTCTCGAAGTCAATTGATTAATAACCTATAACAAGTAAGTGATGGAAATAAAAATATTATAATTTAGAAAATTTATAGAGGGAAATGTGCAAAAATAATTTTTTTTTCTTTTAATATAACAATAATTAATTATATTTTCCGAAATATAGTATATGGCTCATGATAAAAACAAATAAGAATAAACTACTATTTAATTATTTATATATTTTTTATATATATAATATGCTACTCATAATTTTTTTTAATGTTTTAGAGATGAAGAAACGCTGAAAGTATGGAGATATAAAGCAAAACAATTGCAATCTCTTGATAATTCGCACAAATTAAATTCCTGTAAGATTCACATTAAAAATATTTATTTATATGCGTAATGCATATAATATACCTATTATAAAAATAATATAAGAATTTCTTCTTTTGAATAATCTTTTATAAGAATACTATAATTATTATAGTAATAATTAATAATTTCTATAATGTATAATTGTACGTTAATAATATTATTATATCGCAAATCGTTTTTGAATTTAGATCGAGGACTTGACATTCCGTTTGGGGTGAATAAAGAATTTTCTAACATGATTTCCAGGCAAACTTACAGAAAAGTAATTATATATAAATAATAATTTATATACTAAAATAACGATTAGCACTTATACTTAATATCCATTATGAAAAATAAATAAAAAATAGAAGGAAGAATATTATTTATAAGCCATATATTATTAGTCTTGATAAATTAGGTCCCTATATTATGTTATTTTTAAAGAATGTCTGTACATATATAAATTGGATTTTGAATAACATTTTGATTCGTTCGAATAAAACCAGTTTCTACATAAAAAAATAAATACGTTTATTGGTAAAAAATATATCTTCAGTGGCGCTGAACTGAAAGTGTTTATTGTGATAAATACAAAATTAATTACATTATAATATATCCTATACAAATAATATTATTTATATTTTAACAAAATCTAAGAAAATTATATTTGCATTTAGTTTAATTAAATTTAATAGATTAAAATTTAATCAGCTTAATTTAGTCGTTGTAAACCTCATTTTAAAATTTTCAAAAGAGTTACTTTTGTATTATTGTTATTTATTGATACTCAGTGATGAGAAAGTTCTTTTTAAAAATGAACTAGTTCAAGTTCCAGGCGTTAAATACGAACTAGTTGAAGTTCATCAAATTGTTAATAATATTATAATTTTTTTAATAATTGTGTTAACAAAATATAGGTAGTGAGTTTATGTACGTATAAAAAAATTTAATATTAATAAATAAACGTTTTTGACACAAAATTACCACTATTCTAAGATTCAGAATTTAAAAAATGTATTCATCAAATGAGTGTTTTCACATAAAATCACTAAAAATCAACATTTAACAATTGGACATTAGCTAATACGTAATAAATTATATTTTTGTGTTGAAAATAATAAACCGAAGTAACCAGGCAGAGTAATAATATTGGTATATATATAAATAATAAATATTATATTATAAGCGTGTCATGTTTTACAGTGTTCCTCCACCTAATATCGATATATAAATGATAATAAAAATATTATCCGTTTCAAAATTGGTAATAGGTGTTTTAATTCCAATTTTAACATAAACAACACGTTTAATGAGACAACAAACGTGGATATTACGTCGTCTTAATACAATTCATAAAATTACGTCCGTTTGGTATTTACCATAATATTATCGTCAATAATAAAATAAGTATAATGTGGAATTTGTACAAATCTACAAATATAAAATACCAAATATTAAATAACTGAATTTTTCCATTAAAGAAATGTAAAAATTACTTTTCGCACCGAAAGAAATAATTACTCACAGCTCTATAACTTATATAACTATCCTCTCTGCACTCTTCGTCCCTATGAATGTATTTGCGATCTTCCTGATATTCTATTTCGTTGTCCTCCTTTATCTGATCTAACGTTCTACTTCCTTTTTAAAATCATAAAATGTATCGCTTGACCTTTCTTCTATACTTAATTATAAAAATGAACGTGTTATTATTAAAATAATATTTTTTATTCTGGAAGCTGATTTTATTATTTAATCTAATCTAGTATTATTATATTTTTGTTCCTTTTTTCTCTCATTATCCGTTTTATTTATTTTTTTTTGTGTATATTTTTAATTGTCGAAATAAATTGTACCACAAAATTTCTTAAATAATAATAATAATAATAATTATAAAACTTATAACTATGAATGTGAACGTCTCAGTGAACGATCCAAAAACGTTCACGCTCATAAAAAATAAGAACTTCGTTCATGTTCAAGTTCATTTTTTGAAAATTGAACGCGTTTTTCCCCATCACTGTTGATACTTAATAATAAGTTTGTTTTTAGGAATGTGTAGAAAATATTAATCACAAAAGTGCTGTAGAACCGAAGCCCGTTAAACCGTACGTATTTTTATATATGTACATTTATTATTTATATTAATATTTTATAATATAATATCATATACTATAATTATATAATTAGTATGTAAATTAGGCTAACTTATTGTGTACATTGGTATCCTAGAAAAAGCAGGCTCGCAAAAAATTTTAATTAACATATAGCTCATACTTCATAGTTTTATAATGTAATTCGTTTCTTTACTTACCAAATATGAACTTAATTTATATATCATAAGTTTTGCACTTATATTATTGTTATTATTTATTACAAATATATGAAATATAACTATAAGAATACTTCCAAGATCTGAAGTAATACGTATGAATAACAGCAATTTTATTTGCGTCATGTTTTAAGTTTATAAAATGGTAAAGTTATGATTTTCAAACATACAATGTAGATATTTTTTTAACGTGATTTGGCGGATTTATGGGGGAGGGGGTCCAGGGGTTTGAACCCCCCCCTCCAGATGCCGGTATATATATTTATAATATATAATATATTAATATTATAAAATATGAAAATAATACTTTTGAAATACATATTATTTTTCAAACCCCCCCCTCCCCCAAGAAAAATGTTTAAAATCCGTCACTACCAATACGATTTTCGATCCAATTACGAGTTTTTTTTTTGAAAAAACAAATGATGCGTTTGTAAATGTGCGTAGACACATGTTCAAAATATATTTATTTTTTTTCTTACAAAATTATCTGTCACTTCAAAAACGTTTTATTTTGAAAAACAAAATATTTTAAAATCGCGTTATTTATAAATTTTTATAAAATATAGTTTTCGTTATGCCTATATAACATGCTGAATTTATTAATAAAGAATCAATTTATTGTACAATGCATGTCATCACTGTTATAAAAATAAGGCTTTATGATAATCACTGACGGGTTGGACGGCTGCAGAACGAAATTCAGACTTTAATCACATCGGCATTTTCCAATTAAACGACCTGAATCCGTCTAATAGGTAGATTAGATTCAGTTGAACACTCTAATGAGCTATATAGCAGTGCACAGTCTATATATCGGCGGACCTTTTTAGTTTTTACAATCCGATCGAATTTAAATATTGCACGTTACCACTAAATCGAAATTATAGTTTGTAATTTGCAGGGCGAAGCGACAAGTATCGACTATGTAATTTGATTATCGAAAATGCATTTACATATTCCCTGTTACCTACCCGAGATGGTTTGAATGTTTCTATACTTACTTAAACTTCCGTTATTGTTTCTAGGTTTGATTTCGACTTGGAAATGTCGGACATTTACAAAACGCTCATGGACCTGACGTCGAAAAGTTCGAATAGCAGTGAAAAAATAACAAACAAACCGAAAACGTTGAACATTGACCGGGAGATACAGAAGGTTCGAGAAAACATTGTGATATTCATTTTTTTTTTTCCGTCAATCGTTATCTAATTATTATTATTATTATTTTTTTATTATTGTAAATGTTGTTAACAGTTTCACGATATTCAAAAAAGAATTGCCCAGTTGAAAAATCGTGTGGTCTAAACGAAAAGAGAATAATGGGTACTTAAGAATTACGCGCGCTGACGCAATTTATAAATATAGATAAACAGCGTGTTCGCAATATTGAATTTGAATCGTTTTTATATAATGCGTACGGCCCAACAATATGTTTACATAACTACGCGATTCAACCGATTTCCACTTCATTTTTTTTATTCACTATTTGTACCTAATTAGACACATACTATATTATATTACCACTTGACATTTCAAACATTATAGTAAGTAATCATATGCGATCATTGATTTTTTTTTTGACAATGTTTTTGTTACGTTGTGAAGTCTGGGTCTAAAACCTTTTACACTCTATGAAATTCATCCAAAACCAAAAAAAAAAAAAAAAAAAGTAACATACAATCAATATTGTAATAAACCTTCGGATCTTAAAATCAAAAAAATTAACCTTTTTATTATTTAATTACCACAAAATCTATAATAAATGCTATAAATAGCTCAAAGTTGAAAACACCTTTTAGAAAATATATTTTTGTTTGTTTGTTCGTAATAGTCCACATAGCATAAAGTTACATTTTTTTTTTTTTTTTTAATTTCAATACTCTAACCCCAAAGGTAATTGTTTTCAGAATTAAAGGGGAAATATTTTGACGAGATCGCATTTTTACAGTTTTTATATAACTTTAATTTTTTAAACACTTATCCTTCGGAGCACTCTTTTCGATAGAATTGTCGATTAGACATAAAGAATACATCATAGTAAAACTAATGCATTCCTCACTCCACTCAAAGTCTAATAATGTATTTGAACATGTTGTATTTTTAGTACATCTCTAGTACAATACATTTTAAATATTACTTGTGAAATAAAATATGTGTGGTACAAATAACAATTTATTATTTTACAATAAATTTTTTATTTACTATTCACATATTTTAAAAACTATTTAAATATTTTAGCAATGTAAAGACAAATGCGTTTGAAAACAAAATTGCTGCTATACTCTATTTCAAATAAGTCTGGAAAAATGTACGACGAAACTGTATCCGTTTTCACGCAGGTATGTTACGTGATCTGCTAGCAGCAAACGCTGTTGACAATGATCTGGGTGCTGATAACTGTAGCCACACACCTGCAGGATTTTTTCCAGACTTATTTGGAATAGAGTATAAGTTGATAAAAAGAAATACTAAAATAATAAATTATTACAGCTACTACATGTAATAAAACATTTTTATGTATCAAAAATAAACAAATACTGTATATGTAATGGTTTTTTTCATTTGAGTATATTATTGTCTATTAATACATATTATATATATATATACACATACAAATACATATATATGTATAATAATAGTAGTAAAAATTATATAAGAAGACTTGTGAATAAAATTTTTTTTTTTTTTTTAATTATTGAAATAAAATCCATTTACAATGTAAAATGGTGAAGCCAATCATCAGGAGATCGATTTTATTTTACTGGTTTGTATTAAAATAATTTCACATTTATTTTAGTAACTAATTTTATTGTAGTATAAAATTTGTGTTCTGGTGCTTTCAGCTGTTATTGCTATTTTTTAACCAATCCACATATTCATCTAACATAACAGGCCCTAGAAAATTTTTTTTTATTATTATTATTATTATTATTATTAATATTATAATATTTATATTATTAGATAACAAATTTACAATTCCCTAAACAGTATTAATAATACTTGCTATAATTTAAACCACAATTGGTTTGTAAAATAGATTTATAACATAATTTAATAAATTATATATAAATCCATTTTACGCTTATTAGAAAAATAAAATTTATTGAACATATTTTGTTTGACTTACATGCTCCATCTATGTCATAGTTAGATAAATCTGAAAGTATGGATCGTGAAAATTCTAATATATTGCACCATTGGTCTTTATTAATAACTTTGTATTTGGATTGATCTATAAACTTAGCAAACAAAGGGTAAAGTTTCCATTGTTTTCCAAGTAATAAATTTAGCATTAATTTTGCAGTGTCTACATCCATACTTCGTTGATCTTTATCCTAAAAAAAAAACAAAAAAAAAAAAAACAGAATTATAATGTATTTTTCACACAGTAAAATTGCAATAGATCAATAGAAAAAAAGGAGCAATTTTTAGATTTAATAGATGTCTTAAGTGAATAACTCAGACAAGGGTTTTAGTCTTATTATTATTATAAATTTAAAAGCAACGATAAATCATTGCATTCAATAAAATGATTCTGAGCGAAGTTTGATGTAATATTATTTATTATTAAAATATATAATAGAATAAGTGTTCCCAATCTTTTATAAAGTTTGGGCCACATTCGAAATTTTAAGATACATAAAATTTATTTTTACTCTCACCCTCACCAGCATTTAAAATAATTACACATCGGACACGATAAGAGAGAGAGAGAGAGAGAGACATAAATTACGTATATTATTTTCATAAATACATATTCTAACAAAATAATAGGTTTTTATGATAAATGTAAGTAAAACTTACTCTTGCAAAATCATATGCATATCTATAAATGCTTTTGAACATTAATGGATCGTTAAAAAACATTCTTAACGTGTCTAATTTATTCTGTAATTTTTTAACTGAATCACACCTAAAATCAAAGTATGCATTATATATACATACACACACATATATATATATATATATATATATATATATATATATATATATATGTTGTAATTATAGAACATTTACTGTAATTCTGTCAGACCCTTTAACCATTCAGCACTTGTAAAGTATCCCATTGATTTGGCATTCATTTTCCAAGCCAAAACAAGCATTACTATATCTTCTGGATCGACACCTAGATCAATACAGAATCTTTCCATTCCTTCAGGGCCTACAAAAATCATACAAATATACAATTTGAATGTTCCAAAATAAAATTAAAAAATTTTAACCTACCTAAAGTATCACTTGAATCAATTGTATATTTATGAAACCAAGCTAAACATTTTTTATGGTTGAAAACTACCATTTCATCAAAAGGAGTTCTTTGTGCACTGTGAAATGAAAGAGAATTATTCAAAATTATATATTATTATTGATTATTATATGGTGTTATTATTAAATTCTGCTTACCTTGTATAACGACGTTTTGGAACTGAAGCATTTTCAGCTGTATTTATTTCAGTTGTGCTGCGACGTTTCCTTCCCATCATTTAGAAGAACTGAACTACAAAATATGTTATCTAGAAAAATCAAGTCTTGTATTACTGACTTATTTTAAGTGTTACGCATACTTTGCATATTTTATGAATATATTAATATTTTGGTTAGTGATGCTGCAAATTTTACAGGTAAAAATGTTCGATAAATTTTACCCAATTTATTGTTGTTTTTTTTCATGTATACGCCAGTTTCAGAATTAAAGACGTACACAAAATTCTAAAGACATTTTTTCTATTGAATATTATTAATTATATACAATGTATAAATATTATAATATATTAAGGAGGTATTAAATAATTTTTTATTATATTTTAGTGTTTTAAAATGTAACATAAGACAAGTTATAATTTCAGCATAAAACATAAAGGACGGATAATGCATGAAGTGTAATTTAATTTGTATAGATTAATCAGATTTCATTTATTTAATGATAAAAAAAATATCAATTAAGTTTCTTTAAAACACACATTATATACAAATATAAATTATATTATATTTTTAAATATTATTCACCGAATGACTAATGCAAATTCTACGCAGTAAAATTAAAACAAATGGTCACATGATTATTACTACACACAATGTAACTTGTATGTGCTGCAAGTAGCGACCCACGTTGATAAAAAAACTATTTAGTAAAATGTATGTAAATTTACCTTTATGGTAAATTTACCATAATCAATTTTTTATTTTTGGTGAATAAGTGTCCACGTCCATTATCGTAAATTTTCTATAAAAGCATTTCGCATTATGATACAGGTAGAAATATTAGAAGTAGACACTATTGCTTAATAATTCGAACTTTAGTATTATGGTTAGTGCTATTAAGTTTTTAATGGTATAATGATTGTCAAAAACATGGATTTTTATTATACTAACTGTATTTTTGTGATGTACAGCTGTTATCTCTGGGAGCTGTTTCGTCGCAATGACCGTATTTCCTTAGCGAGATTCAGATGTTGACTTGTGATTGATATATTGCTATCTGGAGTCAAGAACGTTCGATTATTTTGTTTTCTAAAGAACAAGGATTATACAAGGATTTGCCTGACGGTCTTTAACGGACGTTCGATAAATAATATTTTGGATAGGTTTTCAATTATGTAAAACGTGCTTTTTCGGTTTATTTCAATATAGTTTACAATGCAAATTAAAATAATTAAACTACCACTATTTGTCTAATTATGATTTATATATAATAATAATAATACACTTACAGTTTCACGCGAACCGAAAAATTCAACACATTTTCGGGAACAAAAAATTAACCGTAGTCCGTAGAGTGTGATTAGGAGGGTATTATTACAAATTCAATTTATACATTTGACAATGACTGATTGCAACGCTAACGCTCAACGACGACGACTCGTGGAACAATAATAATCTATTCTCTGGTCTCATTTAAAATAACATAACCTCAAAAACCACAAACGTAACCGTATACGACCATAACCAGGCTTACGTTACAACACGGACCGAGGTTGAGTCTTATCGCAGGCGTATTGTATTATCAATAGAAGATAACGCGCACAATTTCAAAAAAAAAATTCGCGAACTGTTCATCGGCACAAGCGTACACTGATAGAGTGCACGCATGTAAGACATAAAAATTCCCACTATACAGTTGTGAACCGATGTCAAATAACACGGAACATTAAAATAACTACACCAAAAGCCACAGTGCAGTCACATGGAAAACGCTGTTATATGCGTTAATGGCGCAGATGAAGATAACGAATAAAGTTATTTACCGACATGACAGCATGACGACCATTACTGATTAAATAGAGCTTACCGTTTTTCTGGAAACGGTCGGTTGCGAAACCAAACTGCCGGTAAATAATGTGATTTTTCAAAACGGAATTTAAAAATAGCCAAAGTAAGTGGAAAACCACCCGGCGTTTCTAATGGTCGTAATTTTAAATTTTTTGAAATTACCTGAAATTACTGTCGCGGTACCCGTAAAATACGTAATATTCGATGTACTTTTTTTTTTCCTAGTGCGGAAGTCTTTTCCGTGATATTTTTAGTTATACGTGCTTACGATAAAAATACCGAACTTTGCCGAGTCGTTAAACATTTCAATCGAGCGGGGTTAGGAACGGCCATTTTTACTTGACGTCGGCTGCTTTACACACGTGAGAAATACGGACAAATGTATTTATAATTTTTTTTTTTTTTTTGTACTGTTATACTCATAGTAATTATAATATAATTATCGATACTAAATGTATATTTAATGTTTTAAAAACGATTTTATTGTTTTTCGAATGAAATAATTCTCGGGCGTGTTTTTAATTCCCAAAACGATATGTAAGTAATTATCGTCGTTACCCATTTACAGTAGGCACACTGAATGTTTTAGGTTTACGCGAATAAATAAAGTAAAATATATGAGTACATATCGTTTTTTTTTTCTTAAAGATAAGCTTCTAAAATTGTAATGGTTGCTAAAGTAAACACACTTCAATCTTCGATTCTTTTTTCAAATTTTTACGTGCTAACCATATAGGTACTACGATTGGTTTCGGTCAAATATTTGTTGGAAATTTTAAATTAATTACTTTTTATTATGTATTTATTTAGAAAATGTCTATTATACGTTCACCTTGTACTTGCCTACTAGTTATCATTGTCTGCATGTTGATTTAAATATACATTTTCTTAAAATATTTCAAAGCATTTGTTGTTTCTGATTAATTTATGGTTAATGTAGCAACATAAATTATGGTTAAAATGTTAAGTTCAATCCTCTGTTATCAAATCCGAATACAATAATAATATTAATGTTCTCTTATACATTTCTTTTAATATTGTAATTTTGAAGTACAATATGCATATTCCAATAGTAATTTGTTTTAAATAGACGTTTGTCAATTTAACGCTTTGATAAGTGACGTCAATTGATACTTATTTTTATTTCGTTTTTTTTTTTTCATTTTGACAAATGTTTAAGAATATACCGATTATTTAAAAGAAACAAATTAGAAATATTAACTGAAAATAATTGATATTTTTACTTTCATTTATATTTTGAGATAGACCTATTTATAATAACAATTTACTTACCTAATGTATGCATAAAAAAAAATTTCACGTTAAAGTGTTAATTTTTAATACCACAAAAATGTGAAAAGAACGTAAATAATAGTTAAGCTCTAAATTTAATCTAACATCATAGATTAAGTCTATGTAGCATGATTTTATTAGTGTTCATACGTAATACAAATAAATTATTACCTTGGAAGGTCTTAAAGGACCTATTAATTTTACTGAATTCAGTTTCTTTTTTTTTAAGTATAAATAAGTATACAATAATTAAGTTAAATGAGGTATATTATTGATTTATATTTTAAAAGAAATTTTTTATATAAATGTAAAAAGGGTTTAGTAATTGAATAATTGAAATAGATGTATTCAGATCAATAAACTTATTTTTGTTTTAATATTTACTAAATTATTTTAATTATATATTTAATATCTAATAAAAAAAATGTTAAATTAATATATTTAATTTATGAGTAAATTTATTTTAAAATTATGTAATTATTATCTTGAATTTCCCCAGAATTATTTTTGAGAAATGTTTTAATATTGAATAGTAATAATTTCTTCATCACTTTATGACTGAAAACCGTTTTTATCATAATATAATGATTTATTTTTCCTTTGATTTGTTTAATTTTATAGATTAGTAGACATCATGTTGCGGAAATTTGCCGAAGGAAAAATTGTAAAACGGACTTTACCAGGATCTGATACACGAAGTACTATTCCAAGATCTGATAATGAACCGTTTGTGTTACATTCAAATTCCAATTTTTATGACCATGATGATAGAGATTATGTCAATACTGGTTTGGAAGAATATGAAAGTGATAAGGAGTATAATGAAGTATATTAAACAATTAATTATTCTAATTTTTTTTTTTAAGTATTAAGATTTATTTTGGTATTTTAACTTATGTTTTATATATATATATATATATAACAGTAATAACTGTATTGCTATTTTACTTCTCATTATTTGCTTTATTCAAATATCAACTAGCCCTTAAGTTCTAAATTTAAGAGTAAAAATAAGACTCGTTTATGTATTTAATTTTATCGTCATGTACACAAAATCTTATAGATTTATTTATAAAATTTCCAACACATTTTATAATTATTTCCTGTTTATAAAATCACATGCCTGTTTGTAATCTATTAACACTGTTAAAATCAGTGTATAATAATTATTTGTTTTAAAAATATGTCAATTTTTATCAATTTCACTTTCCTAAAACCACATTGATTGTTACATTGTATGTGTATATAGATTAATGTGTAATTTATAAAATTGAATAGAACAAATTTTTATTTTTTTTTAGTTATCAAAATTAGCTTCGAATATGAGTTGTGTCGATAGCATAACTTATACTGGTTCAGCAGTTGCAGATCTAAAAGATTTGGATGTGGATGAAATTAAGCTTTTTAAAAATTATAAATTTAAAGATCCATTAGATATTTCAAATAATTTAGAAATTGCTAAATTTAAAGAGAAGGTAATGTATTTATATTTTAATATCTTACATTGGTTGTATGTTTTGTTAACAAGAATTGTTAATGTTGTGTCAAAGTAGTCTGTAGTATAATCCTGATTATTACAATGTTTTTAATGATTTTTTTTTTTTAATTTTCTTGAATTTTGCAAAAGAACATATACAATTTTATTGCAATAATGTTTTAAAATTGATTAAAAAAAAGTTCTATGATATTAGAATAGGTTAGGTAACATTACTTAATTATTGGTAGAGATTTTATTTTTTAAGTATTAATGTGACATTAGGCGTTATAAAATATTGGGATTTTCAATCAACTTCCTATATGTATGATGAAGATACCATTTTATTCATAAAGAACTGTGATCATTTTTAATTCAGTTATTTATGTATATAATATTATACATATTTATTTTATAACATATTAATACAAATTTTTGTTTTATGTAGATTATTCAAACGGTTAACAGTAGTTGTACTGTTTTGGTAACTGGTGTAACTGGATGTGGTAAAAGTACTCAAGTTCCACAGTATATTTTAGATGATTGTATGAATAGAAAAAAATTCTGTAATATAGTTGTAACACAACCGAGACGTATAGCTGCAATTTCAGTCTCTAAACATGTAAATAAAGAACGTGGCTGGAAAAATGGACTTCTAGTTGGTTATCAAGTTGGCAGAAAAAAAGATTTTGACCCTAAAACTACAAAAATTCTATATTGTACAACTGGAATTTTATTACAAAAAATTATTAAAGCAAAAAGTCTTTCTGAATTCACTCACATTATTTTAGATGAAGTTC
This sequence comes from Chaetogeoica ovagalla, assembly GCA_032441825.1. NCBI lineage: Eukaryota > Metazoa > Arthropoda > Insecta > Hemiptera > Aphididae > Chaetogeoica > Chaetogeoica ovagalla. Next base: position 854,959 of record CM063738.1, on the reverse strand, counting down.
ATGAAAGAACGCTTGAAATGGATTTTTTATTATTAGTTATTAAGAAATTATTAAAGATGAATTCGGGGTCGACTCGTGTAAGTGATTTAAATTGTATACATTTGTATACAAGCCTCTTTATAATTTACTTGTTTTAAATAAAATAGTAATTGCGATTAAATAAGATAAATTTCATGTTTTATAGTTTAAATAATTAAATCTATTTAAGTTTTATTTAATATTTAGGTTATTTTGATGTCCGCTACTGCAGAAACATTTAAGTTATGCGATTATTTTATGGAATATTATGGTCCACCTCATAATAAACATGTTGGTGCACCTGAGATTAAGGTCTGCAACAAATTTAACTACAATATTACTCATTACTATTTGGATGACTTATATGGATTTTTACCTTGTGTAAGTTGTGTTGTATTTAAAATAATTTGATATTTAATTTATTGTATACTGAAAATATTGTTTTAATACTTACTAAACTAAGCAATATTTTTTTTATGTTTTGAATTTAATAAAATGTGTTAACCCCTTAATGTAGAACAAACATTTTTATTTTTTTAGTCTCGAAGAATGGAATTCAGTAAACCCCAAATAGAAGAATCTGGGTATGAAACTGCTATTCAGTTGGTGAAAGGATTTGATAATTTAGAAAATGAAGTGAAGGTTACCCAAAGAGCATCTGTATTAATATTTTTGCCGGGTATTTTTGAAATTGAAGAAATGCATCGGCTTATGGTGGATGTAATGAACACTGAGTAAGAATTGTTTTAACGTATTTAACTGTAGAATTTACTAATTAAGTAAATTTCAGAAATTATAAATGGATTCTTGTACCATTACATTCATCAATCACGAGTGAAGAACAAGATCGTGTTTTTGAGAAGCCGCCATTGAATTATCGTAAAATTATTTTATCTACCAATATTGCAGAAAGTTCAATTACTGTTCCGGACGTGGTATATGGTAAATACTAATATTTTAGCATAACAATTGGGTTGTTTTTAATGTATCATTTTAATTATTATTTTAGTGATAGACTTTTGTTTAATGAAACAATTAAAGAATGAAATGAAATCAAATTATTCTATGTTAGTTATGACTTGGGCATCTAAAAGTAACTGTGAACAAAGAGCAGGAAGAGTGGGTCGAGTTGCGGATGGTAGAGTTTATAGACTTGTTCCTAAATATATGTTTAAAGTATATAATTGAATAACTTTTATTTTAATTTAATAATTTAATGAGATATTATCTTTAGGAACAATTTGATAATGTTGAGTTACCAGAAATGAGCCGTTGTTCTCTTAGTCGTATTGTTTTAATGGCTAAAATACTGGATATGGGAACACCGAAACAACTTCTTGCGAGTGCATTAGATGCGCCAAGTTTAAAAAATATTGTTCTTACAATACTTTCCCTAAAACAGGTAATGCGTTAAAATGGATTTGATTGAATATTTTGTGTTTTAATAATAATAATTTAATCAACGATGAAGAGATAATAAAATATTCCAAATGAAATATCTTGAATTTATTAAAAGGTCTTTACATTGATTGTTTTAACGGAGTTCATTAAAACACGAATTTAAAAAATATATATTACATAATCTTATTTTTTAATGGTTTACTTATGATTTTAAAGTATCTTATATGATTCGCATGATATTTGTTAACTTTTATGCTTTGAAAACTTATTGAGTATTTAAAAAAAAATTATATTTTTAATTAGGTAGGTGCACTATTACCAACAGTAAATGGGGTAATTTCTTCTGCGGATGGTGATATAACATTTATGGGAAAAGTGATGGCATATTTACCATTGGAACCTCCTATGTCAAAATTAATTTATTTCGGATACATTTTTAATATTTTGAATGAAGCTATAATAATGGGTAAATATATTTTATTAAATTATATAGCATGGTCCATTAAAACTGGAAGTGTGATTTTGTGCACCTAGCGACCAATTTTCAATTGTCAAGGCCTCTAGGGGTTCTAAACTTCAGTGTTTATACTGTGGCATCCATTTTTTAAGTGAACAGCTATTACTTAAAATTAAATGAAGAATTTTGTGTATCCCTTACTAAATATGTATATAATTCTTGCTATATGATGAAAATATTAATATAATAAATCATTAATAGCAATAATATATAAAAATTATGTCTTTACAATGATTTGTAATTTTTTTACGTGGAAAAGTATTTGTAAAAAACCTGATGACACTTGGCAACCAGATTCACGATGATCATACTTACAGTTTCTTAAATCGTACTATGTATAATTTATATTAAATATTAATAAGATATTTTATATATTATTTAAAAATTTGAGGTTTTTCAGAGTAGTGATTTAGTTCAATTGTCGTTTTTTATGTAAAATATATATTAAATATCTACAAATTTATTTTTATTTCAACTAAATATTTTAATATAATTTTAATTATACATTATGTAATTATTAAATTATTTTTCATTTTTAATAAACGTAAACAATATTATATTTCTGCTTTTATATCTTTCCAACCTAGTGTTGAAGTCCTTTGCATCATCCATTGAATCTTGTTAGATTCACTTTTATAAGTATTTTGTTTGGTGTATGACATTTCTAATAATAATGACATTAATTTCAGCATGTGGTTTATCAATAAAAAGTATATTTAGCCAACCTTTTAATAAACGTTTGGAAGCATATACACAAAAGATAATATGGGCTAATCATTCTTGTAGTGATCCAATTTCATACATTGGCCCATATCAAGTACAATCAGTTTTTTTTAAGAATATATTATTTGTGATATTTTAAACAGTCTTTAATTTGTTTTTTTTGTGTATTTTTAGAGTTGGCTTGAAAATAAACCAAAATTTGATAGAAATCGAAATCTTGAAAATTCGTGGGCCTATAAAAATTATATACAGTTATCTGCAATGAGAGAATTATATGACTTGGTGGATGATGTGACTAATAGACTAAAAAGTAATTTTGGTATAGTATTGAACTCTGGTAAAATGAGGTGGAATAAACCTGAAGAAAAAGCCATGGCTTGCAAAGTAAAATTATGTAATTAAAATAAATTATTTTTATTCCAAAATTATTTTCATTTTTAAGGTAATTTTAGCTGGGGCATTTTATCCTAATTATTTTGTACGTGGTACATCAAATTCATATATGGATGAACATGAAGTACTCAAACTGTTAGATGAACATGATCCTAATCAGACTGTTTATTTTACTGGGTTTCCTAATGACCAGCCTAAAGAATTATATAAGGAAGCTCTTGAAAATATGTTTCCTCATAACTTTGTTGGAAAGCCCACAGCATATTTTAATAATTCAAAGTAAAATGTATTGACAAAGTAAAGTAAAATGATTTTTATTAAGATATGTATTTTTCTACTTATAGCAAAGTTTTTATAAATTTTCCCTTGTCAAATATAAATAATCTAACATTCAATGGTAATAACACAAAGGAAGAATGTGATTTGATACCAGGAAATATATGTTTTGGTGTTTATGTGGCATTAAAAATGAATCGGTTAAAATTTGATTTTAAAATACCATTATTAAAGTAAATTGATTTTTAAATTAAGTAATTTATTAAATTTATTTTATAATTATACACGTTTTATAAATACACATTGAGATTAATCAATGGAGATTTTTAGAAATAACTAAAAAATAGAAATGTTTAGTCGTCTTTATCACAAATCATTTATTTATATAGGCCTACAGATGCAAAAAAAAGAGTAGAACTTATATCTAAACAAATGGCTGCTCAGAGAATTTCTAAACAGAAAATATTGCCAGTTAAAACATGTATAATTGAGGAAATTAATTCATGTACTAATGTTATTTACATAACAGTATCACATGTAAGTATATCTGTATATCTGTTACATAATTATATTATGTTTTTTTTTTTTTTTTTTATATATATATTTTTGGGAATAATAGAAAAACAACTGTATTATTTCAATAAATGTGAATGGAATGGAAATTTAAATAAAAATTTCAATGTACTTATTATAATTCTATTTTTGATATGTCTTCACTAAATATTTATTTCATAGGTACAGTCTGTTGATTATTTTTGGGCTCAACTGTATGATGATTTAAATAAACAAAAAATGTTAGATATATGGCATACTGTTAATTCAAAAACAGTAAAACTAGTAAATATTGAACCGCCTAGCTTGAAAATCGATGATATTTATATTGTGGAATATAAAAATGAAAAATACAGGGCAAAATTAATTCATTTCCTTCATGGTTCTCGAGAAAAATACAGGGTAAAGTACTTTCTTTATAATTTTTTTTTTTTATATGTTTATGACTACACAATCACTTTTTCTTTTACAGTTTTTATTGATTGATTTTGGAGAGACAGTGGAATTATATATTGAAGATATATTTAAAATTGTGGATGATAATGAAAAAAACAAAATTTTTAGTGTTCCATCATTAGCTTTCCAATGTACAATTGCCAAAATAAGTCCAGCATTAAACCATTTAAAGTTCAAAAATACCTGGTCTATTGAAGCTAATAATGTGTTTAAAGAACATAGCCAATACCTCAGAAAATTAATTGGAACTGTGAGCAAAAAAATAATTTTTTGAACAAAAAATTTTATGAAAATAAATATTGTATTATGTATTTCATTTGAAAATTTGAATAATTTTATTTAAATTCATTTTTGAATATCAAGTTTACATAATATTTATTTTATAAAAATATTTTTAATTATATTATGGCAAGAGTTATTTTGCTTACCTATAACATACATAATAACCGTAATCAATATTTTTGTGTTTTAGATATATTCTATAGTTAATGATATTGTATCGTTTGAAGACTTGAAATATGATGATGGAATGAATATTATTTCGATCCCAAAATCTTTAATAGAAAACAAATTAGCTATTCAAACAGAAGATTCATTTGCTTCTAGAGTAATAATTTATAATATTGAAAAAATTCAATTAGTATTTTTATTAATTTAAACAGTTAAATTTTATATTTCTAAGCTGAACAAATTACTCGAGTTTAGTAGCTATACTTCACAAAAAAGAAAATACATGAACGGTTGTTGGCCATCCATTTATGTTCTCTTGTGATACGGGGTATAAGTAAAAACACTGTTACATACTTTTGGTTATGAGTTACTTATATAAAATTATTTTTTATTATTGTTATATAAACTATATAATTGTAATATGTAACTCTTTAATTGATTTGTAAATTAAAACAAAATGCACTTGAAAATTCCTAATTTAACTGCTCGGCTTTGAAGTATACTTACACTAAATTGATGCTTCCTAATGCATTTTCTGTTTTTTTACTATTAGATATTCATATATTTGTTTTATTTTCAGATCGATCATGAAAAAAGATCAAAGAATATTGGAGGAAACCTTACCAGTAAGCTATTTCTAAAGACTAATTTAGATGTTTGTCTAAAGAGCCCTACAGAGAATGAATCATGTGTAATGGTATGTTATTTTATTTATTATAATTAATATATATTTAATCTAAAATACGAAAAAATAAAAGATAAAATCAATAGGCCATCATGTTAGGCTTAAATTGGTAATAGTTTGCATGAGTAACATGCATTCTAATATGATAAAAAAAAATTTTGACATTTCCATTAAAATATTCCCAAAAAAATTTTAAAATGTAATAAATTATATATATTATAATAATAATATACTTGTCCCGTATAATAAATAATATAATAAGTAATGGTCTAAGATGTTTATTGAAATGGACAACCAGGTTGTTTTAAAGTGTAAACAGTTGCACTAAACAATTTCGCTAAAACAAACCGTTTGCTGATTGTGTAAACTGTTTGTCAAAAATTAACTCACCACAAAACACGCTTAAATTTAAACGAACCAACAAAAGCGGTGATTCGAACAAGACAGAAATATAAATTAATATTACAAATATTTTCGTTTGTATCAATTCCACAACCCTGCTACCTTTGCACCGATATATTGCATTAGGTAGGCGCTGTGACAATAACAACCAATTATGTGTTTTGTTGTTGAACAAAACACATTATGGCCAGTCTGCGACTGCGGATTGACCATAATAATACTGAATATCACATCTAATTTTAGTATACAGTGGCAATGAAAAACGAGCGTCACAATGATTATTGCGCATGCACAATTCTACTTATTTTTATAGTCCCGTACATACGCGTGTGTGTGTGTAATTTATGTACACAAGTACAAACTCAGAGGTGACGTTGTACGTTGACAAAATACCAGCGTTTGTTTACGTAATAATTATTTCGCGTATTTCTTATTGGTTTATCGCTATTTTTGGTAATAAACCGAAACGATATGCAATGTAATAAATGATAATTCATATTTTATTAAACTTCGTAAAGAATTTTTTCTCGAATAAAATCATAAATATGTTAAAAATTATTAGTGAAATATGTGCTATCGGTGAGCCAAGAAGTACATACTTTTTGAGTATTTACTACAAAATTTTTAAATGAGGCGCCGCTTCACTTACCTCACCCCCAAAACCGCCACTGACACCAAAAGTAATAGTATTATATTTCACAATATTACATGCAGTCATATATTTTTGAGCAAAAATGTCTACTTAAGTAAAATCACTAAAATAAGGTATTTTTGTCTAAATACTATTGGATAATACAAATATGTACTTTGATGTTTGTTTTCTATCATAAACCCTATTTTTTTTGGTAGTAAATTGTTCATTGGTGTTTCCATGTGATCTTGTTATAATTTTGATATTCATTTGACTTTATTTAATTTGAATGTAAATATAAATATATTGATCAATGAATTTACTTTAAAATTTAAAATAATAATAATAATAGGTATTTGTCGTTATTTTATAATAATCAATTTATTAATAGTACTTATATTAAACTATGAAATATTTTATTTAAATCATAAATGTTATATGAATTTAGCACTATTTAAAAGGACCGTTTAGTCCATTAGAAATGTCAGTCCATGGAATAAACCGTAATAGTATTACTAAAATGGTGAAGATCGAAAGTCAATCTGTTAATTCTGTATTATTGGATACTAATCCTACTGATTATCATGAAAGGCAAGTGTATAGTTTTTTTTCTTCATTTGTATTTAAATAATCATTTTATTTTATTAGGTTATTTGTCGCCGGAAATGTGTGCATGAGTGAAAATGATAAATTAATCCTTTGGGATACAACTATGATGCCAAATATTCCTGGAATGCCTGCTATTATTTGTCTTATGTTCTCACCGTGTGTAGAAATTAGGTACACATCTTCAAAATAAAGTGTTATAATTGTGTCAGTTGTACAATAATTTTGTTTCTATTTGTAGGTATAATACTTCTTATACAAAAATGATTGGCGCAATTTGTGGCTTGGGCTATGATCCAGAAACGTCCAGACCATTATTTGAAGAAAATGATATAGAAATCACGTTTGATACTGTTATGGATCATACGTTATTGAACAAAGTATATTAATTTTAAATTTAATAATAGAAAAAAACTTCATTACACAAAAATATTTACTTCTAATTTGTAAATACGTATTTTAATAATTATGTTATCACCATTTTACACAACAATAGACATTTAAGTCTTCTATATTAATCTATTATTTACCGCCTATTTCTTTTCTCCTTTGATGGACGAGTAAACTAAATGTTATGGTGTTATTTACAATATTATATTTAAATCGCAATTTAATAAATTATTTTTGTTTTATTCAACATTTAATTCATGGTTTTTAATGATTTTAAAATGGTTTTACATCTTGATTATTAATATTTTTTAATATATTATATGTGTATTCAAAATGAAAACATCATTATTGAAATACATGTTTAATAATTAGAAATAATTATTAAATTATTTAAATATTAATGTAATGTAATTAAAATATATTTATGGAGTTAAGATTTTACTTTTTTCTTTAAAAAATAAGATTTCACTGTTTTTATGATACGTGTCAAAATACTAATAATATAATTATAATTATTAGATAAATATCATAAGAATGCTATTAAATAGATGTGTTAATCCAGAAGATGAAGAAGGACCTGGTGATATTTTCCAAATACAATATAGTTTACAGGCTTCTTTAATAGAGTAAGTAAAGTAATTATTATTATAATAAGTAAAAACATATCACTAAGGTGGGAATTTAAAATACATCTGCATATTAATTTTTTGTTATGCTTTACGAGTTACGCAAGTTCACAATTTTATTTCAAGTTTACTTTATTTTATTATTGTTACATATTCCGTGGTTTTTAACTTTTAGGACATTTTCCATGTTTCTGGATAATTGTTTACCTATTTTCTAGAGATGTGGAAGAAAAATTTTCTTGAATTTTTTTTTCAGTTCTTTATTTTCAAATAAATTAACTTAAATATTGACCAAAAAAACATTCATTTCTTGAGAACCCTTGGGTTTTATCTTAAATACAAACTGTAAAATAATTATTTTAATAAAGTTTTTTGTTTTTTTTTTTAGAGTCTAAATGTGGTTTTTTTAATGTTTAATTTTAGATTGTAGGTAAAACAAAGTATTTTGTCTAAACTTTTTAGTAGTAAATATTATATTTAGTTGGTATATATTATTTCATAATGTCATGGGGGATATTTTGAATCCACTTTTTTTTTTATGGTCATTTTTGATTATTTACTTTTTTGGAAATAAATTCCTGAACCCTATTTACATTTACACAGATGTTTTGTTATAATAGATGTACTTCATAATAAATTAACTAACTAGCAAATACTATATTTTTGTGTAGTATATTTAGCTTTCCTACCAAATTTAAAGCACCGGAAACATTGTCAAGAAAATATATGTGGGGAACTATTCCAAAATCAAGATTACAGTCACCATACTTAGAAAATAGCCCAGTTAATCATCCAATGGCTGGTTCTGATGTTTATAAACTATTATGGGGTGTTGTATTATCACCACAAATGTGTGCTGCAGAGTGTAAAGAAATAATGTATAAATTAATCAAACTAAAGAGATTAGAAAAAGGGTATGTTTTATATATATATATATATATATATTTAAGTATGATTGCATATTTTATGTACAATGATTTATATGTTTAGATGTCTTTTTGACCATTACTCCAGCGAACTGAGTTTAGAAGAATTATGCTGCCCATTATGTCAATTAACGTTTTCCAACAATATATCTTTGAGAATGCATTTAAATAATTATCAGCATATTGAACGTTATAAATATTCTCGAAATGAATTAATGTTTTTTTATAAGGGACCTGATTCGGATATAAAACATTTATGATGTGTGTTATTTCAGTTTTTTAATAATCCAATTATGGCACTGGAAAAAATTATTTAAATGTTTTATTCTAATATTTTTATACTATTACAATATTTGGTACTTTTTATGTTAATATTTATATTATGATGAAATCATTTAATTTAATTGTTTAATAAGTTATGACTATTTAAACTTACCTGTTATACTTATTTTATTTGAAAATTAAAAACTTAAAAAATGAAATGAATTAATATTTTTCTATAAGACACTGATTCGGATATATGAAATGTGTTAAATTTTGAATATTATATTGTTTATATATATATATATTTCCAATAATGGCATTGGAAAAAAATTATTAAACAGTATTTGTACTATTACAGAATTTGGCTCTGTTTATATTAATATTATATCTATATTTATTGTTCATTTCATTAATTAATTGTTTTATTAATTTTACTAAAAGACTAGAAGAGTTGATGGACTACTTAAAATATATTCAGTTATTCCTATATACACATGTTTTTTTTATATATACCCTTTACTATTATTACTTTAAGTACAAAGACGAGACATATGCACCACCTACAATTTCGAAAAATACAATATACTTTAAGGCAGTATAATTAAATATTTTTTAAAATTAATGTCTACTTTGTTTAATGTTTACACATAGGCTATAAAGAGTGTACTATACACTATTATAATGGGTAAGAGTTGTCATGATTAACAATGCTGACTGACTTGCGTTGCGTCACCGCGACACGCAGCCGAATATTTACAATGGCTCAAAAACGAAATGTGCTCCATTTGCGCATGCATATTTAACTTTTTCAATTCCATTACATCTACAAAATGTTTGGTAATGTAATAGATGGTGGTGCACAAACGAGCTGTACTCCATCTATCCTTCATTAGCCTGTAGTGTATAGCCCAAAGTGGTCCAACCTTTTGTAGTTGGCAGGCGGCCAATTTACACTATCATAAAAGCACTGGGGGCCATCAAAATATTGATATTATTTATAATTTATATTTTATTTTACATAATGCACAAATTATTACATTACGGATTAATATTAACATATAATTATGATAATTAAGCTACTTATATTTAAAATTTAGATAATTAATGTGATGATTGACATTGTTTTTCAGAAGCCAATTTTTCAATATCAATTGAACACCCTGTGGTGTCTAATCTGATGCACGATTCTAAAGACAAATCATGAATACGGTTTCTTGATCTAGACTTTATTAAATTCATTGTAGTAAATACCGATTCACAAATATATGTACTTCCAAATACATAATGACAAAATTTCAAGAGAAAAATTCCATAATTTTGGGATCGACTGGTTAATGATTGGATGTAGTTTAGAGAAATATTTAATGCTCGCAATTGTGAATAATATTTCACGCCGTCCATCGCATCTTATCGCGATATGCCGACTCCCAGGAACTCCACCGTATTCCTACGTTTTATAGTATAAAGTATTTAAACTATATATATAACAATAAAATGTAAAATTTATACAATCATATTACGATTTTGTTATATTATTGTGACTTTAATTTTTAATTAATAAAAAAAAAAATTTAATTGTAAGGGACCAAAAAAAAAGGTGTTGCGGGTTGTACCTAACCTGGCAAATTATTGACATGATAAAGCTTTCCAATATAATTTTAATAGCTCCAGAGACTAACCTGCACTTCTTCCAACACAATAATATACACATAATATTGAAATTAATAGTTAGTTGATTTAAACAAATGTACTATAAATACACTATCACCCAAGTAACTTCCGTGTTGACAGGTATTTTAAAACTAATAATGTCATTCCATTTGTGTATATACAATTAAGATATTTAATGCTAATTTAATAATTGTAGGTGAACTAGTAACAAAAAATACATAATGAATATTATAATAGTGTTTATTATAAATTATACATCAAACATCCATTAGATAGACCAATATTACAAACTAAAGAAAACATTATGTTAGGCTGTGTATCTGATAGTTGTACAATATTATAAATAAAATAACATAAAATGTTATAAAAATTAATAACTACAATCAAGTCTAATATAACATCATCTTAGAATGACCAACAAATTAAATATATTAATAATTCTATTACTAATGATGCAAAATCCTACAAAAATGTATTAAGCAAAAATTTAAGTGTTATCTTTATTAATAAGTTTTATATTTTTTAAATTAAATGAGTCCATATATATTCTAAAATATTGGTTCATACTTGCTACGTTTTTTTTTATTCTTCGGTTTATTGTGTTCATCTAAAACAAATGTACATATTATTATTATTAATAACCTGTAGAATAATGAACATGTAACAATAAATTTGATAAATTCATTTAAGATCTTCAAGGTAAGTATTATTAATAGTAAATATATTTATATTATAAGTTAATTGTTTTTTAATTTTAAAATACCTTTAAACTTTAAATATAGCAATTCTACTATATTTAAAGTTTAGATAACTTGATGTCTAGTTCCATTTAAAAATCAAAGATATAAATAAATAATAGTCAGATATACCCATACCACATAAGCTCATATTAGACACAGCGTCTTCCAATATCTTATTCATTGACATCGAGTTTGGCCTAGAACTAAGTACTGGCCATTGAGAAGAAGAAGCGTTTGTTGCAACTTTATTTGGCCAAGAGTTACTTGTTGCATTTTCATTTTGTAATGCCTAAAATACAAGCAAATTAAAATACATTTCATTCCAAACAAATGGAATCGCTAAAAATATGGATAAATACAAGTATACGTATGTGTATGTGAATAATATACAATCATGCTAAAGAGTATTATTCTTTTTAATTAAATGTTTCATTATGTTTTAAACTTACTAATGACAAAAGTGAAAAAAAAATTATAAATTTAAAATAAATTAAAAAAATAATGAAACATTTAATTAAAAATCGACTTCCTACATAACCTAGAAAAGACGCTGATAAATAGTACATACAAAGTATGAGTAATTAGAAGCAGAATTCAGAGTAGAAGAAAAAATTAATAAATAAAATTATATTAAAATACTTGCAAATTACTCAATTACTAAAGAGTAAAATATGTAATACAATATTATAATAAACATACCTCTGCAAATGATAAACCACTTGGTGAACCACTAGTAGAATTCATTATAGTATGATCAAGAGTTTGAGTTATGCCGATTGATTCACTTAAAGGAATCATACTGCGAACAAATTCATAATAGAATGAACATTATTACTTTAGTTATATTATAAAATTATAACAGAATAAAACTAATGAATACCTTTTGTCGGTAAATGGATCATAACCACATTTTGGAAATAAATCCTTATTATGCCATTCTGGAGGTGGTATTTGTTTTTTGATATTTCTTTTTTCAATGCGTTTAGCAAGTCTTTGTTCATCACGAGCACGTCTATCTCTTATAGCTTTTCTTTCATCCAAATTGCCTGTATTTAAAAATAAATAATAATTTTAATTTACTTTAGTGGTTACATAAATCACTAATTTGTATTCCTTTATTATTTTATAATTACACTAGAAATAATTTACTTTATATACTTACTTTTGAATATAAATAAAGTTTCTTGACTAACTACATCAGTCAAATCAATTTCAATCCATTCAAAAACAGTGGTTATAGGCAAATGTAATAAAAACCTATAACGTTTTCTTAATGCTTCAGTCATTGATACACACTGTTTTTCTATTACGGTAGCGTTTATCTGCTGTGGACTATTCTCAAGACATCCAAACATGCTTTCTAACATTTCTACATTAACTGCTGATAAATATATATGTTGACCATCCATAGCTATTAAAGTTTTTAAAATCAATAAATTAACAATGACATACATATAAACTCGCTAAATATTTTACCTTGGTAAAAATAAAAATCTTTTTTAGTAGGTTTTTCTTTTAAACACTTTTGAACATCAACAGAGTCTGAATTATATTTTATGTTTATTTCCCTAAAATATATACATATATATATATAAAAAAATTTAATTTATATTTTGTACTTGAAAATTGGAATATTACTGTTATTAAAATAATTTGATAAGTATGATTCATAAAAATAAATGGGTAAACAAATAACGTTATACAATTGCATTCAAAAGTCCACACATAAATTATTACTATTTTCTTACTTCATTTGTGACTTGTATAAATTTGGATTTTCATTTGTATTAATAGAATCATGAGAACATCCGGGGACATTAAAAGAGTCATTTAAGTTTGATGACTACAATATAAAATATCAAAATTTAATTAATTAATTTTCTTCATTATTTATTAATATTAACTTACTGATGATGACCCTACATTCGTATTTAGAACAGGATTTATTAACTCGCACTCTACTGTGACCACTTCTAAATTCTTAATGAAAAGAAAACAAAGTTATAATGTATTCTATAAATAATGATTTTATTATAATAACCCTTACTATTTCTTTATTAATTAAGAGGTCTTCTCTTGTTGACAATTGGTTCAAAGCTTCATATATATATTTTTTTTCTATATCTTCAGTTTCCCAGTAGTTTAAAAGTAATACAAGGGCTTCTCTTTCCTTGTTCAATATGTTTAAAACCTAAAATATTGCATTACTAAATAAAAGTTTCCTAAATAATTTTTATTACTAACTTCATTTTTATCACCGATAAGAAGTCTGGAATATGCCGTTGAGAAATTTGATTCATTAACTGATAAAGGAAAATAGTCTGATGGTTTCAAAACACTTTGTCTTAGCTCAGAAATCGGGTATGCTTGCAATGAATTTCTAGCACGTTTCATTAATTGCAATGTAATTGGTTGACCAACACAACATTCTTCTTTGATTATTATTTCAACACTAAACATATACATATATATAAATTTTACATATAATTTATGGATATATTTTTAATAAATTATGTTTTTGAAATATATTGTTAACGATAATAATCTGACGGCAACTCACAAAGTCCTAAATATAATATTATTGATTATAGAATAATTCCATGTACCTATTCTATAACGATCAATGATAATACTTCAGTTTTCAAAATCTATTATGAACATCTATCTACATCATAATAACGCTATAATCAATGACTTTCAACTTTCATCTATGAAATAAATTACATAGCATTATGCTTATCTTGGTTTTTTTAATATATATATATTTATAATTTTTTTATTTGCAAGATGTGATATTTTGAATTTTTAGAAAATAATATAAATATAAAAGTATTTAAAATAAATTAGTTTTCAATACCATAAAAAGTATTTGAATACCAATATTTAAATACTTGTACTCAAATAATACTTTACAACTATGAGAATATATTTTATGGTGGTCCCAAAATGAAAAAAAATTGTCATGTACAGAATCTAATCATTAGAGTCTAATGTAATACTCATCACTTAGGTAATGTAATAATAATATATATTTATGTAATATTTAATAATGTATAATTAATATATAGTAAAATTAAACCATAAAATGTGTTATAAGCACATTGTTTTTGTGAAAACTTGTAATTATTACTGCTTCCAAAATAAAAATAATACAATTTTAACGTGACCCACTCGAACTAACATCCACAGCATATGTGTCCGCATACCCTTTCTAAAATTTATATTTTTCTGTAGAGTGAAACTCTACAAATGTATTATTATTTTTATAAACAATAAAATATTTAGTAATTTTAAACTTTAAAACGATTTAAAAATTAGTATTTACCTCAGTAAATCTTTTTTTAATATCCTAGAATGACATATTGGACAGCCTACAACATCTAATTCTTCATTTATATCCAAATAACGCAAAATGCAAGGCCAACAATAAATATGGCCACAACGAGTCATTTTTGATGTTACTGGTATGTCCATACATATAGGACATTTTATAGATTGAGTAGAAAACATTCTCTAAAGTACAAAATAATTATTTAAATAACATAAACTGATACCTAGTTATTTTCATTATTACTTGTTTTAATAAAGAAAAAGGCTAATGAACACTAATTAAACTGTCTTAACTTACTATTTGTTCAATGTAATCCCAATTAACAATGTCATCCTGATTAAGCATCCATTGAGAATAATCTTTTCCACACTTTACTACAAACTGACAACTATTCAAACAGAATTACTTATTAATATAAAATTATAATATTAGTATTAAATATTAGTTAAATTACTTGGCTATCAAAAAGTGTTTGACGTTAAATTTTTGAGGCAATTCTTTTTTTCTAGATCCATAACCGTCACGCACATTCCATATTTTATTGTGTTCTCTATGCCTCAATAAAGGCATTATATCATCATCTTCAACATCATTTAATGAATCAGTTACCTAATATTTATAGAATTAATTAGTAACATGAGTACTTATATATTATTAAATATGTAAACAAATAAATAAAAATAATAAATTATAAATGTAAATAATTAAAAACTAATTATTTACAGTAATGTGGGATTGTAGACATTAACAAATAGTCACTATCAAACTATTTGATAATATAATACTATTGAATAGTTAAATAGTACCAGAAAAATAATGAATATTATTCCAAAACTTTTAGAAGTAAATTATTTGGAACCATTCGATATTATTTTTGCTTTTGGTCGTGTTATGAAAAGCGAAAATTCGGAAGCGGTAAGAACGGTTATGGAAATGAATGTTGGAGGAAGACTGAAGAAGTAGTTGAATGTGACTGAGTGTGATATGCGGATTGCTAATGTGAGTGAAAGATGTGGGAGATCGCGTCAAGTGAAGGTTTAGTACAAAGGTAGCCGACCCCAAATAGTTGGGATAGAGATGAAGAAGAATATTTGTTTATAAATTAATGTGTTATTCAATGTTACTAATTAATAATTATTACCTAAAAATTTATTTAAAACTACTTTATATTTTAATAGTGAACATACATCAAAACGATTCGATTGTGTATCAAAATACTGGTTAACACTTAGTAGTATTCGAATGGCAAATATTAAACAAACTATTCATTACTTTTTAATATATTGAATTATTCAGTAGTTATTTAATAGTATCCAAAAAATTTAAATACTATTCGATAGTGTCTATCAATAATTATTTATTAATTTTTAACTAAATATATAAACAAACCTCGGAATTCTTCTTTCTACAAAAGAGACTAGCTCGAGGTTGCGGCTGTTTATAGTTATTTGAGGTCTTTTTAAGACCAATATTTCGGTTGACTTCGACTCTTTGTGGTTGAACAGTAACAGTTTTTCCATTGCGGCGATTGGAATATTTCAAATTTGATGTATCTGTAAAACAAATATTATTTCTCATTGAAGTTCTAAATATCAATTTGTTTCATATAAATATTACATTTATTACTTTTAACATTTTACTTTTTTGCTTATAATTTACATTAATAGGCCTAGAGTAGTATAAATAAATACGTTTATATTTTAAATAAAATAGAGGTCTAAAACGACAATAATGTCATGATCTGATTGTCTATATAAATTATAAAAAAAAAAACCCCCATAAAATGTAACATAAACGCATATATAAACGTTGTGTAACTATTAATACAAGAGAAAATGCCTCTACCGAAAGAGATCTCTTTCTCTCTCTCTCTCTCTCTCTGTCTTCACGTTTACTCAATTCTTCTTGTTTATTTTACCTCATATTATTACTTAAGCGTATTGTTCGATTCCGTATAACTGGTGATTAAATAAAAACTGTGAAAAAACGAGAAAAACTTCCCAGTAATTTTAAATTTGTACTGCTTCCATAGTTAAGAATACACTACGTGTACACCGTAGTAGATAACAACAGTGCTACGAAATAAATGGGGATATAATGTACGCGCTGAATACATTCATTAATAATATAATTCTAATATATATATTTATTGATAATATAATATATTCTAATATAACACATTATATTATTATTTATCAAATAATTCCTTGCTATTCGTTACTACCAATGCGCTCAGCTAGACGACAGTCGTAGTCGTAAAAGTCAAATCAGGGCCCCATCCATTTACATCAAAATAATCAAACAGTACGAAAATGAACCATTCGGTTAACTGTAATATGGAACAATAAGTCACCACAACGTTTAACGAAGAAAAACCGAACGAAGTTGGTTAAATGCGTACAAAACGCATTTACATATTGGTCGTTGTGATAAGGGAATGGAAACGACCGACGCCAAAACGCCTTACAATAATGTGGTACGGTTTTTCCTCCATGGAATTTGTTGTTGTCTTATGATAAATGCGTACTACGGTTTACGAGTACGACCACGACGAATGAACACTTTTTTCGTGAACTAATGTTAGGACGATAGAAAAGTACGAAAACCCGTAGGGAAATTGTTGAAATTTCTCCGACGACTTCACTTTTCTACCGAACCACAAGTATTTTCGTAATTACAATTTCGGTCGCAAAAGTCCACTGTTAATAATGGTAAACAAGTGTAGCGTAGCCGGATGCAAAAGCTTATACGTGAAGGATAACGTCAAATTGCACAGGTAAATTACACGAGTCGAATTTCACGGGACTAACTACCCCTTCAAAAAGACGATGGGTCGACTTTATAATCTTATATGTAAATTAGTATTCCGAATAATGTACCGTTTCATTGTTTTTTCATCTCAGATTTCCTTTGACGAATGCAGAAACTTTACCTCTGTGGATTACTGCTACTGGAAGAGAAAAAGGATGGAAACCTTGCAAAAGCAGCAGACTGTGTGGCAACCACTTTAAAGAATCTGAATACATCATTGGACACGGCAAAGGCGTTTTAAAATCGACAGCTATCCCAACAATTGAATATCGTGTGAATATCCCAGTAAGTTCGAACAACATTTTTCAGACACGCAATATTAAAATCAATATCAGTTCAAAACCAAAATGAAACATTGGTCACTGGAAATTATAAAAAAATTCTTTTTCAGAGATACACCAAAAGAAGACGACACCCACATTCAAATTTATATGATGAGACAACAAATAAACGAAAAGCTCACGAACAAACGGTAAATTAAGATAAATAACTTTATATATATATATATAATTTTTTCATTGATATACTTCTCTAAATATAGGAAAATGATTCAAATATTGAAATTGTTCAAGTTGACTATAATGATGATATTAATGATATTTCCAAAATAGAAAAAGGATATCAAAATGAAAAAGATAATTCTTGTGATGATCATGAAAAAATAAGCCATGAAATTAAAGATACAGAAGAAAATACTAATGGTAATGATGACAGTGGAGAAGAATCATGTAGTTATGACGAAACCGTACAAAATGAAAATTTTAATAGTGATATCTTTAACAGAAAAAACCAATGGTATAAATTTTTTTTTAGTATACTATATTAATTTTTCTTTCAATAAAACTATTAAATTTTATTAAATTGTGCTTTATAGTTATATGTTTACAAGTAGTTTTAAAGAAGATATGGATATTTTAACACCGCCAGAAGACAAAACATATGATGAATCATCAAATATGGTATGTTGTAACGTATTAAATTGCTATACTACATATTGTTATACATAAATTAATCTTATTTCAAAAGTATAGAATTCATTATGTAATTTAATATATAAATACAATTTCAGAGTGTTGATCAAACAACAACAGCAATTTCTAATTCCAAACAAATTATTGGATTTAAAGAACAATTACACACTGAAGATAATTCATTATATTCTCAATCGTCGACAAAGGTAAACGTGTTGGAAGAAGAAATAGTTACAGACTCTTTTGATGACGAAGACATGGCCAAATTACTATTTTTTATTGAAAGCGAAATGAAAGAATTACTTCCATATAAAAAACTTTATACAACAACCAAATACCAAATTCAAAAACTACTAATGAAAGCAAAACTTAAAATAGTTAACTGAAACTTATACTTAAAATGTAAAGTGATATTATTGTATATATTTATAATATAGAGTTTATGTCAATTTCTAAAATGATTTTTTCTTACGCATTTACACATATTAGTATGCAATATATACTAATATATGGTACAATAATTGGTATTATAATATTTTTTAATAAATATATCAGACGATTGTCAACCATTATTGGATCATAATCTTGTTTAAGATACAAAATATAATTATTAAACTGCCCCCAAATAAAAATAATTATTGTTTCTGTTATTCAAGATACAATAAAAATGTGTAAAGTGTACATAAAATTAATATTAATTATAGATACATTAAAGTGTATTATTAATTAATGGGAATTGGCATAACCTGCAAGATCATATACCTATAAGTACATTGGTATAAGAATACCAATAAGTAAATTATATATTATGTTTATGTTCACATTTAATAATTATAATTTATATTAATTAATAATTATTTTTTTGAAGGCGTAAGAGTATGCAAATTTTAAAAATAGGTATATCTTATATAAAATATCAACTACTTGCTGTTTATATTTTATTGGAATTTTCGTATCTACTATCCATATAATTTTATTTATACAGTTAAAAAGACAGAAAAATGTAAATTTATAAAAAAAATCAGTCTCTCCAAAATAAATTATGGTTAGATTATAAACCTTTGGCAGACAAAGTTAAACAATCGATTAAAAAATTATGTTTTCATTTGTGGAGAAGTAGTACACTGAAAAGAATATTGTTAATGATAGTTTGGAAATGTGGTTAAGATGTTACAAGCAATTCATATATGAGAAATAAATAAGTAACCCAGATAATTTTAAAGTATTAAATTAATGTTGATTTAATATTCAATAAGCATTATTATAATACTTTATCAGACCTATTTATAAACAAAATTGGCAAGTAATTGTATTTATGCTTACAGACTATACAACAATATCAGATGTAGACTTGATCGCTTGATTTCATTAACTTAAATCGTTGAATTCCAGTACGATTGAAAACTGTACAAAGTAAGCAATAGATAGGACAAAATGGAATATCAAGAAAACCCTTGACATTAAACTTAAAAAAAAAAAAAACATACCACTGTATTTTATACATTTAACAGTTGCCAGAAATCTATTTTAGTTATCTAATTTTTATTATTATTAATTTTATTTGCTTGTTTATACTAAAATAATAATTTGAAATTATATTTATATATTGTAATTTTATCTATAATAAAATGGATATTGCAACGCCCTTTGAACCCAAATATTTTTATATTACAACTTACAAGAAGAGCATGGTTGATTTTTTATCATTATTTTCTTATTAAAAAAAGAATTATAATTATACAATTTTATAAAACGAATATAAATTTCTTTCAAATTTTTATTTATAAGGAATCTGTCGAACTATGATGGAATTATAATGTGTACCACCTGCTGGTTTTTTGGCGTCCGGTTTGTTATTGGCCTGCAGCGATTTCGGCGCAGGCACATTCAGTTTTCTTTCCATCTGACGGTTTTCCGATGTCAACAGCAACGGAGAAGCGGTCTCCAGCAGGAGAATGGGTGGTTAATGGACGACTGATTGACGACATTTTACTTTAGTATAATGCCATTATCATACGAACGAATGTGGAAAGCCGACGGTTTATTAATCGTTGCCCAGACGCGTGACGGGATCGGTGGTTTCGGTAAACGAAAGGTCGGCACGGTGATGATCGCTCGGGATGCGGCGATCGATGCGACGACGAGAAACGATCAGCGGTTACCGTTTACTTTTGCGTACGAACGGCGGTGGCGGCGGCGGCGTCTACCACCGAAACGGATGTCGTTCGCGCGAGAACAACGCTGCGTAGAAATGGCGTTTGTGCACCGTGGGCCAACTACGCTCGGTGATAATGGCACGACGATTAGAACGCACAAACCGAACGCACGTAATGAACTCAATTAAACGCTGGACATACACGCAGCTATCGCAACCCGAGGGTCGTCGTGATGAGCGTAATATTATCTACGCATTGGTCACAGAGCGCCGACGACGATGCATCGGATTTGTGGGTGTGTGCGGTAGGGGGTATTCGTGGTCTTTGTCAGACAACAACAGCTGGTTCGCAGGTCAGAGCTTAAAGTACTATCGTCCATTTCTTCTATGAAAATTTAAAATAATTATTATTTTTTTTTTTTAAGTTATAACTTGAGCGGATTTCGCGATTCATCCGAGTTCTGCGCAAAACCGAAATATATCAATAAATAATTATTATATTTTTACTTAATTATCTACCATTTAATGGATTTATATGACAATAAAAGATTCTTCGAATTGTTTTTCATTCGTTTAGTAATCCTACCGTAGATACTTACCGTACAACGAAAAAATAAAACAAATATAATTTCTAAAACGTTTATGGAAAAAATTACCGTCGTATTATCATTTTTTTTTTTAGTTTTAAATTTATTTTGGACGATAAAATAATGAAAATGTCAATGGAGCAATGATATTAATATTAGAAATTATAATGTTACACGTATATAAACGTATTGCTTTTAATAATTTTTTTTTTAAATTGCATGGCGGCGTATTTTTAAACGCGAAAAAATAAGACGTATGGGGCGTACTATTAAAGAAAGAAAATATTTTTATTTTTTTTTTTGATACATCAGTAAATATATTGAATATAATACACATAAAAATAAAAACTTAATTTTTATTAGGTACCGTGTATATTATACTGTTTGATCGTGGCCACGAAGTGTCTCGTGATGAAACGATCCGGCGGCGACAAGAAAACGTTTGTCACATATTTTTATTATTCGTTAAAAATAATGAATAATATTTAATAAATGGATTATATTTTGTCGATTGCTATATGTGTGCTCACGTTCAGAAAAAAACGATGCGACTTTTGAACAATTTTGTTGTAATATTAATATCTTTCTTTTTTTTTTTTTGAAAACGGATTATAACAGTTAAGTTGGTTTAATATGTTTGTTTCGTTGTATATGCCATTAAATTTGTCACGATTCACTTGTGTGTAAGTACTTATATATATATTGTGAATTTTTTTTAGATATTTACTATTTTATGTGGAAATTTCATAAATTGTTATTTTTCACACTGTACGATGTACGAAACGTTTAATTCACATTAATTCTGACATACAGAAACAATAATTGGAAACTTAATATTTCACAGTTAAAATAATATTATATTCTTCTATGTGTGGACCTTCTCTCCGCAC
Organism: Chaetogeoica ovagalla; assembly: GCA_032441825.1. NCBI lineage: Eukaryota > Metazoa > Arthropoda > Insecta > Hemiptera > Aphididae > Chaetogeoica > Chaetogeoica ovagalla. The sequence goes on along the minus strand of CM063738.1, from coordinate 832,487 downwards.
ATTATAAAATTTTGATCGCGTACGCATATTATCGGAAATCATCGGCATTTGACATATTTTTATTCGCGTCTTTTAATGTTACAAGTAAAATGTATTCCCGATTTTATTATTATTATTTTTTTTTTTACTCCAATAATATCTACACGTTAAATGAATATAGATGAATCACCACTCGTGATGTAAAGTGAAAAAAAAAAAAAAATTACGTCATTCGAAAAGATCCCACAAATCAGTGTAACCGCATGATGGCAAAATATATTTACCTAAAGATTTAAACATTACAATGTGCACCAAAGGCGTACGACGTACACGAAGAACGAAAGCATTTTGCAGCCAACGAGCAACGACCGTGTTCAGACTACATTACAATATTCATCTACAATCGTTGTAATTATTTCATCACTCCGCATTGGTTTGAAAAACCAAAAACATTTTTCAAATATCATTTGTCAACTGAACGCATTTAAACAGTGTAATAAATATTTGTCATTCAAGTGAAAACTGGTGGAAAAATTAATTTTTTTTCGACTGTTGAATTTTACCCTTAAATATTAGAAACTGAATTAGAACAGTAGTTGGTAATAGTTTCTCCTATTGAGTTTGCGGTGAAATTCATTTGTTAGGAATACGTGTATTCAACAAAGTCTGTACTTGGTGTAAGTTATGGCAATCGAACATGGTATTTTTTGTAAAATAAAGCCATTTATTTTTTTTTTTGAATATACTCGTTGCGTAGTTCGTACACACAGTTGACAAGCAACCGGTCATTAATCTGCGTTGAATTTTTACCGGCACGTGATAACTATTATTTGAGATAATAAAGAAGTACATACAATAATATTGTATAATATCAGCACAATAATTTGTATTTGTCATAAGATATCAAATTTTATATCTGTGGTTAGAACCAATAATTATTCTACAATAATCATGGAATATTATCGCGTAATTTTCACTACAGATAAGCTGATGAATTGAACAACATCACGTGTGCTTGCACAGAATAAACAAAGCGTATTTCCTTTTAAATTTTCGAATTTGAATTACACGTATTGTGGTCACAGATTGCAGCGTGTATAGCATAATAATTGTCCATGATGAATTTCATTCCGTGCGTGAAATGGGTGAAACAAGGAGTATCGTCACATCAAAACACCGTAAAACTGTCTCAACAAGAGTTACAAAAATTGACAGAAATCAATAAAGCGAGAGAGCCAAGCAGAAGTGACAGAAAAGACTACTTGCTGGAGAATTATGACGAAGAGGATATGAACATGACTGGAGCAATGTCTATTAGTAATTTAGCTGTGTACAGTAATGATATCATTAACGAATCCGACACTGACAGTGACGTACTCGACGAAATCCTCAAACCCGATGACAACCTCGTGTTGGTAGGCAACGTCAAGAAAACTGAGTATTCGTTAGAGGTCTACGTGTATAATGGTAACGACAGTGATTTCTATATTCATCATGACATCATTTTGAAGCATCCGCCACTGTGTTTGGAATGGTTTGGTGGTGCCATGGGGAATTTTTGTGCCTTAGGATCCATGTCTTCCATGATTGAAGTATGGGATTTGGATTTAATTGGTTGCGTGGAACCTACATACAGGTAACTATTACGTATTATAATTTCAATTTATGAGCGCTGATATGAAATTTGAATTTCAAATTGTATATGATGTTTATTATAACGTTTTTAGATTAGGCAGAAAAAAGAAAAAAAACCCAGAACGAAATTACGGACATACTGATGCTGTATTGGATATAGCATGGAACGAACATTTACCTCATATACTCTCTAGTGGTTCAGTAGATGAGACTATTTTACTTTGGGATTTGGAAGTGAGTGAACCCCATACTACTATGGAAAATTTCGGCGAACACGTCCAATCACTTAAATGGCATCCATTTGAATCACAAACTCTTGCAGTAGGTTCTTCAAATTTTTATGTTTATGATTGTCGCACGTATGATACATATAAAAGTTGGGCAATCAAAGGCAAAGTAGAAAAAGTCCACTGGGATCCGATTAATGGATTCTTGTGTTACATTGGTACTGACACTGGACGACTCATTTGCTATGATTGTCGAGCTGATAAACCGCTGTGGAAGTATAAACGTCATGAAAATGAAGTTACTGGAATATATGTTTGGGACAAATTTCTTATCAGCTCTTCAACAGATGAAACCGTGAAAGTGTGGAATAAAGATAAACAACATTTAGTTAAAATAAAAGAATTCTCTGGTGCGTTACATAGTTTAGATGGATGCACAGATTATCCATTTTTAGTAGCTGTTGGTGGAAGTGGTGGATCTAAATTTCAATTATTTGATATTAATGATTTTAGTTTAAAAACGTGTTAAATTTTTATTTTTTGTTATTATGTATTATTATTAATTAATAATTTTGAAGTATTTTTATACATGTTTCGTGACTAAATTATTGGTAATGCTACTTTTGTTGAAAATAGGTTTTGCAACAATCTATGCAAAAAAAAAAAAAAAATCACAAGTGTATTGTTTCAAAATAAATTTAAATTATATAATTATTCAAACATTTTTAAATTTATAAAAATCCTAAAACGCAGAATTGCAGTGTAATAAACTTTTTTATAATCTAAATTATAATTAGTAATTAATTGTTATGATGATATTGTACTTCTTTATAAAATGTTCACTATAGAACATTTATTATTACCAAATTTGAAGGGAAGAATATTTTTCTTAATACAACCTAAATGTTAGTTTAATATTTGCATGACATAACACTACATTGTCTATTGGATGGAGATAATAATGTGGTCTTCTTGATATCAATTTAATGGGTAAAGGAAATTACTTAATAATTTGTCTTTCTCAATATTATTTATTCTTTTAATATCAAACAAGTAAATCAATAATGATAATAATAACAAATAGATCAGTATAAGGAATGCATTTGATAAATATGACTAGTGCAAACATTTTATGCAGTTAAATATTAAGTATGCATATAGAAATGGATTAGGAATAAATAATATGAAAAGGGTTTATACATATTCATTGTAAAAAAGATAGACACAAAATTACAAGTCCAAAAGCAATGATGATGACGTCGTTTCAGTCTGGTTATCAATATCCGTGTCTTCTGTATCCAAACATAATTTTGATAATTCTGTCAAGTCTGAGGCAGAGACATTTTTCTTGCTTAATGGTAACAAATCTGGTAAATCTCTATAAACTTTCGGATTGTCGATTTCATGCTGTACGTATTCCTATAACCAATGAAAAAAATAAACCATTTTTGTAGGTATATATATTTTTTTATTTGCTCACATCAAGTTGATCGTCTTGGTAAAGTTCATTGACTGGTGATTGGACAGACTCATATTGAAATGCAGTCCGTGTCAAATCCATTTCAATAGGAAACAATGGTGGTTCACTATCATTATCATTTCCTCCTCCAAGCATCATACGACTTATGTCACTGTTGTAACTAGCCATTTGTGATGCAATGGCATGCAATTGACCGACAACATCGTGCACATGTTTATTTTCTAATAATTCGATTTTAGCCAAAACATCTTCTCTAAGAGCAGCAAATCGCTTTCTTGCTAATTGGCGACATCTCAATACAAGTCTATACATACAAATATCATAGATATTGTTTATTAAAATATGAATAAATGTTTTATGTAATAAAACATTTTTGATTATATTTTCTAGAACAATTTTCCACACAGACAATAGAATACTTTTAATCATGTACAAGATAAAATAAAAATATTTGTGTACCTATACTCATAGTTTCCGGTTTCTATACGATATAAAGGTTCATCAGCAGAACAATACGTTACTTCTTCGTCATCTAATTCCTTAACTTTTAAACAATAAGATAAATATTCGAATTTCACATCAGCGTACTTGCGTATTGTCTGTTTCGTGTCTGGAATAGCTTTATTTAAATACGTACCAAATGACCTAGATATCTATTTCAAAACTGTACATTGTATTCATAAGATATAACAATAACATTATTTTTATATTTACTGGTTTTAAAGCTTTAATTAGCATAAGACCTTGACGCTCCATTCGTCTGTGATATTCAGCAAAGCGTACTAAAGTTTCACTGGCTCTAGGTTGTGGTTCTCGAGCACCTATTTCAGCAAAAGTATCACCAAACTCTGCAAACAATTTATGTACACAACAAACATTATTTATATTGATTAAATTAGTCAATAAGTACCTTTAAAACATTGAGTAAGAGCATAAAATGCACGCAACACGCGTTCTGTATGATCAACTAAATGACGATATGATTGTTCCATGTCGTCCAATTGTTGTAAACGTTTTACAAGACTGTCGTTAACAAGAATAGCACGAGACATTCCCAAAGAATCAGCAGTAGTAGCTGACATACGTTCTACTAATCTATGTTTGACTTTTTTCAATACGATGTCTAATGTTTTTCCTTGACGAGCATCAGCGTGTAATTTATTGTATTTCAATATTACACGATCCTAATGTGGAAATAAATAAACTTACGGAAATTACATGATGTAAATATGTTAAAAAAGTATTATATAACTATTTAACTTACAACACTTGATTGAATCATTTGTGCTACTTGTAACTTTGTACGTCCACGTACACATTCATTATTTATAGCTAAAATTTCATCACCACTTTCTAATGTACCATCTAGTGCAGCCGGTGAGTTATCAGACACCTAGTGTAACACATAAACATATTAGCATAATAATAAATTGAATACAATTTAAAGAATATTAATAATTGAAAAATAACACAGTGAATCAGGATATTGGCAGTGAACCGGTGCTATTTCGCTATGAATAAAATGTTTAATCCAAGATTACTGTCAAAAGAATCCAAAGTAAAACTCTACACTATGTACCTCAGTCATATCACTGTATAGATACGAAACATGGTCAATGACAAAGGGTGATGAAGAAAAATTACTGAGAATCGTAAGAAAGGTTCTGAGAAGAATATAAGACCTACAAGAAATCCAGAAAACGGAAAATACGATTTACATTAGAAAACTATTCAACGGACCAAACATCCAAATTTCCTTATATCTTAAAATAATTATTCTTTTAGATATAAAGAAATTTTGGATGGGCTTAAACATGCACGGAGAGTAAACAAGTTTTCATCGACAATGTATTAACTAACAAGGCAGTTGGAAAGAGACCACAAAGAAGACTGACACAGAGATGGATGGCCTATGTGAAGAATGTTTAATAAGGATCGATGAATCAGCAAGAGTAGAGGACTCAGAAGACAGAAATCGTTAGAAAGATTTGGTAGAAACTGTAAAACGCCTACAAGGTGTGTAAAGTATATAAAAAAAAAAAAAACAGTAAACTAATACATACCTGTATAACATATATACAAGGACAGTGGGGCGGTCCACCACCAATTGTTATTCCTATAAGATTAGTGGTCGAATCCTTATTAATTGTTACAACTCCTGAAGTCACTTTCATGCCCCTAAACATGATGTGTGTTACATACACAGCAAAATATTATAGGCGAACGTTCAAATTTAACTTACATTTTATCCTCGTCAAAACACATATCGCCATATTCATAATCATACATTTCGAAGGATGAATTCGTGTATTATTAAAGAACGGCAAGATTTTTCTTCAGTTTTTTTTTCTTTTTGTCAATATCTATTCGTTTGTATTTGGATTTAATCACGAATCGAACAAACAAGAGAGGGTATTAATGTTTTTGAAATTCATAATTGTCTTTCGCACAAAATTATTTCATTCAGATATAAATACCAACAGCTGTAACTGGGAGAATACCGTGAAGATCACGTTCCAAACACAATACACGTTTATATTACAATACAAGAGCGTATTAAAATTTCTGTACACCACAACACACAAGTTCGGGTCGGTTGTGAGTTCGGAACATTGATTATTTGAACGCAGTAATTTTTTTAAGAAAATAATCTTTTAATTATTAAAATTCACAACTGAAGAAAAATTATACGTCGTGGATTGAGAAGACATTTTTTTTGATTTTCGTATCAAATATCAAAAATATATCGGTAGATAACAGAAAAATGAATGATACGGTTTTATCAGTAATACGAAAGGTTAAGCCGGGCTTGGAGAAAACGAATCAACCGACCGCCAATTACGAAATATAATGTCAATTACTGTAAATAAAATTTAATTCGACATTTTTCAAAACGCAATTGAAAAAGTTATTTGTATATTCAAGAATCAATTTTTAAGTTGCTGTAATTTAAAATATTCTATTATCATGATTTTACCAAACGTCAACAGCAATGACTTGCAAGTACTACAAGTTAATATGAACGTTTTAAGTATGCTAAATAAATATTTATTTCATTAGAAAAACGAATAATGTATTGTCAAAATTATTATGGGCGATTTAAAAATGTCTCAATTTCAATAACTATAGCGAATTATTAATGACAAAATATTTATTGAAATATGAGTACGTAAAATACCAATGCTTTTCTATCCCCATAATACATTCTGATTTTGTCATCTGTTATTATAAAAAAAAATAACTAACAAAATTAAATTAAGTTTTTTTCGAAACATTGTCAAATTGGCTAAGCTAAAAGTTAAAAAAAAAAATAATGAAGTTTAAATAATAATTTTTTTGATTTTTTAATCTAAGGGCTTGTTTATTCAACATTTTAAATGCAAATTTATTTTTAATCAATTAAATTGTTAAATGGTATTGTTCATTTAGATAGTTTAATTTTATAATTTACTATTTGTGGTTATTATGTCCAATAGTATTATAATATTGTTTAAAATTAAATATTACTTTTACGAAAAAAAAAAAAAAAACAATAAAATTATGTTATATTTTGTATTCTAAATGCATTATAAAAGATAATTCAATATGTCGAGTCACAATGTTTCTAGAAATAAATATAGATTTTTATTTATTGATTAATTATTAATCAATTTATTTTTATTTACATTAAAAGAACATGAAATAAATGATTTAAAAAAAATATGTATTTTATTGCCATAATAATTTAACAAGTCCACTGCCAATTCGAGCTTGTTGGCCTATTATAAGAGCACTTGAAGGCGACACTAAATTATCCTTTAATCCTCTAACTGTAGATGTTTTTAAATAATTCAGAGTAGATTCAAATGACATTTGTTGTAATGGAGATGGACAGCCATTCATGCCGATTCTATTTAATGGCTTATATTTTCCGTCATATGTCATGTAATCAGCTATCAAAGATAAATGTCGAGGATTTACATTAATACCATAAACCTATATTAACAACAAAAGAGAAAAAAAACAGTGAGTATAAAACTTTTGCATTAATCAATTTGTTTTGATACATATGTGTATAATAAACTAACCTTGAATACATTTTTTACTTCATTAATAATAACCCTATTTGCTGCTTCTATACCATATGTATTCAGCATCATTTGTATATCATTACAATACAATGAATTTAAATCCAAGATATCGGCAAACCTAAATAGTTCCGCTACACCTCGTGAACCCTCAGTTTTTAATATTGTTCTATTGTCTTCTTCAGTTAAAATAGCTCTAGTAATACCAGGTATTTCATGAATAATCACCCGACTCATCAAATCTTTAATTAAAGCGGTTAAGTCAATTCTTTTGAAAGCTAATGGTATAGATGCTCTAATTTTAGCCCATGCATAATGTTTCTTGTCACATCTAAAAACATTTTAAAATTATCCATTTCATCTACTGTCAGTTTTTATAAAAAGTATATGGAATGAATATTACTTAACAACTTCAACTATAATTTCATTATAGTCTCTTTCACTATTATCTTGTATGTTTATTTCACCATCTTCCCCATTAATATGTTTGTCTTCTTGATCAAATGAGCTATTGCATTCACTTTGTTTTTCAATTATTTCAGCTTCACCGTCACTTTTAGGATCATCTTCATCTTTTTCATAGTCATATTCTTCAGTCTGGGCTCTACGAAATAAATGTATCACAAACAATTATTTTATTTACAATAGTATTTGAAAAGTTATATTTTAAGTTAACAAAAAAGTATTTACTTTCGTTTCATGGCTGCAGAATCAAATTCCCCTGCTTCAGATTCGCTGTCTGAATCATCAATATCCATATTTGTTTTACTTCTTATTTCTTTAGGTTCAGTTTCATCCTAAAATATGCAGAACAATTAACATTAATTAATTTCTTATAACAAAAATTGCAAGTTATAATATAATACACTTACTATTAATGTATCTTCATCAATTTTATCATTTGTTTCTCTATTGATTTTAATTACTCTCTTAGTTTGTTCAGAAATTAAATCTCCACTGAAATTTTTTGTTAAATTTTTTAAAAACATTTTTTTTAAGTTTTCTATAAATTTGTATCTAATAAATTTCATAACCGATTTTGGTTTTATGTGAGTTATAGATTCATAGCAACGATGTGGTAATAAATGGAGTGTTAAATCGTAACTTGTGTGCCTAACTGGATTTAACTTTATTTGTTCTCGCACTTGTACTTTGGATAAAATATCTTTCATTGTAATTTTGGTCATAAGTTTCCTTAAAAATTCTGCTTCACTTTGAACGCTTAACATAAATATTTGAAATATTTTAGGTAATTATAAAGGAAATTACAATTATTAAAGAATGATTACTTTTCAGACTGGATGAATGGTATTTCCATCGATGGAGTTTTAATAGTTTTTGTGGCCATCATTAATATTTCACGCAACCTAGGAATACCTAGTGTTACGTTCATCTCACCACGACCAGCAAAGTGAAACGTATTCAATGTCATCTGAGTAGATGGTTCACCTACAGATTGAGCAGCGATACAACCTACTGGTTCACCAGCTGCTGCAGTAGCTGCCATAGCTTTAAGACGGATTGATTCTTTAGCAGATTGTTTGTTTTTTTCATTCAAACCGTGATCACTATAATAGGAAACAGTATTCAATAAATGTTTAAATAAATATTTATTAAAATTATATTTCACTTACTTTTCACAAAAGTAATTGTCAATTGATGAATTCATTTTTTCTGATATTAAACCATAGTGTCCTCCAGGATGAAAAGTTGCACTTACTGGATCAGGTATCTTATTTAATTTTTTAGTGTAACTGTCAAAGAATAATAACAATAGAGTTATTAACAAAGATTGTAAAACTAAAATTGTGTAAATTATTTAATAACACAATTTAAATCAATTGTAAATGAATCTTTATAAAAAGTTTTAAAAATAACATAGTTAAAAAATGGAAAAATAAATGTATAATCGTATAATTTATATAATATGTTGTTAAATATGCTTTAAGGGGATATTGTAAGAACATTTGAACATAACTAACGTTTCATATATCACGTTACGCATCATATTGGTTGTGGCATTTCCTTTCAATATATCGGTTGATACCGTGACAACATATATATATTTGTTTTAAAACATCTCATCAAATTTCTAATAGAACACAGGTACTGTTCATTTATTATAAATGGAATAAAAATATTATGAAAGGTAAGAATTTTTACCATGACATGTAGGAAACCGATTTTGGATATCTATAATACTAGGTATAAAATTTTATTTAAAATTTTAGGTAATCTTCCTAACTTCAATGATTAATATTAATAGTTAAATTTAAATTTTTTAAAATTCTGTTTTCAACATGTCATAGAAGACATCTGTTTTATAAGATACTTTCAAATAAAATATATTATTATTGTATACTTTGCAGCATTAGAAATACTAAACACTTTTTTTTGTTACTTAATTTTCTGGTACTACGTCCCCTTAAGACGAAAAAAGATTTGTTTTTAAATAAATAATATATTTTTATTCAAAGTTGAAAATATTTTTAATTAGATATGAATGAAATATTTCTATTTTTAAAAATAAATTTGAAATTCATAACAATTGATGCTTAAGATAATTATGACAGAAGACACTAATTATGTCACAACAACTTTCAAAAATGTCAATATTTTAAAGACCAATTTTTTCTACTAAGAAATTAATTGTTTAATACTTACATTTTTTTCACTTCATCATCTATGTCATACCAATTATTGCAAATTTTTAAATTATTTGCATAACGACCATTAAATATTTTTGAATTTTTCTCCTTTTTAATTTTTGAATTTTCCCTACACCAACTTAAAAATTCACTATCTCTAATTATCTTTTTCTTTTTTATTGTTGCAGTCTTAATTTCTTCTAACTTTTTATCAATCTCTTTGTAATAATTGTCATTTCTAATTTTTTTCAGAGCTTTAAAAGAATCCACATTGTCGGCTAAGAAACCAAATTGTTTCTCATTGAAAAAACTACTTTTGGTTACTTCTAAACCATCTTCACCATATAAATACTGTACTATACTTCCATTACTATCCCTAACAGTCATATCATAATTGACAATGAGACTTTCAAGATGTTTGACCAAACAACGTTGTAAATAACCACTTCGACTAGTTTTAACAGCAGTATCAATTAGACCTTCACGCCCAGCCATACAATGAAAGAAAAATTCTTGGGGTTGTATACCAGTCATGAATCTACTTCCAATAAATCCTCCAGCTTTAGGTAATGTATCAAATGGAGGAAAACTTGGTAAAGTTCGACCAGATATCATCATAGGTGGTCTTTTACCTTCTAATTCAATTTGCCCCAAACAACAAGATATCTGAATAGTATTTACTGTGGATCCTTTAGCTCCAGACTGAACCATAAGCTGTAAATTATTTTTAGGGAACGGTTGAAGTAATCCTTTCGGTATGCAAGCTCGTGTTATCTTGTTCGTATATGGTTGTAGATGTTTTTTATAGTTTCTATCCACCAGTACAGAAAAATGACTACTTTTGCTATAAGATTCTTCTAATTTTGCTGTCATTGTTTCATCATTGACATTTTCAATACCAAGAGATTCCATAGCACTTAATTTGCCAGCAATTTCGGAATCATCAATAGCAACTTGACGTTGACGATTAGCTATTTCAGTTACTAATATGTCTTCAACACCTAAAGTAAATCCATCAGATTGTAGATAGACAGTAAATACTTTACTGAATGCACTTAGTAATTGAGCAGAATATTTTCCACCATACAACTCAAAAAAACAGTGTATTAAACTATAAGTAGATGCTCCTATATGATTTTTGTCAAGAATTCCAGATAGTAAATTACCATTACGAATTATAAAATTGAATTCAGATAATAAATCTGGGTATTTGTATTTACATGGATTTTTCCAATGCTTTTGTTCAAGTTTAGATTTGGAAATTAAATTTAAAAATGTTTTACGATTAGGAGGAGTCAGGTTGATAATTAATGTTGTTATAATTTGTTTACCAGACCATAACATTACCGGTTTCATGATAGCTGGAGGAACAGTTTTAATTTCTTGATCAAAAGAACTCAATGCTTGATATACAAAATGCATATATTCTCTTCGAGTAAAAAAACGACCTCTGATTGTCATTCTTACACTTGATATTATATGATCTTGTATAAGTCCACTCAATGGAGTACCATCACGAGGTACTAAATATTGGTAAACAACACTCGCTAACTCTTTAGCCTCACATTTTGCCAATTCACTTTGAGGCAAATGAGCATTCATTTCATCACCATCAAAATCAGCATTATATGCTTTACAATTAGCATAATGTAATCTCAATGTTTTTTCTCCTTTTAATACTTTAACTCTATGTGCCATTATACTAGGTTTATGTAAAGATGGTTGTCGATTAAGAAGCATCATATCCCCATCAATAACATGTCTGTGAACAATCTGAGGACCTCTAGAATTTGGACCTCTATGATAAAGAGTTTTTGATAAAGCTTCTCTACGCGACTTGTTTGTAGCAGACAACCACTTTACTATTCCTACATCCGTTTCAATCATATTTGCACCTGGATAATGATTTGGGCCATTCAATACAATTCCGTGTAATCCTTTATTGTTCCAATCAGTAACAGCTACAGGATAAGTTAATTTTTTAGCAAATTCAACTGGTATACCAATTTCATCAGTATCTAAATAAGGATCAGGTGTAATAACAGAACGTGCAAAGTAATTAACACGTTTACCCATCATATTTTGTCGAATAATTCCAGTTTTCTTTTCTAATAATTGTTTTAAACCAATTTTAAATGTTTCTTTATTACTAGACTTATAAGCATTTGCATCTAAAAGAGTATCAACACACATTTGTAAATTATGCATACCAATTTGAACTTTTTCTACATGGTCCTTTCCGTCACTATCATTAACAAGTTCAATAATTTCGGCTGGAATTTCTTGATCTTCACCTTGATCTCGTATTAATCGTATATATTGTATTAACTTAGCTTCTCGTAAAATAGACTTGTATATTGAATTTCTAGGACTTTCTACTATTTTTCCTTTTACCATTAAATTAGGACGGAGATTTGACGGGGTCACAAGTATTTCTGACATAAAACAAGCATCTGTTGGATACTCCATATCTAATCCAGCCAAAACAGGTAATAAAGCACATATAAAATGTTTTTCTTTGACCCATAGCTGTCTCATATAGTTTTTTATATCAATTGGGAATAAATATTCTTTAAATTTTCTTTCTTTTTGACCTTTAACACGAGAAATAGTAATTTTTGAAAATGATTTAACAATTGTTGAAAGTGTTTTTTTACAATGGATACATCCCTGTCTTCGAACTACCTACATAACAAACACAAGTATAATTAAGTAAGTAACCACAAAAATACAAATAAATACAACACATTAATAAATACATAAATAATTCAAATTCATACAGACTTACTTGATTCAAAGTTTCAGCAATAAAATGATGTCGCATTTCGTCACCACTTTTCACGCATGACATATTACTTGGTTGTAAACGTTCTTTCAAGTATAAATTGATAAATGTTTCAACCTCGTCAGTACTCATTTTTCTATCATCATCATCATCACAAAGTCCATTTATCTCAGTCGCTAAATTATGAGCATCTGTCAGTTGGCCGTTATTAAGGAGCTTTAGCTGTGCTGCTAATAATAAAGTTGTATTTCGTGGTAATAAAAGTTGATAGCAAGACAAGCAGCTAAGTTTAATTATGTGAATTATGGCTGTAGAAAAAATAGGATTAATTACTGGACACGGTAATTCAATTACACCAAAATGACCAGGACACGAAACAGAATTTTGGTTGCAAGTCAAACATTTTCCACTGCTCATATGGACCGGTCCCAAACGAGGATCATACAAACCGCCGTCTACGGGTTCACCCAAAGGAGTGAACGATATTAGCGAGTCTATACGTGCTACGGACAGTTTCTTTACTTCTTCAGACGAAAACATATTAAATTCCAAGTTAACGGGCTTGAATGGATCAACGTTATAAAAATCATGGTAAAACATTTTGAACTAATGAACGCTGAATGACGAATAAATTGTGTCAATTGAGAATGCGGATAATAAATAAAAATTCGCAAGGCATGAGAAATATTAAATATAAAATTTAACTACAAAACGTCCACAAATGTTTCAAAAATCACGTGTGTTGTGCGCTAGTACCGCCACGGGTGTATATAAAAGATAAGGACATTGAATTGATAAAGTAACGGTGATTTGTGATAAATGTATTATCAACATCAAAGTGGATTGATATACATTGTATTCTAAAAAAAAAAAAATTACCAGAGATATTAATACAAATATTAGAATGTCTTTGGTATATTATACGTTATAAGTTTGGTCTCGGAAAGGAATCGTAAAAACATAACCTTAATTCTGTTGTAGGAAAAATTAAAATATTTATAATAATCCAGAGTACATGGTAATCTTGCTCCGTGTAATGCACGTTTAGCCTTTAATGTCCAGTTTTTATTTTTTTGGAAATAACTGCGTTTTTTTGCTCGTGAATATCAAAACCTATTAATTCCGTCATGTCTGGAACTGCAAGCGCATTAACGGTGGCTGGTTCTAGAACGTCTGGAACACCCATTCGTACTCAAAATGTGATGGCAGCGAATGCTATTGCCAATATAGTTAAAAGCTCGTTGGGACCAGTCGGTTTGGATAAAATGTTGGTGGATGATATTGGGGTGAGTAAATCAAGTCTCTTTTAAGGACAATAATTTCTCTATGATTTTTTTTGTTTTCTTTAGGACGTAACTGTGACCAATGACGGAGCTACGATTCTCAAATTATTAGAAGTCGAACATCCAGCCGCTCGAGTACTCGTTGAATTGGCTCAGTTGCAAGATGAAGAAGTCGGAGATGGCACTACATCAGTTGTAAGTATTATTAATGCGTTTGAATTATTGGTGTTATTGAATCTGCAGTATAATAATTTGCAATAATACCATCAATTTTCATACCTTACCATTTTTCATTTTCGGTTTTTGTGTTTTCTGGTAAAACAATTCGATGGAATACTGTATTGCACTGGCTATATTTTTTATAATTTCTGAAATATATTTTGTAGATGTTTCCAAAACAATTTAATATACTTTGTGGAGTATATGGTTTTATAATAATTTATTTAAAAAAAAATTTTTAAACCTATGGATGTCTGTTGTTGTGTCAAACTATAAAAAATACAATGTTTTTTTTTTTTTTTTGTAAAATAATTGTAAAACAATGTTATTGATTATTCAATCATTTCAAAGACATTTTTCTAATTTTCATATAGTTTTTTGAGGAAAGCAAGTATTTTTCTTGTATTTCTGTAATTATTGTCAATGTTCTTAATGGAATAATTCTAGATTAGTTCACAATCGAATTTATGATATTTTTTTTTAATCGTACATAATTTTTAAAATTATAAACGATCATGTAGTTATAAACAATTGGGTATGAAATAATGTTTTGTTATTAAGTGACTTGAAATGAAAAGTTAAATGAAAGTTATTGCTTGCCTATGCTCACTTAGTCATCTCTCATTGCTCGCTTTTTATGAATTTGTGTTAGAACTTAAATAAAAAATATATTCCAAACGCATTTGCAAGCTATTGATGTGTACACAGTTTAATGATATTGAACCTGCGTTCTTGTGAATAAAAATGGCATTATATTCCATTAAGCTATTTCATATAAGGTGCTAGCATCTGATTTAGGTTATTTAAGACTGAACAAACATTAAACTTTAAAAATTCCATGATTAAAAAAAAAAAATAAAAATCGGCTAGGACTAGAATTATGTCTTCCTACTTCTTAAAAATATCAATGTTTTCTTATTTTTAATGTTTTTAACTAATAATGATTTTAAAATAAATTCGTAGCTATTCTATGTACCATATTTAGATTGTGTGTTTTATTCAATTATATATATATATTTTTTTTATAGGTTATTATAGCTGCTGAGCTACTGAAAAATGCAGATGAATTAGTAAAACAAAAAATACATCCTACTTCTATCATTAGTGGATATCGTTTGGCATGCAAAGAGTCATGTAAATACATACAGAACAATTTGACTGTAAGTGTTGATGATTTACGGCGTGATTGGTTGAAGAATGCTGCTACTACTTCGATGTCTAGCAAGTTAATTATGGCAGATTCTGAATTTTTTTCGAAACTGGTTGTAGATGCTTGTATGCTTGTGAAACGACCATCTGACAAACGTGGTGGTGTGTCTGTCCCCATTAAAACCATCAATGTACTTAAAGCTCATGGTAAAAGTGCTAGAGAAAGTTTACTCATTCATGGATATGCTCTGAATTGTACTGTTGCTTCTGAAGCAATGCCAAAAAAAATTACAAATGCCAAAATTGCCTGTTTAGACTTTTCATTACAAAAGACTAAAATGAAATTGGGAGTTCAAGTTTTGGTTAATGATGTTGATCAGCTGGAAGCCATTCGACAGCGCGAGTCTGACATAACTAAAGAAAGAGTACAGAAAATTTTAGCAACTGGAGCTAATGTTATATTATGTACTGGTGGTATTGATGACATTTGTGTAAAATATTTTATTGAATCAAAAGCAATGGCTGTACGTCGCGTGAAGAAAGTTGATTTAAAAAGAATTGCCAAAGCTACAGGTGCGACTTTTTTGACTTCTTTAACAAATATGGAAGGAGAAGAAACTTTTGAAAGTTCTAGTCTTGGTGAAGCTGCTGTGGTTGTGCAGGATCAAATATCTGATGATGAATTAATAATTGTTAAAGGACCCAAAGCTCAAAGTACAGCATCAATTATACTACGCGGACCAAATGATTTCTATTGTGATGAAATGGAACGTTCTATTCATGATTCCCTATGTGCTGTTCAACGAGTACTAGAATCCAAATCCGCTGTTGCAGGCGGTGGTGCTGTTGAAGCTGCTTTGTCTATATACTTGGAAAATTTTGCAACGTCATTGAGTTCTCGAGAACAACTAGCTATTGCTGAATTTGCACGTTCTTTGCTAGTTATACCGAAAACTTTGGCGATCAATGCTGCCCAAGATGCTACAGAGTTGGTTGCCAAGTTGAGATCATACCATAATGAAAGTCAAACCAGTAGTGAAAACGACGTTTACAAATGGTATGGATTAGATTTGGAGGATGGTGAAATTCGGGACAATTTAAAAGCTGGTGTTTTGGAACCAGCAGTATCTAAAATTAAGTCTCTAAAATTCGCAACTGAAGCTGCAATAACTATTCTAAGAATAGACGATATGATCAAGTTGGATCCTGAACAAAAAGCTGGTCGTGGTTATCAGCAAGCCTATGATGCCGGAGAATTATAATCAACACAACCGTCACATACAAAAAGTAATTAACCCTAGGTTACTAATATTTTTTAATATGCAAAAATTGCAAATTATGTAATAACATTTGCTTACACATTCATTTATATATAAAAGTATTTTTTTTTTTTTTTTACAAACATATATTTAATAAAACTCAAATTTTACTAAATTAGATATTGTTGATTATTATATTGGGAAGTTGTAGACGTTGAAATGTCATCAGAAGTAATATAAAAGTATTAGGTATTACTACACTTTTATTTAAAAAGTTTAAGTCTTATTGCAATATCGACTGCTTATAAGTAATATAATGTGGCCATGATATAGTTCACATTATTTGAATATTACATTTTAGCACATTTTTTATACGGCTTTATTATGCGGGCAAAACTATTTTACAAAACTAAGAATTATTGACAAATTATGAAAATAATGTGTGTTAAAAAATAGAAATAATACAATAAAATGTGTAAATGTGTCTGTGTGTATTGTGTTGATGCGAATATACTTTCACTTGAAATATAATATCGGAATTTAAAGAGAAATTATTTCTTCAGTTAGCTGAAAATAGTAAAAAAAATTACTACAATTAGACTACAATATAAATTATTTCTATACACGACTATTCGAATCGGTACGTAATAAGTTAACAAGAAAAACAACAATATGCGAATATACGGAAAATAATAAATACCAATTAACATTAAACATTACAAAAATTGTATGATGAACATTTTTATTATTATAAAAACGACAATAATATTTATAAGACGATTAATATTTCGCAACGACAATTTATACAAGTACACGATGAAGGTTTTCGCACAACAGTACAATAGTAATTATTTTGAAAAAACTTTAATAAATGTCGCGTATTCGACGCGGCAGTTGTACGTAGACTCGTCATTGCGGCGGTTGAAGATACAATAACAATAATAATAATAATAATACGCAACGATGGTCTACAAATAATCTTACGGGCATTACCTCTGGTCGATAATCACAAATAAATTTAAATAATTCACAAACAGAAATATTAATAATTGTGCGTGTATGTGTGTGAGTGATTATATTAATTACGTGTGGCCTCAACACTTACATTTACAAAATAATTAACTACTTAAATTTATTGTAGCACGGAGAAAAAAGCCCGCCGGCATGACTACTTTAAAAGCAAAAAAATTTCTTTAGTTAGCTCTGAATATTAAAAAAAATTGGGCAGGGGTTTCCAGGCGCCTGAGGGCAGTACTATTCTACAAATGCCAAAATATTTAAAATTTTACAAAAATGATGTGTGTTATGTATTAAAAATTATTCAATAAAATGTGTTTATGTGTTTGTGGATATTATATTGTTGGGAGTATATTTACATTTGCAAAATAATATCGGAATTTTAAGAAATAGTTTCATAAGTTAGCTTAGGATACTGAAAAAATTGAGCAGGGGTTCCCCGGCGCCCGTGGGGAGTATTTTTTTACAAATCCTATAATATTTAAAATTTTATAAAAATCTTGTGTTTTAAGTATTTGAAAAATTCTAAATGATTTGAAAATATATAATTATGTGTTGTGTTGTAGTGGCAAGTGAACCTACATTTGCAAAATATTATCGGAATTTTATGAAATAACATTTCTTTAGTATTCAAAGTAATTAAAAAATTGTACAGGAGTTCCCCGTCGCCCGCGGGCAGTACTATATTACAAATGCTAATATATATATATAAAATTTTACAAAAATGATGTGCTAAGTATTAAAAATTAACAAAGTAGCAAAAACAAAGAGGAATTTAGAAAATTAAAAATAAAAATTAAAATGATATGTAAAAATGAATATTCAAAAAGATAGAAAAAAAAAATTATTAGTTAATACTCGTGATCATAAATAAAAAATATATATAAAATAAATATACACATGTATATTGAAATATATATTTAAATATAAAAAAAGAATAAAGGCAATGAGTATTAATTAAAATTAAAATTACCCGATGATGAGTTTTTGTCGAAAACGGTAGTAATATATAATATAGACAACAACATTCTTAACTAATACTCATTGGCTTTATTCGTTTTTTATATTTAAATATACATTTTAATTAGTGTAGGTACTTATACCGGCTATTATTTTCTAAAAACTCTTTAAAATGGACTAAGTCTTTGGCTTTATACTTAAGAATGGCACGAAAATTACCTTCATTCACATATTCAGATTCACCTTAAAATACAACAATAATATAAAAATATTTCTTATAGTTAAGTTATATTCATAAAATATTTACTTTTAAAACAAATAGGACCAGAGTCTCTATGACCACGTAAAGCAAGCCCTTGTCTCCCACATAACATCACACATTCAATAATGGGGATCAGATTCAATCTATTTTGCTTCTTCTGCTTGATTCTAAATGTTATCAAATAATATTAGACCATTAAAATTTTAAATTTCATATTTGATACTTAGAGCGCAATAGAAGTCTATTCTATATTATGTTTAATGTTATTATTTAAATACTTTAAATAAAAAAAAAAAATACCAAAGGGCAAAGATATACCAATTCTACACATTTATCATTATTTGTATAAAAACAAAAAGGAAATTATAAGTTAACTAATTATTTATTTAAATATTTTGAACAAAATTATTAGAAGCGCTCAGCGCCTTATTTGTAAAACTAATATTATGTACATTATAGGTACCTATCATCATCCAAAAGATCAATTACACTTGGTTTGTTGGTTAAAAATAGTTTTAAGAAATGTTCACCCCTAATCAAAGCTGTTCTATGGTATTCAAGTTTACTGTGATTTTCAAAAACCTGAAAAACAGAAATTATTTTATTTATTTTACTTAATAAAAACTAATCAATAATTATTCCTTCCAAATTAGTAAAACATTTTAATAAAACCGTTAAAAATAAAAGTAATTACTTCTAAAGCATTTTTCCAGTTTTGATATGCAGTCAATACAAGGCCGCCTAACTTCTGAGATCCAACACCACCAACTTTAGTAAATACCACACAATATTTACAAAATGCACCTTCAAATATTTTAGAATAACATAACCAGCTGTAAGTCTCAAGCCAACGATATTGAAATTTTAGGTTTCTTTTTGAGTTGAGTGTTAATATTGGAAATTCATAATGTACTGGTGGTGACCATAAGTTATTTAGGACCTTACAAAAATATAATTTTCATTAATTTGTAATACAATAACTACCAATATTCAGTTAGTCAAAAATATTAATGCCATTGGTTATAGATATGAAAAACTATCAATGACAAATGTACTCACAATGTTTTTTTCAACATCTGACAAGCTTCGATTTATAAATAAACCTATATCATGCTTTGGTTCAACAGGTACAATATATTCCAACTAAAATAAGGATTTTTATTAGGATAATTATTAGCATAATACAAAAATTCTTTTGGTGGGTAGTGGGTACCCTATATCTTGAGATAATAATACTTACTTTTTCTGAACTATCACTGCAGTCCACACTCGGTACATGAGAGTTCTATAATATAAACAAAATATAGATATATTTTATGTTAAATAAAATAATACCGATTTTATTACTTACCATATCTACTTTTTTATTGAAATACGAGAACAATGTATTTTTTCGTTTATCTCCCATTTTATTATTGATAGTTATTAATTGTAAAAATATAAATCGTACTAAAAATGAGTCTTGATGATATCGTCGTTTAACTATAGGCTCGTTCGAAAATTTATTAGTGCAGTTGCAGCGACGATATTCGTCGGACGTTTAAATTATTGAATACATTAATTGTAATAATAAAATATCGCTTTTAGTACCTTAGAAAAAAAAACTTCAAATAATTCCAACTTTTATGAATTGTAGTAATAAATACATTGAAAAAATATATATATATTTACAGTTTCACTTTTACACTTTTTTTCATGACAAAAAAAATGAGATAGACCCCTAAAAATGTGTTTGAAAGATATTTGTTGCTCGAAAAGTAATATGTTGAGTATTAAAAATATGCATTAGCATGATTCTTTCTGATGAACAAATAAACAGTCAAATGAAGAAGTTTGTAATCTTTTTTTTTTTAGAGCAATTTCAGGTGCTAAATAAAATAATATACAAACACTCATTTTTATGGTACACATATTTTTATTGAAAAAAATATAAATTAAACAAAAAAAGAAAAAAACACTTAACTCTTTAAGCACTCATGCTACAGAGATGTTAAAAATAAAATATATAGTTGACAGAGGGCAGTAGTTTGATTAAAGGGTTGGGTAGAAAGGTTACATACAATTATAACAAAAACTTATTTAAATACATATAATATATTAATTTACAAATAAAATAAAAGATTAATAGCTTAATAAGACAAAAAAATTAAACAATATATACATATTTAAATATATATGTGTATACATACATAATGGAGAAAATGAATAAAACACGTCATGTTTAATAAAAATTGTTATAGGACTGTCTGAATTGTCTCGTCTAGTTCTTTATAATTTATCAGAAACATTTAGATAATTTATTTTAAAAAATACAAAACTATTAAAACGTATACAACAGTTAACATTCAAATTATAAATCATAGTGAGAATTTTAATAACTATTAATAACACTATAACAATGAGTTTTAAAACTCATGCTATACAAAACATTCGAATAAAATGATGGTTTTGAACAAAAATTGTACTCTATATTATAAAATGCTAATGTTGTCTGAAAAATACTCTGTAGAAAAAAAGCTGTTCTCAAACATTTTACAACTATTTAATGATTTTAAATTTCATTTAAAATATAATGCCTCCAAGAATAGAATAGCAGTTTATAGGTATTTATAACATATTATAATCTATATACAGTAAGTAGTATAAAATATTTAATAGTAAAATTGTACTGTTTATTAATCATCTAGGCTACTCTGTTTTTTTTTTTTTGTAATTGAGCACTAACAAGATTTTCTTTCTGCACTCACGCGTTTTTAATAAGTATTGTTGGTCTCGCACATCATAAAGCCCGAATTAATATTAATTAGGTAAATATACACATAATATACGTTATGTCTCAAAATGTTATGGCACATAAATTCAATGTTGATGTTATAAAAAAAAAACATTTTAAAAATTATCTTTTGTTTAATCTTGTGCTACATCAATGTGTATTATTGAACGACAAACATCATTGAGACACTATATATCATATACACCACCTACACTTAAATATAATGCATTATATATGTATCTTGAATAACAAATTAGATGTAGGTGGACAAAAAAAAAAAAAAAATTAACAGTTAACATAACTAATTATGAGCAAATAATTATGATGTACACATATATGTATTAAAAAAGAACTAGAGTCAAGAATGGACTCTAGTCGAATTCAATTGATAAAAACTGGAGCACAAATAAACATTTAGATTACAGTCACATTATAAGTTTATAATTTAAAAATATATTTAGTGCGCATTTCACTTTGTATTTAATAAAAAAATTATTTTATTTGTTACATTAAATTCTGATTTCAATGTATAAAATAAATTTTAATTTATAAAATTATTTTATATTTAAATCAGAAATCAATTATTTTGTATTTTTTGTATAGAAGTTATTGTACATAAAGAAATGAGATTCTTATGACTAAAAAAAAAAGGATGGAATCAAAGTGTTAATTAGTAATTTATTATGGAAATCTAGTGATTAATGAGATCCTAGTGTATATTATAAGAAATTTTATTTTCATAAATATTGAAAGATTAAGAGAAAAAACTTCCGGGGATAATATAAAAATATGGTTGTAGCCACATAAAAAATACAAATCTTTTTAATTATTTTTTTACGCAAATATAAAATATCCATTGTTAAATAATAATTTTGTTTTATGTAATAGTATCGATAAATCTTCTTAGTTATCTTGAGAGAAAATAAATAGTTAATAAAATCAAATGATTTGCAATAGTTAAAAGATTTGTTATGGTAACCAGGTTCGATGATTACAAAAACATACAGTAAATAAGTACCTATTAGTTATTAAATATAAATAAGTGCATTTACCACAACTTTTTTCAAAAAATAAAATAGTACGTGCTTTGTTTAGGAAACTTCAAAACTATGGGAACACATACATCAAGAAATTTTAAACCATAAGTTTACACACACACACACATACGCGGGTGTGTGTGTTTGTATATAATCTATTGGTAGCTAGTGGTTTATTCTTTAGGGTTTTATAAAAATCCTTAAATATTAACATTAATTTTATGACTTTGCATAGTACCCAAAGTGGCTAAAGTTTTCTTAATACGCAACGCTGTCAAGCGAGCAGATGCAGTATGGTACCAACACTCTTGCATTAATTTACTCATTGTTTGCAAACACTAAAATATATAAATATAGTTTAATTTAAATATTAGAAAAAAAATTGCAATAATTTTAATTACCGGATAAGCAGTCCACCTTTGTGGTATAGGTGGTCGTTTCATTTCTAAACAAACAACTTTGCGCATTTCATCTATAGTGGGATCAGATGGGACACTATCATAATATGGTAATTGATATTCTTCATGTATATTTCTGATATTACACCTCCGCGTTATTTCCCAAAGTATTAAGCCCAGGGCATAAACATCACCTCTTTTAAATGAATCAAAATGATTCATGTTAATTGTTTCTTCCAAAACCTATAAAAATAATATATTATATAAATATTATATTTCATCAAAAATTTTAAAGTGCATTAACTTTATTAAATACCTCTGGAGCCATATATCTTTTAGTGCCTACTCTGTGATTCAATGGTATATCAACAGTGTCCATAGATGTATCATAGCGTACAGCAAGCCCTAAATCACCAATGGCACAAGTACCATTGGATTTTACTAAAATGTTCTTTGATTTGAGATCACGATGTGCAATGGCCGGTTTACCTGAAATTCATAACAAGACATGCATTGTATGAAAACATTTTTTTTTAATAGAAACTATTACAATTAGAAAACAAATAATTATGTATGGTACACAATGTTGGCTGCTATTATGAAAAATTGAGGAAAGCAGATTACAAATATTTGAAGTGTTACAACAGATTTATGGATCATGCTTTATATTGGTGTTGTTATACGACATAAACAAGAAGAGGATATAATCTAAAGTTAGAGGAAACTATTGTACATTGCGAATGAAAAAAAAAGCTAGAATGGACAGATCACGTATGTTAGAAAGAAGAATGATTAAAAAAGTATTTTAAGAAAACCCAAGAGGCAAAAAAACTACTTGATAAACTAAAATTGTGTTAGGAAGAATGTATTAAAGATTCTTCAGATACTTCAAGAAACAAAGAAATTTGAACTGGAAGGTTTCTGGTAGTAACAAAAATTGAAAGTAATAGAAAGTTATATTTGGCAAAATAGTTCCAATAAGCATATAAAATTGTAATTATGAATTGATTATATTACCTTGTGTACCAACAATTTCCATATGTAAATGGGCAAGACCAGTTGCTATAGACAGTGCCATGCGAATCATTCCATTTGTATCAACTGTACATCGGTTCAAAAAATCAAACAATGATCCATTTTCATGGTAGTCAGTTATTAACCACAATTGAGTCCATGTGCCATTATCTAAAGTTAATAATTTTATAAATTAAATTATATAATAAAGTTATAAATAATTTACCTTTATTATCAGCAGCTATAAATCCCAAAATATTATCGTGTCTTAACATTACTGTTTGGTATATCTCAGCTTCTCTAAACCATGACCGTTCTTCCCTGGATGAAAATATTTTCACAGCTACTTGTTCGCCACGCCATTTACCTTGCCACACTTCTCCAAAACGTCCTTTACCAATAGGTACACCGAGTTGGATTTGACGTGCAATACTTCTTTGAACCAAAAGCGGTAACCCTAAAAATTTCAATATAAATTAAGCAATAAAAATATAGGAAATTAAAATTCTATGTTAACAAACCTGATCCTGAACCACTAGTAGTCATTTCCATCATATCTCTCAAAGAAACAGCTGCAGTTAAAATAGGTTGTTGGTCTGAAGCTATATTACGAGGTGTCGGCAGATATCTGATATTGTGACGTTTAGTTGATCCAGCCCAAAAATTCATAATGAGCATAACTACTATGCATACAACACCTATTGGACCAGCTATTATAATAGCTAATTGCCATGTACCCAATCTCTCCTTCTTATGACCATTTTCAGAGCCATCTATATTTATGTGTCATAAATTTATATTAAAACACAAATTCCTTCAACAAATATGAAGTATTAAAAATTATACATAAGCGTTTTATTATATATATATATATATAGGAGAGCTGACTGAGGATTAAGTAAAAAACTCAATTATACTCATCTCAAAGAAAGCAGCAGCGAAAAAATGTAAAGAATTCCATACCATTAGCCTACTATTGCATGCCTCAAAAATATTAATAAAAATTATATTCCAAGGAAGTACAATAAATAAAGATGGATGTAATACGAGTGGAATAGTAAAATGTGTTTTCCGTACCAAAATAGCTTTTAACAGTATGAAATCCCTAATTACTTTAAATAACATTAGTCCTAGAATTAGAAAAAACCTACTGAAGACATACATATGAAGCCCTTCACCCTGTATGGGTGTGAGACTTCGACACATCAGTGAAAGAACAAAGAAGACTGGTAGCATTTGAAACGTGGGTTTATAGAAAGATGTTTAAAATAACGTGGATAGACAGAATAACTAATAAAGAGATTCTTGAAAGAATGTCAGAAGGAAAACTACTACGGAAATATATAGTAAAAAGACAAAATAAATGGATAGGACATATAATTCGGCATGAGCAATTACTAAAATTATAGAAGGAAGTGTGGAAGGAATGAATCATAGAGGAAAGCCATAATATCCAGCAGTTAATAAAAGACTAAGGATGTAATTCATATGTGCAAATGAAAAGGAAAACGGATATTAGAGAAGTAGAAATTAGCTGTAAACCAATCTTAAGATTGAAATATATATTGAAGTATATAATATAATGTACATTATAAATATAAACATTTTTTTTCAAATACATAATAATAACTTTAAACAAATAAATATTGATTAAAATCTAAATAATTTGTAAGTTATCTATTAAAATAAAAATTATTTAAAAATGTAACTATATTATAGAATTGAAAATCCATGCAGTTGTTAGAAAATAAAATAACAAACTCTACCTGGACTCTTATTATGTAGTGTTGGCTTAAGGTCTCGGTTACAGAAGTCATATTCTTTACAACATTCAGTTACAAAAGTATCATTAGATTTGTTAGGGTAATGACATACCAAAGGTTTTTCTCGTGGGATCACTATGTTACCCTCCAAACACCTAAAACGAGCATAGTTATCAAATTCAAAACATGTTAATTAACACCAATTCAACCTGAATATTAGCCTACTATTTATTAGTATAGAATTAAAGAAATATTTTAATATTTATTTTGGAATAACCATACAAATTATCAGTTTATTAAACAAAAATCAAACAAATATATAAAAAAATTATTGTTAAATAAATTTACTTAAAATTACTCTTCTACCTAAAACATAAATATTAGTTGGGAAAAACAAATAAACTCCAAAACAGTTAAAAGGACACACATAAATCATGAATAGACCTGTAGGTTTAACTTCAAGTTTTGGATATAACCAACGATTGCAATAATCTCGATCTTGACAACATAACATTGAGATTTGATCCAAGAACATTCTCCGAAAACAATTTTTTGGCTTTTCTGGCGGGAAAAACTGGTACTTGTGCAAACAACTTAAACCCAATTCCCAATAAAAATTATTCAAAGTATGATAAGTATAATGATATAATAAAATTTATATTTGTGAATAGTGATTTATACCATGGGAAAAGTTTTAATTATATGGCATATTGTAATGTCACCTATTGATTAAAGATCATTATCCATATGCTTTTCATGATTTAAAAATATATCAATAGTCTATATATGATCACCAATTTATATATATGTTAAATAGATTATGCTTTACATTATATTTTAAATATGTTATTCTAAAAAATATTGAAGAATAATACAAAGTAATCAAAATAATTTATTAATGTTTTATTCTTTATCTAACAGTGAATACATAAGTGTGTGTATGTGTGTGTGTGTATATATATTTATTTATTTAATACAACAAAAAAACGAAATAAGAAAAATGTCTGATAAGTACTTGATTACCAACCTTTAGTCAGAAATATTATTTAAATTAATAGTAATAAGTTTAATTTTATAGTTATTTCCTTTTAGTATGAATAATATTTTTTTCACATATATTATCAATATAAACTAAAAATTAAATGCATATTGAAACTTTAAAATATATTACCTTAAGATTTTAAACAATTGACTCTATAGAAAAAGTATATGCATATTTTTGTACTAAATATATATTTATTTATCTATAAGTAGATGTAGTATTGATAGCAATAAGTATCGTAAATCTCAAGAAAACATTTGTATAAATTTAAATATTAAAATACAAACAATACAAATGTAAATAATATGTATGATTACATTAAAAAGAAAAAAATTGAAATATTTATACAGGTAAAAGATTTATTTTCTATTCATCTGATATTCTTAGACATTAAATAAGAGGTATTGTGTTGTGGTAGCAGTAGCAAATAATTACTATTCATCTTTTATTTAGTACAACGTTAAAAAATTTAAATCAGTTCTAAATTTATCAAAAATAAGTAGAACTGAATAGTAGCAACTAAATATAAGTGTATTGTTAGTGAAGTAGAGAATAGAATTTGCATGATTTTTTATGTGCATATAATAATCATTTACAATTATTTCGCAATTTCAAAAATTTAAATATATATTTGTTATATAAGGTTGTTTCATATTTCAATGATCCAGTAAATATGAATATCTTTTTTTTTTTTTGTAAAAAACCATTGCCAAATAACAAATTATTTTTTATATATCATATATTTACAAATTATACATATAAATGTATTTTTCAGCATTCCTATTGGACCAATGTTTTATTTTATTTCATATTTTATACCCGTTTTTGGTTTACTAGCATTAAACTTTTGTTACTAATAAAATCATTTAATGTTATTTATAAAAAATACAAATAAAGAACTATCTAAATAGGAAAAGAGCATTTTATTTTACCGAATTTTTTTAATAATTTTCTCTATTAGGAAATACTTTTGGACAAATAGTAGTATAAGTACAAATTCTTCAAGAATTACATGTAATTGTCTTTAGATTGAAAATTGGACATGGACGGTGCTTATAGAAGATAATTTTAAGACTTTCCCAGAAATAGTTTTCATAAAATTAAAAAAAAAAAAAAAAAAAGAGTAAATGTGAATATCGCAGATTATATTATAGGTACTGAATAAATGGTAACAACTTTTGAGTATTCGAATTAGATGCAATGTTAACATTAAACTATTAAATCATTATCAACTAAGAGAAATGATAATAAATATAACATATAAATTGTCATTACAATGAATTATAATCATATGAGTAAAGGTCATCTACATTACTAAGCAATAAAATTATCGAATTAATCTTACCGGGATGAATGAAAAATAACACCAGTATCTTTGTTGAGTGATATGCTAGTGAAACAATATCCATCGGTAACACACGATGAGTTTGTATCAGTGCATATGTCACAATAACATGTTAAACCTATTAATAACAAATGGTAATTGTTTTAAAAACAATCATGGTGAAAAAATATTTTAACGTTATTTAAAAAAAAAAGAAAAAAAGGGAATTGCGAAAAAGACTGAATATGAGAAAACGTTATACCTTTGACCGATTGACAGTTAAATAATAGAAAGCCCACGACGGCCAGTACACACGTCCATTTGGAAGACATTGAAAGGGTGTATCTGCGAGTGTTTGAGGTGTTCTCTGCTGGTAGCATTCAACTCGTCACGCAACGATCGGCTACAAGTAGAAGTGCGTACTACTGCATATTATTCTCCTCATCGTTCGTGGACACACACGGCTTAAAAACAATTTAGTAAACAACTCATATTCAACTGTGTGTGAAATTAACACGATAGATCGATTTGTCTGGTGGCAATAACACAAACGGTATCAAAACGCACGATTAATGAAAAAAATCACGAGACTTCCATTCACACGGGTAGCGGCTACATAAACAAAATGTTACATGTATGCGAAAGAAGGTATTTACTATAATAGGTACACACCATGTTAATGAAATTAGAAATTTGATGAAGACGACTGAACATAAGACAGAAAATACTATATTACCACAAACACGATATACCCGATTAATGGTATAGCACGTCATGGAAGAAAGAAACAAAATGTTATCTTCTACGGTTTTTGACAGATAAAATTGCGGTTTTGACTCTCGGAATTTTTTTTTTTATGTATGTTCCGCGAAAAATTAGATATATGTATATTCCATGTGTAAAAATTAAAAACGTTAAATTACTAATGCGTTGTTTCTGTATAAATATATGTGTATTATTGTTTATGAATTAAATACACATAAAAAGTAATAATTACGTACTCTTCTTTTTTATTATAATACCAGGACAAAATAATAAATTTAAACTAACATCGGTTATAAACAAAATTTTCAAAACTGATACTGAAAAAATATAAACACAATATATGTATATACACATTGACCAAGAACAAAAGTTATGTTTTTGATGAATTTGAAGTTTTTAAATCTACGGGTGCATTAAACTCATAAGATCCCACGGCTCTTTTTTCACCATGAGGTGGCGCACCTATTAACTGTACCATTTCATCATAATTTATCGATTCTTTCCGCAACAGTTCTTCAGCGATCTATAATTTAAAAATTAAAATGAACACTGTATAATTTACAAATATTTAATTTCAGAATATGAATGTACTACGTTCAATAAAAATTGAAAGTTTAAGTCTCGCCAACAGATATTAATAAAATTGAATAAATATTGAATTTAAATACAATCTAAACATCAGTTAACTTACAAAATAGCTTTAGGTCACAGAAAAGTAGTAGTAATAAGATATATTCATAAAACATTATACCCGAGTTTATTATAATAGATAGGTATAATGTTTTATGCACGTTATCGTAATAGATATTATATTTTTACTCGGGAAAATATTAATTTCGAAATAGACAAATAGTTTTATTTATCGATATATAAATATTTGCGAATAAATAAACATAATACCAATTCTAGTTTATCGTAGTTGTCTTTAAGAAGTCTTTCAGTTTTAAAATAAGCATTAGCTACTAATTGAGAAACTTCGGTTTCCATAAGTGATGTCAATTTATTACTATATGGTCGTATACTATTTCTTGTATCTTCTTCAGGAAATGACAATAATCCAATTGAGTCATTCATACCATATATACGTACCTGAGTGATTAATATTTATAAGTATTTTTAAACATTTAATTACAAATATAAATAATTATTTTCAAAATATATACTTGAGAATTTGCAATTTTCGTAACTTTCTCCAAATCATTTTGAGCTCCAGTCGTAATGCTGTTAAATACTATTGATTCAGCAACTCTGCCACCAAGACCCAAACACATTTTTTCAAATAACTAGAAGAAAAAAATGTTACATGTAAAATACATATTTAACAAATATCAGAAAAATAGAATTGAGTACATGATAATTTGTTTAATTTATCACTTAAATAAAATAAATGTTCTCTTTATGTTAATAAGGTATGATATTTAAAATATTATAAAATATACCTAATTGAAATGCATAATTCAACAAATCTGTTCCAATTATTTCCTTTTTTTTTCTTTTTGATAATGTTTAAAAATGACTAATTTTTCAACATAATAATAAATTAAATGATACATTAAGACAAATTTCGTCAATTAAAAAGATGATTCTGAACATAATAATCTTATTACTATAATAATTAAAACATACAGCTTGCTTTGAAAACAGATATCGTTCTGTAGGTGTATATTGTGCAAATCCCAAAGCTGCATTAGTTCTAGGCACAATTGTGACTTTTAGAAGAGCGTCTGTAGTTGGCAATAACCATCCAATTAGTGCATGTCCTGCTTCATGATAGGCAACAATTTTTTTTTCTTCTGGAGAAATTGCATGAGATTTTTTTTCCGTTCCTCCTACAACTCGTTCAACCGCATAGTCTAAATCAGCTTCCAATACTACTTTTTGATTATTTCTTGCAGCATGTAATGCCGCTTCATTACAAACATTAGCAATATCAGCACCTAGTTAATATGTATAATAAATAATTTAATATTTAAAAATAAGTTGCTATCAATTAATTAACCACTAAATCCAGGAGTTAAATGAGCCATTTTTTGTGAATAATGTTTAGGTTCTTTGTCTAATTTAATTTTTAAGTGTTGTTCAAAAATTTCTTTACGCTCTTCTAATGTAGGAAGATCAATAAGAATATGACGATCAAAACGTCCGGGTCTTAAAAGAGCCTAAAAATGTCCACAAATTATTATGTTGTTAGTTAATTCACACATATAAAATTTAATTGTAAAAATACCCTGTCTAAAATATCTGCTCTATTTGTTGAGGCTAACATTAAAACTCCTTCTTTGGATCCAATACCATCCATTTCAACTAACAATTGATTTAATGTTTGTTCTCCCTCATCTCCACCACCTTCTGGTCCTCTTGAGGATCTTTTACGACCTATAGCATCTATTTCATCAATATAAATTATACACGGAGATCTTTTTTTCGCTTCTTTAAACAAATCCCTGTAATTGTATTGTTATTAACAAAATTAAATACCCTAAAAATGTACTAGTTAATAAAATCAAAATAATGCAAATAATTCACATTTTACTGACTAACCTTACTCTAGCGGCTCCAAGCCCTCCAATCATTTCAATAAATTCAGAACCATTCATAGATAAAAATGGTACACTTGCTTCTGTCGCCACAGCTTTGGCTAACATAGTTTTACCACAACCGGGTGGTCCTAAAAGTAATGCTCCTTTAGGAACTTTTGCACCTAAACTCTTATAACGATCAGGCCTTTTTAGATAATCTACAAATTCCATGACTTCTTGTTTTGCTTCTTTAAGACCAGCAACATCTTTAAAGCGAACTCCTTTACCTTGACCTATCAATGGGTCAACTAATGTATACTTGGCTTGTTTTATTTGAGACTAAAATAATTATTAAAATGTAAATGTAAGAAATATATTTAAAAAAAATGAAGGCTGTAAATCTGAAAATTATGTATACTCATGTACCTGAAAATACTTACAAACATATCGAAGCTGATAGGAGACTTGGCTCCTTTCGAACGACCAAAATAAGCCAATGCTAGAAGACCAGCTAAAAATACCAATAAAATTAATTCCGGTGCATTAAGAGAACGATCATACACCACAGGTACTCCATAACCCGGTTTTATGCCTAATTTCAATTCAGCTTCTCTTAATTTTTGTTCAAATCTTTCCAAATCAGCAATATTCATGTGGTAAGTTCTTTGATCAATCTGAAAAAAATATGAATTATTTTAGATATTTACTATTAAAATTTAAGAATGACTAATTAATCACAAAGTATTTTAAATTAAAATTAATAAATTGAATTGTAATACTTTTTAAACTTCTCTTATAAATATATATATCATCAAATAATAAAAATAAATAATATAATATTCATATATTTATATTTACTTTTCTCCCTTTGATAACAGCACCTTCATATAATCTAATTGTCACAATATCCAAGTCCGGACGAGCAATTATTTCCTCGACTTCTCCTTTAGATAACATGAAATGTACAAATTCGTTCCACGATATATATCGCATATCCTAAATTAAAAATAACTAAAATGTATGCATAATACAATACACTTATATAATAATGTATACGAGTAGCTTGAAAGCAAATAAAAAATGCTGGTTTCAAATATTTACCTCGGGACTCGAAGAATTAGGTAATAAAAGACTTAAAACATATAGCATTACATAACCAGTAAATATACCAATCATGATTTTTATCATCATCGTATTTCTTGGGTCATCAGGATTTTTATTGTCGTTTTCATTTTTCCGAGAATGGGCATATCTCAGAAACACTTTATTTACAGCGGTTATTTCTTTTTTAATCGATATATACTTAAGAAAAAACAAAAAACAAAATATACAGTTTTGTATACTGAAATATAACAATAAATACACTCTTTTAAATGTGTATATTATATGTATAAATTTTTTTTTTTTTCAATCACATAAACTAAATAATTACTCACATTCTTGGACGTATTTATCGGTGATTTTCGCAAATAATTGCACATACATCTAGTGCATTTCAATTCATTGTGCCGTCCAAAATAGTTACCGAGTAATTTCGGTTTAAATAAACGAAAATTTGATTTTGAAATAACATTTAACAAACTTAAGCCCATTTTAAAACGTCACGGAATTACACAACCGTTTCGAATAATTTAATACAAATTAAAATATTTCACTTTATTTATTCATGTAATGCGCATTCCGTATTTATTATTTACTATTTTTTTTATCTGTATTGTGATAAGAAGTTACTAGAAATCCATGGACGATAATATCGTTATTAATAATAAACAAAAAAAGAAACCGTTTGTAATGACATTCAAGGGACCGGTCAAAATCGGTCATAAAAACCAATCGCGTTATAATCAAAAATAAGGATATACCGACAAACGATCAGTTTCGATTATTTATTATAGTCACAATTGCTGAAATTAAAGCGTTCTTTAGACATCTTACCATTCACCTTTAAATTTCAATTTTCTGTTCGGAAGCATTTCTCGAAAAGAACTCCAGTCCCGTCTGCATTATAATTATGACGATCGTCACCTTCATCCTTCTCGTAATTTTAACCATACCCCTCTTCCAGCCAATTTCGCGTTATTTTAGTGTTGACCGAATTTGATTCTCCGTTTATTGTCGAAAACACAACGTTAATACCTCGGATTTAAATATTTGTATCCAAACAGCGGAACAATTAAAACAGTGCTTACCAAAGCCACCTGCTAATTCATTGGCTTTCTGTTGAACAATCCGTCCGTTAATTGGAATGCATACATTTCTTTGATTTTCAAACCATCATAGTGAAAACGGTGTCTAAATTCACGTATGCGTACAATTTCAATGTTTATCTTAACTGATAATTTTTCTTTTTGAAACTCCTCATTCATTTTGTCTATAGCTATCCATATGTTAAATACAGTAGAATGACCTACGCGTAATTCATTACCTATGTCGGAATTTTCTTCATCTTTCTTCAAACGAAAAATGATATTTGTTTTTTCTTCAATCCTAAATTACTTTCGTTTGATCATTTTACTACAGTTCAACACACTATTTTATACGAATTGTGTCCCGGTAAATTGTTAATATTATTTTTGGTGTAAAAAATATCCACGTTTTCGAACGTAGTACACATAATATAAAATGTAACGTATTCGTTTTATAGTTTATGATAAAAAACGGTTACAAATATGTAGAAATAAATGTATAAAAATTGAATAGATAAAGAATTTACGGTAATTGGACTAAGGAAAATTTAATTTTATTATCAAATATAATAATTGTGTATCGATAATATTTTTTAAAAAGTTGTCAATATCTATAGAAATGAAAATATTGAGAAACCTACTCTACATCCGTTTCTCTATTACGAATTAACAGAAACTTTTCATTTTTTTTTTTTAAATTCCATATTGTCGAAAATATTACGTAATTCTAAAAAAGTAACAGGTAACTTTGATAGGATAGAAATTCTAGCATTTTACTTCTTTTAATTAATTTTACGTCTTGCGACTTTACTTTCAATATCAACATTTCGTAATTCAGAATGGATAATTTTTAATGGCCTTAGTGATAGCATATCGTCAACAGCTTTTTTTTTTAATTATTATTATTATTATTATAATTATTTAGTTTCAATTATTATACAGACGTCATAAAAACCGATAGAAATTATTAGTAAACACAATATAGGAGTTTTGCCGGGACGGACATTCAATTTAAAATCATTAAATCTGGTTTGTTGTCATAATTAAGTATAAGCGGTTTCTACTTTCTACTGTCACACTTTCTAAAAGTCACAGAAAACATAATATGGAGTTTCCATAGCGTATAATAAATGCTATGAGAGTTTTCACCGGCTTTCTGATAACACTGTTATCATAACGGTATGATATTGATAACATAGTTGGCAAAATAATTTTCTATTAGTTTACAATTATTTTGAATTTTAAATCATTTTAAATTTTAAATTTGCAGTTAATGTCATTTTGTTTTGATTTTTGAATAAAATGAAATTCATTACCCGTTATTTTTGTAAACTGAGGGTGAATCATGGTATCCGAAATGTCCGTTCAAAATTTACAAAAGCAGCCGTGTTAAAAACCGTTAACGAACCATTGGTGTATGAAGATTTCAAAATAACTGACAAGCTAAATGAAGGCCAAGTAAATATAACAACAAATTTATTATTATTATTATTTTCTTATAAATTAATTGTATTATAGCTTAGAATAGCAGTGAAATATTGTGCCGTGAACATGTCCGATGCTTTAATTTGCTCTGGATTATCTGAAATCAAACCACAGTTACCATTTGTTCCTGGTTTTGAAATTGTTGGCGAAGTAATAGATTCTAAAGCAACCAATAATGATGACGATGAAGAAGATATTTCGGTAGGTGACCGCGTATTGGTTTTAAATAAAGAAATCATGGGTGGATTTGCTGAAGAATGTATTGTTCATGAAAAGGTTTGTGTATTATTTGTATTTACAATAAGTATAATTTTTTAATCGATCATGTTTTAGGATGTTTTTGGGATACCTTCAGAATTGTCTTATGAATCGGCTGTATCTATTGGAGACAGTTATGCAACAGCATTAATAGGATTAGCCCGTCGTGCTAACTTAAAAAAAGATGATACTATTTTGGTAACAGCTGCTGCTGGTGGCTTAGGTTTGGCTGCTGTTGATATAGCTGCAAATATGTGTAAAGCTAAGGTAATGTTTTTTTATAAGCATTAAATGAGAAATGTAATTACTTTTAATTATTATTATTATTATTATTTAGGTTATTGGAGCTTGCCGATTAGAACAAAATACATCTATTGTAAGAGATAAAGGTGCATTTATTTCATTTGCGATTAAAAATCCAGAATCTATGTGCAAAAGAGTATTGAAAGAAACCGAAAACAAAGGAGTAGATGTAGTGTTTGATGCTGTTGGTGGAGAAATTTTTCCATCAGCATTAGATTGGTATATTAATGTGCTTAAATTTATTTGATACAGGATATTTAATATAACTAACACATTTTTTATTTCAGTGTTGGTCACGAAGGAAAAGTATTAGTAGCAGGTTTCACTTCATTACAACTTCCTCAATTAAATATTAATGAACTATTTCGCCGTCCTTCATTTAGTTTAATAGGTGTATCATTGAACAATTATCGAACACATTCAACAAAAATATATAGGTAAATATTTATACGTCAGAAATTAGAAATGAAATATAATATTTTAATTTTCTTATCGCTATTTCATTCTTTATAAACAAAAATGTTTCTTGATTTACTATGAAAAGTGAAACATCATGTTAAGTTAATTATTTAGTTTTATGGCTTTTATATTTTACAAAATTATGTTATTTTTGTTTAAAAAGTCTTATTTATTATTTATTTTTGAATGTCAATTGTTTTATTCACTAGGGTTTATTGTCTTCCAAGACACTGTTTATAAAAACATTCAAACTTAGTAAATTATTGTATTCATTATAGCAATACTAATTGAAAATATGAACACATTTTTAAATTATAACATTTGTTAGATCCTTACAATTATTTATGCTCATATAAATGAACTAGACTTTAAAACCTAATAGACATTAATTTTGACAAAATAATGTAAAAATTTCAAAATTTATATCACTTTGTTCCTATATGAGGTTCTAAAATCAAATAAAAAGTTTAATATTATTCATTGTAAAATAGTTTTCTATTTCGTTCAAGTCAAACTATGTGGCTTATATTTATTTTTTAAACAAACCACACCTATTTCCCACAATATATTTTATGTATGGTTTATATAGTAATATTTATAGTATCATATATTTCTTTTTCTTGGCCAATTAAACCATTAAGGTTCATCGCAGTAACAACAATATTCCTCTATTTATTATAATATTTTATAGTATTTAAAGTTTTAATTAAACAAATGAAGTAGTAAAGATTAAAATAACTATATAAACTTCCTCATAAAAAGTCGTTTAAATGAAAATAGTAAGAAAAAAAAAATAGAGTTAACCATAAAAAATAATTGTTCTATTAATTTATTTATATATGTGTATTATAACATTAAATTTTGTTTTTTTTTTTTTTTTGACAGGCAATCTGTCAAAGATGTATTAACCATGTGTAAAATGGGAGTGATTACTCCAAATATATCAGAAACATTAAAACTTGATCGGGTAAATGAAGCTTTAGAACATTTTTCGACGAACAAAAGCAGCGGTAAAATTATACTGAAAGTAGCCGATTAATCAGTAAAATTAATAAATATTTATATTAACAAATACAATTGTATGAATCGCTTGAAATGTTTGTTATAAATTATAATGTATTTAATACCTGTTTGTAAACACTGCTACATTAATAAAAAATAGTGTATTGTTTATTTTATCTCGTTGTCAAGTACATTGGTAATATCGGTAGTAGGGTCTGATTTAAGGAGAAGTCAGTGGCCCTAGGACCTCGCCATTTGGAGGCTCCCATCAGCCTCGATAGAATGGTAGTGTTTCTAATTGTGGCGAGAAAAAAATATTTCGAAGAACAATGTTTTGAAAAAAAATAATGAACATTTTTTTTTTCACAATTCTTAATTTGATTTCTGTTCATGAAATATTCATGCGTTAAGAAAAAATGCAAAAAAAAAAAAAAATAATAATAAAATAAATCTGTTTAATAATCTGTTATTATTAATATACTGGGTGTTATGTAATTTCAAGTTCGTATAAAATCGTGTGTGTGCATATCGATAACAGGTTTTGAACAATTTCAGAAACTACTTTTACGCGTTGTACTCACACGATTATATTAACATCCGCATATTGTATATTGATGTTTTTTTTTTTTTTTTTCTATTATTTGACAGTAGATTATCAAACGCCATATGTGTACACTGAACACAGTTAATGGCGTTTATGTAAAGATATGACACAATGAATATAACAAATGTGCTTTCCACTGTAGGCGATTTTTTCACGCGCGAACTCTCGAAATTTTTATTAATTATCTGGTAATAATTTATAACCTATATAAGTATGGTGACTACGAGTATAAAACGAAAAGAAATGAGCCGCGGGTTGTTGTTTAAGTGAATGGATAAGGATTTTAGAGTTTTGTTATTACTATAAATTTGAATCGTTGCATACAATAAAACGATTCACTCTGTGTAATGTTGTTAATAATAATAATAAAAAATATATATATATATATAATAATTGGCTGAATTATCCGGTTTCATCTGTGAACAGTTTTAGCCGGTATAACATAAGAGGCGTTAGGTTGTGAAATGTAATATTATTATATTCAATAGTGATGATGGCAATTTTCAAAAATCCTTTCCAATGCTTTCAGTGGTTCGAGCTGTGTGCGTTGATAGATCCAGTCAGTCACGTTTCCCTTTTTTATATATATATATATATATAGCGTGTATAGAGTATATATAATTTACGATTATCATTACAATACATTATATTATCAATATGTTTTCTTACCATAAACGCAGTTGGCTAAAAATGATTAATTTTCAATCAAAATAATTACACACTTTGCCGAAAAACTTGAAACGTTTATACGTAATAAAAGAATTTGTGATTCTATACTTAAAGTAATGTACGCCCGACGTTGTTTTAAGTCTTTAAACCGAAATTCACCTCGTTTTATAAATTAAATACCTCAAAATCCATAGGATCGAAAAAAAATCTATTTTAATTATTAAGAAAAAGGCATATGTATCTGTTTAAAAAAATAATTTATAAACATTAAAAACATTTTTACCTTTAGTTACATTACTTATTATTCTTAAAATTTTTAAAAAGGCCCCTCCCCCCGACCATTCTATGGCCCCAGGGCCTCCTGTAACTGTAAATCCGGCCGTGATCGGTAAGTACGCAACATTGACACTCTCACATTTATATTATTTAAATTTGTTTTTAGTGAGAGGTAGAGAGTGAAATGGAAGTTCTTAGAATGTTGTATTGACCGTCGTCGTTGTTTGTATTTTAACATATTGGTACGACCTATGACCTATTAATGCAGGAAGTGAAAGTAAAATATTACGTTTTAATGTTTGTCTTTAATTTCAAATTAATTTTCTAAAAAAAGAAAACTTAAATTAAACGCGCGCGTAGAATTGAGAAATAAAATGTTTATATTTTCCGTCGAGGCCGTTCAAAATCAATACTATCAAAACCATCGTTGCGTGA
The DNA here is from genome assembly GCA_032441825.1 of Chaetogeoica ovagalla. Classification (NCBI taxonomy): domain Eukaryota; kingdom Metazoa; phylum Arthropoda; class Insecta; order Hemiptera; family Aphididae; genus Chaetogeoica; species Chaetogeoica ovagalla. Next base: position 793,205 of record CM063738.1, on the reverse strand, counting down.
ATTCAATCTCGAAGTGTAGGTCAAGGTGAATACACTGCAGGAGATCGACTGTTGAAATATATTTTTATATATTATACATATATATATATATATATATATATATATATATAAATAAAGGGATACATCCTTGTCCCTTATTACGGACATTAATACATTACTTGTAAACAAAAAAAATAAACAATGTTTTAAAGTTTTTCTCTTTGGTAACAATATTATCAGAATCCTGCTGTAATATTATTATATATCATTTTATTTTTTTATTAACTGAAAAATGAAAAAATTAATTGAAAAAAAAGTCGATCGAAAATAGCCATTTTATTATAGTCACGATGTTTAATAATGACTCGTTTTGTCAGAAAAATTAGAATTTTCGTCAATTTAAAGAAAATTGTAGAAAATTAACGAGTAATCCGTAAAAAGAGACGTTTCTATTACATGGTATTAAATTTTTATTTCGGGTCTTGCGGTTCTTAATATATTAATTATAATCACACAGAATAATACATAATATACAACTATACAAAATATATAAATAATAAATTCATCAAGCGGTTAAATAATAATGTTATTATAATTTGGATATTTTAATTTCACCGCTTCTATTATTGTACCAAAAGTATGTATACACCTATTAGGTACATACGAATGACGCGTTTTTTTTTTTTTTTAATGGGAATTTAAACGATAACGTTTTTTTAGACATCTAACAAATTTATATTATGTAACGAAATTTAAAAATATATTTAACAACATTATTGCGCCGTATTATGTAAGTATAGTAATCTTTTCCGCAACATGACGTAAATATGAATAATATTTTTTATATTAAGACTTAATACATAATATTCAATATATATATATATATATATTTATGTCTAAACGAGTCTCTCTTTTCATGTACATTCACAGGAAATGGTTATTTAATTTCATATAGTATTTAATTTTTCAATTTGTCGTTTATTCTTGTACTATGCCTGAATAAAATCCAATGGAACAGCGACGACCAATATACGTATATAAATATATATATTTATTCACTCGATGATCTCTTTTATAAAACATCTCAATATTTAGTATATTCATCGATCATTTGAAAATTAGAACAGTATTTCGATGTTGAAAAGTAGGCACTTTATCCATATGACTGTAATGAATAATTACTTTTCGAAATATAACAAAATTGTTACATACATAGTGTTTATACATTCGTTTTTTTTTTTTTTACCGACATTAGTTGGTGGACGCAAATGTAACAATTAAAAAATGTCCGTTCTGAAAATTATACGTGATATCTTCTATAAACTCGTTTTATAATTTTGATAAATCATTACACATAAATATAAATAATCATAATTTTAATTAAAAAATATATGTATATTGCAGGATAACCGCGGTAAAATGGTTGCTCCGGCTTAGCATATGAATTAATACCGAATAACCAAACAAAGTAAAGAAATAAACCTTTTAGTTTTGAAAATTAATTTTTATGGCACTTTAAAATGTCATCATATTTTTAAAAATCACATCACTTAAATGTCGGCCGTTGCAGTTGTCGATAGAAATTCGAATTGTATTTCTCGAAAGTTCGCCATTATTTCGAGGGAATATATTCTACTGTGGAATCTCAGTGCTTTATCTTGCCTCGTTGCTATTTTTAAGTCTTCGGAACTTCTTAGCCGATTTTCATAAATTTGTGCCTTTAAGTGCCCCGGTAAAAAAAAAAAATCTCAAGGTGTGTCGAATCAGGCGATCGTGAGGGTCATCCAATATCTTCCCGTAAAGACACAACAAAACCCGGAAACGTTTCTCTGAGAAACCCCATCAAGAACGACGTAAAGTGTATAATATGTTGTGGCATAGTATTGTTGGAATTACACGTAGTGTTCTTTAAGTAAATCATTCACACTCGGATGTAAACATTTTTTTTTTTTTTTTTTTTTTTTAGTATTTCACAATAGCGATTCGAGGTAATTTTTGTGCTATGAAGTATAATCACTGACGAAGTTCATCTGTTCGTGTGGATTTGCTTTAGACGGTTGAAATTGACAGTTATGTTTGTCGACAATGTGTCGGTCAGGCGGCTAAAATCAGGCTTGTGTAGATCAAAACATTCGTCGTATTATAATGTTATCCCTAGACCAAAAGCCATTTTGTACAGATGAAAACGGTACGTAACAACACGAAAACGCGGTCTCCGCTAGTCGTTCACAAATATTCCTGTTCCAAATCCAAACAGGCAATCGTTTTCTCGTACCCTATACGTATAATTAATATGTAACCAATAATATAAATTCTATATTGTCTATATATTAATGATTAAAATTAATAATTAATATAACCGTCTTGTCCGTGTACAACACCTCGCTACAGCCTCACGCAGATCCAAAAAATATATAAATAATTCCCCCCCCCCCGGCTCGATTAAACGAACAATAATCACGTCATCACTGTATATATACGTACGATTATTTACTCGATTATTTATAAATAGGGGAGGAGAATCAGTAATTGTGGTAAACACTTTATAATATATATATATATTATATAGCTTCTCTTTTTTTTCTTTTCTATACAACAATAACCAAAAGTAGGCTTCGGTGTCAATGTAAGTGTATATTGCATGTACATGTAATATAATATATATTTAATAGTTTTTATTCATACCGCCCAGTGAAAAACAGTGTGTGTGTGTGTGTGTGTTTTAGACATAAAAACCAAACGAAAATTCCCCGACCATTTAAAGTGGATCGAATTTAATTCTAAAAAAAAAAAAAAAAAAAAATATATATATTTGTATCATTATAGCCACTTTTTTTTTTATAGGTTATTGTGTAAATCGATTTTTAAATATTTTAAGAATAAAAAAAATTACGTATGAGTATAACAGTTGTTCATGCGCATATTTGAAAATTTGTTCCAGTATATGTGTACAAAAAAAAAAAAAAAAAAAAAACTAATAACATAGACAATCGTAAATAAAAAAAAAAACATTTACCTATACTATAACAATAATCTATAAAAATAATATAAAAGAGGCCGATACGAGTTAAAAATCTTTTGTATAAGAATTACATTTTATTCTCGTCATCCACAGCTTTTAGCACAATCGAGCACAATATAATATTGTACGCGTAATATTATTGAACTCGTCGGAATTATATTGACGTATAAAGAGAGATTAGCCATATATATTTTATATATCGGGCAAATGATTGCGGTTTTCCAATCATTGGGTACTTTCCGTTTATTCCGTACATCTTTAATCAGGATCCATATTATCTTCGTTACTATATAATCCTGCAGATGTGGCTGTTTTAATGAGTTCTGCATTGATATTGTTATCATCCCCGGGTGTTTTGTCGTTTCTTTTAAGACAAAAAAAAAAAAAAAAAATTACTATCGATTTTATAATATTCGATTACAATAATAATTTCGCTCGGATAAATAATATTTCTATCGTTTCTGATTATTGCTGGTATATAGGTATAAATTCAAAAAGATTGTTATTGAGATACAACACGGAAGCGGTGGCGTACCGGCACAAGTATAAGACTTTTTTTGATGAACGGGGAGAGGAACCCCCAGAGTCCCTCCCCTGTATCCGCCCTTGATGTCGGACGTGCGATGATGTACACGCGCCGTGCAGTGGTGTGATAACGGCGTAACGTTCACGCGCATAATAATATAAGTGTAACGCGACCGACCGCGCACTCGCGTCGCTTTTTCCATCATCCCGCTGCACACAATAAGGATCGACCCTTTGCAAGGGTACACGATTTCTGCACGCCGCGTTGCACACGCGACTCGTCCTATGCGTATTTTAATGCGTTGCGCGCGAGATCGAACGAGACGAGCCGGGCAGGAGGAGACGTGTATACTGCAAGCGTGTGATTACTACCATTGGACTCGGTCAAGGTTTTTCGACAATTATTAGCGTATAATCGAGTCATTTTGGTAACATTTTCATAATAACTGTTAAAAAAAAAAAAAAAAGAGTCGAAATGATTTGAAAAGTGCGGATAAGAAGAAAAAAAAAAAAAAAAATTGTATTTTTGTCCCTTCTCGGTAATGTTTTGAAAATTGTAAACCCCCTTTAAAGTTATATCTCTAAGTCACGACGATTGATTTTACTCGATATAAAATCACATAAGTATGTTAATTGTGAACACGCGTAAATAACGAATAAGAAAACGTAGGCCGCGGCGATCAATGAGACGAAACTTATACCCCCCCCCCCCCCGTGGAAATTTAATGATTTATTATTATTTTCTTTTATTTGGAGAATGACACGGGAGAATAACTACGGCATAGCCATATTTGTATATATATTATATTATATATTATATATTATATGTACACATCTCGTCATTATATGCCATCAGACTGTTTTCGAAATTATATCCTCTCTGTCCTTATTAATGTATATTTACGACGTTAAACAGTACCGTAATAACGCATAATCGGTCTTGCGGTATATTTCATTTCATTTCTACACCGTTTCAATTACAATACATAGAATAAATAAATGAATTTTTTTCTCGTTTTTTCATTTACCGATCAAGAGATCGGTCGTAGGAACCGCTTTACATACGTATTGCATGGTTCAATAGAAACGTTATTTCGACCGTAATTCGCGTTTACATACATATACGAGCAGGGGCGTATACAAGGGGGGGGGCGATGGGGCGATCGCCCCCCCCCTAGATACTTGTGTATGTACCTATATCTACTGACAACTAAAATTAATCAAACTAAAATGTCATAAAACATTTTTTTATTTAAAACTTATTATTTTTATATAATTTTTCGATAATTCTAAGTTGGCAACAGATTCGACGGGCCCTTTTTTCTATTCGCCCCCTCCCCCCTAAGGGATGAAGTAAATACGCCCCTGTATACGAGTATATCGATTGAGTATTATTAAGTGACAGTACGTTTTCATTAAAACGGATCACATATTTAATATTGTCGACGACGTTCAAAGTTTCTGGTGAAAACTATTTCTACTGGTTTCCTACGAATTTCCGAGACAACAATAATTCATATATACCTACACTAAAGTATTATTATTTCTTTTTTTCCGAATATAATTATTGCTTATATTTTATATTCATAGAAATATCCGCGTGTTTGATCGCAAACATAAATACGACGTGTTAACGCGTTATAATAATTCCCTCTCGCCGCCCATCTATGGAATACCATCGAATCGAAGAGAGTGTTGTGAGTTCTCTTACTCGACGGTACAAACTTAAACTCCGATTTGAAGAGGGCGATTCAGAACGAAAAGACGCCTTTCGTCGACGGTGAAGAGGTGTGACGGCCATGCTTTCTCGTCTTGACGTGCCGCCCGGGGTTTCGTTTTCAGTAAAAATGGAACTCGAGAAAAGCCTCACCATTCAGTTAGCAAAAACTCTTTGGAGACTATCACTCCCGTTCTATTTCTAAACGTCCGTCAGTGAAACTTCGCGGGAAATTGTGTGGAGACATGTCTTATGCTTTAACCGTCACGATTCTAGTCGTTTTCAGCTGTTTCACGTCTCATTCGAACACTTCCTCTAGAACGTAACGCGAACGGAAATTTCCTCCGTCCCGGAGAACACCAGTGAGTGTTACTCTTACTTTGTGGACGTGTCCTCGTATAAGTGAGAGAAATTTCCGCTAACCACGGCTCGTAATGAAAAGACGAAGAGTTGCCTCGTAAAATTTTTCTACGCGCGCTCAGTGTGACCGCGACGACGCGTGCGCGCGAAGACAATAATAATAATAATAATAATAATATAACGCCGACGCGTTATTATATTATAATGCGTATACCGCAACCTTGACTGGAATTCGGCTGGAACGCGCGCGTACGGATTGGTACAAACGAATCCGTTTGAAATGAAACAGACATTAGAAAAAAAGAAAAAAAAAACGACACGCGCACGCATACGTAACGCGGTTCGCCCGTTACGGCCCGGCGAGTGTATCGGCGCGAAACGCGTATTCGCGGCCGCGGTGACAAAAATTATTGCTCCGGAACGCGTGTGGGGGGTGGGGGTGTACTTTGATTTTTATTGTACGCGTAAAAGCAATACAACGGTGGGTGGCGTCGCAGCGTTTGTATTATATTGACCGGGGACCGTGGTAACACTGTACCGAAGTTTGTTACCAGCTACTGTCACGCTGCAGGGATCGTCGGCAGCCACGCGCGCGCGCGCGCGCGCCCGCGTCGTCTCATCGCCGCCGCCGCCGCCGTCGTCGTCGCCTGCCTGCACCGGGGTGACTCACGCATTGTTACCGCGGCCGGTTGCGCCGCGCGATGTGTGACCACCACCGGTTGGCCGCTCTGGACGGCCTCGTGTTGCCCGCCGTCACCGCAATGGCCAGGTCGACGCCGTCGTCTCCGAACGCGTACCGTGCCGTCGTCCAACAACAACAGCAGCTGCAACTGTTGGAGAAGACGGCGTCCGTGCCGGACCTGCTGCAACAGCAGCAGCAGCAGCAGCAGAACTTCAAGAGGTGTGACGATGAACGGCCGCGGGCCCGGTTGGGCGACGACGACGAGCGGGCGGCGGAACAACGCGCCGCTCCGGCGTCCGCGTGTACCGTCGATTCCAAGTCGGACGGGTGTCTAGCGGAGACCGGCCGGTCTGCACTAGTCGTCACCAGTCTCAGTGGAACGTTCCTCTGCGCTGCGCCCCGCAAGGTAAACGCGAACGTTATAAGAAATGTTGTCGTTATTACAATATAGACACGTGTAGACGAGAATGGTCGTTATTCTGAAATTCAAAAACGTATTATGGAATTTTGATGGGTTTTTTTTTTTTTTTTTGTATATATATACATATGTAGGTCACTGCGTAATTTCAACGTTGTACGTACAAACCACTCCCTCCCCCCTGAACCGATTTATGTTTGAAATATAATAAGCTGATTGAAAAACGTGGGGGAAGGGGCCGCAGATTTTCGAATCATTCGGATTTGGGAGACATCTTTCGATTATATTTATATATATTTAAAAAAAAAAAAAAGAAAAATTAATTAAAAGTATTGATAAAAGTCATTTTCAACTATATAGTTTGTATTATTATTATTATAAAAATAAAATACAAAAAACAAAAACGAATTATTTTTCGGTACAATAAAATGAATGACTCTAAACGGGTAAATCGAAACCGATGCGTTGTGTGGGGGTCTAAGCATTTTTTTTTTTATATAAAAATATAAATACGAAACGCACTTCTTTTTTTTTTTTTGACCTCAAATCGTGTATATTACGATACGATCATCACGCGGAGCCTGAAATTTTTGTTTTTTTTTTTTTCATACCGCACGAGACTCCGGTTTAGTTATTTACAATTTTTTTAAATTTTTTGTCGAATCTATGAACCGAGTAGTATAATAAAATTAATTGAAATCGACTAATTCGAATGAAAATCGTTATGTACGGGAGAATTATTTTTAAAAGTAATATGCGTTTGTAAGTAAACCGTTCTCGGACGAATGCTGGCGCGGGTAATTCGAATAATTCAATTAAAAATCTCTGACGGGCTTGTTACAGAGTATCCAGTACAGTGATCTCCGTGTTGTACAACACACTATTAAAACGTTACACCGCCACGCATTTCAATATAATATTACGTACATAGCGCAATATTATTCCGGGCCCTGTGAATATTATTATATTTATAATATACATTTTATTGGACGTATTGTATTATAATACGGCGGTATTGCGACAGCTCGTACGAAGTGTACGCACGTAACAATAAAACGTATAATGTGATGCACACGAGCAATTATTTATGTGCGCGTGAGAAATTAAAGCGCCGTACGCGACGTATAATTGTGTCACGTTTTTTTTTTTAAAGAACCGATGCAAAACCGTAGAGAAATGAGTTGTAATTACCACAAAAAAATCTCGTACAAAATAGAAAACAAAATTATAACGCGGTACACGTTTTGGTCGGATTTCATTTTATATATTTCAGATTTCTAGCCTTTTAGTATTCTTTTAACTTTTCGGCGGTTTCCAATTTTTTAAAACATTTTGTTTGTATATTTCGCGAATTAAAAAACAAAATACATGTGTACGTGGCGACAAATAATTTTTTCCGCCATCGTTTCTTTTTTTTTTTTCGTTTTATTAAACAACAAACAAACACAACGTATAAATCTAACAGACTGTTTTTACACAACATTTATTGCGACGAGCAACGAAAAAAGGTTGTACGCATTTATTTCAAAAAATTTACGTGCAGCCCCGCGTTAATGTATAGATAATATTATGCTCAGAACACGTATTATAATACACAGTAATCGAATATTAAAAAAAAAAACAAAAAAAAAAAAGTATACGTGTAATTAAGTTTCGAAAAGAAAAAAAAAACGCGTATTCGTTACATTGTTTTCATAAGTTTATCCAAGGTTTTACTTGTAAATAATACGCTTGTGTATTTATAGTATGTTAAAATATTAAATAAAAAATAAAAGCTCCGTTTGCTTCGTGTCCCTCTAATCCCTGCCGGCCGTTTCTATAGTACTGTATAAAATCAATTCCATATAGTATTATCGTGTATCCCCAGCCAACGTGGTATATCGCATACGTGTGTGTAGTAATATACGGACTCTGACAATTACAATATAATCTACATAGGCGTATAACAGTATATTAATCATATTAAAGGAAAATAAATGCATTATTATTATTATTATTATTATTATTTGTAATAGTATTAATATTTCACGAATACTGCACCACGCCTTCAGGTTTCTTGCTTTTATGTAGACTTCATTCTCCCTGTAGACCATGTTAACGTGATAAATTCTATACAACACGATACGATTAGGTCATGGCTTTACGCATATAATAACGTCGTAGTATTGCACGCTACACACAAAGTGTTATTTTCTTAATGCAAATTGCTCATTGCATGAAATCACAATGAGTTATTATTATATGTATTGCGTAAATATACTTATTCATTACTCGCTTTACAATTTTTATCAGTGGAGACAGTGGAGTAAATAAAAACAAAAGGGGGAAATTTTCCGTTATTTCTCGCCTATACGTGCGGCATTAGTTTTGTAATTTTATTATTACTCTTTTTTTTCGTGATATATATATATATATATATTATATTGTATCGTATATTTTAATAATATAACGATATTGTGCACTAATTAATTATGAATACAATCCGAACGAACCGTAACAGTTGGCGGAACTCACGGCTTTCAAACATCATAGATTGTGCGACCAGAAAGTGTCAATGATGGAAAAACTTAAATCCATTCGCGCGCTCCCTTAGGAATTCACACAACGCAGTGAATCATATTTAAAAACAATTTTTTTACTTCAGAAAATTTTGTAAAATGCGTTATAAATTTAAATTTAGACAAATCGTCACTACGATTCGGTTTACATTTTAATAAAAATTATAATGACTAAAAATCCCCAAAATTAATACCCGATATCTACACAAATTACTCGAGTCGCTTAAAAAAAAAAAAGAAGAAAATTATTTGCGTACTTATATTTTATAAAATAAATATCGAATTTTTGGATGAGGAGGTCTTTAAAAATTCACGGGGTATTATTTTATTTTTTTTTAAACATTAGGGCGTGTTCACTGCTCACGCATACCCCTTAGTTCCGCCTGTCAAACGGACTGTGTACATTTTGATTTTTATCGTACATTTTTATAATACACATAGCTAATAATTTTTGTAGTGTATACCTAATACAGCTTTTCCCGGACGATAAACGTTTTGAATTGAAAACTCATAATCGGCACATTACGTATAGTTACTATGGGTATACGCATGTTATAGAGTTATACAGTTATAATTCACGTTAAAGAGATTGGTCTATTCTCTAGCGTATTATATATATATAATATTAATAATAATATCAATAGTAATTGATCTTGACATCCGTCAACTACAACTATCCGATATTTATAAACGAGAATTAATATAATACAAAACTGCGTTTGTATAATAATATTATAGACGTTAATACGATTGGAATATTAATTAATATTTTTTTTTTGTGCAATGTGTTATGATAAAAAACCCACTGTTTTTTTTTTTTAAGTATTTGACACTTTTTGTAACGTAAATAATATTTTATGTTGTTTAATATCGTTACAACGATTTTCATAAGGGTCAATAAACGTTTTTATATTGTAATTTATATTCGTGTACGTTGTTGCCGTACGCACGAATACGTACAGATTAGGTTGGTACGTGAATAATTTGTAAACGTTTGACATTCCATTTCTTTCTTCTCTTTTTTCTGTAAAAGAATACGTTTTAAATGTATTTTACAAATATTATATTAAAAAAAAAAACATTTAAAAGCATTAAAATACAGTTGGATTCTCCCCGTTAATGTGGCCACGTTGGGACCACAAAAAACGGAAATTACTTTCTGATCAATGGTTTGGTTTAAATTAGAGCTTTCACGTAAAATGTTACATTACTAACATTTCATGACAAGTCCGGCGGGAATTTATTAAAAAACTTAATCGACGACAATCACGAGACAAAATTATTATTAACTCGGCAATTTGAAAACGATTCATCTCATCCACGTTATGTTGGTCTTAGGCTCGTCTCTGCACACATTATGTAGTCTCGGTGTTGTTGTTTGGTCACCGTTTACATCGAGGTTTAACGATTTTTATTACTTTTGATACGTTACAATCCAATCTCCACGCGTTTAACGTAATCTGTGTACTCAATACGCGGATACAGGAACATATTATTCACGCTCATTTCTAGTCGAAAATCGGCGTTTAAATACGTCTTATTATTACCACATAGTCTATAACCTAAAATATTCGAGCAATCGTAATAATAATAATAATTCCGAATCGTTATTACGAATAATTACACCGCCACGCGTTATCGACGACAATTATTGTTTTTAAAATACGATTAGTTTATTGTTGTTATCGTGTTTTGAGATGGTATGCCGTATTTATATCATTACATAAATTGGACAAAAAAAAAAAACAAAAATTTTTAGTTTTTAGACCACGTTTAAACAATATTTTCAGTATAAATGTTTATAATCCAATTGCTTTAACGTCTTCGCCGAACAGTGCACTCAAGCTGCGCTTACAGAAAAAAAAACGCGATCGTTTATCTAACGGGAAATCACAATAATTGTTTATATGCGTATGTAAACAGTTATATAAACTAAATTGGAATTACATTTATGGAATAAGCAATACAATCAGTTAGAACGACGTGTTTATAATAAAAAATAAATATTCCGCGTGTATGTATATTATACAGTTTTCTTTCGTAAACAGTATTGAACGATAATATTATAATGTATACATTAGCGTGTAGTAGCGTCTGTGAGGAATGGCTCATAATGCCACTTTTTATTTTTTTTCAAGCAAATTCAGGGGATTTCGGCCCTAAATTGTTATACATGTATAACATTTGTTTGGACGTCAGACCTCTCTGTTTACCACAAATCTCTCTAAAAAAAAAAAAAAAAAAAAAACAATAATATATTTGTTCCAATTTGAGTTTTAGAATTCAATGCGATAGGAGATATAAACGGATGTCGATACTACGGTTACACGTATATTTATGAGTTTCAAACGTATAAAAAACTATTCATTAATATCATATTATGTAACAATTTTACTAATCATAGATAGAGCGTTGTAGTTTACGGTAAAATGTACGTAGATTGATTATTTATTATTACAGTAAAGTTTTCCCTTTTTTTTTTTTTTTTTTTACATTTAGTTTTACACGACTACAACAAAAAGACAGTACTTGAAATTTCAAAAACATATTTTTTCCTACTATTATTTTTCTCCGAAATATCCAATGTTTTTAGTAAATATCATTCCCTGTGCGCGATAAATAACTAAATGACTCAATTCTTCATTGGATATACGTGCGATCTCATATTATTTTCAAATAGTACAGTGGCGTCACGACGATGTGCATTTTCTATTTTGTGTGCTGTACACGCGCGACGACCGATTTTTACGACCTACGCGATCTATTTTAAACGTTTAAAAAAAAAAGTGGCTAATGTGCTTATTAAGTAAACACTATAACATATAAATAGTACAATACATGCCTATTATATTATATATGCCTTCTGAAATTCTTTATGTGTATATTAAATAGCGAATAAAATAAAAATTTGAAAACGAGAACTGTGAATTCAAATGTGAACGCACCGCGTGTGACACGGCGGAGTTTAAATTAAATTATGAAGCTAAAATGAAACCCCTAAACTACTGGAAAACGGGATTACATTATATTAGATTAGTTATGTGGTCCCAATTATTACAAGACAAATAATAATAATAATATATGGTAAAATAAATGTCCTAACAAAAATCGTTTTATTTTTAAATAAACTATTTTATTTCAACGGTTATATTATGTACTGTAACATTGTGTATCATATTTTTTTTTTTTTTGTTATTAATTAATGTTAATAGATTATATAAATGACGAGTAATTACTATTGTAATTATATTATTTGGTTTTATTTACGCGGTTTTTTTTTTTTTTTTTTTGTAAATTTCTAATACCTTATATTATATAATTAATAGAAGTTTATCTCTATTTTTCTCATCTCTAAAGTATAATAAAAATGATTTATATACGTATATTATACTGAATAAAAATATGATAAGATAAATATCACAAAACAAATTATTAATTTAATGATAAATCGTTATATTCGCTTTACATTGATTTGTCGACTTACATAACCTATTAACAATAATTTTAGAACAATATAGTCAAACTTGTAAATATATCAATTAGAATCCTTATATAATATGTATATTGTGCATAAATATAACGACCGGTGTCGCGAAGTATTTGAACACCACGAGTAATCAATTACTTTCGTTAGAATATTGAATTATTTCGGTTGTGTTATTAAATATTAGATAATTTTTCGATTCGATGTATAAAAACAATCGTTTTTACGCATAAACTGACGGTTAACTGGTAAAACAGTAGGGGGAAAAAAATGTCGTCACATTAATCACTTACAAATATCATTACTATACAATACGAGTACGCAGTGACATATTATTATAATACACGCTATATGATTATATAAACTCTGCAGAGTTCTCCACGCGTGTGGCACAAAAATAGTTATATCTCAAATAACATTTACTTTTCTTTATATATATATATATTTAATTCACTCATTACAGTTAAGTGATAAATTGCAATATAACGGTGGACGTCGGTCGGCGAAAAACAATTAATAACATTTTGTGACAATGTACACCTGATAAAACGTTTTATTTTGACATTTTATTTTCAATAAATAGTTTTATATATAAATTAAGCTTCGTCTATATATATATATATATATATAACACGTTTTAAGTATATTAAACGTTCCATTAATAAAATATTAAAAAAAATCACTAAAACGTAAAATATTAAACGCGTACGTAATTATTATTTGTATATTTTCGTTTATTCGTCGATATTCCCATGTTTGTCCATGTTCGTTATCATAGTTTATGAACAGCAGTCTCATCTGCCGCAGCGCCTTGTAAATAAAACTCTAAAATAAACAGCAGGAGTTAAATAAAAAACCTCTCTGCGAGCTGCGGGGAAGGTAGAGTGGTGCAGATTAAGCGGAATCGCGGACAGGCAGAGTTTTACGGAACGCGTGGAATATTGCGCGGCAAATAATAAAAAAATATTTTTGATTTGAAATCGAAGCTTATAAAATTGCGTTTAAATACACGACGTAACTACGTCGTCGTATATAAACGTGCACGTAATAAATATCACGTAATAAGAGATTTCCAAGTATGTCGTTATGTTATATCCAAACCACGTTTTTTTTTTTTTTTGCGTGTGTATACAGTAAAATATACAGTAAAATCGTTGAAAATAAACGTTTGAATACGGGGATATTATAGGTCGGCGGGTTCTATTGCGATCCACTTCCCGCCGATCAATCGTTATAATATTCAATATGCGCAATAACTGACGGAGAAACACAAGATATTTCAACGAATAAAAGACCGAACATTTACTCGTGTGTGGTGATCGCACGTCCGTAATAATTTTCCATAGTTCAATTATGATTTTTCCCATAACGAATTAAAAACATTTATTATTTTAATTCGTTCAGAAGTGAAATGCGTGAAATATATTTACGTTTAACGAGAGCACCACGTCATCAACAACACACTCGATACGAACACTGTCGTGGAATACTAAATATTACGTTTTAATGATATTTTGGAATAGAGAGCTCTTTTGACTGTGTACGATCTAAGGTCTGCAGCGACCGCGAATATTTTGACACAGAAATGCCTTAGCTTGGCGGGGGGTGGGGGGTGGAGCGGTCAGTAAAAAAATGTTCGTCGCGCAAAACCGTTACGAAGGTGACGTCATCAATCACGTGACGTTGCTAAGTAACGCCATTAAAGCGGAGTTAATGCGAGAAACGCGTAAGCGTCGTGAACGTTCAATCCAATGACGACTGAGGAGCATACATTGTGTCCACTGTGACCGATGTGTCTGCGTAAAATACTTTGGACTTGTACGGGTAGTCCCTGAATACTATCCACTATCAGAGTTTTTGAAGCGGAAAGAAATTCCCGGGGGACATGAATGTCCTCCTGATATAGTTTTAAGCGTTCCATGCATCACGTATAATTTAAATACATTTCATAATATAATATAATATTATATGTTTTTCATAAAACCCGTAAAATAATTATAAACAGTGGTTGTTATTTAAGAAAAGTAAAAACACACCTATTTTAAATTATTATTATTATTATTATTATTATTATTATTATTATTATTATTATTATTTGAATTGTAATTCGAACGTTCCGGGGCGCGCGTCGTACCTTACGGAGAAATATCGTTAAACGGGGGGGGGGGGACTCTTTTCAACCGCTGTCAGATGTAAGTGGACCGAGTTCCCCCGCGTCCTCCCACTTTAACCCCTAACCAGGCGCGTCTCCAAGGGGTAAGGGACGTTCGCCCACCCCATAACAATTTTTAACGTATACAACAATTACTGTCATTGTCAACAAAATAATAAAAATAGATTTGTCCCGTCCCCCGCCCCCGTTGAAAACCGTCTAGGGACGCCCATGCCCCTAACAATGGCTGCATATGATATACTGTTTGCGAAGGATACGCACACGCAAATATAAAAAAAAAAAATCATATCCGACGTGGCAGCGGCGGTCGGACGCGATGCTGCGATGCGTGGGAATTCGTGTACCGACGGGATACAATGTATTTTGCTAATAAAAGGGACGTGACATCATGACACAGAAAAGCGGGCGCGTTGACGTATACGTCATATTTCCTGCGCGCGCCATCCCTTTCAAGGTCATCTCCCTCCCACCACCACCGTCACGTTCGACCTACCAACGCGGTGGTACTACGACGACAGGTCTCTCTCACTCCCACCCGCCGCCATCGGTGTCCACGACGAAACGTCCCGAACGCAGGAGCGCGGTGTGCGCGGCGGAGAGAATAACCTAACCGACGCGTACACACGGTTTGCCGCGAACGGTCGGCCGGCAGATGGCACAGTGATCGTTCGCGTCCCGAGCCCCGGCGTCGTCTGCGTCGTTATTGCGTGTTCGTTTGTCGCCGCGTCGCAGTGTTCCGCGCGTACGACGTCGCGTCGTTCGTTCCGCAGTTCGTCGTTTGAGAGAAAAAAAAGCAAAAAAGAACCAGGAGAACCGCGGACGACGAACCGGTGGTACTGGAGAACGCGGTTTTTCGTCCCCGACCGCCGTCGCAGAAGCCGCGCTTATTATTATTATTATTTTTTTTTTTTTTACGGCGACAATCGCGTAAAACCGGTTTGTCCGCCGCGCGTTACAACAATTGGCGCGCGAATAGAGAAATACTTCAAAAAGGAAAAAAAAATTCCGCTCGGACGAACAATTTCCCGTGAGTATAAAAAAACAGCGGGGGCGGGGAATAATATTCGTTTCGTTTTTTTTTTCCCCCCCCCCCTCGTAATACGCGGTGAACAACGTTTGATTTGGTCACCGCGAAACGTCGAAATCGTTGTGCGGAAAAAAATTGTATCCGGATTATTAATAATAATAGTTAAAAAAAAAAAACGATTTTCGTATATTTTCGCGTACGAGACGTTTTCAAACGGTGTTTATGTTCCACTGTCCTGTCGCAATGTCCAGAAACGCCTTATTTGCGTATCCCGATCGTGGAGGACTCGAAAGAAAATAAAACGTATTGGTGGGGGATTTTATAGACGCGTTTGCTCGCGAGTGTCCTTTTAATCGTCGAATATAGTGTTGTTTTCGAGTTTTTCCACGCGACGAGTTCTCGTTGTTACGCCGCGACCGACGGTCATTAACGTCGTCCGCCGCGGGTTTTTCGGTAGAAATCTATTTTATAAATATAGTTTCGCGAATGGCGAACTGATAAACGTCGATCGAATTGGTAACGATAAATTTATTTGAATTTAATCTCTGCGTCTTGAAATCATTTCATTGGTGGTTTCGCTTGCACCCCTCTATCGGTTCCCCCCGTAGCTATCGTGATTTGTTTCGCGCACGGTACGCATAAACCGCCGAGAAAAATGACAGAAAAAAAACGGTAAAAACGCGATTTGGTCGTAATCGATTGTGTCGCGTCGTCGTCATACCAATTTCAAAACCACAACGAACACGATATTATTACGCAGGGACTTGAAATTATTTATCGAATATATGTGCGCGTTAGTATAACGTTATGGGGGAAAAAAAGTGTGTTTTCATAAACTCTCTTTTAATTTCGGTCTGTTCGTTAGCTTTTGATTCGTAGAAATTCGTTTCGTACGCCCGAAATATCAGACCGCCGGAGCTCTGTGCTCGGGGGGGGGGGATCGTGTTTGTTTATCGAACGCAATGATTTATAACCGTAAATGTAACGGAGAAATCATCGTTATCCGAGCAATTCACTCGGGCGATATATTAACAAAAAACCCCCCCGCGAGACTTTTTATTATTTATTTGTTGTTTTGAAACGCGTGTGCTTTCACAGCGCGTTTTTTATTTGTCGAACTCCGTGTGTCCGACGACCTTTTCGTCAGCGACCTTTTCGAAGACAATTCGGTCATATCTTATTCGTAATAATATTATATATACATACACAGTTCTTACGCTCTTTTATGACCATAGGGGGTTATAATATATTTAAATACGAATTTCATTATACATATCGCCGCGTCTCAACTGTTGTAACTCTATTTTATTATTTTTTTTTTTTCGAGCAGGCGAAAATTTGAAAAGAAAAATTATGTTCGGTTCAATGATTTCGTATTAATCGGCGGACAGGAGCAGCGTGTGGGAGGAAACGGCGGTTTTTGTTTTTTCCTTTTTTTTTTTTTCGTAGCGTCTTACGTGGGAGAAATACCGAGCAGACGATTGTCGTTGCGAATATATTTTTTTTTTTTAGATTCTGAGCGAGGATGAATGTAATTGGTTGTGTACAATGATGTGTTTTTAAATGTCTGTACCGCCGAAAAATTTTTACGGGAAAGAGTGCTTAAACGCGTAATACGATTTTCCGTTTAGCAGATCGCAGTTCGATTTTCTCAATAGTTTTTTTTTTTTCAAGCGTCAATACTACACTGAAAAATTAGATTGAAAGAAAAAAAAGAACACGGTAAAAATCGTAGATTTTTAGATATTCGTAATAAGAGGTTATTCCCGTGAGTTCAATGCTTATAAATTTAAAACAACGTTCGTTATTTCGACTATATTATAATATACTCAAAAAAAAAAAAAAAAATCTTGAAAATCCTTATCGCGCAATAATTTCTTTTTCGTAACTACTATTTCGACGCATGGCGTATTTTTCGCCCCGAAACTTCGTTCCGAATCGTTTTATCCGAACGTTACGGTTCATCTATCGCGTTGGTTTAACATGTTCAACTGTGTAGTAATAACGATGCTCTAACAATCTTTATCTGAGTAATTCGCACTTGAACCACGTAATCCACTGCGGCGGTGACTCGTTAAAAGTCTTTTTTTTTTCTAACATAATATTTTTTATAGCAGTTCGATTACGACATTATTATTTACACTTGGCCCCGCGTAATGTTGAAAACCTGTGTGTGTAGGTGTGTTGTGTTGAATGCGGCGATATCGTTCGCGGAGACCTTGGAAAACGTTTAAAATTGCTTCACGATGACTTATTATTATTATTATTATACGTAGAAAACGCGTTTCAGAGAACGTGTGTTTATAACCGTTTTCGGTATTCGCCATGGATTGTGTGTTGTATTGACGTGCGCGGTATCGTTTACGTGAAGTATTTTTTCCGCCATAGATAATAATAATAATGATTGTACACCAGAGACGACGTTTAACACTCACTGACGCGACATTTCTGCGTTGATTTCGTTTACCGATTTCACAGTGTAGAAAGTAAAAACAAAAATAATTTCGTGAGTTTTCATTTTGGTAAAATTTCTTATTGACGAGCGGAGTCAATAATTTTATCTTAGCGCTAATACGCACACACCGACACCGTCCCCAAGTTTATCGTTTACGGAAATGGTAAGGAATTTTTTTTTCTTTTTTTTGTTATCCCAGCTGTATGTAATCGAGATCGACTTACAACAACAACAAAAATAATAATAATAATAATAATATTGTGTGTTGCGTCCGGGGCACAACGTTCGTCGAAAACGTTATTTATATAATCGGTAATTATTATCATTATTCGTTTTCGATAAAACGGATTGTTTTAATATTCGCGATTTTATTTCAAATGTAATTCGTAGACGTCGGACTTTATTTCTTTTTCTTGGACGTCAATAATTTTTTGATAATTGATTGACTATAATAATAAAACGTTCAAATAAGTGTTTATTATTATTATTTATTAAAATTGTAGAAATGGCTGGACAATATTATTGTTGTTGTCTACACTCTAATATTACATAAAGCTGAAGAGTTTGTTTGGTGTTTTTTTGTTGTTTGAACGCGTCAAACTCTTGAACTACCGGCCGGATTTGCAAAATTCTTTTTGCATTTGACGGTGCGATTATCGAGGAACGTTGTAGACTATTTAACATCACGCTGCGACCTCGACAGGAGCCGAGGAAAAAGAGAAAAAAAAAGAATCCGAAAGAAACGTTTTTTTTTTTTTACGGGCACCGCCGAAGTGCACGGAGACGGTCGGTTGTGTACACGGGAAAGAAAAAAAAAGCGTATTTAAAAATATCGCTTTTTTTTCTATTCGTTTACATGATAATTCTGGATTAAACAATAACACAATTAGTTAACGCTCGTTATTGGTATTCACAATATATTACATTGTAATTTCGATGTATAATAATAATACAACAACAATTCGATCGATTTAATATAAGGTTTTTGTTTTGATAGCGTTCGACAATTTCTCGGTTTTCGTTAGAAGGATTAATAATACAATTTTACGGGGATTGGCGTTGTGTGTGACGCGCGTGTGTATTGGACAAAGCGTATGGCAAGCACACACATCCCCTGGTCTTTCTGAAAAATAATTATCAAAAATGTTTTTGGGGTAAAAAAAAAAGTGGAAGAATTTTTTCGTAAATTTTTTCTATTCTTCCTGCCAGCCGTGCGCCCTCTTGCAAACGCGCGTAAAGCGGATATAAATATATATATTTTTTTTTTACGAATCTCGCGACATCCGCGCTCACAATAATTATTACGTCGCGCGTAATCGTGCGTGTGTGGCGTCGTACGCGTTCGCCAGTCCAGTGTGTGTGTGTGTTGAGTAATATTTATAATTTTTTTTTTTTTTAAACTACCGACAAAAAGTGTCCGTCCGTTAATATTTTTTTTTTTTTTTGATAATTACTCGCCGCGTCACGCCGTATATTTCGATGTCGTGTTTTACGCGGTTTGAATTTCTATTTGAACGGCGCAGGTCGCGCGGTTTATACACACTCATACTACGAGCACGATTGTTATCCAATCATCGCGGATAGTAGTATGATTTTTTTTCATCCTCGTGCACACCGTATTTATATTTTATATATATAATAAATAATTACAATATCCGGTTTTCTCCCCTACCACCGTGCAGGCTTCCACCCCATTCGCCGCCGATGCTGCTGCTGTCACTTTTGTTATTGGACTTATCACTACAGGCAACGGATGTGTTGTTTTTTTTTTTTTCTACTGCCTCTCTCTACTTCTCTCTTCGTCTGGTGTGTGTGATTTTGTTCATTGGCGGCGGTCCGTATAAGGTCCCACACCGGGAGGAGGGAGGAGAGGAGGAAAAAAAAAAAAAAAGAGATTCAATCTGTAAAACGGGTTTTTTTTTTTATAGAAGACAACAACAATAAAAGTGTCCATGCGGCACACATAACACGCATATAATATTTGCGGCTATTTATTTGTCGTTCTTGCTATTTTCTAAATAACCTAAACTGGTATTATTATTATTATTATAAAAAGCCGGATATTTTTACGTATTGCGGGGCGGCGTTTCTCTACCGATAACGGACTTTCAAATATTTTACAATTTTTTTTTTTTTTTTTAATATCCATTATGCACGACGATTAAATAGCTAACGGGAATATAAATATACGGTACACGTGTAACGTACTTATTTTAACGCGCATAAAAATAATAAACGTGTATATACATATGTGTGTGTGTGTGTATTGAATTTATTTAGCGTTGTTCCGCCAAAATATGTATCATGTTTATAAATCGTTGCCGTGCACGGTTTTATCGGCAATTATTATTGAAGAGAGAGAGAGAGAGAGAAAATACTAATGACTCCGACCGGTTAACAAAAAAAAAAAAAAAAATTCGAAAAAATCAAACGAAATGCGATTTATACGCGCGTTAATAGGCGTGGTGTTTGCCCGCCGCGTGCGTTCCATACCGCGCGATGTACAACAATTATCGCTACATGGACACAACTGTTTTTACACTGTACATTATATTATTTATAATAACCGATCGAAGAAATCATATGTACCGAATTATTGTATTACAACTAAATAATAATAATAATAATAATAATTTTATTTTTTTAATACACCGACTATAAGCGTTTGTGTAAAATTATTTATCGTTTCAATAATGAAATAAAGACAGCTCTCATCCTCCCCCGCGCACAAAACGATAAAACTATACATTACACTATACACGTTTTGTCTAGTGGCGTACGCGCAGGACGGAGGAGGTGTCAGGGAGATATGACACCCCCTTCCCCCCTTAAATAGTTTAAAGTATCTTTTAAAATTACGATTGCGGCTTTTAAAAACGCTTTAACGAATCCTCCTCACTTCGAGACGGACGCCGTATTGCGAATATAACATTTATAAAAATTAAATAAAACAATTGTTTAGGTAATGCTATTTTATATTATACTTTCGTGTGGTATAAATACATTTAAAAAAAAAAAAAAAAGATAAAAAAATACTCGTTAGTTGTTTTTAAATCGCTCGTTATGACATAGTGAGATTTTTTTTAGAGTGACGAGTAGTCGAAAGAACAAAAAAAAGGCAATCGTCAATTCTCATGTATATTACGTATATTCACATTGAAAAAATCCTGCGTGCGCCACTGTCTCTTTAGAAAGCCGATGGAATAAATTCGTTAAAAATAGAAACTTATCGTTGATAATATGGTAATGAAAACGCGCGAGCGTATGTATATACTATTATTATAACGGAGGAGTCTTGTATAAGCGTAAATTTTCATATATTTCATACAGAGTTGCAACTCGTATGATATTTTACTCTTACAAGTAATTTATCTTCGTACACTACAATTATCATTAGTATATACGAGATAATAAGACGCGTACACTTTTTTTTTTTTTTTTTTTTCGTATATCGTATATTTATTTATTTTTTAATAAAGTAACATGCGTGTTTACCATTCTTAAGAATCATGGCATTATATAAATATTGTCAGCAGTAAAATTTTGTCTGCAGTACGAGTGGTGTAGGAAATGTTATATTTCATGTTTTCAATCGTATCGTATTCGTTCGAAAATGTCGTATATATTTGTGTACAAAATACAAATAATAACACGGCGTCACGTTTTGAACGAATCGAATATCGAATTTCAACTTATATCGGAATTAAAACGTATTAATTGCCGAAGTAAATTTGTTTTTAAACATTCGACTGCTCGTGCGTTCGTTCTGTACGACGACTCGTATCGGTTTTGTAAACGACGACATATTACTATACAATACTGAATCACCCGATTTTCGCCCGTGAGCAGTTTTAAACGAAAACGTAATTACATATTATATGATGTAATTACGATACGAATTATATTAACGGTATCTATTTATTTTCATATTCGATAAACTCGTGCACGGTTTCAGATGAATTTTTGTCGACACTGTTAATTTTTTTTTTTACAATTGTTATGCGTCCATCCTTATTATCATATTTTAAAGTTCCACTGCCGCCGCGGGATTTGTCGGAGTAATTTAGAAAATTCTCCCGCGTGTATATTGACCTCCCGTTAATAGGACACGCGTACTTATAGCAACATTTAAGTAAAATACATACATCCCCTTCTCAAGACAAAAAAGGAAAACCCTCGGAGGAGAAGTGTTTAGAACAACTGTGTGGAAAAAAAATCGTAAAAAAGTTCAATATAATGTCGTCAGAAAGTTGGTGCATATAAAAATATGTTCTTTTATATATTATATAAGGATTATTATTCAAGTCCTTTCAAAAGTGTAATGAGCGTGTTCGAAAGGGCTTTTTGACAACGTGTAATCGTGTCTTCTCGTTAATATAAGAACGATGTGAAATGATTGCGAACAGTGAATATTTACATATAATGATAAAAAATTATATATATATATATTCTATACGGTAAAATTTAACTCGACCCTCGATTACAGGTTTAGAACTTATAAATTTTGGGATGAAAAATCCCGTTTAAGAAAACAAAAACTATATGTGGACGTGTTACGATGACTGAGCACACCACCGGTCGTCTCACTTCGCTTGTCTCTGCGCAAACGGCTTTATTGAATTATTATTTTAAATATCGTAGAACAATGACGACGATATAAAATATATATAATAGAGTAGAATTGTCGACCGTGGCTGTCCGGCAAAAAATAAAAAAAAAATTGAATTACATCGAAAATAGTATTTAGTTCCACTGATTACATTGTGTGGGGAAAAATTTAAATTAACCGTTGTATTCATTGCTTCCTCTTAGATATTATGCGTTTCATATTATAAAACAGTAGCATACAGTTGATGAAATACGCGCATAATTAAAAATTACCTACCTTGTGCGAATGGCGTATGACGATCAATAGTTCAGTGAAATAAACGAGATTGTACACTCGAAAATTCCATTTAAAATTTTTGTTCAAGTCTTGATAATCGTAATACGAATGAATTATAATATATTATATATAATTACGTATCTATTAAAATATAATGTTGAAAATATATTATAAATACAATATTGTTATTATAGGAGTATGAGATATGTACGCATAACACAGTAACACGGTTGTATTTAAATATAAATATATGTACAAATAATTCGTTATCTTTGGTTGTTAATGTTTATATTTTATATTATTTGGAGTTGCTATTGAAACACGGAACTAAAATAGAATTAATTTTTTTTTTTTTTAAAAGAATGAAATAATAATAAAAATTGTTAGTTAAATCCTACATTGGTCTCATAACTTTTTTTTCGCGAAACATAAATTGTATAATGAATAAAAATTACAAAGATATAGTATGACATATTTTATATGAACTAGATTGTCATACGAATTTTTAATAAATGTTTTTTTTTTCAGACTGATGATACGAGCCTCGATGGGCAGAAGCAGCATCAATTAAATAAATTAAACGGTAAGTTGAAGTAAAAATTCCGAATTTATTAATTATTATTATTATTAGTTTTTCTTCTTCTCCTTTTCGCCTCTATCCTAACACTTTTTGGATTTCGGCCACCTTTGTCCTAAACCTCCACTTGACGCGATCTTCCACGTACACACCAGCAGTCCTCATATCGCACTCAATCGCATTGAACCACTTCTCCTTCGGTCTTCCTCTTCCTCTTCTTTCTTCAACGTTCATTTCCATAACCGTTCTTACCGCTTCCGAATTTTTGTCTTTTCATAACATGACCAAACCACTAGGATCCATTCTCTCACATCTTCTCCACAATCGTCGCTACTCTTATGTTTCCTCTCGCATATTCATTTCTTATCCTATCTTCTCTTGTCACCCCACTCATCCGTCTTGAGTATTCTCATTCTCTGCTCTAGTGTTTCTTGTCCATCGCCCAACACTCTGAACCATAGTTGCAACACGGTTGGTCGCTCTACACTCTTGTAGAACTTTCAGTCTCGTTTCAGTGCCTTTGAATGACCGGTTGGTCGATCTGACGCAACTTCATTAGTCGCCTCTTACGACCGACGACCGCGGAGATCGGGGAAGCATTCTGATCCCCTTCAATTATTTATTAGTTATTAATTTTCAGTTTATTAATTTTCCCTTTATTAATTATCAATTATATTTATATTATAAGTTATATTTTAAAACTTAAATTTAAAAATAGTTTTATAAAAAAAATAAAAAAAATCGTGATTATTTTGTTCAACATAAGTTTCTCGCTATATAGTATATAGCAAAAAAATATATATAGTATATATTATGGTCGACTTAGTTGTATTCTATTTCAATCATTTCGAAATTCTAGAATCGTTATGAAAATATAATGCATTCTAGTAAGTATTCACTAGGCAGGTAGATAGGTAATTTAAATCGGTTTATGTAATTACGCAAATTATTAATATTAGAAAGATTTAAGGCCATCTCTACTATACCTACATTGTTTTTCATTACAATAATGTTGACGTTGTCGTTATATTATGTTTGCGTGTTGTATCTGCTTACACGTTTTTACTTTTTGCTCTTAAACGCATTTCCATTAATATAATATATTAACCTATACGCATAACCTAACCGCAATTGTTCAAATATAAATATATTAGTATTACAACGCACATGCACACCAGGTGTCGGAATTTGTGTTGTACGTAAAAATCGTAATATAATATAAATAATAATTTTTGTGACGATGGTCTTTATTTGACAAAGCGCGCACGGTTCAAAAGGATTGGTGTTAAATATATTACAAAATACGTCGTATAACATTTTTTTTTTTTTTAAATATCAGAATTGTATATAAATCAAGTGTAAAAATTAAAAACTTTTCTTCGTACAGATTACAATCTAAAACACAATGCGTATATGTGTGTAGTACTGTTTTACTGATTTAATCGGTTCGATTTTTTTTTTTTTTTTAACGTACTGTTTAATGTGTCCAATTATTTGGGTATAATAAAATTGATTTGATACACAACACGTCTGTGAGAAATTATTCGTTTTGGAAAACGCGTGAAATATTTTATTTTTCCATTCGAAAACGTAATTAATAAATTTCATGAAGATACTTACGACGATAATAGTGTACAATAAAAATAATTATTCTTTATGCAACAGCGTATGATTATATAATGTTACAATAAATCATTTCGTTATTATTCGGTTTCGGAATGTTCTAATAACAAGAGCCATTATCGAATTACCTAATCGGAATACTACTACACAGTAAACTGTACTCGTACACGTATACTCATTACTATACGTATAAATTTATAATTATTGTGATAATTATAAATAATTATAATCATGGTGTATTTGGATTCGAGGAGAGGATTTAATAACCGTGTATATTTATTCAAAACACCTAGACGACGTCTATTAATTATTATCTCATAATCCGTGGTATACTGTTTACGCTAAAAAATTGAAATCGGAATTTTTTTTTTAAATTCGTAAATTTACCGAAATATCTATAATATGTAAAACCCAATCGGACTGCTTGTGTGTATTCAACTCTTATTTGATTGTCGGTTTTATTTACAAAGAAAATCGTTTCGCGTAATGTAATTGTACGTATAATAAGATAAAGGAAAAGCATTGTTGTTATAGAACAGTTATATTATTATTAGTGTCGTTGTTATGACCGTTTTTTAACACATTTGTTCGGAATGACGCTCGATGGAAAATCGTTTTTTTTTTTTTTTGTTTTTTTTTTACACGCGCGTCTGCTATCTGTGTGTATGTCACATGAAAAACGGATTTTTTAGTCCGTTCCAAGTGATTTTGAGAAAATTCGAATTTAAGTTTTCCCTACGCCCACGTGCATCAGCGGGTGCCAGATAAAAATATTCAGAAACCATTAAGTGATCGGATTATGTGTTTATTATAACGTAGAATAGTGAAAATAGTTTTTTAAATAAAACACATTATCATTTCAATTAAACAAAATAAAGAAAAACAAGGGCTGAAGTGTACTGAAGCCGATTTTCCCCCGCACCCCTCGTATGTATTATAAAATAAAAAACGTCGTAAAATTATATACGTATATGTATTAGTTTCTAATATAGTGTTACCATTTTTTTTTTAAAACAATTTTTTAGTTTGAAAAAATACCATTTAAAAACAATGAAACTCACCGACAAATTTACCACCATTTATAATAATAATAATAATACTGTGTTGATTTCCAAGTCAACGTCGTATAATCTCGCCTATTGACAAATTCTGTAAATAACAGTGCATTTGATGGTAAAACGTGCACCGCCGCGTTTAAAACGGAGAAAAAGATAGACGGTTAATCGCTTACAACATCGACAATAATAATAATAATAATAATAATAATAATAATAATAATAATAATAATAATAATAATAATACGGGTTTTCAATTACTATATTATTATATAACGGTTGAACAGTTCATGAATTCGAGTACGTGATGTCGGATGGTTTTCGCTTCCTAATTTATCGATTTTTTTTTGGATTTTATTGTGTCGATCTGCATTTGCTGTTATATTTCGCTAATCGAACGAGTTCACGTCTGAGGCACAGCGCGTATAATATTATAAATAGGTAACCTACTAAAACACATTGCGTCTACCTATATAAAACTGCTGTAAAATATTACAAACTGATATGCGGAGAAATTGTTCGGTAAATATTTTTACCGTAAACTGTCAATATATTATTGTACTTAACATATATACACAGTGAGTAGAGGCTTCTTTTTTTTTTTTGAATTCAGTGAAACTTTTACGTTTTTCAACTGTATACGCAGAGGATACATTTATTATAGGACACTCTTCTCGTGTATAATTGTCCATATCATTACGTCGACAATAACATTTATTGTAATATCTCAGTAATAATAATGATAATAATAATAATAAGACGTAATAATATAACGTGTATATGACATCACTACTTTATACGAATTCACTCATTCGTTTATATATATATATATACGTTATACGTTATATTTTACATAATCAAATATAATATTTGATATATTAGCCATTAGGTATGATGTGTATATATTACAGTAATTATAGATATTTGTGAAAATACGTTTTATTTTTACGATAAACGGTCATTTTCGTTTTAATGTATTTTAATTGAAACACGGGACGTGTAAAATAGCGTGTACGTTTCGTATTACGATTTAGACGCGTGTTGATTTTTTTTTTATAAATTTGACTCGTCTCACGCGATTAAAAGCTTTTCGAACGTGGTCATTGTATAATAAAAAATATCATTTTCAATAACTTTTATCTTCAAGGGGTTTATTCGTCTGAAATGTTTAAGAACCACTGCAAATATATCGGTTTTGTTCTTCTCTTTTACTCCTCTGGCCCAGGTGAATGCGTTCCGTATTCTTTTCTTTTCTACCACTAAAACGACGAATTCTCGTTTTATATACGTAAATGTATATTCGCGGTGTATATTATTTTCATTACAAATAATAATAATAAACGGCCGCTATTTCTGTGGACCACTTCGAATCATCATTATATTATTATATCGTGCCAATCGATTCGGTTTCCAGTTTCGCTGTATACAAATAATTTGTCGGCAAATAGTACATATATATTATAATAAATAGAAATCAATTGTTGTTCCGATTTATTCCGTTTTTTTTTTTTTCTTTTTTTTTTTTGCCTCGTTCCGAGATAGTTTTCTTCTTCACGCGTCTATACATTATACTGCACACACACACACACACACATATAATAGACACGTTGAACAATGAATATTATATTATATAAATATATATATATATATATATAGTGAACACGATATAATAATAAAAATGTAAACACCGCGATATATCTTTGACACTTGCCTCAGCAGACGGCGGCGATTGTAGGTCACTCGGACGATCGTGACCGACTTGTGTGGTGACGCTATTTACCGCGGGCGTGCACGCACGTCGAGAGACACACCATATTATCATGTATAGACGCATTATAGGCATATTAGGACGGTACGTTTATTTTATAAAATAATATATAATCGGTACGGTATAGTGTCTTTTCGGTTCACGAGCCTGCGCGCAGATGGCCCAATAAGAGACACGCGGATGGTGTACATACACTACGGTCCATCATCTCGCGCGAATCGGATAGTTAATAAATATATTATGGGCAAGCGAGTGAATATTATGTAAACGCGCGTTTCGAAACCACGAGACTTACTACTACGAATGGGGTGGTCGACGATCGATTATTATAGTTGTCGACGAAGACATAATGTTATAGAGAAATATTTATGAACTATATCCCGTGAGAAAAAACAACTGCGCGTTTGAGATTCCTTTTGGGCCTTAAAACACGCGTGGACCGCGTTTGCGATCCAGAAAATTGCAGAAGAATAGACGCGTCGAGTGATTTTTTTTTTTTTTGAAGAATTTCAAATACATAAAACTCGGCGTTGTAAGAATTCTGGAATACATCGATTCTTCTTGCTCGCATCGTAAAAACGTATTCCGTTATTATAATATTATTTTGTTGTCACAATTTTTTTTTTTTTTTTTAATGTATACGAGAATCCGTCGATGGTTAACTTGATTCACTGTGGCTTTACATCGAAACAGAATGCATTTGTTTTCTTCTTATATTCTCGTCTGTTACAAAATATTAAAAAAAAATAGAAGTCTGAGTAAATATATTATATTATATTATAATACATTGAAATTACTCGTGGATAAAATATTATACATATGTATATGTGTTTGCTGGGTATAGTAGTTATACCGAATTGTATAATAGGCACGAATAAAATATATGATAATCAATATTCCCATTTCGTACGAATTTCGTACTCGTGATATTTTTGTTTTAAAATTACCACCTTTACTTTATAATTCAAGCAAGCCAAAGGAATGCGTGTTTGTACGCCATATCGATGTCTTTGGCGTTTTAAATTAGTTTTCGGGTTGTTAAAACATTTATTCGGTTTTCATGATTGTAGCCGAGTATATTTCATGCCGATATGATTGTGATCTAAAATTAATATGGTCTGATATTATTACCGTTAGATTTGAAAAGTCTTATGTTGCCAATTATTCCGCGCGTTATTCGCAATTATAAAAATCTTTATTTTTTGTTTTTTTATTTGTCACGCGTATAAGAAATAGGAAACCTGTGTTAAGTTTAAGAAACGAAAAACAATGCGTCGTCCGTAGTCTCCTGGAAACACTCTTATAAATCAATGCGCGTTTAATAACAAATGTCTAATGTAAAATTGGTATTGTATTTGTATTGGAATAAAAATAGCGAAATCGTTACAAACGTCGTAACGAATAGAAATAAAACGCCGTTATTGTATTTTATTATTTCATATGCGACACCCGTTGCTATTATAATACGTAGAAATAGATGGGATTTAACTGATGGTCAATACAATTAAGATTTCTAGTCGAGTTATAACATTTTTTTTTTTTATTATTATTATTATTATTCAAGAGGAGTGGCCCGCATATTTTAAAACCGTTAGTATATTTTATCGTATGACATTCAACCTATATAATATGTAATAAATATATTTATAAACCAACCGTTTTATATAGAAACGTGAAATTGTAATTTGTCGTGTGTGTGTGTGTATGTACTCTCCTTTCGCGTTTTTATTATAGCAGTATAGCACCGGTATTCCAAAAAAAAAAAAAATAAAAAACAAATTCAATGAAAACTAGTAAATTCCCAACGTGACAGTTTATTTCAGATAATATCGGCGAAAAAGAAAAAAAATGTAGTGCACGATATAGCAGGAGGTATCCTATACGATCTAGTGGTGTTTTATATATATACATGTTATTCTTAAGATGTTTTCTGAACGCACGCGTTTGTGTCACTTAAAACGACAATCGTGTGGTTAAAAAGAGAAAATGTGTCGCGTTTTGAAAACATATTACCACGTGTGTGTGTGTGTGTGTATACACACTCTATAATATTCTTTTGGTAGGTTATTATATAGTATCAAATGATACATGCATTATAATTTATTTAATAAAAACGTAGAATTAAATAAATAAAAGAATAAAAATAGGATACGTGAAAGAAATAAAAACTATAAATTAATTCTCGTATATAAATAATATATATATATATATATAATAGTCGTATTTTAAATTTGTTTATATTAATTATACCGGTTTCGACTAAAAGTCTTCGTAACCTGCAGGTATATCAAGTGGAAAAGAAAAACGAACGAGGTATATATTATTATGTACATATAATTTTATAATTTATTAGTCGTATCGTTAACAATTTGCATTATTATTATTATTATTATTATTATTATTATTATTATTATTATCATCATCATCAAGACCGTGTAAATATAGTATCCAATTATAAAGTGTGTAATAACGATATTCAATCACACACACGTCACATTGGTTTCGTAGAGAAACAAGTGTCTGAAAGAATGTATTCCGAAATCAGTTTATAATATCGTATAGGAGGTAGACGTTGGTTATAGAAAAACTTACTAGTCACACGTTTATTTATTTAAAATAGATCGTTGGTTGTGTCAATATTTAATTTATTAGAAAAAAAACATTGTGTTGTGCACTTAACGCCCACGTACTCACGGTCGCAATAAAATACAGGATTTATTAACGATAATCATGTCACAAGGTTCACTTCTTTCTTTTTTTCGAAAACGGCCCGTTTGAATTTACATTACTGTTAACGAATAATATTCGGTAAACGTGTTTAAACGTACAGTAGGGGGAAACATAATCACTGGAGTTGTGCGTTCGAGTTAACTGTGGAGGAAAACAAATCAATTTACAAAACTTTTTCGTTTTATATATATATATTTGTAAATATTGGTCGTAAAGAAAGAAAAAAATTAATTATATTTTACAAGTGAAACGCGTTTGTTGGTCATCATTAGTTAGTCATATGTAATACTAACACAATAAGTTCCGTTTATAAAACGCAATATTATGTGATTATATACAAAGACGGATATTTTTTTTTAAACAAATGTACAGTAATCTCGGAGCAGCGTTGTTAGGTATCCTCCCACCAGAGCGATTAATTAATACGCACTTATTTTAAATGCATTAATGGATTTAACACGTAATAATGTTTAAATTGCGTACGAAATGAATTTATCAGCGTTTTTACGCGCGTACGTAAATATTGTTATCGCGATGGTGTTACATATTTATATATATATATATGTAAAAAAAAAAAAATAGTTATTTATGTTTTTGATTATTTCTTCATTACACAATATCGAATATTTTATACGATTCGCGCGGCGAAATTATTGTTATTATTACGACAAAATGATGCAAACAATAATCATTATTAATAGACCTGGTGCTCTCAGAGCAACACAACTGCTCTTTATTTTCAATTAACCGAGAAACGTGTTTGTGATGATATTTTATAAGTGTACACATACAACTTCCCGTTCCAATGTTCGAAAATATTTATAATATGTATTCGGTCCATCATTAATTCTCACGTCCACTGGCCCGGCTTTTTTTTTATTAACGTCCAAAATATCAACCCGATAGTATTTATTTTTTTTTTTTTTGTAATTCTATAATAATTATAGGTGTATTAAGGACGAGAATTTTCGTTTGAAAAATAATTATACGTATAATTTTTTTTTGTTTGTAACTCGTTTATTCGTAGAACGTTGTTTGGACAGAGGAGAAATCTAAGAGGACGATCGCTTACGTACACAGCGACAAATAACAATAATAATAATAATAATAATAATAATAATAATAATAATATTATATAATATAGTAGCGTTAAAAATGGATTTTTAAATACCGTCGTTTTATTATTATTGTTATTAATATTAAAATTGTATGTTATTTATGGGGCACGAAACTAAACCGTGAAACGCGTACGTGTCGGATTTTTAGGGATACGTATATAATAACGTATCGTCTTACGATCTTCAGAAATACTTGTAAGACAAAGTGTCCATCCCCCCCCCCCACACACACACACGGTACGCACTTATTACTGTCGGGCACTTACACGTCCGTGTAAGTGGATTTTTTTTATCGTTTCTGGTAAATATCTAAATGAAAAACGTAAAAAAAGAACTCGAAACATAATGGGCGAAAGAAAAAACGTATTCCGAGTAGTTTTTTTTTCTTTTTTTTTTTGACAAGTGTTCTTGTAGCTCTCACTCTCGTTCGTGTAAAATACCCCGCGTCGTTTTCAATATCAATTTATATTAAATTCATTTATATTATTACGGGGGGGGGGGGGGATTTTCTTGTAATTCTAAATAAAAAAACGTTATAGGGAATACGTTTTAGATTTTAAATCCGGGACGGACAGTGGAGGAAGCTGTGTGTGTGTGCATTGGCTTTTACAGCAGCGTAATAAAATTGAAATCATTAATTGCAATTCGCTGGTATAAACAACGCCGGTTAGAGGGGTTTCGACGGGGCATTTTTTTTTTTGTTTTTTTGCCGTAAAGAAAGAAGAAAAATTTTCAAATGTACAATAATTTTCGTTTATTATTATTATTATTATTATTTTGATGTTGGACTCGTCGCGAATAGAATATTATATTATTAATTACCACCGGAATTATTATTATACACACGAAAATGGTTTTCGGTAACAAATCGTCGTCAACCGTATTATTTTCGATCGCGCGTGCGCCCCGCCGGAATTACGAAGATTATCGGCGTTATACGTATATATAATATTATTGTTCTTATGAAATCGCCCGTCTCTCGGTACGATCATCACCTCTCCGCGTCGTTTGTTCTCGTATCTACTTATACAATTCATTATTGTTTCTCTCTAGTATCAATTACTATTTTGTGTGGTTCGTGTCACGATATTCATAAAAAAAAACCACAGCGAACATCGTTTTTTTTTCGTTTTTTTTTTCCGTACTCATAATGCGTATGAATATTATTATATACCGAAATGTTGTACCACCCCCCCCCCTCGTACATATGTTATTTGTTACATAATAATTAATACGCGTCGCGTTATTCAGATATGACAATGGCGACTGATTGCACGAGAGACACGCACCAGGACGGACTTATCGTACCACGGAAGCCGGTCAACCCGTGCCTGACCTCTGCCGACCATCAGAACCTTCACCGAGAACTCCTGTTCAATCAAAAAATGTACGCGTTACACAACCGCCGACTATAATGTTTATTATACTCTCGTATATTCACGATTTTTCTTTTCTTTTTTTCTTTTTTTTTTTCCCCCCCAGCGGTAAAAACGTTTTGGGACAAAAATCCGAGTTGCAGAAGGCGCTGGAGAAACACAAGCGGACGCAAACTCAAAAAGAGATCGAACAACAGAAGAACTCTTGTCGCACGCCGTTCGAGCGCATGATCGAAGAACGAGCGAAAAAAATCGAAACGGTAATTATTTTTAATTTTCCGACTACGGTTTTACACATAATTTCACTCTATTTGATTAATGTACGAACGGTTTATTTGTTTATTTGTTTTTTACAATATCGTCGACGTTGATATCAATTCGGAAACGGGTTCCGAGAATCCAATAATAATAATAATAATAATAATAATAATAATAATAATAATAATAATAATAATAATAATAATAATCGTAAACGAATGTAATAAACACGTTTTTTTTTTTTTTTTTTTTACACTTCCCAATGTACACCGCTTATTTGAATTATTATTTTTTCCACCGTCTCTGCAACAAACACATAATAAAATGAAACGTAACTAATATAATATACCTTCTGTTTATATAAAACGCATTCGTCTATCGATATTCTCGTATGAGGGGAGTTAGACAGTTAGGTTGGCAACGTTGGTATTATATTATGTATTTAATTTTTGTGTTCGTCGGTGCTGAACTAAAAAAAAACAGAAATAGTAAAAGAAAAATTGTTATAATTATTATTGTCGTACGAAAAATATACACGAACACGATATAATTTCGAACGATTTCGCGGATAATAATAATAATAATAATAATAAATAAATAAATAAAAGACAATCGTTCGGCTGACCAATACACCGCGCACGGACGGGTAAACGAATTGTTAGGAGGAAACAATCGGCGGTATTCAGAGACGACGGAGTGTCTGGATCAGCGATCCTCACTACGCGGCCCTCGGAACGTTTTTTTGCAGCTCTCAGACTGACTGTTAAGGATAGTTATACCTACATAAATTTTAGAGTTATGGAATTAAGTAAAAGACATTTCCCTACTTTTTTATATGCAAAATGTTTTTTTTCGATGTAATAAACTTATGTTATAATCATATTGTTTGTAAGTTATTTAACGCCACTTCATAGTGTATTATAACAATAAGAAAAATATATTTTGTAATTAACCTATACCGTTTAGGTTTAGGCCCTGACTAAACTGTACAATTTGTACTTGCGGCCCTAAGGAAAATTTGATATGAACTATTTGGCTCTCTCACAAATCCTAGTGAGGACCCCTGGTCTGGATAATGGTAGTTTTCCAGATGGCCCGGATCATATTATTAAACGGGGGGAGGGGGTTTTATAATTTAAATTAAATTCAACGATTGTTTTGGTTTGAAAACTAACGGAAAAACATTGTTTTTTTTTGTAAAATAATTTTCGACCCGTTTGTGGAGGACGTGACCGCCGCGCACCGTTTTATAGAAAGAAAATCGACGATACACGCTAATGAACATCGAGGCTTAACTGGCGCAAATCCATATTATATTTATACATTCGGCGTGTTATAGAAGTGCTCGTGACCGCGACTTACACGCGCATTATCCTCTTAAATCAACCGAGATTTTTTCTATAAAATAAGGCGAAAAAAAAATAATAAATAAATAAACGCGTTAATAACGCGCGCGTGCAACGGTGGTGGTTACAGCCGTGTACGGCGTACCGGCCGGCGGTCCTCCCGTCGTAGAGTTTCTCCGCGAGACGTGGCCTGTTAATAAAAATCGTCGCGTTTATTACATTTACTACAACGGTTTTTTTTTTCTTTCTGTTATTGTTATTTCTACTAGTTACGAGATAATGTTGTGCAACGATAGAATTTTTTTTCTCGCGGGATCGTCGAACGAGAGAGAGAGAAAAATTATTCGCAATCTCCTCCGGCCAGAGGAATTCCGTTTTCGAATTGTGTAAATAAAATAATATGGGCGCAGGCTCGGATCGAATGCTTTTTTTTTCTTTCTTCAAAAGATCAATCTCATTTCAAATAGGATACATAAATAATAGAAGAAAAAAAAATGTATTATTAAAAATTAATTCGTATTTCGGTGGAGGGTAACACGATTAAGTATTTAAAACGACATCGATATTACTACTTTATCACTTATCTCGCTGTGTGTGTGTGTTTGATGTTTGAACCCGTTTAAATAATCGCGCAATTGCATATTATTATGTATTCGATTATTACACCGCGTGTGTTCTCGATTTTATACTAATAATAATTGATATTATTAATGTTAACTTATTAGTGTACACACTAAAGAAACGTGTTAATTTATAAACAGGGAATTTAAATGTAATAATTATTATCAAACCCCTCCTACTCAAATGAATTATTATCGGTGTTTATATCCGATTGACTAATACAAATTAATCGTAATATTAAATATCTGTGTAAAAAGTAATAATTGTCTTTTTTCGCTGTAATATGTATATATGTTTTAATTGTTGTAACCATTTGTTTTTACGGAGTTTCGAAATAAAAGAAAAATAATAAATAAATCGTAATATTGATATATTCGTAATGTTAAAAAGTAGTAAAAAGAAATATAATTTTTTTTTTTTTTACTAAATGAATACTTTTCGTGAATAGTATTTTCATAATTAATAAATAAATACTGTGTCGTCATAAAATATGCTCGTATAATATATTCCCGTATACTTTCAAGGAGTGTTTTACTCGAATATATGAGCAGTGGATGGTAAAAGAATGTACGATTATTCTATATACCCGTCCATCACGCTGACTGACGCCGAACTTCTGTCGTCTCGTGTGCTCGCGTAAAATTTTTAAATTTTTGATTCCGGAGTAATTTATAAGAGTATTTAGCGGAGTTTAAAGAGAAAAAAAACTTATGTTTTGGACGTCGAATTAATGGGAATTACTTATAAAATATTTTTTACAGTTTTTGTTATTATTGAATAAAAAAAATTTGAAAACGATATAAAACGATTACGTCGAACAAAACGATTCTGAGCTGTTTCGACGACGCGGTATTATATTATTATTATTATTATTATTATTATTATTATTATTATTATTATTATTATTATTAATAATGAATTTTGATAAAATCAATTCTTTTTGTTGGTCACGTTTCTTACTAGTCCAAAAATTATTGTACACTGCAGGTGGGGAAAAAAAATTAACGTAACAAAAATAAACATTAGTCGTAAAACCGATTAGTTTTCACGTTTCGCTCGGAATTTTACCATCGAAATAAAGACGTAGATATATTATTATAAACCATTTTGAATTCGCGCAGATTTGATGATCTTTTTGGTTGTTTTTTTTTTTATAGCAAATGGAAAAAATTGATACGAAAGAAAAAGATGACGACAAACCAGAATTCCTACAGGTCCACGCCAAACTGCGAGCCAAAATGGCCAAATCAGACTGATGCTAAATAATCATTACGAAAATATAATAATAATAATAAAAAAAAAATGTACGCGATCCCATAATATAACGGGGGAATAATAGAGATTATATATATATTATTAAATAAATAATGAAGTGTTCGTAAAATAAATGTACATTCTATTTTTTTTTTCTTTTTCTAGTATATTGCGAATTTTATTCTTTGTATAAGTATATATTATGTAAATGATGATAATAATATATCATTTACGTATTATGTCGTATAAATATCGATTTGTAATTAATACATTTGATTTTAAATTTTTTGTTTTTAGAGTTATATAGAAACGATATTATACGATTATGTGTATAAAATATTTTGATTATTATTATCACCGTGTTCTATAATTATTATTACTTATTTAAAAATTTTTTTTTTTTTTTGGTTTAGAAAAATGTTAAATGTTTACCCGTATTACACTTTTTCTGGCATAATATTATAATATATGAATATAAAAAAAAAATTATATGTTTACCCTCCCCCGAATTGTACAATGCCAGAATTAGTCGATTTTAAATGTGAAAAAATATATATATATATATTTATTTATTTACTATTTAGGGTACAGGGGATATATTGTTAAGAATAAATCTTTACAGCAATAATTAATTGATGTCTTGACGAAATAATAATAAAAAGAGTTATCGAGAATATTAATTATATATTTGTAATTCGTCGTACGAGAATTTATTGAATAATAATACCTATGTTATATAGTGTATGGTTTAAAATTTCCTTTATTCTTTAATGACGACCGACGGCGGCACGGTTTTGAATTATTTTCATGGAGTTCACGAAGGTGTGTTTCAGTGTTTGTTGATTAATAACTATTTGTAATATTATGCCGATACGTACATAAATTGGCGCTTTCGAAATGATGAATATATTGTCAGTCCAATATAGAGGGGGAAAAAAAGAGAAGAAATTCAAAAACGGACTTCGTATTGTCATCGAATATTATTATTATTATTATTATTATTATCATTGTTATTATTATTCAATGTGAAAGACTGAAAAATATTTTAAAAAAAAATTATTGCGTACAACACTAATTTTGTAACATCAAGAACTTTTACAGTGGAAACTGGGCTGATGAAGCAGGGGGACGGTCTGTCCCCAGTACTTTTCAATCTTGCCCTAGAGAAGGTTACTACAGGACAATGAAGGTTACATTGATAATAATGATCGATACGATATTACCTATCGTTCATCCGAAAACCGTAATGCCAACATTCGATTGGTGTATATTTGAAAATTATTTAAACGATGCATTTAGTCGTTACGAGTAATTTCAATTGGAATTGTAAAAGGGAAGGAAATAATATTTGCGTAGGTGACTTAATAATTCGTATGTATATAAAGTATATAAATATATATATTTTTTTTTTAATGTCCCGGCGAAATGTCAAAATTGGCCCGTCTAGAAGTTCGCACGGCCGGACTGAAAAAACTGAAATGACGCCCCCGTCGTTGAAAATGGCATATTATTGTGAAACAAATTTCTTTTTGTAAAAAAAAAAAAAATCCCGTTCGTCGTCGTTTAGGGCTCAGCGCAGCTCGGCAGTCAATCGCGTCACGTGTGTAAAACGATAATCCGAGAGAACGGTCGCGGCGTAACGGAATGCGCCATCTGTCGGCCATCGAAATCGGCGCGGCGTTGTTGCGGGGACGACTCACGCACGGCGTTTTTCAGCGCGCCGACAAATTCTTCTCGCTAGTGAACGTTACGAACGGATCGCAAGTATATATACGACCGGTCAACCGTCATGAAATCGTGTTGTATAAAAGGAGAGACGGTTAGCACTCCCCTAGACAAGGATGGAATTACACACATATAAATGGTCATGGCACTACTGTTGTGCAACA
Source organism: Chaetogeoica ovagalla (assembly GCA_032441825.1). NCBI lineage: Eukaryota > Metazoa > Arthropoda > Insecta > Hemiptera > Aphididae > Chaetogeoica > Chaetogeoica ovagalla. Next base: position 754,305 of record CM063738.1, on the reverse strand, counting down.
GTAAATGACCACGTTTTTTTTCTCTTTCTCTCTCTTTTCCCATCGCGCGTAAAATAAATTACAATAATAAAGCGGGGGAGGGGATTTTTTAATAACTTTAATTTTCATCGTTTTTCTGGCAAATCTTTTTTTCGCATCGAAAAACGTTTACGGGATTCGAATAATTAATGTTGGGACAACGCGTTCGACTCGCGCGCCGCCACACACTCTGTCACCGACATCGAAAACCTTCACATCGAATTCATCGACCCCAATCGGAGCCGGATCAAGTGGCCCCGGGCCGACTCAATCTGGGAGGAGGGGCCCTCCTAATTTTACGGGAAAAAAAAAAGAATTACTTACGCGCGTACGAATTAATGTATATTTACATTTATCGATGCGGCCAAAAAAAAAAAAATCTAAGTAGAGGGGACTTTTAAATCAATTAAAAACGCAATGAAATTCGTAATTGTTGTTGTTATTATTATTATTTTGATAAATATTTTATAAAAATATTTGACGTCAATAACTGTTTTTTTTAACGTTGTAGTTGTTTATTAAATTTTTAAAAATTGTGCAATAATTTAAAAAAAAAAAATTGACAGTTCCAAATTTTTTTTTTTTTTTTTTGAGGTCCCTGGACGACTATAGCCCTCTTAATCCGGCTCCGACCCAATCGGCGGTACTCGGATCTACGACGTATTATATTTGTTAAATAATGAGATTTTCGCATTACCGATTCTCTCGCAATACCGAGTTTGGAGGACTTCGAGTCGAAGACTCGCAATGACCCGAGTCCGATAGCCCTGAGAAAGCCTGTTTATATATAGGCTGCCGTCAGACTGTTGTCAAACTTCAAATCGACGACTCGCATTTTATTTCAATACTCGTTCATAAAATCTGGCGAACGATATGCCTTTGTTTTTACAAATCCCAAAACTGACCGCGAGCAAAATAATCGAAAATGTTAAATTATTAAAAAAAGTACAATAATAATATTTTCGTACGTCAATTCAATATAAAACATTTTTATCGTTCAACATAATTTCGAAGGTGCTTATATTTTAAAACTGAGGATATTAATAATAATATTCTTAAGCTCTCCTCCCAAATTTCACCGGCCAATGCGTATGATCGTCTTCTAGATTAAGTAAAAGAGTACATTTATCAAACTAAAAGTTAACTAACTGCATCCGATAAGACAATAATTTTAAATTTTTTACACGTTTAAAAACACTGAGCAATAACCAACAAATCTATATATATATATATAATTTATTTATTATTAAATGTATCAGCGTACAATTACAATGTCTGTTATTATAATATAATTAAATTTAATATACGGTTACGACATAATTTTCCGTGACAAATAATGAGCACATATTGTAGAAAATACAAATTGGGACACAAAGAATACAAATAAATAATTTAGGTAGTGAAGTGTATAAATATTATAATATATTATATAGTCATGGAAGACTGGAATGTACAGTAATAATAATATTATTAATCAAGGCCGGGTGAGTCAATCAATTTTTTTCATTGAATTATTAGAAAAATAAGTTAGGTTAAAAGTTACTTTACTTTTATTAATTTCAAAAGTTAAAAATTAATTTGAATTAGTTAAACGATAAAAAATTTTAATTGAAAATAATAATAAATATAAAAAACCTATAGTAAGTATCGTAAGTTATAGTTTTTTTTTTATGTAATTTTTAAAACAAACATTGAAAGACCTGTGTTAAGGCTGTTATTCAAAAGTGTAAGAAATTAAAATTAAATATATATCTGATACTCATAAAAATTGCCTACGTTAAAAATAAAAACTTAAATAAAATTTAACTAAACCTATATAGATACCTTTGTATAAAATTAACACATTAAGTTTCAAAAAATGCATATTTTAAGTTAAGTTAATTTTGAAAAAAAAAAGAAATTAACGCGTTCACCATTCAGTAATTCAATTAAAACCAGCTTAACTTCTTAACTAATTTTAATTTTTAACTCGTCAATACCACCCAGCCTTGATAATAATAATAATAATAATAATAATAATAATAATAATAATAATAAATAGTAAAATATGTCGGTAAGACTAATTTTTGGGACCAAAATCATAATTTCTTTTTTATTAAAGAAATTTGTCTTACAGTCTTAAAGTTCATATTACACACATTGCACTGTATATAAAATTCATACACAAACATTTAATACACACACACACATATCATTGAGCAGGAAAACTAAAAAAAAAAAAAACAATAATATATGAATTAAAAAAGCCAGTCCTACTATAGTATACAGATTTGGTAACATTGGTTATACAAAATGAGTAAAATACATTATTCTTCTATAAATGTTAAATAGTTGGTTGAAAAACAGTAGTAGTAGATATATTATTATTGTAAATAAATAATAATAATAATAAAATTATTTAAAATAAATACTTTCACCAATGTTGTTGTTGACATTATAAAATATAAATGTGTCTTAACTATATTATTGAAATATTTTTGTCCTTTAAAACATAAATTATAACTCATAAAAAAAAAAACAAATATGTTGATGATTAGTAAACGCAGTAGAGGAGTCAAAAGAGTTAAGTAAGGCATGTAAAACGTCAAAAGAGATGCAAATAATAGTATAGAGAAGAATATACGAAAATTATAAAGAGGATCTTCATACTCTCATTCGTCGACTCCGTCCACCTAACATTAATAGGCAATATATCGGAACTTATATTTAGAGTTTGAACATCTATTTTTTAACCTATTATCAAATTTAAAAACAGAAATATTTTTGAGCTCACGTCTTGTACTCGTTTTCGAAAAATATCACTTGATAAAAAAAAAATAAATCTCAATGTTTTTTTTCTTTTCTTTTAAAAAGCTAAACAATTAACTTTAAAAAATAATTATAACTTTGTATGACATTATGTATTTAAATTGTGTATTTAATCTACTTTGTCTGATATTCTTTGTAAACAAACCGTCAATTATTTATTTCTTTCAATTTGATAATAGGAGATATTTACAGTCTAAATTCAACTCGTATAAGAGTAGGCCACAATTTAAATTCAATATAGTGTGATTTAGCTTCATATAATAATGGTTGTTCAGTAAACTAATACAGCACATTGAAATTTTCTTATAAATATCCAAATCGGATAAGAATAAGTAGTAGTAAATGTTCATTCAAAACAATAACTCTGATTAAATTACATTCCAGTCGTTAAACTTGCACACTATGAGTACTTACAACACTATTTGTTCAAAAACACGATAAAATTCAATAAAAAGAAAAAAAAATCACACACTTATTACTTAGAGTATAAAAATAATTTAAGAATACTATAATTTATATCTAATAAATTAAAATTATACATAGAATGGCACCAGTTCTAAAATAAGAGTCTTGTCTTTGACTAGGGGCTGGATTCCAAGCGGCGCATCGTTCCTGGCACAGAATAGTTCTCTAAACTTGGTAGATCTTAAAAACAAACAAATACGTAACGAAACATAGTTAAATAAATTCTGTTCTTATATCACGTAATTTATACCATTTAGTTCAGTGTTTAGTTGAGATTGTGTATTCTTAGGCGGTAATGGAGGTGGTACCATTTTATCCTTATCTATTGAAGGTAACACAAATTCTTCATAAGATGCTGAATGTAATGACTCTGAATAGCCCGAATCGCGCAACACTGGCGAATCAATATCAGTTATTTCAGAATCCTAAAGAAACAAAAAAAAAAAAATAATAATAATAATAATTACAATAAATAAGAGCATATTGCATTGAAATCCGAATAAAAAAGTAGCTTACACGTCGCAATGGCAATCTTCGCGGTAATGGTGGAGCGTCACTGGTTCTCCTTTCAGGTGCTGAAAATAAATAAATAATTACATATTGAGAATTTGACATTTTTCAAACAATCTACCTCTTGGTGGCAATGGCGGTGGAGAAATATCTTCAAGTGGCCACGAATTCCTCACACCACTATCTATAGAGTGCCTTTGCAAGTTAGGACTTCCTGGCTTCCACAAAGTACTTGATTTTGTATCAACTCTTAATTCCCGAGAAAATTAATAACAATTGTATATAGGGCTTATCGTGTTTAATTAGTTATTTACTTATTCTTATTATTTGGTAAGGATCCTTCGGATTTAAGCCGACTATCTCGATGTAACACTGAGGATGGACACGTATTTGATAAATCAAATGTCTGGCTGTATATGTCTTCGTATTCATCACGTCGTCCGTCAAAGTAATTCACCGTATTTGTGTACTCTTCAGAAGAACGGTAATGGAAATTATTATCAATTGGAACAGATGGTATTGGTGGTAATGGAGAACTAAAAATATTTGATGATTTAATTTTTTTTTTATACTGTTTAGACGATATTACGTTCATACTTGATTATGCTATCTGGTGGAGGTGGGGCTCTTAAGTTCAGTTTTAGTTGTATCATGCGCTCTACTAAACGATGATGAAGAGGCTGTACTTCGGGTGGAGCCAATTGACCATGTATTAACAGACCATTTTCTACTATTTCAATCTGGATGAAAAAAGTTATGAGTACATAAATGTCGTATACTTATGTAACACATAATAAATAATATCCTACTTGATGATTTATAGATGAATTTAAATGCAAAACATGTGAATAATATTGTGGATTATTTTGAACAAAATCTTGAGAAAAAAAAGCTGACTGATATTTAGAAATGCCACCCATAACGTTCGCGTCGATTGTTCCTTGAAGTCTCATACTTAATGGATTAATATTCCTTTTGGGCTCGTTAGTATACTCATTTATTAAAAGTTTTAAGTTTTTGTTAACATTATCTATTGTTTCGCAAGCGAATTTAACTGGTGGCACTTCTTCTGTTGTTGTGCTAATAACCTCAAACCATCGAAGTATACCAGGTAGACGTTCATTTATAATTAAAATGGTACGTTCCAACCAAAGACTTTTGAATTCATTGTCTCGGTCTACCAGACCTTTGTGCATGGGACGATCTAACTGGAACGTACATACATCGTTCACTTCATAAAAACGTCCGACTTTTTCAGGAACCATAGCTAAAGGTTTATCCGAAAAAGGCGGACCAATATCCGGAAACGGTTTTACATTGCAAATCTGGATATCTAGACAAATGAAAAAAATAAAAAATTAGATTTTCATCGATTTGCCTCACATAAAATATAACTAACATTGAGTATCAGACTGTAAAATTGTTTGTGATGGTGGACTGTTTTTTGTTAAAAGTTGAGCAGTCGGAAATTCAGTTTGCAGTCTTTGAGTGAATGCTTCCATACGTTCATATTCTAAACCTCGATAAACAAATACTTTATTCTGGAAAAATAATAATGTATTATTATTTAATAAAATTTAATAAACATATCAATGTATAGGCACCCGGACAAAGAGTGGAAATCCTTGACCATAAAATCCAACTCTAAAATATTCTGGTTCAGGTCGTAATTGAGTAAGAATATTGTCACAGAATTTAGACTGAGTTTTCAATACTGCACTTAATCTAGCGTAATCAAACAATCTTTTTTCATAGACTCCGGATAATTCTTTAAGCAAAGGCAGTCCTTTTTCCCAGCACTATAATTATAATTACATAAAACGATAAAATAATTACGTTAATATCTTCTCAAATGTATTTATGAAACTCACTTTTCCTTTATCGAAATATTGTATGATCTCATGGTACAATTGTTCTTTTCTTTGCCACTGGCAAATAGATGTTACTGGATCTCCTTGTAATACCGGTGCATCTGTCCAAGTCAGTTGATCAGCATAAAGTTTTAGTGTAAATCCAGCTTCGGTGAAATTATCGGCAGACACGTGCAAATCATGAAGCTTATAAATGTACCTTAAATACATTTCTTTCCTGTCGAATTCATTTTTGTAGAAGTTCAACAAGTTTACTGTGCACGACATGCGTTTATCACGATTATCATCACCACGCATAACACTTCTGTAATCCAACAGTCGTTCCAATAAACGCGTAACAGAATGAATAAATACTGAGCCTGTTTCTTGCCAACTACCATCTTGTTCTTCTTGGTGTACTCGCTCTAATAGACTTTATTATAAAACAGTAAAATTATATTAAAACATTCTATCATCTACAAACGTTTTATTTAACTTACACTATACTTAAATTTTCCCTACATGCAGCATTAACAAAGTAATTGTATCGCGATTAATTTATCAATAATTGAAATCATATAATCTCTAAACAACTCATATTAAGTCATTAACTTGTTAACTTACATGGTATTAAAAAGTTGTCTGTATTCATCGTCTCCTTTGTTTTCACTAATCAAATAATCTAATTTATCAATGAGTTCCGATTCGACTTCTTTGAAATTTCCTCGAGCCCGCTGTTCGCACTCCATCATATCGAAAAAAATATGAAGTGTTGCCTTACGCAGTTCAGCTTCTGGCACCAAGGTGACTTTTAGAAACGGTCCTACCATAGACGGAATAAAATTTATTTTGTGGTCACCTATAGAAAAATTATAAAAATGATATATTATCGGTGGACATTATTGTTAAATGTCAAGTATGGTTTACCGAGTTTAGACCATACGGACAATATTTGATATCCCATAAGTACTCTCATATCTCCATACTTTTCAATAATCTTTGTGCGTTTTACACTAGTGAATGTTTCTAATTGAAGTGCTGGTTGGGTGAGAAAAGCTACGGCTAATTTAAAATAAGTTGACCACACTTGGTAGTCAAAATGTGGCCAAGTCTCTAAAAAACAAAATACTAATGGCTTGGTTAATTGTTGCAGAGCCGCTAAAATTACATTGTTAGTAGTCATTTTTATAACCATCCAGTCTGTCGGAAACACATCGTGTTTAATTAAATGTCTGAACAATAAAAATGCTCTTAATAAAAAATCTTTTAATGGTTTACGGTCGCCTAATTCTTCCCAAAGTCGTTTGTAATGATAATCATCAAGAAGTTGTAAAAGAGAAACTAAACATGCAACCATATTTGCCTGTGGGAAAAATAAATAAATAAAACTTAAGATTTATCGAAGAAAAAACAATTAAAAAACAACTGTACATACCAAAATGGAGACCATTCTATCTATGACAATGAGACATGTTTCGATTAACATGTCTAGAGTGCTAAGACTTAATATCTCTAAATCGCGACGAGCACAAATATTAACCTTGCTGTTGTCATGCAATCGATTCAGGTGGAACAGAAATGTTAAAATTTCTCCAAGAATATCTGTACAAAGTTGAATTTCTTCTCTGGCACTAATGTGGTGTCTTAAGTGCTTGCATATTGTGATCAATAATAGATTTCTTGCTTCTATAATATAAAATATAAAATGGTAATTGAAAATATTATCATTTTTTTTATAAAAGCAAATTTGATTTAAATTTTGCGTTATTATTAAAATATTTAAAAAGTAAAAAATTGAATTAGCGAAGCTATATAGTATGAATAATAATTTACATTATTCTCCTTAATTTGAATTTAATTTATTATAAAATTCCAGGTACTACCGTCATCCTTGAACACCTTGCCAGCAACCATATCTTTAATAGCACCGAGTTTAGCTTGTGTCAATGGTGTAGGTAAATCGCGAGAAGGCAGGCAATCTAACATTGACACTCCAAGCTTAGCAACTTCAATGATAGGTAACACTTGAACTAATTGATCAAACACAGCACTTGAACTTTGCAATAAAGCAATCTATAAATAAGGCAAAACGGTAAAATTGAAAACAACACACCAAATAAATACAAACTTTTTTCTTTATACCTGAGTGGGTAAAATCATTTCGAAAGACGAACACAACATTTTATCTAGTGAAGCAAACACACGATGTACATCATAGCGGAAACTATCTTCGAATTGGCCTCCAGTAGCACGAGAGAATAATAGACGGGACTGAATTACAAATTTGAAAATGTATTCTAGGGACCGAAAACACTTTTGTATTGGCTCTTGGCGGTCTGTAGACATAACTAATTCTGCACAATGTTGAATACTACTCAATAATCCTCTGAACAAACAAATAAAAATACGTAAAGTGTTATTTCTAAAATTTGATAATTACAATTTATTCAAAACCACAATATTAATCATTAATTGTTATACAATTTTTTTCTTCTTCTAAGAAAACTGATTTAATTTTAGTGTGATTTTTCTATTCAAATTGTTTTCTTTTTTTAATTATTATAACAACTTAATTACTTGTAAACTAAAGCGGCAGCGAAATGTTCTTTGATGTAAGCATTCATGACTGGTTTAAAATGTTCAAATTTGCTGTCATAAAGTAAACTAAAAATGCTGACTAGAACGTGGAATACAAGCCCGGAATGAATGGTTGAATTGCCATCATCTGTAGAGAACATAGAAAACAGTGCATCCAGTATGTCTTGTAAAAATTTAACTAACTCTTCTCCATCTAAACGTAAAGCTCGGGTAAGAGCTTCTTGAATTCGATGAGGATGTTCTTTCCATTGTAATAACGACAAAAGGTCCACTAAAAAAAAGTAATAATAATAATAATTATTATTATTATCGAGATAACAACAAATTAGTCAAAGTTTGCATAGATATGACAATTATTGTTCTAAAATAATTTTCATTGGAATTCACATTATTGGATTAAAAATAAATCTAACGTATGGAACGATCGAGTGACACGTCATCTGTTTGCACAGACCTGTTCTTTGTACAAAAGGCCGAGTCCATTTTAAAATTTATAACGCGGATTAAATATAATTGTACAGAAACGTTTTGTATTACGCTCGTACCATTCTGTGTTAATTTTGTAGAGCACAACATAGTACGGATTGTCATTATTTCTTTATGGCTACACGTAAATATGGAACCAGGCTCTGGCGAACTAGTCCAAGTAGACGATTCATGTACGCTGGCGGCTAAGCTTAAATAATTGACCGGGTGTAATTTCGTTCGTTCGTCACAACGATATATAAACAATTCGTGTATTCCGTCTTGTAAAGTCGCTCCTTCGGGTTCCATCAGGCGCGCGAACGATATGCCAAACAATTTCTTGTTGTCCGCTCTGTCTCGCGCTAAAATGGGTATAAAATCAATCATGTGATTATGCTATTTAATAAAAGAGCTATTTTCAAGACGGCAAATGTATTTAGGCATGAGATTATTATTATTATTATTTATACAATTATTGCTAAAAAAAAAAAAGAGAAAACGTATACTTAATAGGATTATTTTACATTAACGGATGTAGGAGGTTTTTCCAAGTGTCCAAGAGGAAAATCGAAAGTTCTTTGAACATATTGTGATCAGTGATGTAATGGAGGGTATTCACCCAATACACACTTCCCAAATTTTAAGAAGTGTATACCAAAAAGAAAAAATTAAGATCGCGAGTGTACGTTGGAAAATGTGCGTATACCCATGTTAAGTAACATGGTTGGTATGGTTGAGGGAGACAAAGGAGGAATATATGTATGAAAATGAAGTTTTCGCTAAGAATTTAAAAAATACGTATTTTTATGCGTGAAAAAAAAAAAAGATAAACGTGTGAACTGAATTAAAATGTTTAAAAAGTCTATATTTTAATAAAGAGAGAGAGAGATAAATAAAAAATTATTTTTATTATACGAACACGGGGTGTAAGCGAGACGGAAAACACGTTATTTTAATACCTGCAAAGTATAGTATTTAGAAAAAAAAAAAAAAAAAAAACCGTATGGAATCCGAAAAAATATTTTAGAATCGCGTGTACGCGGCACATTTGGTCTGCGAATTCATTTAATATTTAACTGTTATAAATATAGCCGGAGAATTATAAAATGTTATGAATAGACAATTTTATTTCTCCTTCTTCTGTTGTTGAAGGGAAAAGAATAATTGATTTCCCGCAACTGTAGACCACACCCAACACGGCATTTGTGTTGCAGTCGTCACTCACTGGAACAGTGTCTGTATTCGAAACGTATGTGTGCGATGTTGTACTTTTCGATGGGAACGGCCAGCCGAATGGTTTCCATCCAGCACGGCGCGTTATGATGGTAAATGATCATCGACTGATAATAATCGGTCGACGAATCCGTGCCCGACGCACCCCATATGCAATGGGGCACGATGTTGCCCTCGTAGTCGAAAACGGCGACGGACACTTGGATGTTCTTCCCGGTGGACTTGCCGCCCTTTTCGAACTCTCCCCTCTCCAGCGTCAGGTACAGATCGTTTCTCACGTGCCCCGGCATTATGACGTCTGGGAAACCCATTTTCTTGGTGGTCGACACGTTTTTGAACGTCAACGGGTTCTCCTCGCGTATCTGCCGCAGATCGCCGTCCAACATCCGCACCGATATGACAATACCGTAATTCGGATGGCTGGACAACGGGCTGTACTTGCTGTTCTGTTTGCGTATCAGCATGTCGTGCAGCTGACAAAAGTCCTTCTCGTCCGTCTGGAACACCCGGAAAGTGAATTCCTTTTCTTCGTTGCCGCCGCCGCCGCCGCCGCCGCCGGAAGAATTCTGCAACGTTTCGTTGATGTTCAAAACGGCCACGCCCAGTGGACGCCTGAAGTTGGAGGACGCGGACGCAGGTGCCGACGACGACGACGACGACGACGACGAGGATATCGACACTTTTTTCGACGACTCGGAATACACCATTTTACCGATTCGCATCACGTGGGCCACGATGTACAGGTCTCGAGACAGGTCTTGCAAGCCGAGTTCCTGAAAACGGATATCATTTACAAACCGTGATCCAATGTTGTTGTTGTTATTATTATTATATATTGTTTTCAACTCACCGTAAAAATTGTACAATTATTATGCAATTTTTCTATATAATTGGAAAAACCTTCTTTGGATATCTTCACTAGAAATCGTTCACTGCGAAAATACATATTTTAAAACGCGATGTGATTTTTCTTTTATATGATCATATAGTGGATAATACGGAGATCGGTAAATAGGTTAGGTTTTCATTCAAAATAACTATTTTATAGAAAAAAAAATGTCGTTCTCAAGAATTGATAATTTTAATGCTCACCGTGAAAACACTCTGTGCGCATTAGTTATTCTTCTCTTAAAGTGTACGCCAAATTTAAAAAAAAAAAAACTGACTCGAAACAAAGAATGTCGTTTGTCCTCTCACATTAAGCTCATTAGAGCATATAACATTTCGTATTATATTAAATTATTATTTACCTCAGAGTTGAGTTTTTTTTTTTTATATATATAAAAATAAATCTATTAACTCGTAAATTTTTTTCTTTTTCTTAAATCATCCGGACCCCTTAGAAACGAATTGCCGACTCTTGACACGGCACACAACGTCGCTTACCTAATAAATTTAAAATTTTTCGCGTCGTACAGTGAAAAATACACCTCCGTTTCTTCTCCAATGTGGTAACCGAAGTCTCGCATGCACAAAAACATATGACGTGTTTGAATTTTAGAAGTGTCCCTAGGTTTTCTCAAAGTACCGCGCGACTATATAAATGAAAAAAAAAAACACGATAATACAGAGGAAAATGTTTCGATGGAGAAATATTGCGGTTTATTAAAAAAAAAATATATATATATATACTTACCGACACACCTTGCATGTTTTCAGAACTCAGAACATGCTGAAATTCGTAAAAAAAAAAAAAAAAAAAAATAATAATAATATTAGTTAAACGTTTCTAAATATTAATGATCGTTACGTACGACTTTATACAATTCAACGGCGCTCATCGTAGCTGGATCGACCATTTCTGCGCCACACCTTGGTACCAAGTCAAGTCCGAGTTTTCTGGAAAAAAAAAAAAACAAACATGTTTTCATATAGAGAACAATAAAAACGCAAAGTTATGATAATAAAAATGATGTTGTGGATGTTGCTTCAGTGGATATTACTGATTAGATAAATTTTCGTAGTTTTCTTATTATTATAAATTTGAAAGCGATGCGATATAAATCATTGCATTTGAATAAAACGCCTCCGAGCGGAGCTTCGGTATAAAATTATACGCACCACTTCATCGGAAAATTTAAAGCGGTACTTAAGTAATAAAACGAATCTTGCAGGAAATCGGTGAAGAAAGAAACATAATTGATACTACAATGTATTATGGAAAGTAGTGAAGCTTATCCGGACGTCTCTACTATAAGACACAATGATGTGATTTTGTGACAAACATCTTGGAAGGGAAAGTTATGGGAAAACGACCAAGAGGAAGAAGACTCAGACAATCCTATTTCAATGATATAAATCACCGGATGGGTTTCACTTCGTACCAACACCTGAAGAATACAATGAGTGATAGAGAAATTTTGGTTACAACCACATGGGTCTACCTATTTATTAGAGACTGATGATGATGAAGTAAAAATCGTCACTCGAGATTGTCAAGATTTTTTCGATTATAGTCGAGAAGTAACGCGGCGTAGGACTTACGCGTTGTATAAAAATTTCAATCGTTAAAACCAAAAATTACTCCTTTTTTTATAGTACTTAAATAACCCAACATCTAATAATTGCTAGAAATAACGACGAGATGGTCCGCGAGCATTTTTTTTTTCTAATCGAAAATGTATACACAGAAAATAAATAAATAAGCATCATTGTAAAACCAATAGATAAAAATATCAAATTATCTTTATTTTCCGTAGTAAATTAATAACGATTTTATTAATTCTCCAACTGTATATTTCCCGATAAATCCATTTAGTCTAAGATTGACCGATAGTATTTTTGAAATAGATTTCGATTGAAACACATCAACGTTTAAAAAAACTTCTTTCAGCTTCACAGGACGTATCATCAGACGTCAATGTCCCTCGGTTTTTTTTTTTTTTAATTATTATGCCGTCGTGACTTCTAATCTCTATTTTAAACTCTGCTCGATCGAATACATTTCGCTTAAACCGTCGATTAGGTACATTTTTTTTTTAAGCCTGATTAAAAACTAAAACGTCTGCAGCTGAAAAATTATTAGTACATATCAATAAACAGAGTGAATATATGACTTTTTATTTGAGAACATTGTACACAACGAGAGTGTCTGTTAACGATGATTCGATCGATGTTTCTTTTTTTTTTTTCAATCATTTAATCGCCGAATGGTTAGGTTTCTTTTAATTTCTTAGAATTAAGAATATCGATTTCAAAATCCATTCGATTTAATTTAATGTTCGACGTAAGATTTATGGACATTTAGGTACCCCGCGAATTATTAGTGTCTATGTAACGGGAAAAAAAAATCGAGAAATCGCGTTGTTACATTTAAATTGCTTCCTCTCTCTCTCTCTCTCTCTTTGGCAAACTATAAATTTAATATTTTCTTATTAAAACATATATTTATGAATGACATACCGTTAGCTAATATCGAATTTAAATAATTGACAAAGTCAAATTTTTACTTACGTTACATAATACAAATTTCGATATTTATCGGCGGATTTCATTGAATTATCATACACATATATTTTGCATTTTAATTGGAATTTTTTTTTTTCAATATACAAGAATAACTAATCGAACACGCACATCCGTTTTATATTTTGCTACACACGTTATAATACACATCACGTATTATAACGTTATATAATACGAACTGAACGAATTAACTCGATTAATAACCTAACTAGATTAATAGTTAATATACCATTAAAATGAATATCGGTGTTTAAATTTTTAACACAATCCCGTACCTTTGTTTTTGTTCATACTCGACAATCTGCACATCTACTAAAGACATGAACATCTTTATACATCGTCATTAAACGAATTAAATACGGCCATGTTTCCTGCGTTTTATCGACATAAATTCGGCGAACGATACCAATATAATTATTACATTCTTCGGAAATAATAATCTCGAAAAAAGAAAAAAAAATACGTTTATAAAATAAGCGACGGAATTTTTAGAATGACTGAAACAGCTGATTATTATATTGATAAAATATGTATTGTTTATAAAATATATTTATTATTATTATTATTATTTTTTTTTTTTTTTAAAGAATGTTGAAAAACACTAAACATTTCAATTTGTTATATTGAATTGTCGCGACATTTCCAAACCTAAATTATTCACAGCTATACAATACCGTCGTACAGTATTAAAAACCCGCCACACGGATATCTCATATACGCGATTCGTTAATAAGCAAAAAAAAAAAAAACAAATAAATAACAATTCGCATAAAACGATTCGTAATAACATATAGCGTGACTGGTTTTTACGATGAATTTAATATAAATTCGTAACGATATATTACAGGATTTTAAAAACATATTATACTGAGTATACAATAAAATAATTCATTATACGTCAAATTTTGATTATTACGTATATTTAACACATTATAATAAACATTTAAAATAATATTTGATACAACAGTTAATAACGGAGTGTTTATATATACATATAAATTATTTAGAAAAGTTCAATTTTATTTAATACACCATATCTACGCTATGTATTATAATATTAAAATGTTTCGAACTTATCGTATGTTTTCCTTGCCATTATATTTTGATACTATAACATATAATGTGTTATTCTAATGTATATAAAATATTTTTTTAATCTATTTAAAAAAAAAAAATGTTCAATATGAATTACGTGTTATTATACTGTGTTAATACTATGAGCTCATATCCGGCGTCCTGTACTCGTATTTAATCGTAAACCGATTTTACAACATTATCGTTAATCGTCAGAATTGAACGATGTAGCAATATAATATAATTATTATTATAATAATAATAATAATAATAATAATAATAATAATAATAATAATAATAACTAACACAATATAGTGGCATGTACAATGTAGGTACACTAAATTGTGCACACATGATTCTTCAAACAACTTTTTAAATCATAGGTGTTATTATATAGCAATAATCGTCGAGAACGTAACATCATCGAGTAACCCCCCGCACTCCCGAGATTTCGGAGTAACGGAGCAAAGAATAGGTACGTGAAAAATCCAGTTGGTAAGAATAATTCATTATTAAAACTCTTAATTTGATATTCCGGGCAAACAATTTGTATTTTATAACGAATCACTTGATATTTTTTATTAAATTTCAATCGACTTCCAGACAATATATGAAAGACCGTCGATCTTAGAGCCCCTGCCGCTCCGAGAAGGCGCAGTTAAGAGGTCTGCCACAAAGGCCAACGAAACCGTGCAAAATACGATGAAAACACAGAAAACGTTTACGATAAAACCGTTTTAAGGAAGGATAAGAACGCCGAACGCCACAGTTGTGTACTTAAGACACCACATTTTTGCACAAAATACATTTCAAGATTATCATCTTTGAGCAACGACAGAACTGTTTTTTTTTTTTTTTTTTTAATACCTTTTTGGTTCTCAAAAAATTGTGAGATTTTAAGAACTATACAGATATTTAAAAAACAGCTCTGTTAATTGTAATTTATTTTGTGCACAAATTTGGTATCCAAAGTGTGGCGGCTGCAGTAGCCGTCACGGCTCTTTCCCACACGAAGCAATTATTATTATTTTGATAGAAATTATAGAAGCGTAACGTCCTCTTGAATGAGTTCACAGAGAAGATTTTTAGTAATATCCGTTGTTTGTTTTATCGAAAAACCGTTTCAATGTCCGTTTTCAGCACCTCTCTTGTTTCTAAACGGAGTTTTTCTTGTTTTTAACTCATTAATTATTATTATATAATCAAATAAAAACAATCGTTTAATCATAAATATATATATTTTATATCGTAACAGTTATAGTTGTACAATTTAGACGAATCCCTTTGTCATACGCGTTTCATCATATCGAACGGTGACCGAAATATAGTGCGCGAATGTAATTAATTATTCAGACATAATACACACGTGGACGGCGCAATATATATATATATATATATATATATATATATATATATATATATATTTGTTTAAATATTAAATATTAACCGATTAAACTGGACGTGAATGTGAATTACTTTTTTTGCTCGAGTTTTTCTATTGACAAATAAAAACAATTATATACATATTAAAAATGATTGAAATATAAAACGAACAAAACCCAACCAAACGCGACATGGCATTTATAATGTAATAGACAATAGGTTACGAATCAAACGTTTTACAACAGAAATAATATTATAACAGCCAATGATTAAATGCTCGAATAACAATAACAATAATAATAATAATAATAATAAACTTATAATATAGGTAATTTGGGAGCAATTTAGGGGAGCCGTGTGTACAAACGAAAATAAAATTGATTAACATTATTTTATTTTTTCTTACACCGAACTACTTCCCGCAGCATTATTACACGAATGATTTAAAAAAAAAAACCAAGTTCAACGACTTTTCAATTTGCCAACGCGCACACTGCTCTAGTACACTGCATATTATTATTACTACACTATAATAGGCATATTAAATAGCAAACATTCGAAATACTTTAAAAATTTAAAATTTATCGTTCATATAATATGGTATTGACTTGCAAAAGCCGTATAAAACGAATACTATTGCCTACTCGCATTTTACTTACAGCCGTTTTGGATGTGTGAACAGTTTAAATTTTAAAGTTTAATCGAAAATTATATCTTATACGACCTATTTATTTATATACGAGTATATATATATATATATAAAATATACTATATATTATTATTGTACATTATATACACAGACACGTGTGCGCGCGCGTTATACACATAATATATTATTATTGTAAACTGTCCTTGAGATACCAATTAAAATATATGTATTTAAATATTAACAGTTAACACGGAATAATAATTACAATACACGAATATATATATATATATATATATATATATATATATATACTATTACTATCAATTAAAATTTATAAGCAATATGATGAAAATAAAACATCAAAATTATAAATGTATACGATGAACAATGTATAAAGTATTCTATTATATAATATAGAACTTTTAAACAAATAACGGTGTTCTATTTGTGAAACAATGTTTTAAAATCGTATGTAATTATTTTGTTTAAAATTAAGACACAAATTATGTATAAACTTTTGTTACTTTTATTTTTAGAATAAGCGCGATTTATTATTAAATTCAATACCGCATATATCGGAGTGAAAAAAAACTATAGGGCAATTAATAATATTACTGATCGACCCTTATCTCTGATCATCCAGTTCCTATCAGAATCCAGTGCACGTCTCGTTTTGAGAATCAGATTTTTCCTATTTTTTTTTTTCACTATTTATATTTGGACAAATTTGTTTTACGACTTTTTTTTTTGTATCCGAGTAGACATATTAATATTATATTTTCTACATTACGCGAATGAAAAGTTTAAAACTAGTTAAAAAAACCAAACGTTTCAAAAAACACTCGTATATATTAAATTGCGACTATTGAAAGCGAAGTTTTAAACGGTCCATTTATGTCCGTACAATATATATATACTTTACTCAGAAACGTAAATTAATTGTTCTTAGACGAACAACACAAGTCTACGATTCACATTATCCGAGAGCACTCATAACGGAAAAAAGAAAAAAAAAACACGTAGTTTTTCATGATCCATACTTTTATATGCTTTCATCCGAGCTCGGACCACGTACGTCTTTGAACAGGAATCCGATTTTATCTTAGTATTATTTCGAAATCCGTTGTTCATTTATCAGTTTACAATAATACAGCGCGTTATTTCCTATTAAATTCTTTCATTTTCGTCAAGAATATCGCGGGGGTGGGGGGCTATCATAATTAATTCATTTTCTTTATAAATTTCACTCGATGCAGTAATAATTTAATAATTTATCGTAATGAAAACTCGAAATATAATAAAATCACTCTACACGTTAATTTCATACGGTGATACTATATCACTGCCTACTAAATAGAACGAAGTAGGGGATTTTACGTAATAATGAAATATAATAATTGCAGTCGTGTCGACCACTTGGAACAGTGTGCGAATCCAATGAACGGACAATATTGCGGAAAAATTCACCGCGGCGAAACAAACGAGCATTTCTTTTTCCACCACACCATTCAATCAAAAATCGAATAAAATAAATTCTTATATTTTATACATATATATATATTAACACCGCAATTTACAAATATTTCATTTATTACACAAAACAAATTGCTCGAGGTGAGAGGAGACGAATAGTATTATATTATAACTTGGGGGGAACACGCGGACGTATTTATTGTCATAAATTTATATCAATCGAAAATCAAATATTTCTCCTTTCCGGCAGTAGGAAAAAAAACAGATTTAAAAAAAAAAAAAAAAAAATGATATTCATTATGTGTTTGGATAGCTGCAGATGGTGTCTGTCAATACATAATACGCATACATATAAACTCACGCGTGTAAAACATTTCGACGTTTAATTTTCTATATATTTTAAATTTTTAATACATTTACGGGTCACATTTAAATGCTCGACGTATTTCATTATCGGTTCTCACAAATATATATATATATATATATATATATAAAACAATAGGAATACTCTATTCACCATACATACACGAGTATACGCAACACGCGAAAATTTTGTACTTTTTCTTTCATTTTTCTCTCGGAATAAAATATAGTGAGATCCGTTTGTTGCGTTAAACAACACGATTATCACTATACATTTATACACACACACACACACATATGTATTTTTATATTCTCATCGCATCCGAAATTCTTGCGCACTTTCTTTTTCCGTATGTAATATATAATACGCGCCGTACAATGGCCCAGACGTTGTAAAAATATATTGTCGGCGCGCAAGACAAAACAGCGCGTAAAACGCGTCAATTCGTCGGAGAGACGAGCGGAAAACGCATCGAAAAAAACGTACGAGATATAAAACGAACCTGACCCGACACAACCAAAGTCGGTCTTCGTCGTGGACGGCCGTAAATGATTTGAACGCAAAAAAAAAAATACAACGTTAACGCGCTGGTCCGCCACTACGACCCGACTGTGGTGTTGTGTGGACAGTACGCAGGCCTGGATGGAATTTCGTTTTGTGTTCATGAAATCTCGCACGACATAAACAATAAAGTGCCGGACATACTTCTGTGAAGTTCAAGTGTGAACTTGGCGTTAACTAAAGTAAGCTTTGCTGTGTACTTCCGACCGGTTTTCCTATTAAAAACACACTGACTACAACTGTGCCGCCGGTCCACGATAATCGATTTAGAATTCGCACAGAAATCTGTTTAATCACGTGGAATTTATTATCATCGAAAGATGCGTTTGCCGGCCGATGATGACTGACATCCATATATGTATTTATCGTTTTATCTGTGACGCCGCAAGCGTCGCGCGACTAGCAGCCGGACGACGAATGTTTTCAAAAACATTTTCTCGTCGATTTCCTCCCTCCTCGTGTCTTTTTCGAGAATTCAAATGTCACAATACTACTAAAGGCGATTTCGTTCGTATGCGATGTGCTCGTCGTGTCCGCCGTTTCAATTTAATTCCTTGTATCTACAACGATACGTTGTGTGGCCATAAATATTACGCCAATCAATAAAGTCCTGGACATGAATTCTCCGGCGTTCTTACGCCGTATTATTATTATTATTGTAGGGGCTCCATATGCTGTGAGGTACAGGTTTACGTAAGTCAGGATAACAACAAATATCGTGTATAATGCAATTCAATACGGTTGAATCTCGAATAAAACAAATGACTAAGTAGTACGTGATACAATTATCGCACAACGACGCGTATGCCGCTCGACAGCAATTCAACAGTCACAATATAAAAACGGACAATGCACAGTAACAATAATTCTGTATATCCCTGAGACTACGAAACGATAGGAGTGTGTCGACCACAACGACGTTTGTAGTGGTACACCACCAGTGTATCGGAGGCCTGGGGTAGTCTCATGATAGTGGCAACCAATATCATACAATTTACTACATTATTATTATTATTATTGATTTCTTTGTCGTTTAATTACAATAATTTTTTTTTTTTTTACATCACGAGTTAATAACAACAACAACAATAATAATAATAATAATCTACCGAACGTTCTCGGATGTATTTATTTTTAAAATCTGTTGAAAGCGACGACGAATAAAATCGTTCCGTTTACGTGGGGGGGGGAAAAAGAAAAGAAAAACCCTCGTAATTATAAAATCGCGATAGATTCTCGTCCGAGAACGAATAAAAAACGACGATACATTTTGTAATATCGTAACAACAATAAGCGTTGCGACGAGCGGAGTGTATAGAGGTGTATTTGTACACACCACGTTCGAGCGCACGTAACTCGGTCGCGGTGGCGAGCCCGGCCGTTCGTTTGCAACAGGCGAGACCGCCGCCGCAGCAGACCATACCGGTTTCCGAGAGCGCTCTACGCGTTCCAGCGGCCGACCGGCGCGCACGCACAAAGCGTACTGCGTACCGCGCGCGCACCAGTAGCGCGGCGACTACAACGACGACGTGGTGTGCGCGGACGCGGATTATTCGGCGACGGTAACAAAACCAGTTGCAGCCGTCCCGAAGCGCGGCGAACAACGATCGGAAACCGGGCGACGACGAACCACACAACGCAACAACCGGTAACTTTTTTTTTTCTTTTTCTCTCTCTCTTCTCTTCTTTTTTTTTTTTTTTTTGCTAACCAAACGAGCGCACGAATTTTTTCGTTTCGACTTTTGCCCACGGCGCGTGAGCACACTCGCCCTCCCCCCCCCCCCAGTCGAAAACCCTTCCGCGGCGCGAAATCGATTCGTGCGAAAAAGCACGGTGCGCCCATCGCGACAACGACGACGTGGAATGAGAATAACGAAAACGATCTGCGATAAGTGCGATTAAGCACACGGCGACGTACACCTGATATATAGGTACGTCGTTGTTTGTCGACGCGTCCGTCCGTCCTATTGTCGTGTTCGAAGCGGCGATTAGCATTTTGTTTATTCATAGGATACGTCGCGCGCGTAATGAAAAAACGCTTTTATGTTGTGCGTCACGTGCGCGCGCACTTTACCGTCGGCGGTCGTGGTGGCGCGCGCGATTCTTATTTATAGGCCATTTGTATTAAATAAATACGTCGAGGTCACCACGGCGCGCTTAGAAATTTAACGAAAACCCCACCCCCCCCCCCGAACATCCGAAGACCGTGATTCACAAACAACACGCGTTTTCTAAACTATTTAACGCGTTCACAACAATGTAAACACATTTCATTTTTTTTCTCTCTCTCTATCCTAATATAATAAACGGGTCAACCGCGTAACGTGCACGAGACAACGGTGCGGGAGGAGGTTACGATACGAGGGGGAAAAAAAAAAAATAATAAAACACGATTCCGAGAAAATGTCCGGTTATGCGGCGAGGTATTTACCTAACCAATATATGTGAGTCATTTCGTGCGTGTAGTATTTATTCGTTTTTAACCCGACAAGTGTCTTCGTATACGTCAGAAGGTAAAATCGTGTAGGTATTTGTGTGTGTGTGTGTGTGTGTGCGTGTTCAGGTCTGAGGAATTACACGGATCGTGCGCGCGTGTATGGCGGCGATCCGGTCGTAAAAACCAGTTTTGTACACGCGGACGGTCGTCTGAGAAGGACTACTCCGCCGGCCCGTTCGCGGGTGGTGGTAAATGCGTTATGAGGTGGTGGCCCCCTACGCCATTGCGGCGGCCATACGAAGAGAGTGGGCAATGGAGAGAACTGGCAACGCGGCGGGAGGAGGAGGCTGTTGACATCGCGGAGGACGGCATACTACTACTACCTGTTGAGACTATTGTTCTCCCCTCCCCCGTTTCACTGCGTTTTTTTCCAAACGAGAAAACCGCCGCCGTTTCGTTTTCAAAACGATCCCGCCGACGGGATTTTTCGCTCGTATTACCACCACCACCACGCGCGACACGGTTTTGACAATTTCCTCCGCAGCTACACGCAAAAACGCAACAATGGACTGCGCGCGCGTTTGTCGGAAAAACAAAGAATTATATGAAAAAAAAAATGTTTTAATAGAATACCAATAAATCGTCGTGTCCTCGATTACAGATAAATAATAATAATAATAAAAAATGGCCATATTCCCGATGCTGTCGGCCGTAGCCGGCTTCATTAAGGTGCGTTACCTCGTCGACAAGGCCAACATCGACAACGCCGTGTTCAGAGCGCATTACAGACTCACCACGGCTATACTCTTCGGGTGTTGCATACTGGTCACAGCCAACAATCTCATCGGTAAGTAACAACCGTGTTGTGATGATGGTGTTACCACCGGTAGTATTTTATTTTTTTTTTTCTCTCTCTCTCCCCGTACACCCGATTTCTCCGCGATAACACGTCCGTACTCGTTTGGGGGGGGGGAGGGAAGAGGATAATATTATGGGGACGGGTGAACGCCGCTTTATTGTTGTCGTCAATTCCTTTCAATTGACCCTGGGGGCACCACCCATATAAATAATAATATGCGAGCGAATAATAATAATAAAAATGTACGCGCGTCGTAGAAAAGCGAATTGTTATTAATCATAAAAACAAATTGAAATAACAGCGACGCGATTTCAAAGACGACGATGACTCCCTCCCCCCCCCCTCCTTTTCACTCGCCACTATTCGCTCCGTTGAAGCGTCGAGGAGAGAGACATTTTCTTTTCCACATCCCGTTCCACTACATTGCTGTTGTTGTAACCGTTTTTACAATATCTATTTTTTCGACGTGTGTGTGTTTCCAATGGAAAATACGATTTTCAGGCGATCCGATATCGTGTATAACCGACGGCGCTATTCCCGAACACGTCATCAACACGTTTTGCTGGATAACGCATACGTTCACGCTGCCCGATAAAATCGGCAAAGGTTTCGGTACACACGTGGCTCACCCAGGCGTATCCAGTTACGTGGAAAAAGAAGACCAAGTGCGATACCATTCGTATTACCAATGGGTGCCTTTCATGTTGTTTTTCCAAGGCATTCTGTTCTACGTGCCCCATTGGTTGTGGAAGAACTGGGAAGAAGGGAAAATTCGCATGATCACGGACGGCGTACGAGGCGCTTCGCTCGGACCAACCGAAGACAGAATAAATCGTCAAAAACAATTGGTCCAATATCTCATTGACACCCTTCACATGCACAACGTTTACGCATCAGGATATTTCTTGTGCGAAGTAAATGATTTTCTACGCCGCGTGTAACCTACTAACCGCCACTGTTCCACTAAACATAATAATCGCTGCGACCGTTTTGTTTTTTAGATATTCAATTTTCTGAATGTAATCGGAAACATGTTCCTCATCGACAGTTTCTTGGGAGGAGAGTTCTTCACCTACGGTACCAAAGTTATAGATTTCAGTCAAATGGATCAAGAAAACCGTTACGATCCCATGGTGGCCGTGTTCCCGAGAGTGACTAAATGCACGTTCCATAAGTTTGGTCCGTCCGGAACAATTCAAACGCACGACGCGCTTTGCATTTTGGCACTGAACATCTTGAACGAAAAAATCTACATATTCCTATGGTTTTGGTTCATTATATTAGCAATTATGTCCGGTATGGCGTTGGCGTACAGCGTTGCAGTGGTAACATTGCCTTCGATTAGAGAAACGATTTTGTTGCGTCGCTTTAAATTCGGCACACCACAATCGGTTTCGGCACTCATCAGGAAGACGCAGGTGAACTGCTATTTCCATATTTTTACAATAATAAACGTTTAATCGTGTAAACCGATTGTTGCGTATTGTCAATACCGTTTGGAAGAATAACCAGACAAATTTATCCTATTTCAGGTCGGAGACTTCCTAATGCTTCATCTCTTGGGCCAGAACATGAACATGGTGCAATTCACCGAGGTATTGGATGATCTCAGTTCACGACTGCACCTGGGTAATAATTTGCCAACTGCCCCATCGACTCTGGAATTATCTCCAATGTATCCATCGGATAAACTGAGACTTCACAAAGAAACAGAGGCTTAAACTAGATGAGCAATCAACGCCTATATATATTTTTTTAGAAAGAAAAAAACCATTTCGATTTGAGCAATTTATTAATTTTAAATTATGTTCAATTTATTGTCTCAACACTAAAAACAAGAAAAAAAAATCATTCCATTCTCATAAGAAACGTTCTATCGTTTGGTAATTTATATGTATTTTAATTTTAATTCACGATCCTTTTTAAGTGACTAGTTATAAAAAATAAAATTAGTAATATGCAATAATTAGTTATAAGACCAAATTATTTTTTCAACTGAATATTTTAATTTTAATTGAGGTTTTTTTTTTCTACATATATCTCTTTCGTATTACAATTAGTACATATAGTTATATTCCTACATAAAATTTATCATTTTATGTAAAATTTAAACTAGTGATCGACAATCAATATTTAATATGCACCTTGGCGTTAATAATTTAACAGTGTTAACGTATATATCATTTTTAATATTGTATTTAATAAGTTATTTTGATTTTATATCGAAAATATGTCTTCTATTAAAATTTATAATTAATTGTGATAAGATGTACTGTGAATTTTTTTAATATAGACATTTTAGGTAATTAATTAACGAAATGAAAATGTAAAAATTTTGTATGATGACAATGAGATGTGATTGAAAAAGAAAACTTCCCATATCGGTATTGATTAAAATTATTATACATACGTTTAAAATAAACATTTTATAAACGTAACTAAACATTTCGTTTTTGAAAATATAAAAGGGTTTGGAGCCCAATAACAATGAACACATAACAAAATTGTTAAATCTCCAAGATAAATCAATAAGGTCTGTAGTTAGCAAGGCATAAGACAAAGAAAAGTTTTAAAAACTAAGTAGATGATGAAAAAGGAATATGAAATATGGTTTCTTGACTTCTCACAAACTGGAACTCGTGGGATATTTAAGATAAAAAAAAGCTAACATTTCTTTTATACCGTTTGACCATGTTACTATTTAATAATATTGATCTATATACTCTAACATCTTATACATTCTTAAAAATAAAACTGAATGTTTGCAATACATAGTATTCAGAATACTTCCAAAGCACATTAGTTTGAGTATTTAAATAATTACATTATTTAATATATGATAAAATACGGATTCGTTCATACATTTTAAATGATAAACTCGAGTATTAAATTATTAGAAAAATGTTTGTATTTTAAAAAAAATAAGCAATGAAAAAAAAAAATTCGAAATATTACTCTCAAATTTTGGTTAAATTATTTACAATTAATTCTTACAAATTATATATGTTATTCGATAATAAGTAGATTCTATATGCCCTGGTATTTTCATTAAAAAAAAGACCATATATCAATATCATTGACACAGAACATTATATCTATGCGATATGTATTTTTATCATATCTAATTGTAAAATAGTAATAACAAATAATTAGTTTTTTAATAATAATAATAATATGTATATATAAATAAATGTTTGAAAAAATTAGTTCCGCTCTTGTACAAATAATGTAATATTATGGTCTATGTGAAAATTCAGTTAGATTGACCAAATTTTAATCAAACAAAAAGTTGGACTACACTGATAAAATATTAAACAACACGTTTACAATTTTTTCAAATATATAAATTTGTTCTTATGTTTTCATCGCATATTGAACATAATTACTTCACTTACATTATTTAATAGGTATTTTAAAAAAAACTATTTTTAATCAAGAAACATTTTGGATGGTATCGAACAAACAGCAATTAATTATAAACTCAATTTTAACAAACGCTGCACAACAGTTTTCAGACGACTAAACCTCCAAATCTTAGAAACAAAATATACAAGTGAATATATTTTGAAATCTTCATTCAACCACTATAAGCATTACCTATAGAGGTTTTTGTTAAATGAAACAGAAAGACATTTTTAAGTCGAAGGCTGGTACATCAATTCAGCTTAAATCTAAATTAATTCTTAGAAAACTTAGGAGCGGGTGAAAAGTCTATGCATAAATTGAAATAGATTTAAATTTAAAAATATAAGAAACAAATCTCGGAACAATAAGTACTCAAAATGTATTTTCATATTACCTATTAGCAACCTAAGTTTGTCAAAGATTTCAAAGAATACATTTATTTTGGATTATGTTTTGATATTCCATTGGATATAGTTACAACTAATGTTTTGTGTCTTACGAAAATTAGATTTATTTTTGTTAAAAAGAAAAAATATGGGTAAAATTCGAAAAAACAAAAGATCATTTTGGCAACATTAATACTTAAAAAATATTATATATTTAATTATTTAAAATAAAAACAAATATATATATATATATATATATATATATATTAGTACGCTTATACAAATAAAAACTGTTTATGATGATATGTTTATGTTTGTACGATGATAACAAATTAAAAATTTATAATTGGACATCTGTGTAGCAACTAATTTATTAACTACTTTATCATTGCCATGGACATATTTAATTCTTGTTCATTGCTATGGCATGTGTCTAATGTATATTATATATTTTCCATTATCAATTAAAGGTTATTATAATATTTATATTACCGCGTATGTGTATACACACATTAATGGTTTCAAATTTCCGCATTCTTTCGAGTTTTATTATTCACATTGGAAAATAAAACTTAACCCCTTACATAATCTTTCCAAATAATATTTCACTTCACATTCGAATTAGGAATGTATTATAATATAATATTATAACCGGTGTAGTCTTGTACGACACCTACGCATTATTTTGATTTGAATTTTGTTATAGCATATGTATTTAAATTAAAAAAATTTATAGTTCGAAACAACTATTTAGAACATACGTAATAATGACAATAATTTCAAAACCATTGATATCGCGTCATAAAATTGATTTTTTAAAGAAATTTAGAATATAGCGATTAAAATAAGTAGAATATATTATATTTACCTGTTTCCCCAATCAATTTTCGCGGTTATCTTCAATTTCAGTTCTCTTGTTTGGTCTTGAGTTAACGTTCCGGTCAACAATTGTTTTCTCCATTCTAATAACTCTCGCATTACTTTCCGTAACGTTATGAACTTGTATGTTTCCCGTTCCTAAAAACGTACATATTAAACGTAATGAAATATGATCTGACTCCGGAAATGTGTTGTCTTTCTGGGAATGTTTTTAAATTCTTTGACTTTTAAAATTTTCATTTTCTAATAGACTTTTACTTGAAATACCTATATAATTTGTATAAAAAGTATTTAATTAAACACACCTACCTATTATAGAAATAACGAATGGAATATAATTTCACAACAGTCTAAGATTTTAGTTATTTATAAAAAAATCTATAGTGTATAGTGAATAACTTAGTTGTATCATGACGGAAATAATGTTAAAAAAATAAGACTCAACAATTACATTTTTTTAATAAAAAATATCAATAAAGAATTTTATTTATCCTACATGAAAATATGATTGAATCTCCACGTTTACGCACCACTTACGTGTTACATGTACTTTTTTTTTTTTTAACAAAACGGTTTAGAGTTAACTTTTATTACAATTTTGTTATGAAATAATTTTAAATTTTTAAATTTTTTTTTTATTTCAACATTCATAATAATGTAATATCTGAAATTCTGTGACATACCACATACAATGACTTCCAAATACAATTCCAATCGCGTAGAACCAACGACACCTCTCTGACCACCAAATCTTCCAACGGTACAGCTGTTTCGAAACTTCTGAAATCCGAGATGATACGATTGAAATAAATACGATTAATTGTTATTACGGATTTAGCTTACCCTTCATTTTCAACGCGACACGGCTTCAAATGGATATACGTAGATGGAAATATTCCCTAGTATAAATCAGGCAACGTATTGTATAAGAAGTACTGATTACAATTTATTAAAGTGTTAAAGCACAGAAAATGTCGTCTTACCTTGACAGATCGATTTTTAGTAACGAATCCTCTGTACCAACCTGAAGAAAATTATAATAAAATTACGTCGGATTTATAAAGGAAAGTAGTTTTAAAAGAAAACAATTGTATCCTACTGACCGCAACATTGTTCGAGAATCTGAACGGTGTCTCCGATCTCGAGGTGTAAACCGTACGGATTATCTCCGTGCCAATTGTAAATTACTGAAATATCGCGTCGACAAATAGTAATAATAATAATAATACAAAATAAATACCGTAATTGTTTTAGAACGACACTCACCGACTCCGTATTTTTTCGTTTTCGTAGGAGTCCACATGTCTGCAGTCGTTGTTGCCGAAGGAGCTCAGGCTACACACGGTTTCCCTCAACTCATAATTGAAAACTTTTTTTCTCCTTTTCAAACGGATATAAGAGCATATATAAATGTATTTATTTTTTTTTTTTTATCGCATCCTGAACTGGAAGACGGTCTCGCCCGTTTACATCGGAATCAATTACTTCCAGTTTGTTTACATTTCACTTTCATTGTTATTATCATCAATACGGGGGTGGAGTCATCGAGATAATAATACAATTGTATTGTTTTATGAATAAATCTACGCAATAGCCCCGGGGACAATGCACAAATCGCTATGAAAAGTCAAAAATCGCATTTGGTATTTTACCGTGCACGTTACGCGATGTTTGACAAATGCGCAATAATTGTAATTATACAAATGGAACGATAATATTTTTTTCGTACTCGCACTTTTTTTTTTATATCTATTGAATACTTTGTTGTGCAGACTTGCAGTAATAGCAAAAAAAAAAAAAAAGCGGAATTTTTTTTTATTCCGCTAAATTCTTTTCATACACGACGAACGAAAACGCCGACGTCGTCGAATTCGTAGCGATTGTCGTAGGATGAAAATCGACGTTTTCACGCATTCGATGTACAATATTTAATTCAGTAGAAAATAAAAATCGACCGTTGACTGCTGCAGGCCGTTGACCAGAAATTTAATTAACGTCAATTGGTTTATTATTACGCGGATAAATTCGATTAAATCACAACGGAATAGGACGGGGGTAAATCTCACGGATTTTTTACTCTCTCTCGCGTTATAATAGTAGTAGTAGGATAATAATATTATGGACAACAAACCTTATTGTAAAATGGTAGTGTCGAAAAAATCATTTACAATAGTATTGAAAAAACCAAAGTTTTTAATTGTCGAAATATTATTTTCAACGGCATTATTGGGTCGTAATTCCGAAGTTGTTTTTTAACGGATAAATCGAAGCCCATGTACACGGTTTCCACTATCGGAAGTGTAAAATTTAAATACGTATATATATATATAATAGAAAAATAATAATATTGATTTATGAAAATTATTACGGACGGTGACCACTGTTTAAAAACCTATAACCACTTACGATTTTATAAACTTATTTATTCATCAATGTTCTCTTTTTTTCATGGTGAACTAATGTGGGGTAGAACAAACACATAATAAAAAAAAAAAAATTCTTAAAGCAAGTCCCAAATGAGAATAAAAAAAAAAAAAAAAAAAACACATTCCAGATACTAATTATTATTCTTATTTTAATATATAAATTTTATAAATATATAATAATAACAATATCTATATAAAAATGTAAGCTCTAAGCTCCCATATATTTATAGTAAATATTGGTATACCATTTTTACAGAAAAAAAAAATCTAATATTACTTAATAATGTATACACTTTAACAAAGTAAAAAAACCCTGTTTGAAGACTTGTTAACATACATTCAATGTCATTTAATTATAATTTATATATCATGTATTTTATATGATATATATATATATCGAAATATGGTAATATTATGTTCTGAAAAATGAAGAGTACGATGTATGATCCGTTAAACCGATACATTTTGATTCCTCTCGATTAAAATACAAGTTACTTAATCTATAAGCTTTTACCAATCCAATAGTATTTTAAAACCACAAAATTTCAATAAACATTGATAGTCGTGAGAGATATCAATATTTAACAAATTTATTTGGTCAAAATATTTCAAGTATTAAAAGGAATCACAAGAAACACATTTTGTTTTTTACGCGTTCAAAGCAATCATCACTATTTGTCTCGAAATTTATCTGATAATATGTTTTGGTAATTCGAAAAACATAACAAAAATTGTATAACACATCGGGCGGTTTCAGGAGTTAACACATTTAGAATGTATGTATATATTTTCGGAAGTACATTTGTCACATCGATGAAATCTGCCACCCTTTTACCTGTACCCTATGTTTATTCAGTCTTCATTTATTAAACTGATAATAAATAAACAAGACGTAAAAACAAAAAAATAAATAAATACTCAAACGTTAAACATTTGCTACATGATATTGCATTGACCATTGTTTTCTGGTAACATATTACCATCGGCAACATCTCTCAATAATTCCTCTGGTGGTTGACCGCATTCTTGCATTTTTTTCAATAATTCCATGAGTTCCTTGAATTTTCTCATCTTCGTGATTTCGTCATCGGTGTCTTGTTGACTTTCCAAATGATCTTTGACTTCTTTTACACGATCATACATTTTCACATGCCTGAAATGCAAATTTCAATTTACTTTAATCATATCACTCGGTTTATAATCAAACGTAGCCTAAACCCCACCTATCAAATTCTTCTTTATCACACGTTGGTTCATTATCTTCGAGCCATTTTGGAAATTTGTCATACACATCTTTAATGGATGGATACAATACTTCCTTGCTCAACAACGGCTGCATAAATTGCATTAACATCGGCATCATATCTTCGCCTAAATTGACGTCGTCTTGTAAACCCATGTTTGCAAACATCGAAGCCATATCACCACCCTCGGGCAAATTTTGTTTGGCTTCCGACAGGCTCTTCAACGACTCTTGAATGACGGCTTTTAAATCAGGCCCTGCCTCCTGCATAAGGAGTTCTTGCAGTCCGACCGCTAAATCGGCTTCGCCGTTATCCATGAACGACTTCATCGTTTCCTCAAAACTCTCTTTTAAAAAATCCACATTCGCGTCGAACGCGGGAGTTTGAGACACCGTCGTCGATGTTGTCGCCGATTCGCCAGAATCATCAAAATCTTTGAGCGCATCGTTCAACAATTCAGACAGCGCGTCTTGCGATTTATCATTTTCGTTCGACTGGTCTTCCGACATTTTCCACGGTCACTCTGGAAATTAAATGCATTTCGATAACATTCATTATTATTAATTTTATAAGATTTCATTTACACACACACACACATTTTACATAATCTCTTTTCTACGGTCTACGCTAATCAACTGAAACTGAATAATAAACGTTCAATTACTCGTATACATACATATTTATACTACCTAGAAAAATTAAAATACTGAACACCGACGATTGAATTCTAAACTATAGGAGCGACGATCGACGAAAATGACGGGCGCTGGAGAATCAGCGGCGAGGCTCGGTCCGGCGGTCACGGAATATACCTACCTATTAGAAGAGTAGACACAACGAGCGTCTAAACCGAGGAATGGACCGTCGGTAACGCGCATGCGCGTGACCCGTGATTGATACCCTTCGGGTGACTTTTCATAGTTCCATAAGTGAAATTGGAAAATATTCTCGATTTAAATTCCGGAACGAGCTCACGAAGTGAAAGAGCGAACGTGTCTGGGCGAACAACGACGACTCCGTTTCAAACTATAGTGGACGAGAAAACATTATTTTGAAGACCCGTAAAAGTATACTTTCTTTGCGTGATAACGGTGATAAAATTAAGAAAAAACAAAAAATCATCACGTCCTCGTGCACGCGCGTTATCAACTGAGTACATTCCTCGGTTTAGACGACACTCCGGGTAGACATGATGACAATTGAAAACACACGGAATAATAACACGATAAACCATATGTTTTAACGCCGATAAAAAAAAAAAAAAAAAAAATCCTTCTTTCCTTTTGTCATAAACATCAAATTCATTACGAGGAATCGGAAGGGAGTTCACAGTATTCGCTTGATTGTTTGTTCGCTGCAGTTGTTCTACTGCGGTTTGACTTCAAATGTTTTCTTTTGCTTTAATCAAAAATTAATACGCTGCACACCGATTTCGCAATTATTATTTCCGTCAATCGTCCTGTTACTTATACACCGTTAATCCGTTGTTATTTTTACGAAGCCAGAAATTTCGATTGTTTTATAAACGGCTATTTTTTTTCTTAAAGTGAGTATCACCCATTCGGTTATATTTCATTAGTAGTAAGAAAAAAAAAAAAAAAAAAATATATTAACTAAAAAAACAAAATCGTTTAGTCATCATGGCAAGCTACTTTGATGAGCTCCACGTCGAAGAAGACGAAGTACTACCCATGTCAAGCGCTCATATGGGACGTTTGACAAGAGAGACGTTCCGTATGCTTTTCGACCACAATCCAATACGATATGGCGAAATCTTAAACTTTCAAACTATCCCTCCTGCTTCGAAATCGGAAATACAAAAACTCGACCAACCTTCATTTGACGAGCTAACGGGTAATAATATCTTATAATACTGGTCCATTATACGATAATGTTAACAGTGTTCTACACAATATGTATGTTTTATTTATGTTTATATTACTGTTGTAAAAGACTTGTATCCAGGGAAGATATTTCATAATGTGTAAATAAAGGACAAGATTCAAATCTTCTCGGAAATGTTTTTATTTTTGAGTCGCATAAAAATTGGAAATGTGTTTTATTGTATATTAATTTTCATCACTTACCATTCATCGGTATCGTTTCTTGATTAAGTGTCACGGCGACATTTACGGAAAAGTATCTTGAATTTTGGGCAATATTTTTGTTTTAAAATTGATCACAAGAGTTGTCGCACAGTTCTCAGAATTATTCATCATGATATGTTATATAATAATATATATTATACGATATAATGTCTAATTCAGCGGTTTCCAACCTTTTTGATATCATTACCCATAAATTCGGTTAGTTATTAGCAAAAATAAAATGGGAGTAATTACTCCCAGGTTGGGAATCGCTAGTCTAATTGGTAACGATGTATATTATCCGTGAAATATTTTATATCAAGTAAAATTATTGAACATTATGTATTGGATCAATGTCAGATATTATTATTGTATCTGGTAATAATTTTTGTTAAAAACAATAATCGTGTTTCAGGAGAAAAGTGTCAGATTTGTTTGTATGAGTATGAAGCGAACGATAAAGCATTATCCATGCCATGCAATCACATGTTTCATGAAATCTGTTTAAAAACTTGGTTGGAAAGAGTAATGAAATATTTATTTTAAAAAAGTTATAAATATTACCAACTAAAATGTTGTTTTATTATTTTTTTTTCCCCAGAGCAACTTTTGTCCACTTTGTAAATTTGAATTGAAGACTGATAATGAAATATATGAGTTGTATAAAGAAGAGATGAAAAATCGTAAGACAAGACAGCAAAACATTGCCCTGCTTCATGAATCCATGTTCTCATAAAAAGACATAATTATTAACAAAAAGTGAATTTGAGTATAAAAATTTTAAGGAACATATAATAAATGAATAAACGTATATTAGTTAAGGGATTGCAAAATGTGTGTAACATTAATACTTTTACATTAAAATAATTACAACTTTATTTTGTGAAGAATTTTCATTTTAATTTTTTTTTTATTTATTTATATATATATATGCCTCGCCTCATAATCGTTATTGAATTAAGCATAACGTAGAATAGGAATAATTTAACACATATTTAAAAAATTCCATGTGATAATTTGTCTAGCGATGTTTGACACAGTTTAACATTTACGAAGTATGTGTCATTTAACCACACTTTCATTATTCATCAAATTAAATTTTAAATCACAGTAGTCGTCGAACCTACTGTAATGGAAACATTGATTTTTAAACATATATTTGTTTAATTATAAAAAAACTTTTTTGAGGTATTTATATATTTTATAATAAAAATTTATGAGTAATTCGGTTCACAAACAAGTCTCAGCGTTTAAATGTAGAGCTTTGTATTTTATGTCAAATAGTTTTTTTTTTATTTCGTGTACTTTTTACACCTAAGTGTAATTTTAAATTACTTTACATACAATATATGTTTATTATTTCTAGTTTTTTTTTTATTATTATATACTTAAAACTGTAATTGAAGTGTGTTTATAAACAGCAAAATTGTATGTACAAAATTTAATTCTAACATAAGTTGTATTGATCTAATCTATAAATAAAGCATACCTTTTCTAATGTATAATGTCTATGACTTTTCCATGAATTTCCACAACAAATTTAGTTTGTCACATGTTGAAAAAGACAAGACAGTGTCCAAAAATCAGACTATATCATGATCTTGTTGTATGTACATACATATCCCCATGGCCCACTGTTACTTGAGTATAGGCATTTGGACGTATATGATATATATCAGCAAAATATAGCCTGCCACAAAACTGTCGACTCATTACAGACAAATTTTGCAAACAATTTTA
The DNA here is from genome assembly GCA_032441825.1 of Chaetogeoica ovagalla. NCBI lineage: Eukaryota > Metazoa > Arthropoda > Insecta > Hemiptera > Aphididae > Chaetogeoica > Chaetogeoica ovagalla. The sequence goes on along the minus strand of CM063738.1, from coordinate 719,926 downwards.
TCATGAGAAACCGGTTAGAATTGTGAGCATAAAATTCGAAACGATTATACGTTTACTAAAAAGAAAAGTCATATTCAGTGTAAATTTTAATACTCTAAGAATATTATTTTGATAGTTTCTTGTAAAAAAAAAAAAATATTTTTTATTTTAACTATTGAGAAAACAGTTTTCCTTCGTCTTTTGGGTTGTTCTTGAATTACGCACAACAAAAGTATCGAAAAACGTTTCAAATAAAGTAATAATTTAGTCGGTACTAAATGCAATTTTTTAACAGAAAATAACGCGCGACGAGATCATCTGAGCAATTCTTCCTAGTCAAAACTTGTATGAATAAAATGCAAATATATTTATGTCATTATAAAACCAATAGCCTTCTCGCTTCGGCCAAAATCTAAAATGCGCGAAAACGTGTTTTCAGTGAATTATGATTTACTGAAGTTCGTTGTGAAAAAAAGTGTTCGACGGATTTGATTATAAAACGTAAATTTTCTAAATAACTGTAATTTTGAATTCAAGTCCCCGTGTATTACTATTATTATTATTGAAATAAAAAAATAATTCGTTGGGGTTAAATTTTATGAAGAACAATACGTTTTTAAAGTCGTAATGGCCAGCTTTAAGAATTATAATTAAACGCTCGGTAGTTAAAAGATAGTTTATAATTTAAAATTCGCGCGAATAATTTCGAAATCGGTTCGTTCAAATCTCAAATTCAATAAAACATGTTTTTATCGGTCACCAAACGTTTTGTATGTGTTCTGTGTTCGGTAAATACGTGTTATGTGATATTCTATACATTGGAATTTCGTTCCGCGATGATATCGAAATATCATATGGTCGTTATCATTTGAACTTGGCGTGTAATTTCTGGTATTATTCCGCGATATTTATTATTTATTCGCCGCCGCTTATACGCTTCCGTGAAGTGCGATCGGCTGGCGAAATTTTCAGTCGGGGAAAAGTCGGTCGTTTGCGTTTCTCATACGTAACCAACAGCCGATAATCATGTTTCGAACAACGTTGCAACGCACCGCGCCTTGCGTTCGTTTGGCCATCGCGTCCGGACAATCTCGACCGAATTCCAGTGCTCCGCCCGCCAAGCTCGAAGTGTACATTGACGATACAAAAGTGCAAGTCGATCCTGGCACCACAGTGTTACAGGTGAGAAACGTTTGCGGTTCGAGTATTACGTTCACGTGCCCGCCGTAAATGTGGCTGGTCGATAACGGTTTAAATGTTTTTTTCTTTTTCTCATTTTTAGGCCGCCGCGCTGGCCGGCGTAGAAATACCCCGGTTTTGTTACCACGAACGTTTGGCCGTTGCTGGAAACTGTAGGATGTGTTTGGTGGAAGTCGAGAGGTCGCCTAAGGTATTTTTATTATCCGAACGAGTCTCGCTAATGACGACGGCACACGTTATTCATTCTTGTTATTATAGCCAGTCGCCGCGTGCGCTATGCCGGTGATGAATGGTTGGAAAATCAAAACGAATTCGGAATTAACGCGTAAAGCTCGTGAAGGTGTCATGGAATTTCTGTTAATGAACCATCCGCTCGATTGTCCCATTTGTGATCAAGGTGGTGAATGCGATTTACAAGACCAGAGTATGGCGTTTGGCAGCGATAGATCCCGTTTCGTCGATATGGATTTTAATGGCAAAAGGTTAATTGGTTTTTAATTTTTTCCTATTAAATTTTATTTTAAAATAACTGGAATGTACGCTATTTCAGGGCTGTCGAAGACAAAAATATTGGTCCACTAGTAAAAACTATAATGACCCGTTGTATACATTGTACGAGATGTATACGTTTTGCTTCCGAAGTAGCCGGTGTTGATGACCTAGGAACAACTGGGCGAGGTTCAGACATGCAGGTATATATTTAATTTTTCTACACTTTATTATTTATATGTAGAGTTTCTATTTACACAATTGTAGAACATCTATTTGTATATAAACTAAGAATTATGAAAATAATTTTATATCATTTTTTTTATATTGTATAGAATAAAGTATTAATATTATAAATTAATTATAAAATTTATTAATATGAAATTTATAACAACTTTATATATATATATATATATATAATTAACGCAAAAATTGAGCACAAGTAAACTTGCATTTTTACATAATGATTTAGATTTTAGATAATATATTTGTATGCAATGCTATTGTAATTTGTTTAAATGTGCAGGTCGGAACTTATATTGAGAAAATGTTCTTGTCCGAACTTAGTGGTAATGTAATTGATTTATGTCCCGTTGGAGCATTAACCAGTAAACCATACTCCTTCACTGCACGTCCTTGGGAGACTAGAAAAACAGACAGTGTGGATGTTTTAGATGCGTTAGGAAGCAATATTGTTGTTTCCACAAGAGCCGGTGATGTGATGAGAATTTTACCAAGATTAAATGAGGTAATTCAAAATTAATTTGACATTTGTCGACCGACATATTTTTAATGATTCCAATGGATGAATAATAATAGGATGTCAACGAAGAATGGTTGTCGGATAAATCACGTTTTTCATATGACGGACTTAAACGTCAACGTTTAATCACACCATTAGTTAAGGACAAAAAAGGAAATTTAGTACCAGTTGAATGGGAAGATGCATTAGTAGCAACATCTAGAGCGTTGATTAACGCCAATGGAAATGTAAGAATAATAAGATAAATTTAATTTTTCATTTAGTTTACCGTCGTCAATTTTAGATAGTCGGCGTAAGTGGTGGTTTATCAGATGCTGAATCTATGATAGCATTAAAAGATTTGCTTAACAGATTGGGAAGTGAAGAATTGTACACAGAAGAACCTTTCCCAGTAGCTGGTTCTGGCACGGACATCAGATCGTCTTACCTATTAAATACAAGTATTGCGGGTATGCATTACTTTTTTTTTTATAAACCTAGTTTAAAAAATAACTAATTTAAATACACTTTTAGGATTGGAACAAGCAGATGTAGTGCTTTTGATTGGTACCAATCCACGATATGAAGCTCCTTTGTTGAACACACGTATTCGTAAATCATACGTACATAATGACCTCAACATAGCATTATTGGGATCTAAAGTTGACTTATCTTATGATTATGAGGTAAGTTTAATTTAAAATTTGTATCGAATTATTTAATTTGATTTATTTCTTTATATTTAGTATTTAGGTGAATCCCCAGCAACGCTAAAAGATTTAGCTGAAAAAAGACATGCTTTCTTTGCTGTATTATCTAAAGCTAAGCGTCCAGTCATAATTTTAGGTGCTCAACAATTTGAACGAAAAGACGGTGCTATAATTTTGGCTCAAGCGCAACAACTTTCTCAAGAATTGTCTAAAAATGTAATAACCATGTTCATTATTATTATTATTATTTTTTTTTTACACATATCATAAATAATTGTAATAAAACATTTAGGCCGATAAAGGATGGAAAATTTTAAACGTATTGCAACAAGTTGCTGGACAAGTAGCTGCGTTAGATTTGGGTTACAAGACGAATCTTAATCTGGGTACTCCCAAAGTACTGTATTTATTAGGAGCTGACAATGAAATCGTAACAAAAACCAAACCTGCTGGAACTACAGTTATATATCAAGGTAAGTGTAAACATTACGGAATATATTTTTATACGAATTATAAATAATGAATACACCTCTGTAGATGGCCATTAATTCATTATAGTTGGAACTTCAGACTAAATTAGAAATAGACAAGTAGAATTGAAAAGTAAAAAAGTTATTAAAAAAATGTGTATTTAGGACATCACGGAGATGCTGGAGCAGCAATTGCTGACATTGTACTTCCTGGAGCTGCATACACAGAAAAACAAGCAACCTATGTGAATACAGAAGGTCGTGCTCAACAAACATTGATGGCTGTACAACCACCAGGAATGGCACGTTCGGACTGGAAAATCATCAGAGCTATTTCTGAAGTTAGATCTAATATTCTAATTTAATATAATTGTGTTTACGAGTATGTATATTTGTCGTTTTTAGTTTGTGGGCATGAAACTTCCTTACGACACTTTGAATGAGGTACGTGATCGTCTAACTGACGTTTGTCCGAGTATAACAAGATATGAAGATCTTGAAGAAGCAAACTTTTTAGTGCAAGCTTCAGATTTATCCAAAGTAATTGAATGCGTAAATTAAAAAAACTATGAACAATGAACTTATGTCTTATTTTGTTTTTGCCACTACAGGATTTATCTTCTCAGGCTACCAGTTCACCTTTAAATGTAAAACAAATTGCATTAGAAGATTTCTACATGACAGACACTATTAGCAGATCTTCACCGACTATGGCCAAATGTATACAGGCTGTTAGAAAACAAAAAGAATCGAAATATTATGAAAGTAGGATATAAGCAAAAAAAAAAAAAGTGGTTCACATTAATAAATTCCGAGTTCTTCTGTATAAGCAAATTAAAATACTATTTTTAGAACTTAGAATATTATATTGTTTTGAATTTTAGCAGTATAAATAAAAGGAATGAATAAAAAATGCTAGTAAATATAATTTATTTGTATCAATCATCTGAAAATGTATTTGTGTTGATAAATAATTTAAAATTTCAGATATAATTTTATAATAATACTTATTATTATTAATTAATGTTTACAATAAATATAACTAATAATGATATAAATAAAAATTTTGATTGTAGTAAATTCACAAGGAGTAATAATTATTTTACATAATAAAATAAAATATTCCTATTAACTTTCAATTAATAAGCTATTATTTCATTTAAATATCTCTCCAGGCCATAACAATCTTTTGAAATGGAACGAATTGCCCATTATTAATACCGCTGAAAAAAAAAATTATAAAACAAAGTTTTTCATACTATTTTCATTATTATTTCAAATAAATATATTTGTTTTAATTAATGTTTTTTTTATCACTCACCACTCGAAATATCTAATTCCATTTAATGTTCCATCACAGTCGCCAATTTTATGATCAAATTGTACTCCCACTAGTGGTTCTGTCATGGCAGCTACATGGCCTATAAATCGCAGCCGCCCGCCAACTACTTTACCAAAGCTAGTGATAACTTTGACGTAGGCATTCAATTGAAGATCATAAATGGATTTTGGCAAATACGGCTTGCCGTGCACAGACATCGAACAACATTCTAAACATACATTTATTTACTTGTCATACTATTTTAAAATATTATTTTTAATTTCTTGTGATTTCATTGAAGATATATGATTTCCCTGTTTTTTTTTTTTTTAATATTAATCTAAATAACTTTAAATTATTAAAATAACAACTAAATAACATTAGGGTTGATCCTCGCTCAATAATAATACAAATTAAAAATCTCAATTAATTCGCGACATTTGGAGATTGATGTCAACGATAGTTTTAATATAAAGAACTTTATTCAACCATTAATTAATTTAATTATTCATATTACTCTAAGAAATGTAAATGTACCGCGAGATCATCTAGTATAAAAAAAATTTCTAACCTATGTTGTTGTGATATGGTTCTGAATAACGTCTGTGTTTTTTGCATTCCTTAATACCTGTAGGACACCCAGTAATAAGGGAATCTATTGCATTGCGTACAATACATTCGGATTCTTCTATAAGCGAATCAGTTGAATCTCCTTCGGATTTCCTTAAATCTGGCATCGACAAACGCACTTTCCCTGATTCTAAATCATTTTTACAATTAATTTTTTTTCATAATCCATCAAATTAAATAATATAAAAGTCTTGCCTTTAAACGATACTCTGTTTTTTATTTTTTTTGGTACTTCGTCTTCTGCTTTTAACGTAGCAGTAGATGAGTACTTGACATCTTGTAAGGATGCACATGGTTCGCACGGAACACTAGCTGACCGCCGGCACTTAGTTGGCGAAGACGGCACTGATGACCATGATGCATTATGTCGTGCTTCCAATGACATTACTGATGGTCGTACTTGACATCGGTAACACGATGAATGCACTGAAAACACTGAACCGAAATCGTATCGCGAGGACGATGAACCGACAGAGTAATAACCGGGGCTTCGTGGAAATCTGTGAAAAAAAAATGTAATAAGTTATTAATGTGTCGTTGTAAAAATACGATAATTGTTGTCAGTAATACTTGGATCTCGACGGTTCACGGGTGAGAGGTACTGGTTGCCGACACAAATGATCAACACTTCTAGACAACTCTGGCACCATACTCGTAAAATTAATGTCCGATAACATGACCCTTCTGGACTCTGTGGTCTTTTTGGACACGCGTAAACATTGTTTTCGGGTATTTTTGTCGACCGGTACAATAAACTTCGACGGTAATGTCGTGTTTGGTGACGTAGTCTTGGCTTGGTTTATTAAAAAACCTTCAGAACGCCACTGTAAGGGTAAAGCCGTGATATCCGTTTGTGCCTCGACTTCTTGTGTGTTCAGTGAAATATTCTTCAAAATCGGTCGTAAAGGGCTCAAATATTTTGAACTCGGCATTTCTTTGCCATTGGCGCCACATTTCGATATGTCCGTCTCCAGTACGTTGTCTATAGAAACGAGATCTTCATTGGGCGACACATTCGTAGTGTCGTCAGTTGTAAATATTAACTCGATCTCGTCCGTTTCTTCTGAATTTTGACACAAAACCTAAATCGTAATTAAAATAAATAAATAAATACATATATTGAAATGCATGTAGTACGATTGGATTGAGCACTGACACTCGGGGATTCATTATAAAATATATATTTGAAAACACATGTATGTGTAAGGGAACTTGGAAATTAACGTTGTTCCGTTTCCCTTGTCCTATATACCGAATTTCGATAAAAACCAAACGATTTACCACCTTATTTTTATCGTCCATAGCGCCGCCGCAGGTCTTTCTGACCGACTCCAGTTCGGCTTTCGATCGTTCGAGTGCCGTTCTCAGAGCAATTACCGTCTTGTGTAACGAACGCACCGTGTCCAAATCGACAATGCTTCTTCCTTCCTTACCGCCAGCAGCCATTTACACCGGTTGATCATTTTTCTTCTCTCTTTTTTTTTTTACGCTCGTTAACGTTACACCGTGCAGGTGTTTTACGCGTTGCAAAAACAAACATCGTATTATATGTATACACGATATATATAAAAAAAAAAAGAGAGACAGCGCTGACACACTAAAAAAACAATGTTGCAGGCCGCGCGGCGCACGTCCGGAGTATTGATTTAATTTTAGTCGTGTGCAACGATGTCATGGAAATCGCGGCGCGTTTTCGTTCCATGAGTTTTCAATATATTTCCCGACATATTTATTTTCAAAAATGAATTGAAAAGAAAAGAAGCGACTCGTTGACGCGGGCGGATAGGATTCCGTCACATTCGCCGGGGGGGGGGGAGGTGGTGGAGGGGCTTAACGTTTTTTGTTTTATCGTTAGCGCGAACAAATATTTTTAGACGCTTCAATCTATATTTGGCGGCCCTCACACGATCAATACGCTATTGACAGTACAGATACTGACAGTATTTGACCATATTGACAGTCGGTATTTACATAATTAGCGTCAATACCCAGTACTGAATTCGTGTTTGATTGCGTTGGTCGCCGTTTGATAAATATTTTTGTTTTATTTAACAAAATAATTACAGCTGGATATTATGGATGAACAGAGCAAAAAGCGTGTATAGCAATTATATATTAGCCTTATCCGTTCCAAATAATAAACGAGTTTCGAGAAAACGGAAACGATGGGTAAAACAACGGATTTCCAAACGAAGACGGTGGCACTCATCTAAATGTTATAAAAGAAGTGCGACTTTCCGATCCAAAGGACTTTATTAATTACAATTTCCGAATGAACATTGATAATTATAATCGACTTTTAAGTATGGTAGCACGATTAATCACTAAAATGAATACCAAACATGAGAGAGAGAGTATTTCAGCAAATGAAAGATTGGCTGTTACATTGAGGTACCTGGCAACTGGACGGACTTTTGAGGACCTGAAATTTTCCTCGACAATATCACCAACAACCATAAGTCTAATTATTGTAATCGAAACATGTGAACCAATAATAACTGTTCTCAAGGATTATATACAGATACTTAATTAAAACAATCTTTTATTTTTTATGAGCACAACATTTGAATATTTTTAATTCTTAATAACACATTAAAAGTAAATAAATTTGACATTTATATTATATGATATAAATATTAGTTTTCAACTTGAAATGCAGAAATGTATGACTATAATGAGTTTGGTTGTTCATTCTCATGAGACATAGGTTGTTCAATCCAATCCTGCGAAATAAGTGGTGTCGGTGTACGAGTATAACTTATTGACGATAATGGTGTCGAAGAACTACTATAACATGTTGGTGGTTGTGTCAAAGAACTTTCATTAATTTCAACAGAGTTTCCATGTAATGTACCAAATTGTGCTTCGAATAATATACCATCAACTGCCTTCTCGGCAAATAACCTTTGGTTTGGATCCAAAGGTTTCAATTTGTTTGCCCAAACTTTGGCCAGATGTAAATCTTCTATCTTCTTCTTTGTTATCATGTTTGGACAAATACCCACATGTTAGAGAGAGTAATTCATTTTGTTGAGACAGACTTGTAGTTGAGGACTTATGTTTTTTGACTTGAGGTCGGACAAAAGATACATTTGACTCCACTGATCCACTTGAATCATCAATTGTTTCCTAAAATATATTATTGGGCACAAATTTATTAAATTTAAATTCAATGATACAAAACGGTCTATCAGCCTAAATATTACTAAGAATATTTTATGATAATACCATTTAAATAATTTATTTTACTGTTAGAGTAGGTTGAATTAATTTTTGACTAAAAAATCGCATTTGAAAATATCATTGTGTGTATAAAATATAATAAATTAATTTTTTAGCTTCCAGAAACTGTTGAACAATGGCAAAATGTCTCAAATAATTTTGGAGCTAAATGGGATTTCAGTGACTGCATTGGATCAATTGATGGAAAACATGTTAGTATTAAAAAACCGCCAAATTCTGGATCATTATATTACAACTACAAAGGATTCAGTATCGTGCTAATGACTATTGTAAATGCAAACTTACAATTCTTGATGGTTGACGTTGGGATTAATGGTCGGATTTCTGACGGAGGAGTGTTCTTCTGTCGGTATACGCGCTGGTTTTTAGTTTGGCGTTGACCGAGCGATCATAAATCGTGTGCGCGCCATACGCTAAATTTATTATTATCATTTCGCGCGTTTCAATGAAATGAACTTAATGGATTCATTTTTCCCCGTTCTACACTCGTTTACTCGTTTATTTTACATAGATACATATGACTGCAATATATAGTTTAAGTATAAGATATTAACTTAAACCCTGTTTACTTAAATTTGTACTCACTGTTGAAATTGGTCGCGCATTTATTTAAAATTTAATAATTTTACTTACGAAGTATAGTCCACTATTTTTTAGGGGGGGATGATAAATTTACTATAATTAATTTTTGAGAGGGACAAGTCCTTCCAAGCATCCCTCCCCCCCGATTCACGCTAAAGCTTGTCCGCCGCGACTGTACGACGCGTTGTTCGGATACGTACCTATCTGAAAATAAGAGAACGTTTCGGGTAGGAAAAAATATCAATAAGTATTGCGTACTCCTATATATGAGTGTATTGGAGTACATACTTGCTGCCGTGAGCGTATATTTACTCTATTTATTATTGCAGTTCACGGGTGTCAGGTTTTTCGAAAAACTATCATAGTCGATCAATAAAAATATGTACGAAAAAGAAATGTATTATGCACGGGTTGCGTTTCAGGAATTTTTCATAGCTCACGCTTTCTCGTGATTTAAAAAAAAAAAAATGTCCACGAAAACTAATAAAAGAGTAGGTACTAACTAGTGGTCCCTATTACACGTGTATGAAATTACACGTGTAGTTCGTGTAGTTTTGATATACGTGTATTAGTTCGTGTAACTAAAATTATACGTGTATTTTTAATACACGTGTATTATTATTTATTACACGTGTACAAGTTCGTGTTATTTAAGTGCACGTGTAAATAATAATAAAATAATAATTGTCAACGTTACTACTACACTTGATGCATAAACATCATTATTGTGGCCGACAACTGTGTAGGGAGTGAGAAAGAAAGGAGACCGGCTTCGTTCTCATCCCTACTCCGTGCTGTTTACTGGGTCAGAAGTGACACCTATAGACATCTGGCGGGGATAACTAATTAAATGACGATTGATCAGTTTTCGACCGGAGAGGAAAAATGATTAAATTACTAAAATGGCTATTAAAAAATAAGGGTTGATCATAGAAGGGTGAAAATTAAGGATTGTATGTATTTTTGTATATTGTATCATAAAAAATAGAAATTAAAAATATTGTCTAAAAAATAAAAAAATAAATTTAGGGGTGGACTACCCCTAACATTTAGGGGGATGAAAAATAGATGTTGGCCGATTCTCATAGATACCGGATAAGCACAAAAAGTTTCATCAAAATCGGTCAAGCCGTTTCGGAGGAGTATGCCAACGAAAACTGTGACACGAGAATTTTATATATTAGATAAGAATACAATTAAAAATACAAAATTACAGATAAAAAGACCTTTTCGGCGTTTTCGGAGTTTTCGATAAGATAAAGTTAAATCGGTACCACGTGCCGCGTTCAAATTAAATTAAATTGTATTGCTTTTTCGGATTATACAAATTTATTCTACTTGTTGTTCGTTTGCACGATCCACGGATACATGTCTGTTATATTGTACATTGGTAAAATACTAAAATGTCAATGCGTGGAAAAAGTTGGGTTTGGCAGTATGCTAAACGTATTGAAAATAAAGCGTACTGCAATTTATGCGATGAAGATGATAACAACGAGTTTTCTTGTCCCGGAGGTACCACTGGCTCATTGGGAAGACATTTAACTACTATTCACGGCTTAATGGTTAATACTGTGATTAATAAAGAACAGTAAGTAATATACATAATATACTATAATTGGTTTAAAATGTTTAAATTTAAAGCAGATTATACATAACTTTGGTAGTAACGTTTCAATTTTGTATACTCAAATCTTTTCTGTTATTAATAATTGTGTCCCTACATACGAAAAACTTAAATTTAACTTAATACATTTCGCTTCACTTAGAATCTAAAATATAAAAAATCAGTGCAAAACTTTTCTTAGTAGTAAATAAAAATATAATGTATAATAAATAAATTAAATAAACTATAAACCGAATTTTTTTTAAATATTTATTATTAGACCAAGGACACACGATGAACAGCAACCGGAAAACGACAGTGACGAAGTTATGGATATTGATGAGACAAATAAAGAAATAAACCTTGAAAAAAATGGAAGATCAAGAAAGAGAAAGAGACGAACAAATATACATTATCAAAACACAAACAATGGCAATAATGCACGTTCTTGTTCGAAAGACAGGTGTGAATTAATTAACAAAGCATTAGCTAAAATGATAGCTGTAAATCAGTTGCCATTGTCATTTTGCTCAAGTAATGGTTTTCATGATTTCATGTCTGTAGTAGAACCAAACTACAAGCCATGCAAAGAAGAAGCAATTAAAACTAGATTAAAAATATTATCTTCAAATATTGAAGAACTTATTAAAAACGACTTGCAAGATGCTTCTAGTATATGTTGCACAACCGACTGTTGGACCTCGATTTCACAGGAATCGTATATTACAGTGACCGCTCACGTAATTGATTCTAAGTGGTGTGCTAAATCATATACATTGACTACACACGAAATGGATAAGCGTCATACTGCAGAAAATTTATCAGAACAACTTATAAATACTTTTGGCAAATGGGATATTACTAACAAAATATTAGCAATAGTAACTGATAATGCGAAAAATATAACTAATGCCATTCCTTTGATAAGTCCCGAAATTTATAGTGTTAAATGTGCAGCACATAGTCTACAACTTGCCGTTAATTGTGTCTTAAAAAATGAAAATATAGTTAATATAATAAAACAATGCAATAAAATTGTAGGGCACTTTAAACATTCAACATTAGCTAAAACATCACTTGAAGAAAAACAAGAATTACTTGGCTTAACAAAAACAACTTTACTTCAGAGTTGTAAGACAAGGTGGAATTCTATATACCTTATGATGGAACGTCTCGTTTTGAATAGATGTGCAATATTCAATGTTTTAGCAGATCGAACTATAACATCTCAATCTATGGCTCAAAAACTCGAAATTAAAGAACATGAATGGTTATTTATCGAGTCGCTTATACAATTTCTTAAACCGATATATGTCACTACAAACATTTTTTGTACGGAAAATAATTCGTCAATATCAATGATTAGACCATTATTAAAACAAATTATTGAAAAACATTTAATGCAATGTCATGAAAATGAAGATACCATTGTACAAACATTGAAACAAACATTAGCTTCAGAAATTAAACGCCGCTTTTCGCTTGAATGGGATTCAACTGAATCTGTATTATTAGAACAAATTGCTTCATTCTTGGATCCTAGATTTAAAGACTTAGACCACGAAGTATTATCTAATCATGAGGCAATTCGCTCTAAAATAAAACAAATAATCAACCAAAATAATTATCTCGAGCCCAATGAAATAACTACAGCTTCTCAAGAACAACAAAATAAACATAGAAGTGATCTTGAATATATATTTGGAATCAACAATGAAGAAAATGATCTAACAAAAGAATTTCAAAACTATTTAGCAGAACCGCAGTTGAGATTTACATTAGATCCCTTAGAGTGGTGGAAAACACGATATTCAAAATATCCGACAATAGGTAAACTTGCTAAAAAGTATATGGCAATTACTGCAACATCAGTGAGTGCTGAACGTTGTTTTTCAACTGCTGGTAATATAGTCACCCGAAAAAGAGCTTCCTTATCACCAGAAAATGTAAATTTACTTGTATTTTTGCATCAGAATAAACAGCTGATGATTTAAAATTAAAACTATCTATTAAAGTATGATATATTAAAATTATTTATTTATTATTATTTAATATTAACTGGATTATAATTAAATATTTTTTAGGTACTAAATAGGTACTTTTTGTTGTTTTCCTGTATTCATTTTTTGTTAAATTATTATTATTAGTATTAATATTGTTTCAAATGTTATTATTATTGTTAGTACTGAATAAATAGTTATAAATACTAATAAATTATGAAGCGTAATATTTTTTAATAAATATAATTTTTATTCATGGAATATTAATTACACGAACCAATTATACGTGTATTTAAAATACACGAATCAATTACACGTGTATTTAAAATACACGAATCAATTACACGTGTATTTAAAATACACGAATCAATTACACGTGTATTTAAAATACACGAACTTCGTGTACACGTGTATTTTAAAAACACGTATAAAATCGTTACCACTAGTACTAACTAATACGTCTAATACGTGGTAAACGGTAATTTTTTTAATATTCATTTTCAATATTTACCGTTTCGAAAACAAATAAAACGGAAAACAAACTCGCGTTTGCGACTGATTTTATATCCGAAAATTTGCATTTGACCAGGGTGATAATTCGCGGACCAATCGATTTTCCGTTTCGCTTTGAGCCTTTGTGGTGGTAATAATAATAATAATTATTAGTGTTATTAACTAATTGAATAGTGTAATGAATCGCAATTGAGTGACGATTATTGCGCAGTGAATGGATATATTATGTAGGTAGGTATTTGTGGAACGTAAAATGTACGTACAGGTGCGATATTTGTTGGTACACTTTGTTTTTATCACATGCACAATAATATTAAAAACATTATCTATGCAATAACATATAAATTATGAACGGTAAAAGAATCACACTCTGCAGAGGGCAGGCCGCTGTAGTGTTTTGTTGTAAACGATGCTTAAGGACTTAAGAACGGTTTACGTATAGTAATAGTATATAACAACCGGTAGGTAAATCGACTGAATAACTAATAGCGTTATAATAATAATAATTTTCTAATTGACGATTTTATTCGTAGATTTTACCATTACTTCAAGACACTGCAAGCGGCCGGCTGATCGATTGAGTCGTCGATAAATCTAAAGTTATTTTTGATACAAAATTATATGATAATAAAAACCACCTTTTACGTTGTCTGTCATGGATCAAGATCGCATCGTCGAATCGAAAAAAATTAACTTTCAAAACAATCGGGTAATAATAAATTGTGCATAAACTCGCTTATGATATTATTTTGTTTTTAGCGCGTTGACAATTAATATTTTATAGAGTTTTAGTTTAAAAACTAATAAGACTAATGATGTAGGTATTTTTAATTTTTGTAAGCATTTTTTTTTTTTTTACATAAGTGGTACCCTAACGTTAACCGATTTAATCAGTCTTTATACTATAATAAAGTATAATAAACCAATATTGTTATTACAGTAGGTATATTAATAGTTTAACAAAACGTTAATAACACTCTTCGTGTAATTTAATAACCGTAGAAGAAATAATAATTTTTCCCAACTAATACGTATCTAATATTGATTAGCTTTAAAATATGTAAAATTATTTCAATGTTTTTTTATATGTAAAATATACTTTGATGTATGTATTAAAAAAAAAAAGAATTGTTTAAATTTTAAAATATTACCCCAATGTAGATCCTATTAAACACACAGGTAAACCATTATATTATGTTAATATTATTTGCTCGGGAGACCACATTTTTGTCATGTATTTGCATACGAATATTTATTATGATATGTTCCCTGTGTATGCTGACAGTGAAAAATGCATTCAGTTTTAATTATGATTCAGAGTTATTCCATTTAAACTATAACGACTGAAACTGTAATTTATTATTTTTTATTTACTGTCGTGTACAATTCGTGTTTCGCATTCAAGGTTTTTAATAAGTTTTATTGAACTGAATAAAAATTTCAAATTTTTTCTTTTCAAATTGAATTTTTTGTTTTAAATAATTATCAAATCCAATTCTATTTGAAACATACGATTTATATAAAATGTATGTGTTTTATACGACACATTTCAATATTTAAATGTTTTATATTACCGTTATTTTGTCTTAAAATATTTTCTAAAATACTTATTGTTAGAATTTTCGTGGATGAGTTTGTTAAAAAAATGTGTTATAACACTTACAGATTTATGTTGTTAACATATAAGTTGAACATGTTAATGAACTCTCATTAGGTATATTTATGACATTATGACTAAAGTTTATGTTTACATTTATATAATCGTTGAAGTGCAAAACTGTGCTAATATGTATTCATACTTTTATCAATAAATCCTTTATTAAATAATATGGTTAATTAATTTTAATCTTAATCATAACAATTTGATATTATACTATTATTGTTTTATTACACTTAATATAAAACACTTGAAACGGCGAATAAATGTCATGAATTTACATCATACAATATAATAATTTACATTTATACTCTTTAAAAATAATAGTAAATTGCTAACCATATTAATATATATATATATATATAAAGGTATATATACATGTGTGTGTGTTTAAACTATTGATTTTCCTTGAACAACGTCATAAATAATATGCTATAGTAATAGTGTCTGTACAAAATTGTGTACACTTAGAAGGATTCTTGTATTTTTTTAATGTAACTGTAGGTAACCTAATAGTTTATAGTTGATTGAACGATTTAGCAACTGTGTTCGTAACCTACATGTTGTCTTAATGGACTTTTTCAAATTATATTTTTTTACACCAAAACAATGTACATTTTCATATACTTTGACTATCACAACAATACGAGAAACTAAAGTTCTATCAAGTAGTAAGAGAAACAATTTTAAAGATATTTTGTTAGTGAAAATTGGATTTTCCTTCTTATTATAACTCAGGTGGAGATGTTCATGATGAAACGTCTAATGGAGATGTATTATGCAAATATTCCCATCTGTATTATGCTGTTAACAGTGATTCTAAAACTCAGGTAATATTGTGGATAATAAAACATATAGTGAACAACATTTTTTGTAGAATGAAAGATGAAATAGAGTTATCGAGCCTTTGAAAATTTAATGTAGTTGATGTTTATTGAATTATTTATGTTATCTTTTCAACTATTTGATTAAACATATATTTAATATTATATATAGTTTTAACTATAGTAAACCTCTAGATCTGCTGCTAGGTATGTGTGTAATCATTTATTAAAGATAAAAAAAAAAAACATATTTTTCCATCTTTTAATTAATATTAAATACATTTAGTATTGTGAGTAAAATGTGAAATGTTTAAAAAATAATTGTCGAAATTGTTATTTTTATCTAGCAAAATAACTTTAAAAAAACTGAATTATTTTATAAAGTCAGTTAAACCTTGATTTGACAAACTTTAGCAGTAAAATACTATATATATATATACATTTTTTTTATATGAAACAAAGACAACTTAATATGTTTAAAATGTTCATCAAGTTTTAATATTCAAATTACGATTGTGTTTCAGCTGTGTTATGTCGGTCAAGAAGTTACATGTATTCCAGAAACATTGGGTAAAATGTATGGGTCCAAAGTCAAGTCTTTGGATTTAAGTTTCAATTGCTTGACTTCTCTAAAATATTCAGAACTATTTCCTGATTTAGAAGAACTTATTTTGGATAATAACAATTTAAACGATGGCATTAGGTTACCTTATTTACCACATTTACATACACTGTCAATGAATAATAATAATGTAATATTTTAGTTGATAAATATGCATAGTATAATGTAATCCAATTGTGTTGGATATTAAAATATTTTGGTATTTAGATAACGGTATTAGAGAACTTGATAACTCAAATAAAATATAATATGCCTTCATTGAGATTTCTCAGTCTACTTGGAAATAAAGCTTGTCCAACACAGCTAGTGGATTTTGAAAAAGACGAAAAAGATTATAAAAGATATAGGTAAGCTATTAGTTATTACTATTTTATTAACTTATTTTTATTAATAATATATTTTACTTTTATTTCAGATATTTTGTTTTATTTTATTTACCAGAATTGAGATTTCTCGATTCAAGATCAGTTACCGATGAAGAATTAGATATTGCAATAACTAAAGGAGAATTATCAAGAGTCATACGCCCAGTAAGTTTGTGTTTGTATGTGTATAAAAGTGTAATAGAATTTATAGATAATTTTGGTTTTAGGCATTATTTTCTTACTTTTTTTTTTTAACAACGATTTCTATACATTTGTGCTATAGCTTTAGCATTTCATTCTTAATTTTAATTTTTTATATTAGTTTTATTTATTTGATCAAAATTACTATTTTATAATAATAATAATAATAATAATAATGATGATAAATTATTATAAATGATGTTAAAACAGATAATTAATATAAATTTATTAAACATTGCGTATAGCCAAAATTATAGTATTTGTCAATTAGTTCTGATACACTGTATTGTAAAATTGCTTTTTTTTTATTTAGGGTTTATTGCTCTAAGTAAAAAAAAAAATCATCGAATGAAAAAAAAAATACTTTGCATACATAGGTATATCCAAAAATATTTAAAATAATAATTGAAAAATAATTTTATTATAAATAAATATTTTTGTTCTTGTACTTCTTATTTTAAAAACTTTTTATTGTAAAATAATTAAAAACATTCAGAGATTAAATGGTAAAAATAGAATAAATTATTATTTTATAAATTTGTTTTCAATCTAAAATTACTTTTCTTTTGTAATATTTATGGAATTATTTTTTTCAAGTAAAAAGTAAAGTAAATAAAAAGTAAATGTACATATTTTTCCCGTGGGTTTTTCTATTTTAACGTAATTCTGATTATGATTATGAATGCCTCTAGCTTAATTTTGGAAACTCGATATATTTTATTTATGTACTATGTTAAATATTACATATTACTGTATAGTATCAGTATTTATGTAATTTATATTATAATTAAATATTCATTTATTTTTTTTATTTAAAAACTAATATTTTTTTAAATGTTATTTTAGCGATACGAAAACAATCAACGTGGACAAAATTGGAAATTATCCCTTGGATCTCAACCTCTCCCATATACTTCACATATTTTCTTACCTCCTTCAGAATCTCCAACACAAGAAGTAGAACATAAAGGTACGTCAAGCATAATTTCGTTTAGTTTTTTCTTTAATAAACGTTTTCTTAAATATTTTTAAATAGCTGCTTATGGACGACGTCGATACCGTTATGCTGGAAAACATTCAGAGGGCAATCGTTTTATTTTAAATAGAGATTTATAATATCACAAGAGTATAATAAATATTTTACATTGTTTTTTCTTTTAAATAAATATTAGTATTACATTTTTGACTTTTTTTTTTTACCGTAATTATATGTATTATATTTTCAAAGAATATTATAAAATACTTATACTTAAGATACTGTAATATGGACTATATAATTTCATGTGAATTATTAGCAAATTAAAAACCGAATTTATTGGAATTCTCGAACTATACACTTATACTCTGTAATATATGTCGAAAAGAATAAGTATTTGTAGTTTTCGAACCACACTTTATTGTTTTCTTTGTGATTATTTTTTTCAACTATAAATGTTAAAAGACACGCCCCATGTTTTATTCTTTATATTATATTATTAAAAATTATAAATGTTATTGATCTGTAATGATTTTATGTAAAAGAATTATTTAAATAAATGATTAATTAATATTTTGTCGTGTTATAAAATATAATAATAATATATTATTTTTTACTTATTTGATTGTGAATATTTTGTTGTTTCTGTTTGTACGATAGATGGAATAATTTCTAAAAGAAGAACGATTCCCACAAATGTAAGTGGTTACAATAAAAGTAATTATTCTTTAAAAAAAAAGAAATATTAGAAATAATTAGTATGTTATTTGTGGATTGTAATATGCAATTACCAATAATTAATGAAATAATTAACTTTAATTTTAACTTCACTAATAATCCATAAATGTCAAAACGTAAATAAGGATCGTACAGTAGGCATGTTGTTAATCATGTTATGGCCTTGCAGGCAGTGTTTTAAATTGGATATCGCCCTAACATTATTCAATTTTGTGTAATAACCAGCAGTTGAAATATTTAAAAGTGCTTTTGTCTTGATAATACAAACATTATTGACATCAGGCTATTGAGATCAATTTCAATTTGCGATATTTTTAGAATATTTTTAAATATATAAACTGTTAATCCAAGAACTATACTGTAATACGAAAAAATGTGTAATTTTTGAGTTACTGGTTTTTAACACTGGCAGTATCCAATGGGATTTAAATGAAGGGCTGATCGAATCGTAATCAATCGATCATCAAAATTAAAACAGTTACACTATCTAGTGTATTGTTCCTAGATGATGTATAAATGAAATCGGGGAAAAAAGATCATTGTCCGTACGATAATATTATTTATTTTTTGTTTGTCATTTTTCTCCGTGTCGTTTTGAGTTGTTGCGAAATTTTAAAACTGTAATACCGAAGAATTTGGTGATATCGATTATGATCATTTTCCCCGCACAGAGTACAAATGTTTGTTAATTGTCGTCCAATGTTTCAAATTTGACGAGATTTAGTCGAATCACTGGAGTACACGAGCACAGTTATTTAATTTGCGTGTAATATTTTTTTCACAATACGTTTAAAAAAAAAAATTATAATCTACCCGTATTCGAAATAATGTCGAATACGTTTTATTCTGTAAATATATACACGTGGTTTTTTATTTAAATATTTACGATTCGTTTTGCACATGTCGATTATATCCTTTGAAACCGGCAAAGGGGAGGGGGGGGATTTTATTCGTGTTTTATTACTCACCGTCGTCCCTGCAGATTGTCTCCATTCAGCGCTTCTTTTCTGTTCTACACGCCAATAATAGCTTCCCTCGTAATACTACTACGCCGTTAATTCGCATCTTGTCCTTATAATCTTATTTACTTATTCACTTTTCCGGGTTTCTTCGTTCAGCCGTTCTCTCACGTTTAATTTAGCGTCAATTCGCATCTCTATCTATATCGGTTCACTGGCGTGACGTGACAATTAGAACTTTTTTTTTTTTTATTATTATTATTATTATTATTATGTGTAAATTATTAAAAAAACCACCGTAAAATAAATTATGAAACGGAATGTAGATGGATGATATTTAACCAAAACATATACTCATATAACAACTAATAACATAACGGATGATGGGGAGAGGGGGGGTGGCGGAAAGTCTAGGAATCGCATTGTACAATGCGTAATATAATTTCTTGTTTTCAATGAGACAGTGCGGTATTGTCGAGTTATAAAATTGTGTATTTGTACTCGGTTTAAAAAATAAATAAAATTGCGTACGGTTTAAAAACGTATCTCGTTAAACGCATACACTTCTTAATTCAGGTACAATTATATTACAGCAATCGAAAAATCGTTTACTCGTATTTTTGCGCGTTCCACGGTATGTCTGACAATGTTGTAAATAATAACTATACACGCGTCGCGGCGATTGGATTGGATTATTCGGATCACTGTAATAATCGTTAAACAACAATTTTAATTGCCGTTTTCAAAGTCTACGCGCGTAGAGATTCTACACGTAGAATCGAATTGTCAACGACAGTTTAATTATGAATACCGATCACAGAGTCCATCATGATGTATTGTTGGCATATAAAACTAGGACGCGTAGTCTCAAATGTCATTATGCCGCCGATCTGCTGTTCAAAACACACGGGCACTTGCACGCATTTTCGGTGTAATAACGCGTGACGATACAACAACAACAACAACAATAAATTATTATTATTATTATTATTATTATTATTATTATTATTATTATTATTATTATTATTATTGATGGCGGCGCAGCTGTTGAATATTGTGTTCAAGAAGAACGACATTCACTGCTCGTGGGGCTTTCAAGTGTGCGGCGGAAGGGACAGTTGGCGACCATTGACCGTAAGGAATGTGAGTAAAAAAAAAACGAAACGAAACGGAAAATATTAAATAATTTCAAAAATAATCCGATTGGCGGGGCGGCGCGCGTTGTTCAGGTGGAAAACGGGACGTTGGCGTGCAACTATTTAAACGTCGGCGACCGCATTTTGGAAATAGACGGTATCGATTGTTATTCGTTGACCGAAACGCAGGCGGTGAGTTTCGTCCGAAGGCCGAGCAATTCCGTCGAACTGTTGGTGTTGAAACGGCGGGGCGATAACAACGTCGTGCCTCCGAAACGTTCTTCCAGCTGTAGGGCTCTGCGAAATTTCACGTTTTCAATACCGCGGCGGCACAGCGTTTCGGAAAACGATTCGCCGCCGCCGCAGCCGCGTCATCTGCCGCAACAGCGAGTTCCTCCTACCGATACGGCGGCGTGCGGCGGAATCGTTGATCCGGATGGATATCCGTTGTCGGATTGCGCGCGTCGAGTAGCGCGCAAAAACGATCCCGGCCCCGCCGTGTCGGCGAACAACGGCGTGCACTGCGACGGCGGCGCTTTTCAGCCGTTTTCCAACTACAGGCCTCGTAGGAATTCGTTACAGAAAGACGGCGGCGGCGGCGGCGAACCCGTGTGTCTCCGGAGTCGGTCGAGTTCCCCGCAATTCCGGAAGTCGATATCGGTCGCCGGCCCGTCGAACGATTGTAAAAACTTTTGGAGAAAACTGGAGAAACGCTCGATGGAAGACTTGAGCGTACGTCACACCCCGAGCCCTGTACGACCAGCAAGCGTGGCGTTCTGTCCGAAAACGCCGGAACCCGTAGCCCGGCAAAAGGTCGCCGCCGAAATGGTTTCGCCGATGAAAAAAGTAATTATTTGTGCTGAAATCAACAGTATTTAAATACCTGCTGTAATCGCGTTTAAAATGTTCGGCACGCGGCAATGTTTCGATTTTATCGTCACGCGCAGGTGTCTTTTAGCAACGTGCTGTTGGAGAGAAATTATTTACAAACGGATTTGCAGTCAGACTTATCCCCGGGGTCGAGAGTCGACGAGGAATTTAACAAAATATACAATATTTCCAGACAGGAAGATCAGTAAGTTTATTATTATCTGCAATAATAATAATTTTTTTTTTTTTTAAGATAATATATATTTTATATAACAATGAAAATTAATATAAGTTTCAAATTAAAACGCGAGTACCTTGAATATATATATATATATATATGTACAATGTGTATTTCGAGATTTTTTTCTTTCTTTATTCACATAATTCTATTAATAATTTTATTTTTATTTATATATCGCGCATCACGGAGTGCAATATGTTATTTACTCGAATTAAATTTTTTAAATAATTATGATCAACTTGAAAATCTATTTTAAACCGTCGTAGGGTATTTGTAAATAATTCGAAAATATTTCCCTAAAAACCAATTGGTCATAATTCAAAAAAAAAAAAAAAATGAATTTAAATTGACGTGTAGGTATTAGAAATAGAATTTTTGATATTTTCAATATAATACGCGTACGTCGCGTAATCAAAATTCATAAACATTTTTTTGTTTTTTTGTTCAAATTCAGAGTTGGTTATATTATAGTATAGTGTCTTGAATACAATAATATTTTTAAACACTTTTATATACATAAATTATCGTATATATATATATTGTGTATGTATATTTTTAAAACATATTATATACAACATGCGTTTAAATGTTTTTTAAAACGAATCGGTTATTCGTCTATTTAATCAGTATATAAAATTGTGTAAAAGAAAAAACGGAAATCGCGATTTTAATAAACACAATTTTATACGACTTATACGAATAATCGTGCATCTGTCGTACGAAAATAGCGTTGCGAAAATTACGGATCAGGGCCAAAATGAATATGTTAAAAATAACATTTTTAAACACACAACTGCCTGGTAAGCGGTAGTGGCAACGGTAGTAGTGGTGGTGGTCCATTTTGGCTATCTTTATAATATAATGTCCAGCCGTGAGATCAGTCATTTTTATTAGAAAGAAAAAAAAAGTAGAAAAGAAATCGTACGAGAAAGATGAAATGTTCAGTGTTAATTTAGTTGAAATCGTTTTGTCATATTAGACATGAGTTTAGACGTCTCCGTTCCCTGGAGGTATATATAAAAAATTTTTTTTTTTTTTTCTTTAATCGTTTACAATAATTTAATCGATATACGCTCAAATAATTTGATGGTTTTTTTTCTTTTTTTTTACAATATTACTAATTATATTATACTCAACATAATTTTGTGCACTCGTTACATAATATATACGGACTATACATACTAAACCACTACCTATATTTAGCTGGTAATTTATTGTATGCGTAAGAAATCGTGTGTTGTGTGTATTATAACCATATATAAAATTATTTTATTTTTATAATATATATATATATAAACGATAAAATTTGTTGTACTCGCGTGTTAATTACAAAACGTTTTCAAATAATTTATATAAGCATCCATTTTGCACTTAACTGTTACACGTGCAATATTATTCGTTTCTCTTATAACGTTATAAACGAACGAGTGTAATCTATGTACAACGATAATCGTATGTATATAATTCATTTAATACGTAAAGAGTTATACTCGACGAACCTTTTATTATTACGTATTTTATATATTATATTTATTTACATTATATTAATTCCGTTATTTAAATCACGGTGAATCCATATAACTTGTAATATTATAATATATAGTCTAGTTCTATTTTTATAATTTACATTGTTCGCGCGAGTGTGTGTGTGTGTGTGTGAGGCTAGTGCCAAATTTATATTTTATTTAATCTACATCATCCGCACACGAATATATTTTTGAAGTCCGATGCTAATAATAATAATAAAAATAATAATAATATACACTGGAATAGATTTGAAAGAAATTAATACGAAAATTTTAGAATATTCATACAATAAAAGTAATAATAGTAATACGTTTTGTATATTAAGTACATACTGCAGTGGTAACGGGTGCGTATGATTGATGATATTAATGACATAAGATATTTGCGAAACATTTTATTTAACACTGTTGTTTTTATTATTTAAATACGTATTATTAAAATAATAGTGTTTAGATTTTAAACTTTATATACCATTATTATAATATAATAAAACCGGAATCGCGAATACAGAATCATTGCGCGCATTTTGTAAAACGCTATTATCGTTTTCGCGGTACAAAACGTATTATAATGATTATCTCATACGTACCTATATATTTAGGCGAATTCAGTTTTTATATATATTTTGACCGAAGTGAGGAATGGATTCGTTCTACAATGACGTCTGTGCGTGTAATATATATATATATTTTTGTATACATTAAAAATTCGGATAAATGGAGTGCCTCTAGGAGTTTCGTATAAACCTATTGATATATTTATATATTACACGTATTTTCTATAGATCGAAATTCGATTTTCAATTTTTCCAAGCAATTACAAGCAAAAATAAAAAAAACTAAGAAACCAAGAAAACGTACACAGATTTAATACTATATATATATATAATTTTTAAATAGCTTTTTTCCGATTTTCCAATTAAATATAAAACGTTGAAGATTTTTTTTTTTTAGAAATTTTATTTTAAGCGGTTCAATCGAACAGCGTACAATAAATAATTGTACGTACATATATATATATATATATATATATATATATTATGCGTATCGTAAAATAAATACGTAATAATAATAAATACCTCGAAAAATTGCATATCCTACGAGCGCTTAAACTTTGAACTTATTCCCTGTTCAGTGTTCAGAATCGTTTTTGAAATGCGACGATTTATTATATAACTATATTATTCGAACTCTCGAAATATTTGTAAAACTCTTCTAACACGTCCGTACAGATGATTCGTCTGGGGATGTACGCGTATTTTTGAAAAAACGTTTTTTTTTTCTTACTATTTTTATTAATTTTTTTTTACTCTTCGTCTTACACGAGAGAAAAACGTTAGGAATTCGGTTATTGTTATAATCCCATACCAAACTCGTGTTAGTTGATACTCAACTGCGTCAAAACGATACACACACACACACACAGTTATTTTCCATTTTATACAGGATATAAAAAAATATTCGAGGTCGCAGGGTATTTTGCGAATGATTTTCATTGGACACTATAGATTAATACGCACGATTAACAGTGTCCAATGAAAACACGATTGAAATATTACATGTCGCGTAACGTTTTATTGTGAATTCGTTTATTTATTTATTTTTTTCAAGTCGGTTATTATTATTTTCTAGCGCATTCCGTTCAGGAATAAATAACACACACACACGCGCGAGCGCGCGCAAACAGGCCACGAATATCACGGTCATTTTCTTTTTCTTTTTACCCGAAAATTTACTCGCCAATATTTTATACGTTCGCACGGCGTATTTGGCACTGGTCCGCCGTTACTACTGCCATCTGCGATGCTGCAGCCTAAATATACAGCAGTCCTCGCTGTCGTTTAATCCGTCGAATAATTACAAAAAGCGGCTACGTTAGAGAAAAAATAATAATTGTTTCGTGCGCTGCGTGCAATAAACGCTACTGCTGTATACATCAACAGAGAAGTTTTTTTTTTTATATATATAGTAAAAATAAACGAGATTGTTCGAACAACAACATTATTTATATTATAAAAATCGACCGAACGCGCTAAAACAGATCATTCGCCGCGGTGTACGCGATATAACCTTTGAATTCATTATGAGATTAGGAGCTGCTTGTACAGGCAAACAAACGTCCGACAGAAAAACGTCAACAAATTAACATTTTTCGCGACGTTTCGCGGGGAAGGAAAATAACTCCGAAGTTGTGTGCTCATCAAAATGTTTACACAAAATAAATTGCGATAACGGAAATGTTTTTTTTTTTTTTTTAATATCTTCAATTCTTAAGAATTGCAATGAGATTTAATGTAAAGAAAAAAAAATTGTTATTATATATCGTAATTTATTTGGTGTCTATATATAGTATATGATTGTGTGGCGTACGGCAGAATTATTTATAACAATCGATGAAAATCCTCGTAATAATTGCGTTCGCGTTGCGAAAATTAAAACGAATAAAAAATGACAAATGCGTACCTATAATATTTAATTCCATTTTATTACAATTATTGTATTCGCGTCGTTTAAATTAATTTATTAAAATTATCGTGCCCGTACGAATTTCAAATAAAAATCGAAAGTTTTTAATTATTGTTTTATCGCGTACTCGCCATATAAAAATATGTTTATCGTTGTCCTGTAGGAGTTGTTATACTTATATAAAAATGATATTGTATAGTTAACGAAGCGGGTTTTTGTTTTCAGAACGTTTTTAAACGTTTACAGCTACTAGAAAGTTAAATATGTACGCGTATATTTTCTTTGTAACCATTGTGCTCGTCAAACACCACAAACTATTTTTCTCCGCGAAATATAATATTTATAAAAACATCTGTATAAATATTTTAATACGTGTATAGGTATTCGTTTTCGATACACACGAGAAAGAAAACTAAAAGAAATGTTTCGCGCGATGAATCGGACTACTAATACGTGAGCATATCTCGTCGTACACATAATATTATAATAATAATAATACGACGACGACTCTTTCCCACATTCCTACGCGTGTATAAACATCCTAATAAATAACTCTTTTACTCGGCTCCGCGTTCTCGCTCGGTCTGGACCACTACGTCTGTGCACTTCGTCGTCGCCGTACGTATTACATAGAAAGGTATACACACATATTTTATACTTCACACATTATACAATACGAAACGGGTTTTTATTTGTAGTTTCGGTTTCGTCGGAATTTATATATATATATAAATATATTTATATATATATATATATAAATAAATATATATATATATATTCATATACGCGGTTTATTTATATTATATTATAATGATATTGTATAAACACTCGAGCGTTTAGTTTCCCAACCAATATTCATATATCGCTGAAGTTTTTTATATATATATATACTTTTGTTTTTTATTAATATTTCATATTAGTGTTGTATTTGTATGGGATAAGATCGCGTTTTAAAACGTCGATATTCCCAAAACCATTTTCATCCGTAATACATAAAAACGCGGTTATACAATATTACAGGAAACATTAGAAAAACAGGCGTTATTAAAAGTAAAAAAAAAGAAAAGTTTACGCGTTTATGGGGGGGAAAAAAAACTATTCGATTCGAAATCGTAAGGACCGAGAAGAACCCCAAAAACGTTTTCTTTTTTTTTTTTTACGGGAAAATGTTCGCGTTAAAATACAATATATGCTATACTGTGGAAATACACTCGTGCTGTACACAAATTCTTTTCATTACCGAATCCGTCGGTTTTTTAAGACTATTTTGTATAATTCAATGCTTCAATCCAACGTTTCCGAACGTTTATTTATTTTTCTTTTAAATAAGATTATTATTGCTCGATAGAAACTCCATATAATTGTATTATAATAATACACTCGTTTGTAATATTCTGTTAGGAAATTCTGTATGTAGTCTTACAGTTTTCTTAGTCGATTTTTATTAAAACTCGAGCCAAATGCGTTTACAATTTTATAATTAATTATAAATATATATGGCTTGACTTGGTGTATACGATTTACAAATTACCCCAGCGAAAAAGACGCGCGTATGACGTGGAATTTATACACGACCATTACGTTACCACGCAAACATTGTTTTTTTCTTCTTCTAAATCTTTGTGACGGGACACGGGTGGAGGCGAACGACAGGCGGGGCGGGGATATTGCGAATTTATATATATATATAAATAATATAATATATTACAAATATATATATATATAAAGTTTAAACGGTAACGGAGGTAAATGTATAAAATAATAATTATCGATTCGCACATTATAAATAAAAAAAAAAAACACGAGGAATAGGTATGGACATATTTTTATGTAAATAAAGAAGTAGTTCTAATGGATAGTTATAGGTATATATTTTTATAGTTTTTCCACGCACGTTTAATCACTGGGACAAATAATAATAATAATAACACAATATTATAATATTATTATGCAACTCTGGTTGAGAGACTCATTTGTGTACGTACATAGCCGTAAACTATTATTGTTCATCTATAATGTATCTTCTTCTTCTTTGTAATCGACCATTAAGATCATGTATTTAAACACAATTCACGCCACTTTCCCCTATCCATCGCCACATCACGCCACTCAGCATTTGGGTCCACCATTTGTACATCATCCTTCATGATTTGATACTTCCACCTTAAACGTGATCGTCCCAGCGGTCTTTTCCCTTGCGGCTTCCCACACTGAACCATCCGAAACAGAGTTCCTTCTTTTTTCCACGCATGTCCTGTGCTCACCGGAGTCTCCTTCTTTTTGTTTCCTTAACTATATCAGGTATTTGGAGCAACTGTTTAAGCTCTTCGTTTCTTCGAATTCTCCATTCCCCCCGTGATTTCATCCATACACGGTCCGAATATATTTATAACGACAACAAATTATTATATTGTTAAACAAACAAAACGTTTTCAACGGCTTCAAGAACGTCTTGTTTTAAAAGTCAAATTGAATTCCACGTAAAACTGTATTCATCGTAAAAACAATATTATAATACAATATATATATATAATTATAGCATTTATAAAATATATTTTAAACAAACAATTTTAACGTGGGACGACTTCCTTTCCAATACAAATAAAAACCCATTATAATCTTACGCAAATCAAATCAACTGTACATACGTCGCGAGGTATTTAATATTTACGTATACTGGGCGACCATACAATTGAAAACCTATTATTATTATTATTATTTATTTTGAAAAGAAAAAACAAATAATAATAATAAAACGATCGACGGTAAAATGCAGTTCGTATTTTTCTATTTAAATTTGTTTGTTTGTACGCCGTTTAATATTGGATTAATCGAACGACGTTTTTTCCTCGCGCCAAGTCAATTTTATTTGTCCGAAAACAAAATCATAATAACACGGTTAGGTTATATACGTATCGTTGCACAAAACGATACGTCGTATTTCGATTCGGTTTTTTTTTTAATCGAGTTTTGGACGTTTTATTAAAAAAAAAAATTGGTTTTAACATAATAGATGTATTTCGAAACGGATATTATAATTATTTATATTACACACTCTCGGATCGGTGTCACAACTAGAGTTTTTCGGGCTTAGAGGGCGAAGACGGATTAACGGATCATTTTGATTATAATTTCAGCGCGTTACGAACGATTTCTTTAGAAAAGTAAAAAGGTAAAAAAAAAAAAACCGGCATTATTTTACGTATCCGATTTCTTTTTTCTTCGTATTAGTAAAATATTAATAAAAACACAACATCGGCGTATTTGAGAAGTATGAAACGGACATCGTCGTTCTTGGTGCAACAACAGACGGAGTACGCTTTTAAAAAACTTTTCTTTTTTTTTAAACACACCCTATCGATTTGTATTACGGACCTTTTGACGAAGAAAACTTTGGCGTCGTTTTTAACAGCTTTTGAATACCGCCACCAGCTGTTTTAACGATATTTCAAAAGCATCTTGTCGCGTACACATTAAAAAAAAACACTTTTGGTATTTCTTTTTCTTCTTTATTTTTACTGCGTCGGTTTCCAGACGTTTTCCCATCTCTTTCCGTTTGAAGAAACACACACACAATAAGAACTATATGAACGTCGAAATACGCTGTGCGGTGCGTTAAAAAAAAAAAGCGAATAACGAGCGCGATCGTTTTTTTTTTTTAATGCGTCACCACCGAAGCTAAAAAAGCAAAAAAAAAAAAAAATTACCGCTATCACTTTCACGTCGTGCAGCAACAGCTGCCGCTCGAGAACGACCGACCGGTTCCGTCGCCGCGTGGTACACGCGCGCACGCCGCGGATGATGACGACGACGCCGGATTATTCCACTCTGGACCGTCTTCGAGTGCGCGGCCGCCGTCACTTCGTTTTCATTCTCTAGCGTATATACTGCCTTAACAAATATACATTATATAATTCATCCCGTCGCCAATCGAATATTACACCTGCGCAGTGTGGACTTTTTTCTTTTTTTTTTCTTCCCCTCGGGATTTTCGAAAAACGCGTTATCAATAACGGCGACATGGCGACCGCCGCGGAAACGGCCAAGTTGGACAAAACCGATCCCAGAGTGCGCAAGCTCGTCTACAACATGTACAGGAACGTTTTGGGAAATTACAACGACAGAGCCAACGCGATTTTGGACGCGTTGCCGGAACACCGAGTGACTCAAGACCGAGGCGTAGACCGACAATTGTCTAGCATACTGTAAGTCCATTTATACACGTACACGTTTCGTCGATAAACGAAAACGGGAGATAGAAACCCGATGATAAATTCTCTTCTCTCTCGTCTCAAAACCCCGGGCTCCAAAAACAAATAATAATAATAATAATAATGATAATTGATTCGTTGCTAATATATTATAATCATGACGTTTACGTTGATTGCTATTCGAAATGCGCGATGACATCATCATCATCGCTTGTCTACATATACGAACATACTGGAACGTATAGAAGAAATACTACGCGGCCGTGTGAATATTATTTACAAATCTCCCCGTTTCCCGCCTTCGATTTTTTTTCCCGATCGAATTTTTAACGATTTTTCACAGTCTCGAGGTCTCCGACGATCGTCAATCGCCGCTTCGTCGTACGACCGGTCGCGGAATATAATATTTCCATACAGCCAAATGCGCATTACGTGATTTCGAAATCGATAATATATTATAATATAGCGTCGTCGTTATATGCGCGCAATATAATTACTTACACTGTATAATATAATACGAGAGTTGCGGGATTTTTTTTGTTCTGTTTTAAAATCCAAAAAAAAAAAGTGTATTATTAGATATCATTCGTAATGACATTTTAAACAAACCAACGACAAATATGTCGGCTGTGTATTTATTTATTTTTTTCGTCTATTTGAACAGACGGTTTGAAAACGATTTGTATAATTATTATGCAAATTGTCCGTATTACTCGCGTGTATTTCGAATTACCGAACGTAACGACGACGAGAACAACGCGTTTATTATATTATGTATAACGTTGCGAGTGATTTTCTCGAATTATTATTTGAATTCGAATAATTCCCAATCCGAATCGACGAGAGCGCTGTAATAATATAATTGTTCAAAACGATTTTTTTTTCTTTTCATAAATTCTCCGACGTTTTCAATTTTTTGTCACACGTACATTTAATCTGAAATCACTTTTGTACCGAACTGTTATTATTATCGTTCACGACTACTTTATTATTTCATATTATTATATATAAAAAAAAAAAAAAAATCTATGTGTCATTACAGATTTATTCGGTGGAGTATTTCGTTTAATCTACGCGTGTGACAGACCATATATGGATCATATACATTTATAAAAATACGCATTTTTTTTTTTTTTTTATCAATACGCTGCTGTGTATAAACGGTCCGGTAATACAGATTATTGTATTCGTATAACAATAATTATTACGTTTATACGCGTTTAATTCTAATTAACGATAAAACCGGGAACGCAAAAAAAAAAAAAAAAATGTTTTGTACACGAACGTTTCGTGACGGATCGGAATTTTTAAAAACCGTTCTATACAATTATCATTGGGTGGTTATTGCAGTTAAAAATCGATTTTTCATTATACGTTTCGTATCGTATTTTTTTTTTTTTTTTTTGTGACTTACGCGTTTATTAGAAATCAGAATCCGTACAATTATATCACTACGTACAATCGATTCTCGAATCGTAATAAAAACAAGTGTAATCATATTATTTCGATCTTGTAATAATAAAACACGTACGGGAAGTCTTCTTAATGTATTTGCTTATTTCTAATTGGAACGTTTATCGTGCATTTTCATATGATATCCCTTACGGGAAAAGAGGAAGACGACGAGATAAAAAAATATCCCATTCTCGAGCATATTTATCGATTCTAATAACGTCCGCAATTATATACATTACGTGTATTGTATAACGCGCGCATGTAGTCAAACTTTATACCAAGCCGAGGACATAAATCTTTTTTTTACGGAGTTTTGCATTAAAAAAAAAAAAAAATCCTATGGGCACGTATTGTGCACGATTTGTTTTCTGAAAATTTTTTTGTTTTTTGTCATTGGCTTCGACAAGCCGTATTTATTTTTATCGTTTTGGCGAACATTACCGCTAGACGACGTATACGATCTCGTATTTCCGCATAATCTACACGCGCTTTTCCGTTCTCCAAAACGCGCACGACTTTATTAATAAAATAATATTAATTTATTAGTATATTTGTGTGCGCGTGTACGTACATAATCGAATTATTCCGACCTTAATGTATTTACAATACGGTTCGGTAACAAATCAACAGTACGACACGCGCGCACAATCATCGGCGAGTGGAAGATAAACGAGCGAGCGGACGGAAAGAAACGTTCGACGAGACGTGAGAACAGGCAAGGTCAGCGTTACTGCTAATTCTCTGTTGTTCGACGAGTCGGGAAAAAAAAAAAAAAAAATGGTAAAAAATACCAAAACGAAACTGCGGCGGCGCCTGTTGTTCAAGGGCACGGACCGAGGCCGACCCTGCATGAAAAAAAAAATAAAAAATAAATCTATAAAGAGAGACGATGATAATCCGTTCGTGGCCGAACAACGAGCTCCTCTCCTCTCAGAGTAGAGCAGCAGCAGCAGCTCATTTCGGTCCAAATATGGTAGTTTGTCCCCCACAACGCGACGACAATAATACGCTGTCGAGTGCGCGTGATGATTATACTTCCATTATTGACCACTCGATGTTTTTGATTAGTGCACCGTGTGTGTAGTATATTATATTATACCGCTCTGTCGTTTTTATGTTCTCGAGATTTTCGACAATCTCCCGTGTACCTAACCAACTCGTTTACGTAGTAATTGTATAATAAATCGTGCCGGATCATCGTGTGTGTGTGTGTGCGGCAAAACTCTTACTAGGACTTTTTTTTTTTGTTGACTTCTTTGCACAAACGGGTACATAAACCGGAGGTGGTTGCGATTTATTATATACTCCCTCCCGCGTTAACCGTCGTTCGTTTTTTTCCCCGTCGTATTGATTGCAGCAGTTATTCAATGATTGTAGTTCCGGAAATACTCTTAGAAAACTGCGGTTAAAACATCGCGGTGGATCCTACAATAATAATTGTCGAAATGAAATACATTTATTACGAATTATAATATTAATACGTGTCATACATACCATATAGAAAGAAATTATGCCTGGAGTCAGGGGCGTAGGATAATGTACCAATGTTCAGAAGAAATTCATATCAGTTTAAAATATTAACAATTACATTTTTAATAAAACGATTCAAGTCCGTGCAAATCATTTTATATAAGATAACACGAGTTACTTTATACGATTGACACGTGTATTCCGTGTTATGGTTTTTGTTTGTCATTTGTCCTACTGTTAATTAGTCGTGTGATTGTCAGGCGGAGTGGCGGACGGACGGTAGTTATCAAGTAACTAAAATAATGTAAAAAAAAAAATTTTAAATCCACTTTGTGTACGTAGATTTACCGCCGGAGTGCAAAACATATTCTATAGACGAATTTGTGTATATAATAAATAATAATAATAATAATATAACGATATCAGATAGGTATGTAGTACTAGTATAAGGTATACGAAAAAACGTAAAAATTAGGTGTTAAAATTTAAAAACTATAAGTTTTACGTGTACGCCCAACCGTTTCCCGGGAAATTTTAGTGTTGGTACATTCGTGCCCAGAGCGTACTCGCAAAGTGTGTTTATAAAGGCGCACGACAACCAGTCTAGTCATCAACACATTACACCTAAATCCATAACGCATCAGACGATGATTTAATATTCCGCAAAAATCCATATTTACAAACATTTTGCGAATACTCCTTTATTTATTCTTAAGACGAGTTAACGGTTTTTTTTTTTTTTTTTTATATTATTTTTATTCATAAAACATACGATTTGTGCAGGCATCAGATAGGAGCGACCACCTGTACCGCCGCCGACTTGGCTGGAGACATGTCCGCCTCAGTTCCACCGCCGCCACAATTCGGTGGTAAAATACATTATTAATATTATTGTTATATAATATCCGCTTTGTTATTAATTTTTTTCATTTTATTTACAGCAGCTCAAGGTGGTTTATCGCCGCCACCACCGCCGCCGCCGCCACCACCTCCCATGTTGCACAGTGGACACATTCCAGCTATCCGAATAAAAACCGAGGTATACACGCATATGCTTTTTCTTCTTCTACTTCCAGATTTATCGGTTGTGTTTAATTATATATAACAAGCGTATGTACACTGTTAATATATCCGATTGAAAAATATAAATAATTTTTCCAGTAAAGTCGATAGATTCGCGCGCATAAAGAGTATAAAATTTGTATACACCGTGTACGGGAATATTCAATCACCGTCCTTGTCGTAGACCTATTAACTATGTGGACTGCGCCTAGGACAAAAAAAAAAAAAAAAAATCAGCAAAAAAGGGTGTTGTGAAAGAGAAAACAAAAAAAAAATTCGTTTACTTTTTACAATTCGATAACGTGCGTTTACATTACGATTCCGCGGCACACGAATAAAATTCGAACAATAGCAACTTTATACTGTTTTAGTGTCTATTTTACGTCTCCGGATTTCCGACGTTTATTTTTATATTCGTTTAATAATCTGTTTCGAGTCACAATGGTCAACATTTGTTCCGTTTCCACTATGCGCAAAGGCGTGTTGCATTTGAAACAACATAATATTAAATTACACAAGCAATATTATAAATATATTAAACTGTATTTTTCACTTTGATCTTTTATCAATATACTTGGTGTTTGATGATAGGTTTCCGGACACCCGAAAAACTTGGACGCATTTGGCAAGAACGCATAAAATCGTTTTATCCCTAGTTTTAAAATTAGTATTAACAGTTTAGTGTGTAGTAAACACTTCGATAAAACAAATTTTATTGAATCTGTTGGATCGAAAACATTTTCACTAGTTAAAAACGCAGTACTTTCGTTGTTTGACATTGAGCAGTGTGTTTGCGTTTTCAATGATTGTAAGTTATTATTATTATTATTATAATACACTGATAATATGTGGCACGAACAGTTAGCGTATTTCCGTTCTATACATTCATTTAGCACTGTACGATGTAAAATAATAATTCCATACACGAATAATTCAATTTTATACATATTTAGTTTATTTTATAATCTAATATAAGTCGAAAATTAAATTATAAATGTTATCCAACTTAAAAAAGTAACGGAATAAACGAATTTACACTTTTATTTTCTCTTTGACAACACCCAATTTCGCTTATGTGATGTCTGATTTTTCCACATGACAGGTGGTGGTGTAAAAAGCGCAGTCCGTGTACTTATCAGGTCTGTGGTCTTTATAATATATTTTAATATTAAAACAAAATTAATTGATTACACATTTGTGTGATGCAGTATAGTAATTTATTCGCGTACACTGCATATTCACAATCACAATTACCACCGACTGACTGCGTCGTCGACGGTTTAAAATATAATAAGCGCTATTATTATTCGTTATAAAACATATTCCGTGCTATTTTTCGCGATTATTATTTATTATTATTATTATTATTATTTATATCGATTTTACAATATTATCGTCGTCGAAAAGCGTTACAGACTCGACAATAAACTAATCGCATTCGCGCGTGTATAGGTATAAACCCATTGTTGTTTACATAAACACAATATACGTACAATTATTACAAAACACATTTATTTAAAGTACATAAAATGTCTTTTTTTTTCTTTAAAAGGTTTCTGTTATTTTATTCGCACGTTTTAATTTTTGTAAAAAGTACACTCAATATACGACGATGTACACCACGCTGCAAAGTAGAACAATTTTATTGCGTTATTATGTAATATACATATATAAATAAACGGGTGACTCAACTCGAGTTTGAAATAATTTCTCATTATTTATACATCCGCGGCGATAATGCACAGGCGTATTTAGGAATTTTCAAATAGATAAATTCCATAAATTTTTTCCCTTATATCATTTGCGGAGAGGTTATTTTTTTTACTCTTTCCGTCTGTCCGTTTTTATAATATTAAACATTTTATTTTATCAAAAAAAAATTGTAAAATATGTTTTTATTTATCATAATTTTATATAAAATCATATTAGAATCTGTTAATATGGATTTACGATGCGTGTTTCGTTCGTCGAACGCAGGTGTACGTTTCTTGTTCTGAACAGAGTATAGATAAACACCTATTCAGAAACTATGAAAAAAGGATTCTCAACCTTTTTACTGGTGACGACCCCCTTTTTGAATTTAAATTTTTCAGCGACTCCTACGTACACTTTTTCTATACGCTCGCATAGATGATTATTAAAAATGAATAAAATATAAATACACATAATGTTAAAATTATTTTTAATTTTAAAAAACGTTTATTTGTTATAGTTGCGTTATACTATAATATCAAATATATTATATGTATATCAAATATTTTAATCTAAATATCATTTTTTAGATTTTATTATTTAAAATTTTTAATCTTTTGTATTGATTTAAATAATGTGTTAGCGACCCTAAATAATTAGTTGGCGACCCCCACAGGTTGAGAAACACTGGCCGACGAATAGCATTTTAGGTGCAGACGCCGTTTTAAATCATCAATAAATAATGGTTCAAGGTCGATGCAAATCTAGTTCATAGCACCGCGTTTTAGACAAAAATGAATACCAAATTTTTACATGCGTTTAACCGTGCCATGAAAATGTTACTTTCGATTCAAACACCGTAATACTGTTCAAAATAGGCGCACGAATCAGTGTACGTTTACACCACAATTATCAGTGAAATTTAGACTTGTAAGTTGGTCCAATTATGTTATGGTTATGCTCCGTTTTCACAGCACACCATCCCTTTGAACATCATATAAAACTGTAAACGGCTGGAATAAGCGTTCGACCGACGATCACAGCACATGATATGCTAGACTCGGTCGGTCGACGAAACACGTGAATATGCGTAAAACAGTAAAAGTTAATAAACGAGTAAGCGTGTAAACGAGTGTACGAGGAAAAATGAATCATTACGTTAATTTCATTTCATTGAAATACGCGAAACAATATTATTAATAATAATAAAAATAATAAGCGTATCAAACGCACATATATGATTGATTGCTCGGTCAGCGTCAAACTAGACACCAGCGTATACCGATATAGTGCGATAAAACAGGAAACGAAAGTAGGTCACCAGATAGCGCTAGGAAACAACAAGGAGGAGGTGGCCGCCACGCAGACGTATAAATAGCGATCCGCAACCAGCGGACTGCTTAGTCTTGCCACGGCGGGCAAACGCGAACAACCTTGTTCGCGTTTGCCCGCCATGTGTGTGTGTTCTGACCACTGTGCAGTCCAACGCTTTCGAACCGCTATTTATAAGCAACTTCTTTCTTTTTCTTTTTCTGTATCCGCATTTCGTCTTAATAGATTCTCAAACAATTCTGCTTCGTTAATATTCTTCGATGTGGATAATTCATTGGCAGTGGGAGTCGACTCCATTTTCGCCCATCTGCCTTGAACATCATGTATAAACGCCGCTGTTCTGGACAGAACTTAGTACTCCAACATTATGTGTGGACCGTTTAATTCCCGTCGGTGCGATCACACATTTTCAACGGGGTTCATCAGTGTCGGATGCACAGACTTGCGGAACTGTTAAATATTTTTTTTAAAATATCGAGTGAAAAATTTGAATATCACGCTATCGAGAAATGAATTCATTCCGCACACCGATATTTTTTCTTTTTTTTTTTTTTTTTTTACAATCAATAACAAAAGCACGGGAACGCCATAAGTGCCGCCGTATGTCTGGTAACAATAATAATAATAATAATAATCAATCGCCGTTTCATTTTGTCAGCTGAACGAGCCCAGAGAGATACCGTCGACCATACAAAACGCGATGGCTACCAAAGACAAAAAACCGTTTACGTATTTGCCGGGCGGATTGGACTTGAGCGAGATACGGAGTCCTCGGATGCAAAGGCGCCTGGAACGCAACGCCCAGACGCCGCCCAGTCCGGAGCACGCGCCGCAAATGTCTCCGGAATACGATAACAACAATCAGCAGCAGCAGCAGCAGCAGCAGCCGTTGCGGGCCAAACCGATGATGACGGATTTCGCACAGAAACCGGCGGCGACGGCGTGTAACGTGCAGCAACAACGTCCCGTCTCCGCGGACAGAGTGTGTCTGTTACCACAAGTCCAGCACCAGCCGCAGCTGAACAAGGCGCCCACTCCTTGGATGCAAAAACCGGCGCAGATTCAACCCAATCCGGCACCGTGGACCCAGAGCAGCAAATACGTCGATCAGGTGAACGTACGTATCGTCATTATATTATCCGCGCGATTAAACGAAAAAACAAAAATTCACATTTCTCTACGCGGTTCCTAATTCATTCGGACTTGTATAGAGTGTATACTCCTTAGGACTGTATTCGGAATACTTATTGGAATAAATAGATAAAACAAAAAAAAAAAAAAAAGTCGATAATTCTTTTTTCTTCGGTTTATTGACGGATACTATATAAGTTTATTTATATTTCGTATACACGTAATGTAGCGCAACTAAAAAATTTTATGGCCCGCGGGAGCGAAGAAATTCCCCCAATGGTCCTTCACCGCGCGTATTAGTTATAAGAGCTGGTATAAGATTTTTAGAAATGAACAAAATAGTAGATTTTTTTATACTACTGCGTAACAAATGTAACCCAATATAGTCGCCTACCTCACGCGTAGCTCAATCGTTTATATTTATAACAAGACTACACTATACCACGTGTCGATTTATAGTGCAAAAGAGACCATTGAACACGTAACGTTACCGAAATTCTATAAACTTTCCATTTTGAAAACGATATTTTCGGATATTCTATCGGAATCGTCACAGATTATATACATTAAAAAAAAAAAAAATCTTTATTATTTATTTATTTACTTGAAATTTCGTGGCGACAAACGCGTTTTTGAAATACCTATATTACTGCAGTGTGTTATCCTACCAAAATATGTTCCAATAGTGTTATTGCAAGCATATTCTGTTATTTAGCACTCGAATCACATATAATATATTACTGTATAAATGTAATAATTATTAATTATATTTCAATCAATTGCGTTTATTCGCTTTTTTTTTTTAAGGAAACCCATAAATATAGTTTATAAAAATATGTATATTATATAATCAAATATGTGAATAAACTCAATTTTAGCCATTAAAATAATAATTTATAATATGTCGGTCAAAAAGACCAACGACACCTCTAATTAAACATTTTAACACGACACCTCTCCCGGGTTAATAAACACAAGTAACAAATAAAGTACAAATATGTAACAGTATGAAGTCGATCAATTTACACGAGATTTTCTATCGGTCTTTGTATATATCAATTTTGTTCGCTTTTATTCGTACAAAGTTATACTTACGAGAATATTACAAAGTAAAAAAAAAAAAAAAAAAATTGTATATTCGATCGTCAACTCTTATCGTTGCACTAATATTATCTACAATACACGCGCTCATCGTTCATATAACAAGCATATAAATGGGTGGACATTTTTATATCAAAAATGTATTTCGAGCGCTTAATGGGCTCTATAGATTGTTATTTGCTCAGGCTTTTTTTTTTTTAGATCTATCCCGCTTTTGTTGAAATACTTATATTATATTATCGTTTGAAAAAACTTCCGTCTCGACTTATTCGTGCACGCCAAGTTTCTATTTTGTGGTAACTAATAATTTTCGCAGTTTTTAAAAAAAATTATTGGACCATATTTTGGACGTATATTTCAGCTACGATAATGACCTGTTGTACTTATTGAACGTGAACATAATTATTATCCATATCCGCGATTGGTGTGTTAGTTACACAAAGAGATTATGATTTAACTTACTTTTATTATTTTTATTCGGTACGAAATATTTTGTATTCGATCAAGAACAATTTGTTTTAATATTATATTTTTCGTAAACAACTGTTCAGGTGGATACGTCGAAAGAACGGTTCGTACCCATGAGAGTCGAAACAAATAGACAAGTATCATCATCATCGCAGCCATTGAAGAATAATAACACAAACCACTCGTACGATTCTGAACCGATTCAAGGGCGTTCGTTCAAAGTGCTCCAACAGATTACTGAACCAAAAAGTGAGTACGGATTTCACTATTTTTTTATTTTTTGTTTTTAAAATACGACTTGTCGTTATATTTCAATAAAAATAATACCCGGTTTATATGTGAATTGATATTTTTTTTAGACGTCGACAATCTACTCTATAATTTTTGAACAAAAATCTCGATAAGTCATATTGCAGTACATCGTACCGCAATCAATGCTTTTTATTATAAAAATGTAATATATTAAAAAAATATCAGTAATAGGTACTAAAAACGTAGGTAGGTGTTTTGTAAAATAAAAAATTAATATTATTGTTACCGTTAACTGCGTTAGCATTATAATTATATAAATGTATCGTTACCGCCATTCAGATTTTCGAGATTTTTGTTTGTTTTTTGGCTTAATTTGAGGCGCCGATATAATATTTCATTGATCGTACTTTAAACGGTTTTATTACGATTTTAAATCATGAGAATATGATTTTTTGTTTTGTTTTGTGGGGTATAAAAGCCGCCTTTTCGTAAAGTAATATTACTTCAATATTGATTGTTGATTGTATTTCGCAGGCGTATACGACGGTTCTCAACCCTATAACAGTCAGTCGTTACCTTTGTCTGAACTCAGAAAGTTGCAGTTGAACGATGACGACCGTTCGTTCATGAACAGAGTGAAATCTCAAGGTATGTGTATTATAATATAATTATACTATCCATTGTGAAACATTATTCATCGAATGACCGTAGAATTTCAATATCCAATCGTTTAATAATGTATGTAGCTAATGTAGACACGGAGAATCCGAGATATAGAGGCGGTTCTATACCTTCTAAGATATTCAAAGTTTTGGATAATAGTGGTAAACATTTACGTATCATTATATAATATATTCCTCCGGTGGTGGTTAATGATGGACAGTACCTATTGATATTCATCATGTGTATCATAGTGTGGAGCTCGGATTTCAATGCGTTGAAATTTACTTTTTAAATTTTTTTTAACGTTTTTGGCAATATTTTTTTTGGAAATCTGTTTAGTAAAACGAGAGAAAAAAAACTGTACAACGCTCACCGATCTAAACTGTAAATTTTCAATCTAATTACCGAATATTTTTGTTTTTATTTCAAATTAAAATGATCTTAAATTACGATTAAAAATGAAAAAAAAAAAAAATAATAAACGGTTTATTTCTATTTTTTTTTTTTTTTGCGAGAGCATTGAAATCCGCGTTTTACACATTATACTAAAATATCATATTCTCGCTTATTTTTTCACTACAAGTTTTTTACAAGCACCTATATATATATATAATATGTACATTTATACGACACGTTTATTAAAATAAAAATATAACCGTAACTCTATTACAAACACACGGGAGAATATCGCTCGTTTTCGTGCGATCGGACATAATATCATTACAATAAAATATCATTTTTTCCCTTCGTTGATTCGAACGAATAATAATTAATATTGTTATATTGCATATACTAATCGAGAGAATTATAATACAATATATTATCAGTTGACGACGATAAATTTTTACACAACGAAACGGACCCTCGTTACAGAGGCGCGTCGATACCGTCTAGAAGTTTCCGAATGTTGCAAACGTTAACAAACTCCGCACCTGGTAAAAATACGTGTTTTTTATCGGACACTCGCGTTATATTATATAATTGCGATTGTCACGATTTGTTTGATTTCTTTTTTTTTGATTGTTTTTGATTTTCATATCTGCAGCATATACTAACGAAACGTGTATAGAATTATTATTGCCGTCCGATAGATTTATAGCTGGTGTTTGGTCTATTTGTTTCACGTTTTAATATATAATACGCATATGCATATATACATATGTTAATATAAATAATATATTTAGGGCTGTACGCTGTTGCAATTATAATATATATATATAAAAAAATGCTATACACGCTTGAGCTTCTGCGGTGTACACAATTTTTTTTTTTTTTTTTTTACGAATTCTATTCACATTTTGGAATTTTTACAGTTCCGATGGATAACAAAAGCGTACAATCAACACCGATCCATAATAATAACTATGTATCAGGTAATACATACTTATATAATATAATGTGCGATTGATGAGGGCTGACAAGTAATGCCTTTTGACGTGTAACTTTAAAACTGTTATATAACGAATTAAAAACACGCGTACGTAGTAAATGAAATGAGATTTATTAACTACTATTATTTTTCAACACAACTATCATCTACGGCGGCGATACGTTTTTGCCGGCGCTTTTTCCAATCGAGAAATGCGGTCCAAAAGAAATTCGCCAGTTTGAACATTGAAAAATCGATTGATTTCAAATTTCTTCGCAAAATCAAATTTTTACCTTTGAGACGTTCTTTAAGCATCTTTGGTTTAGGTCAGATTACGCAAACGCCTGTAAAACGATCGACTGGTTTCGCGCCGTTTGAAACGCACATCTTAACAACGGGCCGTCGTCATTACATAGATTGCGCAAATAATAAAACAACAATAACATTACACTTTCGCGTCTCACACTAAGCCAATAACAACGACATTAGCTATTAAATGCTCCGCAAACAACGACAATCTTATAGGAAATTTAAATGCAGTCATGAGATATCAACAGGCATTACTGCTATCAGCCCACACTCGTATCGTGGAAACGAGGAGGGAAATTGTTAAATCCGACGAATCCGTTTGCAGTGAAACCGATTGAATCCAAAATTTACGTACCGCCGTCGGAGAGACCGGTGGGCACGGAACCGAACAAGTACACGGGAAGCTCCATACCGTCCAGATCGTTCAGAATGTTACAAGCCATGACGGGCCAAAATAACGGTAACGTTTTGAATTCAATACGATACATATTGTCCGTCGTCAATAATATTGTATGAGAACACTAATGAAATCAGGCGATCAAATATGTGATACGATTTTACGAAATAGTAATTCGAGTCGCTGTTCATTTTGTCGTCGATTCGTAGCACAACGATTCACCGATTATTTCTATATGCGCATATTTACTTTAAAATGTCGATTATTTCACTCCGGTCGGAAAATTGGTAATCGCCGTTGCTTTCGACGAATAGGCGGTACTGCACAAATGTAGCTTTTAGCCTCGTAAAACGCGCATATGTAGGTTCGCGTGTCGAAAACCGTCAATTTCGTGTAACCATATTAGTCTTCTTGACCGTTTGTTTTGTCTCTGCGCAGAACAAATACGAACGAATTAAAACGATTGAAAAAATAGGAACGCGCAATTTTCTAACTTTTCACAGTACTAGCTGAATACCGCGTAACGAGTGAAAAGACAATATTTTGTAGATGAGTACTCTTTTTTTCTTCTTCGACTGTTCACAGGCAATTCATTCACGGCCATTGCCGCAGCAACACGCTTATTGTCTCTATTTTTCTCTTTCTTTTGCAATTTCTTCTGCGTTCCTTATACGACGCTCAGTAACTATAAATCTTCCTGTATTCTTTCTGCCCGTCTTTGTCTAGGTCGT
The DNA here is from genome assembly GCA_032441825.1 of Chaetogeoica ovagalla. Classification (NCBI taxonomy): domain Eukaryota; kingdom Metazoa; phylum Arthropoda; class Insecta; order Hemiptera; family Aphididae; genus Chaetogeoica; species Chaetogeoica ovagalla. Next base: position 676,217 of record CM063738.1, on the reverse strand, counting down.
CTTCTGGGTCTTTTAGTGTTCAGTCTCTGTTTTGTTATTTGTGTCCGTTTAATCCCTCTGATCTCTAAACACGCACAGACCAACTTGTTCTCATACTTTTCAAAATTCCACACATTTTAGTTTCATTATAGAGGTCTTTCGATTCTTCAGTTTTATTGTATTTCATATTCCCCTTCGCCATTCCAATAATACTTTTAGATTTTGTCGTGGCCCATGTGCTCGGAGTAATTGGTATGTAGAAAACATTTATCGGTTTCAAAGAATTCCCAAAATCCGTAGTCAGACACATAGTTTCGCACCCATATGACCATATTATAATATGTAGTGTTGCGTTCCAAATCCATATATTTTAAATTGGTCCTTCCTTCGAAAAACGAAATTAAAATCGAATATTGTTCTAATTAAAAAATAAAAAGTAAAATAAATAATAATAATAATATATTATTATTATTATTATTATTATTATTAATTCATTTTACACAGGTCTGCAACCAAAAAATTGCATAGGACTTTGTTACTTTTTCTTATAGATTTGTAATCACTATAACCGGGGAAAAAAATAATAAAAATATTCCATGACATTGATTTTTTTGCAAAACTCATATTTTTTAGTTTGTTTTAAATTTAAATTCAAGTGTTAATTTATATAATAAAAAGATTAGTAGATATAGTGTAAGTTTAATGGTATGAGGAGAGCAATCATGTCCCTCTAACACGTATATATCACGAAGGAATCGTTTGTTTAATTGTAATAAATTACGTTTAATTCAATATAATACATTTAATAATTTTTTTTCACCGTCACTGATATGATTTTTTATTGTAAACCCCTATTATTCTACAAACAATAAACCTTCGATGACGGGAGGAAATAATTTTTGATTATTCAGCATCCTTAAAAACATAAATTGTATCAAAAATTGTACCACAGAGTTGAAAAAAATATTATTTTTACAATTGTAGGTTAATATTAGTGCGAAATGTATTAGGATCAAAATAATAATAATAATAATAAAATAATCACTAGTCTACAAAAAAATGTCATCAGAGATAATTTAAACTGAAATGTATAAATAATTTTATGCTGATTTCATATGTGTTTTCCATTTTCATCTAGCACGCACAGTTTTTAAAATGAAATTGATTCAAATTTGTTCTTTGAATGTGTGTTATTATACTGTGTATTGTATACGAATTCAGATACGCATTATTGTATCGCTTAACTTGGATGTATTTTAAAATCTAATCTTACTTATCTTATCTTGATGGATGTTCATTCATGGATCACATTGGTACATGTTGTACACGTGTTTTAAATGTTGTAAAATGAATTATTTTTTATTGTTTCGCACATAAAAGTTAAATAGCTATAAGTAAAAAAAACTAAAGGCGATCGAAAAAAATCTAATAACATATTTGAAATCAGCGCGAAAAATTGGTTTAGGTTAGATTAGGTAGTTTATAGTTTACATTCAACTCTGATGATTAAAAAAAAGTTTAAATTTATAGACCAGTGTAATAATTGTTGTGTATAATAATATGTTCGTTGCCAATTCTTTTCAGTCTTATGAGATAAAAACGAAAAAGAAAAAAAAACAGTTTCACAGTCGTTGTTCAATTTTTGCGACTCGATTCTGGCGTATTATTATTATTATTATTATTATTATTATTATTATTATTATTATTATTATTATTATTATTATTATTATTATTATTATTATTATTATTATTATTATTATTATTATTATTATTGTAGGACAAGCGAGAGAGTGAAAACGTTTTTGGGTTCGGATTATATTATTTTATACGCGTGGGGTCGACTGTATTAGCAAATATTATATTGTAATTTTACATACCGCGCGCGAAACTCTGCAATGACTACGCAACTTGCGAATTTTAACTGTGCCAGTCATTAAAACATTCATGTTTAGCCCACGGAGACAGTTTTTAATATTCGTTTTCTTCATTCTATTCGCGTTTTATATTTTATTACTGTTATTATTATTATCGCGATCAAACCCGTTAACGTAATAGTAGTTTTTTTTTTACGATATACTTTTGTGTGTACAAATAACAAAGTTTTAAAGAATGCGCGTAGGCACTGTGTACATAAATATATGTGCGTATAATAAATTATCTTTTGTAAGATATAACGAAACGTCGTATAATATTATGTTTAAACTACTATATTTTATCGGATGTTTTTTTTTTATATAATGTATACGTTAATTTACGAATGAAATGAAGAAGAAAAAGGACAGTCTTACGGATTTCCATTAAAATAATATTATTGTTTCGCTTCGGAAAGAACTCTGAAGTCATTCGATCGTAATTCAGACGCAGAATTTTTACGTAAAACAAATTTACAATAACGCGACCATTTTTTCTTTTTTTTTTGCAATGTCTTTAATTCTTTAAAAAAAGTTATAAGCATTTTATATTTTATAACTCCAAAAGAATTTAAAAAAAAAAACAGCTCCGTATAGATAATATATAGGTAATTTATTTTATGTGAAAATTTGCTGTTTTAAGTACGCAGCTGCATTGTGGCCTTTAGCATTATTTTCCCTGTGAAACGGTTTTATAGCGTAAACATTTTGAGTTTTAAACGTTTTCCGACATTTTCACATCGCGTTCTCTCGGGCGTTGTATGCGGTTTCTTGACGTTTATGACGTTCTTTTAATGAATTCGGTAAATTTATTTGCTATAAAACTTTTTTCTTCTATTCAATAGAGTCTCTTTTATAATTTTCCCGTCGCGACGAGCACTGTATTATATTACATAGCTAGCTGAATTAGGGCTGTGAATTCATATAGTAAACGCATTTTTTTTTTTTTTTAACTGTTTTGTCGTTAATTTATTAATATTTTTTATATGAATTTGCGGTATATTCAATTTCAAAACTTTTATTTTGCGTTTCTTTTTCATTTTTTTTTTTTTTTTTTTTTGTACAGCATTTTCCTATACATTTTAAATCATTCTCTCTTTTTGCATTGCGTTTTACGATATGTTTTTATTCATTTTCTAACAAATATTTTGCACACACACACACGTCTTTTTTTTTTTTTTTTAAATCATTTTTATCGTTTCAAATATTTACGATACATCAGATCATTGTAACAGGCAGGGAGATCTGTTAGCCGAATCAATTTTTTTTAAACTCTAAACGTAAACTGTTAAATACAACGTTAGACTGTCCAATTAAGACTTTTTTCTTTTTGAATTTTAACGCATTAACGGCGAAGTAAAAAAAAAAAAAAAACTTTTTTTCATTTCGACGAATTCGCGAGAAAACCCCGCAACAACGCGTTATATATTATTAAAAAAAAAAAAAAAAATTTCAAAATCGGTTCGGTCGTTATTTTTTTTTTTTTTTAATTATTATTTTGTAGAGAGAGAAGAAGAAAACCGATCGCTTACTCCTTACCCTTTTGTTTGTCCCGAATTTTGGCAATATTACAATTATCTAAAGGAATTTCACGACTGGCACATCGACGCGATACGCCTACATCAACAACAGCAACAACGACGACAACGGGCAGAATCGGTAAATTCGGAAGACGACGACGACGACGACGACGACGCGGTCGCGTATACGGCACACGTGCTGAACACGATCGACGAAGAAGAAGCCGCCGAAGACGGTAAATTGTTGAAGAAAAAGGCGGCGACCGACGGGCATTGCAACGATGGAAGTGACGCGGAATGCGAAGTGACGGTGACGGTCACGTTGCCGCGGACGACGAGGAAAGAAACCGGCGCCGCTGCGGAAGTAGGAGAAGTGTCGCCGGTGGATTTTTGGCGGCAGATCAACGACGACGATTGTCGGACGTCGGCGGACAACAGCGACGACGACGCATCCGGCTCGTCCGAAGACCGTGCGACGATGACGGCGGCTGTGGACGGCGACCGCCGGAGGAGCGAAGAGGACGTCGACTCCGGCATTTCGGCCACGGTGTCTGCGGACATCAGCCGCCAGGCGTCTGAAAAGGACGTGGGGAAAAAATACAAAAGGACGTGCACGCACTCGCGTCTGTTCGACATTTTGCACGACGACGACGACGACGACGGCGGTGACTGCAGTAAGCGCCGGAACGACGACGATCATCGCACCGACAGACCGCCGCCGTCGTCCAGCACCGTTACATCCGGTTACTCGTCCGCGGCCACCACGCCGTCCGCTCGCGCCAAATACGAATCGGACTCGGGCCGGACGGACTACGAAAATTATTACAAGAGCTGGGAGTACGCCTGTCCGTATTTCGGCTACGACATACTGCCGTCCAAAGCGTTCAAGGCAATCGCCGCTGCGCTTGCCGGCGACCGCGACGCCGATGTCGCGGCGAAACCGGCCGCCGTCAAGTTCAAGTGTCCCAAAATTCCCGCCGATGGTGATGACGAATATTAATTTTAACGTGTGTTATTTTTTCTTCTTCTCTATCATTATTATTATATTTTTCCCGTTCCCGATATTAATTTTTTCATCATCATCTTCTTCTTCTTCTTCTTCTCATTATCGTTTCGGTTGTGACATGTCTTTTGTGTAACGATTTCGCGAAAAGAGAGGTACCTACTAATTATTTATATATATATATATATACGTCTGTGAACTGTTGCGTTTTTGTAGAGTTTTGTTTTTGGTTTTTCTCTGCGACTGTCTCTCTCTCTCTCTCTCTCTTCCTCTATCTTTTTGTCCATATATATCGCGAACGTACGCGTTATACGTCTACGCGCACATACCCGAAGTACTGCAGTGTGGTGCAGGTCAACCTCGCTCGTTTGCGCGCGCCAATCGCGTTTTCGATCTTTTCGCGAAACCGACGGGTCCACTCCGCGCGGCGAGAACATCGTTCGTGCGCGACCGTCGCGAGACTGCGGCGGAATTATCGAAACACGAGCTGAAATCGAATGTATAGCGTTAAAATAAAAATGCAAATTTTTACTTTTTCTTTTCATACAAATAATCTCTTTTTTTTTTGCAAACTTTCGAGACGATTATGCGCATTAAAAGTGACCGTCCTTCCATAACACCGGTATACGAACTAAGTAGATTTATCACGGTGTCCTTCTTATATCCTCTCGAGTCTATATAGAGTACATTTATCGCGTTAATGGCACCCAAGCATTACGTCTACAAGTTTAAACCCAAATGCGTTTCAACAGCGAAATATTTATTACGTATCGGCCCGACGACGGAACGTCTATTTTTTTTTTTTTGCCGACGAAACGTCGTGAGAATCGCTGTGCGGAGGGAAAAATTCACTTCATGAAAAGATCGAATGCGTCTCGTGGACAACGTGGCATATATAATATATATATATATTGTAATATCGTATAAACGAACTCGGTGTGACCTAAATATAAAAATAATATTATAATGTGTATAAAATGCAAATAATAATAGCTACGATATTGTCATCGTCGCGATGCCCGAGGGAATTCGACGTCCGAAATTTCACGCCCGTCTTCTTCATAGATCTGTGCTGTAATAATAGTAATAATGTTCTTCTTCGCGATTGGCAATAACATTGCATTATATTTTAATTTATTATTCTCCGAAACTCCACCTTTTGGTATACCGCGTACATATAGTTACAATATATACAATTACTCGAAAGTATCAAATATTTGAACGTCTTCATTTCATCGGAATAATAACGAATAATAATTATTATATACATAATATACATTAAGAGGACGCCGCGCACGCTCGTTTTTCCATAACTCCCCGTTCCCTTTCTACCGTATTACAACAAAAAGCAGCCAAAGTACACAAAAATACTCATACAAAGCCAAATATTATTTATAACCGATAATCTTATTTATTTATTTTTTAATTTTATTCGTAATACACAAAAAAAAAATCCAAGTAATAACGTCTTTAAATAAGTATGTTAATATAATATTGTTTTTACATTAATAATGTATGTGTATAAATTATTACTATTTCACATTATTATTATTATTTTTTTTAATTTCGAGTGTTTCCTTCTGCAGATTACTATATAGTCAGTTTCAGGTTTTGAAAAACTCATAGTGATACACACTATATTCTATCGGGAAAAGGAAAATAAACTATATTTATACGGATTCTTTTGTAGAGAGAATTGGTAGGGAAAATTTTCATCGACAACACACGTAAAAGTCCAATAGATTTTCTAATGAAATTTGGAATTGTTTTGACAATAAGCAATCGAAATCCTCCACGAAACAACATTGTAATTCGGTTGTATTATTGCACTGTATTTCTATGGATTTAATTCGATTTTTTCTAAATATAAACAGATTTGATTGAAACGTTACCAAAAGAATAGAGAATATATAAAACCGATTTGAATTATAGCTGACGCTTGTGCTAACGTCACGAGATCGGAAACGATATTGAAGATTTTCAATGAATAATATTCTACGCGCGTTATTTGAAAATTACACGATTATTTGCTCATAATTTACAAACTTTAATTCTTGCTCAAAACACATCCGCAGTGATTTGTATTATTTTATATTATTTTTAATCATTATCATCATGTGGGTACACTCGTATAATCGTTTCTGATCCTTTCGAGGAAAGATTTTTGAATGAAACTGTATGGTATATTTGTGAAAAAAGTGCCATCGAAACGTCCCGTCGTTATCCTCTATTCGCGCGTTTCTATTTTCCATGAAAATTTAAGAAAATAAAAATTAAAACGGCAATGCGCGCAGGTGTCCTCTTACACTTTACATAGATATTTAATTTATATTTACCTATTTTATTTGGTTTCTGTTTAACTAAAATTTAATATAGTCCGTTCGTAGTTTTTTTTTAAAAACAAAAGGTGTAGTTCGTATCGTGTTTTGTGTGTTCCGTATGCGCTATACGCACGTATAATAATATCAGTAGCGTAGATACGGGGAAGTGGTTGCAAAGCGTTTCTTCAATTCTAAAATGTCGCGATATCGTTTCGTTGATAGGAGCTGAAATTTAACGTTAACGAATTTTTTTATCGTATTCTATAAAATTTCAATGAAATTTATTATAGAATATAATAAAAGTTTTGTTTAAAAATTCCTTTGAAACCCCCACGCTCCAAAAAAAAAAATCATATCTACGCCACTGCGTATTATTATATACGAGTATATACAGTAGTGTCGCGGTTTTTTTTTTTTTTTGTTTTGGCTAATTATTATATTTCGTTGACGGTGTTCCAATATATATATAAATAAAATCAGATTTTCGGTTGGTACTTTTCAGTAATTGTCAAAAAAAGATTTTTTTTTTTTTAATATTTTGAAAATTATAAAAATTGTTTTTACAAATATATTATTGGAACATTTGGACAAGGCTGGGCATATTGACGAATCTGCAAAAGTCAAAAAATCATTATACTGCAGTTATTTCTAATTGAGTTATGTTAAAACGGTGGTAATTATTATTTTTAAAATTCATTTTATACATAATAAATTTAAATCAAATTAATTAGATCGTATAAATATCAAATTCACTCATACTGTACTCTGGCATACAATACTGTTTGTATATATAAATAGTGTAGTAATAGTAATAATAATAATAGATACAGGATTATTCACGCTAATATTATTCATTTTTATAGCAAGAAACTTACAGTTAAATTAATTTTTTTTGACTTTTGAAGTTCTATAAAAGAAAAAAATAATTTTTTCTTAACTCGATTTATGGGTATACATTTGTATATTATATTAACGCTATTATTATAACTTAACAATAGTTACGATAATTGGTTAACCTTGCCCAGCCTTACACTATTATTATATAAATAAATGTTGTAAAATATACTATATTTAAAACATTATATCACGTAAGCAAACTAGAAAAAAAAAATATACATATACTTATAATTGTGTTTTTTTCCCCCACAGGTCATTTAGGAGAATCCGACTTCTGACGGACACAGGCGGTCGCCAATACATTAAAATTCCTAAATTTATAACCAAACTGTTATATATATATAATATATAATTATAAATATTATATATAATAATGTACCGAAAGTAAATAATTGTATAATTATTGTACGGTTTATACACACGTTTTCGCTTCAATATATTATAATTTATTTGTGTAAATAATTTCAACTATTATATATAAAATATTACATTGAAAATACATTAACACACGTCCATTTCGTTTAGTAGTATTATATCTATTGATTTATGTCGGTTTAGAATATTCGACGTAAATAACAAATCGTGTAAAAACGGTTGTCAGAAGGGAAGAAAAATTGAAATTAAAAACGAATAAAATATGTTACGCGTATTGTTTGTGTTATATAAAATGTATACGTTTCACACTGGCGTGCGCGCGGATAGAGCTGATTGGGCTTTAACCCCATCTGAGCCTTTATCCGAGAGATTAAATAGAAATTAGAAAGTAATAAGTGCGTTGTAGCCGTGGAAAATTGATAACAAAATATGAATGAAAATCACAGATGGAATTCACACGATTAGAGAGATATACTGGTCGCCCGTCGAGATGTGATAAGTTGACCGTTGAACTGACTATTCAATTGGCTAACACCCAAACGGTAAATTATTGTCTTTAATCGTGGATATTAGACGTGTTGAATTGTGAACAGATGAAATTGTACGTGGGGAAATAATGAAAAAAAAATGATTGTCCAGTCACTAGCAAAATGGTCATTTCGGAGTTCGTAGCGAAAATTTCTAATAATTATTTTTTCTTTGTGCGACCGTGACGGAGGAGGGGTGATCAGATTGAATGTAGCTGACTCGGAAGTCTGCGCAGTGGTGTGCAAGGAATTACGTATATTATATTAACAGTGGCGCATTTATATATATATATATTTTTTTTTTGTCGAACGAAAACTCGATTTGGAAAGAAAAAAACGCGCGCGTTTCCCCCGTTTTGAGAAATGATATTTATTTAAATATCGATTTGATAATCGCTAAACGTTCAATTTAGAATAATACGTTTTGATTTTAAATTAAAAATCGATATTTCATTGACTTTATATAAATGTATATAAAAACCGAGACGGATACTCGCGTCTTGTCCGGCTTTCCACCGTACCACCGCATCTCAATCGTGAATATACATAAAATACAGTTTTAAGTTCAAATGAGTTTTTGATTTTTTTGTAGGACGGAATTTACATATTTATGTGGATGGGAGGGTGGAGGCGGTATAAATATACGACGGCACATTCGAAAACGATTGCGAAAATATTCGTTTTCGACAGCCGTCGGACAAATTGTAACACAACAGACGCGCACTTCTTTAAACACACGTTATGTAATCCGGCGGGACTTTGAAAATATCGCGCACTACGTTACAGGACCACCGCAATATTTTCATACCGTGATGTGGGTTAAACTGGTATTTTATTTTTATTCTGCACACCGTTTGGCCGTATAAAGTAGGTAAAGTAATAATAATAATAATAATAATATTATTATCATTATTACGGAGATTATGTATATAAGCAAGCGGTTCGTTCGGCTGACTTACATAACGATGTTACGCGTGAAATGAACGACTTCTCTTTTTAACACGAGAACGCGATTTTGTGCGACGAGGCGAATGCACCAGCGGTCGGCGTGTACCGCCGTATATCATATATATTAAACGGAGTTATTATCGTTTCGCCGGGCTGCTGGAAAAACGAATCATTTTTTTTTCCGCTCAATCGATGGTACAATATAATTTGCAAAACTCGTGTGCACATCGCAAGAACAACGAACTAATATCATCTATCACCATCTTCCTCGTAGTCTACACATAATATACGTATACGAAGAAAACGCGACATGAAACACGCGGTAAGTGCCTATATAAAAACGGATTATGTGATAAAATATTTCGAAAATGCGCGACGATATAGTGTGAAAATACATCGGGGGGGGGGGCTTATTGAGCCAATTAGATTTTAAAATATAAATATTACGGGAGAGCTAAACGAATTTACTTCCATGCCCGTCGTATAAGTCCGAACTGACAGCGATTAACGGGCTTTTGTAAAAAAAAAAAAAATAAATAAACGGACTGTTTTCGAAATAACCAGTTGCTTTTTTTTTCTTTTTAATAACAAACTAGCCGTGCGCTCGTAAAAAATCTTCACCTCTTCTATATATGATTCACATTTCTTTTTCTCCTCAACTAACGTAACATATCGATCTATAATGACTGACGACGATAAAACTTCACCGACTTTTCAAAACTTATTTTATCATTAACTGACATTGTGTGGTGGAACATTTACCCAATCGCTCGCCCGCCAGTTATTACTTCGTTTTCGCTTAAAGTTATTTCTGACTATTTTTTTATTTTTTTTTTGCACGAATATGCAAAACAAATTTAAAGAACCGATCGGAAAAATGTATTGTAAAATTAAGTTGTGATTGGAAAAAAATATATTACGAATTCGTTAAACGCTTAACGAAATCATAGCACGGCATTAAAAAAAAAAATCTGTTGTTTTCACCACTTCGCTTTCTGTAGTGCTCAGTGAAATAGTGAGACGCCTTTGCGATATATTAGAAGAGTAGGTTAACCTTTTTTTTTTTTTTATACTCCTCAAAGTAGCGAAAACGATTGTTTCCCGCTACGGTTTGTAATTTGTATTTTACACCAAAAATAGCTCTTTCAATGTTAGGTAACATTTTATTTAAGCCTATTAAGTGTACAAACATATTTTGAGGGATGAAAAATGTCGAGGGCTCAAGTCTATTTAGTCCATAATCCGGTCGTGTGTTCGTTCGGATAAGTTTAAAAAAGACATCGTCTCTAAGAAGATACGTACAAGCGTAAAATAAGTTTCGTAAAATCGCAATAATAATAAAAAAAAAAATGTATTTTAAAGATTCATTATTATTTTTATTTTTTAATATTTGGCATTTTTTTCCCCTTACACTTAAGAAATATTATATTGAAAAAACTGAAAATGAAACGCTTCGAGCCTCATTTTGACCGTAATGGCTATAATAAAATATTAAAATATGAAGAGAAAACTGTAAGAAGACACACTATTTGTAATGAATAAAAATAAAAGGTACCTACATAAATGCTTCGAATCTGGGGAAAAACTGCGTGAAAGAATTTTAAATATTTTAAAAGGTAGCAGCGAGTCGCAGGTGGATTTCGCCGCGAAGTGAATTACTTGAAAATTTTAGAGTTTTGATATGTTTAAATATATATAAATTTGAAGGGAACGATAAATCGTTGCGTTCGATAAAAACAATTCTGCGAGCGGAGCCGCTTCGGCGTGTCTTTAAATAGCCCAAAATTGAAAACAAAAAAAACTTTGAGAACTAATTTCATTGATAATTATTTGTTCGAAATTACTGAGAAATATTTTGACGAAATGTCATTTTTTTGTAGGTTTAGGAGTTATTTTTTCTAAGCGCTTTTGAGATAATCGACCTATCTGAAGTACAGCGAAAAAATACATAAAATCGCATACCTAAAATACTAAAAAAAAAAAAAAAATTAAAAAAACACATCGTTGTAAAACCAACGCGTGTTCCGTTCAGAGTCCAAAAGGAGACGATGAAGATGTACACAAGGGAACGGTGGTTACTGGTATATGGAATTGCACGTTGTTGTAGTTTGAGACATGCGCGGGACAGCGAAAAACAAAAATAAAAAAAACGAAAGGAATACATTTTGAAATGGCGTTTTAATGGCACGTACATGTACAGAGTGACTGGTGGTGATAAAGCGTACAAACTCCGGTAGGTTATTACACCACCTTAAATGCAACCAAAAGAGTTCCTTCTGACCACCACATATTGTCCGATTCAAGTGTAGAAATTTCATTTTTTGAAAAAAACGCGATTTTTCTCCTCGGACTGGCCATTACTCCTAAACAATTAATCCTATAGCGAATCCAAAAGCTCCATTGAAAATCTCATCAAATTTACTCGAAGAAAACGTGCTAAGCAAGGGGTTCCAATATTGTTTTTTGAGCGCGGGCGCGCGAACCCAAAACTAGAAGATTTCTAAATTAAAAAAAAAAAAAAAAAAACAGTCGATTTTTGTCTAACGAATTCAAAGGACTTCTGTATAAGTGAAAGAATAAAAAATTAGTTGGTAAAAAAAGCAATATCGCTGCGGGTTTGTAACGTAATAGGACTCGGCGATAAATATATTATATAACGAAAATCGTCCGTTGCACTGATGTCGAAATTACCTAACCTGTGTATTCTCGCAGCGTATACCGCGCGTGTGGGTTTATTAAGAAATTTCAATACGAATAGAAGACGAATTGGGTTATGTCGTATGCGTCGTTATATGTTTATAACGCAACACACGACCAAATAAATAATAATATAAACGTCACGTCTCCGGATTTAAATAGATCATTTTTTTTTTTTTTTTTGGTCGTGACTCGTAATTCTCGATTCATTAATTTATAGAAAAAATACGGTAGTCTTTACGCGATTGTCCAATTTATCAATCATTATCGGCAATTCGTACTGTCGAAATACAGAAATAGCGATTTTCGCTCGCGTTTACGAAAAACATGTATGGAATTAGAATTTAAATGTTAAAACGCATTTTATTATTATCGTATACTCGTGATATTCGTATCGAGAAATCGTTCAGGTTCCCTACGTTTATTAATATTATTGCGCATTGTTTTGTTTTTACGTTTTACGATTTCAATTCAATTACAAAACAATATTATATAATAACGCAAAGGACGCGTCGCGTGATTTACGTGATGATACGACCTGCTAAATATATTTGTTTAAAATAACTATATAAAAAAAAAAAAAAGTGGTAACGATCGCATTGTCGCCCCCTCGAATCCGCACTACTACTACTACTACTACAAGTAAATTATAATTCGGCCGAAGTTTATAAGCTAATACAGTAGAACTTCGATGAACCGTCACTCTCTGTTATCCGTCATCGGTCACCGCAGAAAAAAAAATAATAATTGGGCGAATAAAACGTAATATTGTTGCTAAAAATGTTAGAGAATCAAAAAACCAAACTAAAATTACAGATTTTTTTTTTATATAATACGTGTGGTATGTGTGTTTATAATTTGTTATATTTTTTTTTTTTAAAGTACACACACGTAAAAAATATAATAAATGCGTATATGTATGTACACGTTATTTTTGCAAAATTTCCGTTAACCGTCATAGTTAACCCGGTCCCGACAGTGACGGTTAATCGAAGTTCTACCGTATAGAGTAACCCGTACAAGGATATTTCCGCGTTTGGCCTCCCCTCCCCCTCCACCCCCCACGGTTAATTATTTGTTTTTTCACGTGTCCCCCACAGTGTTTGCATTTCGCGGTGTTCGGTTTGATGGCGTGCGTCGCGGCCGTCGAATTCGAACAGCGGCCGCGGACGTACCAAGTGCAAGAGACGAATTACGATTACGACGGCGAACCGGCAGTGACGGCGGACGAGGCGGTGACGACGGTCGGTGACGATCAGTCGTCGTTGCGCACGACGCATCATCACGGCAAGCACAAGCTGAAAAAGAAGTTGAAAAAGCAATTGTTGCACTGTCTACTGCAACAGCATCACGGACGGCGGCGGCGGCGGCGGCGGGAAGCGACCGGTCGTTTCTTTATTCCGTTGGTGTCGCAAAACACCAACGTGAATGTCGGCGGTCCCGGAACCGGCGGACAATATGATCAATACGGTAGCGGCGGTTGCATGCAAATGCTCAACGGCCACGGACCGTTGGGATCGTTTACGAGTGCGTTCGGTTCGCCGGCCGTGGCGGAAGAGGGCGGCGGCAATCGCGCCGGCACGTACGCGGCGGATTGGAACAGGTACGCGAGACAGTTCCGCCGGAACGTCGTCAGACCGTTGTACCGGTTGTTTTAAACGTCACGTCACGACGACTACGGAACTATTTTTTTTTTATCAAATTCCGTCAATTAACATTTTTACACGCATTTTTTTTTGTATTTCGTACATACTGTAAAAGAGTGTTATTTCATAAGACAATTAGTTATTTGCGGCACATTATAGTAGTCACAAATTTTCAGATTAAATAGGTATCTCTGCAAACAAGTCGGCATTTTGTCGTCTGTAGTACCTGTTCGGTGTTCGCGAGTGCGCCTACGGTAAAAACGCCCAAATCCTAACCGCAATTTTCATTTTCACAACTTCCAAATTCGAATTGAAATTAAATCAAAAATTACATTTTTTGTATTTGTAATATGAATATAAAATACAAATTTTCACGCATTTAAAAACAATTTTAAGAGCATTTTTTGACATTTTATTAAGGCTTTTTACTGCATTAAATTCACAGCCCTATTAATGATCATCAGTGCTATGTAATTTATCGCGAAGATAATTAAATTGATCAATACAAAATTCAAATTGTCTTTCTACAATAGTAACATAGATTTTAATATTATAAAAGGATACTTACTAGTAAAAAAAAAAAATTTTTTAATCGCAGTCTACGGGTTGATGGTGATCCATCGCCCCGTGGATCCGCGTCTGATTAGTAGGTGCTATGCACGTGCGCTTATAGTAGACTACAGCTGGATAGAAAATGGCCAATATAATATCGTAGGGACCGGATTTGTACGCTGTGAAAACGTTAGAAATATGCATTTATGTTCTTATATTGTTGAAATATATCTTTTAAAATAAAAAATACGCAAAAAAAAAAAACCAAATTCGATTTTCAAATAAAATTTTCTTTTTATTATTTAAAAAACGTTGACATAAAAGTATACGTACAAGTCATTTTCTACGGTATTTTCGACGTGTTTTCAATCCGAAAAACAATAGGTATAAAAAAAAAATTGTTTTTTTTTTCAAACGATCGAACGATAATTATGGACGGGAATCTTTGTAACGATAAAATATGCAATATAAACTAAAAATATAATCGAAATAATAATAATAATAGTATATTTAAACCACATCTAATTATGGAAAATCTTAAAATACAGAAATATGTGGTAAGAGTGAAAAATAAAATGAAATAAAACTTTTTATTTCATATCTGTTGACTTGTAGCATATCTACCTATTTTTTTAATTATTAAAAAAGAAAAAAAAACGTACAAAATCTCCGGCGGCTTTAATCGTATGTATAATACAAGTCAGGTACACAATTTATTTAAAAGTTTCCAATACGACACAGTATTTATACATTTATTTTCTCGTAACTGTCCTTTATAATTTAGTAGAAATGAATAATAATAATAATAAAAAAAAATTTAAGAAAATATTTTGGGGGTTTTGTCCATAATTAAGTGTTTATTTTTAATACATTTGAAATGTGTGTGTGTTATAATATACGAAAAAAAAGAAAAAACGAAAATCTGACAAACACTAATGTAATGTATTCGAGGAAAATCGCGCAAAACGTAGTATCGTTGAATGAATTTTATATACTTACTTATATATACTATAAATGTCATATTGTGAACAGGAAAAAAAACAAACTGTATATACATGCGATGTAAATATATATAATATGCATTCGGAATAAGCTTTAAGTATATAATATAACACTTAAACACCTGTAATTATTATTATTTTTTTTTTGTAAATTAATAATTTTGTTTTGTATATGTTTAACATATTATTGTTATAGTTTTTAGTTACGACCATTTATACAACACTATTATGAACACTCGCAACGTTTTATAAAACTGCAATGTTTAATTATTCTTCCTATTAACACATATTATTTTGTAAATTTAAAAATGATTGTATATTATGTTTAGTATATATAATTAAAAAAAAATACTCGCATATACGATTTTTGGTGTGTTGTTTAATCGTACATACTTTAATTCAAATAAAAAATGAAGAATTCTCCAATATTAAAATTTAAAATATTAATCTTATACGAAATATTAACAATTATATACTCAAATTTGGACTCGGCTAGACATCGGCTATTTTTTTCGAATTGGAAGAATGTACAGACAGATAGAGCGAAAACACAAAAAAAATCCCAGTCGAGTAGAAAACAAGTTTTCACAGAGTAGATATTAGTGTACGATTTAATTACTCAGTTCATTTTAGATTATTGTTTTCTTTGTTTGAAGAGCAATAGATTGAAGGCTCTGTGAACTAGCATACCGCGAACGTGTTTGCATCCATTTTCAATTGCATGAAATAGTAATTCATCAACTCTTTTTTTTCTTTTTTGTCAATCGCGAAAACAAATGAGTAATACGTACATAAAAATTAATAATAATTGTAACAAAAATAACATTATTTTCAACATATATTCCTCTGTGTAAAATATTAAACGCATTAATAAATAATTTATCAAATACACGGAACGAATCAATATTTTTTACAATATAGTTACTATTTAACATCTTAAAATAATAATATAATTAACAAAATTAAAATCAATATTAATGCATAAGTTCTTCATAAATGGTAAATATCAATATTATTTCGTGAGAATATATTTCAGGAAAAAGAAATTTACGTTATGCGTATTATATATATATATATATATATATTGTAAATAAATTTCCTTTCTACAATTTTTCACAATATATTTGAATTTAAATACGGAATATAATATTAAAAACTAAATAATATTCGTTCATATACCTATTATTGGAATCAAACTGCGATTACGACTAACTGGACATTTACAAATAATTATATATTTATAAAAGTAATATAATATCAAAAGAGACAAATTTACAATTAATTTTCTTCATTATTATTGACGTTTGTAATTTTTACTATAATTTATAATTTGTCATGTACGTGCGACCAGAATACAGATAATCCTATATAATGTTTCAGTGTGATACATTTCACTTTGGACTAGACAAAAGTAGTTGGCGCGAAACAGGTCGATGATAATTTTATAATAAAATATGATAAAATATAAAATAATAATTACTATTCGTTACAACTTATAATAATAAATTATTGCTCATTGAGTACGATTAATAAATAAAACAATGTACCATATTATAAAACGAACGTTTCAAAAATGTCGGAATACTAAATATTTCATAATCATACTAATAACTGAACGTGTATACATAAATATTATAATACTTAGTAGTTATTTACACGAACTATGACTTCACTAACTTGATTTAGAATCAAATTCAGTCCAAGCATTGTTCAGTTCTACAAAAATTAGTTTTGCGATATTTTCGTTGGATGTTCCGATTTGCTATAACAATAATCGTTCAAGTGAATTTTCTTTTCGTCTAATCGTATTATGACTTACCTTATCGGGATGTACAGCAAGACATGCTTTTCTATATGCTTTCTTTACATCAGCATGGGTAACAAGATTACTGAGATTACAGTTCCATCCAGAGCCATCCCATAATACCGTATGCAGCGTGCCAAGTAATGCTCTAATATTTCCTTTTTTCCCTTCGGTCCATTCCATAATCTAGGAAAATAAAATAATAATTGTTGGACAAATGTTAACTGCTTAATAAAATTGTATATACTTTAAGTTTTTCAGGATCAATTTCTTTAACTAAATCTTCTCGACGCATTTCATTTATTGTTTTTGGGCCAGGATTAAATTTTGAGCTAAATTTATACCCCTGGCTTCCCAAAAGGTCTCCAAAAATATCTCCACCGCATTTCGGAGGTTCCTTCATTGGTTCCGATTCAATATTTATACCACTGTAGTTGGGTTCAGCTGGTGTTTTAGTTGATTTTGTAGGGCTACCTACAATTACAAAATAGACAAGTATCCATTTTATATATTATTAGTATACATACATATATGGTCTTATTAGTATATAATATACTTGTTTGTGAGTGACTTGTAAAATTCATCCAATTGTCGGTTTTTAAAAAATCAAAATCACCAACATTAGATTTCATAGAAGTAAAACTGCCATTCGAAACACTACCACCATTTACTGCTACATTCATACGTACGTAAAAATATAAATTTCAATTATTATCTCAACAAACCGTTCAAAGTGACAAGTACTTACGATTGGGTTTATTGATATCCAGTGGAACGGATTGATTAAGCCAAGAATTGTCTATTTTTTGTACATTAGGTTCATTTAAATTTAACAAATCACCATCCTAAAGTTGATTAAAAAATAAATTATAATTATTACAAACTATTTTTAGCATTGTTACTTACATTAGAATTAGTTTTTGAAACAAATGGGTTAAATATATCATCGTTGTTTGTATTCGTAGCGTTGACAAATCCTCCAAATAAGTCTTTAGATTCAGTCTTATCAGATTCGGATCCTAATAAATCAAATAAATTTTCTTGTTTCAATGTAACTGATTCATCTTCCAATGAAACTGATGACAAATTTAATAACAATCCTTCAGTAGGTTTATTCAATTGAACTTCAACCTTTTGAGGAGGTAAATCGGGCCTTGGAGGTGCTACACGAGTAGGAAAATTTGTGGATTCCTAAAATTTGTAAAAATTATAAAATGTTTTACAGACATCTGAACTAATGTTATTTTAATACTTTTGACTGAATAACTGGTGGTGTTCTAATTGTTTTATTTCTATGTGGAAACAAATCGAAAAATTGAGTTTTTTCACTTTCTGATGAAAACAACACATCAGGACTTCTACTCTTATCTCTGGTCTTGTATTGTAACGAGATTCTATTTTTATGCTGTTCTATTTCGATTTTCACATGAAACATATTACTCTGGTAATGTTCAGAACTCGATAAGAAATCTAATTCACCTCTGAAATAAAAATGCACTTAATTTATAATTTACATTGATTTTCATTTCATTAAATTACATCTGAATATTACACTGACTTTGTGAAATCAATTACAATATCTTCGCCATCGGGGAACATAAGGAAATCAGAATGTAACTGGAATTGAAATATTTTTATTGGTACTGGTCGTCCAAGAACTTGTCTAGAATGGTATGCAATAAGAGTAATGTCATTTCGAATTCCAGCAGGTAAAGATTTCAAGTTAAGCAATACCTAAAAAAATGAAAAACAAAATGTTTTACCGACATAATACAATATGACTAAATTACTTTTCCGTGTGAAATATCATATGAAGGCAATCGTTCATATTCTTGTTCAGTAGTTAAAACTTTATTGTAACCCTCATAGATTTCAATAAATGGACGGCAGCCATCCCTAAATCACAGTTAGAAAAATAATAATTATCTTCAATGTTAAATGAATTGGATACTATAAATCAATTGCTATTATTAAATGTACGCTCACAGTTAAAAAAAATATTAATTATTACTTATATCTTTTTAGAGGATAAAATACTTGCATTTTCTGTTTTATCTATTTAATGGATAACATACAAAAATCACACTATGCAGTTCTTAAATTGTAGTGTTTAGTTAATTTAAAATTAAAACACTTGTCATCAATTTTGAAGACATTGCATAGCCTATATAATGTCTTCAAAAATATTCTCTACAAATTTAATATTTCCAAATCCAACCCAAATATAATTTAAGACTTTCACAGCGTAATGCCATTGTTATCCATTAGATAAACAGAAACAATAAATGCAGATGTTCTCTTGAAATAGAATTCTTACCTATTTTTATTAAAAAGAGGAACAGGTTCTATGATGAGTCGTCGGATATTTATTGATTCAATATTGTGTGATTGCTCAGTTGCCATATAATTTAAATACCTATTGAGAGATAAAATTGTAAAAAGAATTATACGTGTTATCAAGTAACGAATAAATAAAATGTATTTCATATATCATTACCTATTTTCAGAAGGTTGTAGAACAGGAGTAGATTTCTTAACAGCATATATTGTACAAACATTTTCAGCAGTATCTGATGCGTTCATATATAATAAAAACGCACAAACTATTAATGCAGAAGTTCCAGAGTTTTCCTATATATAAAATATATGTTAGTTACAATAACAATGATAATTAGAAATAAAATAAAAAATATTACAGTTGACTGAGCGATGATACAAAGATTGGTGGAGCTTTTAGTCAAAAAATTATACATGTCATCACAAACAGCATATATTTCGTGTAAAGTAGGGCATGTATTCGCTTTTGGGTGGATTTCTATTACCTAAACATTTTTTTACAAAATCATAGAATTTAGAACACTATATTACTAAATAAATAGACAACAACATACAGTAGAACGTCCAATATTACGAGGATACGATTGTCCAGTCATGTTGTACAAACGACATTGTCTAGTATCTAAAAATGAAGCGATATTTTCAGTGGTGGCATCTTGAGAAACAGTTAATACAGCTAGTTTTGACGTTATGAACACCATATCAATACCAGCCTTTACGTTAACAGATCTATTTTAAAAAATATAAGAAAACACGTTTTAAATGTTAATAAGACTAAGACAACTTGGTGGAACTGTACTAGCATGTTCACACATTTTAATGAATTATTGTGCCAGTGAAAGATATTCAACAAAAGCCATGTATTCTATAAAATACAAAAATCATAAACGGAGTACACTTGCTTTTTATAAAATCAAATATCATTTAATTTGGTAAAATTAAAAATAAAATAAAATTATATCATCCAAATTGATGGTTTTAAATGAATTAAATTAGAGGCAGTAAAAATATTAGACTCAATTCACTTAGCTACATATTGAATTAATTTTATTCAAATATAATTCACTGAATCCAATAATTGTTTGAAAAATATTCAGTAACAATTAGTCAGCGCTTTGATTTATATAGTTTATGTTGTGTAATCATAAACCATTAACTTATGTATATACTTTTATTGAATGCAGTAATTTATATTTTATTATACACTCCTATAATGTTGCTATTATTATAAAATTATATTATTGTTATCGATAATATACAATGTATTTTCTATTTTTACTTTATAATAAAAGTATGAATACTTACGACTGAACTGTTTGCATTACTCGGTTAGATGTGTCTTTTAAATTTTTCAAAAAACTACCAGCTCCACCGCGTATTTGGGAGAAAAGGCCTGAATTAGGAACGGATGATGGTACTTGTCTGCGAACAATTAAAACACAAATATTATTTAAATTCAATTAATGGTGAATTGATTAACGATTTAAATGTTTAATATTACTTTGCTGTTAGTGGTTGTTGAGGAACAGTTGGATCATTAAGCCCTAATGGTTCTACAGATTTTCCTTCACATTTCAATTTATTGATATCTATTAACTCAATGCTCACTTTGTATAATTCTTTAATGCGTTCAAGAAGTTTTAATGTTTCAAAAACTGACATTCTTAATGAAGGATCTGGTTGCAAACATCCCCCTGAAAAAAAAATGTTTAGGTTTAACGAAATTATTTGTTGATATTTATTTAAAGTAAAATCAACACGTACTTATTATAGGAATAAAATCTATGTATGAACTTTCTAATTGTGAAAACGAAAATCTTGCATTTAATATTGCTAATTTATTAGAATCCTCAAATGGATGCCGATTACAACATAAAACATAACACACACAACCTAAGGCCCACACATCAACAGCTGTACCAATTTCATGATTAGACCATGTATCAATCATTTCAGGAGCTCTGTACATTGGAGTTGTACACTGATTAAGCTAAAAAATCATTTACAATTAATTATATCCAATGATTTCGGTAGCTATTAACTAAAATTACTTCTGTAAACAATAATAAATAATTTATAAATCTAATTTTGAATATTACTTTATCTTCTAAAAGAGCTCTTTGTTGCGATGTCCAATTCTCATCTGGTTTGTAAACTTTTGTCGTACAACTTCCAAAATCACACAATTTAATTTTACCATCATCACTGATCAAGAAATTTTCAATCTAATAATGAAAAATGTACATAAAGATAAATTAAATTAAAAGTATAGATTACACAAACTTTCAGATCTCGATGGATGAGAGGCGGGCTTTGACAATGCATATGTCGTGTGGCTGAACACATTTGATAAAATATTGAAATAACAATATTTTGGCTTAAAAGTTTTCCTCTAGCTGCTAATAGCTCTGCAACATTTCCTCCTATATAAATTAAAATTACATATTAAAAATAATTATATACAAAGATCTTTGAAAATAAATACTAGCCTGGACAGAATTCTGTTAGAATAAGATACTCATTTGAACCTCGGGGCGAATCAATTTTACTAGTAAATGCAGCTGACATAAAATGTATTATGTTTGGATGACCACATAACTTTTTCTAAAAGAAAATAATCGTTGCTTATGCATGTAAAAATAATATTATAAAACAAAATTACTTACAAGTACATCAATTTCATTAAGGATAGTTTCATCAGCGGCATCGTCGGCTGCAATCAATTTCTAGAAAAATATGTATGTTTTGAAAAAGGTGAATTGTTTTTACAAATAGGTATACCGAAATATAAATGGAAATGAACACATTTATATTCTGCATATTTGTATGAAATTAGCAAAGATCTCAGTTGATGTTTAAAATTAATAAAATTAATATTATATTCACAAAAATGTGTTAGAAACACAAACGACAAATAGATCAGATGTTGATTTACATCTACACTATAATAAAAAAAGGCACCGATTGACATCTTTACTTGTTAAAAGGTTTGGAAGACATGTGTATACATTAATATTAAAATTAAATGGCAAGAAAATATTACTCACACAATTTTATTATTGAATTAAACAAAGAGTTGGGTCGAAATGTTTGAATTTCAAATCATTACGTAAAGACCATATAGAACGTACAATGGCACGTTTAGAAATTTTTTTTGGGGAATGTTATATAGAATATTAATTATTAAGAGAGAATTATATAACAACCATATTTATAAGAAATATCTATATTCCTACTTAAATACTTAAACAAATCTTATTTTAAAACACGTGCAAAATATAGGAAATGAATATAACTAAAAACATTTACTAACTGTACAATTAAAAAACTTTCCTGACAGTTACTGGAGAACAACGTATACATCGTAGACTGTACGTATAAGCGGCACTTACGTCCTATACTTCGAGTGTTACAAACCCTAACATAATTTAACTAGCTTAAAGAAATATTTAAGTACTTGAGAATTAATTTTTAAGTGATTAAAAATTGTTTTGTGATCATAAGACGTTAAGTCATGCAGATAATTAGATTTTTACTACCATTAAAAAAAAAAAAATTAAAAACCAAAAGGTATTGAAATTAAAATAAAATCTAATATACAATATTAGAAAACAACACGAGCAATATAATTATAATCTAAGAAAATTTAAAATAACATTTATGTAGTTATTTATTTAGGTATTAATATATTCTTTAAAAAGATTTTTCTTGTTTTAATCCAAATTTGACTTATACCAATAAAAAAAAAAATGGTAAGATTCGATTGTAATAAACATTAACAATTGGATTTAATTCGACCCATCTCGAATCAAGAAGATATTATATATTGACATGATGAAACCGCCCCCTTAGACGATTGTCACATGTCTCTTGTGAATCTTAACATTATAAATAAAAGAGTCATATCACCTTCAACGCGTATTCTTTTCCAGTATCTTGTGCCTGAGCGACAAACACCATACCAGATCCGCCTTAAAAATTGAAAAAACAAATAAATAAATAAAAGCAAATTGACGACTGGATGCGTAAAGCACAGCTGTTTGTACAGCATGGATCTCTTACCTTCGGCGATGAGTCTTCTGATCTTTAGTTTGACGTTTCCCAATTCTACGTTAGAACCAACGTAGTCATTGTCTTCGGCCGAGAAACTACTGCTAAAATAGTCCAGAGCCGATTTGAAAATTTCCGACATGTTTCGCAAATTGTTCGACGGATTTTTACTGTATACTTATGTCTTATAAACCTACACAAGGTACATATGGTTCATTGTTAACTGAATTTATTGCACCCGCCGTTTGAAATACGAAACGGCATGATTTACATAAATAATTAACAGCGTCAGAAAAACATGACTGGAACGAAATTACTTCACTCTAGATTCAATATCATGATACTAATTTATATACCTTAAAAAAAAAAAAAATTCGTTTCACTCCAATTTCCCTCTTGATAACGCGTTATCAATGTTATATTTCTTTGTTTTCGACTCGGTTACCGGCACCAACCGTGACCGGGTGTCAGGTACTACGGTTACTTACGGTCCTATCACAGCGCATTGATAACCGTGATTCGGCGAAAGATAGAAACAAAATAATTAAATAAAAAAATAAAAATTCGTTTCCCGGCCGAGACTTCAACATCAGTTTTGTAAACAAAATATTTACAAGTGTTTCTTCTCGTTTCGCGCACGTAGACAAATGAATTTGCGATTTTTATCGTTAATCGCGTTCGTTTGAGGGCTGTTACGTGTTTGTGATTATTCGAAATATACTCTGTGCGCGACGAAAAATTTTTTACTCGTTTTCTCCTCCTTTTGCGTTACTGTTCGCCGATTTCGCCTAATGGCCGGGTGGAACGAAAGCCAGTTTAGGAAGTACGACGTGAAATTGGAAAAATTACCCGTCTTACAGTACGACGATCCAAAAGTGGACTCTCTTCTCAGCGACAATGTAAGTAGGTCATATGCGGTAGTAGTAACGACACGAGAAAAACGAATCGCAAGCGTAATTAAAATTAATTTTAATCCCTTCATCGTTATAGCATGGTTATAGTACACAAGAAGTTTTCGACAACTTAATTCGTATGAATTTTCAGCTTTGATAATTATATTTAAATGCGTGCCATGATATCTTTTTTTTTTATTATTTTTAACAAGCCATTTTTAGATCGTATTAATTTTTTTTTTTAAATAAACAATTTTTTGAATGTGAAATATTAATTTGGTTGAAAACTCATTAGTTCTATCAATACATGCAATACTTTGTAAATATTAATAATTGTTTTGAGGTTTATTTTTTTAGTACATTTGTTTAGGCCTTAACATTATACAGAAACAAAACAATGTGTATTGTTAATATTCCGATTGAAAATAGTCTTACATCGTTTTGTTTATAACTTATTTAGAAACCGGTATTAATCAAAGGATCCAAATTGGTCTCTCGCGTGTTGAATTGGGATCTAGATTATTTAAAACAACATATGAGTTCGGTATCTTGCAATGTAATGGTATCGAAAAATCACGAATTCAAGTATTACGATCCAAAGAAAATTGCTTCTAATATGACATTTAAACCGATTAGTCGTCCTAGTTCTATGACGTTTTCGAAATTTGCTGATGAAATAACAAATTGGAAAAAAGGAGATTCTAGGTAATGTATATTTTTATATTATATGTTTTTTTGTGTATATTATATAATATATTACAAATAATACAATAATTTCGGTGCTGCTTTGTGTTTTGAAAATTGGCTTAAATTATTGTGTTGTAGAGTATGAGGAGTATAACAATATTCGAAATTAATTTTTTTAATATTGTTACGTGTATAATAAAAATAAAAAAATATATTATACATTCTTGATATCAAACGTAGTCCGTTCTTATAGAAATTATTAAAATCTGTTTATTAATTTTCTAGTAAACAAATTCATAAACATATACACACATATATTGATATTTTGTATATCATGACAGGTGTGAGTTGAGGCTGTTGTTAGCTACTTTTGGTTTTTATTCAATGGTGAAGAAACACATGGATTGTGTGTATTATGGTTGTAAATATATTCCACCTAAAATATAATTTAAATAGGTAAGTATAAACAAAAGAAAACAACAATTTTGTTGTCATTTTTTGTTATTATGTATAAAACACTAATAGCTAACCAAAAAATCAATAGGGTCTTCTTTGGGCATATCTTTTATAATTTCCAATATTCCATCAACTAATATCGGATTTACACAAGTAATTAGAAAATTAATGATTTTTTTATTTTCTAACAATAAATGTTCTTCGTCAATAATCGTACTTTCTTTTGATAACATTTGATTTACCTGTTATTATTTATGATACAAATGACCATAATTTGTAAATGTACATAATTACAATGTTATTTGAAGGTATTTAAATTAATACTATTGTTATAGTTCACTTACATTTTCTCCTTCGATTTCATCATTTTCTAATACTACATTTGTAATTATCGCTGGGTGTGTATCGTACATTTTACTTAGCGATAACGTCATTTTTTTATAAATTATTTCGTCTTCAGTGTCTTTAACAAATTAATAAGTATATAAAAAAAATGTATTATTAATTATATATGAATTTATCTAACCTTCTGTTTTTATTGGCATACTAATTAAAAGTGAATCAAACAATCTGTCAATTTTGTCTTGATCAATTAATTCGAAATCATTTTGACTTGATAATATATATTCTTTGCATATTTTTGGTTTAATTAAAGCTTCTAAATGATCTATTAATTCATATTTTTTTATTTCTGAGTTACTAAAAATGTTATGGAAAAAAAATATATTGTATTTTCTCTGCTACACAGAAAAATATTGAATCATGGATATGTTTTTTAATTCAAAGACAATTCAATATTTTTCGTTCAGAATAAAACATGTTCGAGTATGAAATGCTTGATGTAGGGAACAAAGAGTACAATATTCTAGGAACAATTTTTTTTCCCACAAAAATAACATAGTGAATAGATCCAATTGGAATGAAACAATTGATCACAGAAAATGCACATAATGCCGAATTGATTTCTACTAAAACGTATTGAAAATTCTATGTCTGCTGCGATTGGTTCAGGCACACTAAATGTTCAAGTGTTCTTTAGCTACGACAGGATCTATTCTGTCTGTTCATTGATTTATGCACTTGTTTCTTTTTCATATCGATCTATTGTTTTTTGCTCCTGTATTCACAACATTCTTATGTTTTTCATACTTACTCTATTGATTTAATAATGATTATTGACGATCCAGTTTCATAGATTTTCTGTTTCTCCTTTTATTTGATATCGTTGATTGTTTTCAGTTATTTTCTTTTTATAATCTTTCTTATTGATTTTTCTGTTAGCTTTAAACACAATCATTTTTTCGTCAGCTGTACTCAAACTTAAGGGTATATCGATTACACATTTTTTAAACTCACAAACACCCTTGTTTTAGTCATTTATGTTCACGGTGATATTGGCATTCAAATTGCGAATATTGAATTTACTAATTAAATAGATAGTGAAATAAATTTGTAACTAGTTGTTTATAACGACATCAAAAATTGAAAATATAAATTATAATAATAAAGAGACTATAGAAAGTTATGAAGGTACATTATTAATGATTGTTTGAAAAAATTGTCATGAAAACGGTCTTATAAAATTGATGACATTAATTTTGGAATAGTCCCAGCTCAAAACATATCCATGTTAAAATTATATTATATATTATAAAATTATAAATTATTGTTATTATTTTGTTCTTACTTATTTTTCAAAGTATTATATTTCATGATTTCATTTTCATTTCTGACCATAATTACATCAATAATAATTGCTAAATTCATACACAGATTTAGATTTATTTACATTTATCCAATATTGAATAGTTATGATAAATTATAGTACTTGGATTTATTTCATTTTGAAGTAAATGTACATCATTTTCATCTTCTGACACTAACTGTGTCTCCAAATTAAAAATTTGTTGCGCTTGATCAATGGTTTCAGGAAAATTACTTATTATATAACCACATGCATTCTCTTTATTACTTAATGATATCATATTTTTTATAAATCTGAAACAAATTATCATATAAACCTTTTTTTTTATTGTTAATAATTTATATTTAATTTTTTTTTTGTAGTTTAATTACAAAGAATTAACTAACTATATTAACTCACGGCAATAAATATGTATCAGAAATTTTTCCTGTTTTCTCCACATTTTCTTTTTGTTCTTTTAATAATTGTTTTTTAGCCAAATTTGGTATGTCATTTTGTTTATATCTATTGCTATTTTGCATACTGAAAATAGAGTAAAAAGAATATTATTAAAAATGTCGTAGGTATTCGATTTATTCCATCAACTAACTTTTCATTCATATAATCATCTAACCATATTAATGATGCATTATTGTTAACACTGGTTTCCTAAAATGAATTACATTTTTTTTTTTATTTTTTGATAAATATTTTATAAAAATATTGACGTAAACCATAAAACAATAAGTTTATTGCTTACTAATTTATACATGAATTCTTCGCTGATTGTTACTGGATCAATAAAGTTAAGATTATATGTATAAGCAAATTTTTTGGCAAAATATCTAATTTTATGTGGTTCATAAATAATTATATTTTTGATCTAAAAACAAAGAAACAAAATAGAAAAATTTAACTTATAATAATTAAATATTGCAATGTTTTCCTATAGTAAATTGTATCATAATTGAATTATATTTTAAAAATATTTAATATCTTGACTCGCAATTTGTTTTTTTAACATAAAAATTTGGATAATAATTTAATTATTGTAAATAGTAAACAAAGATTTCCTAGAAATATAATAATTGTTCGAATTTCATAATTTATGATTATTTTAAAATGTATTATTATTACAACGAACGTTACACTATGTTATGCTATAATATGAGAGAAAAACACAATACAATTATCCAAAACAAAAACATCCTTAAAATCTTTAGCCAGAGAGTACGCTTAATTTTCATATTATTTAGTGTTATACAGTATATTGAATATTAAAAAAGAATTTAGTCTAAAATAGCGTAATTGTGATTTATGAATTTACCCAACTTGGCTTGTTTAAATAACTTGCTTATCAAATTATTAGAAACAAATACAGAATATTCTTTATATGTCATTATAGACGTAATATTTTAGACATTGTTTATTTTTTGTCCCGACTTTAAAGCGGCCCTCGTACGATCAATATTATTGACAGTATTATATCCCATACTGACAGTATTTATTGATCGTATGAGGTGAGTACATGTCAACATGGAAAAACGGTAATGATGAAAAATACAGATATCGAGTATTTGTTTACTGATGATTATATTGACGATGTTATTGGTTGATGATAATGACAGTTTTTCAGTATTAATAATCAGCACAGCGATGGTTCAAAAAGAAATGGAATTCACAGTGTTTAACAGTTGACACTGTTGTTCGTTCAAGTCGAATGCCAAAAAAAAACCGAGTACTGACAATAATCTGTACTGACCGTTTGAGGACTACACCGTCAGTAATGTAAATGCTATCAGTAGTAATTACTAATCGTGTCGGGGGGGAGAGAGCGCTTAAGGGAATTGGAAACGGAGTTTTATAGGAGTTTTGTATAGGCGATTTAAAATACTCAAGCATATTAATCGTCGCTAGAGTGTGTGAGCGGAGTAATAAATAATTGATGTGTGTGTGTGATTTTTCGGAATACCTTTTACCATTTCTTACGGTCAGACTGCTCTCGTATTCGGTCGAGAATACGGACGGCAAAATTAAAAAGTAAATTGTACTGGTTACACTACATCCGATAAGTACGGGCCTGATGCCGGATGACAACAAAATATTTCGTTTTTTTTTTTTCCGACCGAATAAACAATTGGAATTTTCAGATTTATAAAAATCTACTATTATGTTATGTTTAAAAAAATTTGACTGGTTGATCCGATAGTTTTGGGAAAAGTGTGTGTGGAATTCTCCACGTTTTTCCCTCTCCACAAAATTTTTATTAATTCAAAATTGTCTTTCTTTTTTTTTTTTTTGTTTTTGTTAATATATATATTTTAGAACTGGATTTCTTAAATCCATAAATATCCAAGAATATATGCGCGCGTACACTATAAAATTTTCAACAGTCGAATTTTTTCTCCGATAATGGTCCAATAATTGTCCGACAAATATTCGGCTAATATCGGTTCCAGTCTGACTGTAGAATTGTCAATGAGACGTCGGAGCGACACGCCTCTACGATTACACTATTTATTACTATAGTATAATTCACACCGATCCGACGAGCACCGTTACGACAAGACACTACGGGATACGACGGGACAAAACATGCGAACAAAGGATTGCACTTGCTGTCGACACTTGTCGGAATCGATTTATTTAAAATATACGTAATATTTTTATGTACTCGTGTGTTTAAATTAATTCTACATTTGTAAACGAACGTTTTCTAAATGTTTTCTTACTTTTGTCATTAGTGAATTTAAAAAAAAAAATTAACGAAACATTTAATTAAAAATCGACATTTTACCATAACCAAGAAAAGAGGGGCTGATGAATTCAAATCTTTTTTCACAATTGAATTGTGTTCTCTCTAAGTAGTCGAATTTTTTTGTCTAACTTCTGTATCTGAAATGGCACAAATAATACACCGTTTCCAATCCCCTTTTGGCGTTTAATCGTTTTATTTTTATACATTATACCATTGAGCAGCTTGTAAAATATTCCGATTTTGAGTCTACCCCAAAACATTTTTCCTAACTTCTCATCATCCCACCACAAAAACATTAAATTCAAATATTCAACACTTCGTCGAAATCCTTTGAACCGTTTTTTTTTTTTTTAATATATCGAATACACTCGTATTTATTATTATTTTTATATGTAAATTATACGATTGAAAATTGTTTAACAAGATCTTATAATATCTGTGTTTTCATATTTATAATTAATTCTTAATATAATGTATCGTCTTACTTTAAGACGTCTTTGCAAGTATTCGGATATTAATTTTGTGGTCTTAGTGAACATACTGGGAATAGACTGATCCAAACTCATAAATTTTGTAATATAATTATCTATAACTGGAACCATGTAAATGTCCATGGTGACCGTGTCAAACACGTTTTGCTGTGAAAATTAAATTAAATGGCTCGATTAAGTGTTGACGAAGCAGTGTGTCCTTCCCAGTGTATTTCAAATATAATTTTATAAACGTATTACAATTCGTTGAAAGTATAAATATATATATATTATATATATTAGATTCCTTATTGAAATCTCCGAATGAAAAATAAACTTACGGTAACCATTGAGTTTAGAATTAAACTGTTGTAACCACAATACACATAATTTTTCTTATGAACTCCGTCTCTAATGACCTCTGTTATTTTTTTAAGACTGAATTTAGACGTTTCAACGCCAACGATATACGGCATGATCACCTTATCATAGTGTACCACCAAATTTTTAACAATTCTAAAACGTAGGTATTAATCAAATTGAAAACAATATAAAACACACACTGTTAACACTTTATTGTTTTTACTTTGCCAGGTTTTCTACGTGTATAATAGGTAAATTATTCTCAGATTTCGGTATCAGTAACTGTTCCGTATCGCAGAAAACCGTTTTATATATGTATTTCAATGTGCGCTCACCGTGTCCATAAACCAAACCCGATGCCAATACTATACCGTAGAAGTATCCCTTGTACTGTAAAATGTATTTATTTCTTTTTATTTATTTAAAAAGATAATGCAAGGAGGAGGTCCCACTTAACGAATGCGTAGTTTGTGCGTATAAATATATGTATATATATTTTATAAACGGTTCAGAGCTTTTATGCGTACTTTATCGTTTAACAGTAATAAATGATTTTCCAAATTATAATGTACTCGAAAATTTGGATGGCACACTCGATGTTTGTAATCTAATTGAGTGAGTGGAACACCGTTCTTAAAATTAATTAAAAACAATTCCGTGTTATTAATATCACTTGTGTGTATAAGATTGATTTATACTTTTTCTCTTGTTGTCAAAGCCCACGTTTGAATGCTCGATATGAGTATAAATACTCTGATCCCACTTTGTTTGGCTATGGCACTTTTTGGATTCTTTTTCGTGAATTCCACTACTTCTGTTATTTCTTGAATGAAAAATATTTTCAATAGGATTCATAGTTTCAACAAAGGATTCTTATTTTTATTTTTCGAATAGCGATTTTACTTTTCAATGCTGTACTAGCTTCGGTTATTTGATTTTTATCCAACGATATGTCGTACACAACTACTGCGCATTTCTTTATTTCTTGCATTAATACCTTTTTGTCGTTTGGAATAATTAATTTTTTCATTTTTTTCAAATACTCGTACTGAAATTAAACATTTTATTATTATCAAAATTTTCTGAAATACATAGTTTGTAACAGTAAAATTCTATTCACAATACATTTTTTTTATCGATATGCGATTTATTTTTCACCGTAGTTATTATGTCGTACTTTATTGGCTTAATTTCTTGTTTGTTCACTTTTATCATGGGTTTACGTACACTGTACATAGGTACGTTTTCCATACTAATTATCGATTGAAAACGTGGATTACTGACATGGCTTTCAGTGGAAGCGGTGTCATCATCCTTGGATGTGGTGTTGTCTAAGATTTTGTTTCCTTCGACATCATTGTTTACAGTAGCTAATTGAATGTTATTGTTTTCTACGCTTCTTTTACTTGGTGTCGACATGGTTTCGTTTGACACAGTATTTCGATTCTGTTGCGAGTCTTTATCATTCGACTCTAGTTTCTTAAGTTCCTTATTGGTGTGGTCCTTCAATCCATTGTTTAGACCAATGTACTCAATGTCCTTAAACGGTATTTGACTTATTTCCTACAGTGAAATTTCATAATATTAAACAAATAAGTTCATTAAAATGTGTGTACAATTTTTTTTTTTTTTATTTTACATATTATACCATTTCAACTAATTACTTACTATGCCCACAATTGAATAGCTTTTCTAACGTACAGTAGCTCCAATATAATAAAACAATGATAACTAGGGTGCGGATTTTTATGTAATGAAAAAGTCAAAATATGTAAATATTTGTGTTCTTATTTTTGCCAAAATATGTAATTAAAAAACGTGAAATGTGTAATAAAAAATCTGTATTATACATTAATACGTAATTATTAATTAATAATTATTCATCCAATCGTCTTCATTAATTTTGTTGTCTTCTTCTTCTTCTTCTTCGAAACAGTTGGATGCAACGTGTACATTTGGAGATTTTCAAATTTCAATGTACGGCGGTTAGGTCTAAAAATCGACTTGTAGCGGCTGAAGGAGCCGTTCAACGTCGACTGAGGTTAATGGTGGGGGGGGGGGTAATTTTTCATACTACATATGTCAGATGATGTTAATTCAATATCATTTGACGTATTTTCATTTTTATTCAGAAGAATATCTCCAACAGTTTTAAGTAACACGTGGCCGTCGCTCTTTATTTAGTTTCATTAGGAAATTCTAAAAGGTACTGAGCAACTCTTGCTTTTTTGGTTGATGGGGTGTTCAGCATGATTATAATCGGTGTAATAATATACGCGTAAAATAAAAATGAAGCGAATATAAATGCACTTAAACGTACGAACGAATATGAACGAAAACAGCAGACTGAATAATATTAACACAAACCGATATGGTGACATCAAAACCTGTAATCCGTCTTATTTATTACGACGTCGTTAGTTAACCTTTTTATATAAAAGCCGATAAAACAAAATTTCCGAGAGAATTATGATTATTGTTAACATTTCTGGATATTTAATAGGAACCTGCATTTATGAAAATGCGAAATATTTAAAGATATGTATTAACATCAAAATATGTGAAAATAAAAAAGGCTCGTTTTATTCATGGTGTTATGGAACGTGCTTATTTTTAATCAGAATTGAGAAATTCGCATTCAATAAAATTATATATTTACATAAAAATCCACCCTCTAATGATAACTGAGTAAAATAGTTAATTTCGTAAGTTCAATTTTTTTTTTTTTTTGTATTTATTTTAATTTAATCATACTTTAATGGTCTAAAACAAAATAGATTTACTTGTATAATATATTTTCCATGATACGAATCACCGTGATTCACAAATACTCTATTTGCAGCATATTTAATTTTAACTTCTAAATTTGCTATTCTGTTATCTTCGCGAATAATAAAAACCTTTCTTTTAGACGCTTTGAAACCAAAAAAATCATTTTTCTCGTCAAATTCTAATGTTTCGACATTGTTAATAATTTCATCTTCAGTGGTCATATTTAATTTTTTTTTTTAAATAAAAAATAATAACGTAATGTTTATCACAGTGCGCAGATTATTTCATCTACGTTTATAGAATATATTATTTTTTATTGTATTATTTTGTTTCTATGGTAATATATTAATCAGTGTACATCAGTTAAAATCCACGTATTCGTGTAAAATCTATACGGTATTTATGTGAGAAACGCAAGTGTAACCATGAAATAATATGTCTAGTGAAAAATAGTATTTAATACAACGCACATATTTTGAATATTATATTTATTTTTTCAGACTATACATGCAACAAGTACTGAACAACTCGATTGGCCAATGTATTGTTAAAGATTTTGGTAAGTTTGATTGGGATTGGATCATGTCAAAACAAAAACTGTGCAAATGGGGTTTGCTCACATCCAATCTTCTTCTGATCGCACAAGAAGGTAAATAATCTACATAACAAATTGTTATAAGTACTTAAAAAAAAACAAATTTATCTTTATATATATATATACTTACATGTGTAATCGACCAAAACCAACAGCGATTTATTGAAATCGGCTTACTGACTGAATTCAAACCATTCATTTTGTGGTATAGGTAATGTTACTCCATGCCATTACGATGAGCAACAAAATATGTTTGCTAGTATTCGAGGCTATAAAAGATTCATTTTATTTCCGCCTAGTCAGTTTGAATGTCTATATCCACATCCGGTTCATCATCCATATGATAGGCAAAGTCAAGTAATATATATGAATAAAAAAAAAAATAAATAAATAAATAAAATGTTTAACTGCTTATTTACATGGTTTTTCTTTCGCCTTTTAGGTAGACTTTGACGACCCAGATTATAAAAGATTTCCAAAATTCAAAGACGCGTATGGATATGAAGTCGTCGTTGGACCGGGAGACGTCCTGTATATACCTATGTATTGGTTTCATAATGTAGAATCACTAATGGACAATGGTTACACTATTTCTATAAATTTTTGGTTCAAAGTAAGTTATTTAATGTATGTAAATTATAAATACTAAGAAAGAAATATCACTTTTAACTGTCAATCTTTTAGGCGGTTTCTGTCGAAAAAATTGAGTACCCGCTGCAAGATCACCAAAAAATGGCTATCATGAGAAATGTGGAAAAAATGTTAGTTGAAGCATTGCAAGATCCAAATGAAGTTGGAATTATGCTTAAGACAATAGTTCTCGGTCGGTATACATCTGACGTGGACTAACCGTTGGGTTAAATAAATTATCCGTATATGTATATTATTTTTGTACAAGATCTATTAGGATTATTTTCGTTTTTTTTTTCTTAAATAGTAGGTTAGTTATTAGTTAATTTTATAAAATAACAGAAGATTTTCCATGGTTTTTCGATTATTTTTTAATCGGTGTTGTTCTTTTTCGATCGCTTTTAAACTTAAACAGTTTATTTATATTTTTTTTTCTAATTTCTAATTTTTAAATTAAAACCTGGAGGTATTAAAAATAATTTTCATTATACAATTATTAATCATAAATTATAATAAAAAAAATAAATGTTTAATTTCAAATTAATTGATTTTTTTTGGTTAAAATAAATATTTCTCAAAGCTGTCTCTTTTATATGTATTGGTACTTTTGTTTGGTAAAAGTACATAAAACTAAATAATAGATAAAACTATTATGTATTTATGATATAACACTAAATATAAATACAGTATCAGTTTTCACATTTATGAATACATATTGTTAATTTAATGTAATTACATTATAATCCTTTTTTTTTTAAAACGTTAAAAGTTTTCAAATTCAGATAATATGTGGAGAAAGGAGAGCATATTATTTTTAGTCCACTGTATTACTATACAGTTCTGAACTTTTTATTTCAAATTAATTACATTTTTTATTTTTTTTAATGTTCATAAACATAAAATTTGAACCAATTTGTTGTAAATTTTATATATACTTGAAAATATTAATAAAACCTTTATTTATTTGTCTACAAATCAGTTAGCAAATCATCTCAATTAGCTGGTCTGATTCAAGTTCATAATTGTTTTGTACAAACCGTTAATAACATATTTTGATATGAAAAACAGATTTTTCCAATTTGCTGTCTATCAAATGCTAAAATTTTTGTCTTTGTTGTAACTCTTTTTGTACTTGTACAATTATCATTAGATTGACTCATCATTATGGTTTACAAGTTATCAATTAACAATTCTTGAAGTAAAAATAAACTGTATTTTAAAGATTTGTTTTTTTAGGCGTCTGTGACAATCTCCTATTAATAATTATAATGAAGGGCGTTGGGGTCGTGGTTCAAACCTCCCTATTAAGAACTAAATTTGCACTAGATAAAATTAAACCTAAAAATATAAAAAACGTTTTAACTAAAATATGTTTAGTGTGAACAACCCTTTTAATAGAAGATTTTACCTATTCCCTTGATTATGATTATTCATTTATAGTTATTTTAGAATATACTAGTTTTATTATGCGTCTTAAGTAGCACAAATTAATCGGTGTTTGATGATTAAAACATTTACTTTATATGTCTCCTTCTCTTATGTCTTTAACCATTTTTTTTTTTTTTTTTTATATTACTACCTAATCACTAAATTTTATTTTTACACGAGTATTATTTTTATTATTTATTTATTATTTTATAGCTTATCAAAATGTATAAATAATGTTTACACGTGTATAAATGTATAAGGTTATTTTAGTTTACTTAATTTTAAAGAAATAATACAGTTTTATTTAGTACTTATCATCCATTTATTAGTTCCTAATGCATTTAAACATTGTTTTATTTTACGTACGATTGCAATTGAAACGTTTGTGTTTCTCACTCGTAGTTTTAATAAAATTTTATTTGTATTTACCGTTGTACAATGTGCTAGTCTTTATTTTGTCTTCTTAATCAAATTATAATTGAAAGTACTTTGTCAAACTTTATTAAATGTTGTATTTCAATTAAATGCGATTAAAAACACAAAAGTAATCGTTTTATTTTTATTTATCGTGCCATCTGGAATTATGTATGCAATGAGTATGATCTATAAAAAAATCTGCACTCTAATGTTTACTAATTATGAAGACTAGGCATTAACTGGGCAAGTTAATCAATTCTATTGACTGGTTAAATTTAATTAATATAAAAATAAATAAATATAATAATGCCGTTTTTCGACTAACATCAAATGTTAAAAATTAATTCTGAAAAAAGAGTAACGTGATTAATAGTTTAAAAAATGTTTAATTAATAAAAAAATAATAGTATGAAACCCTTTAAATGTAAAACAAACACTGAAAGACCTTTTATGAATGTTATTCGAAAGGGTAGGGAATTGAAATTGAGTATACGCAATATTTCTATTTAATGAAAGTTCTTTCTCCCCCGTGATTTTTTCAAAACACGGTATGTATGAAATTAAAAAAAAAAAGAACTATAGTAAAAATCGCATAAAATTGAAATAGAAATTAGTTCAAAAAAAAATAGTCATTTATTAAGTCACAACATTAAACAAAACATAACACGTTCAGTAATATTTAATTAAAACTAAGTCGAATTTAACTTTTAACTATTGTTAATAATAGGCCAGCTTGATAATTGTATATTATTATCCGACGTTTTAATTTTTTTTGTTTAACCTATATAATCGTGTTTATTGTAACGGCGTCAGGACAATCCTTCATGAAACCTATAGGTCATCTCAGACTAAATAATATTAAGAACACGTCAAACGATTAAAATATATAGTATATTTAAAAAAAAAATAACACATAATTTTCTTCTTTTTTTTTTAAACACATTTTACATAAAATAAGCCATTCAATGTGTATGTGTATGTAGTGGCAAACAAAGTAGAGAAATTTAAATGAACGGTATCGATACACGGACATTCGTCTAATACAGAACAATACGTATTTAAGTCTGTGTCTGAAGGACAAAATAGGAATCGCCATGTAAGTTTTTAATAAACAAAAAAACCGTCGCTATTATGTACCGTTTCGCTTGATTTGAGCTCGCTTACGATAATAATTTTTGCGAATTTTTTTCTTTATCTAACGAACTACTGTAATAATAGAGTTCGGATTATTTATACGTACATTTGCACATATTATTCGAATTGAAATATCGAAAACTGTATACAATTTTATATCTAAAAGCGCCAGCAAATAAATTCGAAAAAAATATTTTATTTCATTATATTATAGTCTTCTTCTCTAGACAGATATAATATGGAAACGAATTTTCGGCATTTCAATTCGGAACACGTTGATTTTTTTATTATATTTTTGAACTTTTATTGTTACAATATATGCTAAGAAAAAAAAAAAGATAGTAAATATGTAAAAATGGTATTTATAAAGCAGATTTGCTCGTCCGTAAAACCAGCCCCCAATAACGCAGGAAACTCTATAAGGTTAGTTCTATTTTAATTTTCTAATTTTCTAATTTTTTTTTTTTTTTAATAAATAAATATTAAAACATTAATATTTCGAACGATTTGTTATATTCTACTGTGTTTTATTATATACTTACCGTTGTCATTCTACGGGAAAAAAATAAAATAAATCTACGCGTTATCTCTATTAAAATTTAAAACGCGTCTCCCCGTTCGGAGGCAAAAAAAGAAAAAATTTGTAGTCGCGTTAGCCGGCATAAATGCACGTTTTTAAATAGCGTTTTTTAAATGTACATATAAATCCGAACCCTGAAAACAGTTAATATATAAATTGTACCTGTACTCAATGATGAATGTCCGTTTTGATAATCGGAATCGTACGAAATAACGTGGAAATATACGAAATGCGACGTATAGTCTTCGGACGCTTATGCATAGTTAGTTACTACAGAAACGGACTGGGATTTTCACAGACTCTTGGCTAGATATTATACGCGATAAACACTCACATAAAGGCTATAAAACAGCAGTACAAATGGCTTTTAGCGAATCAAACACACGTACGCGCGAATTATATATATATATAAAAATATATTTATAAATACATTTATACTATATAATATGTATATTACAGAGGGTTGTCCATAAAATAAGGTTTTCGGGGTTTTTTTTCTTTTTTTTTTTTTCACAAAGAAAAACGCGTTTATTTGCGACGAATTACCCATTGTACATTGTCGGAAAACCTGGAC
Source organism: Chaetogeoica ovagalla (assembly GCA_032441825.1). Taxonomy (NCBI): domain Eukaryota; kingdom Metazoa; phylum Arthropoda; class Insecta; order Hemiptera; family Aphididae; genus Chaetogeoica; species Chaetogeoica ovagalla. The sequence continues at coordinate 637,209 of CM063738.1, read as the reverse complement.
TCATTTTTCTACATTCATAATTCGCTTTGAAATCGATGCGTTTTTCGTCCGCTCGTGTTACAACAAGATTCCCAGCGCGCAGACAGCGTACCACCTCTATATTCTATCATCAAGTCGGTTCTGAAATTAGTCTTATCCAGGTGTGTGATTTAATGAATAATGAATGATTTATTGAAATAGACGACAATCACTGTAGGCGGTGATGTAGGTCCTTTTCGCAAAGTTACACCACAGTATAGCGATCGGCGCGATTTATTGGCGTCCCGCTATAAAACCAATAAAAACGGGATTTCGTCAATATCGCGCGTACAGGTATTTTTCATTTGAAATTTTTTCTTTCTTCGCGTCACTTTCCCGGGCAGAAGTCACACCTGGACGGAATGAATTTCAGGACCGACGGACGAGTTGAAAGAAACTCGCGGGGGAAGGGGGGGAGTTTGTGTGAGAACAAAAAAATCGGGAAACACGACGTTATATTACGGACAATCCTCGAGACGGGTATCGAGCATATCTCGGTATAGCGTATTTTATTCGGAAAGGATTTTAGAGGGTCTCCCACTGTATCCAGAAAGAGAGAGTTTTTTTCAACACAACAAATCTACAATCAGATCTATACAATAATAATAATAATAAAACGCCTATATTCATTGTAAAAGCGTTTTTTTTTTTTATTCATTACGCGCTCCTCTGCCCCTCTCCAAAATTAAATAAAACAAATACGCCGCTCGTTATTATTTATACAATAATTATTTCCATTTCTTCTTTTTCAACCCGTTATTCGGTTTATTGACGACCGTTTCGAACGACCGCACGTAATCGGGCATGTCGCCGACGTCCACCAATATCCTCGTGAACAGTTTCTCCGAATCCACGCGGAACACTTCGTACTTGAGCGTGTTCAGCCCGTCCGACCTGTAACGTTTCTGGCTCGTGTGCACCAGCTTCAGGCGGATGGCGTGCGCCAGCGGTTTCCGTTTCACGTGCTTGACCATCGTGTAACGGCCGACACGTTCGGGCGGCCGAGTGATCGGCAAGCCCACCTGTTCCAATCTGCGCATCAGATCACGTCGTCGATGTTATTACGCTTATTCTCGTATTCATTTATACGAATCCGAATATTATTACAAAAAAATAAATAAATACGTATTCAATACACTTTCCCCGAGTGTGTGTATGCGTGTCACTGCACTACGTCTCTCTCTCTCTCTCTTTTTTTTTTGAAAATCGATATAAAATAAATTTAAAAAACCATCCCACGGATCGTTTAAAGAAACGACTTTTTTCTTCGTCTTTACAAATATTATTAATAGCGTTATAATATTGTATTGAAAATTAAAATTAAACAATTATGTCTGTTTGATATACGCACGACGCTCTCCATTATTATAACCTGTAGATATTGTAACTTTTGATTTTCAAATAACGATTACCTACAGTCTTCTTTTTCTACGCGATATTATAACAAAACTAATGAATTTAAAATGAATGACTTTTTTTTTTTCTCTCGACATTCCGTTTACGAATAAATATTTAATAATATGAGTAGTCGCTTTTTGCGTAGTTCAATGAAACTATACTATACCGGTAAAATATACCCGCGTAAATTAAATAATGATCGTTAAAACTATATTTAACTAATAGAAGAAGCTTTTTGTAATACATTTCTGACAAAATAATCCTCCGAGAGGATAAATTTTCAATATGTTATCTATTTACGGTACCTATATATTCCACGAGTGTTTGTAACGCTTATGGAAATCCGGGAAAAGCGGATTTTAAACATTAACACGCGTATAGATTCGAATAAAAAAAATTATACAATAGTATATATTATTTATGAGAATTATTATAAAATTATGATTCTTCTTCTTCTTCTTCGTCAGCATTTACAGTCCTTGAAGGACTTTCGCTGTCTCCACTACATTTCTCCGTCTGACTCTGTCCACGCTATTCTCTGCGAGCACTCATTTAGACCATCGTTGACCCTGTCAATCCAACGTTGTCTACGTGTCTCTTCCCGTCTACTTTCCCTTCAAATTCTCTCTTTATCATTCCGTTCGACCTCCAGACACGGCTTGCCCACTCGATTCTTTTACTCTCATAATGAATGTATTAATTTCAGGCTTTTGGTAAATGAGTTGAACCTCTCAATCGGTTCTTCTTCTATACATTTCGTTTTCTAAGATAGGCCGCCCGTAATAATTTTAACCGTATAATTTAAGGTTACCGTTTAAAAATAAAATGTATACTGAACATTTTCAAAAATAAAAATAGTGTGGCTCGTGATAAAAAACAAATTATCCTCGGCTGTACTGTAATGCCGTGAACGAATTTTAGGACGGTGACAGTGTCGTGTGACGAAGAGGTTTTCTCTGATAGCATTTTTGTAGTGGATGTGGATAGGTGCGATGATAAATAAACGAGTGATCTCGGAAAGTTAATTATATACTTACGCGTCTTTAACTCAATAATTATATAAACACTTATTTTCTCCCCGCACTCCGCAACATAATCGTCGCGTAGCCCACCCCGTCCTAGATGGTACTTAAGCGTTTCAAAATTTACTCGGTTTCGTAGATGGAAAAAAGTTTACTGGATAGCATAACAAAATTTAAAAAAAAAAAAAAAAGAAAAAAATTGACACTAAAAAAAGTAGTTTTTGCGCTAATAACGTGATAAAAAAGTGCTATTTAATGAATATATTGACTTGTCTTAGTGTAAATGTATAAAAACGTTTACTCATTACCTGTATCCCATGTCGTCGTCTTCGCCACCCCAACCCCAAAACAAATTCGAATAGCCGTTGACCAGAAAATAATGATCCGGTCTTATGTTGAACACGCCGCCCACCAACTTGTGGTAAGGTAATCTGTACAAGACATACACACACAACGAGTGATTAAATATATATATATATATACGAATACACACACACAAAGCTGCTGCAGCCGTTTTAATTCATATTATATGTTAAGCAAATAACGTCGAAAAACTGTGTAAAAAAAAAAAAAAATGTATAAAATTAGTTAGTGACACGTAATACGATGAAAACTGCAGTGTATAAAGTGTACAGTATATGAAGGACATTATTAAAAAAAAAAAAAAAACATTTTCATTTTAAAATATAATTTAGTATATATTATTATAGACGTCAACTGCACGCTGCAGGCCAAACATTTGGATACACAGTGGATATACTACTACTTTTTACGGTACGTATCTTCAACAGCTGTACTAATAATATGATGCATCTATAGCTCGTGAATGGCAAATGGAATGCGGTGTTGTGTAAAACAATAATAATAATAATAAATATTTAATGTAATGTGTATATGAATTATTCAGTTTTGAATTGTTCCAAAACGATTTATATTGATTATTGGAGTGGAAGGGGAAAAGAATGATTTTTATAGATTATAACGCATTTATTTCCATACACCTGGAATATCTCCATTTATACCCATATATCGTTTAACGTTCGGTTTATAAATGGATTTAAAATTTTTTTTTTTAATTCTTAAGTAAGTGTGTGTGTGTGTGTGTGTATCTAAGGAAAAATAACGAAAAAATTTTCAACGAGTTCGTCAAATACACGAAGAAATATCGACAATTGTTTTAGAGCTATATTATAAACCAACTATAGCTAATAGGTTAGATGCCTTATATATATATATATATAGACAAATCGAGTGCACTCACTGGTATTTAAATTCGTTCACGGCCACGGACAGATGTCTCGGGAATCTCGAACAGCTGTACATATTCCGATCGTCTTCGGGCAACATGTCCACGTCGTGAAAAACGTAACAACCGTACAGCCCTTTGTACCAATCGTCCTCGCCGCGCAGACCGTACGTACGGTATATTGTCAAAAAAGCGGCGTTCATGATTGCACCTTTGTTGAACGTCACGTTGCTCACCTTTACACGTTATGTTACACTGATTTTCGGAAGATATTTTTCGGTGAAAAAAAAATTATATGTATATACAATTCAGAGCGTTTTTTTTTTTTTTGTAAGGGGGGGTTCAATTGGACACCAACCATCCAGTCAGCGTAGACAGACACCCCCCAGTAATGAAATATTCGACTCACCGGATGTCCTCTTAATTTCTAAAATATATATTGGTGTATAGCTATAATACTGAAATATATGAGAAATACTGACAAATATACTGATTTATCCAGTAATGATTTATGACTTCAAGTTTTTTATTTTAAAAACATTATCAGTTTTTAATATCATTAAACATAAAAGTGATAATAAATTGTATTATCTAAGCCACGGTAAACATTATTGGGCTATAATAACACGCTTCTTGCAAGCGACTTTGTAGATTGATGAATTTTGGTACCCACTCTCCCATTTCTAGTTCCTCTCTCCCTCCCCTAAACCATCATAGCTAAAACTGAACGCCTGGACACGCAATGAATATTCACTAAAAAATGCCTTGATACAATTCCTATACAAAATAGTTACGCGCGTATCTGTAGTTTTACTTACGGAATTTTATTTATTTACTTATTTTTTTTGTTTTTAACGATAAATTAATATGTTTTTTTGTTTTACTCGTGTTTCAATCGGAATATAATTCGGATTCATTAAAATACATACGTTATCTAAGTTATATATCATATAAGTCCAAATACAAGAAATAATAAGGCCGTGCAGGTCAATTACTTATAGATAAAGTTTTAGCGTTTTGTTATTACTATATATATATATGAATTTGAAAATGACGACAGCTGTGATTTGAATAAAACGATTCTGAGCGGAGTTTATTCGGTATAACACACGCACACTTTGTCGGAACATCTAATGTGATAATAAAAACTTAGGATTGACAAGATTTTGTTTTTTTAGTGTAGTTTAACCTACGTGGTATACACAATGTTCAGCTTTCGAAACCAAAAATCACTTACTTTATTGATATCTACTTAAATACACTCAACGTCTTAACCGTCTATATGTACAATATCCATTTGATAAATTGAGTCTTGTGTTTAAATCGAGTTCCTTATAATATAAAATGTTTTTTATACGACATTTTTAACGAAAACCGTTTTGAATTAATACTGCGTTTAGGTTTTCGCGCGGGGTATTATAGCTGTGAAATTTATGGGAAACCTTCAAAATCTTAATTGAAATCTTAAATGAAATTTCCAAAACTGGTATCTGAGTAGCGATCGAGGACTTTCGTCATGAACTGTAGTCGAGTCCGCGTAAAATACGTGCTTAAAAAAGCGAATGGATTTTTGTAAAAAAATTACGATAATAATAATAATAATCGTAATTGGCGGTTATAATTTTATTGTTTAACATTTTGAAAGGCGTTCAAATTTGCGTATGAAGAATAAATAAATTGCAACTATACCTATTGTTACAAATTATAAATTTTCCCTCGTACTTCATCCGTTTCTGTACAGGGATATATATATATATATATATATATACAGCTGAATCATTTTTTTTTAGATCCGGACTTATGAGTTAGTTCAAAACAAACGACTATTTCGAGGGAAAATCGAAAAAGTAGCCAAGTATGCCCGTGCAACTGTGTATACCTATATATTATTACCTGTTCGACAACGAATATTTTGAAATCCAACTGTTGCCGTTTCAACACTGGTATAAGTCTGTACAATAACGTCCACAAGTGATCCTTCCTGTCTCTGTAAGGTATTATGATGCACACAGAGTGTCTGGCCTTACAGTCTTCGGGAGCCCAAGAACCGCCCACGTCCATCGTGCCAACTGCGTCTAAAATGTCTTCTTCAGTCATGTTCACGGCGGCGCTATCCAATTTCTCTGCACCGTCTGTGTACAATATTATAATTTAAAAAAAATATATATTATTATTATTACTAATAATAATTAAATATCAATGAATTATTTGTCCGGCACGGCGTAGTGACACGCTATTCATTTAATTCAAACAGTATAACACGCAAAGGCAGAGTGGCAAAGGCATTTTAAGTGCAGACGCCGTTTTAAATCATCAATAAATAGTGTTTTTGACAAAAATGAGTACCTACCGAATTTTACATGGGTTTAACCGTGCCATGAAAATGTTACTTTCGATTCAAACACCGTAATACTGTTCAAAATAGGTACACGAATCAATGTGCGTTTACAGTACAATTGTCAATTAAATTACGTTATGGTTATGCTCCGTTTGCAAAGCAACCCACTCCTTTGAACATCATGTAAAACTGTAAAAGGCTGGAATAAGTGCTTGATCGACCATCATCGTATATGGTATGCGCTGATCGAGCGTTTAGTCCTTAGCTGACGGCAAATGCGGTCGGTCGACGAAACTTGTGAATGTGAGTTAACCAGTAAAAGTTAATAAAATAGTAAAAAGTGTAAAATTGTTTATTGTTTAAAATAAACGAGTGAGCGTGTAAACGAATGTACGAGGAAAAATGAATAATTACGTTAATTTGATTTCATTGAAATACGCGAAATAATAATAATATTATTATTAATAATAAAAATAATAAATATTGCAAACGCGCAACCGGATTGCTCAGTTGTGCCACGGCGGGCAAATGCGAAAAACGTTGTTCGCTTTTGCCCGCTATGGCTACACGCCATGAGGCGCGCGCGGTTACATTCTAAACGATTTGTTTTTCCATTTTCTACATCTGCATTTTGTCTTAATAGATTCTCAAACAATTCTTTTTTGTTATTATTCTTCGATGTGGATATTTCATTGACTATATTTTCGCCCCCCTTTGAACATCATGTATAATCGCCACTGCCCTGAACTGAACATAGTACTCAAACATTGTGTCTAAACCGTTTAATTTCCGTCGGTGCGATCACACATATTCAGCACGGTTGTTCAGTGTCGGAAGCACCGACTTAAGACTGTAAAATAGTCTCTTTAACCCGGCATTAGTCGCGCTAGTGTATAGTTATACACTAACCACTAACATCTGAAAAAGTTTCATTTCCAGACCACCCATTCCGCTTCTGATAATATAATGCCTAAATTATATTAATAGCGTTAATACGTTAATAATTTTAAAATAAATTTTAATAAAACTCGAATAGGTTAAGGATTTTATTAAAATTTTTGTTGCTAAAAAGCAATTATTAGTTTCTTGTAAACAAAACAAATAGTCCGTGTTTTAATAATTATCTGTAAAATAAAAATAAATAAAACCTGTCTATATATACATATATGAATTAATAGATAATAATGAATACGACTGTCTGAATATTTTTAATTCACGATATTATAATATACGATACATTTTCAAAGTTTTTAAACGTATTATATTCTTGCGTACACATTGAAAAATTTTCGATTGCAGAAACGCTCGAGAGTAAAAATTGTGTATATGTTTTATGAATGAAATACGTCGTTATTTTTACGAAAAACTCGGGAATTATTATTATTATTAACGTAATAAAATATAGAAATTTAAATTCATTTTGCGTAATTATACATGGCGTTTGTGATGTACAATGGCGATTTCGACAACAACAACTTGTACAACATTATCGTATGTTTTCCAAAATGTTATTATATATTATATAATGTTTTATATTTCGATTATTTACAAATTTAATAATAATAATAATAATAATAATAAAAGAAATCAATACCTATATAGACGAATTATTATTGTGTGTAATATGTGACACTATGTACATTAATAGATACACTACATAAGAAACCATATAGAATACATTGAATTTATAATAGTATATCCATAACCCGTATACACTCACGTGTTTATAATAGCATTAACGCATCGCGTATTAAACCACTCCTATTCAATTATTATTATACAACTGAAATGTTTTTTTTTTAATAACAGTAATTTTATATGGTAAAAAAATCATTTGGTTGTTTATATAATATATCAATTTATATAATACATCTGGGCTACTGCATCTACTCTATAAAGAATATAATTTAAAGTACCTAATATTGTATTGCACACACTTTTTTGTTAAATGAGATTTTAATTATATAACAACATCTGGTCGTCAGAAATCTGAATAAAATACTAATAAAGTCATACGTCTCATAAAATCCGCATTATATACGTCCGCAGCAAATATATATATATATAATTTTTTTTCTGAGATTTCATTAATCGTGAGAAAATTTCAAATTCGATGGCACAATTTTCAAAATTACACACAGCTCGTACAAGATTATAATATTTACATTGAATATAACGCACCGCGATTGATTTTTCAATACATCTTATTACCCAGTAATCCAATTTATTTCTTCGGATTCTGAAGGAGGGAGCCCACGTCGGGGATCTTATATTTGATTTATTTATTATTATTATTATTATTATTATTATTATATGGATTCCGAATTTTCGTGCACTTACACAACACCGGCGGAATTTTCGGACACCACGGTTTCGGTCGACACGGTCCCTGCAAGTGTTGTGAAATTAATTTAGATTTGTCCGCGTTCCCGTGTAGTTCCGCAAGTTTCCCCGCACAATATCCAATGGCTTCGGTCTTCAAACGAGTGACGAACAGATTAACGCTCGGCGGCTTTGATTTCAACAGGCGTTCCAACTGGAAATCGTTACTGGCCGGCGCACTGCTACCTGGCTAATATAATTCAACCACTTATTCATCATCCGTTTTTCGATAATACGATGTTATTATTATTATTATTATTATTATTATTATTATTATTATTATTATTCATTTATACAATATGATGTGCGACTTACATCGGGTTTTAATTTTGCCGTATGGATAACGTTGGTGGTCTTTATTGAATTCCGTTTTTGTAAAACAGGCACCTGTAAAAATATTTTACCTATAATGAGTAACGGAGAAACACAAGGATTTAAAGAATAAAAAAACAGTACCTACTTCTGCACCATACATGTATCATTCGAATATTACCATATTCATTATCATAACTCTGTAGTAATATAATACGAGTACATATTATTATATCGTTGAGTCATAATGTCCATTACAATGGACAATCACACCATTTTGAAAACAAACAAAAAAAGTAGGCCAAAATACCGTAATATATATTTTTTTCAATGTAGATTGACAACATCCTAAATATGAGATTTTTTTTTTTTTTTGGTGTAATTTCATAAATCGGGAATAATATTATTAATATTTTATTTTTTAATTATTTATAAATATACTTTGGATTTTTTTGAGAATAATTTTTTATCTTCAAATTATGAAATAACAACAATTAAATATTACATATTAGTTTAATAATTATCAAATTTCAATAAAAACTATCATTTGTAAATTATATAAACGTTATTTATTTTTTAACATTTATTAAATCCCCCCAATATTGAGAATTATAATATATAATATACTAATTATTATTATTATTATTATTATTGAAATCCTGTGTAATACAATTAGTTTCGACAAATATTATAAACGAAATAGTTAATAGAAAATAAAAATAAAATACGAAGTAGTGATTTCAAAATCGTTGTGGAAAAAGGATAATGTGGCGAGGATGACAGTTGGGGGAGATTGAAAAGAGAACGTAGTGGGCATTAAAAGGAATTTCGAAGGAATTGAGTATAAAAATGGAAACGTGAGCGCTCAACGGATAAATAAGGGGAGAATTGAGGATATGATTAATGTCGCAGCAAATGGCAGGGACGAAGTCATGTAAAGTACAAAGAGGAGAATTGTATGAAATCATTATATTCTATCATTCTAACGTTTTTCTTTTCTCTCTCTCTCTCTCTCTCGTTTTCTTATTATATTTTACTTTTTATAAAATACTAGTGAAATGATTATAGTAACATTATTATACTGGTATACAACTAGTAATATATGTCATTGTGAATGCCATATATAATAATAATAATAATAATAATCTACTGAATTAAATGTGCCCTCCGGGCCCGTGTAAACATATTATACGGTACGGACAACTCACGCGAGTTATCGCTATGAAGCACATGGCGAAAACGACGAGCGACACCAAGAGGAACGGAAGAGCTTTGGCGGTCCAAGCCCAGATTTTCGCGGACGGCGTGTGACGAAACACCCGGGCCTTTTGTATTCTCACTACGTGCACCATGACGTTGAAACCTCATGGCTCGCGCCTGACATATGAAACCTTCGAACGATCTATACACACACAATATAATTATAGTTATCGCGTAATACAATTTTTTTTTTTTTTGTTATATTTACATAGATAATATTACATCACGACGTGCACGCGATCGACGAGATACCCGCGTTTTTATCCGTAGTACGACGGAGAGAAAATGAAAATATATATATATATATTAATAAAAGTCCACCGAGTGACGACGACGCGCGTTATTTTTTTATACCGTTTTAAAAATCCGTTTTCCCCGGCACACGACACACGACGATTTCACCGTCCGCGTACATAATATAATAATAATAATTATTATTATTATTTGTTTATAATCGACTAGTGTAGAAATACGATTTTTGTCGTCCGTTTGGCTACCGCGCGCGCGGCGTGCAAAACGGCGCTCTCCCGGCACCGTCTGTGAAAAGTTCGACGACGCGCGCTGGTCTCCTCGCATGTGCTTATTGATTTTCCCGGCCATATGACCGACCGGCACTCCCGGGGGCCGCGATAATACGTATTATTTTGTAATGACAATATAAACGCGCGCGTTTTCTTTCATTTTGTGTGTGACGCAGTGGCGGCACCAAGTGGACTGGCTCTATTTTATAACGATTTTTATAACGATTCGCTCGTGTTTCATAAGCTAAAAACAAATTGCACCTAATATTATTGTCCACAATAAGTACACGAAAATGAACGCTACACTCGCAGCATTTGTTGTCTCGGTCTATCTAACGGCGGACACTGTGTAGATAGCAAAATCATAATATACAACACGCTCAAAACTAAAATCTTGGGTTAAATTTACAGTTTAGAAACACACACACCTATTATAAAATTTAAAGAGAAAATATATTTTCCAGCGGACCCAATGGGCTTTATTTTTTTATTAAATATCTCGCAAAAAGTCCACTCGAAAATATTCCTGTTTTCGAATTTTCTAACGGCCTATTATTTTAACTCTAAATCGAACCTAAAATTACAATTCTACGTAATGTGATTTTGTTATATCGTCTTTTACGGATGGACAAAGACAACGAAATATGCGCGAGTGTAACGTCCTATTAAACATTAATATTTTGTTATAAAATAATGTTATTTAGTAATAAATTAACTAACTATAAATATATTGATATACTGTAAATTTTAATCATTTTTCAAAAATATAGAACCATTTTCATTCTCAAATGACGCGTCATATTATTATTATTTTTTTTTTTTTGAACATGACTGAAATTTGACGTTTTATTGGCTCCTAAAAAGTCCTGGCTCCACCACCGTATGTGTGTGTAGAGGGGGGATAGGGTTAAGGTAAGTGTCCATTTGAGACAAAATCTCGAGAGAAAGACTCGAGGCTGGTCTCAGGGTGTTGTCCATTTGAGATCGCTTGTGGTCTCGAGATAGGTATGGGAGACTAGACAGTGACTTTAGTCTCGAGACTAAGACAATTCTGTGTCGATTAGTGAGTCAAAACCCAGTCTGCTGTGTGACTTGATCAGACAAACTTGGGTCAGTATTTCTTTTTTTATTTCGCACAATGGATTCGCGTCAGGTACTAGCTTTTTTAATTTCTTATAAGATTGTGCAAAAACGGAAGTTAAAAAAAAAGAAGTGTTGGATAAGGAAATGGGTGGATCGGCGAATTGACTTGGGAGCTGGTTCAACTCTCGTAAATGAGTTACGGTTAGAAGATGCACAGCAGTTTAAGAATTTTATTCGAATGTCTGCAGTGCAATTTGAACTACTTTTAGATTTAGTAAAACACAAAATTGTCAAGCAAGACACAAAATTACGTGATGCAATTCCTGTTCATGACAGTTTAATGATCACCCTTCGTTTTCTGGCTTCAGGTAAGCATATAGATAATTACCTATATTTTTCAAGTAAGCTTTTCTCTTTCAGGAGATGCTTACAATAGTTTACAATACCTTTTCCGCATTCCACCTTGTACAATTGGAAGAATAGTTGTCGAAGTACGCCAAGCTATTTATGATAATTTAAAGGATAAATATTTAAAGGTATGTGTTAACAAGTATTTATTGAACAATTTATGAATTAATTTCAAAATAATTTTATTTTGATGAAACTATAAAAGTATAAACCTAATAATATATAATATACAAATAACCTACCTAATAATAATAATAATAATGACATTTAATTAACTAAATTAATAAGGATTGAATGAATTATAAAAGTCTTGGCTTGTCTGAGACTCTACATTTGGTAGTGGAGAAAAGTTATTCTGAACAATAGCTGGTGAAGGCATTTGAGTGGAGGAGGATGAAGTATTTGTGCTTGAAGTGAAGGGCATTACACTGGACCAGTGGCTTCTTTCGTCCATATCCGAAATATTTGTTATTGCTTTACGAATCTCACTTTTCAATAGCCCTCTCTAATAATCCAATTTTAAAGATTTTAATTCCAACGCTACATATTCTCCAAAGCGATCAAAATCGTCTTTCGGCTTTTTCATAATTTCAATGGCTTCCTTCAGAATACTGTCATCATCTTGAGTTTGTATCTGCCTTTTTGTTTGTTGATATTATAATGTTGGGAGTATACATTAGCAAAATAATATCGGAATTTTAAGTTACATAAGTTAGCTGAATATATTTAAAAAATTGGGCAGGGGTTCCCCGGCGCCCGCGGGCAGTACTATTTTACAAATGCTAAAATATTTAATATTTTACAAAAATGATGTGCTAAGTATTAAAAATTAACAAGGTAGCAAAAACAAAGAGGAATTTAGAAAATTAAAAATAAAAATTAAAAGGATTTGTAAAAATAAATATTCAAAAAGATAGAAAAAAAAAATTATAAGTTAATACTCGTAATCATAAATAAAAAATATATATAAAACAAATAAATATACACATGTATATTAAAATATGTATTTAAATATAAAAAAAGGATAAAGGCAATGAGTATTAATTAAGAATGTTGTTGTATATATTATATATTACTACCGTTTCGACAAAAAGTCATCATGAGGTAAAATTAAAATTAAAATTACCCGATGATGAGTTTTTGTCGAAAACGGTAGTAATATATAATATAGACAACAACATTCTTAACTAATACTCATTGGCTTTATTCGTTTTTTATATTCAATTCGAGCGTTCAATATCATTGTGGTTGATGGTCTGCTTTTCTACATTACACTCATTTTCTTTAGAATTTCCTATGCCTTATTTTAATCGGCAGCACTTGATTAGGTGTTAATGTTAATGTTAACATTATACGATTATTTATATATTTATTATAGCGATATTTATAAAAACGCGGGTGGAATTCATATATATATATTTTTTTATATAATTTTATATCAATCCCCATATAGGTACATATACATACTATACTAGCTGTATTACTCAGTTTTGTCTGTGAATATTTTTGCCCGGTACGAGTGATGTACACGGGTGCCCCGTGGGCGAGAGGGGGACAAGACGAAGCGCATCTGCCTCCCCTCTTGGACTTCAAAATTTCAAATATAATTTTGAAATTTTATTATTATTATTATTTAAATAAACATTTCATTGATATTTTCACTAGTAAAAGTTCATAAATTTAATATTGACGAAGAAAAAATATTAATATATTCTTTATGCACTAACATATAGACCTTTATGATAACGATATGATTTACAAGGTTTTAAAAATCACAAATACGGAAATGTTAAAATTCCGTTTTATCATTCACATCAATACGGAAAAATATTATTACAAGTAGGTAAGTATATTAATTTAATATATTATGAATAATCACTTTATCACATGGTAAATAATAATGAAAATTAATGGTACATATTATTTTACCGATACAAAAATACAATAATTCGTGTTCTTAGAATATTATAAACAATAGTAACATCGATTAACATAGATACATTTTGGTAATAATTTAAAATAAATCGTATAACAAATAATGGTTAAGATTAACATGCGTACAATAAGCAATAATTAATAATTGAACATCCATTAATATTGATCATTCTAATATTTTAAACATTTTCTTAATCATATATTAGGTATAATCAAACGTACTTAGTACTTGCATAATTTTATGAGAAATACTCAAATGTTTAACGAAAATTTGTTTATAGTTATGAAGCAGTATAAAAAGTTACTTTATGGTGTAACACGTTTAATACACCTAAGTACCAATTTCGAGACGATTCGATACAATTTAAAAACAAATGTGTAAAAAAAAAATGTATATAATATATGTAAATTACAAATAAATCAGGACTCGTGATAAATATTATTACAAAATAATTTTTAATGTTATTGATGAGTTCTGTATTGTCAGTGACTTTAAGAACAGAAAATACGAGTTAGAAAACATACAAATAAAATCGACCTATAGAAAATTGGTAATTAATTAAAATTGTATACACGTTTATAATGATTCAGTAATAAGCATAGGACCATAAATGGTACTTATTTGAGATTAAAATTGAATTGTTCGAAATAAAATTATTTTATTATTATATAACGAATAAAATACCGATGATTTTTTTTTTTAATATTATTTTCAAAAATTAATAAATTATTTATAAATGTGTTATCGAATACAAACATTATAAGTTTTATATAAGAAATATTACATAAAATTTTTGCCATTTTGTTTATTCTTATTTGCTGTTAATAAATGGTTTTTGGTATATATACAAAAATGTTTCAGTTTTGTGTACAAACGTATATTACATTTTTATGTAATAAATTTAAAAATTAAACCATATGTTAATATTTATTTGGAATAATATACTTATTAATATTATTTGTTTATAATTTAACACTGAAAAAAGTATATTTAATAAAAGGTAAGTGGTACATCAAATACCTATATAGAATTAATACTAAGTAGGTATAAATTACATAAAATAAGTATTTAATAATTAATAACAAAAATAATTTATAATTGTAAAATTTAATTAATTTGTTGAGCCATTTAATTTAAACACAGGTTTGTAAAATAATAATAATAATAATAATCGTTACTGAGTTTTAAACAAAAATTAAATACACAAAATTAAATTTTTAAACCAAAAAAATTAGAACAGTATAGCAGGTACTAAAATATTAAATGTTTCTAATGCCTCAATACCTCCATGTAAACAGCATACTTTTGGATATTCTTTTTTCACCAAAAACCGACATAGTTTTCTGACTTTATTCAATTCATATACATTGTCGACCACGACCAAAATGTTGCCTTTGTTATTCACCAATGCACTTAATTCTGGACTAGGACGTAGATCAAAATTTTCATCTGCAAAATCTTCCTCTTTAATAGGAATATTTAAACTGCCCGGTATACTTTTTTCTATGTAATGTTCTTGTTTTCTGGAATCGATGACCAAAAACTTGTTACTGGACTTTTTTAATTCTTGCAAATCGTAAATACTTATTCGGGGACAAAATTCATTCTTTAATACTTCATAGATTAAACACGGGTCGTGCTCACGTGTTTCAGTTCTCAACTCATATTTTCTAAATGTAATTGACCTAGGAGTAGCGTCACTAAATTTTGATGATTCTAAGACGCATTTTTCAATATCCACTTCTGGTAAATCCGAAAACAATAATATACACTCATTAAATCCGGAGTTTAATAAGGTACTACGTAACTGGGTAAGTATTGACAAACCGACAAATAACGGATATGAAGAATCACCTAATAAGAGTCTATCCCAAAGGTGAAAAATTTTATGCAAAGGAAACGCATGAGAGAACATTGTTAAAAACCACGGTATAGCAAATAAATCTGGTATGAAACCTTTATTGTCCAAATGGTTTGCTAGTTGTGGATCATGAAAAGCGATTAAATGAGACAATTTGATTAAATACTCTTGAATTACTGCGGCATTGTCTCTTAAAAACACATCATTCAAGTACTTTTTCACAAATGCTGTTAGACACGCATAAGCTACATCTTCTTCGCAAAAATTTAAATAAACAAATGGTGCGCACAATGAATCAAGTCCTTGCCAGTAAACATAATTGGGATGACTTATGAGCCATGCTTTTAAGACTCTTTTTAATTTTGTATGAGCAACTGAAGACGATAATAGATCATTGTACTGATGGCACCTTGGTATATCGACTTCAATTTGTCTATCTGATACACCAGCGGTTTCTTTGTCTATAGACAAATAATCTCTTTCGGTATCACTGCAAACATTCAATAAACATGCCCAAATTTTGCCTCTGAAGTATGGTGGAACATCCTTTTTTGCTTCAATAAGTAATCTGTCCAACTTATAAGGAAAAGCGGATAACAATCGATCAAACAAGACAATTCGGTGGAACTGATATTCAGTATCTTTTTCTCGAATAACTAACGGTAACATTTCGGTAGTATCATTGCGCTCTTTTATTTCATCGATCAAAGGTTCATAATCTGTTATTTTGAGATGTTGAAGACGATTTACCAGTAAGTCTAAGGATAACTGAACTATCTGTAAGTCTAACAAACAACTCTGATTACGTGTGTTGCCGTACAATATTCCTTCAAGTGTAATAAGCCGCGGTAAAAGTAAGATGGATGATTCGTTTCTCAATAAGCCTTTCTTTTTCAATGCCCATTCAATATCTCCACCAGCCAGCTTCCATAAATAATAGACTTGTTCAAGTTTCATTTGACGCAATGGGTGTTTACACGAATAACATTTATTTGTTAACATTTGGGAATATTTGTAGAAAGAAAATATTTTATGATCACATAGTTCTTTTGGGCACATTCTTTTGGTAATATCTATACAAATGCATTTACTGAGAAAGTCTTTCAATTCACTAGGAAATGATTGATATATCTGCAAACGGCCCATTTCACGGGCAAGTCTTGTCACAACATCCGTACAATGTGATAGCGATAAAATCTTCCGAATGATCTGGCTGAGTTTAAGTGTCGGCCACAGTTGTGCTCCTAGTAACAGTTCTAAAACAATAATGCCCAATGACCAAGAATCCGTCTTGGGACCAGATGTATTCAAAGCTCTTTCGAGAACTAATACTTCAGGTGCAGTGTATTTGAGTTTCCCAATAGGAAAAGTAATATTTTTACCACTGTTTGTCATATAATAAAGTCCATAATTACATAATTTAACATTATTTTCCTCGTCTAATAATATGTATTGTGGAGTTAAAAATCGATGCACTATACTATTACTGTTCAAATAAGTCAATGCGGATAAAACACTTTGGGTCCAATTCATTACCTTTTCTATCGGTACCAACAATGAACAATTTCTCGATTCGGTCCATAGGGATCGGTTAAAATATTGAGAGACCAAAATGATACGTCCATGTTGTTTTCGAATAAAATCCAAATGTAATACTAAATGTGGATGGTTTAAAGTTTTTAGTTTTTGAGCACGTCCAAGAATCGTGATTGAATTAGGAGTTAAAGGTAAGCCATTGGCGCCACAAGACTCAGATGTGTGTTGAGCAGCGAATATAGTTTGTACACCGAATAATGGAGGAACAGGAGCATCCACACAGGAACAAGCCATAATGAATGTTCAATGGAAATGATCTAAAATCAATTAAAAAAAATAAATAAATAATCATAAAAAATTCAAAACATTAAAAATTTCTATTACCTACATACGTTTCAACGCTTTTATTTTTTTTTTATTCGTACGTACATATATTTTAACCACAAGTTAGGCAAATTATTGTCAGACTTACAAAACAATAAATTAAACGACGCAGATTATAAAAATTTCACTATAAATCATACACGTAATTTTGGAGACCTTGTGACAAATACGCAAAATATCGAGAGATTGGTGAAGTCATGGTACAATATAATTCCATAGAAGGATCAGACACGAATAGACAGTACCGAAATTCATGTTCACAACATAATTTATATGGCATCAAAAACGAAGAAATTCGATTCCATTCAATTTGTGTTTTGAATGGAATATAAAAATTTTCTTCCTCAAGAGTCAATATTTATTTTATTACTGTATAGCTGGCGATCGCCAAATACATTGACAGGACGACGATATATATATACGTTTATTGTCTAATGGTTAAAATATATACGACACAAAAAAAAACTGCACACAAAACGTATACGTCTATGTTGAAATCAACATTATTAAATCAAATTCATAAACAATACTATATAGGCGTTCTATTGTCGGTTTTATAAGTGTGTTTAACGGGAAAATTTCGTATTTAATAATTTTTGTCGTCTCTTAGACAGTTAATTTGTTAAAGATTGAACTCGATACTTACAAGCGTAACAGCGTAATGAGGTATGTTTCTTTTTTCTTTTCGTCTTTTCAAAACCGTGTAATGACGTACATTTCACAAGCGTTGAATAACTCTAGTTTTCCACGCGAAACATTACTGAATTATTAAATGTCTGTGCGAACAACGTTATAATATTCAATTTCTAAAACAGTAAATTATAAATAACAAAAACGAAAATAGGTATAGCGATGAACGCCGTGGTGCGACATTATCGACACAATTAATATTTTTTATCGTTGATACAGCGTAAAACCGTTCAAGCGGTGGTTACCTTCACAAACGTAACCACTATAATCGCCCGCGGTAACCGCACGTACATTTCAGTGATAACCGTTATCTTAAATCGTGTTTAGACAACTATACACGTATATATATATATATACGCGTGTGTGCACTCGGTTAATTTGCCGGAGACCGTATACCAAACTTATCAGTGTAAACAAAAATAATGTGTTTAAAAACCCATAAATTGCAATTAAATCTCATTAATATTATTCTTCTTGTTGTACGTGTTTTTCGGCTTGACGTTTTTTTTTGCCGTAAAGGTTTTTTTTTTTGCTTTCTTTTTTTTTAAACCTTCGACGGTGGTTTAACGACGACTAACGGACGCGCGTAAAACTCGGATATCATTCAAAATGCCCCGGCTGAAGAAAAGATCATTGGAAACCAAAGCTCGCATATCGCGGATGAAACGCGCGGAGAAACGAAGGGAACAGATTTTGTATTTAAAGACGCAAGCCGAAGAAATGGAAATTTTATGGTATGCATAAAAGACGTTCGTCCGGATTAATTAAATACCAATTCTTTCTGTAAATCTCTGTTGTGATAGCAAACTTTTCGCACACATAAAACCGGTCGAATTTGTATTAGAATATTATAAAATAGTTTTTTTTTCTTTCTATTATTATTCATTTTAACATTGAAATTAATAGAAATTTTATTCGAAATCTTTTAATTTAACTTTTTAAATGTTGACTTCTCTTATCGATAATTTGGTAAAAAGAAATTAAAACGCATTATTATTATTATTATTATTATTATGGCGGATTTTATTGTTTTTTTTGTTTTTCCTATTGATCGCTTATTATTTATTCTCAAACATTGCTTTTCGTTAACAATCTATTACGCAAGTTTCTCTTAATTTTTCATTTAAAAGTTTTAACAAGCGATATAATAATAAAAATGTATTAATTAACCAGGTTAGCTAGGTTGAGTATCTACAGACTGTAGTTATTTTCATTTCTAGTTATTTGTATATTTTAAATAGTCAGTAATATCCGTACATTGGTAGAACCCGAGTTAACAAATTTATAAAAATATATATCTACTGTTTTTAACTATTATATAAAATTAATAAAACTGTTATTTTTATTGGGCTAATTATTCAATACTTACAGTTCTCAATTTTCAAATTTAAATATGTCGTTTAAATATGTTAATTTTTATTGTTTTTTTTTTCGCATAAATGATATTCTTAATCATATGTAAAATATTGATTGTTGTATTTAAACACGAGTACAAATCTAACAGTTTTAATTGCTGTTTACGGCGATGTATTGTACTAATGCATATTTCTTTATAGGTTCGTACATCAGCACTTATATTTTCAGTTACCAATGTTCAGATTTAGCGAACTTCTCTGGAATGTAGTGTGTTCATATTGATATTTAATATTTGTATTAAAAGTTAAAACACACGAAACCTTATTTATTTGAAAGAAACGGGTTAAATTTAGTTGGATGTATTGTACACAATACTGAAGAGCACATTAAACCCGATATAGTTTAATCACTTTAAAGTTTAACTGTGGATTTGCAAAAATTATGGACTTTTAGTAGTACTTCACCCATAAAACTAATTAAGTTATGATTAAAAATTAATTACAAGATTATTTCTTACAAGAATCAAATTAAATTCACGCAAATATTACAATGAGATATTACTATTATTTATTATTCATTTGTGCAGGCAAATAATTATTATAATTCTAAATATTTTATTATGTATTTCTTTATAAAATACGCAAAAATAAATTATTTGTTTCTTAAAAATAATATATCAAAATAAATTCAAGTACTAGAATAGTATAAAATATAAATTAATAAAAATAAAATGTGTATAACGTATTATTATCTTGCGCTAACCTGTTGGTTTGTTATTTAGTCGCGGCATTAGAAGTGAAGGCGCTCTCGTACCACCCATCAGACAGACTGCATCGATATTTAAACAACCAGTAACTGTACATAAAAACCAGGAAGGAAAAGTTAAAACAGACTTTAAACACGGAAAACAAGAAAAACCTAAACAAGTATATTAATATTATTCAATATTATTCATTCAGTAAAATTATTAGAGTATTCTGTATTTTTTAGGTATTCTGGGAAAAAAGACTCGAAGGCATTAGAGCTTCAGAAAAAGATGGTTATGAATTAGGTACCAAATGGACTGGTCTACTGCGACCGGCTGGTCCACATGTTCGCGATGAAACTTTATTACAGAGTGTTGCTACTGCTTTGCATGTATGTGCTATGCCAGTGACTGGACAACCTCCAATAAGATCTCATTACGATAAAGAAATTGTATATCGGATTCCAGACCAACCACTCGTACAGGTATGATATAATATGATTGTACTGTGATTTTTCAGTATTCGGCAAATATCAAGTCAAATTAGTTAAGTTAATTTAAAAAAAAAAAATACATTTTAATAGTAAAACCTGTGTTTATTGCAATAATGTGTTCACTGTTCTTTTTCTTATAACATTTATTAGGTTTACTCCAAATTCATTAGCAAGGTTCACTGTATTTACCTTTTCAAATACTGTTTAAAATTGAATGTTTTTCGACTAGAGTTGAAGTTATACACCTCTTTCTCTGTTGGCACATTTTCGTGTGATTAATAAAACATTGGGGACAAAAGTAATATACAAATAACATGGAAGCACAATTGACAATCAACTAAATAAAAATAAAATATCTCATCAGTTGACTTTATCGATTTTATTAGCTATTTGGTGTTAATACAAAAACGAATGGCGACCATATTACTGAATGTGTTAGCCTAACATATATCCGTATTATTGAGAGACCACTGTACAACCAGTTTTTTAAACATGTGAACACTTTAGTTCCAATATACTTAATTAATTTTTTTTTTGTATTCATTCATCAGTAAAATAAATTATTATTTACTGTTTATAGGAAGTGAGTGTGACCGTAAACGATATTAAAAGTCAAGAAGAACGCGTTATAGCCGCCAGAAAACGACTTCAAGAAATAATGGGAAAAATCAAATAAAAATATTTCTGTATTAAACATTACGTAATAGTAATTTTTTTTCTCATTTTTTAATTTTTTTTATCTGATGATATTATTAATAATAATAACAATATGCAAATATATTTATATTTTATTTTTAATTTCGCTCGTTTCATTCCTATTTCCTTTAAAACTGTTTAAATTAACATTATTGTTCAATTGTATTATGGTTTGTCTAAATGACTCGCAAAAAAAAAATATATATAAACAGTTATAATTTTGAGACATGCATATATATATATATATATATACATAAGATTAATGTATTTAGTTTGAACACTTTTAATATTCAGGTGATTATATGTTAATAAATCTGAAGTGGGATAAAAAAGAAAAAGAAAAAGTTTGGCAAAGATCAGCTACTCTGATGTATTTCCGGACGCCTAAAAAAAAAACAGTTAACATTTTTTGAAATTTATTAAATATTGTAATGAATACGTAAAGTGTATTAAAATTTGATGTTTTTAAAATCGAAAAAATTACAAAATTCTATGTAATACGGAAATTATTCATTGAAAAACAACAACATAATATTAGGATTTATTTTATAAAGTTGGTTGTATTATTGAATTTTAAAAACTTAATAAGTTTAAAAAACATATTGTTGCGCGCCTGTTGATTAAAAACATTTATTCGTTCTGTGGATAACTTCTCTACTGGAAAGAATTACACGCGAGTATCGGCCAGTTTTTGTTCCGATAGCAAATTTTGTCAATCGTTATTTTTAAACGCGACACAAAATATATTCTGTTGAAAACGGGGCAAAAACGCGATTGCGTACAATAATAAATTCATTGATTTATTCCTCCGGTACGACGAAAATAATTGATCCAATAGAGTCCATATACGTAAATTATTGTAATCGTATTGGTTGTTAAGTGAGTTAATTAGTACCGTAAAAGAAGTAATTTTCGTTTTTAAGGGCTGAAACAACAACAAAGCGGCA
The DNA here is from genome assembly GCA_032441825.1 of Chaetogeoica ovagalla. NCBI lineage: Eukaryota > Metazoa > Arthropoda > Insecta > Hemiptera > Aphididae > Chaetogeoica > Chaetogeoica ovagalla. The sequence goes on along the minus strand of CM063738.1, from coordinate 614,576 downwards.
AAATGCGACTGGCGTCACCTCTGTATTTGTAAATAATCTAACTATGTATATATTGTATAACTTATGGTCGTAGAAGCTGAGGGGAGGGGTGTTAAGAGAACAATATATTACGAAGCGTCTACTTTTTTTTATTTATTTATTTGCTTTTGTACTTAAACATTACAGCAAGGTAGTTATTAATATTTTAAAGATAGACAAGAAAAAAAAGACAAAATTTTATGAAATAAAATTAACAAATTAATTATATATGTAAATATGAAGGTCAATAAGCTAAATTAGGAAGCCGGAGGTGTGGATGAAATTAACGATTAGGAAAACAACCGTAGGAGAGCGGGAGTTCAGAAGGGGTAACTATAAGAGAGGACAAATGAGAAAAGAAATGGAGTCTGTCGTAGAGACAGTTAAATAAAATATGATTGAAGTCACAGAACGCCCTCATACTGGTGTAGAGAGCACAGAGGAGACGACGAGTTTAAAGAAAGATGGTAAGAGTGTTAGGGAAGCAGTTTGTGTCCGTCTATATATTTATTTTATCAATATGCCGAAGGTCGCGGCGACGAAGCCTGTGCGAGTACTGTCGTTTAATATTTATTAATATTATATAGATGATGCTGGAAATGATTTCCTTTTAATAGTCACGTTTAAAAATAGTGCGGATTTTATCCTCTCGTATTATACGCCGCATTATCTGAGTGGGTTGCGCAAAGTCAGAGAAGACGGTTTCAGGGACACGGAAACCGTACCGCAGGGTGTATACGACGCATATTATATGTAGAGATATTTTTACCATACTCGGATATGTGCCGCAGGATGTGTCCGTCGCGCACAATGCGGCGTGTCTCTGCGCAGGACTCGTTTACACGTACCCATTATATACACATAATCGACACTACGCAGTACTACACGTATTATAATTTGACGGCACTTATACTCAGTAATGTTCCCATAAATTTTTTTGAGAGTATATTAAACCGTTAAGCAGGGACGATCAAAAGATATATTTCTGGGGTGGGTGCCTCCCAGAAAAAAAAAGGTCATCAATTTTCTGTTTTTGCCGACTGAGCTAAGTGTAGTCTCGTCCCTGCCGTTAAGTACCCAAGTCCAAAACATGAACATCCAATATTATACATATTACATTTTCCTTACGATTTACAGGAGTAGATGCGCGAGGATGATTTCGATCGTATGACACGCTTCGTCGCAAAATATTAATTAATTAAAATTATAGCTTACTAAAAGGATAAATTGGTGAATTTGAATAAAGACGCTTTTAAATTTCGTACTACACACAATTTTAGGGACTGCAACACATAACATTGGGTTATTTATTTCGGATATCGACTTTTGTACGTGTTGAACACAACCAGCTTTGACACATTTCCTATTCTTCAACAGTTATATATATATATACTCGTATATATTATATTATAATAGTAATCGTAAACGTTTAATTAGCGCAGGCGGCCAATTCCAATAAAAATATTGAAAAAATCGACGTTAACGACCACGTAAGGAAATTTCATACAGTTGAAATTCTTTTCAACTTTACAACAATAATTGTATGAATAGGACCAAATGGGATGCGTACAGCTTTAGGAGAAATGCGCATAGAGACAACAGGAGGAATTCGTTATTTTCATTTCAATCGTTTTTGAATATATCGATTTTTTTTTCAGTTCTTTTATATTATTTCGATAACCCATTTGACGTGTGTAAACGATTTTCTCGCGCCTCAATTGACTCCACCTCTACACAAGAGCTTTATCGTTCCGGCCCGGCTCGACAGAGGACTTCTATTGCGAAAAAAGTACGGTCCGAAAATTAAATCTTAACGTTTACCCAACTTTGAATGATTTTCGTTTTAAGAGAGCCCGAACACAAAAAAAAAACTCGACAATTAATCACAAAAATCCTGGCGCTTTTGAGTTGAATTCGAAAATGAGTAGAAAAATAGAAATGAAGGAATTATTAAAAACGCGTAATTAATCGAGATTTGCATAGACTGTGGAGCAAGTGAGAACGATATACTTTTTTTTCCCATAAATTGTTAAAAAAAAAAATCGCGATATTATCGAAAATTGGTGTTAAAGTGGTGGCAGCGAAATTTACAAATGGGTTGAGAACAAAAAAAAAACAATAAAGCATATCGTTTGAACAGACACACACACACTTCTTTTGACATTTGCACAAGAGATGTAAACATATCAACTAATTTGACATTTATAACCATCTGCTCCGTTGAGTGATGAAAATTAAATAAATAAACATTTTTTTTTCACATACATATATGTATATATATATATATATTTATTTATATATATGTATTATAATATATTTTTATACTGAAAAACAATTGTTTAGGATTTTTTTGTTTCTTTTTCTTTTTTATAATAATACAAGTTACAAATCATCTTCGTTACTTCATTATATATTTTATTATTATTATAAATAGAAACACAAAAACATAATTATATAATTTTTAAACGCTAAATATAACTTACTTTCATTTAATTATAAGGATGATGAGCAGTTTTCAATACATAAACATTATACTTCGAATGAACAATATTGGGGATACCGTAGTCAAATACACTTTTAACGTTTGATTTTTAAAATTTTTGTTTTTCCTTTCCTTTAATTACTTATTATTATTTAATAATAGTGATAGTAATAATAATAATAATAATAAAAAAGAAAAATACATATTTATTTTATTTATATTATTATACTTTCATTATTGCTTTATAATCAGTCCTTGTTGTTTGCAAGTATAATAATGCAAGGTAAAAATATTGAGATCGAAAAAAAAAAGGAAAAAAATTAATATACGTTCGGATACAATATTATATTATTATTATTATTACTACGTTATGAAGTAGTATCTAGGCGTGTTTTCTTCAAACAATAAGTATATATTTTGCTATACACATACATATATATTTTTTACTGTTAAATTAGAAAAAAAGTCTTGCGTACAATATTAAGATATTATTTTATATAATACTGATTTGGATTTAGGCCAAAATAAAATAATGAAAACTGCATCTTAACGTACTTGGAAAAAAAAGAACAATTTCTCATCAATCCTGTGTCTAATGATATATATAAGCTTGACAACCATATATTTCGAATAGTCTAAAACATTAATTCTTAACGCAACTCTTTTTTTAATTTTTTTTTTTTTAGTAGAAATTACCTTAAATGGGTAACGTACACAATCACATTTCGATCGTGTCATTACCGCGTACATTAATTTATAATATAATATAATATGTCTATATTATTAGTTATATATATATACATATATATTTATGCTAAATTTTGCTAATAACAAGAAATTTATGAATTCTCATGGAAAAAAATTTTAAAAAAAAAACCAATCAAAGCCGAGTATAAATTTATAAATAAAATGTATTATATATTATATAATATATGTATATTACGCATATATAAATTGAATTATGTTTATGATTATCAATCTGGTCTGTTTATTAAATATATTAACAGTTTTCAAATATATAAAAAATTTTTTTTAAATAAATAATTCTTATTTTTTTAAAAATGAAAGTATTAAATGCATTTTATGAAGACTCAAGCCAATTTTTTTTTTGAAAATGCAAAAAATAAAATATTATTCTTTGGGTCTAACACAAAACAGTACCTATTTGGTTATTAAATGTGTATTATAACAATATAACCAAAATAATAAAAAAAAACAAAAAAAGAAATAATAAAAAAAAACGCAAAATATAAAAAGCGATTTTTTTTTATTTTATATAAATAAAAAAGTATGAATAATAATAAAAAAAATGTGCACTAAGAAATAAACCTGAACAATGTTTATATCAAAAAGTAAACAAAAGATCCTACCTAATCCATTAATACTAGTACGGTATTTTTTTTTCAAGTATCAATATTTTATTAACATCAAATACTATTAAAAAATAAAACATCACAACTAAATAATAAAAATATGTAATAATTAAAATGTAAATAACTATTTAGTTTTATTTTCAGATAAATATATGAAATAAAAAAGTATAAAAATAATAAAAAGGATAAGTTAACTAAATAGCCTATATACTTAACAATGCAGTGGAGGATGAGGGAGAGGGTAATAATAATTACTGGGTTGGAGGGGATATTTAATAAATAACAAAAATATACAATTTATTTAAGTATAATATCTCTAGAAAACAAAAACTTTTTTTGGATTTTTTTTATTTTTTATTTTTATTTTTTAAATAAATGTATTTCTTAAGAGTATGTAAATAGTTACGATATAACATTTCTTTCAATCACTCTAAAAACCGAAATTACTACACAACATTATTTTAATATAATATATATTTATATAAGAATAAGTATTTCGACAATAAATTAAGGTTTATTCAATTATATTTATATATAAATATATTTAATATTATTTCATTGATGCTACATATCAAAATGTAAACAATTATTTTGGAAAAAATATCATTTTTTTCTTCGTATTATTTTAACACGAAATGGCACATTTTAATGTTCAAGGTTCTTTTGAAATTTGGCAATATTAGGGACTTACAATAATAAAATATTCGTTTTAATTTATTATAAAAATTATAAATTATATTATAAGTAGATATAAAATTTAGGTCTAGAATTTATATTTTTTTTTTGCATTGCCTTTGATGAAACGCACTATGCACGCGCTCACACTTATTGGATTTATAGTAATTATTATTATATTAAAAAAGACCGTTTATTTCTTCCCCTTTTCCCCCCATAATTTTCATCCAGTCTTTGTTTGACGAGTGGGGTAGGCACACTAATAATAAACCAATTTTTTTATTATTATTTTATTCAACTATTTTATTCTACTCAATACCAAATGATTGTATTTCAGTTAAATTGAGCTTCACAATTAGCTAGTAAAAAAACATCTAAATTCATTTAAGGTTTTATTTCGATGGTGGGGTGTCGAGATATAAGGGAAAATTGGCAGTTTAAAAATCACAGCCCGATCACCACACCTGTATTACTATTAAAATGTGCCGCTTCGGAATGGAACAATTTATTTTAAAATAATTTATAAAATATATATATATATATATTTATATATTAATTATATAGAAATCTTTCAATTATTTAAATTTGCGTAAAAAAGAAAATGAAAAGTAAATAATGATAATCATTGAAAAACGACCATGCTTTTTATATGGATTTAAATTAAGCTTTGATTAATATATAATATTATATAAGTTTAATAAAACATAATAAATTTATTTTACATATATTCGTAAAACGTTTTGTAAACTGTGAAGATAAAAAAAAAATTATATTTAGCACCAAGTTCCAAGGGTTTATTGGAGGTAGGTGCTGCCTAATTTTCTTTAAATTGTTTTCGTAAAAAAACTTAACAAGGGATATGTCAGTATACATTATTAAAATCTTACAGTCGTGAAAAAAAAAAACTGAAACAAACTTCTAACATTTGTTCACAGTAAATTGTATTTAAAAATCTAACACCTACTAAAAAAAAAAAACTCAAAAGAAATTATTTGTTGATGATAAATTATTAATTACTAACACTGGCAAAAATAATTTTTAAATGTCATGTTTTCTGAGTACATTCTAATTACGAATTTCTACGACTACTCATAGAGATCGTCGGTCAATTTTTGAGAAAAAAAAACCAAACAAATAACATATTTTATCAACAAAATACACAATAACCAAATGGATAATAATTCTTTAAAAAAGAATAATAATTAAATAATAATAATAATAAAAAAAAAAAATGACTCGTTTGTATGTTTGTCAATAATATCAATCAGCCTTTGATTGAATCCCTTTTTTTTTGTTCCACTAAACAGAACAATATAATAATATCTAGTGTTTTTACTATAATCTAAATTTAATACTAAATGTTTTGGATTTGTTTTTAGGAATCATTTAGGTACTAAATAAAAGGGATATTATGGTACTTTTTTTTTTTTGTTTTTCCTTGGCTTAAGAGATGATGCGAATAGCTTGACGTGCTGGCATCTTACATACTGGGCAGTGAGACAGTCCATTTGAATCGCAAGCGCTTGATGCGCAGTCTAAGCAGAACAAGTTGTGACCGCATGGAACAAGAGCCGCATCGATATCTTTTATGTGACACACTAAACAAGTCTTCTTGGCAGACGGCGGCGGAGATGTGGAACTTGCAGGCGACGGTCTGGACGATCCCATGAATCCCCAAAGTCCAACATTCTCAAATGATGGAGACTCGCCGCCAATGCCTTCGTCGGACCATATGGTTCCCAAGTCGCCAAGAGCAGACACGCCAGAGCCACATGAGCTCACTGAACCAGAGCTGCAACCAGAACTACCAGACAATATAGCAGGACCCATGGAATCCGTAAGATCAAAAAGACCAGCCAATGGGTTGCCTTTGCAAAGAGCGGCTAGAGCGACACCGTTTTCTTCATCAGTCATGCCATTGCCAGTGCGCAGAGCAATGTGTGCTTCGATTTCACGTTTGGCAGTTTCCACGCTGTCTGGCAGGCCGGTCACATCAAACACGGGCTCCTTATCGCGAGATGGTGTTACAATGTATGTGCCAGTTTGGTGTTGAATGCGCTTGATGGTTGCGCCCTTAGGACCGACTACGAGACCAACAACCCTGTATGGCACTCTGACCTGTACACGCCGAGGAAAAGAAAAAAAAAACAATAGTTAAACGTTTGTCGACATTAATGCGGTTCGTTCGTGTGCGCGCGTGCACACACATACCTGGATGGTAATGTGTCCGGGAACGCTAGGAGGTCCTGGTGGAGACAAGGTTCCAGCCATGTTTTTGCGCGAGGCTCTGATCTGTGAAAAATGTTCAGCTGCTGACAATATCTCTTTCTTGGCTTTTGTAACGTCTTCCTTGCGTCCGGTCACCACAAACACTGGCTCTTCACCGCGTACTGGAGTCTTAATGTAAGTGTTGGTTTTAGCGCGCAATGCCTTGATCTTGCAACCTGCGAAAAATCATTCGTATTATTAATTTTAAGAGAAAAATAGTATAAAATATATAGCTTAGTCGGCTATTTTAATTTTTACCCTACCCATAAATATTATATATATATCTCTCTCTCTAACGACTACTAACTCTTCACTACAATATCCTCATCGATAACCATTATCCAAACAGCCTTTCTTTTCTTTGGCCAATCATCTTTGCTGCTCGTGAATTAACTAATGAGTTATAATAATACTCATTCCTTTATTTTTTTCTTCCGAATATGTATTTTTATATTATTTTCCTCCTATCCCCAATAATCTACATTAAAACTTCACACATTTCATTTTATTAACATTCAAATACATAACCACCATTATCGCAGGCTCATATCGTTAAAGTATTTTTTTTTTTTTTTTTGAAGGGGGAAAAAATTTTGACAACTAGATATTAAAACGGTATTTTATTTCCTGCAAAAACCAAATAAAAAAAACCGTAAATTTTAACGAATTCACGAGTAACTTAACTAATGAATAAAAAAAAAAAAAATTCGATCGAATTTCCCTGCCGTTTTGCACAGCACAGCACACACACACACACGATGTCATCAACCGCCGCCAAACATCAAACAACCACACATCACCACCCTACCCCCCCCCTTCCCTCACGAACCTGAACACGCACACACGTATCGATTTCGATAATAACACAAACTCGCCAACCGCCGCCCGTCAAGGTCCTCCCTCCCTCCTCCTCCTCTTTCGTTTACATTTATATAAAAATTAATGAGGTGCACACACAACAACCACACGGGCATTACAACAATAATAATAATAATAATAAATCGACCGACCGTGTGCGTTACACACACACACGGGGCGTTTAAAACAGTCTATCCGGCCGGGAACCCGTGGAAAGCAGACGCCGCTCACCTTGATAGAGGCAGTTCAACCGGCGTGTGCTTTGTCGTCGTCTCGTCTCTCCTCCACCTCCACTACTGCAACCGTCAATACCACTGGACCACGTTAAACGCGACGCGACGCGGCGGCGGCGGCTGGCCACCGTGCGCCGCACACGCAACACACAATCCTCGTGTATCTCTCAATTGTATTATTATTATTATTATTATTTTTACTGCTCGTTTACACAATTGGACAATTTTTTTTTCTTCTTTGTTATTTTATAACGTAATAAATGATACTACACACGAGGCATAATAATAATAACAAATCGACAGTACTTCGTGCGCGCGCGCGCGTGTTAGTTATTCACCGGATAAGAGAACACACACACACACGGTAGTTTTTTCGTTCGAAATAAGGAGACGAATTACAAAAAAAAAAAAAAAAAAACATAATCGCGTGTAACGAAACATTCGCCGTACAACAATTAGCGCGCGCGATTAAATATCTATTTTTTTCCACACTCGCCCCCCCCCACCCCCGTCTCTTGGTCGTTTTTCTCGCCCGTGTACTAATATAATATTATTTGTATAGATTTTCTCGGGCGACAAAATAAATCGCGTGTACGCGTTTTCCACTCGATTGCACCCGTCCCTTAAAATCCAGGTAGACAAGCACACGTCGTCGTACAATCGGCGCGCGCAAAACGAATTTGTGTTTTTTTTTCTTCCCTCCCTTTCCTCATACGAACGCGCCCGAAAAACTCTGTGCGCGTTTTCCTCCCCTTTCCAGCGCGATTCGCACGAATGGAACGCGTGGTGTGTATGTACAGCGTGCGTGTGGTGTCGGTCGGTCGGGGTGAACGGCCTACACAAATCAATTCTCCGACGGCAGAGTGCCGCCGAATGGTGGCGGAGAGAGGGGATCCCTGCGCGTCGCCGCCGCCACCGCCGCGAAACGCACGCAGCACACGTGAGCTTCGATTTCGCTCGCAAAGGGTGCAGCAGCAGCAGCGACGGTATCCAAGGCAACAACATCCGTTGTCATGGAGAAGTGTAGTGGAAGTAGTTAGTGGTGGTGCGCGCGCGTTTGAAAGAGGGGTAAGTGGCCGTCGTCGTGCGACGGGGAGTGAAGTGATCTCTCCTGCTTCAAGCTCCCCCCTCCGGTCGTCGTCGGTATTAAAAGAGAGAATAATAACACCGGTAAGGGTAGTGATCTCGGGCGATATACAAAACACGTATAACAACGGTTGTTATAATCTGCGCAGACGCGAAAAAAAAAGAGTTCGGAATAAAATAATAGAAAAAAAACCTCGGTCCCCCGTACACCGCTCGTTTTATCCCCGGAGTCACATTTATCGTTGCGGACGAGAGAAATTTGAAAAATTCGTATTTTGTTTCTCATACCTCCCTTATTTTTTTTATATATATAAAAAAAACGACGGACGCAGGTGCAACGACGAGGACGACGACACGCGTCTGGCGGCGTTTTCGTTTCAACCCGAAAAGCGGTCGTGGCGCGCGACACACCCTAGCGGCATAAAAGTTTCGACGACGACGACGACGGGCGGATGATGTCGCGGGGAAAAGGGACGGGGACGGGGGGAACTCGGCCCAGACTGCAATATCGATTACGTCTTGCACGCGGCGGCGGCGGCGGTGGGGTTCACGACCCTTTAGCTATATTACAACACGTGCCCCGCCGGGTACGCGTATAATTTGTAAAAAAAAAAAGAAAAGTTTCTCTCTCTAGAAACTATTCAGTTTTATATTTTACACGCACACACCACAACAGCAGTGTTGTCGTCGTCACGGGGAATCGGATTTTCTACGTTGTTGTAAAGCCGGTCGCGCCGACGTTGTCGTTACTACGCATCGTCGGGGGTTTTTGAAATATACGAAGAAATCGAGAGAGGAAAAAAAAACCACTACCCTACGGACGACGACGAATAACCGACCGATTTCGTGCGTGCGCGCGCAGTCCTTTTATTACAATGAAAATAACGAGAATTCCTGTAAACGAGGGAAAGAAAGAAGAAAAAAAAAAAAAGATGTAAACGCGTATTGTCGAATACAACTCGGGTAGAAAATACATAACACAGGTTCGCGCGCAGGCGGTTCGAACACACACACACACACCGATCGGGTCGCACGGTTTTCGAGAGAACAGGTAGACGAGCGAGAGACAGAGAGAGAGAGAGAAAATGAACAGGTAGGCGTTGTGGGTTAGCGTGGTAAGCGAGAGAGAGCGGCGGAGAAAAAGCATTGTGATCCCGCCGAGAAGCGAATGTGGTCCAACCCCGTCGTCGACGCGACGGGCAGCTGGCGTTCTCTCGTTTTACACTGGCATCTACCCCCGCCGGCGGTCGGGGGGTGAGAGGGAATACGGTCCGATTTTTTTTTTTCTTCTTCACAACTACTATTCATTCTTTTTCACATACACCATCATCATCAAGATCATCACTGCAGTTTCACACGACCGCCACCTGACTGTAGCTGACGAGCCAACACGAACGACCGACAAAAACGCAGCGCATCACCGGAAAATATAATAATAAAAATCGAGAGAGAGAAGTTTATGTGGGCGGTTAGGTTGATGGGGGAGGGGGGAATGTTTTATTGTTGTCGCGTACGCCGTAGAGAGAAACACGACGGACGAGAGACCACGTGGTTTACACACGACGACGACGACCGTACCACACGATATATATATGGTGTGTACGACAACAACAACCTTGGGACGGATCGCGGCGGCGGCGAACGTGTGTGTGATTGTGTTTGCGTCCGCGCGTTTGGCGGGAACTCGAGTCTCACCGTCGCCGCCGCTTCTGCCGTGTTTTATTAGACTGTCGGTTTTTTTTTTTTTTTGTCTTTTTTCACGCTCGCACCACACCGAGGCAAATGTTATGGCCAAAGACCGTGGCCTTGGTAACCGCCACACGACGACGACGTCGCGCATTGGGTCAACGGTCTGGTTAGAGGTAGCTCTCTCTCTCTCTCACGCACCGCTGCTAATTGGGCGCGGCGTTCGATAAAATAAAAACACACGAGGGTGAAAAAGTAGAGAGAGAGAAAAAAAAAAGTAAAAGGGGCGCGAGTTCAATTGAGGAGAAAACGCACGCGGTGTCGTACAAACGATATATATATATAAAGAAAGTTTTTTTTTTATATATATTTTCCTTCCGATAAGACCGAGTGTGTATACACAACCGGCTACGACGAAGACGACAGTCTTACGAAAAAAAATTCTTTTTTTGTTTTAGTCACTTTCCACGTTTTTTATTATTATTAACTATTCATACCGGTTTCAAGGTTGTGTGCACCGAGTCTCTAACCGTCGAGGTTAAAAACGAAACAAAACTCGTACGCCATCTGACACACACGCAAACCCGGTGTGCGTGTGTGTGTGTGCAAACCACGAGGTCTTTTACCCGACAGCGCGGAGAACAGGAGGCGCCGCGCTCCGACCGTTTCCTGCCAGCTGTCTCGTCGCCGTGTGGAACGCAAACACACTAACACACACGCACAAGCGCGCGCCATAAACACGACACAACGTGCTGTACGACGCGCGACAGAGCCCAACACAACACACGACCGGCCCCGCTTTTGTTTTTTAACTCTCCACTACGACGACGACGACGACCGGTTTTTGTCGTCTGGTATTTTACGAAACGAAAATATAATAATAACGCGCGCGGCCACACAACGCGTCTACCACCATATACACACATATATAGGGGCTGCTGCTGCTCGGTGGATCGAATATCTCTCGGAGGCGGCAATAATAATAATAATAATAGTCGTCGTAGCAAAAGCACGGATTGACGCGTGTGTGTGGTGTGCTAAAATCGTAACAGAAAATCCCGGACGAGCGAAATACGGATAAGAGAGGCCGGCGGCGGCCAGTGGTGGGAATACCTGTACTACTTTCGGGCCGGTTCCCGAAATAAAAACGGCCGAGCGCGCGCGCGACGACGGAAACGTAGAAAATCGCGATAAAAAAATAAATGAATTTACCTTGTCTGCCGACGATCTCGGCCACGTGTTCCGAGCTGGGCACCGGCACGCATTCCGTCATGTTCTGGCTCTTCTTGTTCCGCGGCTCTTCGGGGAATCCGTTGGGTATGTAGTTCTGTTGCACCAGCGGCGACGACGACGACGACGCGGACGAGTCCACCACCATCGTCTGTCCGGCGGACGACGCGTCCGACTTGTGCTGTTGTTGTCGGTCCCCGTTCATGTACAACATGCTCAGTTCCAGGGCCACTTGTAGGGCGCGCGTGTCCTCGATCACCTTGTTGCCGTGATGTCCGTTGGTCGAGAATTCCAAGTCGGAAAACAATGTGGCCGGCATGTTTTTTGCTGCTGCGTTTTGTCAAAGAGCGGAACAACAAAAAATAATCGGTTATTTCTAACGGAGGGTTTTTTTTTTTTTTTTAAAAAAAAATCGCGTTCTACGATTGCTGCTGTACCGCGGAACGAACGAAAACGAACACGTGCGTGCGCGAGCGGAAGAAAACGGGAATCTCGCGATTTTCCCGCAAACGAAAAAGAGAAATTTATAAAAATTCTCCCGCGGTTCGTTATAATATTATTATCTACGCGGAATTGTTTAATACGGACAACGACGGATGATCTCGTCGTTTATTGTCTATGAGAAAAAAAAAAAACGATATATCACAATTTTTTTGTTCGACAACGGCGTAGTAGTATTTTTCTCTCGGTTTTTTTTTTCTTGCCAAGTATATTTTCTAAACAAATAAAGTTATATATATATAAAAAAAAAAACGTGAAAGCGTTGTAAAAATGTGTGGCGGACGAGAGCGCGCGCGCGTGTGAATGAGCGACGTGGTGCCGGGTGAATTCGACGGACTGACTGCACGAACGATTTTCAAACGACTGGTGCCGGCACACGAGACGTGACGGGGTGGCGGCGGCGTTTGCCGGGTATTTCGTTTCCTCCCCCTCCCACTACCACTAACCGCGCTCGTTTCTTCCATGTACAACGACGCACGGCCGTTTCTCGGCGGTGGGGGGAGTACGAGCCGGCCGGCCGAACGAAACCGTCGCCGCCTCGGTGGATGAGGTGCGCACGGGGGGGGGGGGTGGAACAGTAGTAGGGGATGTACGGCGGTCGTGGCCGGCCGGCCGGCGTCTTTGCGCTCGCTCTCTCTCTCTCTCTCACTCACTCATTCACACTCGCCGTCTCTCCTCTCCCCGGTTGTACGTACACGTTCGTGCCGCCGTGCATGACCGTGTGGTAGAGCGCCGCCGTTACAGCAGCCGTCTCGCTCGCGCGTCTTTCTCACGCGTCGTCGCGCCGACGACGAAATGCGACCTAACCGCCGCCGTCGTCGCGTACCACGTGATTTTTTTTTTTGTATTATTATTATTTTTCTTGCTCTTCTTTACCGCGGCGTTTTATTTTCTCACCGCTCGCTCGTTTACACTACCCTGTTTGCACACGCACTGTAAAAATTCGGAAAATTACTTACAGACCGCGTTATTATAATACAGACGTGGACCGCGTTTCGATTCCGCCGCCGGGGAATCGGGCGAGAAAAACTGTTTTTTTTTTTTTTTTACTCTTTTCTACTCGTCGCGTTCACACGCCTCGGTATTGTTTTTTTTTTTCTTTCTTTTTATACCGAAAAATCAATAACGTACCGTTTGCTGGGGCCCCGAGTAAACGGTGTGTGTATGTGCGTTGTGAAAAAATATCGCGCACGTTTTTCCACAATACCATCGCCGAAACACGCGGTGGCCTCGCACGTAAATAACGTATGCCGGGCGGGGGGGTTTCGCCGGAGATATAATTTACACACACACATTTGCGGAGAAACAAAAGTGCAGGGTTCTCGATCGAAAAAATATTAAATTTTTTAAATTTTCAACTGGGTTCTGGAAACCCTGGACTGCCTAGTTAACACGAACCCGACGGGACTTCTCGTCGAACGAATTATACTTACACGAACGGAGGAGTGCTGCTGTGGTGGACGGTTTAAATAAGTCGGTGGATGGGTGTCCCCCGATAGTTTTCTGATGCTGTTCGACGACGGTATCAAACGCGCTCCTGGATAATATGTGAAAAACAATGTTTTTTTCTCTTCGTGTCGAACGACAAAACGATAATACGGTTTTGAAAATTTGTTCGAATTACGTTTTTTAACCGAAAAATTCGTGTAAACCGAGGAAATACGATTAAAAAACCTACCCCCTCAAAGTACGTAGGGTGATGTATAGGGGGACCGGAAAACCGGTTCGTTATGTCCAACAGTTCGTGTTAACGAGGGGGCGTACCGTACAATAATTTTTATGTACCCCCCCCCGTCGTTTTTAACGACAGCGTAAAATCGTTTTTTAATAAATGTTGTTGCAACGTTTTGAACGAGAGTTCGGGGAACGCTCTCGAATTCTACCGGTTTCCAAACAAATTCCTACGAAAAAAAAACAATATCGTATTAAATCTTTCGGTAAACGAAATCGACGTCGATGATAATTTTCTAATAACGAAAAAAAAAGAAGAACGTTTACGTTGAACAAAACGAACGTCGTCACCTCTTATAGGCGAATCAACAGTCATACACACACACATATATATAGGCAATAATTAGTAATAATCGTGAAACGACGTTTATTTTCAAATTAAAAAAAAATAAAATAAATATTGCGTATTATTTATTGGCGGGCTAAATATTTATCTGTATATTTAAATTCCCTATGGAGAAACAATGAATCTTGGACACACGTCATTAGCTGGGAATTCGTATACGGATTTACGGAGAAAAGTAAAAATTATTCGTCTGTTTTGTCAACGCGATATGCGATAAGTCTCTATATAATGATATTATTTACTAATCGTTTACGGAAATAACGAAAATTTGTAGATAGGCGCGTGTACTTCCCGCGTATATTTTTATTCGGATAAACGACATTAATTTCCTTGTAAAGCATTTATTAATTGTCCACTGAGACTATTGATGTCTAACGATATCTTCGCATGCGCGCGCGCGTGTGTATATTATGTGTGACGATTATTTCTAAATCGTTCTAAACGCCCATGACGATGACAACACACAATCATATACGATTATTTTTATCTCCTCTACAAATGGATGGTTTATTCTATGAATTTCTCGCAGAAACCGCCGCGATATTGGTTCGTTACACAATATAATAATTCGTATTCCGCTCCGGCATACGGGTTCCATATATGACAAAAGAGTTCTGGAACCGGTTGATTTCGGTTCCGGCCCTCGAATTCCCCTCGTCCAGTGTTCGACAACACGTGCGCAGAACTTGCCGGTTTTTACGACGAAACGTCGTAAAGGAATCGTCGTGGCAATGATCGGCCGCATGTATTGTCGATTTCAACATGCGCAGGACACGGCGCACATACCGTCTCTCACATCACTACTAATCATGTTTTAATCACGCTTTTCAATAGCGTTCCCCCAGTTTATATGTTCAGCCGGAAATCAAATTTTGTTGGCCTGCGGTGACACTAATACATGTGAACCACCGACATCTATAGGATCCGGCTTCAGACGCGCATTGGGGCGAGATTATACGTGACGTTTAAGGGGGTGCGAAAATAGAGTCTTCCCCCGGAGGAGGAATTATGGTATAACTGGACCATAGTAATAATGTTGTGGTAACTACACGCGCGGGTTAAAACGAGAAATACACGCTCAAGGAAATTCTGAAAATTCTGAAAATATACCGCCGGCCGACGTATTGAAACGATTCAAACGTAATCAAATCCCGTGAAAGGGGCGGGTGATTTGAAAACCGCCACTGGTTTTGTTCCGTTCTCGTTGAAATTTGTGCGTTTACCGTTTTGCCCCCGGCCGTGATATTATCCGTATTTGTGTCCGTTTTTACGCGGTATTTTATTAAAAACTAATACGGGCGATAAAAAATTTTTTGGAAATAAATTCGACGATATAATATTTAGCGTGGAAGTTAATTTTGTTACAATATTTCACGGAAACCCGCGCTTATGCACGTGTTTCATCACGCTTTTTGTATTCTTAGGATATTTATGAAACCCCCTAGCCTGTAAGGTTAAGTTAAAAGTCACGATTAGAGTTCAATTAGCGGGTGAGGAGGATATTACGACGTGTCGTTAACAGGCATTCGTTTCTATTCTGTGTATCGGTTCGACAAATGTATACGCGGACTACTGCAGCAGGCCCTGCTGTACGATAAACGCGCGAAATCGAATTTTAGAGTGTCTTTCTTTTTCTCTCAACCAAATCGGTTTTATCTCGTAATTGTAATTTTGATCTCATCAAAACGCTCCGAAAAAGACGTGAAAATTATTTTCAAATATTCCTATGTCGTGTTGTTTTTTTTTTCAATATTTTTTTCGTTATTATTTGTCGTTTATTTCCCCCCCCCCCCCGTCCTTTATTTCTCCGTTAAATCGTTGACAAATAATTAAAACGTAGAATTTTTAATAATACATAAAAGTCTTTTAAATAAATTTCTATAGCGATTTTTTCTAAAAACAAGGGGTTTTTTTCTACTTTATTTTTAATTACTTTTTCAGACGTTCCAATATCGTGTGGTAATCACGATGTTCGTTCGTTACGCGCAAAATTGTTTCTCGACACATCCGCAAACGTTTTCAATAGCCTTCCGGAAAAAATGTTCAAAACTCTTATAGATCTCACGTTCACAGTGTTTACGCGCGTACCAAAATCTCATAAAATCACACGCAGCCACGTCAAAATTAATGAGCTCCATTTTCCGGTACATGTACAGAAAAATTTAAAGGGGATAAAAATATTTTATTAAGAGTTTACTTAAGATTTATCGGAACGAAAATTATATAAGTATTGGTTTAGTTTAAAAATTTCGGTGAATTTTGAAATTTAAAATCGAGATTTTTTTTTTTTTGTCGATGTCGGACAGTTTTTTTTTTTTTGTAGAAGGCTGGGTGGGTTCATTACACTCTTTGGTATAGTAATTATAATAACAATAAATCGTATAAGAGACGAAAATAAAACGTCAGAATGTTAAATTCCGGGCACCCACCCCCGCGGACACTTCGAGTGGCGAAACTCTATATATATATTTTTTTTTTTTCAAGAACTCTTTATACACTTACGAGCGAGTTAAGACGTTACGTTTTAACGGCGTTTACCGCGATAATTTTATAAGAAAAGTTTAAATTTAAAAGTAATAACGACGATATCTGAATTACAGACCTAGGATTATTATAGGCATTAGCGGCCTCTAGAACCATCCCGTCATACATCCAAGCGTTCCATCCCTCCCGGTCAGTTGCTCGTGCCTTCCAATCTGATCCTCCTCTTCTAACTCTTCCACATCATTCTTCACCACATCTTCCCATCTCATTCTCGGACTTCCTCAATGGGTCTTATCCCTGTTGGGCTCTTTTCTAAAACTGTACGGAGTAAAGGGTTTTGGTTTCTCCAAACGTGCCCTGCCCACTGTAGACTCATATTTCTAATTGACTCGACGTTTTCCCTAATCCTCCAATCATTGGTTACACTTATAACGAATGATTTATTACGAATACCTATAAATTATTAATTTATATAACTTATTTCTCAGAGTGATATCATGACACCGCAGAGATAGTCGTGATCTGCAGTTATTAAACAAATATATATATGCGAAAGTTTAATACTTTTGTGGAGTCTTAAAAATCGTGTAGTATTATAGGGTTTTTGTTCCTAAGTTTTTGTAGTGCATGAACGTGAACAGGGTCTGTGCACGTCAGTAACGTATAACTATAAATTTCAGGCCTCGGGGGCAATGATAAAGTTCACTGTTTTCAATAATTTATTTTATTTCTTTTTATATTTATATAAATATACTTTAGTCTCTATAACGGTACGACGTGAATTCAAAAACAAAAAAATTAAAAAATTTGTCGTATTTACGAGGGTTTCTATTTGGGGCCCCCTCCAAGTCCTGCAGCTCCTCGGGTCCGTTTGTCTCTCCTTGCCCCACTCCGTTAATTATACATACGCCACTGGTGCTACACGTCTAAATAAATGTGTCTATAAGTAAACACTCGCAGGGATGCCTCTAATTTCGCGTTAATCGACTATTATATTGAATGTACGTGTACTTATACTTGAATTTGTCCTAAACATTTTTTTGCTTCGAACGCCTGGGAAAAAAAAAAACTATAATACGCGTCAAATTTGTCCTTATATAACCGATTAGGTCGTATTTTATTTTTCTACCGGGAATTTACTTTTTTTGATATTTGACTCGTGAGAAATTAAAAAAATAATAATAAATATAAATAATCGTCGGATTTATATATTTTATGCCGTATGTACACACGAATAAAACGATTTGGTTGTGGTCGAGTTGATCGCTTCTTTTGGCGCGTGGACAAAAAAATCATTTTAGGTGCTAACTGCAATATCAGCAATAAACTGCTTAGATCGCGCATATTCCGAAACGAACGCGTTAAATCTCGTGAAATTTTTGCTCTATGAAATGCAATCGTTTTTTTTTTCGGATTCCACTTTTTTTCCCCCAACGTTTATCAAAAACGTAACTTTTAATATTATTCAATAGGCACGTTTCACGCATTTCAATAATTAATATTGTCGATTACCATTTCCGACGAAAGTAATGTCATCTCGGTGAGGAGAGTCCAATGGAAAAAAATTCCACTCTATAAATTTGACACGAAAATTTGATTCTCAATATTTTGACGCAGCGTCGGTATAAAGACGATTGAACCAACCGTTCATGTAATATGAATACCTAATCCTGATGTAAACTTGCGGTGTCCCGGTGCTTCTGCCCAATAAGACGGGTTGAAAATAATAAAAAATGAAATAATAATTATACGTTTTGAATTATTTCTTAAATTTTAAAAATTCGAGTTTTTTTTTAAAGAAAAAAAAACGTTAAGGCACGTGAGAATATTAATTCAGTTCAATTTTTTTTGATACATCTACTTGATAAACATCCCATCGAAAATTTTCTTTGTAATTGATTTATGTCTCCGCAAAATTCGAATTTGAGAAACAGCCGAATCCATTTTGTATAATTCCTATGGGTTCCGATGCCTTTAAAAAGGCTTTTTTTTTTTGTATTTATAAAGTCCGTACATTGAACCGTTGGCGTGCGCGGAATTCTCAATTTCAAGTAATTTTAAACAAACATGAACACTGCCGTACGCAGAAAAAAAAATCAAGTATATGTATGTATTAAATATTATAACATTTTGTTTATGAATTTTATTTGTGATTTTTGTAGAATTTTTTTTACGTTTAATAATGTATAGAAATAATATTACATAACAACTTTCTATAAGAGAGGAACTTTTTTTTTTTTTTTGTAACGTTAAATTAAAAAACTCGATATTTTCATATCTTTGACAATGTAGTCGATAAAAATATTAAAAATACCTATTAATATTAATACATTATATGTGTACTACATTTTTTTTTTTTAATTAAAATTTACCGGTAAAAGTAACATCTCATAAATGAAATAAAAAAAAAAAGTTATTATAACATTTCTCTATCATTCAAACGAGTGAATTCGTCAATAACGTTTCAAGTGCCATTTTCTGCGGATTTATAAAAAGTAATAATAATAAGTAAATACCTCCTATAGTAACCGTCCTTATACAATTTACATTTTAAAATATTCGACTTCGAAAAAAAAACGCGTTCGCCCGTATAAACTTTAGCTATAACCGTGAATTATATTAATTTTAGTTACGATTTTTTTTCTTTTATTTTACTCTAGAATTGTGTATAATACAAAACATGTTTTTCTTTTTTAAGTTTCATATATCTATAAGTATTGAAACATTTTCGGTATACCTACGCATAGCACATAATAATTTAAAATACGCGCGTTCCAGCGTAAAATGACACTGGAACGTTGCAGATTTATATTATATATATATAAAAAAAGTCTACAGAGGGGATGTATAAACTTTTTATTATTATATTTTATTCACGTTTATCGGTTTATAACACTATATCCCGGAGGTATAGGACACCATGTTAATTTTTGATGTACTTTAGTTAGTTTCATGTCTTTGTTGTACATTTTCCGATCTAAAGAAAATGGACATGGCTAGGTTAAGTTAACCTGAACCTTATTTCCTTTGCTTGTGATAACTGGACATAATGCCCTATGCCTTTACGTAGAGCGTAAAATGTACAACAAGGACACGAAGCTAACTAAATTTCATCAAAAATGGACATGGTGTCCTTTACCTCCGGGATACATTAATAATAATAACGTAGTGTAGTTATTATACTACGTTATTATTATTATTATTATTATTTTTTGGTTATATTACATGTGTACACAGGGTTTTGAAATACACATAATAACCGCGTTATTTTCGAATCGTAGAAACGCGAACACGAACGAATCGTCAGGTATAAAACGAACTTTTCGGCGTATATCGCGATTAAATGATATAGTGTGAAAGATACGATTTTTTACGATAGATAGGGCGAAGTAAGTGTTTGTTTTACGAAATCGTCGGTACATAATATTCATAAAATTATAGCTGCCGGTATAGCGTGCAAGCCAAAGTCTGAGAGCACGTATAAAATGGTAGTAGCATTTTTCTACGTTATAGGATTAACGTTAAATTACACTTTTATTACATTCGTTCGTTATATATATATATATAACGCAGATAAAAGTATATGTGTAAAAAATACGAAATGTATGACTGCAGAAAATCATCGCAAATGCGAGCGAGAATAAATTTATATATATTTTTTTATACAGGAAGTTTTTTTTTTCTTACAACGAATCTATGTATAATAATAATATACTCACGAGTCAGTATATTGCAGTTGAATATGCCTACAGCTGTTATATAAAACGGTTTATGTACTTGACGTTTTTTAAACATTTTTATTATTAAAATCGTATAATTTTTTTTTCATTTCGTACGACGTTGTATGTGTTATTGCGAAATATATGCTATATCGACATAAATTTTATTATAATTATTACAATATATACACTTGTATTACTTATATATATATATATAAGAAGATAAGAACGACATACAATAACATATATTCAATGTATTGAATATATTTTAACGAACAATTTCGCGATCGAAAATTGGGTTAATTAATTACACGCCGCCCACGTATCTATCGTTGTAGTGATGCGTGTGCGTGCGGTAATAAGTCTATTGAATTTGGTGAAGGAGGAGAAATGTGCGTCTCTGAAATTTAAACGTCTTGAAAATTCGTCGATTTTCGTCTATCGTTATATTTTTTAAATGTATGTACGTTATATCTGGCAAATTTGTAATATCAACGTAAAATCTTTATTGTTTTAGCGTTGATAACAAAAAAAAAAAAAAACAAAATCCAAAAGCGTTATTATTATTTTCGTTAATTCGAGATAAAATTGTAAAAAGATTTCTGACCGTCCCGTCCAGTTCTGTTCTTTGCAGCATCCCATTATGAAAAATTAGAAGGTGTGTATCTATGTGCTAAAACATTTAAAAAAATGTCTCCCCAGTCTGCCAATTCAAGCGTTGCACGTAATAAAACCAATAAATAAAGCGGGAGTAAACGCGTGAAAAAAAAAATAAATTTAAAAATCCTAATAAAACATCCCACGGTAATTATTATTTTTTTTCGGCTTGTAGAACAACACAATATAAAACACATCTGATTTACCTATAAGATCGGTAAATTATTTTAATTTACCATTATGTATATATATGCACAAAAAATATCATTTTTTTTCGGGTGTACACTGATAGGAGGAGTAATACACTAATAGTATGGAGAAATTTTGTTTGTGATGAAAATTAACGTCTAATAAATAGCTGCTAATCTTGACCCTCTTATATAACCACGCGCGTTGGAATAATTAATAATAAAAATAATCATCATAATTTTATTAAAAACACCCAATTTTTTTTCTAAATTTATTGCGGACGTTATTATTTTAATATAATATAAAATCTGCACATAAAAAAAAATGTTTGTTCTTAACAAAAACAACATTTTTACGTCGATACCATTATAGAAGGACATTATCTTAAAACTTTACGAGAAAGAAAATAAAATGATTGAATATTTCCAAATTTAAGTTATACTTCTCGTGTGTTTCGATTTCCGATAAAGTTATAAAAAAACACCACTAATTACCGCGGCACAGAATAATTTTGTAGGAAAAATAGTTTTAAAATGAAATTCGTAGGTATTTTCATTCCCGTTTCGCGCAGTTCAAGTATGCGCTCGGTCAGAATAGAACACACATTTTTTAAATCATAAAAATGCCGTGTTTATACGTATGTATAAAAAAAAAATCAATTCGGTAAGAGCAAACTAATATAATAATAATAAAAATAATAATAATAATAATAACTTCTATAGATATGATTAAAATGTGTCTATTTAATTAGTGTTCAGTAAAAAAAAAAAAAATCGGTTAATTTTCGAATATCGATCATTTGTATATATTTCAAAACTGTAACAAAACGGACAAGTTGAAGCAAAACGTAGTTGATTTCGCTTGTATTAAAAAAAAAAAAAAAATTCAATGCGATAACAATTAGACGAATTTCGTTTTGGTATAAAGTTATATAATATTTCTGTACAGAAAAATGTTTTATAAAGTCGTTCATTGTGTACACAGTAAAAACTAAAACGTTCTTCTTCGAATCGCTTATATCGGCAAAAGTCTTGAATTTGATGCGGTCGATATAATATTTTAGCGAAGGACGAGAAGGAGAAACGTATAACCGTGCTTATTATTAAAATGAGTAATTAGTTATCCGGAAGAGAAAATTTGCAAAAGTTTGATTTTTATAGCGAAGGTTTTTATTTTTAATTAATAACGTATTATGTTTAAGCCGCCGTATCTGGGCCATTGACTGTTGGTTTACAAGTGTACAATAATATACAGATCACAGCTGGTTATTTAACTTTGTGATAATTATAATATTTTAAAATTTGTATTTTTCAGATGTTTCTATCAAGAACCGTTTCGTTAATTATGAATTTCAGGAATCGCTTGGTATAATAAGGACATTAAGATTATTAGTTTTGTTCGAATTCGTGCCGCGTTTGAGTACACTATTGTTAAACGGTCTTATTAAGCGCTAAAAGTTTGATAAGAGGTGGAACAGTTCTGTATAAAATGGAACGAATTTTGAAAATATCGAAAAATACGACAAATTATTATTATTATTTTTCAATCATTCGTTATAAATAAACAATAAGTATGTAGTAACGATTTTATGAAAAAGAAATCGATCGAATATAATATACGTATATTGAATTGTACTCATAATGAAAACAAATTTTGTCTGAAATTTCATCAGCGTGTAATCCCTATGACCGCATGTCCCGCAGCTGATTATCATGAATACGTTATTCTGCACGCGTGTCCGCCGTAAATATTTCATTTATATATATATATGTTTTTTGTCTTATAAACAAAACGTTTGGAATTTGGAAAAAAAAAATTGAATATTTATTTTGAAATCCATACACGCACATATTATTATTATATTCGCAGTGTTTCGCACGTTTGTACGAATAAAATACTGCAACATCTGCCACTGCGAGGCGTGAAGTCGCGAATAAAATATTATTTACGGCGCAGCTGAAGTCGTCCTCGTCACATACGCGGCGTTATAAGTCAGATTTACTGTTTATTTATAATATATGTTATATCTACTAGCAAGGTTTAGGTAAACATAGTATCCGGCACACAACTAATAAAATAAAAACTGTCGACTGCGAAAAATACAATCATTGAACTATTTAAAAAGATAATTAAATAATTTTTATTTACAGTAAAATCTTTACAATTTCGACAGTTGAATAATATTATGAAATATTTGTATTGATAACACAGCATGAACCGAAAGATTGTAGTTTAACGGAATGATAACCGATACCCGAGTAGCATTTTAAGTGCAGACGCCGTTTTAAATCATCAACAAACGGCGGATCAGGTACGGTGCAAATCTGGTTCATAATAGCACCGTGTTTTTGACAAAAACGAATACCGAATTTTTAACACGGGTTTAACGGTGCCACGAAAATGTTATTTTCGATTCAAACACAGTAGTACTGTTTAATATATGCACACGAATCAGAGTGCATTTACAGCAGGATTGCGAGTTAAATTTGTAAGTCGGTCCAATTATGTTATGGTTATGCTCCGTTTTCACAACATCCCACAACTTTGAACATCGCGTGTAAGACTAGAATAAGTGCTCGATCGACGATCAGCGCACATATGGTATGCGTCCATCATCGGTCGTGATCGATCGTTTAGTACCTGGCTGACGGTAAACTCGGTTGGTCGACGAAACACGTGAATGTCAGTAAACCGATAAAAGATAATAAAACAATATAAAGTATAAAATAAACGAGTAAACGAGTGTACAACGAGGAAAAGTGAATCATTGCGTTAATTTTATTTCATTGAAATACGCGAAACAATATTATTTATGATAAAAATAATATATGTATAGTAAACACGCGTACGAATGATCGCTTGGTCAGCGTCAGACTAAACACCCGCGTATACCGACATAGCGCATCAGTCGACAAAAAAAGAGGGGGTAGCCACGCTGAGGTATAAATAGCGGACCGCAACCAGCGGACCGCTCAGTCTTGTCATGACGAGCAAACGCGAACAACCTTGTTCTCCTCTGGTCGTAGCAAACACACTGTGTGTGTGTGTGTTCACCTAACCGCCGTGTCTACACCGTGCAATCGTGCAATGGTTTCGAACCGCTATTTAAAAACAGCTTCTTTCTTCTCCTTTTTCTATATCTGCATTTCGTCTTAACAGATTCTCAGACAATTCTTCTATGTTAATATTCTTCGATGTGGATATTTCGTTGACAGAGGGAGTTGACTCCATTATCGCCCACCTGCCTTGAACATCATGTATAATCGCCACTGCTCTGAACTGAACATATAGTACTCAAACTTTTCGTCCGAACCGTTTGATTTCCGTCGGTGCGATCACACATTTTCGGTACGGTTCAGTGTCGGATGCACCGACTTAGAACTATATAAAATATATTTTTTAAATATTGAGTTAAAATTTGAATCGGAGCACTTAAATTGAACTACAACGGTTCTCAATTAACAGTCCATAGACCGTGTATAAACTGTCACGATTATTATAAACCGACATTGAACGGCAAAAATGTTATCCGGGTAGAATATTGCCGAATAAAATCTGATTGTTAACAACTATCCATGTTTACAATAACTAATCACTTAACAACTGGAAGTTTGTAAAAAAACAACGATTGCCCGTTAAATATTAGACTATAACCGTCGGTTAGCGTTAACAGATAGACTTTACATTATAGGAATCGGCTTAAGATTATAACGTTTACAATATATATGTGTGTGTAATATTTTATTCCTTTAAAAATGTATATATTTTTTTTATAAATAAAATAATTAATATAATACACGTGTATTATATCAAAAGAAATTTAAGCGTTTCTGCAACGTAATCCCGCTTAATTATGTAAACACTGAAAACATTTATCTTTTTTGTTTCGCACGATTATTTAATCTGTATATATATATTTTTTTTTTTTTTAAATTTTTGCTTTACTCTTCAAATGACTTAATGGTACAGAGGAAAAATCGAAAAACGCGTCAAAATAAAATACCGATTATATATATATAAATGTATGCAACCTGTTACTGAAACTTAACGCGTAGGTCAAGATCATCCGAGCACTTTTTCTTTTTCATACACGAATACAATTGTTCACACAGGCAAAAAAAAACACGTTACCTATTGTAAAACTAATATTTCGCTCCATATACAGACTCCGAAGGCGTTGTAAAGATTTTATTATAATGTATAAAATATCTGGATTGTTATTATACGTTTATTTAGATAATATTATTTTTATTTTTTTTTTTTACAGTTTCTAATTTTTATTTTCGTTGACACTACATATTATTACATATGTAATTTCGCTGCAGTACTCGCAAAAAGTATATAATAATTTAAAATTATATTAGAAAAAAAAATCTGCATAAATAAGCCGCGTTATTTTCGTTACATTATATAATATTATACTCGGTGACGTTGAATTTTATATAAAAAAAAAATGTAATCAGCAATTTTTTTTTTTTTTACGTTCAATAATTTCAGATTAATTATAGAGACGTACAATTACAAATATTTGATAGCTAATTCACATAATCAGTGAAAATTTATATTAAATATATTTAATAAACGCGATGGAATATCAAAAATAGCAATTACTTTTCGCGATGCTTATAGGTAAAGATAATATAATATAGGTGTAGTCACATCATACAGAATAAATCAAATAAATAAATAAATAAATAAATAATAATAATAATAATAATAAAACGTTCTCAGAAACGAGAATAGAATTTTTAATAAAAAATAATAATACTATTACTTTACCTATAATGCTTATAGGTAAAGATAATATAATATAGGTGTAGTCACATCATACAGAATAAATCAAATAAATAAATAAATAAATAAATAATAATAATAATAATAATAAAACGTTCTCAGAAACGAGAATAGAATTTTTAATAAAAAATAATAACAATAATAAAACGTTTAAGTCTATTGAGATAAATACGTACCTACGGCTATATATATATATATGAAAATACTTGTTTTATATAGCTGATGTATATTTTGCACCTGACACGCATTTAGCATCAGTGGTTTTCTTTTTTTTTTTTTATTCGCGATATCAACCTTGGACAATATTTTTATACGCGTTTATACGTCTTGTAGTAATCCGTCTCCTTTTTAAAATCGAGAAATTTATATATATATATATATATAATATATATATAATAATGCGACGGATGATATATATAAATATTTCTTTTTTTTTATGGAAACCGCCCAAAAAAAAAAAAAAAAAAAAAATGGAACAATACCTATACCGACGTCACAGCAAACATTCTTCAAAAGCATTTTATTCGCGCATACGAACATTTATAATACATTAATAATATCGTGTATTATATTATACAGACGCAGTTTATATTCTTTCGAACGATTCGATTTTTTCCCTTTTCTTCTGTATACACCGGATAAATAAGTAAGTAAAAAAAAAAAAAAAAATCGTTTCCCACGAAATATTTGCTCTTTGAAAATGAATTGTGTGTGTGTAAATCGGCATCGTATTCAAAGCAATATGAATTTGGCGATATATATATGTAATTCGTTTAATTTGTGAGATGGCTAATGTGCGTGATTTAAATTTAGCGGACTGTAAAGACGCGTTTGAGATAAGCGTATATGTTTAACACTGTGGAATACTCGACGTTTTTTTTTATTTTATATATATTTTGTATATCCGCAGAAACAAACGCTTATATATATATACACACACGTTTAAATAAATTGTTTTTATTTACAATACGTTTTACACATAATTATATTTCCATTTTAAATGCGTTATAATATATATATATATAACATTTTGTTTTTTAGTAAATATTTAAAGAAAATATGATTTCAGCATTTTGTAAATATTATTCGCATCTCTTTATATCTACAATAAACGCGCGAATACACATTATATAGGTGGACTTTTAGGTTTGGTTTTACGCATTTGGTCGTTTATAATGGTCATTACAAACATTTTTTTTTCTTTCGTAAAATTTCCAAAAACATATTATTTTGACGAGAGTGTGTATAATATTTATTGCAGGTTATAGTATTATTATTATTATTATTATTTGTATATTGACCGATTATTGTTGTATAGTATATATAAAAAAAACAACGTATATATGCGTATTTTTAAATCGTTCTTGTGTAAAAAACCGTATTTAATTATAAGTTCAAATTGTATAGAATAATGTTATTAAGAATATGAAAAAAAAATATACGCACACACACACACACATACACTACATCGTTAGATCTGCAGTGATAACGCGTTTTATATGTCAATAGATTTATTAAATTATATACTGTAGGCACGTGTAGGTTACAAAATATTTTTCAAACGAATATATGCTTAAAGTGAATCGACAACGATTTACATGTATTTCACAATTATTGACAGTATCAGAATTCGTAAACCCAATAATAATTTTTGACAATACTAAACTCGACAACATTCGGGAATAAAATCTTGAGGAAAATATGTGATCGTGTTTTTGATACGCAAAAAGGCAATTGGAAAATTAAGTCTAACGATGGATTAAGAGAAGAAACTGGAGTGCCATGGGTTACAAATTTTATAAAAAAAAAAAAACCAAAGAATCAAACGGTACGGACATGCAATGCCATAAAGAAAATACATAAAGGATAAAGGCTATTACAATCAATTGAAAAAAATGCCAAGATGCAGACCTAAAAAGCGCTGGAAAGACAAGATTAAAGAAGACATGGATCAATTGGGCGTATCAAACTGGAAAGACTGCATTTAAGACAGGGAAGCGTGGAGAGTTTTTGTATTAACCGCAAAGGTTCTTGGAGAACCGTGAAACGAAAGAGGAAGAAGAAGAAGAATAATAATTTTATGATATATCGTCCATGTATGTAAATAGTTAAACCGTATAATTTTAATACTTGCTGGATATTTACAAGCGCTGTTATATATTGCTAAATAAATCGATATAGCGCTAGTAATAACCGGTAACTGCAGGAAAACGACGAGGAGTTGTTTTTTTTTTTATTTTATGCTTTTAAATTATTTTTTTATTCCGAGTAATATGTAACGGTTATCCATGCGCGTTCATTCCGTATATAAAATTCGCGGGAAATTTCGCTGCCAAGCTTTACTATATACACTGGAAATTGAAAATAAAACAAAAAGATTTATTTTTGTTATAATACGTGGAAATGCAATTACAATAGCTGCGGAGATCATTTTGTATATAAATAAAAAACTGTATTGGTACATATATATATCGTATAATATGTGAAGTGGTGATTTTTTTTTTTTATTTTGGTTTCTCGTTTCAGTTGGGCTTTGAATTTTTCTTTTTATTCCACGCACGTGACACGGGATGAAAAATTGTATCTCTCTTTGATTCGATGCGCGGAACGAAGACAGGAAGAAATAACGTTATTTTTATTTCGATATTATAAGTGTATATAGCGTTTAGTAAAGGTTAAGCGCGTGTATATTTTGTGTTTTTTTTTTACGTTTTAGTTAAGAATTCAAACAAAAAAAGAAACAAAAATCTAAAAAGTTTTTGTCTTTAACTGCCTGTTATTTTATATCGATACACGGAGAGGTCTTGTCCAAACGCCGGGCCGAGACTCCGAAGGACCGGGGGGTTGTTAAGTTTTTAACAGACTTTAAACTAACGTAATCTGTAACACAAACGAGCGATTTGACGCGTTATAATTTTTAATTTTAAATGAAACGAATAATTCGATAATTTCTAACAGAATGAAAAAATAATAATAATAAATATCTACGATCCGGACTTAGTTCAACGGAATAAAATAAAACGGATCACTTCAATATTCCAATATATCAAACATTTTTAATACGGATAAAACGAAATTGTTTGAAAAATAAAATTAATTTCTTTAAATATTACAAAATATTAAATCCGAATTATTTATAAAAAAATAATTAATAAATTATTTTAATGATCCAGACACTAAATAATAGCAGCCTCGTCGAATAATTCCCCGATCGAATTACCTTAATAGGTATTTGAGGATTCTAACTCTTACGATAACATTATACAATAATTATGCTTGTCATCCAGTACTTCGATTATACTAAAGCAATCATTTTCTCGTGGATTTTCCTTTTTTTTATTTAAAACATAATATATAAAAATACACGACTGATCCATAACCGATGTATTTCGAGAAGAAGAATTAACTCATAATGAATACTGTACCGATTACCGTTGCTTCTTTGAGAATTTGTTTTTTTTTTTTTTTTAAATAACAAATATTGAAATTATTTTGGAACGCGGTAATAATAATTAGGTATTATATTATTATTATTTTACGTAGGTCATAATAATAATAATAATAATAATAATAATATATAATATAGCTCGAAATCCAGTGACGAGCGAGAACGTTTTCTGTATTTTTGTTCGCGTTAGGTTTTATTTTTGAAAATTCGCAACAAAAGTCGTCGTGGTCGTAGCTAAAAAGCACGTGAAAATGCCTCAGTTGTCATATCTCATACGGGGGCGGTGCAATCGTATAACAGACCTCCTCGCTTAAAGACGTCATATAAACGAACCCGCTTGTTAGTTAATATGTGTGTGTGTGTATAGAAGGTCGCGTCACTTGTCTAATAATACGAATAATAAACACAACGCGTTGTTCAAAAGAACTTCTCGTTTTAAAGTCTCTTAAATTGGGAGTAAAGAAAAAAAAAATTTAAAAAGCAGCACATGCGGTGGTCCAGGAGAGAAAAAACTACAGAGCTAACGTCATATTATGCGAATGAACAAATTACTTTTTTTTCTCTCTTACATCTTTATTTTCTCATATCGGAATCGAATACAATCGGAGACAATCATCGATACGTAACGTTATATTGGATGTAGTAAAAAATGAAACGAGTTATGAAAAAATAAAATGTGAGAGATCCCCTCCCGAGTATCGACAGAGCTCTTTCCACGATCGACGGAGAATATTTTCTTGGAAATTATTTGCGTCGTACCCGCCGTATACGACTATCTGAACAGTCCTTTGAAGATGAAAAAGAAAAGAAAATGTCTCGTGAAAAAGAAAGAAAAAAAATTTATTTTATTTTATTATTATATTTTGGCGGCTGGGAGGAGTACATCTCGAAAGAATTTTCTTATTATTCGGTTTGATATGCGTGTGGAATAAATTAATCGCGAATTTCACAGTAGCGCATCGAAGTTATTAAAGATTTTTTTTTTGTTTTTAAATGCGAAAAGTCCCCCCGCATAAACACGAGACATTTGAATATTTCGTTTGAATCTTCTTAATTTATATTTCGCGCATAAATTTTCGTGTAACGCGAAAATATTTTTATTCATTACCGGCCAGTTTAATTTATGTTTATTTTTTAGACGACCGAAGATTTCGTTAATTATTATTAAACCGAATAATAAATAACAACGGTGTTGTATATTATAGTTAATATAAATATTAAAAAAAAAAAGATACCTCAGACCAAAACTACTCGATTTCTCAAAGGACACGTCTTGCAATATGAAGACTGTTTTTTTTTTAATAGACTGTTTTAAGACATATTTGTAGATTTTTTACTCGCCTGTATGATTATTATATTAATTTCCCCCCCCCCAAAAGTTTAAATTTTCTCGTTTTTACTGTCAGAAAAAAAAAACCGGCCGCAAAATTTTTCAAAATCCCTATATTTTTTTATGTATACCAATCCTTTTCGCGGTCCACATCGAGTTAGAAATAAAAATTAATAAGAAAATTACGATTTGGATTACGCAAAAGAAATTTTTACACAATAATATTTTGTAAGTTGTAGTTATTATTTTTTAACATATTCTGTCGAACGTATTCGTTTTAATCGTAAACTTAATCGGCAAAAACTATACACATTGAATCGGGCTTTTAACGCACGATAAACATTACTTTTTTTATTATTATTTAAACAGTGTAAATATTGTTTTTACTTTTAAAATTGTACACTAATGCAATATCGTGTAAATATTATATAAAACGTTGTTTTTATTCGATTTCCGACAAAGCCCCTGTCGCGTGTTATTGTTGCAGCAGATTTTCGCGTGGATTCCATTAAGAAATGAACGCGCGCGCTCGTTGTCATACATTTATAGGTTTTATTATTTTACTTTATTACTTTCTATACGGAATGATGCAAACAATTTAAAAGTTCAAATGTTATAATCGATTCGTATATCACGTTTAACCAGCTGCAAATTTTGCCATTTATAATTATTTTTTTTTTAGTGCGCGCGTAGGCGTATTGAATACGTAAAATTACTCTGCACTAAGATGATAATAATCGATTTAAATACCATATAAATATGTACTGTCGTCAATGAATTTCATTTCTAAGAGTGAGGTGTGCCTGTTTTTAGGTATGCGTAACACAACTTTCCGGTAAAGTTGATAATTTATTTCACCGCGTTATTTCATTTTCTCGAGTGGTGCAACGCATCAAGAATTCATCGAAAATTCAAAAGATTTACTTATAAAATCATTTATCGACACGACTAGACATTCTTCTTTTTTTTTTTTTTTAACTAAAATTTGATCAGTACTATTGTAAACACTTTTTCTTTTTCACCGCGCGTGATATGAATTTAAAATTTTATCGACTGTTTTTACGCGACGAGTGTGAAAAATGATTTTTTTTTCATTTAAAATTTACGAAAGCCATAATTTTCAAATTTAAATACACCGATTTCGATTGAAATGGGCCGTGTATCGACTTGTTTCGACACAGATTTTCCCCACGCATACAAGTCATACAAACGGTTGAACAACAGATTATTTAAACTATTCTTTCTGATTTCTTTTACTATATAGAGGAGGTGAAAAAGAGTAGTTAGGCAAGGAAAGCCTTTTATGTACAGAAGAGTCGAAACAAAAAAAAAAAAAAAAAAAAAACCGAAAATTTCATCAGAAATATGACGTATTATAGGAAGCTTTTGAATTTTACAAAAATATTTTTGTTCCCTGAAAATACACTTCAAAGCGTAATAAACATAGTTTATGGGAGATGTTTCTCCTGAATAATAACAAAAAAAATTTAATCACAGAGCAGTCTCCACTGATCGAGCGATCAATTGAAACGCACGTACTATATTATAATAACGGACGGCTATTTTTTTTTTATTTTTGCTCGTACGTATATTTTTTTTTATCGAAAAAAAAAAACTATAATATTTATATATAAATAGTGGTGTACGCTTTTAAACCATATACGCGTAGTATTCGTTTATATACACGTATATAAAAAAAAAAAAAACAACAACGAGAATCCTCTCATAAATGCGCCCGGCATCTGCATGTATTATCATCAAGCAGCAGTGAAATATGTATTTATCCTTTGAGAGGTACTCTCTCGCGTTATGTATACACGGAATTTCGACGTAGGTATATAATTTAGCGAAACTTTCGTCGAGAATTCGCAGCGTTTTATTCCGCTTAAGTCTAATGTAAACTATGATAACGCGCGCGTATATACGAAAACGTTTATTAATATTGTATCACAAATTTTCGAAATATTAATAAATAATAATGTCACGTATTTATTTAATACTATAGCTGTCTCCGTGCACGTACATATTTTCAAACTAAAAAAAAAAGAAGAAAACTGTATATATATATTTAGACTTTGCTGAAACTTCTATTTATGTACAGGTAACATAATACAGGCTGTGCAGTTATCCTGTGATTGTACAAATGTTATCTGTATCAAATTCAGTGATGGTTTTAACGTGTGTATACAAATACGATTAAGGGGGACCGGTGGAATGAGGGACACGTATATTTTTTTTTTTAAAAAAGCCCGTATTTCGAAAACAAAAACATTTTGTTTTTTTTTTTATTAAACCGTCGCACATGTATTACTTTGTACCGTACGTTGTTTTATGATCAACAGTTCCGTAACTGTTGTTTTTACAGTGGTTAAATGAATTGTTACAAAGCGAGAATGACTACAAGAGAATTATCTAAAGCTGCTCTGTGACTGATACCGTCGTCGGTCGTACGCGAGAAACTTTAAACGACGGATTTGAACGGGTTCTGATAACGCTTTTGAAGAAATAATTAACGACGTTACCACATTTGACACGATGAGCTACTAAAGTACTAGCAATACGTCTCATGTGCGATATATGCTCGCGGAAAAGAATATTAACGATAATAGTATACGATGAAAATTTGTAAACGCCAAAAAACCGTAGGCGAAATGGTATTAAAAAAAATCTGTATATCGCGCGGTATTTAAAACATTAAAGTAAGCCGGAGAGCAAACAAAAAAAAAAAACAAAATAAAACGAAAATTCGATAATAAATTTATTTTTAATCCGAGCGAATCGACTTTTAAACCGATACGCTCTACACGTGTCGGTGTTTCGGATATTGCAAAATGGTCGTTGATTCGTTGATTTTTATCGATGATAACCGCGTGATAACGGTGTGATTGATATTTAAAAAAAAATTCGTAACCCCGTAAGTAACTGTTTATTTACAAATAATACGTCGAGAAGGAAAATGTTGAACGAATATTCAGTATTATTATGATTGTTTTTACTTGTGGTATTTCGAAATTCGAGTTGAAAATAAAAAAAATTCCTCGTTCGATGATTTTCTTTTTTAATCATTTTACTATGGTTTCTAATAGTAATAAATTGTTTTTTTTTTTTTTAAAAATTTTGTCGTAAAAAACTCGTAGCGCGATCAAACTGTATTTTAGCATCGCGACGTCGTGTGCGTGCGGAAAAAATGAATTGTTTACGCTTTATCGCGTGAAGGCGGGGGATGAATATCAATGGAAAATTGAAAACGAATAGTTTTATAATGCATATACGATAAAAATGAAATGCTGTTCGTTGACTCGAGAACGGCTGAACCGATTTGGTTAATTTCGTTTTTTTTTTTTAAATGTTCGTATGAAAACAATTCGAATAAGGCGGTGTAATGAGGAAAGAAAAATCGGAAAAATCTGCTGTAAATTCGGAAAAGAGTTTTATCGGTAACGCGGTTGATCTCAGGAATTACTTGTCCAATCGTCACGCAGTTTGATTTTGATTTGTAGACTAATCTGCGCGGTTATGCAGGCATAATATTTAGTATGAAAAATATCCGTCTGGCGGTGAAAGAATGTGTGATGGGACTCAGAAAAGTATTGCGCACGAGGAAAATTTCCGATTACCACCACCGTGCGGTTACAACGCGAGACTAACTGTAACAATTGATTTTATTTCGTTTTTCGTACGTTTCCAATAGTTTTTCACGAATTCACACCCAACCGATGATCGAGAAACGAATTTCGTTTTGAAATTTGGACAGCAGACACGACGTCTGTTAGGTTTTTATATACAAAAAAAAAAGAAGTAAAATAACGTTTCAAGGTTTACTGGGATGGAAAAAAAATAAAAATAATAACAATAATAATAATAATAAAATGTCTTTGAATATTTACACGTGTTCGCGCGTATTTGTGCGGCGCTGCGCAGGAAAAGAAAAAAGAACGAGAACAACAGAGTCTGCGCATGTGCGCGCACACGTTTTACGTAATACACGACGACGCCGCGAAGACGAACTTCCGGCGTTAGGTTCGGGAGATTTATTATTTTACGTAATAAAATATTTTATAATAATATCGTCTGGCGCGTCGTTCAAGGCGTACCTATGCCCGGTCGAAACCGGATAATAATTTGGACTAAATTCGTATTACAATATTCGTCGACTGTACGCCACTGCGGTGTAATAAGGAGTATCAAAAAAAAAAAAAAAATCAGACAGACAGACGCATTTATAGGTAGGTAATATGTCAACGACGAAAACCAGTCTCTTTGTTGTCAACGTTTTCAGAACGCCACACAGCTACTTCGTCCCCGCAGTATACATTAATTGACTGTAACAATAATAATAATAATAATAATAATAATAATAATAATAATAATAATAATAATAATAATAACAATAATAATAATAATAACAATAATAATAATAATAATAATAATAATAACGCAGTCAACGTTGAAAATATTTTTGAAATTTAAACATCGATTAACGTTGTAAAAGAGCACTTTGGTCTTGTGTGGATGTCGCTTTTTAATAACAAGTGATTTATAACACTGTGATAAAGATTTTCGACAGTTTTGATGTTATAATATCGAAACTGAAAGCAACTCGAAACCGTTGCGAAATTTCGACGAAAACGATTCTGAGCTGATTCGGTGTATATATATATATATAATATATAATATATATATCGAGGTAATATTTTGTTTTCGGAATTAATCAATTATGACGAAACGCGTAAATATACGCTATTGTCGAAAAAATCTTCTAGAAAGAAAAAATATATTGTAATTAATGATTTTCAATATTTTCGAACGGATTTAGATAACTTGTGTGTGTGTGTGTGAAATTGTATTCGATTTGTCAGATCTTAAAACCCGTTGATATTGAACAAATTGTTATAGTTTTTTCCTCACATACAGAGTTTTATTTTTTATTTTTTTGGTTGCCTTACATATATATATATATATATATTACGTATTGTTTATTCATAAATGCATAATTTCGCCCTCGGGTTTTACAGGATTTTTTATTCTCGTATAAGGGATCGATTTATTTTTTTAGAAAATCCTGTAAACCTTTTTTTTTCCCGGTTCAGAATCCGGGTCATGAGGAATCTCCCCACCGATCACTCCTTTCCCTCACTCGTCAGGCCTGACAGTAACGTATTACAGCAATCACACATAGTAATTGTGTTATGAAAATCTCGTTTCGCACCTTCGCGTTTTTCGAATTTTAAATGTCAACAAATTCTTATTAATAAAAGCCTGTACACAAGTTTTCTCTTCAGACAGTTTTGCGATAAAAAAAAAAAGTCACGATTTTATCGTGTATTAAATATTATATTATATTGAAATTAATGATCTTATAAACGACAACTATTTACATATATTGTAAAATAAACGAGTGAATTTTTTTCTTTTTTTTTTTATCGTTTTCTATTTACTTTCTATAGCTCGCCGAAGAACAACCCGCGTCGGAAGGTGAAATATGATTACGGGGATTTCGAGCGAATCGCGCAGTCAATATAATAAACAAGAAAATGTCAAAATATGCGAATTCAAGAATCGTCGTCAAAAATTTAAAATCAATTTTTTTTTTTTTTTTTGTTAAAATATTTTTTTTTTTGACAAAAGTGTTTCGTGTTAAATGATTCGCAATTGAATAAACGACACGTCCTATTTATCTACACGGACACATTATTGAGAACATTTTATTATTTTTACGCGATACAGCTAAAATGTATATTAGCAGTCTCGTGTTTCTGTTTTACACACGCGAGCCCGTTAATAATAATAATAATAATAATAATAATAATAATAATAATAATAATAATAATAATAATAATAATCTTAATCGTTTGTAACACTGTGTAGTTCTTGTCACCGTTAGATTTTTCAAGAACTGGTAATTGGCGGTTTCGTACGATTAACGCATAATATTTAAATCGATCAGAAATAGTGAGAAAATTAAAGAGTTAATGATCGTCGACATTGTTGCGCTTAATTTTCGGATCGGCGAGTTGGCTCTATATGAATTAACGCTGTTGCGATCATCTAATAATCGATCCCTTCGAAAGTACGGTCTTATAACTAACTGCCATACGGTACGGTCCAAGTGGATTATTTATAATGAAATGATCAGAAAAAAAAAGGAGAATTTATTATTATTTTGTCTATTTTACAGGCGCGCCGGTGTTCTTGGCCCGTTGTATTGTACAAGCCGCAAGGACGTATTATTTTGTGTTTTCGTCGTCTGTTGTTGCCGCCGCCAAAATTCACAGTCGATTTACGAATTCGTTTCAACGCACACACACGGATATCGTATTCCGGACGGGAAACGAGTATAAGGCACCGGTTATGATGTCAAACGTAACCTAACCTAACGTGCAGCACAAAGACTACATAATAATAATAATAATAATATATGGTATATCGGATTTCGGTTGTTCTTTTTCTGTAAAAAAAACGTCAAACGCACGTTTTATTATAATTTACTTATACGAGGTCGTGAAAATGTTGACGACGACAATGGTTCCAGACATTGTATTTTAATTTAATTTTTTTTTTTTTTCGACTTAAAACTATTCGGCTCGAGTATAATTCTCGTTTTAACGAGAATTTTAATATTGCGCCGATATATGAATACGTGGCGAATAGTTTACGCGAGGCCGGAAATAAAAACGCGCACAAACTACGAGCTGTATTATATAATATGTAACGACGATGGACCAAACAGAATTACGAGATTGTTTTTTTGTCCTATTCGAACGTTAAAAACGTTAGTCTGTAAGTCTATTATTACATATATATATAAAAAAATTATTTCTTTTCCCCCTCCTTCTCCCAGAAATTGTAGAAAACGTCGAAGTGCGAATGGTTTTCTTTTCTTTTGATATTTTAATGCGCCGATTTAATTATGTTTCAACACAAGTCGGTCTGTTGTGTATAGAGCAAAGAGGATTCTTCGAGCAAAGGGAAGAAGTATTTGAAAGTGTTTGAAAACGAAAAAATTAAAAAAAAAAAAACACACACACACAATCGCGTTCGTTTCGTTCAGAAATATACAAATTTCGTATGGATCCTATAATCGCGCGTGTATACAGAGAGAAACTCGGAAAAATATTAATAACGACTATGTTTGAATTCGATTTTCGATACGTTTTATATATTTTTTAAAACATTCTATGGCCGAATAATATTATAAAATAAATAAATAATTAATTTTTTTTAAAGATTTAATTTCAGGTCAACGAGACATTAAAAAAAAACGAAAATGTATCAAGTTAGTATGGAAGCGAGTGTTGCGCTTACGCGGAAAAATAGGTCAGTCCAGCGTTTGAAATTACATATGATATGCGCCCTAGAAAGATAGCAAAAGATGCTGTTGATTTTCGATTACCGCTAAAGATTATTTATAGAGTAATTTTTAGAGGTAAAACGAAGTATTTTTTTTTATATTATTATTAAACTGCCGTTTATTATCACACACACGTTATATATTTTCGTTTATCGCGTTTTACGCTTTTTCGTTATTATTAACGTAATGTTAAATTTCAATTTTTTTTTTTTTTTAGTAACGAAATTTATTTTATTTATTTACATAATTTACGCATCAGTTTTACAATACAAGATTAAAATATGGTATACAAACAATGACAGAAAATCAGATACTTAATATATATTACAAATACGAAATATTAGCTTTGTTCGGGTGTACACTACTACTGCTTATTTCTGTGAAAATCGTACATTAATTTTTTTATTTTTACGCTCGCGATAATATTTGAACGGCGAATGCTTTTGTGTTGTTATTTCATTGAAACCGAGAATTATTTTACCATTTTTTCGTGTCCG
This sequence comes from Chaetogeoica ovagalla, assembly GCA_032441825.1. Lineage (NCBI taxonomy): Eukaryota > Metazoa > Arthropoda > Insecta > Hemiptera > Aphididae > Chaetogeoica > Chaetogeoica ovagalla. The sequence continues at coordinate 575,620 of CM063738.1, read as the reverse complement.
GGAAATCTTTGTCTGATGGCCACGCTCCAAAAATTTCCTACTTGAAACTCTCGTGATGCATTAATACATTATTCAGTAACACGTGAAATGACCTAACCAATATAACTAATAGTTTTAGCGAGTTTATTTAAAAAAAAAAAAACATTACAGTAAAATGCTTGTCGAGGAGTTGTATAAAAATATATTTTAAAACTAATACCGATAATAATAATAAATAAATAAATAAATATATATATTTAAAGTGAAATAATTACGAAATAATTAAACAATATTTACGTCGCCGAAAACCTTCAATCCGCATAAGATTTGAGACGATGAAATTAATGAAAAAAAAAAAAAAAAAAATGTCAATAACCTTCGGTGATTTGTGTCATTTCTCTTCCTATTCCACGCATAAGTTTTATAAAAAATTGTTCGATGACGCATATCGGCGTCATGAAAAAAAAATTACGTATTTTTCACCAGAACCAGAACGTTATGTGTATACCAAATTGATAACGCAGCTGAACGTTTGAAATTTGTGAGAAAAAAAAAATCGAAATTTCTTTTTCGCTCAATAATGACGACGACACACTGAGATAATATGGAAAACTTTTTGTCCAGGCCGGGTTAGTGTAAACGAACAAATTACAAAATGTATTTATATTTGTTTTTCGTAATACGTTCATCATCGGCTATTAATATTTCGCGTACGTTCACACACGGGGGATTAATATTATTAACGAGTTTCGTGTTGTTTTATCCGTTCTCTTATACGCGACTGATTTGTTTTTATTTTTCGTTGGACGGTCGACATTTTCTTTTTTTTCCATTCCAAATTATCGCAATTTCACCTCGGTTTCTCCTCCCCTCGGCCCGTTGAAAAATCTCGGCGTGTCGACGCCCGCGGCTGGTGTACACGCGGAAGTACATATATTATATTATATACACGTATTATTATTATTATTATATACGAACGCGTGTGCATTTGTAGAGAGGGGTAGAAAAATACGTATAAAAGGAGGGGGGGGGAGGAAATACACAACCGAAGGGATTCGAGGAACGGTGCAGGGGGAGGGGGGAGAAGGTTTGGAGAGGGACAGGATGCGTGGTGGAGAGGCTGCTGAGCGAATCCGGGGAGAATATATATATATACACGTATATATATATATATTGGAATATTGTTTAAAACTTTAGCCGGGCCGCGCTCAGTCCCTGGATCCGGTATGGTCCCGTGCACCCTATATCGTATACCATATATATGTGTGTGTGTGTGTATAAGCGCGTTTGCGGGGAGTAGCGAAAAAGGTCATTGTACCCGTACGACCCAGACCGTCGTCGTCGGGGCTTTTACGTTCGCTTTTGCGGTGTGTGTGTGTGTGGCTGCACCATCGATCCTGACGTTCGCCCTCCTGCGCCGCCGACGCCGGCACCCCGGACACCGCGCACCGTTTCCCCGCGCCTAACGTCGGTGAACGGGGGGGTTCGTACGCGTACAGACACGCACGCACGTCGAAACTTGCGCGGAAAATCGCGCGTAAATACTATACGCCGCCGCCGCCGCCGCCGGTCTCCGTTGCCGCGCGCGTTGCAGTCTGCACGACGACTTTTCAATTAGCTCTGACCGTCGCCGCCGCCGCCGCCGCGGCCCATCACGTCCCGTCTTATCGCCTAGCAACCGTTCACAAACTCCGCCGGCGCGTATCCCTTCGTTATTACCCGTCGCCAACAAGAACGCCCTGCACGCCGCGGCGCTTGTTCCCGACGGAACGACGGACGACGGCGTTTATATGGTACACGCGACCAGCATATAGCTGTTCGCCGCCGCTCTATTTATTTATTTTTTCCGTATACACATATACAACGATTATTATTGTTAATTTTTTACCCGGACGGTGGCCCAACGATTTCGTATTCGTGCGCAGGCCTGCAAAACGTTTTGTCGTGATTTCCGCGCCGGCGGTATTATTTCTATACGCGCCTATTGCAGTGCAACGGTTGACCGTCAGCTGCAGGCCTATGCGATCGCTCTATAAATCACTGTACGCAACGCGAACCCCGAAGTTTCTTCTTTTTCACTGTTTCTAATCGAAAAGCATTACACGACGTTTTTCTCGTATAAATCGAAAATGATAATCCGCTAAGTGTGAACTAACGTGAAAACCAAAATATTGTACCGGGGATTCATTCCGTACGGGATTGTTGGGGAGCCCCCTCTCTGGGAACGTAATTCGAATCGCCCATTTCGTTGTTAAAATTGTCACGAGATTCGCCGAACGCACTCTGTCAGTTGGTCGTAAAATTGTGTGGTGGGCCAGCCGAGACGCTCTGGTGTGGGGGACACGGTCCACCTTGGCCTAACTCTGGCGACGGGTTTCATACAATAACTCTATAAGCCGTTTTCGGTTTGTAAAATCAAAAAAATCCAAATCCTACACGAGTCGTTATCAGAGAGATATAAATCATGTCGAATTCGCGAACTATTGAAATTATTATTAGTGGAGATTTTGTTTTTATCATCTGACAGATGACGGTAAGGCGTAACTCGAAATTAGTAAAAATCGTACAGCACGTACACGATTATTGCGTAGGCGTAGTCGCGATTTTTTTTTTTTTGAATGGAGGATCGATGTGTTTTCTGACCGTCAACCGATTCGACGACGCTGCGACGGGTTTGACTTTTTTTTTTGTTCGTTTTCGATCGAGATCTGACCGACGAGGAAAATAAAAACTATCAAAGCGGACCAAACCATTATAAAATATAATATGTGGGTAAAAAAAAATTTTTAGAAAAACCATAGGCGGAGAAAAATTCGTTGTAAATAAAATTATTAAACGGTTTTTTTCTTCTACGTACCTACTATCAAAGGGGCAATATTTCGTTAGAAAACCCGAGATAAAAGAATAGTGTATAATTAATATAGTACGGTATTATCAGATGGCGAAATTTCAACAATCCGCAGACTGACGGTAAGTGATTTTCAAAGTGAAATCCATCTCGTCCAGCCCCGCGCCCGTGCTGCGGGGTGTATTATTAATTCTCGAAACACGATGCGAGATCCGAAGCGAATGTTTATTATATGTTATGAGAATTGAACAGCGAAATACGGGACAACCGTTGGAAAATTATTACTGCGCGTAAAATGCGTGATTACTTTTTCGAAGAAATTTTCAAAAAAAAAAAAAAACGTTTATTATTATTTTAATGAACGTTTAATAATTTTTCGAACGTCGGCCCACGTCGCGGAATATTCAGCGCGAACATTTTGAGTGCTTCTAAACGACAACGTTTTGAAATAAAAAGAAAAATCTTATAAAAAAAAATAATAATAGCACGTACGGCGTTCAGGGACGTTCCGAACGGCGGGTATCTACCGCCCCCCCCCCACCCGCCGAGGAGTTTTTGTCAGTCGGAAAATCGCAAATTTGGTAGAAAAATCGACACACATTCGGCAAAACGTCACTCTTTTTTTTGTACATTGTACATTCCTCGCTTTGCTCAGAATCTGAAAAATTTAATAAATCGTTCGGCATAATTAATTGTTTTTATTTTTTATTTTAAACGCGTGATATTTGAATTTAGAAATACTAGAAATAGAATATACTTAGGTCAGTTCGGTTTGCATTTGTAAGAAACTAACCTTATATAGTGTACACAGCACACACATATTATGTATATTGTATACCGTCCGATTAAGTAGAATGTAGAAAAACGCGATATTAAATTAATTTAAAAAAAAAAGTAAACAAAATAAAAGATGATTTATGTGAAAGAAAAAGAAAATAAGAATTATGTATAAATCAACACGTTGGTAAATAATATAAATTCCTACGCGCGCATTAAGACAACGAGTAAAATAGAGAAATAACAGTTGTCGTATATTAAATTTTCTCATTGAACACTATTTCATCCGCAGACGACGAAGCGAATAGAAGAAAATTAAAATACAATTAAATTAAATGTATTTTTTTCTAATTACAATACCCCATTTTTCCCCGTCCGAACCGCAATAAGCGTAAATAATCATATTTCTCTTATTCTACATACAATTGATATTCATTGACATATGCACATTTTTTTTTTTTTTTATTTACCAGTAATAATATCTATAGTTTTCATTTCTGTTTCGTTCGCATATCCTTTATTTTTTTTAATTATTATTATTATTTTATTAATTAAATATAAATGTAATATTAAAACCGTTTATCATTTTAAAAATCCGATACGTGTAAAACGTCTGTGTATTGGGAAATATAAAATACCTGAGCGCGTTGTTATTTAAAACGCGTTTTATTATTATTATCATTTGGAATATTTATTATTAAAAAGAAAAAAAGCCCCTATCCGGGTGTACGATAACTTCGTTCGTTTTGAGTTTCGAATGATTTTAATATTTCGTCGCAAGCAGCCCCGCCGCGGTGTCGCGTTGACGTTTTCCGAGAAACCGATTGCGATATTACATAATATTATCATCGCCCGATGAATGGTAAATGGTATTTATTGTTACTCCGTAATGGGATGAAATTACATCGCGTCTTTAGTGCGCTGGTACAAGAGGACTTCATTGTTGTATACGATAAATAATAACGTTTTTCTCGCGTATATGACGCAATTTTTTTCCCCGCCGGCAACACTTCGTTTGGAATTGCGAAGTTTGCAGAGCGCGGCGCACTGCTGTAAGGCGAGTTGCCTTTGCGCAGCCGCCGTCGCCGCCGTGGACCGACGGAGGACGGAGACCGTCGTAGTAGATTTTTATCGCCGCGACGGTTTCGAAACGACCGCGGCGACAAATAGAATTATTACAAAATCCTATGGCCTGTTAAACACTGCTCCTCGTGCCGTCGTCTTCTCAATCGGTAGCGTGTTTTTCACTCGCCCCTCCTGCAAGAATAATAAGTATCATACAAATTTCAAACTCAGTCCGTTTAAAAAAAAAAAAAAAATACGTGATTTTGGTTTTACAATGATGCGTGCGTGTCTTTTCCAATGTCTGCAGTACTCGAAAATTCTACCAGGATTCTACGGCGCCGGATCATTGTTAAAAGGCAGTCATAGCTCGTTTCCAGTACCGAATTTCGCATCTACTTGACGTACTTCACGACGAGTCATTTTTCGATTTTCTCAACAAATCGCCTAGAAAAAAAAAAAAAAACTTTAAATACTACCCACATAAAAACGCGATTTCGTCGAAATCCATTGTCGCGTTATTTCTTCGTAATTTCTATACTAACGATGGTTATACGAATACTCGAAATATTCCATCAAATGTGTAACACGTTATACATATTACGTTTCAGAGGGAAAAAATGTCTTTCGGTTCTGGGCTATTCTGACACAGCAATTATAGATTTTAAGGTATTTATATAATACGTAAAAGAGAGGTCATTTTTGGTTTTAAGTTTTAAAAGTTTTTAATTCAAGTGTCTGCAGACGTACGCGTTATGTCAACTGTATTAAAAAAAAAAATAAATATCTCGAAAATCTTTTGTTCAAAAATCAAAACTAATGCGGTCCCTAAGTCTTGAAATGTTTACCAGATAATACGTAACATTTTACCATATTAACGAAAACAATTTGTGAAAAATTTTAGCCACCTAAATTTATTGGTAAGAAATTATATTAAAATAATGTACTGCAGCATAAGACTAATCGTAAATTCCTTATTCTATACACACTGTATATTATTATTCATCATAATCATCGTCATCATATATACGAGTATATCCATAGCTTAGAAGGCAATTGAGGTTGAAACGCAATTACAAACTTTTTCCATTCTTTTCTATTACACGCCACGCAGTCTATCTGAACTCCTTCCCGTAGTGTTTTTAGATCTTTTATGACAGGGTCCTTCCATCTTTTTCTGTGTCTGCCTTTTATCTCTTATTTCTGTCGTCATTTCTTGTTTAATAATTTGGTCATCTGCCCTCCTCCATACTTGTCAAGTCTTTTACTTCACGTGTATGAGAGAATATTTGGTACATTAATATTAATAATAAATAACATTACCACCGCGAAGCTCCGCTCGCAATCGTTTTATCGAATGCAATGATTTATCGCGTTGTTTTCGAATTTATAGTAATAACAAAACTATATATATAAAAAAAAAAAATTAATTTTCCAAATAATTCACTTAAGCGACATCTCCGCTATCTCTTTTTTAAAAAACATTTTCTATAGACTAAATATTCGATTAGTATATTATCTAATGAATCATATGCGTGCATTGTTCGGCGTTTCTAAACGATAATTGTTTTTTTTTCTTTTAATTTAACTGCATAAACTTATAGAAAAAAAAAAATTGAAAATACGCCACTTTGATCAATACGACTCTGCGAGAATGACAAAAACGATTTTTGAATACGTTTTTCTTTTTATCGTGGAAATATAAATCTAATTGTACTTAGCATTTAATAATCATATTATTACTCGACAATTTAAAACGAAATGGGGGGAAAAAAATAACACTAATAGGCACCGCAGCTAAGTGTACACATAAGCGAAAAAAATTATTACCGAGAAATAAATTCTTTTTTTGCTTTTTTTATCGTCGTGTCGTGTTTTCTTACCGTCGTCTTGTTAATTTTTTTTCTGTGCCGTCAACATTTCAAACTAAAAATCAAAATTACTACGTAAATTTTGAAAATCATTTTGGTACATTAGGTATAGGCAAAAAAAAAAAAAGGAATTAATTTTTATTAAATAAATAACCAGAGGTGAATCGGCCCGGGAGATGAGGCGAGGTAATCGTCCACCGAGCCCTCAGTCGTATCATGTAAATAATATAAAACTAATTTAGCAGTTTTTCTAAATTGTCACGCGTTTTAGTGCGAAATATGCTATACAGCACACGAGAATATATTATTTACACTTCGCCAATCATGACAGAAAACGACTGGGCGACCAGTAAAATAACGCAGACCTCTATACCACTTGGACTGTTTAATGTTTAATTCGTTTAATACGTGTAGTATGTGAGCGTTTTTTTTTTTTTTTTTTTGAAGTGGTTCGAATTAGATTTTTTAAATAAAAAGCCTCTTCGATAGCAAGTTTATTTTAGTCGGTATTTTGGAGATGACATATTTTTCGATGACGGTTTTCATAAGCGTATAGATAAATTTAAAAAAAAAAAAAGCAATAAAATCTTTTATAATTTGGAAAATAATTACACCGTATATTTTAGTATATCGTTGTGATGCAATTTTCAAAATCTTCTGCTTCCCCCCTTTTTTTTTTTTACAGTGAAGACAATTCTTTACCCGAAAATATAATAATTGTATTTCAGAGTTATGTCGCAAAAAAAAAAAGAAAAGATTTAAACAAAATCATACGGTTTAAAATACAGATTTTCAAAAAAAATAAATAATCAAACATAAATATATGTTTGAGTTGTTTTAAAATACATGTTTCGAGTGCTTTTTACGGAACAGCGTTTATATATATATATATATATAATACTCGTCTAGGCAAGTTAGTGACTTTTCTTTTTGATCAGTTAATTATGTCAATAGAAAAAGTTTAAAGTTAACGGTTAATTTTTTTTTCGAGTCAATATTAAACTTGAGATATTTTACTTAGGCCCTTCAATTTTCTAGATTTAAATAGTATTTTTACTGCGACGTTAAAAATGTTAAATGTAAATCGAATTCCATTCGTTAGTTTGTAGTGGTAATTTTGAATGATCCAAAATGGATTGTAGACGACAGCAACTGGAATTTAACACTTGTGGTTTTAGTTTGTTCTTGACAAATTAGTTTGCGACGGTTGTCGCCGCGGCAGCAGGTTAAACAAACGTCGTATTTTTCAGATTTTCAGTCGTCAATAATCCCGCATTTGACAACGTGAAATTGCATTGTGTCTTACGAATGAAAAGAAGGAGAAAAAAATTGAACACACGTTTTTGACAGGCGTCGATCTCGGGAAATATACGTATGAAACAATAACAATTGTCGTCGTATATAATAATCGAATATTTTTTAATAAAAATTGTTCGTCAAAGTCACGGGAATGAAGCGAGACGATGCACGTTCCGGTTGAAATATTAGAGGAATCGTTGAGGATTACGTTGTTGACTGTTTAATGGCTCCGGATGGAGATTACGGTTTGTATACGAGAAGCTGATGTTATTCTCACACTAGGAGATTTGTCGGCGGGTTAATTGAAAGTTATAAGATCAACGGTGCTTATAATAACGATGTGAGAAATGCGAGTCTCTCGTATATTCCTATATAAGTGTATAATATCATTGCGATCCGTTTTCTCTCTCTCTCTCTCTGTCAAACACAAGTTTTAATATTTTGCGATTGACCCAGAGGAGTGTTTCGACAAAATTGTGGTCGAGCGTTTTGAAAAAACGGGTTTTTCTCTTTGCGGCAAAACGATTTCGAACAAGTGTTCTTCGGCGCAATCCGTTACGGGAGTGATAGAACGATCATTTCTTCTTAATCTCGAAAACAACCGGCTTTTAGAAGAGAAAACAGTTGTCGCGGTAGTTGAAAATTTCGAGATTTCCTAGAGTGTTTACCTTGAAGACACAGTGAGCACGCCGACTATAATATAATTCACGATTAATACGTTTTTAGCGATAAATTTATTGGCTACAAACAACTTCGTCGTTAAATTAAACACAACTTGCGTCGCGGACGCACGTTTTGAAGTGTTTTAAAAACGCTTTTCGGGAATTAAACGCTCGCGAATTATTTATAACGCAGTACACGTTATTTTTTTTTTTTACGCCCCTACCCCGGTTCCCATTCATTTCTTTTCGCCGTTGCAGCAGCGATCCCGTTTCCTTCCTGTGCGTATGCGCTAATACATAAAAATATTCGCCGCGCGTCGTCTGGAACGTTGTTGTTATTATTATTTGGATCGAATAATAATAATAAAATTAAAAAAAAAAAAAAAAATAGTACAATAGTGTCTGAGGTGGTATATCGCACAATGGATCCGGGGTCCGGGGCGCGTTCCGACGGACGACGACGACTGGGGGGGACGGGAGGTCTTTGCAGCAGCAGACGTCGCGTCCGTTTCGCCCGTGCCTCCTCCTCCGTTCTTTCTTCCTTCCGACGCGCCCTCCGGAAAAAAAAAAACCCCTCCGAAGAAAACTGGTCTTAACGGTTTTTTCGTCCTATTGTTCCCCGGGTACCGGCCGTCCCGGTGGAAGGGAGGGCGAGTGGTGAATTCGGATTATTTTTATATTATTATAATCCCTCGACCCTCGACCACGACCTCGACTACGCGACCACGAGACGACGACGTCGATGAATTCCGCGCGCCGTCCCCTGTGTGTGTGTGAAATATCGTGAGAAGTTCTGTGCATTACGTGTTTGCCCCCGTGTACGCGTGAGGGGGGTCGTCACAATTTTTTTTTTCTTCTCTCTCTCTCTCTCTGACTCCCTCTCGCGTTTTATTTTCCCAAGGGCGCCGCCACCACCGCCGGCGCGACAATAAACAATTTAAACGAAAAAACCGCGCGCCCGACGTGCTTGCAAGAGGTGCCCGGCCGTCGTGTGTGTGTGTGTGTCGAAATTCGCTGTAGAATCGGCGGCGGCGACGTTGTATGGCGGCGCGTAACCGTCGTTTGTGAACGTTTGAAAAGAAAAAAAAAAACGCGCGGGAAACGCGTTTTGTCGTCGAACCGACGACGATTATATTATTTTCCTTTTACCTATACACACAAACAAATATCGTTATAATATTAAATAATTGGCGGGGCTTTTTTTTTTTTTTCTGGTTATTTATCCGCGGTTCTTCAGTGTTTGTTATTATTATTCGTAAAAAGAAAAAAGGAAAAAATATGCGCTTGAAAGTAATTTCGATTGTTGTAAAGTTCGAAACTTTTTCCCAGTCCGTTCTCAACTAAAAGAGTCTGTACGCGTATTTTTAACGAGTTAACAGTACACGAAATTAATATTATTTAGGAGGCTACGCATTTATCTGAGTCAAATTCGATAACTTCTTCTTCTTCTTCGTCAGCATTTACAGTCCAATGAAGGACTTTCGTCGCCTCTACTGAATTTCTCCGTCTGACTCTATATTCTCCGTCGTCATTCTCTGCGAGCACTTATTTAGACCATCGTCGATCATGTCAGTCCAACGTCCTCTGGGTCTCTTCCCGTCTACTTTACCTTCAAATGCTTTCTTTATTATTCCGTTCGACCTCCAGACGTGGCGGCCTACCCACTCGATTCTTTCACTCATGAGGTGCGCATTAATTCCAGGTTTTTGGTAAATGAGTTGAACCCCTGTATTAGTTCTTCTTCTATACCGTTCGTTTACTAACACAGGCCCGTAAATCCTTCTAAGTACTCTTCTTTCCAAACAAGTCATTTTTCCCTCGTCATATTTTCTGGCCGACCGAGTTTCGCACGCGTATGTCAGAACCTCCTTGCCCTTGGAGAGAAGTTTCGATTTAATTTACTGTCCATTTAAATTTTGTTTTTTATCAATATCTTCACTTTTTATAAATCGCTATATAAATATAGTTACGTATTTCCTTTTTAATACACGTTACAGAACGCGATGTTAGTAGGTTTTTTTTCCCCTCTCACTGTCGTTGCGTTATAGTAAAACGTATTTATATAATACACGCGGCGCGTTTTGGAAATCAGACGGCGTGCGCAACTGATCGGAAATCGAATGCAAATTTTATATCGTGACGTCCGCAAATATGAAATCGCATAAAACTTTATTCGTCTGTATATATTACGTGTACGGTTTATATCGGTAGGAATTTAAATGTTTGTGCCGTGTATAAGCCTGTGTATAAAACCGATCAGAAGTTATTGAACGGCATTGCATTTCTCGTTAAATGTCGTTGGTAGAACACTTCGAATTCTGTACAATACGCGTATTATAATGTTATATCGGTAGTAGTGCAGTGTGATGAGAAATACCTACCGGGAAAAAGATTTGAATGATTCTTTTATAATTATCCTATTAAACGTTTAAGCGTACAATTATACTAAAACACTACGTGTATATGAAAAGTTTGAACCAATTTTTATATATAAAAAAAAAAAAAAATTATCATCGCGTGACAAGGAAATTTCGTTAGGAAAATCGCGCGCGTCATTAAGTTAGGTATACAAAGTAAATTATTAGTGAACTGTATTGCAGTATTTGAAGAACACGTAAAAATTATGATGGCTGTTACACGAATCTCTTTATTTAAAAAAAGAAAACGGAATGAGAAATTTGAAAAATATCTGCCCGTTCGGACGACCAATGTTTCACGTTTTTACGCCGTAACAATCGAATTACGGTTTTGAAAACATTACGATTTCGACGAGAACAAAACGAGCGTTGTCTTCGCCAGTTCGCAAAAAACGAACTTTATTATTAAATACGAAACGAGAATAGCCCAACACGTTTTTTTTTTTTTTTTTTTTCCAAGTATTCGTATTCAACGAATTTTCTCGATCCCATACCAAGTGTACCCACTCGAGAATCCGCCAGTTTGTCATACACAATATTTATTATTATCACTGATCTAATAAATGTATTCAAACGTCTGTACAACTTCAATAATTCCAAGCGGGTGTAATTGTTAAAAAACATTTTACTGTTCACTCCGTACCACCTGTACGTGTTAGGTGCTCTGATAAAACTCGTTGGTGTATTCGTGTCGTAACGTGGATTCTCGTTAAATAATTAGAAATTAATAGGTTTTGTCACCGGGGAAATGGACTGCACGAAATAAACACCGGTTAACAGAACGAAAACGAAAACGAAAAAAAAATATATATATGTATTATTTTATTTTATTTTATAGACGCTCGGATGGGGGGTACTTAAAGAGGCGGGAATTGTCGGATGACGTGAAGCCGGCAATTCGCTGGTGGTTTTTCATTATTACGTATTTAATATCAGTTTTATCGTCGACACGGCGCGATGGTTATGATTCCGCGGCAACAGTAAAAACACCGTATTACGAGCTATTATATAATCGTATAAATACAATTTAATGTCACCGCACGCTAGTGTATTATAATATAACGACACTATAATATGGCTCGTTTGAACATTCCTCGCTCGCGCGCGCGTGTGTATCGCATGTCCGTCGTAAATTCTTTAAACGAAGTCGTCTTCATATGCCAACAACAGACGCGCGTTCCGTGTCGGAATAGGTGAAAATATTTTACGCCCATTCGATTGCCGTTCGCGCGTCACACCGAGTGGTGAGAAAACACCAGTGCACTGTTCACGGGTTTCGCAAAAAAACAAAAAAATCTTCTTAACATATTCGTAATACATCGCGTGGTGTAGAAATTTTCGTTCCGTATTGGAATTTTCTGTCGCCAACACAACGAAAACACTACACGGGGTCGCAGTCACCGCGCGCGCGAACGCGCCCTTTTACGACGGCGCTTTACACGCGTCCGTTACACGGTGGACGGGGGAGGCGGCTATAATATTTTATACGCAGGCAACACAGCAGCACCACACAACGCACTACACAATAATAATAATAATAATAATAATAATAATAATAATAATAATAATAATACGAGCGCGGGCAAAAGCAAACAATGGACAGGCCCAAGATCAATAGTCTCTCTTACTCACTCGCTCTCTCGCGGCGCGCGAAGCCCGCCGAACGGTTCGCGTGGTGTACCGGCGTCCGCCGACCGCGAAAAACGCGAAACGCGTTATTATTAGCTCGGGGGATTCGTATTGCTGCAGGCGTGAAACAGAGAGACAGAGAGAGAGAGAGACAGAGAGAAATATTCTCACTAACCGTTTCGCGGGAAATTAGCTCAGGGGACGTCTCAGGGTCTGTTTACAAAAAAAAAAAAAAAAAAAAAAGAATTTCTTTTTAATGTGTTTCGATTGAAAATATCCGTCGTCGGTTTGTTTGCGAAAAACTGCGAGTGCAATTAATAATAATCGTTGGGGGGGGGGAAAAACGGGGATAAATTATGTATTAAAATATGAAATCCGACATTTTCCCGCGACTTGAACGCTTTCGAATCCCGTGTGCTTCTTTTTCTTCTTGCGCAACTTCCCCGCAAACACTCGCAGTAAAACCGTAGCGACGAACCGCAACGGAATCCGTCTTGAACTCGCCGTGCAAATAGTTTTCATCACGTACGCGAAAAGTTATTATTTATTAGTGTTAAGATTTATAACGCGATAAAGAATTTGTAAAAATAATGAAAAAATTGTTCTGTTTGATCTAGAACCGTGGACGTACCCGACAAACGATCTATTTGGACTGAAGGATACAATCCTTTAGCTTTAAATGACGTATTATTTAATAATTCTATGAGAATCGGAAAAAAAAAAAGTCGTTACAGTTGTTTATTTATTCGTTACAGAACGTATTTCATATAGAACGAGACAAATCGAACATTCAGTTAAATGACAATCGTTGTATAGACGATTACGAGTTACGACTTACAAGGATTTCGCATTTATTATACGATTCTGGAGCTTTTTTTTTTCTTCTTTTTTTGGATCATTACATAGACACGCGTAATGAGATTCTAAAAAAAAAAAAAAAATTAATTTAAAAAAATATAGTAAATTGCAGCGCAACGGTTATGATGGCGTCCCGTCTTATAAAAGAAAAAAAATGACAATCCTAAAACCGCGCCTCTATAATATAATATAACGTGTTCTTATATACTCGTATATTTATAATACCGCAAGTTTCTCGGCGAAATATTTTCCGTCCCACGTGATTTTCACTATATTTCGCAAAGAGCAAAACGTATTAATTTCATTTACGTAACGGCTATACAAGTAAACGTAGGTTTATTACATTAGATTTATAAAATAATTTTTTTTTTTTTTAAAGGAATCGAAAATATAAAAAAGAGAACCGATTCAATTATATCAGCTGCTGCTATATATATATAAGTGAAGTCATACTATACAATATACGTATCTTTAACTTAATTTCGTTCCTTTAAGAGATGTATCGAGAAATATAATAATATTCGTATGGTCTTGGAATAAAATAATAATAATAATAATAATCTCGCGTGCGTCTCTATTATTCTTTATATATAATAGAAAATTAATACTCAAAATGCTCTGTATTTTACGTTTACGTACACGTATATATTATAGAGCAGTGCTTCCCAAACTATTTTGTCATGGGCCTCCTTAAACGTTATGTGAAACAATCAAGGCCTCCTTGATCAAAAGTCATCGTCATTGTCAATAGTCTAATGGCTCTAATGTGAAATAAACTTGTCTCATTATTGTTAAATAACAATTATCTTACACTGGACTTTATCGACAATGATTAATGATATAATCGGTTATTTATTTATTAAATAACCGATTAATATTTTAAATAAAATAAATATTTCACGGCCCAGCACCAGTCATATAGGCCAATTGGCCTGAGAGTAATGTCGGACGAGATTTTACTTTTTCGGTATACCAGCTAACAGCACGAAAATACGATAATATTCGAAAACTAAAAGCCCACGACCGCGATATTTCCTATATTATATTTTTAGGACAATTTCGAAACTCATCTTTTTACGCGTACGGTACACGTATTTGTTATAGAAATAAAGCAAAATGTTGCGCGAAGTCGCACGTCGTCGTGTTATTATTAATCGAAAAAAATAATAATTATTTAGAACGGTTTTGTTCTCACGAGTAACGCGCGTTATATGTATGTAACAAATTTTTATACCTATAAAAAAAAAAAAAAAAAATCCAATGAGTATTGAAAATAAAAATCGCAAAGAACACTGTCTATTTACTATGCCGGTTTCGAGTGAAAAAAAAAAAGAGTAATAAAGTACGTAGTAAAGGGAATATATTATGATTATTACGATAAAAAAAAGTACGTTTGTTTCTCCGCGTTTATGTAAATATTTCGAATATAATAAATTTATAAATGATTTATAGGCGGTAATGACGGAAAGTTTCTTTTTTAAAAACGCAAACCTCTTTAAAAACTTTCCCTCCACCAAACATACATCGCTTCGCGGTAACGAGCAATATTATGTATAATACGCTTTTACAAAAACGATAAAGATCGGCGGGAATTCGGAATCCGGGGGGTCGCATTACAATACGTTCTCTCACGCGAGAAACGTAATATGAATGTATTCCTGAAAATGTCAATATCCGTTTACGTTATACATGTATGTAAACTGTGTGACAAATAATCGTATTGAAAATCCTTGTAGAATAATATATATATACATATAAGTGTTATAGAATTTTAATAGTCGTATTCTATGTGTTACGGAATTGTAACACGATCGTGTATCGATCATTTTCCCCGTGCAATCGTCGAGTTGCTCATCTAAATCGTTTTTAATGCGCGCGTCTTCTTCTCGCATTGTCACCGACGACACCACTGCTTGCGTCCTCTTGGACTTCCACGATCGCTGTCCCGTTCTCCTCTCTCGCGTTATCGTCTCGAGAAGCTCGCACGCTTCCACGAGGTCCGACACCGGGGGACACGTGTCACACGCATCTGCAGTCGCGATCAGCTCATTTATTCAAGAGTCAAAGGGCTCAAATAATGATGGCACACCACCGGGGCGGGGGGGGGGGGAGAAACGAAATATTGCGAAGAATATTGCGAAACGAATTCGTCGATAAATCTGTCTGCGGACGGGAAACCTATTGGTTTTAGTCTACCGGTCGCGCGTCAAAAAAAAAAAAAAAAATGAAAACAAAAAAGAAATAATAACTTTCTGAAAACCTTATTCGGTCGAACTCGTGAAAAAAAGCGTAACGCGTTTTCGCACGATTATCGGACATAATACCAGAGTTAATATTATCATATAACAACGTTGTGCTTAAAATTCAATTCGCCGAAAATACGTCTTCCATAAACAACAATAACGAGCGCGGTGTATAATGATATTATAGTGACCATCGGCAAAGTGTTTTGCTTTTTTTTTGTCGACAATCCCCCGTGGAACGCGGCCAATGCCGGCAGGGTCACTTGTTCATTTTTTATTCGCATCGTTTTTATTACACACACACACATCCGTCATCGGATGGTTTTTCTTTTTATAAAATTTTACACCAACTCTGTATTTTTATACACACACACACAAAAAATCCGACGTCAAAGTCCATAGACTTCGTATATATGTGCGTATATCGGATCAGGGAATCGGCCCTTCCATAAAAAAAATAAATACTTTTTTTCATTTTTTTACGTATTTAAAAAGGTTTTAAAAAAAAAATCGATTGAATTATTATGTATTAAATTTTTGTTTTCAAAAAACTAAATTATGCTTTCTCTTCTTTCTGTTTTTTCAAAACGAATAACGCCTGCACGGCGGCTCAACCGCTCGTTTTCACACCGATTTCATTTTTTTTCATTATCGCGCTAAAGATGTGTAAAAAAAAAAAAAAATTGTTCTACAACACGTGTGCGATGTTGTCGGGAGTTGGAAAAAAGAAGAAACGTTTTGACGTTTAAAAAGTTCGTTAAACCGTGAAAAATAATATACAATAAACGGCGCTGCGCGAATTCACAAGACGTTTCGGTCCTTGTATGTGGGAATGGAAATTTTTAATTTACTTCGAGCGCTGGTTTTTTTTTTTCACCGCTCTCCCCATTTTATTATTATTATTATTATTATTATTATTATTATTATTATTATTATTATTATTATTATTATTATTATTATTATTATTATTATTATTATACGAGTGCTCGGAACCGCGCACAAATAGTACTCCTCGAATGTAATATAATATTTTATACATATACAATGGGGCGAAAAAAAAACGCTTTTTTAATGGTTTTTTTTTTTTTTTTTATTTGCGCCAGTTCGATTTTTCGCGACAAGTGGCGGCGGAGTTAATTTTAACTTTTTGTGAAAATACATCACGTGAATTATTAAGTACGAAAAACGCGGCAACGGTGCCGCACGCGCGCGAAAATCGTATAAATAATACCTAAAAATGTTTAACAAACGCGTATATTATAACGATCGATACAAAAAAAAAAAAATAATAACAATAATAATAAGAACCATCGTCGAGAAACGTAAAGATTGATTTGCAAAAGAAAATAGTAATTTTATCGTCAACGAAAATTACGTAAATTTAATTATAACGGAGCACGTCAGAGGGAGAAAAACGATGTAGTAAATATTTTTATTTCCATTATTGAATTTGTCGTTATTTTCTTTTTTATAATTACTTAAATATAACAATTATACGCGAACACGGACAATAGTTTATGCGAAATTTAGAGATTTATTATTTTTTGACGCAGGACACAATAATTACATAGTATATAATCGTTAAATATAATTATATATTTAAATAGTTTATATAAATATTTATACGTATTCAGATGAGTCCGTTGCGTTCATTAAATAATTATTATTCATACTCGTTGTAGAAGAATTGGAATATAACACCGCATTTTCCATTGTCGCTTTTTCGCGTAAATTAATAATTTTTAATCCCCGCATTATATTGCGAATAAGAACGGGGATTTTATTATATAATTAAAAATTTTTTTTTTATTAATAATAATAATCGGATTTTAGAAATCCGTTTCGATCACATCGGAACTAATTGAATTTTACGTATTCGGGTATAAATACATTTTTTTTTTTTACTCTTTTCCTTAATCCTATCACGTATTTCGAGAACGTTTGATTTTGATTTTTCTTTAAATACATTTTATTTTCGATTTAGACTTTTTGGTCGTCATTTGAGTATTGATATATATATATATGTATATATGTTTTTTAACACGCGTCTCGTCGATTTCACGTGCCCTGCTATACCAGCAAGCAACGACACTATAAATGATCGCGAACATCGTATTCTGAGCGGTGTATACGCTCGTATCGCCTACGTTTTACAGTATATTACAATCGTTCGTCCGCACTGACTTCAATCCGTTAGATTATCGAATGTACCGAGTGCCGTTGAATTTTTCCCAAACATTCCCGGTTCAAACCGTGTAAATATTTTAGTTCTCTTTTGTCAATCCTACAAGTCCATTACGTGCATTGACCAAATCGTTACAACGTGTTATTATCAATCGATCGAGAAAAACGTAGGGTAAGCGCTTTTGCAACTTTCAATTGGAATTAGTCGAATAATGTTATGAGCAAAACACATTGAATATTTTAGCGGTCAATTTATATTATTTTAGCTGCTATATGTGTTTACTATAAAGCAGATGCGTGTACGATAAATAATTTCCAAATGGAACATTGAAAAACGACACGGGAGGAGAGTTCCGTGTGATTTTACTACGCGGTGTAATATTTTAATTTTATTTTTACATCAAAATTTTCTTAATTATTTCTGTAGCACATATACATATTTAATATATTTGTTTTTTTAATTTTAAACGAATTAATTAAAATTCAATAAAAAAAAAAAACGTCGTTACATTTATTTAAAAAAGAATTTTTTTTTTTTTCATAAAAGAGTATAGACACATATTTTTATTCTGTTCATCACAATAAAATCCTTTTCTTATTTATGAACATATTACCCAAAAGAAATACAAGTAACGACAATACAACATATAATACGCACTGATAACTGTTACGCGTATTCATACGTGTTGCGTGATTGTTAATTTTATGAATTTCGTTTGTTACGTGCAAGGATATGACGCGTGTAATAAAATCGAATTTCTACTTTGCCATTAAATTGATTATTATATAATAATATACAACGAATAGTGATTAAAGAAACGTATGGCAAAATTATTTTCCGAAGTGTTACGAATCTGACCGGTGTTAATATGATACCAGTGAAAATTCATTTATAAGAATATTAATATAATATGTGTACAGAAAAAAATTTCAAAATAAATCGGTGTCTGCAAGACGAAAGAATAATAATCAAATGTTACAATAATTACGGTTCGGGCGTGTAAACCGATTGAGTTATTTATGGAGGATTGATCGACGCGATTTAAAAATATCTGTCGCACCGATAAAATGTAAAAAAAAAAAAATAATACTAGAAATATCCGGAAACAAAAATTCCGCGATTTTCTCCCTGTATAAAATTTTCAAATATAAATACTTTTTCAAATTTTTTTCCAATTTATCTATATTACAGTTTTTACTTTGTGTAAAATCGGATTAAGACCGTCAAAGAATTTCGAATTTTTACACATAGACTAACTTAATCGTACACGACCCGTAGCAAATTTAATTTTTTCTTCATACATTTTACCTGATAAAAATACGATGTCGATATGATTTGAGTAATTTTTTTCTCTTCTTTTACAACCGTTGTAATAAAATCATCGCGCCGTGTATTGTAATTCTCTCGGCTCGTTAATCGCCGGACACCGTTAATCGAATAGGATTTATTACGGATTTTTTGAAAAAAATTCCATTGAAGAATCGTAATTTTCGGAAACGTCTTTCGGTTATATATAATGATAGAAGAAAAAGAACCGAATGCTCACAGGGTTATGAATCGCTACTATATTTGAAACGTTTCGGCAGAGAAATTCTTGAGGTATTTAATAAACACTGTTCCGGTCTACGGCGTGACCACGGATTTCGGAACCGGGCGATTATTACGGTGGAATACGATAGAGCGAATCGCAAACAACGATGTTTGACAGGTGTACGAAAACGAGACAGTACGAAAAGACACTAAGATGGCTATGTACTAAATCAGTGAATTAAAAGAAAACTAGAAAAAAAAGAAGTATACGTTTTTAGTGTACAGTATAAAACATAAGCGAATACCGTCGTCAATAAGGGAAATCGGATCGGGCGTGTTCAGTGTAATAATTGCGTTGCCTGTGCGGATTTCTTATTCCGACACGATTCACAATTGATCAATTCGGTCCAATCCGATGTTTCATCATTGACTTATGCTAATAATAATAATAATAATCCGTTTGATACGTTATTTCGCACGAATTATGCGCGATAATTTATTATTTAACGGTATGAAACTCGAGAGTTTTGTGTGTACGGATAAAATGGTATTTCGCTGTCGCGGTCTCTGCAAGAACCAAACCAAGAATCTGTGTGCCGGGAAAGCGTGTACAGACGTTCGGCTTTCGCGTACACAAGAGAGAACGCGGCCGATTATTATATATTATTGTGCGGAATTTAAACAACGGGTCTCTCTTTCCCAGTGTTAATGTTTTCAAAAATTTTTTTTGCGTTAGTCTTCCGGCGACTTGCGATAACGTGGAATTGTTCTAAACGGATTTCCGATACGAAAACGTTTCAAAACGTCCCGCGAAACACGCGGAAAATCAAAAGTGGCCGCGGTGGAGCTCGTTTTAATCGCCGCTGCCGGCGGAGGAAAATCGCGTGCACGTTTTCCGGGTGTGGTGGCGGCGACGGAGGAGTGAACACGGTCTGCGCCGACCGTACGGAGGGCGTTGCCATGACGACGGCGGGGGGCGGCGAATACCGCGCCGCGACGACCGAATTTCCGGGGTAAACGACTTCGCGAACGCGCTACCAGAACGGCTGCGGCCGTTCTCCAGTCGTCGCCGCGGCCTTCTCCAGCCGCCGCCGCCGCCGCTGTCGACAGCATCCCAGCCCCCTCCTAAACTGTAAACACGCACGTGCATACACTCACGTATTGTATTATAGGCGAGTACAGTGTGTGCCGTATCGAAAGTTCTCCGCCGTTAGTCTGTTTGTCGTAAATCGCGCATTTGGACCGACTGAGAACGGCCGATACCTATACTTATGCGTGTTTTTCGCGATACGATTCATTATTAGTGCCAGGGGCGTATACAAGAGGGGGGGGGCGATGGGGCGATCGCCCCCCCCTAGATACTTGTGTATGTACCTATATCTACTGACAACTAAAATTAATCGAACTAATACTAAAATGTCATAAAACATTTTTTTATTTAAAACTTATTATTTTTATATAATTTTTCGATGATTCTAAGTTGGCAACAGATTCGACGGGCCGTTTTTCTATTCGCCCCCCCCCCTAAGGGATGAAGTAAATACGCCCCTGATTAGTGCTTAACTCCCAATTAATTCGATTAAAATATAAAAAAGAAAACCGCGAAAGAACGATTGCGTATTTCATATTAGCCGTGTGTGGCCGTCGGTCCGTACGGCACACGCCCCGGGTGCCATGACGTGGCGATGAAGAAAAACTTTGAATGCGCGACAGGAGACAGATTCTTAAGATCCTTAGAGTTGTAATACTGCGGAGGTACGAGAGACGTGGCCGAAATTTTGGGTATACGGGGTAGTATACATAAAAAGTGGGGCACAATAGCGGACGGTAGATTACTGAAGAGAGGCCATGATCGAAAAACTGCGGGAGAGAACACGGAAATCACGTCGAAGATGGTCGAGCAGTGACAGAGAGACTACGGCCTGATTGACACAGTCCCGAGAGGTGCGCTGGAACATGTTGTCATATAACGGAGAAAGACGGAAACGCCTTAATGGCTTATAGAGTCAAAAAATACAGGCCGTTAAAGGCATTTTGCACGCTACTCCGTCTGTCGCGATTCCTTGCCATCGTTCGTTCTATCGCCATCCCAATACCGTTTCGCACTTCTTTTCAGCACTCTGTCCAGCCATCGTTGACGGGGCATCCCTCAGGGTCGCTATTTTAATTATTGAATTCATAATCTGCTGTACATTTCCAATATGACTTTCGTCAGCTCGTCAAACGTGACCAGCTCACTTCGGTCGATTTAAGACACTTTTTGATGTTCGGTTTATTCCATAGAGTTTTTCTAAATCTTTTTTCATATTCTCTGTTTAGATTTCGCGCGACTCCGTGTATTTTCCGCAAAACTTTTCTTTCGGACGTGATTACTTTTTCCCTTGGGTGATGGGCCGAGTTTCGCGTGCGTAAATTCCGTTAACGGGCGCGGGTAACAATAGCGTAAAGTTTTCCCTTCGTAGTTTTTGATAGCATCTAAAAATGTTGTCCGTGGCAAAGTACGTTTGAATTAACTTTAAGGTTCATGACACGCCTGGACGTTATTGGGGGCATTAGTTTCGTTTTCTCATTTATGCAAAAGCCTACATTTTCACTAGAATCGATTACAGTTTCTGCGGTGTTTAAATTATTTCCCTTTGTAATATTTCTCTGCAATATTGTTACGTAATTTGCACAGGCGAGCAGCATGACGACAGTTTTTCCATTCAGATCCATTTCACGACCTATTTTCGTGACTCTAATTGTCTAGACGTCCTAGGCTAATGCCTGAACAAATTTACCAAACGATCAACGCGCATTCTCGTATTCATTTTCCAGCGTTAGTTTGTTTAGAAATCGTACGCACACTGAACGGATAACGTCGTCACGGCCAATTTCTAAAGAAATCTCCATTAACACGCGCGCAGTTCGACCGCTTTCCAAAAAATCGGTTGGCTGCAATACCGGACGACGCTACAAATAGAGAGAGAGAGTGAGAACGATTTTTCCGATATGAATGTGACGAGATCGATGGAGAAAAAAAAACGTTTTGTCGCTGTTATCATTCGTTGAGGAAACGTTTATCTGATCCAAAATTAAAAAAAAACTCGGACGACGTGTAAAAGTCGCGACTGATACATATGAAATAATTTTAATTTCAATGGTCACCTGCACCGACGGTCATTAGTTATTAAACTAGTCCAGTGTTTCTTAAACTGTGTTCGGCGAATAATTCGTAAAGGTTCCCAGGAAGGTCTGGATTTGAAATTCTACAACAATTGACCACTTAACGTTGACAGTAACAAAAAAAAAAAAAGAAAGAAAAATAAAGCAAGATTAGCAAAAATGCGACACAGTTAGCTGTGTGCAATGCCGAGAGTTTGGCAATTTTTAGTGGACATTAATAATTTTTCCCGAAAAATCGATGACGGCGATAACGCGGTTGTATCGATTGTCGAACAATTAAATCGAGCACTAACAACAGCCGTTAAAACGGTAAAATCGTATAAAGACCAGCGCTAGTTGATTCGCTATAACTCTTTAATTCGTTGAATTCGACGCCGACACTAAGACAATTTCACATCAACAAATCTTACTCCAGGCATATATTATGCAGTCACGTTATTCAAGCTCGTCCATCCCATTATAAGATCCATGCACCAATACCTAGTATTATTAAAATCAGATTAATAATGTCATTCCGATGTATCGTATAATATTATGTTGTCGTTTGTTGTCGTGTTTTATCTAATACCCTCTTTTTTTTTTTTAAATAAATTTTCACAGAGCCATTCCGCATAAAAGAATTATTATTATTATTTGTTCGGTGATCTCAAAAAGTTTAAGAAACTGCGTTTCACTGTACACACTCAGCACAATTTGTATGATTTTCCGGTGCAGGCAAAGGGACGCGGCGACGGATTTTCCGCGTACGAACGCGCGCAGCAGTTTTTCGGGTTTTTCGCGCACGTCGCCCGGCCGTTCGCCCGTCCACGTGGTCCCTTCGGATCGTGTCGCAAAAGGGTCCAGAGAAATATATATATATATACAGCGAAGGGAGAGCAAAGTTGGGGGCGGCGAAAATTACTTTTGACGACGTTCGTCGCGTGCACGTCGCTCCGTACACGTACGTGTTCTCTGATTGTCGTGTAGCGGCGGTGTAAAGTTCTCTCTTTTTTTTCCGCCTCACTCTCTCTCTCTCTCTCTCTCTCACAGCACCGGCGCGCGAGGAGTGTTGAAACGGACGGTGAAAAACCGCGAAAATTACGTTTAACGTACACCATTGTGCACAGTTCAGGCCGACCAACGTTTACCACGACCGTGTAAATTGTTACGATTCCGCTGTAAACGACAGCGATAATAACGACGAATTATTATTATTATAATTATTATCATTATTATTATTATTATTATTATTATTATTATTATTATTATTATTATTATTATTATTATTATTATTATTATTATTATTATTATTATTATTATTATTATTATTATTATTATTATTATTATTATTATTATTATTATTATTATTATTATTATTATTATTATTATTATTATTATTATTATTATTATTATTATTATTATTATTATTATTATTATTATTATTATTATTATTATTATTATTATTATTATTATTATTATTATTATTATTATTATTATTATTATTATTATTATTATTATTATTATTATTATTATTATTATTATTATTATTATTATTATTATTATTATTATTATTATTATTATTATTATTATTATTATTATTATTATTATTATTATTATTATTATTATTATTATTATTATTATTATTATTATTATTATTATTATTATTATTATTATTATTATTATTATTATTATTATTATTATTATTATTATTATTATTATTATTATTATTATTATTATTATTATTATTATTATTATTATTATTATTATTATTATTATTATTATTATTATTATTATTATTATTATTATTATTATTATTATTATTATTATTATTATTATTATTATTATTATTATTATTATTATTATCGTTTTGCATACCCCGATTTTTTCCCTTTATTTTACTCGAGTAAATTCAAATTTAAAATTTTTTTTTTTTTAAAAGGGACGACGGGCTGAAACTTTGTAGCGTACTTCGAAGCATAATACACCCCTGGGGCGTAGTAGCGTGCGCGCGTGAACGCTGCTTATCACTCGAATAAGAGAGAGAGAGAGAGAGAGAGAGGGAGAGAGAGAGAGAGGGCGGAAAAACGGGAGGTACGCTCGACGGTGGAAATGTATAGCACTTGCAACACCACCATCAGAAAATCCTTATGAATTACTTGTGATGATTTTTACTTTCAAAAGACGACGTTTGTTTCTTTTTTTTTAACGAGTGTACCGCGGTTACAAAAATTGTAATAATTGTCGTACAAGCGTCGGGTTTTTTTTAACGATCACGTCCGTATTATTGTAATTACATAAAATTACTCTTCTATCAATCTTGTACGCGTTGTACAAAGTGACGATGTGTTATCAGCTGTCATTACCGTTCGAATTTTTTTTTTTTATTTTATTATTGTCTAAATATCATTTAATAATTTGCATTTTTTTCGCCGTTCCAGTTTACTCGGGGGGTTTTTTTTTTTTTTTTTTAGTGTTGAAACGTTTCAGGCTTCACACTGCTTTGGCTTTCAACATTGTGTTCGCTTATTAATCGAATTCTTTTTCTCGCAAAATGAGTAAAGCAAAAATAGAAAAGACCATTAAAGATTTTTCTTTAAAAGACGAATCCGTTAATACGAAGTTATTATAAACGATATGTTATTAGGCACCAAGGAAGTCTGAGGAGTTTTCGTAGGTTTATGCGAATTAGAATATTTCTTTGCGCACCATTAGCGAAAATTTTAAAAAGTAATTTTTCGCCACTGGTAATACACTTTTGATAAAAAATTTAACTCTTCTTTTTAAAAGTTTTTTTTTTTTTTTTTTTTTTTGAGGGAGGGTTAATTAATATTTATTACTTTAATTCGCGTAACCTTCTGTGTACGTTTTAAAATACGCAGATAGAACGTTCGTACTGCGGATATTTGCACAGCGCCGCAATTCGCACACGGGCAATGACTTGGGCGGATTGAATTGTCGGCGGGGGCCCCGTATTTCTTAATTCGCCAAGTACTTATACGAAGGAAAGAATATTTTATGATAAAAAAAAAAAAAAACAATATAAATAAAATACGCATCGCACCAATCAAAAACGATTGATAATAATATTTTGATAAATAAAAGAAAAAAAGTTGAGTAAAAGCGGTGAATAGCGCGTTTCATTAAGCCGACGAGAACTCGACAAAAAAAATAACACGAATTTTATGTTCTGCGTTTTTTTTTTTTTTTTATACTACACGCGCACACTGCAAAACGTATTTTTTTATTCAACCGAAACACAGCTCCCTGGAGTGCGATTTGGAAAATTAATAATTCATAGTCAATATGAATCCAATTTATAGCTAATACATATGTGTGTGTATATCAAAAAAAAAAACACAAAAAACTAAATTAATTTACAAATATATTTTATAATGCCCCCCCCCCCCGTATACGTCGCGGGGTTAATCAACAAAGTGCGGTTTTGGCGTGATCGCCTGCGCAGGACTGCAGACGCCGGCGGTTTCGCTTACGCACCCACGTACGCGTGTATACAGGGCGTAGCGGTGATTTGAAAATAGCAGCGAGTAACATTAAAAAAATATATCGTTTATGCCGTTTTAAAGCGCGTAAAACACGCCGGTTTTGTTTAATTTGATTTTTATAAACGGTATCAGCGTCCATCTCGAAACAAACTGAAAACTGGACCGTTTCGCAGCGTTCGCCGAGACAATTAATATTAATTGTGTAACCTCTTCTCGTGTTTTTTATTTTTTCTGTTTGAACTCCTCGAGTGTCCTCGGTGTTCGATACGTAAGACCATATTATAATTGTTGCGTTTAACATTCATTTCAAAATCGCTCGTTTCACCCTGTTCCGCCCTGTGCACAGTCTGTGTGCTCATATTACAAAACGGCCTATTTCGACGTGTCCCTGTATATTTTAGTTTTATTTCAACTATATATATATACGTGTGAAAAATCGTTCGGCAGGATATATATATACATTAAAGGACCCTGCAGTACTTCGTTGGCGGCCACGGGTCGTAAAGTTCACGAGACCCGGATTTTCACCCCGGATGAAAAAAAAAAAAAAAAAAAAGGAGGAAAAACTTTAAACGGCGCGGTGGTGTAAACGTTTTATCGTTATTATTATTCTCGCAAAAAAAAAAAACTGTCCCTTTCCGCCTCGCGAACGCGCCTCGTACGCAAATCGATTGATTTCGAGGAGCAATAACAAAAAAACAACCGATCGTTCATTTCAACGTGCGTTTATAACACGCACGTTATGGTAGCCGGAGGTGGATTGGACAACAGAATAACAATCGGCCCTCGCGGGGATGAAAATTAAAGCCCTCCTGTTGTATTATGTAGGTCACGTGTCAAAAATAATACGAATATCGCGCGGCGATTTATTAAAAATATTATAAATTTAACGTAACGCGGAGATATCGTCGTTTTTTTTCTTCTCTGTTCTTTCAACCGCCCCCCACAAACGCTCTGAAGTGCGATGAACGAAAGAAAAAACCTCCCGCGTCACGCTCCGAGGCGAAATTCTCACATTTTGGCCGCTGGTCCCAAGTCAAATACCGTTGAAATCTACGACTCGTCTCGTCTGAAGAACAACCGAAGCGGTTTTTCGAATACTACGATAATTTCCGACGCCAATTTTTTTTTTTACGATTTTTCTCACTTCGAACGTTCATTTTTTTTTTTTTTTTTTTTAACCCATGATTTATCCGCGGCATCAGTGTAAACAGGACGGATTTCGAATCTCCGTCTCGTTATTCTTTACGATACATTACGGACTCTTAATGTTTTCATAGAATTAAAATGAACTCTAGCGTCACGAACGGTTACAAAATTCTTTTGCTCTCGCGTGTTCGAAATAAATTGATTAGGTAAGATGTCGTATGGATATTAATGAATCCGACGAATTTCTGTCACGACGAATGTGCGCGCGCTCACGGAGTTGTCATCGCCGTTTTCGCGCTACCGACATTATGTGTACAAAATCCATAGGAATCTCGCTAAACCGTTTTTCGCACTACGGATGAAACGACTCGCGATGACAAATTGACTTACATACTTCTTGATCGTGTGACTTTTTTCGATCTTCAAGACCGGCGGCCCTCCAAGTAAATTTTTCTCGATCCTTTGAACAATTCTCTCCGTAATCTTGTTCGATTCTCTACTGCTTTTACATTATTTGTAACCCCGGTCTTTCTCGACAACCATTTTTATGTTCGAATTCGTACTTTTCTCCCAAGCGTTTCTCTCTTCGCGATTTCCGTTATTATGTCTGGTCGTCGAAACGCATTCCTCATTGTGACGTTTTCTCCATTTTCCCGTATTGGAGTCGATTCTTCGCAGAACTTTTCGTTCAAATACCGTTGCAATAAGTCTCGTTCTCTACACTTTTTCTCAGAGCTCACGTCTCCGATCCGTATATGAAACTACCGATCGTATCGGAGTCGTGTATAACTGAACTTTTAGTTCTTTTTTTTTAAACAGGACTTTAGGGTTGAACACGCTCCAATATTGCACACAAATATTAATCGCCCGATAATACTCGATACTCGAAATTCGTAATTATCTAAATACGAGCGTGTTGAGAAACGGCGTTCACAATATATTATGAATAATTAACAATAAGTGTATTAATAAAAAAAGCGCTTTACGCGCGACGCGGATAGAACTACAAACGAATGACGATTGTTGAACAATTCCGCACTACGCGGTTTCCATATGATTTTCTTTTAGTGGACGAGAAAAAACAATGCGCGAAAAATTCGGAAAAATTTCTAAAAAAAAAAGTACGTTTCTAATTGACGTTATATTATCAGGCGTATATTTCCGTGTTACGTAATATTTGGAGAAGACTCTTCTCGATCGAACGCGCTTAATTATTCAACGAAAAACGTGTGAGCGTTACTCTAGGATACGTTACGCAAACACGTGAATGCGTTCCCCGTTTCCACTCTCGTTCGCGCGCGCGCGCACACACACTGTTCTCGTCGTTCGATTCGTTTCCGTACGACGTACGACGATTTTGCGCGTGATGGGGGATTATTTCGGGAAACAGAACACAATAGTAATTAGAATTTTTTTTATTATTTTTAACAAAAAAAAAATATGAAACCGAAAAACGTCCGTTAGAAATTTGGCGGTGAGAAAAAAAAACAATACGCGCGTATGTCACACGGACGACGAACACGAGAACGAGACGTACTGACGTACGCTCGCTTAATATCGACTATAAAATATACGTTCGTATTGGAATCGGGGGGGACACGTCTGGAGGAGACGTACTCGACGGAAACGGTTCTGATGCCGAATACGTTTGAAATACGGCGGCGAGTGTGTTTTTTTTATTTTTTATAACACACCGATAGCGTTCTACACTAATTCCGCCGACCCGGGCAAACATTTTTAAGAAATCCGAGTAATTCATTCGCGTTTCGTCTGCGGGATGGGGCAATATTTCTCTCGTACTCGTTGCAAAACACGATTTCCGAGCCGGAGAATTTTGACGATCGGCAAAATAAAACGAAATCGGCGGCGAAAAAAATAAGGTGAAAATAAACTCCGCCGAGATTCCCGGGGCTCGGCTGATAGTTTTTTCCCGGTGCCCGCGGCCGAAAACTTCTTTGCACGCCTCGCCGCGGGATAATAACGATAATTCGCGTTACCGGAATTCGAAAGCCCATTTATTTCCGCATATCATATCGATCGGAACGCGCGTCCTGAGATTAATGAAAAAAAAAAAGAAAAAAAGAAGAAGCTATTTGTATAGAAAGTAATATATCAATGTACACTGTGATTTGTGTTTGATGAAATCATCAACCTATAATAATATTTACATACAAAAATCTTTTGATTCGGTTTTTTTCTGTCTTTAAACACATCACATTCGTATTTCGTCTCCATTACTGTTATTACGACGTTATCGGTGGAGTCGTTTTTTTTTTTTTTTTCATATCCCCTAACGCGCATTTATTCGAGAAAAATTTCGATTTTAAACTCCTCTTATAAAACATAATTGTAATTTGTTTGAAAACTTCGTTAATATTTTATTTATTTTTTTTTATAATTATCGAGTACGTGCGAATTACGCTATGGATAGGTTTGAGATATCGGAAATATGGAGGCGAACGAGCACACTCTCTACATATTATATATTTTTTAGGATTTCGCGCGTTTCCATTTAAATCATTATTTCACGATTAAATTATTACGCGTGATGATGATGATAATAATAATAAGACGGAACAAAAACCGCTGCTCGTTAGATGATTTCTGTGACGACGCCGCCGTCGCATCTTGTTGTACGATGAGAAGAACGTCACCGGTGGGGTGGCGCGACATCCGCGTCTGGTCCGTCGCCGGATGCTGCCTCCCGGATATCGATCCGATTTATTATTCGTAATAATAGTACAATTATTATTATTATCATTTGTTGTGCGGCGGGGGCGCTGCTTAAAAAATAAGGGACGAGGCTAGTGGGATTCACATTTTTATATACACTCGGTTTATTGTTATTATTATTATTATTGTTATTATTATTATTACCTGTGTAAGCGGCGCGCTACCGTCGTCGTCGTCGGTTCGGTCGTGCGACCAGAAAAAAAAAAAATCAGACCGCCTCGCGTTCTCCCTGTCCTCCTCCTCGTCCCCCTCGTACCCCCGGGGACGCGGTCGTCGTGTCCGTCCCAAATGACGCGCATTGAAAAGAGTGGAAAAGAAGAAGAAGAAAAAAAAAATGATCACACGAGTAATGTTAACAACACGTACCCTTTACACACGGGCCGGTATATAACGCGGTGTGCGATACACACACACACACACACACGAGTGTTATTATTTTGTACATTGTGTGTGCGCCCGTGTGTCTGACGTGAGAAAACGACCCGTCTTTCGTGTACACCGCCGTCGTATTCCCACGCGCTTTCGCGTCGTCGTCCCGCTGCAGGTGTGTCCCTCGGGGTACCCGCGGCCCGGTCGGCTGGAGATGCGAAAACATCCGCCGCTCGAAAAGCCGGTGATGAGGAAATCCTTCGAGAAAAGCGGTCCGAGAAACCCGGCTCACCTGCAGTGCCGACAGCGACTAATGTAGTTTTTTTTTTTTTTCGTCAGGGCCTAAAAGACAAAAATGAGATGTCCCTTCTCCCTCCCCCGAAATCCGCGATAATAATCCTTCGATTGTGTTCCAGTGCGACTCTTATGACGTTAAGAATGAAATGAATTTCAAAAAAAAATAAAACAATAATAACCATTTATAAAATATTGTAATTTTAAACAAGCGCGCACTGAATAATTATCCCGTTCTTATAGATTCTGGGCGGATAGCGAGTCCCCCCCCCGTGTAGCCGAAAATTCTACCAGAATGATAAGGCTCGCCGATCTGTATACGGTAAACAAATGGCGCTTTACTTTTTAGAGATGTCTAAACGAATCATGAATTTCGGAAAGGGCGTATCGCGGTTTTTGTTCAATTTTTCAGGAGAAACGCAAAAAACCGAATATCTTCCGTGCATTTCGAAATAAGAGAACGTGTTTTGTTTGTTTTCAATAACCGTAAACTGTTGTGCGTACGAAAAGCAGATAGGTGCCGTTCTCTTTCACAAGACACCGATCTACGCGCGTACACGAAGAGAGTGCGCTAAAGTGAATTTGAAAAATTTTCCGATACGAGTATACTTTTTCCGAAATTCACGATTCAAATGTACTCGCGTGTTTCGTCGCAATCCGATTATCGTCGCGTTATTTCTTCGTCAATTCCGAACGAAAATTATAGAAACACGAAAGCATTCGTCGAATACACCGGGACTTCATGTTACATTAAGGGTGGCGAAAAAACTTTAATTCTCCACTGTTTGCGGTCAACCACATAAGTATTCGATGTATTTAATTCATAAAGTTTTCGTAATACACCCGAAACGTCGTACCGAAACTCCGCTCGGAATCGTATTTAACGCGTTGCATTTCAAATTTATATAGCGATAACAATACGTTCTAAAATATTTATCCGAATGATCCGCACGTGTTCACGAGTTTCCGCGGCTCGCCTACTTTTTTATTATAATTGTTCGCTGTTCATTGGATACCGCATTTTGTTTTTTCACAAGACTTTTTATTATTATTAATGCCGACCTTTAACAATATTTTTAAACGCCGTACGCCGAATGTCAACGACAAATTCACTATGCACCGCGTATAAATGATCCGTAATAAGATCTTGCAACGAATCGAAAATCTTCACCGACTACACCCTGTACAATCCGTTACAGTGGCGTAGCGAGAAAAATATTAGTCAGGGTGGATGGGATGTTATTAACTAAATGTTATATAATTTACTGGTACATCAAAACTCACAGCGCGAGCGTTACTTTGGCAAGGCGAAAAATAATTTTAGAAGAAATTCGCTGTTTTTTTTTTCCTTTTAATATTTATGTATTTTCTTACATATATATATATATATTTTTTTTTTTTTTAATAATGTTTTTTCTTATAAATTTCAAAAATTTTCCTCTAACTTTATATTAGTAAAAAATTGTTAAAAATCTTAATGCGCTACGACATATTGTTTTATTTTAAAAATAAAACAGGAGGAAAAGAAATTATTAATAATGACAATTTAATGATTATTTTGGATCATTTAAAGTTTATGAGAGACAAAGTTTCAGCTGATAATTTTTAGTCGAAAAACAGTAGAGATTTCCCGTTTTCGCCTGTGCGCAACACGGCCTTTTTTTTTCTTTTAAACGCATTGGAGGTTTTACTCTCAGTTCGTTAGAAGAAAATGAGAATTGTGCGGAATACGGACGGTCAAACTCCAGACAGTGTACATATAAAAGAACGTACATTTCATACTGTTATACGTGTGTGTTTATTCTCGTTTTACTATTTGAAAACCGTATTGACTCTCGATATTATTTACGATGAGGACGACGACCGTTGTAACAGTTTATTTCGATTCCGAAGGATAGGATTTCTCACGCGAAAACCGTATACGTTTTATACATAAATACGTATATGTGTGTACGAACAACAAAAATAACGACAAATCTCGAATATTCGCGTATACCGTCGGAATTCATAACGATTGAAAAAGTATTTATTTTTTTTTCCGCGAGAAAAGTGTGTGTGTGAGTGTGTTGACGACGAAACTTTTACGGTGTATATAAAAAATAAAATAAAAATAATTCTAAAAGTTTTTCTTTTATTCTTCCGGACACATATTACAATATTTGGCGCAAACAATTTTCCGAAAAGAAAAAATAAAATAATATTGTTCACTTTATAATAATAATAATAATAATAATAATAATAATCGAGAACCGTTTTTTAACTATGCGACACGAATGTTCGGTGAAAATATGTTTTTAAACACAATCGTTTTTCGGAAAAGAGTGATTTTTTTTTAAAAATTAAATATATATTTAAAAAGAAATAAATTAGGTAATAATATTAAATAATCGTATAAAATAGTGTAATAGGTATTATTAAATCGATACTATATTCAAAAATATGCAGAGATGTCTGTTATATAAGTAATATTAATAATTTAAAGTCGTTTATGATGGTTTAGTAAGGTTGCAAAGTAAAAAAAAAAACATAATAATTTCGATTCTATATTATATTCGATCCCTCTCTCTCGAAATTATATTCCTCTTATCGCCTTTTAAAATGTATATTTTTTTATAATATTCTTTTAGTTATTATTATTTATTTATATATTAATGAGCGTGAAATACACTATTGTTATCCTACGCTATTGCGACTGTTTATTTAGAGAGAGAGAGAGAGAGAATATTTTTTTGCAGTTCCTTAAAGAAAAAAAATACACTGTTATATATACGTATACGTAGCTGCAGACCGAGTTAAAGATCAAACAATTTTCTATACATATTTTTGTTATTTGATGTATTCGCAGATTTTTCTAAAGTCACATATATAATTGCGACGAATTCGTTATAAAGTCCGTGCACGGCGTTTTTTCACTGTTTATACGGAGCGCGAAACAGGAGGAGGATTTTTCTCCTTTGGGATGGGGGGCAGCATCTCTCTTATTTATTTTTACGTGATATTTTTTAATCTTTTTTCCCCCTTACTTTTAACTTTTACCGTAATCTTATACATTTTGAAAATAAAAAGAAGAAAAAAACATTATCGCTCGACTGCTGCAGTCAGAACGTATTTACAGATTTATGAAACGGACTAAAGAAAATTATATTTCCGCGTAATGGGAGTTCAGTGAATATAATTCCAATGCGGCGATATTTATTTTATAAACGCGGTTGTGTTCGGCACGCGTTTTCAATATTTACTTTGAATTACAAATTTATATTCGGATGCCTGGTCTCGTTGTTTCCCCATACTTATAATTCTCAACTACATTCCAATTCATCGGTAGAAAACCTAACGACATTGAATGACGCATGTTTTTTTTTCTTATAAAAAGCATTAGGAAATTTGTATTTTTGACACATTAAAACCGATATATTTTTACTATTTATACTAAACAATTGCCTTATAGACAATTTTATTAGGTGGTTATATAGTTTCTTTTCTCTATTAAAACTCGTAAAATTATTATCATATCAGTTTTTCAATTGTATATACACACTATTTAGTGTTATTAATGTACGTTGGACAAGAGATTACATGTACATTTTAAGCCATAAAACTATACTGTGTTAATACGATTTGAAAATTTAAAAAAAAAAAAATTCAAAAGTAGACAATTTTTAGGCAATAATTATCGCGGACAACGACAGTGGATCTCGTGAAATTTATGATAACTTATTTATGATCCTATGTGAAATTTATGATAACTATAAAATTATAAACAATCGACCGTAAAATAATTTAAGCTGCTGGTATTCAGTACTATTTTCTCTTTATCTCTCTCTCTCTCTCTCTCTCTCTCTCTCTTTCTAGAAAACTGATACAAGTTACATAGGAAATTACAATAATATAATAATAAATTATCGGGAAATTGTTTCAATATTTTTTATACATTACATTTTTTTTTCAATATCAATAATAATAATAATAATAATAATAATAATAATAATAATAATAACAATAATTGATTATACGCGAAAAATGTATATTGTTACGAGAAAAAAAGTAGCATTTTAATGAAACGAATAACAATATATTTGTATACATAATATTATTTATGTATACAAGAGAGATCGTTTATTTTTTTTTTTTTTTTATAAATAAGAGTTTAGAACTTTTTACATCGAGTAAAACGGTAATAAAATATTAAAATTTTACGAGTAACCGTATCGAATATAATAACATTTATATAGGTTCAGTTAAGTTTATATGCGCCGTATACTCATATTTATAATTTATATCAAAACGGTATTGTGGTACGGGGAAAATCGTTTTCGTGTGATTGCAAAAAGTAAATAAAAAAAAAAGTCGAAGCTGTATAACCTTTTAGACGTATTTCTACGAATAATTGAAAAAATTGTAAACAGTTTTATCGAATTCAACATAACGCTTGGGCGCCGGTTATTATAGGTATACGTAAATAAAATTCCTATTTGAAAATATACTTCGTTTACATAACGTTTCAAAATAACGTTAATAAGAAAAAAATAATTAATAATAATAATAATAATAATAATAATAATAAGAAAAATATAATATGTGTTCTGTCGAAAATCGGCTCATATAAACTACGTTATAAGAAATGAATTAATCAAAATATATACGAACATCGGTCGTATATTTATATATATTTTATGTACCGAGTAACGCGTAGTCTGTATGTGACAGCTAATGGATTCGAATAATTTATTTTTATTTTATATTTTCATTATAGAGATAAAAGCGCGTAAGTAAAAACTTTTCAAATTTCAATTCGTTCGAATGGGTGTTTATATATATATTAGGGGACGTAATAGTGTTATGAAATAGAGGGGGTATTTATATTTTTTTTTCTCGCGAAAAAACGAATATTTACAATCCGTATACTATAAATATTAAAAATAAAACATATATAGAAAATGATTAGGAGACTTGAATGGACAGGATTCAATATTCATTGATATACCTAATTCGAAATTTTTCTTTTTAAGTAAAAACGCGAACAAATTGGCTATTTGTGGCCACCCGGATATTGGTATTTGGCCATGAATAAATTTCCTAGTATTTCTCCGCACAATGCTGCGGAAAAAAATATCGATACAACAGAAGTAAAAACTCGCTATGTTAATACACCGAAATAAATAAACTCGAGTCGTTTGCAACGTATATAATCGATTTTAATTAAACACAAAAATGTTACGTGATTTGAATAAATTTCCGTTTTCTTTCTTCGTTACGCGTCAACGGTCGTATATTTTTGTGGAAAACTCGCGAATAAAATCTTTTGCGGAACATTTAGCGAAAAGTCTGATAACTTCGCTCTAATTCCACCAGGTCTAGGCGATTGTGTCGACACGGTGTCCTTTGTGTTCATATCATGGCTTCATCTGAAGTGGACAACTTATTTGATTACCTAACGAGAAATTACTTTTTCAACAGTTAAAAAATAACGGATGGCGAAGAACGCGGAACATTTTTTTTTCCACATATTCCCATCGTTATCGGTATAATCATCAATTTCCGCAGTTTACAAGACATTTTTACCGACATTTGAACAATATATAAATTTTCGATTTCTTATTGGTTTTGCGCTGGTCAACAACTTACACTTCAAAAACAATCTTTTTTTTCTCCAAAAACCTCACGATTAAGTAATATGATTTGTCGCGTCGCTATCGAATTTCAAATATAATCGAGTGATCCATTTCCAAAGCCTAAGATTATGTGCACTACGAAAGGTGAGGCAAAAAGAAAAAAATCGAATTTGAAACGCGTGCAAGAAAAAAAAAACGAAAATTTGCAGTCGAACCGACATCCCCGACTTATTCTTTTTTCCACCTAAATTTCTCCTATAATTATTATGGGTAATACACGTTATAATGTTAAGAGCGTGTTAATGAGAAACAAAAAAAAAATTGTCGCCCAGTTATACCTGTGTACACAAGTTATGTGTAGAACATAAAAAATATTAGTACCGGTTTAATAAACTAGTTTATTTCTATTATTTATATTTAAAATATTTACGAATATTTATATATATATATATATATATTTTTAAATTAGTTTGTTGATAATGTACTACACGCACACGCACTTATCCAATTATAATAGGAAATAAGAACGTATAACAGGTAAGAAATAATTATTGTACACGACCGCTGTTTGTATTGACAATGTGTTTATAAAGAGTTCCTGTATGTAAGAAATTAGCGTTAACGCGTATAACAATATAAAATAATTGTATCGCGTTATTATATATATAAAAAAAAAATATATATATATACATAAATTAACATACTTATAGTATTAATT
The DNA here is from genome assembly GCA_032441825.1 of Chaetogeoica ovagalla. NCBI lineage: Eukaryota > Metazoa > Arthropoda > Insecta > Hemiptera > Aphididae > Chaetogeoica > Chaetogeoica ovagalla. The sequence continues at coordinate 538,738 of CM063738.1, read as the reverse complement.
GTATGATTAATTAAAATTTTTAAGTCTATTTAACTAAATAAGATAGATAATAATATAATAACTTTGGTAAAATGTCTTAGACATTAGTTACGAATTTTATACGAATTCTACTCGTCCGGGGCTAATTGACTATTTGTAATCATCAGGTGGCACTGGAAACGATCGTCACTTATCATCGCAATTTGTTGATAAGTTTACGAAAATGTTTACTTTTTTCTAACAAAACTTTTTATTGAAATATTTTATATTACACGTACAGATTTCTATCATATAATATATATATATATACAATTTACAATTATTTTTCAATCCGTACATTTTCAATACAGTTCCCGTATAAGTATAAAAGTGTCCAATCGTTTCGTTCAAAAACATTTAAAACAGAATCGTATTTCCCGCGTATTCATCGTAACAACAATAATTGTATAATTCGATATTAATTATCGTAGATCGCTTGCACAGATCATTTTTCGCGTTATACCAAATCGGTTTTGGAAGAACTCGATATCTGTTTTATTCTCTTCGACGTCTCCGAAATATTCGTAAACTACCGTGGCTTACAAATATAACAAAAATATATTAAACTAAATATTATAAGCGAACCAAACGCGTGAGAAATATCTCTGTTTATCCTCCCCCTTCCTCCCATACAGCTATATAGAGTTTTTAAAACTCTCTATCCACATACACACATCTATTATAGGTACTACACAATACGGTGTGTAACCCAAGATGGTTTATCTGTATCCGCGGAGAAGCTGCGCAGTGTTACACAAACAGAACACAGTAATTCGACGTTTATTGTGTGTGTTGTCTTGCGTTGCAGGACGCTCTAGATAATAAATATGAAATATATATATTATATATATATATCGTCATCACTGTCGTTCGGCGATTGAATGCGCGGAGAAATAAGAGCTCTGTATTTATACATATATGCGCACATACTTTTTATACATGAAAAATAATAATAAAGACGTTAAAAAAAAAAAAAAAATGAAAAATTGTTCTAAATCAGAAACGTTATACTCAACGTCCTGCAAAGTAAACCGTAACCGTACCGATCTATTATACTCGTATGCGAATAGGATTTACGCGCGATTTATGTATAATCCGCGACGACTCGGTTTCGTTAGTCGAAAATATTCCCGTAGGGGATAAAAGAAGAAAGAAAATTGCGAAAAGATTCGTCTTTTGAAAGGAGAAACGCGCGGGCGAATCGCAAGAAATCCCGTGTACGGTATTCGAATACGTGTAGGCATTCGCATAATTCCTACATAATATGCTGTACCACAGTTTCTCGAACTTTTTATACCATAGGAGCGCGACCCATTTCTGACGATTTTCAAATTTATATATGACCTGCTCAAATCGCGATTTTCTTTTCTTTTTTTTTATATATATATATATAAAGTATCGATAATTACGAATATTAACGATATATATTTTTAATTTATAATAATAACGTTTTACAATACATCACGCACGGTCCCAAGTCGATCACACATCCCTGCAGGCACACCATCACCACGTTTTCAGCATTTCACCGGTATAACACTGAATTCGTTTCGCACGTAAAGTTTCCCATTAGCGTACTTCTAAAATAATATTATGTAATTCTCGTTGAATTAATTATCCGCCTCGGTAGTTATTGAGAAATGACGATCGCTAAGAAATAGCGTTTTTCTCTCGTTTTCACTTGGTTTTTACACATTTCCCAAGAGTTTTTCACAAATTTCACAAAACGATATCAAAAACAAATTGTATTGAAATTTGGACCGGACAACGCACAGTCTGTCCGATTAGCCTAATTTTTCATATTTTTTTAGAAGGAGTTTAGATCGGATGTAGAAAGACCAAAACAGCACACATCGTACACGATCATCGCACTAAATTTCCACTCGTGTTTGTGTACGCATGTATTACCGCTCACAGTGATCCAAAAAAAAAAAAAAAAATCGAAAAATTATTTTAAAGATAATTTTTACTTTATTATAACATAAAACAAAAAAAATGTATTCTATTGAGCAATTTAATATCAAACTTTATTTGTATACAGTGTGCAATGTATTAATAATAATTAAGATATTGAATAGCAATCAAATGTTTATACGATAGTTGTTTTTTATTCTATTTCCTCATACTCCATAAGTTCTTCGCCACTATTTTCCTCGTCAAAGTCATTAATATTGAAGACATTATTTTCGTTAAATATAAACAGTTTTTCTTCAGTTGCATTCCTGTCAATTCTAACTCCATTTCATTCAATAAATCCTAAAGGAAAACATTGATTTATACAAAACCGGGCAAATATGAGCGGCAACTGTAAATTATAAAATCTTATTTAAACGATTTTATAGATTTATATTTAAAGTATAATATGGCGATACTCTACGTTACTTTTTTTTTTTGTTTTAATTACAATACGGTTTAAAATTTAAAAACAAAACAACGTGATATCAATGTAAACTAACTAGTTCATAAAATACATTCTAGACGAATAAAAATATGAATCTTATAGTAAATTTATATTCCTTACCTAATAGGCTTTACAACGATACCAAAATCGTCGATACAATATATATATATAAATTATTATTATTATAACTTCTTCGAACAATCGTTGGGAAGAAATGAATACAGTTTTATGAGTATACGATAAACATTATAAAAACCGTAATTTTTATAATGATTAAGCATCACGTTATCCTCCTCTCTAACAGTGACTCTATCAAATTAGACATCATATTTAAACCGATATAAAATAACATTCTATTTTCAAACATAACTAATTTCAATTTTAATTTTCCGTATATTTTCTTTTTCTGCACCACTGTGGCGTGTAAAAAAAAAAATCCGCTTTTTTCTTATTAGTAACCGACAGGAATATGGAATATTCCCGGTGTAGAGCGAGGATTCTTCTTTTCGGACACAAAAATACCGACGGAAAGCCCCTGAGGGACCGTCATCGTCCCATTGATCGCGTCTACCGCCGCCGCCATCATCGACGACGCGCAGCTGCCGCGCTGTTACATACACACTGTGAATATAATATTATATACGCGGCGACGACGACGGCGGCGTCGGGGCTGTTACTTATTTTGTGCAGCCGTCCGCACGCGGTTTCACGACTATAGACGTTTATAAAAATAATATTATACTCATATATAACGATAAACACGAAAACGAATATATTATTATCATCGGCGTGTGTGTGTGTAACACGAAGGTTTATTGTGTTTTTGTGTGTTGTTTTTTTTTTTTTAATTTTTTATTTCTATCCCGTTTCCTTGGCAAATATAACGCGTACAATAATAATAATAATATGTCTATAACTCCGCCGCCGCCGCCGGGCTTCTTAAACGTTCGTATAATGTATTGCACGTCCTACGTCATACACGCGTAAGAAATAATATAATAAATAATAATAATAATAATAATATATCGGTAATCTGATGGATATACTACTGAATATCTGTTGTACATCTGCTACGCGCATTGTCTTCGTCGTCTAAGTCACGTTATTATTGTTATTATTATTATTATTGTTATTATTATTATTATTATTATTATTATTATTATTATACTCGACGCTTTTCCTATGTGTACTTACTTACGGAAAACGCGCTCTGCAATAATAAGCCTCGGCCCGCTCGCGTTTCTCGCCCGTTAACCGCGGACAGCACGCAACTCGGTCCGCCGAGTATATCCTTTGTGCGATGCATTACTATATAAACGCGTTCTGTCATATCCTCCCGACATCCCGAAATCAATCTACGAAAATTGTATAATAATAATAATAATAATAATAATAATAAAATAATAATAATAATAACGTCTCTGAAGGTCTTGAAAAAAACAAAATAACGAGAAATACGAACGAGCGACGGAAAATGGACATAAAATATATATATATGTAGAAAATGAGCGACAATATTGTAGTGATGCAAGAGACTATTTTTTTAATATTTGTTAGTGAACATCAACACGACGAGGATAATATACGCAGCATGGAATAAGAAGTGGAAAAAGTGTCATGACGGTGGGAACAAGTGCTATTATAATATATTATATAGTGTAATATTGAGCTTCCGAAAACAAAATTATAATCAGGGACAACGCTTGTACCACGCCTAATTGCGATCAATAGTGACGTACGCGAGTGCAATGGCATAGAGTCGTTAAGAAAAGACGATGAGGAAAAATTAACAACGCGAAAAATTGCAGCTAAAATGTAAAATAGACCAAACGTTACGTTAGCGTTTTCCAAATACTTGGAGAACGGATGGTCAATTAATTTAAAAAAAAAGACTTAAAATTAAAACCGTATAAGACGTTATACATAGGATGGATCAATGTATAATTGCCAAAGATCTGATAGCAATAGACCAGAATGTGAGACCTATGATGAGTCGACTCATAAAATATAAAGACATAGATGGAAAAATCTGTGTGTAAGGCAGCAACGGTCTTTAATGGACCTGTGAACTGAGAATAATGATAATAATAATAATAATAATAATAATAATAATAATAATAATAATAATAATAATAATAATAATAATAATAATAATAATGATAATAATAATAAACGCCGGGTAATTATATAGATATATTTTCGATGGTTAATTTTTTTCCCCCATTATTATTTTCTCTTCCTCGTCCCCTCGACGTAATAATATAATAAATACGTGTGTGTGTGTGTGTTTTTCGTAAGTAATCACACGATGGCCGCGAGCGTTGAACAGTTGGCAGACGCGTCACAAACACGCGCAGAAAGAGAGAGAGAGCGAGAATGAGTTTTCATCACTTCCGCGACGTGCCGAAGGAAAATCTATGTAGAAGACTTTTAACCGCCCGTTCTCGTTAAAATCTAAACTAAAATCTGTACTCTCTTCGTCCGCGTTTTATGGTTCGCAACGATAAAAACGATGTGGTCCGAAAACATTTTTATGCAGCGGCAAATGCCGTGAAAGTCTACTTCTTTTAAAAACAAAATAGAACAACATATAAAATATGTATCGTTAGATTAATTATATTGTTCGTTGAGATTGTCTGATAAACAACGGACGTTATCTGGAACGTATAAGAATCTGGACGTTCGGTTTATAACGTTAATAACCGTATCACACGTATAATATACCGTATACGATATTGGTGAATAACATTTGGTTACCGCGTGAGTTAATCGCGTTATTATCGTTTACATTAATTACATATGCGTACAAGATTAAAACATTTTTGTTCCATTAAATAACGGCGTGTAAAACGGTGTAAATGGTCAAAGAAGCGCTAAAACGGACATGTCGCGCACGATAAGAGGCCCCGTGATAGACTTATGGACTTATGAATCTATGTAGTTGTAGAGGACGTCTAAGGAACTTGGGCGACTGAGCGCGGAAGAACGGATATGGTTCAAGGCAGCTGATAGATATAGACGGCGTGGTGTCTCAGAGAGTTGTAAAAGTCAAAAGACGAAGGAGGCAAAAAAAGAAAACAAAGTGTAGTGTAGTGTCAGCATATTTTATATAATACAGAACTCGGAACAAATATGTGAAACTATTCCACTGTAATTGGACGAAGGACGAATTGATTCTTCAGACAATAATGAGCGTTCGAGATTGTTTGTATAATAAGACCAATATACGATATTTATAACGTAGTTTTGGAGGACATTGTAATACGAGACAGATTTAAAGACAACGATTTATTACGAGCTATGAAATAGTCGGTGAAAAACTGCGAAATAATCCAATCCGAATTATTATTTATGCGAATTCGTCTTGTCCATGTCTGTTACTCTTTCGGATTTTCTCGTTCCATTTTTTCTTCCTTCTTATTTATGTTTATCGTTTTATATCGATATCGTGTATAATTTTTTTCACTTTCTTAGTTATTTAGTTACTTATTTCGTGTCACTATAATTTCGTTAATTTTAATGTAATCTTTAAGTTACAATGCATTTTCACGTAGCATTGCAAAAAAAAAATTGTTATGCGAAACTTTTAAATTAGATGTTGATGAAGCCATTTATTTAATACGTTTAAAAACATTAAATTAAATTTTTGTTAAATGAGTTTTAAGGCTTGCATAAAAAACAAACATTCGACAGTACTCGACAATTAGATATATCGCCTGCATAGACGAGACCGGACTCAACGAGAGTTATTCACTCCCGGGCATTATCAAACAAACGTATTTTTTTTTTTTTAGATAACGTACGAGTCGTTATTTTACGTTTATTCACTTTATAATAATAATAATAATAATAATTATAAAATGTTGCGCGAATTACGAATAATTAGGCGTAGGAGTTGCTGTCAGGAAAACGAATGTGACAGCGTTTGCACGATATATGTACATATTTTTTTTTCTTCGTATAATCCGAACTGATTTTGAAAAGTACAAAATTTATACTGAATTCGATGTGAAATCCGTGTAATTTGCAATACGAATGCGTGAGGATATTCGACACTCTTGTGCAGATAAATGCGGCCATTATTACCAGTTGACATAAATTCGTCAAGTCGCGACTTGAAATCGTTCTTAAAAAAAAAAAAATTAATAAAAATTAAATTAAAACATTAGGGGAATAAATATCGTTCCCTCGCCTGTTCCGGTAGCACTCGTTTCTAAACTATACGACGGCTATTGCGTAAAAGCCGAAAAGCGTTTCGAATTATTATTACTTTCCGCGAGTCCTATGTGCATTAAATTTAATTACACGAGTACGATATTCCTAAATCGAATTACCACTCAATAATAGGTTTAATCAAACGCGCGTGTTTTATTTCAACGTCGTTCTAACGTTATTTAAAAAAAAAAACTTTTATAATAAAATGTTGTGCACATAATATATACGTTACCCGTGCTGAGATGTCTTTAGAAATTTTCTAAGGAACTGAGAGAATATAATTTTTTTTTTTTTTATATAGATCCTTGGGGAGGGGGGAACGTGTTCGAATAAAATATTGAAAATTCCGAACGAAATAGTTTTCGATTCGACGAACCACGACGTTACGTAATAATGCTACAAAAAACTAATTCGAATAGGCACGTAGAGTCAAGGGGAAAAGTTTACGAAAATTTCGATTTTTTTTTTCACCATAAACGATTTATACGCTCGCGACATTTTCCTGGTTCTCTCACACCCCAAGTTCTTTCATTTATACACCTTACTATAATACGAAAGGAATTTTGTAAATTTCAACAAATCAGTGGATCCCCTTTGGATCCTCCCGTCTTCGTTATTTATTTATACCGTCGTATTACAATAAATTTAACAATTATTATGACAAAAATTAATTGCAAATAATAATAATAATAATATAGGAAAAGCGTCGTACGTTTCGACGGAATAAAATTCGAAATGTGCGAACACTCCCCGAAACCGTGTAAAATAATAACATTTATGTATTGGTCTATTTCGCGTTCAATTCGGGTTTGTTCCTATTGTAATTTCTATTGGATTCGGAACGCGAGGTAAAAAAATTGCAATTGCTCGAAAATACGCTGTTCCTAATCGTAGTAATAACAATTACGCGTAGTATTTTACGGGCAAAGGAAACGCGCGTTTTTTTTTTATATATATAATTCGTTTATTTATTGTATAAGCGCATTACGGAGAAAACTAAACAATTTTTTTCGTGTAAATTTCAATTAACCACTCAGAATCCCAATTAGATTAATACTCTAAAATAATAAATGTTTAATACTCTTAATAAATTTCTATATAATATATATATGTGTGTGTGTGTGAATAGTGTGTCATCGAATAATTTACTAATTGTTATAAATTTAATTTCTCCGCGATAAACGTAAAATTGTAATTTCCGTTTTATTTTTCTTTCAAATTATTAGTTACGCGCAACGGGGCCGTAATATTTAATAATAATAATAATAATAATAATAATAATTATCGTTATTACTTAATTTTTTTTTTTAATTTAGATATTTCTAGTAAAATAATATTACTTTTTATTTTCCTAATTGTGTTACGTTCGAACTTTACTTTCGCGAAGAAAAATTTGTTTTCGATGGAAATGGCGATTTTTAGGATTTTTTTTTTTTAATTTCGTATACCGAATAGTAGTAATAGTGTAATATCGCATTTTTGTTCGTTTATAACATTGTACACAACGGTGTGCAAAATTAATATTCGATCAATAATCGCCGCATAAGTGTTACTCGCGGTAACAGCAGGTGGTGTCTTGCATAATAACTGGTTATAGTAATAATAATTCATTAATTATCCCCTTAATAATTAGTCTTTACGAAATATTATTAAAATTGATTTCGAACGATAAACGATTACAAAAATCTTATTTTGAGCATATTATAAATTCGTCAAATCGACTATGATTTCACAAACCATTAGCGCGAATTAAAGAATAATTGTAAATAAAATTTTATGATCAAAAAAACTAATTATGATTATTATGAGTCCGTGGTCTAACTAAAATTTAGAGAGAGAGAGATTTAAAAATCGTAATTTATCCTGAAGAAATGTTTGTAGAACTTACATATATACAATTTTATAACGATCGTATATTATAATATTTATTTATGTAACCGTTTGATTTTTCTTTTTCTTTTCTCTCGCAAATTACATGCTCTACGTTATATTTCCTAGACCGTTCAACCCCTTTTTCCGTTCGAAACGGTATCGTATAATCGCGAAAGTCGACGGTACGTATACAGAGAATATTTTCATGATGGACGGATGGGGTGAAAATCGTTTGGTGACCTAGTTTTTTACGTGTGCTTATAACTATAATCGTACGTTTATACTGAAAATATTATTCTACATTTTAACGGTGTACGGAAGAATACGCATAATAAACACACGATTCCGTGTACCGTATATTTATATAAAATGTTATAACTATTATTTATATAAATGTAATACCATCAACTCGTACGACGATATTAGCAACGCGGAAGCTAACGGACGTATTGCAGTGTTATGTTTTTGTAAACGCCGAGATAAATTTAATTTCCTTTTTTGTTTTTAATTTCATTAATATAATACGCGATAAATGCGCGTTTAAAAAGAAGTTTTCCAATTTTTATTTTCAACGAAATAATTTCTTCGATACTATTATGCCTTATACACGGTATAAACGGCGACTTTACGCGCATCCACAACGCCGTTTTTTTTTCTTCTTTAATTGAATTAAAAAGTTATCGACTTACCGCGAGATGATTATGTATTTCACTTCGTGTTTGTCGGAGGTGAACCAGAAGGCTAACCGACTATTTGTATTATACGTATGTAAATAATAATAATAATAATATACATTTGAATAAAATGCGCACGATTCGTACAACAATATATGATATTAGAGGCAATTTCAATGCGGTGTAATTCGTCAATTTCGTATATTTATATATACAAATTTATTGTGAATTTCTATTTATAATATCATTTTTATGTTATGAACACTGTGTTCGATACTGTGCGTCGAGACCCAGCGGTAGAATTTTTTCGAAAGGAGGGCCACTCGAAGCCGTCTTGTAGGTAAAACAGAAAAATATATAAATTTCGAAGCCGCGGGGGATGTCACTCATATATATATATATAAAAAAAAGACCCTTCGAACTTTAGCTCCTTATCCACTCTTTTTACGTACAATTTATTACGTAATTTATATATAATAAAAAATCAGCGTAATTAGGACTAGATTGTTGGATAAATATTTTATCATAAAAAATGTTTTTTTTTTTTTTTTGAAGCGAATTCATTTGAATGAGACAATAGATACACAAAGGTAACGTATAGTTCAGATTCTTGGCTTTGAAACGATCATTTCGTTGAGTACGCCCTCGAGATGACGTATTATATTATTATGAAATGTCAGCGCAGACAATCCGTTTAATCGATTCTAGTAAACTCGACATTTATAATTGATACTAAGGCTCGTCAGCGTCTCCAAAACCACCGTGTATTTTTCTTTTATTCGCTGTCTGTTTTGTTATAGAAATTCGCCTGTTTTTTTTTTTTACCAAATTTCTAACAGTGCTAGACGATTTTAGTCATTTGATTTTACAAATCTGATGGAAAATACGTTTTGTAAAAAAAAAATAGGCCAACCGTGGATGATTCGACACTCTTATCCCCCTCCTCCACCAATGTCCACTCCAGACAAAACTATTCGCATTATATAAAAAAGAGATCCTTTTTAATATTTCTAATAAAAATAAATAAATGTAGAAATTAAAAGTTCATACGAATGTCGATGTGTACGAAACAGAAAATTGATAAAAAAATTTTTTAGTAATTTTATTACTATGCGTATTGCGTATGCCTTATATTGATGAAATATTGGCAGGAGGGCCATAGATTTCTGAACGGGCCGTCGAGCCTTCCCCTGAAGCGGCCACTGTCGAGGCCCTGCAGTAGGCCTATACCAGTGATATTCCCCTACGTGGGCTTTTTTAACTTTAAGAGGGGGCGTTTTACTTGTTTGAGGGTGGTAAGGGAAGCGATTCTGCTGTGCAGACCTTCATTTTTATTGTCCGTAATTTATTGCAACGAAATGTATAACTGCGTATAATCAAAAATAATTTAAAATCCATTGAGCCAAATATCATTTCATTGACAGAAAATCATCAACTTTAAGGCAGTTTTAGTCATTATTAATAAATTACAAGTATTTCTCTGTAATTATTCAATAACGAATTTAGAATTATGTTTATATAATTTATATTTTTATAATATAGGAATTAAGTGTATAAAAATTCAAAACCGTTTCTAGGGTTTTGTTTTTTTACTTTAATAGTTAAACGGCTGATTGTAAAAATTAAACGATAATTTTTTTAAAAATGTATTGTAGGTGTGAGATTGACAGTGTGAGATTCATTAAAAAAAGTGGCGTTGAATAAAAAATGATCGGGGAAACACTGGGATCTAGGATTTTTTTTTTTTTTTTTTTTTTTTTGTAAGGCAGGCGCGACATTTTTCATAATAATTTTATAAAATCGACGTTTAGGATTTGACGTTCAAATAAAGTATACATTCCAACGCGGAAAAATCGAAAGCTATATAATATATTTATAATTTTCGACGACTATATTATAATAATCGGTATTATTGACTTTAATGCGTATTCCGCATATTGCAACAATACGGAATCATTTAATTCCGTTGAATCGGCCACTGCCGCTGCTGTACCTTAGCCGATTGGTAAATAGCTGCGGACGACCATCGGAGGTCGGTGCGACGGATCTTAAACGTCGAACGAGATACCGTATCTTCCGGGAGATCGCATCGAATGAAAACGCCGCGCGCGTCTGAGGTTTCAACGGCATTTCGTAATTATTATTATTATTATTAATATTATTATTATTATTATTATAAACGAGAGGAGAAAAAAAAATAACTCCCTACACACGCCATCGGTCTGCGTCAGACGCAGCAGCAGCAGCAGCAGCTGACGGTTTTGTGTTTGGACGGCGAGGAAGTGGCACGAGTCTACTGACAAAAACCGGAGGACAGGTGGCTACCACCACGGACGATCGACAGGTGGTCCCGGCCGACAGTTGGAACAGCTTTTAAACTGCACCGACGACGCCCCGCACTATACACCCGAGAAAGGAAAAAAAAAATACTATATAATATAATAAAAATTTAAAAACAACGTGTGGTCACCTGCTCAACAAGTGGTCGTCGTGCGGTATATCAATTATATATATATATATATATATATATATATAATAATAATAATAATAATAATGATAATAATAATAATAATAATAATAATAATAATAAATTACGTTATTACACCGTCGTAATAATGCCGAATCCGAAAAAAAAAAAAAGTAACGCGCGTTTAAATATTCGATTCGACGCGCGCGCACGCGTATTACTACTGCTGTCTATACGTTTTAAAAACCGGTGTGTGTATATATTTATAAAAAATATATGTAACGGAGCAGTTGTCCGACAATATTATTTTATCGCGGTCCCGGGGACGCGTGCCCGAGTGGTTTTTTTTTTCTTCTTACGAATCCGTATGGCCGTATACGTATATCGTTATGTAGCCGAAGGGCAGTTCCTTCTGTACGGTAGAGCGACGAACGATACCGCGTAGCAATCCGATGTGAAAATACCGCTGTGTTAATAAAATCCACTTCACCGTATCTGATATGATGTCTTCTTCTTCTTTTTCTTGTGGGTTTCGGCCTTTAAGACAATCTCAACCCAAAACGGGTATTATGACTAAATGACATTACCGATTATGATAGTATAGACAACGGACTACGACGAATGGCGATCAATATTATCATCCCAGTATGAAATTCCGTCGCGTTGCAGTAACGGGAGAGAAAAAAAATCACGTTCCGCGCGTTCGATGCAGGACGAGAACGAAAACGGTTGTTTTATAAATAATGTTCGTAATTTACGATGGACGTGGAGGAGACTGATTGAGCTTTAATTCCCCTCACAGAAATTTCTTTGTCCCGTAGGATTTTTGTTATAAGAATCGTTACAACGACGTTTTCAGCGTTTACGCAATGGTGCGAATACCGCCGAAATTCATATTCCTAATAATAATTGTTTTTAATGGGTTGAGAATTCGATAATTTATTTCTCTCTAATTTTAAGGTTTTGAATCTTGGATTAGAATTTGGAAATAAATCAACGATGATATTAACTCGTTGCCTCAACACTCCCTCACAAAAAAAAAAAAATTCCAAATACTCCACTGCAGGTTCCGTTACGAACCGTTTTGGCGCGTCTTTCAACCGTCTTTCCAGCACCCAATTAACAGTATACGTTAATAATCTGCCTTACGTAATATTAGTTTATATAAATTTCTTAGATTTATTGACGTGATACGCGCGGTTTTATCGTTGCTGCAAATTAATTTTAAAAAGTCAATTCCGATTTCTATTACGACTACGTTAAAATAAATAAATAATCCAATAATTTATCGCGTAAAAACTTGAAATCCCTCTATTTTATATGCAAATTATTTTTCGACTTCGATTAAATCTCTCGCGGAAACCGAACTGTTATAAAACAAAAACGAAAGTTTTCGATTACAATAATCAATCGGAGGCTGATCATACGTATATACGCGCGTTCTCCGGGACCGATTAAATCTGGTTTCCCGCGCCGCCGGTATCTACAATACCTGCAGTACAAAATATCGGATTAAAGTACTTTGAGGACCGTAAACGGATAAATCAAATGGGCTTAATATTATAAAACTAAAAACATATTAAGGTAATATTAAAGTGTATCAAAAGATATAAATTCAAAAATATAATTTTTTTTTTTTTTTTTTTACAAAATATAATAATTATTATTAACGTTTAACACTCAAATGTCGAGATTTTATTATAATAATAATTATTATTATTGTTATTCAGCAATAGACTATTTCGTTATTTACTCTTTTTTTTTTTAACGTCTCGCCCAAACTCTCGAGTACACCAGTATAATTTTTATATATAAATATATATATATAAATTATTTACATATACAGATCTCTTATTTCTTATTTATAAATATTAGCGATAACTTGAATCATTACGATTTTGATGAAAACAATTACTTCGCGCCAAGAAAGAACCGTGAAGATTTCTACATTCATAATTTAAACAACACCAGACTTTTAAATAAATATTATAATATGACTCATATAATACAATAGCGTAGTCGTATTTTAAATACCTTTAATTCGTAAAAAAAAATTAAAAATTTAAGTTAAAAGCAACGTTTTTCAAGAATATTAACTTTTTATCTTTTTTCTAGTTTCGAGCACGGTCATTGGAAACGTGTTGGACCGAGCAAGAATTAGCGGATCATCACACACCGCTTTATTATAATAATAATAGTAGTAGTACGCGTTCTACGACCGTTTTTCTCATCCATCGGGTTATGTGCGGTGCGCTATATACGCGCATAATAGAGTACAGATGTTTGTGAGAAAACGGTGCGTATAGGGCGACAAAAAAAAAAAAAAGAAAAAACCTATTTGTAAGAAGAAAATATTACACTGAGCGTGTAATTTATGTTGAGGTATGAAATCGTCCAGATGTTTGTATTGCGCGCACAAGACGAGCGCGCGCGCGCCATCCGATCGAGACTTACAACGAAACGCGCGTGCTACGGAGGAGAACGCGCGCCCATGTGGTATTATCGTATACACGTCATTATTGCGTGTGCGCAGTGGAAAAGAAAAAGAAAAGGAACGACGGCAAAAAAAAAAACGTATCCTTCCCCATTGCAGAAGGGGATTTATGATCGAAAACGATTTCCAAAGGATAATGGGTATTATAATATGACGCGTAGACGATTGTCACGGGCGCGCGTTCACGACAATAACGTAAGAGATTCTGCAGCGACGGGTGTTACACATCGTATAATAATAATACGACGACGACAAAAGAGACGAGAAGACAGACGAAGAATGTATGGATTTCAAAAGGGAAATATATATAGTATAATACGTACAGTATACCATAAGAAGAAGAAGAAGAAGAAAAAAATATATACAGCTCGTTTCCGAGTCTCGTGCGTGTATCGTCGACAGCAGCAGCAGCAGCAGGTGAAAAAATCTGCAGCGCCCAACAAAACGCGTTGTATATAAATAATTACGACACGAGTTCACGGCGAAAATATCAGAAGGACTTTTTTTAATTTTAAATTACGCGAATTTTTTATTCCTCCGAAATACTCGTTTCAAATTCTTTTTTTTTTCAAATCCTTGTTTCACATCCGACGATTTTTATTTCTGTGCACAGATTTTCGATTTGTCCGAATGTTCGGACGATCTCGTGTCATTTCATTACGCGTTGCTCCGGTAGCAAATAATCGCGGTTACTTTATTTGCGAAACGTTTTTCGATTTATCTCCGCAACATACGTAGTTTCCTTATGCGCGTAATTAAAAGCAACAGAGAAATTTTGGAAAAAAAAAAAGGGAACCGATAGTTATCGATAGTTTCTTTTTAAACGCGAGGCACGAAAAACTACCGAAAACAATATTATATAGAACGTTGAAATGTACACCGAATGCGTAAAATGTAATGAGTAAAAAAAAAAAAAAAAAAAATGTCTTTCGTTTTCGAGCTATTTATAGCAATTGTGTTTGATGTCGAGTTGAAAAAAGGATAATTTTTTGGTTTTAAAGGTCCATCACGAGTCAATTCGAGAAAAAAAAAAAAAGAAAAGAAAAATCAGCCGTTCCCTTAAGCGTAAGCGAATTGAAATTTATTTCACTATCGCGTCGATGATAAAAACAAACGAAATGGTTTTTCGGTAAATTATCCAAAACACGACGTATTTTTTTCAAAATAAAAAACGTTTTAGAAAAAAAATATGTAGAACTTGGTCTTTTTTTTTCTTTTTTTTTTAGATATTTTTATGTGAGATGGGGTGCCGGAAATTTGACGTTTTCGCCCATACCAGAGTTACTCGTGCCTGAAAGCGAACGGTCGCAAACAGAATGGAGAAACACAATGAGAACGAAATACACGCGCAACGGCGGTTAACGCAGGTGGTAAAGAGATGTAACGCGCGCGCGCCGGGCACGCGAGATTCCCGAGATTTTCGAGCGGCGCAACAAAAACGTCGCGTCCGTCGCACCTGCGAAACAGCTGCGCCGCAACCGTCGCGTGAGCCGAAGGAAAAAGTCTTGTGCCGATAAGGCGAACGTGCGCGCGCGCGCGCGCTCCCGTACAATATATTATTATTATTATTATTATATCGCTAGTATACAATAGGAAAAAAAGACGGCGGGACTACAATAAGAGTGCAGCGGGATATAATGTGAGCGCGCGCGCGCGGAAAGCGAAAAGAAATAAAAAGACGTGGAAAAAAAAAATTGATAATAATAAAACGAAGAGGTGTTTTGAGGAGGGGGGTGGGGAAAGACAATATGTCTTAGCGCAAAGGTCTTGACGGATGAAATCCAGGGGGCGATGGGGGAACGGAGAAATTCTCTGTCTCTCCTTGCCGCCGCAGGATGAGAAAAGACGGCGCGCGCTTATAGGAGAGACCGTGTCTCGTGCTCGGGGGGAGAGCGGTGATGATGCCGAGGCGCGGTCGGCCCGCTGGAAACTCGGGGGCGCGCGCGCGCGCGTGTGTCTGGCACGCGCCCTTCGTCTACATAATATTATATTATCGTGTCCGTCTCGTATTATATAAATACTTGAAAATATATGCACCCAAAACACAGCACCCGGCTCCTTCTCCTTCTCCTAAGACGGCGGCGACGGGTTTTTATTATTATTTTGTGTGTGTGTGTGTGTGTGTCCGCCGTACGCTCGAACGACTGTATAATTCAACGTATTACGTGTCAGCGGTGTATACAGGGTGAGTTTTTTTTTTCACCCCGAGAAATTATAAATAATTATTCTCTCCCCCCTGCCCGCCCACAAATAATACTTTTTCTCATCGCGCACGGTTTTCCATTCGGATGAGCAGGAAGTGTCTGTTTTGTACCCACCGTTCTAGTACATATAAATATACATTTATATAATATATATTATATAATATAATATTTACATATATTGTATTACCGACACTAGCTGCAGGTCAATACAATATTGACGAAAAATATAAAAATCGCGATTGACCACCACCTTTAAACAAATAGTATTCGGAATACTGTAATGTTGATTTTTTTTTTTTTAAACGGTATACCTACGCAATAAAAATATTATTACGATATCAGTACGTTTTTTTTTCTATGCTACCTTGTTTTTTAACGCGCGTTTAGAACACATTTCGCGTAATTCCAAGCGTAGAGAATTAACGTTTAAATAATGCGTAATTGTAAATTTTAACGAAGTCTTCTTTTTTTACACTCATAATCCATTTAGTCGTTCAATTATCGTAACGTTTATTAATTAATTTGTTTCGAGTCAGGGTTTGTTCATACGAAACGAAAAATATACAAAATAATTTTTTTTCAAGGGGTTTATACGACGAAACAAAGCTATATATACACCTATACGTTTTATTTGTTCGTTTATCCGTATTTTTAATCTAAATTACCACAATAGTATTCGGAATATGTATTCCGACTCGTACTTTTTTTAAAGGGTATTGTACTCGAGTCTGTAAAATATGGTTTTAGGTTTTCACTCTCCACCGTCTCTCCTGCGGTCTCCCCGATAGCGATACGTAATATTATAAAACTTCACACAAATCGCCGGTAAGACGTCGAGAAACGCGTTAGTTTGAGAAAATTTTCGATGAAACATTTATTAATTTAGAGAAACGTTTCACCGATGAGAGTTTCCTGCGGGAGAGGATATGAGAGCGATTGACGATTGGCCAATACGCATAGAGAAAGAACTGCATCGCACGTAACACACCAAGAAGAGTTATTATTTATTACGTATAGAAATTTACTCTACGGAATAATTTAAATGAACGCGATGGATATTGCGACATTATCGAGATGTTTTTATTAGAAATTTACTCATTTATTTAAAATGTTTAAATAATAATTATTTTAATTTGTATTCGTTAAACGCGCATCGTTCGTTTCAATTCCAAAAGAGTTGGGGGAGGAGGAGGGAATGAGGAGTACATTTTGTAAACGACGTATAAACGAACGAAGAAAAAAAAAAAATATATATTTATCGAAATAAAATTTGTTTTAAATCTTGGCCGATAATATAACAATAACAATAATCGCTTGTTCGTGATAAAAAAAAGAATTTTTGTTTTAAAAATCACCCTGTATAATAACGAGACACTATATAGGGGAGAGAGAGAGAGAGAGACGAAGGAAATATTATAACGTATTATTATTATTATTATTATTATTACGTGTATATTTTATATATTATTATGTGCGCGTACACCTAAACCTGCGCGATGAACAAACGGTATACGCGGGACGGTGGAAGAACGGAGCGGCGCGGCAGCTGTTCCGTTTCAAGAAGACCGTCCGTCGTCGTCGTCGTCGTCGTCGGGTGCAGCTTGCAAGATGTGCCGCCGCCGTTAATAAGGACGATGTCTGCACAGCGCGCGCAACAAGGACGAAGGAAGACGGCGGCACAATACTATTATTATTATTATTATTATTATTATTATTATTATTATTATTTTTATTATTATTATTATTATTATTATTATTATTATTATTATTATTATTATTATTATTATTATTATAATTATTTTATACGATTTGAGCGCGTTCGGGCTCTCAGACAACGTGTTTTCACGTGATTATATTGCATTACACCTATACACGTATGGGTTAATACGGTACAGTATTCGTCTGACCGTCGACAACGTGACAAATAATAAAAAAAATTACGAAAAATTTTTAAGAATTTGTCACGACCATATTATGTCGCGGGCAAAACTACGCATTTGAACTAACTGGGCCTTGAAACCATTTTTATATAATCACTGTGTTATATGCGATTTATTTACCGGAGGGCCGCAGTGGCGTGAACGACCCTGAAAATCTATTCGTGTGTTTCGGTACATATTATTAGAGCCACGGGTTCCTCCTATAATAAGTGTTACGGATATATTTTAATCGCAGCACGATACAGAGACATCTGTAAGGGTGCTCGAGGGATTTCGATAAAGATTTGACATTGTATCTTTAACGATATTAATTGGCCGATGAGTTTTCGACGCCGAATGGCGCGTTTTTAACGTATTATATATATACAGATATATATAAAAAAAACATTGATTTCTCGTAATAAATCAAAACGTAATTATTGTGTGATATCGAGTGTCAAACATTTCGATTCGAGTTCTCGATCCGGATTCAATCCTGAATTATAACAACATTACACGCATTGGAACGAAAAAGATAAACGTCTTAAACGTCAGAAAACTAATGTTTTAAATCACAAATTTTCAAATTTCTTATATATATTAATTTATTCAAATAAATTATAATACTATATAATGTTTTATGTTTTTTCGACATTGCTCAATGTAATTAGAATCCAATACAATCGATTGGTGGTTGTCATAACAACACTTCTTAACGTTTATCGTGTCACGTCGTGTTGCGGTTGTTTTTTTTTTTTTTTTACCCCCGTCCTAAGAATTATTTCATATTAAAAGCGATTTCGATTCGATTACTAGAATTATTATTTATGAAAATCAAAGCGTATTGTAAAATAGAAATGTATTGAAATTCCTTCAAACACATTTATTATAATTTTAAAACCCTTTTAATTTTCATATTCTGTATTATTCTATAACCTATGTAACTACACAGATATAGCATTCATATAATAACATTTATCTGATGTATCTTTTTTTCTTTATCAAACAATTTTTGCTTTTATAAATATTTATATTGAATTTCGTTCGATCGGATTAGACTTGATACTTGTTGTAGTTATAAATATAGAGCAATCCATAATCGCGAAAATCGGTCGATATGAATATGACATGTGATTGAATTGAAGAAATTTAAAATTCTACACGATCGTCAATTAATCTAATAGATATACGCGCATTGCAAGAATAATATTATTTATACATATATATAATATTTATTTCACAATAATTATATAAAAATTATTTTTATTTCTACAATATATTTTTAAATTTTGGAATATATTATAAACAATAAGACCGGGTTAAAGTAATAAATAGTAATATAATTGTAATTAAAAATTATGTAAATAAGAAATATCTCTAATATTGGCTCAGTCAATTACATGTGCCTGGGATTCACCTGTCATAACGAAGAATCTATTAAAATATTTTTTTTAAAAATTGATACGTATACTTTAATTACGTTTAGACAATATGTATATAATTTACATAATATGCTTGTGGCAAGGATTTTGAGTCGAAAGGGGGAGGGAAGACAAACACTTTTTATTGATAAATGATAATCAAGAACGAGGATTAATGTTAATTAATACTTTTTTTTTTTACTCGTTATCCATAAAATAATAATAATAATAATAACAACGCGCAATTACGATAATTACTCGTAAACTGGCCGACAAAACATGGCTAATGTGCGTATTTTGTAATTATTTCGTTCGTTGACTGAATTTCTATAATATATATATATATATATTTGTTAACTGCGTATTTTTATATATATAAAAAAAAGTAATAATGTTTTTCAGAAAGTCCCCCCGAGTTATTTTATACTTTATATTATATTGTTTGGATTATAAATATGAGTTTAGAGGACTTGTTTTAAAGTTGTACAATATTGTAATAATATGTAGGTATATATATATTCAGTATACTTATGTACTATATACATTATATTGTGAACCTAATAATATATAATGTATTCGTAATAAAAAATAAAAAAATATGGACATTATATTGTTACAATTTCATAAACAACAGTTTATAGTTTTATAACGAAAAAATATCGTTTATTATATAATCGTATATATATATAGCGAGGAAAACGTGTCCAATTATTATCATCGCACAAGACATTTTATGAATAAAATATTAACGCCGCAACGGGAAGGGCAGCGACAGTATATCGATTTGAGACCGTATTTTGGACGATGACGAATCATAAAAAAACATAATGTTTAATGATAGGGGGAAGTGTTCCGTCGTCATAGTCGTTATGGCGCCTCGTGTTATGCACACGTATTATAATAGTCGAGTCGCACACGATTGAAACTAAAAACTTCGAACAATGAAATCTTGCACACCACATTCATCTCGGCTGTTTATAATAATATTATTAAAATTGCTCGGATTACACGCCCTCTGAATCCGTAACGAACTGTTGGAGGCAACAGCGAGTTTGAAAAACAAAAAAAATACAATACATATCATCAATCCGCCGTAATCATTGCGTTACGATCATCGCGGTTTTTATGAAATGCACGTTATTCAAGTGTTATTTGATTATATCTTCGCGCGCGTTTTCTACAATCGAGTCAAAAACAACAATTCTAAATATTTCTCGTTTCAGCGCATATATATATTATATACTGTTTCTGAACTTTATCGTGTATAATAATTAATATCGTTATAATATCTGCAGCCCGGAGGTAAAGGACACCGCCGCGTCCATTTTCGACGAAATTTAATTAGCGTCGTGTCCTTGTCGTAGTACATTTTACGCTCTAAAGTTAATGGACGTGGTTTTGTTTTCCATCGCCTTATTCCCCCCTTACATTTGATAACTGGACATAATGCCCTATATACGATTATAACACGGAGCGTGAAATGTACAATAAATGAATGAATAATGAAGTTGACTAGATCGCGGTGTTGGCGAATTGCGGCCCAATCCCTAAATCATGCACGAATTGCGGCCCGGGTTTATGAGAGGAGAGCGCGTAAGTTGCGATCACATAATACATACCACTTCATCAGCATATTAGCGTCATCCAGGAGAATGTGTTGTCTCGCAAAAAAAAAAATTTTTTTTTTTATAATCAGCGGTCATCGTGTCATCAGAGTCGTTATTTTTTTTTGGTTTTGTTTTATTATTATTATTATTATTATTAATTATTATTAATTATTATTAATTATTATTATTATTATTATTATTATTATTATTATTATTATTATTATTATTATTATTATTATTATTATTATTATTATTATTATTATTATTATTATTATTATTATTATTTATTATTATTATTATTATTATTATTATTATTATTATTATTATTATTATTATTATTATTATTATTATTATTATTATTATTATTATTATTATTATTATTATTTTTATTATTATTATACGTATTATATATATATATATTGTACGGCTGCAGATGCGCGCCCGTTAAACTGGTTTGCGCCGGTATTGTGTGTTGTTGTTGTTGGCACTCTAACAAACGACGACGGTTCGGTTCGTGCGCGGTAGGACGCGCGCGTTTAAATAATATCACACAGCCCGGTGGGGAGGAGAGCCGGTTGCAAAGAACAGTGTGCGCATAGCCGATTTGCAGCATACGCCGCCGTGTATTTATTTAGGAACGAATTTAATGTGTGTACGCAGGAGTGCCGCCACAGGTCCCATTTATTGTGTATACTTCCGCGCGGCCGCGTGAAAGACACAAATCGAAGAAAAATTCACCACGGTTTTTACAATACGAAGCGTGTTGTACCATTATTAAACACGATGGTCGGGAACGACGTTATATAACAATAATAATAATAACATTACGTTGAAACGCGGTTTTTTTTCGTTAAAATATTATTAGAATTTATGTGCCGGCGACGAGACGTGCGATTTTCCACGGGCCCCGTTTTGGGCACAAAAAAAGAATAGAACGATTCTTCGAGGAACCTCGAAATGTACAATCGGCCGCGCCGCCACCCACAGCGATTGGAACTAATGATGACGCGCGGCGAGAATAAAAACGCGAAAACGTTTTTGCGTTTTATATACGACGCGACATCCCGGGAATCTGCAAAAGAAACGTTTTCTTTTATTAAAAATCAATTAACGTGTTTCACGTAACGTTTGTACTGCGTGCGCAGTGTACGTTTTTTATTTCTACACGTGTATGTCTATTTTATTTTGCTTTTTGAGTGGTCAAAAGTCATTATCCGAAACCGGAATCTGCGCGTGCCTGTGGATCGAATCCCCGCACATTAGTAATAATAATTTCTTACAAAAAAAAAAAAATCAAACGTAGAAAATGTTGAAAACGTCCAAATTATGTACGACTGTAATAATGGGCGCGCAGTCGGAATAGTCGATAATATTTCTTTTCTCGACCGAATTCTCGGTTTAAAGCGTAATAAAACGCGCGTAGCGTACTACATATACATATTATATAAGTATTAAATAATTTTTTTTTTTTTTTTTATATATATAATATAAGGTTTTTATATTACGTTTCGAGTGGAAACCACGTCTATTATAAGTAACCGCGTATAAGAAAATATTCTAGACCGTACGAAATACGTTTGTAAAAAACTCTTCGCTGGTCTTATTATACATACGTACATAGTCCCCGATGTTATGGTAGACGGTGCCGACCGAATGTTCAAGGTTTAGGGCTGTAGTTGTTACACACGTACACCGTTAAAACAACCCTCGGGGTTGCCAACTGTTGATTTCTATACGAACGGTTGTTCATCGAAACGAATTCGGATATCGCTCTATTATAATAAGGAACACGTTTTGAAAATATAACATTGCGCGCGCGCGCGCACACAGAATTAAAAAATTAATAATAAAATTTCATTTTTTATTACTATTTTTTTCCTACAATTTACTGTGTACACGCGTAACGAGTAAAACGTCGTGCAAATTTTTCTTTTTAATATATTTTTACAAAGAAAAAATTAAAATGTTTTGCGACGCGTATTTGTCGCATTTCAATTATTGTTATTACCTATATATTCTTACGGCAAAACGATTTTTATTATCATTTTTTTTTTAATATATATATATACGTAAAATATACGTCCGAGAAATTCGTATACGATTTATAAAATAAATTAAAAACCGATCGAAAAATCTACAACAACAATAATAATAATAATAATAATTAACACACAACTGCAATCTGTAGTACGAGATTTTACAGTGTATCTATAATTCTTATTTTTTTTAAGTTTTTTAGTTATTACCGTTGTATATTTTATTCGGAAACCGAAATCGCGTTAAAATATAAGAAATATTTTTGCCCGCGTACGAATTATCCAAAGGAAAAAAAAACGTTCCAATATTATATCTGAAGATAAAAAATTCTCTGGGGAAAATTTACAACGCGCGCGTTATAAACTTTTTTATTCTCTATTTTAATCTTTTTTTTTTCGATATAATATGTACGTCGAAATTATTACGTCGATATACGCTAGCGCGTCGAAAGGATATTTATACGGAGAGTTTTATACGACGAAAAACGAAAAAAAAAAAAGTAACGAAATTTCATAAGAACTTGCGCCACAATTAACTCGACCGCTAATTTCGTTTATATTAATTTTATTATTATAATAATAATAATAATAATAAAATGAACGGCCGGAAGACCGAACGGTATCGCGTGTCACTGTGCGGAAACCACATCCCGGACACGAGCAGCGCCGAACGTCCTGGCTGTCCTGTTTCCGTTGGCGTCGTCGCAGCAGCGCGCACAATACGCCGCGCGTTTCTCGTGATTCCCGCGGTGTATTATGTGTTATAAGGGTGCGCATTACTCTCCAGACGATTGGAGGAGAGAAGCGAGAGAGAGAGAGATTCGGTTAAGGCGCGCTAGAAGTGAGAACAGACAGTGTCATGATGACGTTGCGCGCGTATATAATATAATATACTCTACTGAAATTGCGACGTGTGTAGAGTGTAGTAAAATATCGACTTAAATAATAAAAAAAATAATAATATGTAACGAGCCTCGTGGTGTTGTGCGAATGTCGCTTAAGTCAATATTATTCGGATAAGGGAATAAAGTATGGATAAAACTATAAAAATTTCAAATCAATGCGTATTAATAAATCGTTCGATAAAACGCGATTCTGCAGAGCGGAGTTTCGGTGTTTTTTTTTTTTTTTTCAAATAACTCGAAACGTATAATTACTAATATAGACAGTACGAAATTCAAAGAAGGTTTTTGAAAATATAACACAAAATTACAACGTGTCTAATGAATATTTCAAATTTCTATACCGCACCATTAGTGTGAAAATTACGAAGGAATAATCGATTTCGAAAAAATATTCCGTGTTTACCCATTTTTTTTTCTACGTAATTTTTCCGTAGTTTTTTGAGTGATATTTATTTCAAGCGCTTTTGCAAAAAAAAAAAAAAAAAATCGAAAAAGTAGACTTCTCTGAAGTACGAAAACTATATACGTAGATGAGCGATTTGCAATGACTGTAAATATCCTTCTGGTAGAATTTTCGGACATAGAAAAAATTAACACACCATTGCAAAACCAATGAATTCCTCGATCCGTTCAGAATCTAAAAGGAAAGAAAAATTTTTTTTTTTTAATTTTTACGGTTATTACAGTGAACGCTGTGCAAAAAGTCGTCGCGGTTCATATGTGGGATATTCATCGCAGAGATTTTTAAGAGTGTTGTGTATTGCAATTGTTATTTGGAATTATTTGGAAACAACGATAAATCATTACGTTATATTCGAAAAACGATTCCGAGGCGAGCGATCTATATACGTATATACACGTACATAATAATAGGTTTTTATTATAATTAATGAATATACGCGACACCGCGCGTATCATACGCGGGATTATAGAAATTAGGATTAATGATTCATATACCGAATATATAAATCTTTATTTTCTGTTTGATTTTTAGCTATTAAATACGATAATTTTTACCTTTTTTTATTATTATTATTATTAAATAATCGTTTTGTGCGTACGTAAAAAATTATTCGATTCGCGCGAAATTGGAAATTCAAAAACTTAGATACAAAAAAAGTCATAACTGACGAAGTCAGATTTTTTTTTTTACAATATCAAATACTATAAACGCGTACATACATTTAAATTATTAGGTTTCCGGTCGTAAAATTTAAAATTTTATTCATTTTTTCGTCAAAAAAAAACTCCCCGAGGAAATTATAAAAACTTTGAAAACGCTCTATATTTAGCCCGAAATCGATCGAATTTGTATGTACACGCGTATAATACAAATAGATAATTGCTAACAATTTCCAAATAAGTATCGAAATATTATATTTGAAATTATATAACAAAAAGAACTGTAATTTAACGGTTTTTTTCGCAATTGTTTTCTTTCTGTCGTTTTTCCGCGATCTTGCGAAAAAATTGAAAATTATTTTGAAAATCGAATAAAATACCAAACTCAATCGCGCATGCATTATAATATGTAAGCGAAACAATTAGACAAAATAATAATAAACACATTCTTGTATAAAATATATTTCGTTTCGCTCAGAATCTAAAAACATAACTGGGTTTAACTTTCATGTTACCGACGCTTTGCAATTTTGACAATTATTTTATAATTAAGTCTTAGAAAAAAGTTTTGAAAGCTTATAAACATTACATATATATGTATATGCACGAATTCTTGAACTCCGTATATATTATTATTATTAAATATGCATCAACTTTTATGAAAGAATGTGCGAAATATGAGTCAAAAGGATGCCGCAACTAAATTAAAACAATGATATGATGATGTCTTTTGAAGAAATTTCGTCTATATTCTACATCTTAGTATAATGTAATGAAATGTCATTTGTTTTTCGTTTTTTTTTTTTACTTATATACTGTAAAAAAAAAAAAACGAAATACGCTTTCTGAAAATTTTTTAAAAATAATCGTATAATATGGGTTACAGTAGTGGGAATTACAATTATTTGATATTTTACGGTTTAGTATTAATTTTTTCTATAAACTTTTGTACTGTTTATGGGGTGACGACTATATTATTATGGATAAATCGTCAAGTGTTGTGCATTAAACAGATTATTTATTAAAAAGGCTCTTATAGCCGCATATGAAATCACTCAAGAAACTATTTATTGTATATGTACTTATATAAATGAATATAAAATATTTAAATATATAAATATAATTATCTTATCGATTTTAATGATAATACGGTATTATATTAATATATATATATATATATATATATATATACATTTTTTATGCGCCTAAAGAAATCACCACCTGAAAATATTTTATTCATGAGATTATCTACCATAATCATATTTATTATCATTATTATTATTATTATTATTATTATTATTATTATTATTATTATTATTATTATTATTATTATTATTATTATTATTAATATTTAACAACCATACCGAAATATTTCGCACCAAGGGATATAATAATATAACGGCCGTTATTTTGCCTTCTGAATATTTTATTAAAAAATACGAGACAAAGAACAAGAACGATTTTAGAGAACAGCGTTTATATAATAATATATGGATTATGGACGGGACCTTTAAATAACGTATTCGATGTCCGTGAAATTCGTTATATCTTGATAATGATTTTATATGAATGAATTTTTAAATGAAAAAAAATATATAAATATATTTACAGCGTGTGTAATAAGAAGTAGATATACGCGGGGGGGAAAGAAGTGTTTTTTTGATATAATTCACAAAACTGAAATGTCGTTCGATATATTTTATATTAAACAATATACGCCTATAATAAAAAATGAATTTTTTTTCTCACTTTTTATTATAGTAATATATTTTCAAACGCCTTTTATAATAAATTATATATTTACGTAAATACTATTCGAAATGGCTGTTATTTGTTCATCTTATACATTATAAGTCTCAAACGTCGTATACGCACATACGATTAGAAAAATCGTATATTAAACATAAAAATAATAAATTGTTCACCGTCTTTTACCTGTTTTCGTATAATAAAAATAATAATATTAATATTTTATACTTGGTTTTCTCGGTATAAATTATTATCGTACAATATTATTTGCATATTTACAATATTTATATGAATCATAAAAAAAAAAAATACGTAACAATAATTAATTACATTTTCGGAAAAAACGCACGTTAATAACGTGTACATACATAGAGTTATTACCGCGGGTATATATATATATATATATATATATAATATGATCAGGGGTGGATCTAAAAAGGGGAAGGGACTAGACCAAACAAAAATTTACTTTATTTACACGTGAACACGAGTTAAAATTTATATAATAAAAAAAAATGTTTTATGTATTATACGTGATTATATTATATGTAATAACTATTAATACACTTTTATTGTATAAGAGAGCAAAAGTACGAAATAGTTCTATGTAATTAAGTGATATAATTAATTATTAGGTTTTTACGTTATTCGTGTCTGCAATAATAAGAGTCATTTTCATTATTATTATTATTATTACTAAGATTTAGATACGTACCTAATGTATCACGGTCTGAGAAGACTGTATAGGAAAAGCGGATTTATAATATATTAATTTCTTTTTCATTTTAATATTAAAAACGGAAAATTTAATAAATTTAAAAAATATATTACAAGCACCTAAGAGGGGGTGGGGGGGGCTTTATCACCATAACTCCCCCTGTATATAATTATATATAATATGATATTATGATAAAACACGTACAATTATATTTTTGAACGCGTTATTAAGGCGTCCTGGTTAGATAATTTTCATACGCACGTGTAGAAAACCGGAAAATAAAAACCGTTGAAAATTGCCAATCAAAATGACACATCAGTAACATATGGTCATGTTGTGTATGTTTGTGCGAGTGCAAGCATGGGTGACTGCAAAGTTACATCCCGTATCGGTCGTTTACACACATTAATAATGTTTATATAAAAATTCGTTTTAGACGAAGCCCGGAGACTTTTATGTAATATGTGTACGAGGGAGTATGGTACATACTAGTAGGTATTACTCGTAGTATTCCCATTGGACATCCGTATTTACGCATAATTTTTTTTAAAAATAGAAAAGAAGAAAAACAACGGTTTTTCATTTTCATTCTTTTGACGCACATCAAAAACTACGAAAAAGTGTCTACAACAGCTATTTTGAGTAGATTATTTATTTATCGTGCGCAGTGTTTCAAAAATAATTTCAAACGCGATATAAAATAACAATTGAACAAAATTCGATATAATCGAATGAACGAAAACGTTTCGTAATGCCGTAATGATCATATCGCAGAATTCTGAATTAGTATATATTTAGCTCTGTGCCTGCTATAAGAATATCTAATAAACGATGGAAAAAAAAAACAATACACGGAAAAACTGCAAGGTATTAAAAATTGCATATTTTTTAAACGAATTCCGCCAGTGCTGATTTCATCGTCGAACAATAACTACTAAAAAGCCGGTTTTCAAATATTATAATAAACACAAAAAAGTAAATATATTTTTATAGCGGGTTTATCATTTATTGCCAAAAATGTTAAGCAATTATATATAATAATCGGGAATATAATATTGTTATAGTTCGTCGGAAATCTAAATATTTAAAATTTTTTTTGTTTTCATTTATAAATATTTCAATAACATTAAAATATTAAATGTGCAGTCTATATATGAGATTCTAATATTCTCAAGGATTTATACGCAATAAGATTACAGGTTTTGGGGTTTAATAAGAAAACGTGTTTTCAAAAATAAAACTATTTACAAAAAAAAAATACAATAGAATAATAAATTAGAAAACCGCAAAATATATTTGAATAAAAACAACATAATTTCGTGTTTTTGTTTTCTTTCTTTTGTAAAAATGACTTATCTTTACAGGTTCCTCCGTGTTTTAAATAATAGGAAGTCGTACAAATATGGTGTTAAATTCAAAATTGAAATTTATAACCGCTCCGTGTAGTTGGGAAATGCTGCAACGAGAATATTGTTGAAAGTTTTCATGTACAAAATAAATACATTTATCGCGACTATTTTATTATAAATATAATATATTTTTAACTGTATAAACATTTTTCTATATCGAAAAAAAATGGGGGTTGCAAAAATATTACAAGGTTTTGAGAATTATTTTCTCGACACGCTGACATCGGATTTAAACGGGATTTTATTATAGTTTACTATATATAAATTATATAATGTGAAACTCGTTGTAGGTACAAATATGCATGAATATTCCCGGGTAACATTTTTGCTATTTCGTGTCGGTTTGTAATAATCGTGACAGTTTAAAAATGTATTCACAGTTTACGAACTGTTAATTGAGAACCGTTGTAGTTCAATTTAAGTGTTTCGGTTCAAATTTTAACTCAATATTTAAAAAAAATATTTTATAGTACTAAGTCGGTGCTTCGGACAATGAACCGTGCTAAAAGCGTATGATAGCACCGACGGAAATTAAACGGTTCAGACAAAATGTTGTGGAGTACTGTGTTCAGTTCAAAACAGCGATTACACATGATGTTCAAAGAGGGGAGGTGGCGAAATGAAGTCAACTCTCACTGCCAATGAAATATCCACGTCGAAGAATATGAACAACAATTAATTGTGTGTAGGAAAAAGAAAAAGAAAGTATATGGAACGTAAACGAAATAAGAATAAAACGGGAAAAGAAATTAATCGCATAATATAGTCGCGATGATCCACACATTCACACTTACACTTACACACACACACACTGTGTGTTTGCCACGAGCAGAAGCCAACAAGGTTGTTCACGTAACCGGTAAATACTTACATGTACTTACTCATTTACTTAAATTTACTTAGTTGCTTAAATTTATTTTCACGCGAAAACCGTCGTGTCCTACGCATCAGCCGATCGATATTTGCGGAGTCGATTAAATGGATAGCAATCAAATTGTATTTCGTACACTTATATTTTCAATTAAATACATATACACATAATACGGAGACGAAAATATAAGTGTACAAAATACAACGTGAAGGCTGGAAGGTCCTAACATCCTTAGAACCAGTCAGTTCAACACACAGTATTTGATTAAATAAACCGTGCGCGAGACTACTACAGTACTCGTCTATTAAAAGAAATACACCCGATCACTTTAGCGACTGCAGTTATATTATATGCTATAAATTATTATTATTATTATAAACTAAAATCACAAAAACTAATACACTTTTAATCGCTTTGACGCATATTTTAACGACTACGTACTAGTATATACGTGGAATTGAAACTCATTCGACGGCAGGGGGGGGACGACGACGACAGGGAGATAAATAAGAAATAAAGGGCTAATGTAATTTTCTAATTGGATTCGTTAACTTTACGTATACTGAAATCACTGGTACATAACGAGAAATAATTTTAATACGATGGCTACTTCTGCAGGAACACACGCGGATTATTTTGAACAATCGACAAACTCGCAGCTATATTATTCTTTTTTATACGCGAAACTTTTTTTTTTCTTATTTCGAAACACCTAATTAAATATTTTTGCATAACGAGGAAATTCTGTGTTTTTAAAAAAGAGAAGGGAGAAAGAGATAAATATAGGGGAAATTATCGTATTTTTTAAAATGGAAAATTAATTTGTTTATTATATTGTAATGTATTATTATCTGTTCGCGATTTTACCATGAAATAAATTAATACGTTATATTTAGTTGATGCCTAGCACATAATCAACAGCTTTACTTCTTGAGTGTAAACAATACTTTGTTCATAAATCTGCTTTTGAATACACGTGTGCGTATGTTATAAAATGTATATTATAAACTGACTGAATATCAGTGATGATAAAATCAATAATACGGATATTAGTGACGATGAGGTAAGCGATAATTTTATAAATGGTTAATTAGATATTTATTTCAAATTGTTTATTATTTTTATTATTGAAACCTTGTATGGAGCAATTAGTTTCGAATTTCAAAATGAACTGCACGATAAATATTTATATTCATTTTAGATACTTTTAGTTCGACGAATCTGATAACGATTCCTATTTACTTAATTATCGACATCACGAAGAACATAAAATACAAAAACATAAAAGTATACTGTAAATATCAATAAACTGTCAATTAATATTAAAGAAAATGTTTTTTTTTTTTTTATATCGAACTAATAGATCATAATAATAATAACGGATGCGTTATTAATTTTGTCACGAATTATCCAACAGTTATTTATATTTTTATTGTAAGTTGTAACGTCATAAGTCGCTATTGCTTTGTGTCGCAGATTACTTTAGTTTTGAGATTTCCTAAGAGAACGCACTCTCTACCACGGGCCTTCAGGATCTCAGTCCGTCCCTGAACAGGGAAAGTCGCCGGACCGACGTAAAAAATATATAAAATATTTTTTCCCCAGACGAGTGTAAACGGTTGCGGGTCACGGGTTTCGTGTTTGTCGGTCTCGTCGGTGACGAATTGTTTTCTGTTTTTTTGTTTTTTTTATCGTTTTTTGACGAAAACCAAACAAATAAAAAATACAACGCTTTTAACAGCGATTGTTGTCGAAATTCATATCAATCATTCCCTCCCCCGGCAACTCCACTGGGCCGGTGCATTAACGCCGTGGACGGGTTCGAACGAATGGTTAAAATGGCGGTGGACCGATTACCGCGCGGTAACAACAACAACGACGACGACGACGAGATAACGACAATCAGAAACGACAAACCTAACCGCGAAGATAACGTTAACGGCGGACGAAATGATAACGGATGCGAATTTTCAAACGGGGAGTGTAGAGAAAAAACACGGTGATGATCCCTGCGAGCGGTTAGGTTTGTGTCTTGGGGACAATGGACAAAACCGCCGTGTTCAAGGCGTACGTGAAGACGATCAAGACGAGGAACAGGGCTTTCGGGTCGCAACAGCAGCAGCAGCAGCAGCCGTCGGACATCCTGCGGCAGCGGAAACAGCAGCAGTGCGCGCGCAAGGACGACTTCTCGCGCAGGGCCAAGGACGTGGTCAACGATCTGGCCAAGCTGACGGACTTCCTGAACCGGCACCACAAGGACTACGTCGACGTGCTGCAGTTGTCGGAACAGTGTGCGGCGCTGACCGACGCGGAGCGCAACAAGATCGACGCGGGCGCGCAGCACATCATCAAAACGTGCGGACAACAGGTGAACGCGCTGAAAACGTGTGTGGACGACGGCGGCGGCGACCAGATCGTCCGACATCGCAGGCAGATCGTGCGTTACGTCGAGTGGCGGCTAAAGTCCGTGTCCAGGCTGTTCGCCGAGATCAAGGCGCAACGGTCGCAGCGCTGCGCCATGTACGAGAACATGTCGAAGCTGAGCAACCTGGCGCACGAGTTTAACAACGATCGGCCGAAGGAATCGCCGTCCACCGTCGCCGTCAGTGCTGATTACGAAGCGGCCGATCGGCAGTACGCCGCTATGATAGAAGACGAACTGTCACCCGAAGAGTTGCAAATGTTCGAAGCCGAAAACATAGAAATGTACAACGAACTGAATGAAATGTCCAACGAAGTATGTATGCCGTCGGTGATATCATAATTCGTCGGTTTTTTCCTTTTTTTTTTATTATTATTATTATTTTTTTTTTCTAACTAATTGCGTTGTATAGGTAAGAAATATCGAGTCGAAGGCGGTGCGCATTGCCGAACTGCAACAGTTGTTCACCGAAAAGATATTGGAACAAAACCAGGATCTCGAGAGGATAGACACGATCGCGGTGAATGCGACCGAAAACATAGTCGATGCCAACACCGAAATAAGGTCGGCTATACAAAACAACGCCGGTCTTAGAGTGTACATATTATTTTTCATATTAGTGCTTTCGTTTACCTTGCTCTTTCTGGATTGGTACAACGATTAAGAAGTTGATTAACCTTAATCGGTCATTAAAAATAAATAAGGTATTATCGGTTCAGTACGCGATCTCGACTTTCTGTTATATGTTACGCGTTTTATATTGTATATTACACTGTTTTTATGTTAATTGAAATTATTATCGTATTATTTCACAGAATTTAAAATAAATACAAATTGTTTTTCGTTAATATTGCATTCTAATTTAAATGTTATTTGTTAAATTGATTTCACTTGGATCCAGTAATATAAAGTGTATTATTTAAGTTTTTACAAAAATAATGAAAAATATTACCAATTTATAATATTTGAATGATCGCTCCTTAACAGGCAAGAGCTGCCTTATGCCCCATGTTTAATTAACAATAGAAGACTAAACCTCAGACCGTGGCATCCTATGGACGGATGACACGGTCGGTATTGAAATTTTGAAACATCGACGTCTGGCAGTTTTTAAGACCTTTCTCACTCGAATTCCTTATATTATCGTGTACTCAAATGTATTGTGAAAGGTCATTCTCAATATTTATTAAAACACTATTGACAAATTCCCTTTCACGAGAAAATTTAAATAATTCAATATTTATTGGTATTGAAAAGACTTAGTACCACAAACAAATGATGTAATTTGAAGTAATATTTCTAAAGCGTAGAAGCAGAATTAAGTTTTAAATGTCTTAAATTTTAATTTAAATTAAACATTTCATATTTTATTTATTTTGAAGTTTTATTGTTTTGCAATTTGCTCACACAAAAATTCAAATATGTTTTTTGTGAATATTCTGTCCCATACTTTTTTTATTCCAAAAGTTACATGATATTTGTTTTATTACAAATCTGTTAAACAAGTACACAACATTGTCTTGTAAATATCGATTTTAGTTATTTTATTCCCAAATGTGATACAATCATATGATGACCGATTAAAAATGGTTAATTAAATATTAATAAAATTTATAATTGTATTTAATACGCCTAAAGCAAAACGTTTGACAGTAAATCGGTTATGCGTGTTTACAACAGAAAATTAATACAGAAGATGTTTACAATTTTTAATAAACATATTTTTACTCACTTTATGAAACATTTTTTTTCTTGTTACATTAAGTCGCTACACTTTTTGAATCTAGGAACGTCTAAAAGGTTTGAATATTTGTGAAATAATAAACATTTATATTAAATAAATTACAGAAATCTATGGGAAAAAAGTCTACATTAATTCTGTACTCTATACAGATCGGTAGGTAGGTCAAAAAAATAAAAATGTCCTCTGTTACCCCATTTCAACGTCACTTATATCTCCACCATTCGTTTACAATATCGAGGGATTCGAGTATCTCAACAATATTTTGTTTTCGAATTTAAATCGAAGAATATTCAAACGGTCAACAATCAAAT
The DNA here is from genome assembly GCA_032441825.1 of Chaetogeoica ovagalla. Classification (NCBI taxonomy): domain Eukaryota; kingdom Metazoa; phylum Arthropoda; class Insecta; order Hemiptera; family Aphididae; genus Chaetogeoica; species Chaetogeoica ovagalla. The sequence goes on along the minus strand of CM063738.1, from coordinate 504,159 downwards.
GATCTGCTGGGATGTTCGAGGTTAAATGTACGATTTACACATTTTCATCACTATATAATCATTTTCCTATACATAATTTCCCTTGCATAACTCATTTTAAACCATTTAAAACAATAATTTTGAAAATTAAAATAAATTCACATACGTTGGTGACAACCGAATTATAATTTAAATATAATTAACGTGCATGAAACACAAACCCATATATATGTGTATACATGTACTTAAATATAAACACTTTTATGGAATTTTAAAAGATAACCTTATATTATGAATACAATAGTTAAGTTACGATTTATTATTATTATTATTAAAAAAAAAATAATAATTTTTATCAGTAGACAAATTTTTGCTGATAGATCACCTCAGAATGTATTCACATAAAGTATTTAAAATATTATTAAAATTATTTGAGAAAAAAAATGTTCCAAAGATTAAGTGTTTACAATTTTAATATAGATTTCGAAAATTAAAAACTAAAACATGTGTACCTAAAACAATATTTCATCGAAAGGAATGTTATAAAGAATAAATGCTTACATATCTCTGATAGACTAGCGAATTAAAAATAAATACCCATGTATTGGATTGTTTCAAAAATAACTTTGACTTTCCGTATTTCTCTCGACTATTCTATATTAAAACAAATGTTTCTTTGACGTTTTAATATTTCCAATACCAATCGCATAAGACAAATAGCCGTAAAATAACAAACAAATGGATTTTATTACAAATATTTTTATTTCACTTTATTTCATTACATAATAATATTGTAACACTCAGAACTTACATTCTCAAGTTCTGAAGTGTTTCGATTTTTTTCTTTTTTTTTTTTAATTGAACTAACTATATACAAACATATTGATTGTTGTTAAATTATTTTCTAAAAAAAAAAAATTTCTTCATAACATTGATTATAAATACAGACATATTTAAAATCAATGATTTACAGTTATACACAAAATAATATATAATAAATCATTAATTTTTTTTTTTTTTTATTATTTTTTTAAGCGCATTCTGCATTACTTATATATATATATATATAAGTAATATATATATTTAAAGAAAAAAAAATTTTTCAGACACGGAAGAAAAAAATAGGTAATAAAAATAAAATAATAGAGAAGATGAAAAGTGGCGATAAGATAATGCGTTATTAGTTAGACTAAAAAGGAAAAGGCCCAATTTGTTGTTGTATATTTGAAGGAACTTAAGATTTCTTTTCTCTATTCTTTAAATGCCAAATAAAAATCAAATGGCAAAACGCTCAGTGTATGCAAGTAGTAGTTGAAATACTGAGAGAAGTTATCGCGTTATTCATTGCGAACCTCGGTCGTGACTAAATAATAATTATATATATAGACCAAAATTATAAAACCTGATAATAGCTTGAAAATAAATTATTTTTGATTTTGTATAAACAATACATGAAAAATAAGTATTTAATATTGCATTAGTGCTCGTAACCGAGATAAGTACTTAATCAACTGAAGCGCTGCAAACGTTGTTACGGTCAGTGTATGAAGACTAACGACCGGTGATGGGATGAGACATACGGAACATATTCGTTAGGGTTTGTATTTGACCAAAGGTATATTTTTCGTTTGAAGACATTTGTCACACACCCACTCGGCATATACTTCGGCCGTGAGTAACTGGAACGCAGGCTCCATCAAGCCAGTACAAACCCTAAAATAATAAAATAACAATAAATTTACCAATACTCAAGTATAAAGAACAAATTATTTTAATAATATATAATATGACGTTCCACAGATGCAATTCGCACACAATTTTTTTCACACATTACTAATCTTCACTTCAAAAGATTATTAGCTTTGAGAGAAAGACATGGTTCTTGATACTTTTAATGTTTGGATATAATACTATTATAAATATTATCAAATGAAAGAATACTATCGAAACAATATGATTGTGTAAAAACCATTTAATTTCTGCCTCAAGTCTATACAAAATAATAATTTTAAAAGTAAATATTACTTTTTGAAACAATACTTTATGGAGTTTATAGTAAATTTAACTTGAAATCAATTAAACAAAATATTTAGGTAACACTCTAAATACCAATGATAAATTCAATATTATGTACAATTCTATTTATTTTCTTTTAAAGAATTTATATAAAACAAGAATAAATTTAACGTTGCACACATATAAAGTTAATATGAATATTAGATATTGGTTTTTACAATCATCTGAAATTTGTATTTATGGCGTATACTATGATAGTACAAGCAATTTTTAAGATTTACCTATGAAACCAAAAATTACAGCCCGATTCGCATAACACAGCTTGATCGTTGTCATGCACTTCTTTGTGGCAATTACCACATGGATATATCGGTGGGGCATTTGGGTTTTGTGGGTTGAACACCATTGGTTGATCATGGGGATATATCTGAAACAATATCATAAATTCTACAATACTATAATCTCACATTTTCTAAGCAAGTCCATTGTAAATGTGGAGTAAATTAAAAGTAGAAACGTCTGTTTACACATAATTACAAATTGTTTATAATACATATATTATTTTTAAAAATTAGATAAACATTTTTTAAATATTAATCTGCGACATTATAAACGTATCAAAATTTACATTTTAAGCGACATAAATATTATATGATTGTTTTGTGTCAGATTTAATAATAATAATAATAATAATAATATTCAGATTCATACCTTTCCAGCTGATACTGGCATTGGCTTAGAATTAGGTCCAGGTCCATAGCCACCTGGTTGTTGACTATTAGGTATTTGAGAGTGATGCATCATAGGAGGCATAAGTCTATGTTGTTCAGAGGGTTGAGGTGGACCCCGCATCATTTGCGGACAAGGCATACCCCTCGGACAGTTCATCATGTTACTAGGGCCTGGCATACTATTGCACTGTTGATTCGACATTGGTTGCCTACAGCCCATGGAAACAGGTGGCATGTTGTTGGGTCCCGTACAAGGGGGCCCCCGAACTGAACACCCGTTATTATCTATCGACATATTATGTTGATTCATGTCGTTCATGTCTGCCGAACTAACCGGCATATTCATAGACATTGGACTGTTCGTTAAAGGTGAAGGACCCCCTCGACCCATCATCATGGGGCTACCACCAGGCCCCGAGTTAGGATGGCCATTTAGTGGCGAAGGGCCCATCGTCATGGGACTAGACATTGGCGGGTGAATGTTCATGTTGGTGTTCTGAGGTATAGGACTACCCATAGGCGAAGCACAATTTAAAGACGGCTTCACCATGGCAGCACATTCCATGGGACTATTTCCGCGCATGTTTGGCACCATATGAGGGCTACCCATTGCGGATGGACTCCGATTCATTGACAAGGCATGCGGACTATTGCCGGGCGCACCACAACTCATCATTGGTGGTCCACAAACCATTGGGTTTCTGTGCGGACTACTTCCGCATGGGCCACCCATTGGACTACCCATTGGCGGACCACAGTTCATAGGTGAACCACCCATTTGGTGGCAAGGACTACTAGACATCATGGGTCGAGAATTCATCATTTGTCTGTTCATCTGACTGTTCATCACCTGTGGTGGTGGAGTGTCATCAAAGGGGTTTGAAGCAACTATAGTATCTCCATAACCTGTAAAAAAAATGCATATATTGTTTACTATAAATATATTCATACTTTGATTTTCACTTTATTCACAATGTTTAAACCACAAATTAAAATCTATCTTTGGAATTGGCGCACAATACAAAAATACAAAAAAATAGGTACGTGATGGCATAAATAACTAATATACAAATATAGGACATCACTAGGACAAGGATCTTTTTATATTTAGTTAAATTCAACATATTGTATTTTATTCTTTAAATAATATATTTTTTACTCAAGACAAATTAAATGAAACAGATACGGCTTAATTTTTTTTAATGAAAATACAATAAATGGTAAACTGTTGCATTCAATAAACAATTCTAAACGGATGATAATAGTTTATTGTAATATTTTCTAACATTAGTACTTATAAAAAAAATAAATAAATAAATATAAATTACTTTTATTTTAAGATATTTTAGATTTCGAATATATTGCTTGACTAATACTATAACATATTAACATTTAGTCATAATAGCCTACATTTAAAATTTAACAAAAATAATTCTCAAATTCATTGTACTTAATCCAAACTTAGCGTTTCTATAGAAAAATTAACAGAACAAAATTTTAAAATTTTTTAAAAGAATAATATAATATGGAATATGGACAAAGACCTTTAAAATTGAAATGGTTTTGTTAAAAATGTGCATAATAATATTAATAAATATTAAGTTAATTGAATATATGATTTTAAGACATAATTAAGACTATGTCATACCTGCATCTCCTATCTTTATATATTTACTGAGTAACATAACAAAGTCACAATAAGCAGAACTTGATGTATATTTAGGTTAGGTTAGTGAAATTTGAAGTATCAACACACAAATTTATTGTTTATATTTCAAGTGTAAATTTGAATATTTTTGTAAAATAATATCTAAAATCAATAAGTTATAGTATTTTAAGATTAAAATTTTTAATTCTTTTTAAACAATATTTTATATAAAAAAAAAACCTGAACGAGATAGCTTCTAAAATATTTCCAAAATATTAATTATAAATCAGTAAGTTTTTTTCAAAAACCGTTTTCAATTTTTAATCATTTTAAATGTTATTCATTTAATTTTTCATTATTATTAAATCGACTATACACACAAAAAAACAATGGACTCTCATTGCATTTATGTATAATCTCAGAAAACAAAAATACTAAAATATTATGTCCTGATAATTGATACACAAGTATTAAAATTGATCAAAATCGATTTTATAGAAAGTTTTTTCTTCAAACTATTATTACTTTTATTCTTTTTATATTTCAAGATTATTTTTAAATTGAAAAATATTATGCGATCTAAAAGATTATTACAGTAATTTCGCACCTTTCTTAAACATTAGAATATATTATAAAAATGTAGTTCGATATTGGAATAGACAGTTGATGCATATGAATTATTAAATTAAAAATTACATCAAATCACTATTCGCTATTCACCAAAGACTTTAAAAATTATGCATATTTCATAATTTGTGTAATTTGAAATCTTATCCTCTTTCTCTTTCAGCAATGAATTTATGAGCTATTATGTCAATATCACTATTTACATCTCAATGAATATACATGTGTTTCACCATTTGAAAAGAGAAGCTAATTTTGACTGATGATGTAGTTATCGGCAAGATAGAAAACATTTCCAGTAAAATACTTATTTCATATTTGTCTTCAAAACATTTTGACAATAGAAATTTTTTCAATTAACCATTATTGTTTTCATAACTAAAATTCACTTTCTAATATTTGTTCGTATATATTTCAAATAGCCGTAATAGACCTTCTTTATAAATATCAATGGGTGGATTATACATTATTGAAAATGAGGTATTTGTTTTACTGAATTAAAGATTAAATTTTAAAGTCATTAATACACTAGAGTGGGTTTGAAACTGTTTATTCAATAATGCGAGAATATTGTCTAAATATGAATCAAAATTCAATCATTATTATGTATTTCATAATTTGATTGGTGTCTTTGAATATCAACCACTTTTGGTATGGTCAAAGATATACTAATTTTCCTTGCAATATTACGAGCTCATAAAAATTTACGCCAAATATTTTTTCATTTCTTATATTTTATCGAAATTATATTGGTGGTAATTTATTGGAATTTGATATATTAATATGATATTGAAACCTAAGAATAAATACACGTCTGAACATCCACTATATTTACCTTTCAATGTGGTGTTGAAGAATTTTTCTATTACATTAAGGTGTATAAAAATGTAAAAAAGAAATTCAAAGCGTAAATAAGAAAATAATGTGAAGCTTTGATTGGTATTATTTATAAGTATGATTGTAATTTACATTTATTCAAGTATATTTAATAATTTAACATTTCGGATAGAAGGGAGTTAGTCCACATGGCCCCGCACTAAATCATTGCAATTAAAAATCTGAACAAAATATACTAAATGCGACAAAATATGTACTTTTTATTTTCTTAATAAAAACAAAATAACTTTAATTTTAAATCATGTGCAATAATGGCAACAAAATACTATAAACATTAAAATTGTAAATATAATAAACTATATTTACAATTTTAACAAATGATATAAACAGGTTCTCAAAATACCCATTCTTAGACGATTAACAGGAAATGACAAAATTTTTTTTGCTAACAGCAAAAAGGTATTGTTAAAAAAATATATATAAAATAATAATAATAATTCAATTATTGGATAAGTGTGTAGAGAAATCATATAAAACATTAATATACTATTATATAGACAGAAATATGATAAAATGTTTTCTCAATATAATATACTTTTTAACTTAATGAAATAAATATTTATCTTGATAGTTCAAACCTCTTATTAATATATATCAAACAGAAGAAATGTATAAATTAAATTGTATAATATTAATTAACTGTAACACAAATAATTCTATAATCAGATTTAACAAGATTTATTTTATGAAGTAAATTATCAAAGTAAGCTAGTAAAAATCTACAAAAAATAACGAATGTAAGGAATAGCTAGTAAAACGAATAGGAGAATATAATATGTAATAGGCGTTGTGGAGTGTTTGGCATTGATATAAAAAAAAAAATACAAAAACGAGACGTTACACAACTGTAATGTTTTTAAATTAATAAAACGATATAAAATTCAACTTTATGTAAAAATAATAAGTGTTTAGTATTTAGAATTTAAGGCTTTAAGTCTAAATAGGAATGTAATACCGTAATGAGCATAATACTATGTACGTTTATTTACATATTATATCGTTACTCATCACATAATTCTCCCGTATGTTTTCCACGTTTTTCATACGCTATTTTTCTTTGAACATTTAACATCCACAAAAAAGCACATTTTATCCTCTTTGGGTTATACGTTATTTTGTTTCATTAATTGTACACCAATGCATAATTAAATACCTAATATTAAAGGAAATAAATATTGTAACATGTCCAAACACACAAAATTTAAATGCTAGGAGTACACGATATATTATCGAATAATTTCTTACCTGTCAAAGGAGGTGGAAGTAGATCTTGAGGTGACGGAGGTGGTGGTTGAGGTGCATGATTGGTTACAGTAGCAGCGTTAGAAGTACGCCGCTTCTTTTTAGTCGGGGGAGGTGGTGGTGGATCTGGGTTCATCATTGGTGATTTGAACTCATTGCCCATAGGCAACATACTGCGAAAATAAAATAAATAATACATGTTGAAATCGTTTATCCATCTATCTGTATATTAATTGGATACAACATTTAAAACTAACTTTATAAATTAATATTAATATCAATTTAAATGACAAATTATCGGATTTAATATTAGTATGGATCACATGGTACTAGCCTTTAGAGTATAATTTTTCAGTACCAAATGAAATTTCATCTCACTTAACTTATAAGTTAAAATAACAAGATTCTCGTCAGTTGAAAAAGAAAAAAAAATTGCAAATGACAAAATTCGACTGGAACAAAACGCAATGAAATCTTTAAAAATTGATTCTGTTAATGATTTTATTATGTATAGTATAACACGCACTAATAAATTTTATTTTAAGATTCCAATAAATTTGTTAACGTTTTTAATATTAAAACATTTCGAATTTAAGAAAAAGTAAATAACAAGTTAATTATTATACAATCTCGATCAACATAAAACTCATATTTCTTTTACAATTAATTACGGTCCATCAACATTTTAATCGATAATTTTAATTTGAACTACGTGTTTTTACATAGAGTTCTCTCGGAAAGATAACATATAATTCCACAAATTGCGGCCACCATAAAAAGAAACAAATTTGATTATAATAACAATAAGTACACTGTGAGATTGAAAACAAAAAATTCGTAATTATAACATTTTACACTACGCATACAGTGTCCAATCAATGATTACGACAATATAACTTAAAACAAACTTTGTATAAAATACATGTATATAATATACGTACGAGCAGGGTCCACCCATTTTATTGAAATCGTCCGGATAACAGTGCCCTCTCTGCATGTGCGGAGGCATGTCCTGACATTGATTATAGTATGGCATTTGATTGCGGCCTCTCGGTAACCTGTACGACACACACACACACACACACGAGCGCAGCTGTAGCACACATATATATATATATATATAGCGAAATTCGCGGGCTAAAGCCCACAACGGCAGACTTACGTGACGTACGGGGCCATGCCACCCATGTTGTGGCTCATTGCTGATGGGTCGGACTCAGCGTAACGGCGAATGCATCACGATATGTCCAACCATGTACGCGTATGGCGTGGAAACGACGCGTGCTGAAAAACGAGACGGAATGAGTGGGGCTTGAGGAAATATGCAAGGAAGAGTCCCGGACAGGGACAGCACGTCAACTGGCTGTTGTAAAACGTCATTATTATTAATAAGTAATTAGAACCGCACCGACTAGAATAATGTGTAGTACGTATTCGTACAACGGCAACAGATATTCCAACAGCACGCCGATCCATGTCCTATCGTTTATTTCATTTACAAATAATCAGTGAAATTAATTATTCTTATTTCATCGATTAAATCGATCCGTCTCCTCCTTCCGATCGGGATCCGAGGAGCGAATTCAAAACGTTACCCGAGCTCAAACGGACCAAAACCGTACGTGCTCGTCGTAAACAAAAGACATACAAGGTGAATTAACAGGCGAGTGTGTACATTTTGTACTGCTATTACTACTCACGGAAATCGAACACGAGACACCGTCGTTGCGGCACGCCGGAGGATATCACTCCGGGGCGCGGACCACCAGCGGTCTGCTGCGGCGCCTACACCATCGGCCCGGCCGATATTGCGTGGTACGTAGTTGTTTCTCGAACAGACGATTCGAACGATATTTCACCGCGTCCCCGGGGAATTTCTCCGAGAGAAAAAAAAAAAAACTAGTTTCGGGGGAACGGTGACGTTTACGGCCGTATACGAGAAATATTGAAGAGAAATATTAAACACGGTTTAGACGCACGAGCGCGCGCGTACACGTATATTTATTATTATTATTAATTATTCGTAGGTACGTGCGCGTGTATACGTATACTATGTTTGTGTGTGTGTGTGTGTGCGACGACACGCGCGCGCGCGCACACACTATCGCGCGGACGCGGACGGGAAAAAAAAAATTAAATAAATAAATAAAAAAAAAAAAAAAAACAGCGCACGGACACACGATCGCGCGACACAATGGCCGTCTCTCCGACGCGGCGGCGTATCTGACACGGCTACGGCGGCGGGCGGCGCGATAACGGCGGCGACGACGACGCGTTTTGTTGAGACGGGGAAGGAGACGACGACGACGACGACCGCGGCGGCGGCGGATTTTCCTCCAGGCGCACGTTCACGATCGACACGGCGGCGACCAAAAAACTCGGAAGAATTCCGTGGAGTCCGTGAAAAACGCAAAGAGATTATCGCTTATTCTTTATTTTATTTTTTTTTTTTTCAATTTTTCCTACGCGTACTTTTTCTCCTCTCTTCTTCCCTTCTATTCCGTGTGTGCGCGACGGACGAACAATAATAATTCGGCGGAAAAAAAAAATATAATAATACGCGTATGTATATATATATGTACATATAGATATATATATATGTATACGGTCGTGAAGAAGTACCGTGGCCGGGTGCGAGGGAGAGAAGCGCAGATTCAGTGGACGGAGATGAAACGATAAAAACGCGTGTGTGTGTGTGTGTGTGTGTTGCGAGGCGAGTGCGTGCGAGCGTCTCCCCCACCAAAACGACACCCGTGCCTACGCGCGCGTTATATATTTATAGGTATACCGTGTGTGTGTGTGTGTGTGTTGAACAAGAGGAGACTACGGAGGCGGCGGACAGGAATTCCGAACGAAAACATCAATCGGCCGGACACCGATGTCAGTGACGTTACAAGTGCGTAACAGCGCGCTTACAACGTCCGTGACGCCGCGACCGCGGTAACCGCGCGGTCGTGACCAGATTCGTGAAAGAGAGAGAGAGAGAGCGACTCGCCGTCGCGCACCCGGGGTGTATTGATCTCTCAATAGGCAAAGTGTCTTTCCATCCCACCGCCACCCGACCGGTGGAGTACGTTCGACCACCGCGCGCCCGCAACCTTCGACACACACACACACACCGTCGCGGCCGCCGGACACCCGCCCGCGCACCACGCACGCACACAACCTTCTCTCTTCGTTCATATACACACTCGCACCGTCACGGGTATATAGAGAAGTGAAACCACCCTGCATAAGATACACCACAGGTAAAAACCACCCTTGAGTAGAGTAGGTAGGTCCCTGTGTGTGTGTGTGTAATAAGAATAACAACGAAGTAGGTAGGACGAAAAAGGTTTTTATTGTGTTTTTATTATTTCTCTCCCCCACACGCGGTCGTTTTTTTCTCTCGGGTTTTCGGCAAATCCTGGTTTTGGATTTTTGGACGGCAAGAGAGGAGAAATATGTACGAAAAATAATAAATAATAACGATATAATGTGTATATAATATATATATATACGTGTACAAGAACAGGTTTATTCTCGCGATGACGGTCATCATCGATTCGAAAACGCGCGCACTACCGCACACACACACAACGCGTCTACTGCACATACCTGCGCAGTACATAATAATAATATTTAGATCGAGAAATATAATACGTAATATACATAAGAACTAGGGAGTTTTTTTTTTGTTTCCATATATTATTTATATGTAGTATGGATTGTACCACGTTGCCTGCCCCAGTAGTCGTTAAGAAATTCGTTAAAAACGGTTGTGTTCGATGCTGTTATTAAAAAAAAAAATCCCGTAAAGAAATATAAATATATATAAAAAAAAAGAAAACGTTCGGGACTAAAAATAATGGAAACGATAAGACGCCGCGGGCGAAAGTGGCAGTAGTAGTACTGCAGGGTGACGACGATATAATATCCCACAGCGGGTAACCAAAACGGTTGGGTTTTGTTTTTGGTGTTTTTCTATATACATATATATATTTATAAAACGATAAAAACGAAAATATATTCTTCTTCTGCTCGTCTCGTAGGTAACACCCGCACCACACACCGCATCACCGCCGCCGAACGCGTCGTGTTTTATTGCGCCGCAGAGGGGTCTCGCGCGGGCACCGACGACGACGACGACGACGTCTGGTTTTTCGAGAAATCGTACATGCCTTGCCCTCCACCCCCCACCCGCCCTTCACCGAGACGGCGGCGCGGGCGTTATATGTGTGTAGTGCGTACACATATATTTCGGTCGCGCAGTACACAACTACAGTGCAGCGCGCGTGCAGTATTCGTGTAGAACTCCGTTCTCCTTCACCCCGTCGTCCCCGTCAGCACTCGTATAATAACATTGAAACAGAATTTTATAATTACACTATAACGTTATATTCATCGCGGAGTAACTGCTATAGTTTCTAAACCCCGTCGAAATTTAAACCAAATCCTTTAGGAATAAAAAAAAAATCACTTTTTCTTTTTCATTCGTACACTGAATGCGAGACGGGACACACGTATAATTTTCAAAATAAAATCGCGTATTTATTGTTTTTCCCGTTTGGATTCGATAAATACGCGTGTCGCGTCGTTCTGCGCAAAACGATGAGACACACGCGTTATTACTATTACAAAATGATTTTCAATAATTTTTTTTTTTTTTCATTATATGGGAAATTGTATGCGCCTAAGTCGGATCCGTATTTTTATCTTTAAATATATACTCTGCGAGAATATATATGTAGCCCTCATTTAATCCTCGTTACGCCCATGTATGTACACTATACAGGGTGTTCGTTTTTTGGATTTTTTTTTTTTTTTGTTTTTCTCGCAAGATCCGGGGAAGCATTCGGTTTCTCAACTTGTTTTCTTTTTTTATCGTATTCGCATATATACCTGTATGATCAATTCCAAAACTAAATCGATTTTCACGCGAAAAACGAGGTGAAATCACTGAAAATCAGGAAATAATTTTTACGTTTTAATCTGTACAGTATAATAAATTATAATCAGTATATGCGTAGTGTTCCCATAGCCGGACGTATACAATACTCTCAGGCAATTCGCGAGAAAGACAAAATATACAGAAATATTGGATTTAATATCGTCTTGGTCTGTTTTTTATTAATATAATTGATTACTTTACTTGTGAAAACCAACGAGTAATGCGTAAAAAGCTTAAAGATGACAAATACAGTAAAAAATAAGAAGAAGAAAATACACTGTGCCACCGCACACCCTCAAATTACGTCCCTGACAGTCTATACATAGGTATAGGAACTATAATTTTGAACGTGGTCTATTGATGTAAAATAATATGGTCAAACGATTTGAAACTGAACGGATGAAATACGGAATAAAAACAAACCCCCCTGCCCCCGACAGAAAATTAAAATTTGTTCTTAGCAAGCGCGAATGAAACGCTGGCTGGTGATAAAAAGAAAAAAAATTACCGTATTTAAGTTAGAATTGTGTTTTTAAATCATCGTATTAGAAACTTTTCGATGTGCATACAAATATAAAATATTATTTTAATAGTTTAACGTATCAGAATACATAGTACAACAATGTGGTGTAAAAACTACGCCCAATTACACTGCATAATATTATGATAAACATTTACAAGCTCGCAGAACGTTTCATTAGCCCTTAGCATGATGATCGTATATTCAAAAATAATTCGTGCGGAAAAATGTTTAAAAAAACAAAAAATCACATATGAATTCGATTAAACGCTAATTCGCATTCATATTTTTTTTTGTTCGTGTCATACAACCACAACAAGACTAATATGAACAAATTGTGATAAGTCATAAATACATGAGTAAAATAGATAAACAGACAAATACGATTGACTGTCTACATAGATATAAATAGATAAAATTAAACTAATAAAATTCGGGAAGTAAATAATTTTATGGTAACATAATTATAAAATTGGTATAGATGTGTTGATTATTTTCTTAGTATTAGATTACCCTTGACGAGAATCTTGCCACTTCGATAGCATTTGGACTTGATAATGTATTAGGTCTCCCTTTGAACAGGAAAATGGGCAACTTTGACAGTTCAATAGATGTTCCACGTCTTGTTCCGTACCGCGCACTCACCTCTTTTGGAGATGTCTTGGAGGATACTCTATTTTTTTTTTTATATCTGCCTACTCCTACTCTTAGTCTGTTGAGGTATTTCCAGGTTGGCCAGTCTTATTCGTGCCCTGCTGACAGGGATTCCATTCTGGTTCAATCTCCAGTTTACTGTTGCCTTTGGAGAAAGAGAGAGAGTTTCTTACCATTCTCTTCGTACTTCTTCGGAGGGTTTTTTAGAGGTCTTGTCATTTTAAGTAAACTCTTTCTGGATTTAAGTCTGACGCGTTCAAATTATACAATACACTATAGAGTTATAAAATAAAAATTATTCGATAAATATAAAAATTAATATTATTTACGCAAAATAATATTAATACGCGCGTTTTATACAAACGACGAGACGGTATAAATTCGAAATAATTATTTAAAAAAAAAAAAATCTGACGTTATATAAACGCCGTATAATTTTTTAAAATTATGTTATTTGAATATGCGTATTATTATTTTTATTTGTTTTGTTTTCAAAACACACAATATAATACACGTTTTCGAGGTTATTTCGGTCTATATGCATATTTATTTTTTAAATTGTTTTCTGCGAATACGTCGGAATAATTTATTCAGAATTTTTTTTTTGTAAGGACATACAATAATAATAATAATAATAATAATAATATCTGTTGTTTTATTATATATACTGCTCTAATGTAAGCGCGTCGCCGTCGTGTCTCAATGCTATATATATATAATGCGTGCATGTACAAAATAAATTATATACGCTCGCGTAAACTCGTGTAATATAAATATTTAAACAATCCGAGAATTAATTTTCATTTTATTTTTAATCGGTATTTTTGTCCATTTCACTGGAAACACACAATTTTTTTTTATGTATTACAATATGTTAATATTAAAAAAGATATTTATATAAAATTACATTATAATATATCGACCGCGCGACAACATCGGCATCGGCAATAATTATATCATATTATGGAATACGCGTAATTGCTGTAAATATACCAGTGATTATTATTATTATTACTATTATTATTATTATTATTATTATTATTATTATTATTATTATTATTATTATTATTATTATTATTATTATTATTACTATTATTATTATTATTATTATTATGCGAATTCGTGTTTTATAATTTACAGAAGAAGAAAAAGGAAAAAAACACCTACGACTGTTATTATGAGTGGAAAATATTAACAAAAATATTTGTAATTTTTTAGTTCGAATCGGAAGCGCGTATATTCTCATCTCTTCTCTACAAATCGTTTAATTCCTAAGATTTGAAAAATCGGACGGTACATTTTATATGCATATAAATAGGCAGACAGAATAGGGGAGGGGGGGTGATTGTGTTCGCGAAAAAATTGAACTTTTCACTTTTTTTTTCTTTTTTGGCGTTTACGAGTGTGTGTATTTTTCAGAGACATCTTTAATATGATCAGTACTGTAGTAGAACGAGATAGTAGATGTATAAAAGTCGATAAATACAAATATTAATATTATAAAATAAATGTACATCTTGACTCGTTTTTTAAATCAACTACACTTTGTTGATTAGTTACGTAATAATGTTTAGTAATATAATATATTTTGTGCGTGATTGGTATTTAATATAAAACGATTGTGTTTATTACGGATCAATTTTCATTATATATTTTTTGTCACGACTAAAACTGTATAACAAGCGAATTTGAATTATGAATTTGTTTTGTTGTTATTATTATTATTATTAAATTTATGGAAAACGACTATTGAGCTTAACGCACGGCGTTTTATAGGCGAATTAAAATTACAAATTTTTATTCTGGTATTTTTCATTTTTTTTTACGAGCGCGCCACGCGCGATCGTAATTACGTTGGTATTTTTTTTTTCTGCCCGTTACAATAAATACGACCACAGAATCTCGGGACCGCTGCTGCTGCGCGTTATTATAGGTATATATGGTGTTCTCCGAGCTGATGCTGTGCCGTCAAACTCGTTGAGTTTTTTTTTTTTCCCCTATACAAACACAACGTACGAGACGAGCGCGCGAGACTCGTTAGAAAAAAAAAAAAAAACCGATGCGGCGGCGGCGGGGACGACACGCGCGTATTGCGAGCGGTACACCGCATACCACACTCGGAGAACAACCGTGTGGTATTGGCCGTCTCCCGGAATATCCGCCGCCGGATAAATGTATTTAAATAATATTATAATAATCCGTCGACGTGGTCGTGAAAATAAACAACAAACGCGTTGTTTTTTTTTTTTTTTTTTTATCGTACACCCGGCAGCAGAGAGCAACAAAATTGTTCGTATCGAGGAGAGGAATCGAGAGTGAAAAAACGTTTTTCCCTTAATGGATTGTTATGGGACAATTCGAGTTTTACGTTTTCGGTACGTGGGGAATTTTCGTTCTTTTCGCGCGACAATAATATTATTTCCAACAGTGTTGGGTACGCCGACAGAGGCGAAGGGAAACGGCGTACGAGTGCATATGGCGGAAGCTGTGCGATAATAGCGTGTACAACGGCGGTGAAGATCTCCCCCCCCCTCCACCCCGCGCACGCGGCGCAGAATCGTCGTCGGTACACACGGACGACGCGACGAGGGGTTCGAAAACGCATTGGACGACGGCGCCGACAGTGTGGCCAACGGAGGGAAAACGATATGGAAAAACCTCCCCGTTCGCGGGATTTATCGTCGCCATATTTTTTTTTGTTTTTTATCGTCCGCGTTATCAAATGGCGAATTCAATAATAATAATAATAATAACGAAAAAAAAAAAAAAAACTGTTATTATCGCTTGTGTGTGTGTGTGTGTTTTTTGTTGTTGTTTTCTATTCTATACGAATATAAATAGTCAAACGACAATAACGAAAATGTAGGTTTAATAATAATAAATTAATTTTTAAATGAGAATAGATTATATAGTGGTACTCGTTGTATTATGATGTTATTAATGCGTTCGTTCAAACGTTTTCGCGTTTGGTAACGCGGAACAGACCGTCGTACTCTACATTCGATCTCGGTGAGTAGGTGTGTGTGTGCCGAGTAATAAGTCACCGTTTCTTAAAGACGGATTGTAAAATTTGAAAATAGAATTTGGCCGGGGAAATGTCCCCGTTTTTTTTTCTCTTTCAAAGGCCCGCAGCAGTGGCGTATTTACGAGGAAGAGGCGCTCTACTTTTTATCCCAACTCGTTTCGTGTTACGGTTGTGTTTTTCGCTTGTTTGTCCGTATATATACATATATGCATATGTGTAGGTTTTATAAAAGAATAGATTTTCGTTTTTTTGTTATTGTGGGAAAAAATTGCGCTGGAATACCGTCAATTCCTGCAGCGAAACGCACACTGTTTTTTTTTTTTTATAATAATATATATTTTAAGAAACACAACTCCATAACGAATTGTTATGCGCGAAATGCCGTACTTTTCGTATAATCGATTGAAATTTTGGTTTTTAATTTTAGAATTTTGCGTATAGGTCCGAACATCCATCCACGAGACGGTGACATCGAGTCGGCGTGGGATACATTGATTAGTTTACAGTTTTGACTTTCCGTTAATATTTAGCAAATAGGCTGAAGTGAAAAAAAAAAAAATTAAAAATTCTAATTCAGCGGCGAATCCGGGAGTCGAACAAAAAACACAAGCGTTGAGTAAAAATAATCGCGCGCGCGCGTGTGTGTACGAATTTGTAAAATCGCATCACAACAAAATATTCGTCTTCAGACTAAAGAATTTAAAGAATATATAAATATATTTTTTTTTTTTTTTTAGAAAAATATCGAATAGTCTTTTTTTGTACTCTGTAGCGTACCAGCTGCGTTATTCACATCAAAATTTTAAAAATCGTTATTATTTATTTTACTAATTGGTGGTTTTGTAAATGGAGGAGGTTTGAACCGCTTAAAACACCGTTGCTTAACCTACTACACGGCCATGCATTGAGAAAATAATAATCGACGAAATCGCCATAAACCATACAGGAGACTATATATGTACATAGTTTGTTTTGTAAACGATATAAATTTATCGTAAAAATACGTATGAAAATTAAACGGTTTATGTACATTAAAAAAAAATTGCTTAGAAAGATTTTCTTTTTAATCAACTCACTCCTCCCTTCCTCAAAGAAATCCCATAAATACGCCATTGCGGTTAAGACGCGTTTACCAACGATCTTTTTTTTTTTTCTTGTAACGAATTTATTATTATTTGACTGTCTCAGTATCACTGTATGCTAAATTTTCATGCATATTCTTTTGCAATAGGAAAAAAATCAATTTATTTATGTAAAATATATATTGTTCTCGTGTGTGTGTGTGTGTTCGTTTTCCAGAATCTCACTAAAACGTTTGGTCGTGTCAAATGCTCAAAAAACAATTCACCGTCGATCTCGTTCAGTCTGTGAAATCCGTCGTGCCGTCGGTGTCGCGCATTACAAAATATTATTACAATTGCCTTGTGCATATTAATTTTGTGCTCATTTAACATATTTTGCTCATTTTTTTTTTTTGTTTTAATAATATTATCGTATCAAGTCTTCCATTCACCATCTGCACCCATATCCGTCATTATAGTCGACAATCACGATATATTTATGTAATACATATCCGCGCCGAGTACAAGAGAACGAAAACGATCGTAATATCATAACACTATTTATGTAAAATAATCGAAAATTCCGTACTGTTTTTCATAGCGCGTGTTTTTTCTTTTTTTATAAATACTGTACAGCTATTATTATATATTGTCGCGTATAATAATAATATTATTATTTAGGTCGTTGCCGGACGATTACTAATAATATTGTAAATTCTCTACCGTATTTCGTCGAGTGGGATTTAGAAACAATAAAAAAAAATTCTCGTTTTTGAAATATGCCTTCGCCGATTATAATCATTATCATCATAATCATTCTTACAATTATTTTTATTTGTTGTAAGTAACGCGATGAGTTGATTATGATCGTTCGCTCAATTTACAGTACAAAATGGCCATAACGCCTCATCCGCGGCACGATTTCGTAACTTTTTAACGTCGTCGTTGTCGCGGTGATTTTTTTTTTTTTTAGTCGCTTCATAGTCATCGCACCACGACGATGACGTATATAAATAATGTCTAAAACGTATTTATATATATATAATAGTATATTAAATGTATAATTATATGAGTTAGAAGTATATTATAGTGATGGGCAATTGTACTATATACTGTATGATTTTTGTTTTGATATTTTTAAGTTTTTCTCCTTTAACTAATATACGCATATATCGACGTTTTCGTAAACATTCATTTGAAAATTATAAACATTTCTTGCCCCCGCCCGTATAAATTAAAACGGTTATTTTCGATTTTTAAATATAAAACAAAATAATTGTAGAGTCCTGACGCAATTATTATTATATAAAAGAAAAACTTAAAAATATTAATCGATATATTATGCAAAAATTGTTATATAGTGTATGTCAAATCTTCGTGATATTTGTCCCATCTCGTAAACGGACAATAATAATATTGGTCCTCGTGAGAAAGGAAAAAAAAAACGATGTGTGCGTCATTCCATCATAATTCGACACGATTATAATATTATGACTGGCAATGCGATCTATTTCAGGCGATGGATTTTTGGTAAATAAAAATTATTTTCGATTTCGGCTACGATTTTCGTTATACAATAACGGCTTCTGCAGTCGATTGGTATTTGTAATATTTTTTTTTTTCTGAGGAGACGGCGACCGATTGTCGGCGTACATCGTTTTATCACGAGGATCCGCAAAATTGTGTCCTAGAACCATATAGACGTATATAGTATATTATATAAATGAATTGTAGTTACCAATTGTTATATTGTGTTATTTTAGTGCGTAAACTGATCGTTTTAAATAAATTTCGACGATATTATAATACACGTTTTTTTTTTTTTATTTGAAATTTCAATAAGATTTATACTTAACTCTTCTGCAACATTATACATATATATATATAATAGGTATACGTATAGAAGAATTTTGGCAAGTGTACTCCAATTGAAATAACGCTATTATATACGGTTCGAATAGCGTCTCGGTCTGCACGAGTCATCGAATAACGCGAATTAAAACTATATAATATTTTATGACGAAACAGAAACAATTTCCAGTCGCGGAAGAAGAGACATGTATGAAAATATTGTGTTACATATGGTTTTTGTATTTCAAAATCTGACTTTATTTATTTAATTCGCTTTGTTTAGCAATGAAAATACTATCCACGTGTTTCACGCGCACACGAATTTAGTGTTTTCTGAGCTGCGAAGATTTTAAGAACGCCAAACGTAAATCGTCTATAAAACGTAGAACGTAATCTGCATTGTCTGCAGTTTGGAAGAACACTGTTAAACAATTCGCTTATAATTATTAAAAAAAAAAAACCAAGTAATTGACAAGTTTGCAGGGTATATTCCAGTCAATAGTAAAATAATATATATATATATATTATACGAATTAAAATAGTTGTATTTAAAAAAAAAAAAAATGTAATTTGACTCGTTTGAAGATTTTATAGATAAATATAAATCGGCTACATACACGTTAAGAGTTCATTTCCACCCTCTAGTCTTACACGTCTACAACCGTATTTAGAAAAAATGTTACATATCCTTTGAAATTATACATATACTTTCTATAGTGCTGTAGCCAGTGTAAAAAAAAATTAATATCTTTTTATACAGCGAATTTAAAACGGGGGAAGCGCATTAAAAATTTCTATCCACCGGCTCTGGGAATCATAGCTGAAGGTCAAACCGACACTGGGAATAGTATATACGTTTTGCAGCAAACTGTAAAAATGTCTAATTTTTTTTTTAAATTTAATTTTAAAATCTACTACGCAATATTTTGTGTGTATGATGTGATATTTCCTTTATCGTCAACGTCCAATTTATCGATAAAATGACTAAACGCGAGAATATTCAATTAATATAAATTGAGTACATCCGTTCAAGTTCAACCCTTTTCAGGTTAAGCATTTGTGGCTGAAGAAATTTATTATACGCTATTTATACGTAATATATCGAAGTGTGTGGCGAGGCTCTTTTCCCACAATATCGTTAGTAACCATACTCATTTTTTCTTCTTCTGCTCTTCATTTTATATTTTTAATGAATATTATTAATGGTAGTCTTTGATAATTTCCAGTTTGGAGAAGTTCCATCGGGCAGATTGTGAGGTGAATGGTACGGTTAATAAAATTCTAAGAGGAATTTCGTCTTTATAGGAAACCATAAGTGCTTGTATTATATTATCTTTTTCTACCGCATTTCGTAAAACTAACAACTCTTCGTATATATAATTCAGAAGCAACTCAAAAATAATTCAGCAAATCCAAACGATTTTTCATCAAATCTTCGCATTAGTCATTTCTCGATTCATCTAATATATTAGAGCGACGGCGGTCTCGACAAGAATAACCGTTTAGTACGATTATTTTCCTCGAACACTAAATTATATTTCTGAAAAATATTATTTGTTCGGTTATTTCTTAAAAAAATAGGATTTTTTTACGTTCCTTTTAACTTTTAATCGCGAGACCTTACAGGGCATATGTCCTCTTATATATATTATTCGAAAAAGATACTAAAATACATACGGCCTGTGTACATTGAAAAACAATATATTTCCAGTTAAGAGGACGCTACACAGGCAAACGAAACCGTTCGAGACAATGCGCTGTTGGCGTGTACAGCGAAAATACAGAAAATTATAAAAAAGAAAAATATTGAAATGTTTACGCGATAAAACGCCGTTTTACGGGAGAAAAAAGTCTAAAGGCCACAAGCGTGTACTTTAAGACACCGATTTTTACACGAAATAAATTACAATATTATATATATAGAGCTGTTTTTTTTTTATTTTTAAAAAGTTATAATAGAATAATAATAAAAATATGATAAAAATTGTATTTATAAAATATTCATAACTTTTTAAGAATTAAAGATATTTAAAACAAAAAAAAAAAAATGGTTAAGTTATCTATTGTATATCATACCATGTAAGTAATACTTAGTAATATTTATGTCGAGTAAAAATTTCCAGGTGTTTGAAGTGGATGCCCTCGCAGAGTTCTTTCTCGCGTAAAATCAATTTATTTAGATGAAAACCATAGGGATGTAGATTTTTTTTATACTATTTACTCTTATTTATACTCGAATAATTTTATCCAATTCGTGTTTGTGGCGCGATACCTGCGCCATAATGCGTATACAGTTTTCAAAATGTTTCAATTAATTACAATTTTGTAACGTCATAATTCATATCCTGTTGGCTTACTGCCACTATTATATACATAAATATATCTTAAAGAAATATATACATATATATAGACACTATTTTTAAAATGCGTGTTAGATTCGTATTTGCGAAGAAATTTTCGAGTACATCAGAGCTCGTGTTAAGAAATTTTCAGAACTACTCAAAATATTTTTGTGCAAGCGAATAAAACAAAAATTATCTAACAACCAATTATATTTCAGAAACCAAAAATTAACGACACAAATACAACATATAATTAGAGTAATTAAATCTTTATTATTTATATTTCACACTTGGACAAATTTATTTATCACAAATTGAAATGCTTTTTTCTTCATTTTTTCTATAGCCTCGTCATTTTCATTATTATTTTATTTTTATTTGATATTTCGAAGAAAACATTATATAATCCTATATTGTTTGCTTTTTGTTCCTTTTACAACTCTGTATGCTTTTTTTTTACTACTTTCTACTCTATTCGTGTATTTTTAATTCTTAGATACTGCCCAAACGTGTAATTACAATTGCCCATTTTTATTAAGGACTGCTCATATTGGTAATAGAACTACTCGTTATTTCCAAGCTCTACAGGCGTACATACTCGAAAAATATAAATTTTCTGGTTGATTTCGGACAACTTTTTCGTAAAAATATCGATATATATATATATATATATATATAGAAGTGTAACGCGTGCGTCGTATATTCATCGTATACAATATAAACATATATTATGTTTTTGTGTCAAAAAAAAAAAAGAAATGATAACAATTATTGTTTTGTAGGCGCGATATATACAACTGCAGATATAGCGAAAATATTTACACTAGATAATACGCGTATTAGGTCATAGGTAATATATGTATATCGAATTTACGCCGCACAATATTATATTTATTTTATAAATGATATAACGCCTTTATTCGGACGAACGTTTCCCCCCTGTTTTTTGGAGAACATCATAATAATATACAAACGAGTAGATAAAAAGACAAACGCAAGTTCTTATCTAGATTAATAAATAATAATAATAATAAACATATTCTATGTCGTCGTTGTAATATCATTCTGTCAAACGACAGATGAAATACGTCGTCGTAATAACATCATATTGCATCGATGGTCGGATAAAACGGATTTCCATTTTCGTTTTATTCACGCAACAAATATTATAGTTAAAATTATATACTTACGGACGTTTTTAATTTTGCGCGTGATATTTTCTTTTTGTTTTCCAAAATCGAACGTTTTCATTTTGTATTTAAATGGGCGTATTATTATAATCCGTTTACATACACGGCATGTAATAATATTATTAACGAAACAATATTATATTACACGCTGTTATTATTGTACACTTTCGGCGCGACATAAAAGTGAACATTAATATCGACAATATAGTAATAATAATATATATAATATATTATTATAAGGTACGTATTATTGTTATAATATATTTTTTTTACAGTAAATCATACACTTATATTCGCGGTTACACAGACTGTGCAGTATAATAATAAATAAAGTAAATTTAGTAGTAAACTTCTTTTTTATCTATAGTAAAATACTATATATTATGTTGGTATACAGGCGACACAAATATGAACACATTTCGTTTGCGGGAGCGAGACGGATTTTTCGAAAGGAAAAATTCTCGATAATTATATAAAAAATATATTAAAAGTTCTTAATGTATTTAGAGGTTTTTTAGTAAAGGATTTTTATTTAATATCGCACACAAATATATATATATATATATATATTTATACCTTGACATTCTTTTTCGTTTTAAATATACTGCAATATATATATATATATATTACTTTTTAGTTATTATAACAGTTTAATAAAAATAATTTATAGATTTATTTTCAATATAATACATGTCGGCTTAAAATAATCGTGACAGTGTAACAGTTCATATACATTATACGGTTTATGAACTGTTAATTGAGGACCGTTATAGTTCAATTTAAGTGTTTCGGTTCAAATTTTAATTCGATATTTAAAAAAAATATTTTATAGTTTTAAGTCGGTGTTCCCTACACTGAACCGTGCTGAAAATGTGTGAAATCCGCACCGACGGAAATTAAACGGTTCAGACAAACTGTTCGAGTATTATGTTCAGTTCAGAGCAGTGGTTATTATACATGATGTTTAAGAGGGTGGGCGAAAATGGAGTCAACTCCCTCTGTCAATGAAATATCCACATCAAAGAATAATAACCAATGAGAATTGTTTGAGAATCTATTAAGACGAAATGCAAATGTAGAAAAAGGAAAAACAAAGTGCGTGGAACGTAAACGAAACAACAGTAAAACGAGAAAAGAAAGTAGTCGCTTATAAATAGCTGTTCGAAATCAGTTGACTGTACAGTGTAAGCGTGACGGTCAACGTGAACCCTACACACGCACACACACTGCGCCCGCTATGGCAAGACTGAGCGATCCTATTGGTTGCGGATCGCTATTTATACGTCCGTGTGGTTACCCCCTCTATGTTTTGTCGTACCGCTATCTGGTGGACTACTTTCTTTTCCGGTTTTTTTTTTGCGGTCGACTGATGCACAATGTCGGTATACGCGCGTGTTTAATTTGACGTTGACCGAGCGCCCCAATCGTACACGTGTTTACTATATATCATATTATTTTTATTATAAATATTATTGTTTCGCGTATTTGAGAAAATATTTTTTTGTCTCGTTCAGTGATAAAAATTCCGTCAAAAAAAAAAAAAAAAAAATATATATATATTTACTAATACGCACATATACAAATATAATTATTATTGGAACACGTTACGCGCATGTACCGCAAAAACCACGATTTTCCATTACACGTATATAATAGTTTCTCGTAATGTTTATGCGGTAAAAAATTTCTATAAAATTCTCTCGAAATTTCATGTCGTCTATAGACGTTTTTAAAACATAAGTGTATTATTATTATTTATTATACATAAACCGTCAATTTATCCAAATACCTTTAGATGTTTTTATAAAACATATAGTTATAAATATACGATACGTGTGAGAAATGTGTTATATTTTTAAGTGATTTAAATTCGTATACAATTGAAGGGCTTAAAAAAGTAAACTTGGCTTTTCTTCAATAAATGCGTATAGCCAATAATATATATATATATATAAATTAAAAAACCAAAATATATATAATACGCGCAAAGGAATAAAAATAGGCTATTGCGAATGGCAAAGTGCCATATATTGTTCCAAAAATTACCGAGATTGGCATTTTAGAAAAAAAAAAAGAAAAAGAAAAAAAGTGTGTATACATTATCCACGTCGTAAACGACGGCTAAAATATTATAATCTAATAAAACGACGAGAAACCTATATCTATATTATATTAACACAAAACAATAATTAATTTTATTTTTCCGTTTAATTTTACTCGAATATTTACATACCCTGCAAGTTATTTTTCAGCCCTCGGATAGTATGGGAGAGGAATTGAACGTCGTGACATTTTGTTTTTGATTTGACAGCTTCACATAATGTCTTGTATAATCCGTTGGCAATTTGGATGGTATAAAACAACTGTAGTGCAGTGGTAAAAGCGTATATTATTAATAGCTCTCGCAGTTCCATATCCGTCGAGGTTCGTACCTCATATATAGGTTCCGTATCCACAGTGTTTTAAAAGCAGGTTACCTCGAATTGCAATATTCGACATATGCAATAAAAAATATTGTCATGTCTGATATATATATATATATTAAAAAAACTAATCGATCCGAGTAAAAAAAAAAAAAAAACAGAAAATACGTCGCTATTGAGTGGACGTCAAGTTGAAAAGTTAATTTTATAACATATAAAACAATATTAACTTGCACCTTCCTAGCCACTACTAATCATTAAATCCTACCTTGAAGATCGCTTTTTCTTCGTACGCATATAGGCCACCTCACTGCTCACAGAAATTAAAGCAGGAGTATCTCAAGGGGCAGTCATTGCTCCCTCCTCCCCGATTTTTTAACACATTCATCTCCGACCAACCTACTTCAAACCACACACACGCACACACATACTAGTTGCAAGTGGTTTTGCAGATGACAAAGCCACACAATAATCTGTAATAAAAGATCCAGATCTACTAACATATTCAAATCCATCTCGATCACCTTTGAAACGTGGTACAAACTTCGGGGAGTTGAAATGAACGAATCCTGTAAATTATTTCACTGCACCTTTACTTTTCGCAAACGTATGTGTGTGTGTGTTCGACACTCTTAATAACCAACCTCTCCCTGTAATTTCTCAAAATGTACGATATCTCTTCGATATCCTTATGAACCGTCGTCGTCGGTTTACTCGGTTGCCGTTGCACATAATCACACAAAACTAAATGAAAAATTTAATTGACAAATAATTTCATAGAAGTATTATGTATCGTTTATATACCATCTTTTCTTTCATTCAATCTCATCTCCTCAAAACAGAATTTTACAAGAAATGGGTATACCGTAATCGGTAAACTTATTAAGGATGAAAGTTCTAATGAAATCTACACACCTCTGAGTGACAAAAAAAAACAATAATATAGAAGTCGATTTTATTTTAAAATTAGACATTTTCGAATTTTCAAATTGTAGGATTATGCCGTTTGTACTAGCGAAAGTGATATTGGAACCTTGTAGCTTGTTTTTTCGAATAAAATTTCGATATTAATAATATAAAATTTTCAAATTTGCTATATAACCGTATAGTTCGGGATAGTCAGAGGAGAAAAATTACGTTTTTTTTTCTTCGGGGAGAAGGGACGAACCACAAAATTTGATATTTCTACCTTATATACTCGAGAATCGGACCACGGGCAATTAGGAACTTTTTTTTTTGTTGCATTTGATATGAGGTTACAGTAACCCTTCGGGAGTTTGTACCAGTTTATCACCGGTCACTTTGTATATATATATAATAAGTCAACGCCCGGCCTTGTTTATAAATGATGTGCCAATGTCGTGGTGTCGACAAGACGAAATCTATATAAACAGCTCGCTCCCAGTATATGACTTCATAATTTAGTTATAAAGTCATCGCACGAGAATAAAAATCCCAATAGGAGGTACGCGTCGTCCCAACAAATAATACGATTTCGGGCGTGTTCCCGGCCCCGGACGTTTCCGGTCGAGAAATCCGAGTCGCGTCATCATCTAAACATCCGCGGCGGGTGATCGAACTGTGCCGCGGGGACGAGGGACGGGGGCATAAGAGCTGCAAACTACGACGACGACAACGACGACGACGCGTATTTCCGAACCCTAACTGAGATCTCGGCACGAGTGCACGTATCCGGTTAGAGACCGCAACCGATTTAGGTCATAATTAATAATATATTGTTATCCACTCTGTATTAATATTTTATCTATTTAAAATACATTATTATACTATTTATTAACTATTTAAAAAAAAAAAAAACTGTTCATTACTGCCATTAAACAAATCAAATGGATTAATTTGAAATATTATCGTTCAGTTATTTAAGGAAAAAGAAAACAATGACAAGTAGTAAAATAATACAAAGTTATGATATTAAGATATTATTGTAATACAGAGTCGATTTGAATAATATTATCCCCTAAATCAGGGAACGGAGAGTTTGGTGGTCTAACCGGGGGGGGGGGACTCTTTAACTACGATATACGGGCACGAGTGTCTCAGCTCGGTTAGGGTTCGGAATTACGCGACGACGACGGCCAATAATAATAATAATAATAATAATATTTACAACACACCCGTGGCGATACGCACGATTACAATGTTATTGTTAACTGATAACAGCGCGCGAGGCGTTATCACGACGACGAAGACAATGATAATAATGCGTTTCTCTCGTTTGCAGTGTTCGCCGCCGCCGCCGCCGCCGTCACTCGTCCGTCCGTCACGGCGATTTTCGAAAATACATGTGCACCTCGCGATTTCCCCTTACACCGTCAGACGTGGTTGTGGAATGTTGTTGATGTCGTTCAGTTACTGCTGCTGTTGTTGTTGTTGAATGGACCATGTCGTCGAAAGTACCGGCGGGTCCCCGCGAAGTGACCATCACGAAGAGCGTCACCGGTTTTGGGTTTAACGTCCGCGGCCAGGTGAGCGAGGGCGGTCAGCTCAAGAGCATTAACGGTCAGCTGTATGCTCCGTTGCAGCACGTGAGCGCCGTGCTTGACGGCGGCGCCGCGTACGACGCGGGCATCCGCAAGGGCGATCGGATACTCGAAGTGTAAGCGTATAACGTACTTGGCTCACTCGGGTGTACTCTCGGTATTAATTGGGGGTGTGCATTACTTTTTATATCCTGTGCTCGTCGTTGTTTTGTACGCAGGAACAACGTGAACGTCGAGGGATCCACTCACAAACAAGTCGTGGACCTGATCAAATCGGGCGGTGACGTTTTGACACTGACGGTGATATCCGTTACGCCTCAAGTACGGTGTTTTTCTTAAAAAAAAAAAAAAAAAATGTTCATCTATTGTCCGATTTCCGTTACGATACGTGGAACGTCGATTTTTTTTTCTCTCCTAAAGGTTCACAATACAATAGGAATTTCGATCAGCATGTTTGCTGTATGAAATTTTAATAATATTATGTCGATTAAAACGTTATCAAAATTTAAAAATTATAACGGTCAATCAGCTTTGCTATTCTGCACTATTACAAAATATTGCTTAGATTTAATATTTTTTTTTTTTATTATTATTATTATTATTAAATATCCATAAATAAATAAAGACATAGAATACTATGACTTTTTAAGTTTTGTCATCGTAATGAAATCAATAAATCTGATTATTTTAAAATGATCGGTTTATTGTTTTTCTTTTGTACAAAAATGTGTGTGACATCATGTTTATATTTACTATTTAGGAAGCCGAGAGACTAGAACCAAGTGAAGATCAATCTACATATAATTATATCGATTATAGTGATAAAAGATCATTACCGATTTCTATACCAGATTATCATACAGTCGATAAAGATGGAGACAAATATGTGGTAAGAAAATTTAGTTCCGTACACGTCTGTTGATATTAGTAATCATAAGTATTTGTATATTTTCAAAATAATGAATCTTGTCAATAATAATACTGAGATTTTTAATGTGTTGTTAATGAACAAAGAAAAAAAAAAAATGTCGTTTTCTTCGTGCGTCTAAAGTACAATAATGATATTTATCTAAACAACGTAATTGTTATGTTTTTAGGTGTACAATATATACATGGCCGGACGTCATTTATGCTCGAAACGGTATAGTGAATTCGCAAATTTACACGCCAACCTCAAAAGAGAGTTTATCGGATACAATTTTCCGAAACTCACTGGAAAATGGCCATTTACGTGAGTAATTATTGAATAAATTTGTAAGACGAGGTGTAACATGTTTTATTATTTTTTTTCAACAGCTTAAGCGAACAACAACTCGATAAAAGAAGAAGAGGTTTGGAGTTATATCTAGAAAAAATATGTGCTGTTCGCGTGATAGCTGAATGTGAAATTATGCAAGATTTCCTAGCCGATTCTGGTAACATACAGGTATAGTTTTCTTTGTGCATATATATTATATGTATTTGTACTTAATTTCGTACGTATACTTCCGTATATTGTTTTTATTTACAGAATATTGACTCTATAGTGGATTTAAAAATAATATTACCCGACAGAGAAATTGTAATTATTAGGACTAAGAAAAATGCAACTGCCGAAAGTGTTTATAACAGTGTTGTCGATAAAATACAGATGATCGAAAGTACCTCAGCCTATTTTTATCTATTTGAAATTGTCGAGTATAATTTTGGTAAGTGTTTTTTTTTTTTTAACATTATGTTCCACTTTAAATGTATTGTACAATTTTCATTGTTATAAAAACATATTTTGTTATTTTTCGAATTTTTTTTCTTTTTTTGCAGAAAGAAAAATTCAATCCAATGAAATAGCTCATCAGCTTTACGTACAGAACTATCGAACGGCCAGTGCTAGTTGTTTGTGTATAAAACGATGGGTGTTTAACCCGGTTGTCGAAGTGCGTCTTGTAGAATCAGATGCCTTAGCAGCAACATTTATTTTCTGGAGTACTATCGACGAAGTGGATCGCAATCATATCGATGTAGAAGATCGTTTATATGAGCTCAAAGCGTTGCAAGATTCTTCCAAAAAATTAGACGTAATTATTATTATGTTTAAAATCTGCATAGTCATTTAAAATACAATTTTATTATTGAATTTAAGTTTGAAGAATAATTTTTTGGTGATACAATAATAATAATAATAATAATAATAATAATAATTAATTTATATTAATAAAAATTATTAATATACAGTAATAAAATAAGAGAACACAATAAATATAAGAGTATAGTATTATTATTATTCATTGAAAATTTTTAATATTAAACTTAAATTCTTAAAGCAGAAAATAAGTAGTGGAATAATATGAAAATGGCACATTAGAATGAAATTCAAATTTTAGAATTTGTAATAGTACAGATTTTATTATTTTAAATTAGAAAAATACAATTTTATTGCATTTTATGGAATTCTTTTCACTCGCTTTATTATTTTTTGGCTGTGTATTTAAACGCGTTTCTATGTTTTATAGTATTTGAAAATGGCTAGAGAACTACCTGGTTATGGCGAAGTAATATTTCCACATTGTCCGTGCGACTCACGAAAGACTGGTCATGTGATGGCAGCTGTTGGATATTTAGGTCTAAGACTTATAGCGTGTACTGAAGATGGTATTCTTGAGGTAATATTGAAGTCGTGCATTTTTAAATTTCAGTTTTTATTTATACGTCAATTTATTTAAAATATTCAATAATTCTTTTTTGAAAATTCTATTTCCAAATTGAACGTATTAAATTTTAAAACTGAAAACTGAGACTTTATTTGACACTTATTTATAAGTACATTGTACTTGTGTTTACATAAAAGAAAAACATTTTAACTATTTACAGAATCAAATTGTTGAGTTCACATGGAAGACTATCAAATGCTGGGAAGTTGACGACACTAATGGATTATTTAGTTTTCAGTTTCAACGCGAAGAAAAAAGTCCAAAGTGTGTTAAATTACACACTCCTTATGTAAGTGTGATTTTATTTTCTAAAGAATATATGTCTGATTATTATTTATTTACGAATTGTTTATACAGTTTACATTCCTGGCAGACTGCTTTAATCGAATACAAGAGGAATCGTGGAAAACTAAAACACCATAAAACAATACGTACACATTATTATATACATGTGTACGTGTATAACAATGTCTGTAAAGTATTTAATTATATTTTATAGGTATAAATTATAATACCTGAATAGTATTATTGCAATATAAAATTCTTTTTTTATTATTATTGTTATAAATAAATTATAAATAATCTCTATAGAAAAAGTGTAATTTTGAAAATCAGTTGAAACTTTTAAGAATAAAATGAAAAAAAGAAAATGTGATAGCGATGAAATCGAGTTAATATACACAACGAGAAAAAAAAACATTATAGACATTGTAATTCATTCTATACTGTACGAAAACATATTTATTATATATAAATGTTGACTATAATTGATTTCTTATAATTTTGTTAAAACAGTAACTGTGTACGTCTAAAAAAAAAACCTAGAATATATTTTTCAATTATGACTTATGACATTTAATTTTGATATTTATACTTTTACAGAATTTATTTATTTTTGATTTTTCGTTCTAAAGTGCTCACATTTAAAATTCAATAACCGATGTGAATAATATTAAACACTGTTTTATTTTAATAAGAAATATATACGTATTATAATAATATATATATTTTTTAAAAATCCTTAAATTTTTTAAATTTTAATTTCATTTGTTTTTAGTTTCATATTATTATTTATTATTATTATTATTATTATTATTATTATTATTATTATTATTATTATTATTATTATTATTATTATTATTATTATTATTATTATTATTATTATTATTATTATTATTATTATTATTAAATAGTAATAGAAATAAATAAATTGTATTAAATTAGCTCGAAATTAACATTTATCAAATTATGTAAATTGTTCTTGTATGTTATGCGTTAAAAGATACTATGTTTGATTGTTAAATCTTTAAAAGAACAATTTTTTTTTTGTTATACATTCCTAAAAAGTAAAATCAGAGTTTATGATCTAAAATATTTTTTTCTTTGTAGTGTTTACATTTTATATAGTTTTCTCTTTTACTTATATTATTATTATTATTATTATTATATTTATATAATATAAATTGAATTTCTAATCGTATATTTATTAAAAATATACACATATTTATTATGTATTATAATAATGGATATTATATTTTTGTCCAGTAAATAAAATTATAGTGCCATTTACAGCATTTATGTATAAAGGTTCAGTTTTTATTTTTTAATTGTTTATTTTTAACCTGTAAAGAATCCAACATTATTTTTGTAATTTTGATCGTTTTATTATTGTAATTATTATCATTACAATATTTATTTTTTTTCTAATCATAAAATTTTATCACTTCGTAATACTCTATACGGCAGTGCACAATTCATTTTATTCCAAGTGACTTTTTTTTTTAATTTTATTTTTAATAAATATTTTTACGCTATTTAATCGTTTCATAAACTAGTATTTTAACCATTTGTAATCTTTATTAAATACGTATTTTATTTTTTTGTCGGTTTTATGTACACGACCACTACTATACTTTGATGAAAATCGTACCTGCAAATCATTATATATTATTCATTTAAACATTGTACATTTATCATCTACGACTATTACTAGAATGAATAATAATACTACAGTATTAATAGTGATTTCTCGTTGTTTTGTTACTTTGATTTTATTTAAGTGCGATCGGACAAAAAAACAAACGTGACAAATGAATATTGTGATGTATGGACGATTTAAGCGCCTGGTTTATATTTTTACGATGAAGTGGAGTATAGTGCTAATCAAACATAATTATAGTGTAATTATTATTCTTCTCTTTCTTATTATTATTATTATTTCGATATTGTCTTGCACGGTGAAAAAGTCATACGTGTATACAACTGTTTTACGTGCAAAATTTTTTATTTTTGTTTTCGAAAGTTATGCACTCTGTAACTTAGAAACTCCACTTGACCTTTACTTACTATTATATAACCGTCACTCAGTATTTTTAATAATATTATGTTCTATTTTTTTTTTTTTATTTATAAGATTATTATCATCAAGTCTATATATATAATTGTATGGATGTAATATGAAATTTAACGATATATATATTTTTTAAAATACATATGATATAATAAATACCCAATATTACTGTTGATGCAATGGAAAATATTGTGTATTATTTTGTATTCGATGTTAACACACTGAAATACGGTAGGATTTATTCGAGTCGGCCGAGGTTACATTTACTCGATGTTTTTCGTTTAAAATTTAATGTGAAGAAAACGTGTGAAAGTTGAATGTTTAACTCGTGGGTCGGTTTTTGATGATGATTATCGTAAAAGACACGAAACGTACACGATGGTAAACGCATTGAAGTTAAGCGTTTAAGTTTTTTTTTACCATCAACCTGTAAAGGTTGATTTGCAACTCTTCTTCTTCATTCTTCACGATGCCTCGCCATTTCTTTTAGTGTTCTATAGCTTCTTACACCGGTATTTTTTTTTGATTTATCCGATAAATGTACAATTGCGATGTCGCTCTACAGGTGGGGTCTTTTTCCTTCGATCACGCCCTTTAATATATTGTGCAGTTGTCCTGTGTGTCTTAATGTACGCCCCACTATCTTTTCCATTTTTTCTTTTTCAATCGATAATAAACGTTCCTCGCCAACTATTCCCGATACATCTCGGTCACTTTTTCCATCCATCCGGCTTGTCCTTTGCATGCGTCTCCAGCACCACATCTCAAATGTGGTTCTAATGCTTTTCTTTTGAGTTATACTCCAAACGTGTTCTAATGAGTCATTTCGTTATTTTTAACGTTCAATTCTCGGGTGTTATAAACACTTATTAATATTTTAACGCGTTTTATAAAATAAAATCGGTTATTTTATAATAATTGTTAAATCAAGGAAATAATTTTCGATTTTTCACTGGCCTCTTATAATTGCGGCGTGGGCCGTCCCGGAGTCGCTTTCCCGGGGGACGGGGCAGGGGGGCTCATATAGCCCGGGCCCGGCCACTAGGGGGCAACTTCGAAGTTCTTAGAAGTGACGCCGCGTCATTGTACAACGGCGAAGTGAAGTGGAGAAGCGGTGCGCGCGGGCAACCGTTGTTTCATTGTTGTTTTGATAGTGTAACACACACACTCGTTTGGATGGTAATCGCGCGCGCGGCTACCGACGAAGGTCATCCACTCCGTTACCGTTTCCCGGTGTGTGCGGTAAACGGTACGCGTAACTATTATTATTATTATTATTACTATTATTGTACGCGCCGTCAAACCGTTTTGTTGTGATTCCGTCGCGTGCGGTTGTGATCGACGGACGACGGCTGGCGTTTGTATTGAAGAGAACGCGATTATCGCGGCGGCGGCGCGCGCGCTCGTGGACAGCTCTGCAGGGACGTGTAACCGTGTAAGCGCACGCCGGGACGGGGACACATACGCTGTATAGTCTCGTCGCACGCATCTCTGTATTAACCGACGACGACGCGTGTTAATAAATTAATAATTATATATTTTATAAATTTAATAATTATTAATACCGCGTGCACGGGGAAAAATGGAAAAACTCACCAAGGCCGAGACGATCGACCTGCGGAACAAATACGTCGGGTAAGTCGGACGCCGCCGATCTCTTGTGGCTATTTTTAAATACGATGTGTTGGTGTGTGAACGTCTTTTCCCTCCTCCCTGTCGCGCGCGCATTGATTTGGCCGCGACGGCGGTTATACGACGCGTTCTCTCGGCGTACAAAAAAATATTTAAACGGACCCCCCCCCCACAAAGGGGGAAAATACCCCTCCCACCACCACCACAACCAAATTCGAATTTTCGATTTTCGTTAAATCCCGATCGTTTGTGCGCCGCTTAATCGGACAAATCGAATTGTGCGGGCGGGGGGGGGGGGTGGGTGGCCGTAGATTTCGCGCGCACAAAACCGCGCAATGACACGAGCGGAATTGGAAAATCCGAATTCGCGTAGAAACGGACCGAATATTTAAGACAACGCGCGCCTATGAGACTTCTCTCTCGCTTAGATAAAATTCGTTTTAAAAATTTCGTTGTTATAAGAACACTTTGAAAAAAGAGAGAGAAAAAGTTTAAAAATATTCTATAAAAAAAAATGCAAACTACAATAGTTAACGACAATTTATTTATCCTCGACCGTTGTTTTTCCACGTGTGCGTTCGACTTTAAAGAAATAATATTGTTCGATATGACAAAAACAAGAAAAAGAAAATATTTGATATAAAAAAACAATTGAATAAATGGACTGTATAGGAAACTTAACTCAAATAAAATAACAAGATGATGTTCGGTTGTTGGTAATGCTCTGATTTCGTAACTAAAAATGTCACAGAAAATATAACAACAAAATAATAAAATAAAAATAATACAATATAACTTAGTAGGTTGCTGGCCAGCGAGAAAAAAAAACAATAATATAATAAAAAAAATATAAAATTAATAATTATATAGGTTTCGATGATACCTTTACATATAATTCAAAAAAAATCTACAATATTTACCGTCCCGGTCTCGTAGTTGATTTATTTAATGTTGAACACCAATAATATAATTGGGTGGCCAAATGATGGCGGCAAAAACCAATAACGGTGATGGAGAACCCGAAAGAGTTTGACAATAAAACCAATTCGCGATGAATTTAATATTATACAACAAAATAAAAAAACAATTTTACGACCACGACTCGACGACGACGATAGTAACAATAATAATAATAATAATAATAATAATAATAATAATAATAATAATAATAATAATAATAATAATAATAATAATAAATATAGTGCATAACTTAACCTAATTAAAGCCAGGTCAACAACTGGATAGATAACAAGACCGTATGTGCTGTCAATTAATTTAATAATATTTAAATTTTATTTTATTGAATGAGCGTATTTAACATACGGCCGCGAACAAATATTAATATTAAAAAGAAAAGAAAAATTGTTTTTTTTTTTTTTTTATAACGCGCGTATATTTGTATGACATTATTATTGCGGCTTTTCGTCTCGTATATTATTTTCTATACGATATTTTCGAATCGATATAAAAATGTGAAAGTATATTATAAATGTAATAATACTTTCACAAAAAAAGCGGAGGATGAAGTGAGTGCGGAAAACATATGAAATTATATATACACGCGATGTATTGTTACGCTATAGTGTCACGATGGCTACAGAGGTTTTTGGCGTGGTCTAAAGGACGAAGAAAAATTTAACGGCTCTCCTCCTCTAATCAGCTTACAATAACGTTTGATTACATTTCGTATGACGAGCGATTTAAATTTAATAGATAAAAAAAAATAAATAAATAACCAAAAACGTTTGCCACAAATGTAAAACAATCGGTTATATCAATTCGTCTGTTCAGATTAATGGATTATTATTATAATACAATATTATTATGTGAAGCAGTAGCGCAACCAGAAAAAACCCCCGTGGGGGGGGGGTCCAAAATTATAATACAAAAAATGTAATCATAAATAATCATGTTAATAATAAATTTTATTTTTTTTTGTGTTAATGTATGAATAATAAAATGTAAAATATATTAATTCATAAAATAAAGTCCAAACGACGCTTTGAAGTCGCTAAACGATTTATTATTACTTCGGATTGTACATTGCCAAAACCAAACTATTATATTGCTGAAATAAATAAATAGTGTTTAACTGTAAAATATAATTAACTATAATATAATTAGTTATTTTAAATACAATAACTAAAATTACCTTCCCAATTCTTTTTTTTTAAAAAAATTTTTTTCCGGACACAATAATGTCTTTGGCCGTGTTTCTTTTCTTCGCGCATCAGCGCATACAAACGTCGTGCAGGGGGGAAACTCGGCCTTATTAAACTTCAACAATACTTATAAATATTGTCATCGTGATAATATTTTGTTATTTCTTCTTCTTCTTTCGCTTTACGATTCTTCAAGGACCTTTGCGGCTAATACAAAATCTCTCCACGCTGCCCTATATATTGAATGCATTCTTCCCAGTTCATTATGCCTAGTCGATCCGTTTCTTCTTTAATCTTGTCTTTCCAACGCTTTTTAGCTCTGCCTTTTCCCAATTGATTGTATAGCCTTTATCCTTTCTGTGTTTTCTCTTCGCATTGCCGGTCCGGGTGATCGGATTGAATTTAGCCCTACTTGATTCAGAAGTCTACGCACGCCTATGAATATGTAATATTATACGTAATTCATTTATTCGTTAAGTGTACACGCACATTATTGATTCATTACAATAACGTGTAAATGTATACGCGTGTCGTGTGCGTTTTATTCTACACGCGGCGAAAAAAAAAATATTATAGGTGTGCTTATGCAGTGTGTATGTATAAATTTTTAGGAGATGTTGCGAATTGTTTTATAAGAAGAATCCGTTGAAAATCGTTCGCGGTCGAGCTCAGTATTTGTACGATCAAGACGGAAGAGAATACTTGGACTGCATCAATAACGTAGCCCACGGTATGGCTTTTAATACATAATAATATATACACACACACACACATTATTACATACAGAGTGCTTGAATTGGGTATAGGAGAGAAATTAGTTAAAAGTATATTAAAAAAAAAAAAAATTGCGATCCAAAAGACCGAATAATATGTCTTGTGAACGCGGATTTGTCTCTATAATCGGCGTTATAATTTTCGTAACGCCACCAAAAACAACGTTCTTTGTTTTCTATATATATATATATATACGCGTGCGATGAATTTATACAATTCATTTAAGTATTTAAAATTTTTATTTTTGAGATTTCTGTAAAAAAAAAAGCGCGCAATAAGACCGCCGTTCACCAGGCGAAATTATTTTTTAAATATTATTTTTTGTTAATAAGACAACATCTGAGCTATAAAATACCTGTTTATTCGCTACTATAAAATATCGGAATACTTACACATAATAGGAGCATAACTGGGGAGAGCGCGCACACACACACTGTTATAACATTTTCCTAATCGTGTTTCCTGTACTTATAAGACATATGTTGGAGGAAAAAAAATTTAAAAAATAAATACACGTGTAAATCGTATTTGATATTATTACGCCACACGACTGGTATTTATATAAATATTAATTGACGTTCGAAGGATATTATAAATATAATATCTACATACGTATAATCGATCTATATTTTTTTTGTAACCTTCTACTTAAAAAAAAAAAAAATAAAAAAACGATCACTACGAGGAAATAGACGACTATTCGGGGCAATAAATGTAATTTATTTTATTATTATTATTATTTTAACGCTCAAATAATAATTATAACGCACGCTTTTATATACGCAGCTGTAGCTGTTATACGACGCGTCTGACACGTGCTGAGTGTACACCACTTTCGAATTTCGTTGATTATTTAATTGATTGGGTTGTGTATAATATTGTAGTCGTCGTATAATAAATATTATGTAAAATCGAAATAACTTTTATATTAATAACTAATAAGCGTCGTGTTGTCGTTATTAAACGCGTCGCGTAACATAGTTATTGAAATATTTTCGAGTGAATATGTCGTAAGTAATTTTAGGCGCTTATAACACCGCGGTTTTGGTATTCATTAAAATTTAATAATAATAATAATAATAATAATAATAATAATAATAATAATAATAATAATAATAATACTATTGTAAAATAAACGTATTTTATGAAAACCTAATCCGCAGTCGTTGTATAAGTATATTAGTTTTATTTTTCGGATTTTTAAAAAAAAAAAAGTATTACAGCACGCTGATTATAAACACTGTTGTAAATATTTTCAGTAATATACGTGTATGTATAGAAATTAAGAAGCGAGAACTCTTTGGGTAGGGTTTTTTTTCTTTATACTTTCGAAATTACTCTTATATTGAATAATTCGAAATAATAATAACGTACATTCGACTGAACGAAGACAGCTTTTGTGGCCGGTGATATTATTTCATACAAATTCCGTTGAAATTTAATTTTTAATAGATTTTTCGCCCAGCCAAAATATTATATTGAGACTGTAGGCAATTCCGTGTGCTCAAAATCATTGAATATCAGAATGTTAGGTTTTTTGATGTTACTTTTAAACATAAATCTTTGAGTGGAGAAATACGGATTGCCCAGGATTTGTACGGAAAATTGGTTTGAAAGTGCCTCCTTTCAATTATTTTTTTGTCGTAATCAACCATATGCAGCTCTATCTAAATCCACAAATAATATTATTTCTCTAATAGTCTTTGGTGTTATGTGTCGCTTTACGAGTATGCAATCAAATAAAAAAAATTAAGTTTTTTTTAAAATTTTTATTACATAAGTAAAAGCGTATTTCTCTCTCTCTCTCTGATTGTTCACAATAACGTCCAATGTCTATTTTGTTGATCATTTATACGTAATGTATTCTTGTTACCACTTTAAATGTTGATATTTAAATAAATAAAATATTTATTATATAGTAATTTTTTTTTATGATTATTAGAATTTATTTCATATAAATAGCACACGGCTTTATATGGGGTATGAACATTTAAAATACATTTATAGGTGCATTACACCGGTTAGACATCAATCAATATATATTTTAAATAGCCGCAAGTATGTAGAGGGGGTTTTTTTTTTAAATATTATAATAATTAATTTGTAATTCGAATTTTGGTAAAATACGCGTTAGAAAAATAATAATAATATTATAACTTTTAATACGGATAACGACTTAGAGATATTAATTGTACGACACAATATATAATATGAATTCTGTTTTGGAAGAAATACATTTAAAATCATTTTCAAATATACGAAGAAATTTTAAAAATAATATTATTTATCGATATATAAAATAATATTAATAATGTGTCATAGTTCTTATTATTTTTTTAAATAATTAAATTCATTATGTGTACGATTTCTTTGCTGTTATTTTTTTATTTTTAAACTCTACGTATTATTTTTATTGTAACGTTCAAAATGTTCTCTGTATAATTTTGTTCATTTTTATATATTTTTATTCTGTTGTATTCTTTTTGGCTTAATACCTGACGATGATGATTTTTTTGTCGGAGCATAAATAAACGAATTTAATATAAAAAAAAAACTCCCTACACGTTTCTTTATTTATCGTAATATTCTTTATTCCGATATTCACGTATAAATATATATACAAATAATTTCTATAAATAATGTATTGATTATGATGCGATCAACGATATTATTGCCATATACTTTTTTGATGACGTCAAAAGTATATGATTAATTAAACAAATAAAAATAACAAACAACGATTTTATTTATCTAATTATTATTATTATTATTATAGCACCTTATACTGTGCGCTACATTTTTTTTTATATTATATGACGGCCAGTAATAAAAACGTATTGCGCTTATTGTATAGTTTTCTCGCAACAATATTTATTATATTATATATTATATAAAAGATTATTAACGAATGTTCTCAACGTGAATATTATTACTGTAACTATATAATGTGTGTTCATAACAATATGTATTTATATATATATATATATATATTGTTACATACAAGTATAGAATATACGTATAACGTTAGAAAAAAAACCAATTGCTTTTGTATACTTTGTACTTTTATATAATGTATTATACGGTGTACGTATGCGTTATAAGATAACTTTATACTGATGTCCTATATGGACGTTATATGAGTGGTTTCCAACCTTTTTTTTTTAATTGTCGAGTACCGCTAGACACTTATTATAATATGATCAATACGCCTATCACCTTTATACCGAAACTAAATTAGAACAGAATTTTATTTATTTTTTTAAATATGTTTTTTTTTTTGTATTATTAATCCATTTTAATGACGTTTTTTTTACTGTGTGTTCGATTCATAGAAGTATAAAAAAAATATCTTAATTTTCAAATTCGTTGTTATTTATTTTGTACGAGAACACCGTTATAATATCAAGAATGGAATGGAATTTGTTTTCACTCGTAAATCGCTAACTAAATATCGAACGTAATTCCGTATTTATTTTTCGAATATACAGCGGTTTAGAGAATCCACCGTCACACAAATAAATAATGACAAATGGAATGAAACAGATTGTGTAATGCTTGCTTGAAAACAGACGAGTATTCGATTTTTGTCCACATCCAAAACGAAACCAATGTTTTGTCATTAAATGACGCCTTTCGTTGAGCCGTCACTAACGTATCAACAAACGATTCTTTGTCTTTTACATGTGTAAATAATACAGTGAAAATTATAATATCAATTTCTTCGCGTACCGCAGGTTGGGGGAACCGCTGTTGCGTTATATATGATAATATATGTATTAGTTGTTGTCGTATAGAATATTTATAATACACCTTCGTTACATTTCCCGATTAATTGAATAATAATAAGAAATAATAATAATAATAATAATAATTTTGTTCCGATAAATTATCATTCCTGTTGCAAATTTACGAATCGAATTACACGTTAAATGTGATTAAAGTATTTTAATTTTCGTTCTTTGACACTGCGGACGCAGAACATGGTTTTCAAAATACGTATTTGTTGAAATAAAACAAATTTTTTTTTTTAGAAATTGGATTTTTATATTCTATTTGAATAATTCTACAGGTTTACTATTGATTCCATCGTAAATAACGTAGTATATATTTATATAGTCGATACAAAAAAAAAATGTTTTTCCTCCCTCCCCTCTCATTTTCTCCGGATCATTAAAATTATTTCCCGTTGCCACTTTTAGACACAACTCCGTTTTGATGGAATTTCTAAATTTTTGTTTTTACCGCGTTTCGTTTTTTTTTTTTCATATGAACGCGTGTACACGCAGTCGGTCATTGCCATCCGGACGTGGTCAGAGCTGGCGTGGAACAAATGCAACAGTTGAACACCAACAGCCGATTTTTGCACGACAACCTGGTGGTGTGCGCAGAGAAGATCGTGTCGAAAATGCCGGAATCGCTGTCCGTCTGTTTCTTCGTCAATTCCGGTTCCGAAGCAAACGATCTGGCCATCAGGTTGGCCCGTCAACACACCGGCAACACCGACATCGTCACGCTGGACCAGTGAGTCATACGTAATAGTAACGCGGATTAGATGAATTATTTGTCGAATCTCAAAACACCGGAATGTGATAGAAAGGATTCTTCTGTGAACGGGGAGGGTTTCTCAAACGTTTTATCAAATATTTACTTGTTGGTTGTTTATTTTTGTAATAATTAAACATTGATTTTACGCGTAGCGTTCACTTATAAATCATAATTACAATAATTATAGTTTTTGAATTGAGTTTTACAAAAACAAACAACGATGGAGGAGGGAGATGAACGTCCCTAATATCTCTTATAAATATTTTCCAAAAAAAATATTGACAGTATATTTTTCCGCGTTGTCCTATGTTTTCGACTAGTGAACCTCGATTGTTAAAACGGGGGAGATGAACAGAGAGTAACCCGTTTTTATGCAACACGTTTTTGAGTAAAAAGTTTTCGATTTCGAACGTCGTCACCTTCCTGTCAAAAAAACATACTTAAAGCATAAAAAGAAATATAAAAAAACGTACTTAAAAGATCGAGTTAATTTGTGCAGTACGCTATTGCGGTTCACATATTATTACACAATTCGAGTATTTTACATTTGGAACTCAGTCCTCTAATAAATTTATACGTGTGCCGTATCCACGCAAAGTACTTGACTGCTCAAAACGTTTGGTGTGTTTTTTAAGAAAATTATATGTAATAGGAGTAAACGTGGTCATTTGGACTTACAGTGTTACGTGCGGGACCCAACTGTAGTGTACTATACTCTATACGGTTTAAGATTATATCGGAATGCGCTTGTTGAATGAACACCGGAGCGATGTCAGATCCATCAAGCTGCTAGTAGCTGCTTTGTCATTGGCTGTTGCTGTCGGCTGCAGTCGGCACACGACGGTTTCCGACAATCAGAATATCGATTGCACCTCGCCTGCGCGAACTTGAACCAATTTTCGTCTGCCCTCGGGTATAATCTTAAACTGAATACAGTATAGGTATAGCGATGGGAAAAATGAATCTTTTAAATGATTCGAATCGATTCACTAAAATGATTCAATCGGTTCTCTTGATTCAAAATGATTTTTAATTCAAATCAGCGATCTAATTAATTATAAACCAATCATTCGTTATTGATTCAAATATTTAAAGTACATAGTTAATAGGTTTAAATTGGTTAGTACAGAATGTGTTGAACTCTGGTTTTTGGGTAATCTCTAAAATATCGAATAAAAATGTTCAAAAAATAAAAACTAGTAAATTTTTTATTTATATAGGGTCTTAAAAATATTTCACAGTCAGTTTTGCGATATTTGACACTCTCCTCGGAAACACATCACTTTTTGAGTAAAGAAAAAACTGTTGTAATATCG
The DNA here is from genome assembly GCA_032441825.1 of Chaetogeoica ovagalla. Lineage (NCBI taxonomy): Eukaryota > Metazoa > Arthropoda > Insecta > Hemiptera > Aphididae > Chaetogeoica > Chaetogeoica ovagalla. The sequence goes on along the minus strand of CM063738.1, from coordinate 461,059 downwards.
TCATTTTTTCATACCAGTTTTTCAGGTATGTATATTGGATGAGAATAAATAGAAGTTGATAAATTTCGTGATAAAAACATAAAACAACATCAAGTATTGATATCAGAACTGTGATAATAATTTAAACACGAATTGGGATCAAACATCGTAATACCAATTCATTTATATAATAGGTGGGTTGGTAATAGATAGTAAGCAGTTCATTGTAGGTTATGAGGTTTGTAGGGTTTATATTCGTAATGTGTGTCAGCTGTCGCGGTGAAGTAAAAACTGTGTCGATTCATAAGTATAATACAATAAGCACATATGAAATACGATTCGGTACTCGGATTGGTTGAAATGATGTTGCGAACGAGAGTCAAGTTCATCGAACGAAATGAATAACTTAATGGAACGAATCCTTTTTTTCTTCTGAATCTGAATCAATTCGTTCACGAGCGACCCACCCATCTCTTATCCCCAGTATATGTGTAAGAAGTGTTCGGCTCAGTGATCCGATGCAGTCTTTTATGCTATTCAATCGCCGTGGACCCGGATAGAATTTGGCAATTTTTATATTACATTCCGAGAGCGAAACGCAACACAGTGTTTTCCGCTTTCGTCGATAAAAATAAAAATTATACATGCTATGCGTCTTTTATAATTTTTTTTTAATTTTAAAATTCTCGTTTCGAAAATTTCGAATCATCCAGTACCAAAATCAAATATAACGCGTATATTTTATAAAGAAATAATCTCCAAAAATCCAAGCTATATAACAATTATTTGTTTTTTTTTTTACGAATAATATCAATTATAAATCATTTCTCAAACACATATATTATAATAAATGTATAAAAAATAAGTACAAGTGTATTGCGTGCAGACGCGTTATATCGTGACTCACATTTGAATTCGGATTAGTATTATTATTTTTTTTTTCGAATTTCGTTTCAGCCTTCAGCGACGTGTTAAATCTCGTTTTAAACATTTCCTATTCGTTTTAACAAATGTAAAATTTATTACGATTACACGTAGTAGTATTTACGAGTTTGTAAATTCCAAGGATAATTAAATTTGTTAAAATTACTGTTCGATAATCGTTTTATTGTGCTTAATTAAATTATCGTTTTAGCGTCGAATGGGATGAGGATTTATTTATTTTTGTGGATTATTATATTTACGTTGAAGTCTGCGCATTCGAATGCTCATTGTTCGATATAATGTTATTTATATGAACTCGCGCGCATCATATTATATAGAAGTGTATATACGAGTATATACTTAATATTATACGAATCAATGTACTTATATTTTATTTTTAATCGATATTTTTAAATAAACACGATAAATTACATCGGCAATCGTTATTTTATAATAATATTACAGTTATGACTTACACGTACACGCTGCTTTAATTATTATTATTATTATTCGTTATATACGCCTGTTCGACAAAACAATGACTCGTTGAAGTTCGATTTTTGTACTCGTTTTATCGAATGTATATATATATATATATATAAAATATTGTTATACTGTGTGTTATTGCATGTCGATTATTATACGTATTATATGCGATATGTGTTGGTGATTTTTCTCCTCTCTTTTCTAGAAATAAAATTCTGAATTCAGAAAAATTAAACGATTTTTTTCCGAATAAATTATTATTAATCAGTTATTCGAAATTATTACATTGTACGTACACACACAAATCATTCAATTTTACATTCGCGTATTTTTCGGTATTTCATTTATATGCGCAATAATATAAAATAACACGATTTTTACAACAAAATATATTCTTTAATTTATGAAGAGAGTAAGGCAATATTAACGATTGAATAGTATTTTTAATGTGCTGCAATAACAAATGTAATATTTCTCTTTTGCACCAAAATCCGAAAATGGTATATATATATTTTTTTTTTTGCAATATGTGGCCTCATTACATACATATTTGTCCTGTCTTATCCGTTAAAAGTTTTTTTTTTAAATACGAGTTCACGTTTGGGCATATTTAAATATATATAATTTCCATTTTATTCGTCGCTCGTAGAGAGATTATTATTCGGAGCCTGCAGCTTTCAGTCTTTTGTGACGATATTTCCCTTGTTCTATAGAACCGTGGATCGGTGGAATCGAAGACTATATTAAATATTTGCTCACCGATCGATGCCGCAAATATATGACTTAAGACTCAATAAATGACTTAATTTCTAAATTTTTTTTCCTTTTTAAATGTCTTTCAGTGATTTTGATTGCTTTACTTATTTGATTGGGCGGAAAAAATCTTAAATGGCAATGCAGGGGACCTGTTGAGAACACACATTTTTTTTTAAAAAAAGCACATATTATCGCATTTCTCGCAATATTTACTTCTTATGAAAACAAAAATGTAATAAGTATTATATAAAAAGTATCAGTAATTAGACTGAAGAGTGGATATTAGGGACGGGGAATATGAATGATTCTGTGTGGCTATATTGTATATATTCTAGTTTTAAATTTATTTTCACTATTATTTTATTGTTTATATAATAAATATTTTTAAACTAATATTAAATATAATATTTCTTAACGAAATTATATAATGAAAAAAAAATAGTTGATTAATTTTATTTCGTGTATATTTTATAAATTCAATCGATCAAGAAAGAATTACTAAACGTTTTTATATTAAACGTACTCTCATTACTATTTTATGAGTTATGTATGTGTAAAAAAAAATGATTATATTTGTTTAACGGATTATAATATTAATATATTGAATAAAATTAAATAATTTAGAAATCGTTAATGTCGTGTTTAACGTGTACTACGGGATTTATCGAAAAGTATTAACCTTTGCCAATTTAACTTATGTATATATATATAAATAAAAAAACTGTCTAAAAAACGTTCTAAATTTCCTTTCCGTTAAGGACATCTCCTTTAACCGTTTCGACCATTTATGCGCCTATATAGTGGATTGCCACGTCGCAGTTTCACTATAACTCGCACGAATATAAAGTTTCGCTGAAATTTTTTTGTTTAAATAATAATTAATGTCATACGTCGACGAGTTGTCCGCAGTTGCGTGTTAAAATTTTATTTTGTTTTATTGTAGACAGTGCGGTTTTTTTTCCTTTCGATTATTATTATCTGTGCGCACTGAGTACGCTGCAGATATATCTATTAATCCCCTCAATTATAGTACTTACATGTTATCATTATGAAATGCTTATTGTAATCATTTGTGCTTTTCGCGTTCCGTCACGCGGATACTGTACAAGTGTCGTGTCACGTGAAAACATACATTCGAATATTTTAATAATATTTTTTATCGAGTGTACTTTTCATTATGACGTTTAATTACGATAACGGTATACGGGGGGATATTTTAAGAAATCTCGGTACACAATTTCCTATACACACTGATATTGAGAGCAGCGTCAGAAAACGTTTAGAAAATTATTATATTAAAATTTTAGGACGGTGCTGCTCGAATTCGGATTGAGACCTGGTCGCCAACCGGTGGTCCGCGTACAAATTCGAACATTATTTGCAATATTATTTTATGAAACTTCCAGCGAGGAGAGCTCGTGTCGTATTGTTATACATTTGCAATAATAATTTTAACAATATTATGGGAAATAGTATTGTAATATGTTGCTGAGTGGGTTCAGTTTGGTAAACGGCAAATAAGAATTAACACGTAATAACACAGTCATCATTATCGCGCGTGTTATAAATATATAAAATTTAAAGAGACCTTTGTGTCCAGTAACTATATAATATATACTTATATTTTATTGCCGAGCGGTCGAATGGATAAAATAAATAGTTATTATCTCTAGATAAGGACACGAGACTTGAAACATAGATTATAAAGTATAAATACTATAAAAATATAAGTGGTCCGTAGAATTTGGAATATGGATTTAGCGGTCCGCGAGGTCCAATACGTTGGCGACCGGCTGGTATATGCAGTTAGCGAAACAATAATCATATTGATGAAAAAAACGTGCTCTTTGATATTTAAACCTGACGTTTTATACGAACATTATTTGCACGCACGCTTAATTAAAAACGTATCATTTCATACGGCTGCATTTTAAACAATTGATAATAATTTTAGATTTTCTTTTACTGTAAAAGTATTATGTGTGTAGTATTATTGCTATATAGCGTATGTTTAACATTTTACTGATATATGTTTTTATTGTAATTATTATATGATCATTTGTCGTACAAAACCTGCTACTCGTACATAATATATACGATATAAAGCACAAAGTTCGTGTTTTATGATTATTATATAAATGATCGTCTATTTTTCGAAAAAAAAAAAGTGATTCCGATACCACCGGAGTTTTCGTTAACCCGCGTAATACTTCAAAAGTTAAAAAAAAAAACCTTTGTTTTGTGTCGTTTTAATAGACATTTATATATACTGTAATGAACACTAGTATTGCGTTCAAGGGAATTGTGTGAACACAATAAATAAAAAAAAAAAAAAAATATATATATATGTATAATAAATAATTACAATTTTTTTCAATTTGAAAATAACTAAAATTGATTGCTTTTATTGCGCGTTTTAACGAGTAAAAAACTAAAAAGTAAAAGAAAAAAAGATATATCTTGTCGAAAAGGCATAAAAAAAAAATACGAAATATAATATAGAAAAACATATTTTTTTCTTTTTCGTTATTTTAACCTAACACCGCGTGTTTTTCAGCGCTTACCACGGCCATCTGACTTCGCTGATCGACATTTCACCGTACAAACTGAATTTGCCGGGAGCGCCGAAAAAACCTGATTACGTGCACGTGGTGTGTTGTGCACAATATAATATTAAAATAATAAAAAGTATAATTAATGTTAAAATAATAATAATAAAAAAAAAAAATCGCATTTCGTAACGACGCAATACTATTTACCTAACGTTAATTGTGGTTTTTTCTCCCGATTTGTACATTTTCTTTTTTTTTTTGTTAACCGAATTTTTTAAATTTTATTTTTAGGCACCGGTTCCGGACGTATACAGAGGTAAAATAAGAGCCGACGATTGTCCGGGCGGGGACATGGGAAAACTGTACGCTTTGGAAGTCAAGAGGATAATCGACGAGAACGTGACGGGGAAACGCGGTGAAAACGTGTGCGCGTACATCGCGGAAAGTCTACAAAGCTGTGGCGGGCAAATTATTTTGCCGCACAACTACTTGCGAGACGTTTATAAGTAAATAGCGAATCTTGTAAATATAATATTGTATTTTCGATTTTTTCAAATTAATCGCGGAACGACATAGCGTTTTTTTTCGAGATTCTGAACGGAGAGACGTGCTTTTTTTCGTATGATAAAAAACCCTGCGAAAATTCTACCAGAAAGAGTGCTCCGATCCTTACAATCGCACACACGCGGTTTCCGCTGTAACAAATTGAATTGTACCTTTGAGAGGAGGTCGTTTTTCGATTTTTTTTTTCAATATATTTTTTTCCGAGCGTCAGCAAAAAAACTACTAAAAAAAAAAAATCACACACAAAACCGGCGATTCCGTCAAAACCGTTATTTTTTCGTGATTTTCAAACCAACGATGATCAACTATTTCATATCGAATATGTAATATACCTACTATATATTAACGGAAATTTTTTTTTTTTCAAAAATATTTCGTTCTGTTTATAGGAAGATATATGGGTTTAGGTTATTCGATTCGTAAAAAAAAGGTAATTTTCGGTTTTAAATTTTAAACATATTTAATACAGTTACGCGGTTATTTCGATTGTAATAGTACTATTAAAAAGATCTCGAAAATCGTTAGTTACGATTTTTTTTTTTTTACATAACCATTTAATGAGAAAATATATTTGTTTTGATGGTAAACGACTCAATTGAAACGGACACGTTTTTATACTCTATTCAATATTTAATGTTATACCGCGGGGTGGCGGACGAAAATCGGTTCGAGTTCTCACCTAATCCGCGGTTTCGTTACTTTCTAACATTCGCGGCTCGTTAAATACATAGAAAAACCGCTCGTACGACATAGGTTAGTCGACCCATGTCCATATAGGCGTAAATATGGCAGTTGCATATGCCGAACGAACGCTGAGCCTCGGCCTCACACACGCCGGGAATAAATGAAAATCATAACAATATTTGGTCTTACAAATAGAATCGGATTTTACGTTATCCATTAAATTTATCTTCTACACGATTCCACAACAAGACCGTTGGTCCGATCAGGTGATAAACACAATCTAAAACATACGAAAATAACTTTAAACGTGTAAACATAAACTACGGTCTATGGCTGTCAATATAAATCCCGAAGACATCATCCGATGATTTCGAAAACTCTAGCCAACGCGGCGGAATGGTGTTACGATAAATTGTAATTTTTATTGAATTCATTTTGTTGTTTTTATATTCCTTTGATAATATTTTTTTTCTTCTGTTTATTCGTACAAGTTGTACGACATAATCGCCGATTCCGACTATTTTAAGTCCTATTACTTTTATTTTGTACTTAAATTCGAGTTTTAAGTAAAATTTTTTTAATTAAACAGTAAGACATTATTTCAATATTTGTGTACGCATTTTACCGGAATTTTACACGCTTAAAATAACTGTCAGTGGGCGCCAGTGGCAGCCTTCTGCGTATCCCGAAAAAGAGACTTGCGCACGCCTAGGCCCATTTCGGAAACACTACAGCGGTTAATAATGTTTTTCAAAACAGTTTTTCATTTTAATTTAAAATTTTTCCATAACAATAATTGTCTTCTCGGAAAATGTATTTTCCGCGATTTTCGAATATCATTTACTCGAATCGGATAAACACACACACACACAGGTACGTGCGAGAAGCCGGCGGCGTGTGTATCGCGGACGAAGTACAAGTGGGCTTCGGCCGGTCGGGCACGCATTACTGGGCGTTTCAGCTGGACGGGCCGGACGTGGTTCCGGACATTGTGACCGTCGGGAAGCCAATGGGCAACGGTCATCCGGTCGCCGCAGTCGTCACCACCGAAGCCGTGGCACGCAGCTTCGAAGCGACCGGCATTCAATATTTCAACACGGTACGTAACAAGCGTTTAAAACTCGCCGTTAAATTGTTATCATGGACCAACTATAATAATTAGTGTTTTTGAACTTTTGTTATTCTCACGGAACGTTTGCAGGGACTTGAATGTTTCGCGGAACCCCCACATTTTCTTCTACCCCACAAATCATAGGTAACGCTGACGTATATTTATTTTTTTTGTATACTCAAACGAGAGTCGTAAAATAGTGAGTGTCGTTGTAACACAACAGCGAGGATTGTTTTTAAAGTTTAATTTCACACATCTATATTACAATATTATTATTGTACATATCTGTGTTTAGGATGCAATCTCTCATCGTCTCAAAGACAGATTTAACGAGAAAATTGGAATGTTTCCATACAGTTTTCTTCAACGAACCTCTCGTTCGTAGTTCGAATAGTTATTTGCCAATTTATTTGTATTCGCTTTTTGTCAACACTTGGCACAGGCCGACACGACGCGACTTTTCAGTTGCTCTTGCCGCGGTCATGTTTTCCTTTCCGTGTAGTTTAGTACTGAAAAGTGCGTACACGAACCACGGACGACGTTTAAATTGTTGCGTCAAGCTCGTCGTGCGATGATTTTCGCTGTTCTTTTGCCGTAGAAAATTTTTAATGGGATGACGTCTCGTATGACGTTACACTCATATCGTTCCGGCTAATCGAATCTTCGAAAATCAATGTGAATTTCCCTTTAAATAAGAGTTTTTCGGACATCCAGCGAACGAAACCGATGTTTCTTGTATCGAATGAAAATAGCTCAAAACCATTGTCGTTTGTACGTAAAAATTGCATCTTTATTCTTTAAATACAACGCGCCCATTTTCACACGTGAAACGAATGAAAGTCGTCGGGAAATAGTTGCTGATCGTGTGCGCGCAGTTCAAAATTTAAAATGAAATAGTTGCGCGACAAAAAGTCCTAAGTATACACACCTTACACCGCCCTAAGATGATAAGACCGTTATCATCGGGTCGCCGCATTAACGTCTCATTTTCGAACGGTCCATATAGACAGAGACGTGTCATTAAGGAAGACTTTCACGTGATCAGCACAACGATTTCTGAACTTTTCTGTTTTTTTTTCTCTTTCAAGTACGGCGGAAACCCCGTGTCCTGCGCCATAGCCATCGCCGTGATGAACGCCGTGGACAACGAGCTGATGATGGAAAACGCGAGAAACGTGGGCGAGCACTTGTTGTCCGAACTGGAAACGATGAGGGAAAAGTTTCCCGACGTGATCGGCGACGTGCGCGGCGTCGGACTGTTCGTGGGCGTCGAGCTGGTAAAAGACCCGAAGACCAAAACGCCGGCTACGGCGGAAACACGAGAAGTGGTCGACAGGTGCTTGAACACATAACGCGCATTATGTAATAATTAAACGGTGCCATTGACATTTGAATCTCTGTTGAATAGAAATAATTTTATGAGAGAAAAAAATCCCGCGATTTGACTGTTATAATTTATTAGATTTTTTTTTTTTAAACACGAATTCCGTTTGTTTTTACACATACGCACGTGTTTTGAAACGAGTTTATTTCAATGCCGTCCATGCCGCGGACAATATCGGAATAGTTTATTAGAAAAATTGCCGCGATGTCTTTTTATTGAATTCTTAGAAACTATATAACTCTACGTTATTATATAATACATATGATGGCGCGCACAGGATTTTTCAATTTGGGAGGACGTTATAAAATAAAATACATTTAATATTTTATTATAAAAATTTCTAGTTTTCGTCGGTCTCATCGTTCCAATTCATCTGTAACTTCTTTTTCACGAGTCTGGGGTTAACACGGTATACCGATAACACACGGTTTAACCGGTCCAGAGAAAACCAAATGTATTTCTTAATTTCAAACTTAAAACGCGAATGTAATTTTTTTTTTTTTTTGTGGTAAACGCGTTTTTAAATCAGAAAACATTCTTTCTGAGTATACACACACACACACGAATAGCGAATAGAATCCGTTCAATTTGTCGATGGGTTTTACGTTAATATACGATTAGGTTTTGAGTTCACTATAATAGCCGCAGCGGACACATTCGTTTATTATTTATTTATTTTTATGAAACGGGGGAAAAAAGACGGAAAATCGCGAAAAAAATTAAAATATTTCTCTCGTTTCAGAATGAAAGACGAAGAAGGGATATTGGTGAGCAGCGACGGACCGGACGCGAACGTGATAAAATTAAAACCGCCGATGGTGTTCACCGTGGCCGACGCCGATCGATTTCTGATAGCGTTCAAGCGAATGATTACGGACATCAGAACGCTGCGGTTTCAGCTACTGTGATTTATATGAATTGTAGTTTTTCCCGCGTTTTTAAAATAATTATATCGTATACGCGGTGGTAAAAATAAATATTGCTGGTATACGACAAAAAAAAATTATGTATAGTAATCGAATTAAGTGTAAATTGAATCGCGATTATACGGATTGTACGGATACGATTGTTATTAGTTTTGATATTCCGGGATATTATTACGGGATTGACGATCAGTCCCGGATTTATATGTACGGGCTAAAATATTAACGAACAGTGGTCGAATACTTTGCAAAGAAATACTTAAAAAGAAATACTTTGCAGAAAAAGAAGGAAGAGGATAATTAGCGTCCTCCACTTGCCGTTCGGTTTGCAAGTGTACAATAGTACAACGAAAGTATTCTTTCAACGTTTTCCGTCGTCAAATTACCTATCAATCGTTTCGATTATAAATGTTTAACGAATTTCTGACATTTTAAAAATAATTTTTCCGATAAAAAATAATATCTAAGGGCGTGCTAAAAATATCAAAGAAATAATGTGCAACAGATCGGTCCAAGTCGTCCTGTGCAATAAATCGAGTGGAGCATCTGGACCAACGAACGTTGTAACGAGATTTTCGCATATTTCAATCGCACTCCGAAAAAATAAAGAACTGTCCGAAATGTACCTATTTTATTATAAATATCCCTTATTTTAATTTACCATAAAATACTAATTTAATCAGTAATATTATAAAAATTCAAACTTTCATTGGTTCAATATTTCAAATATAAAATGTGTATACATACCTTAGGACTAATTCCTACTGGTGAGTAATCATGAGTTGATTTGCAGTTTAAACTAGAAGGGGAACTCGATTTCATAGTTAAATTTAAAACGTCATCGGTAATAACAGTTTCGGCCTAAAGTCATTAATATTAAATTAGAATATTTAGGTACATTAATTATAAATAAATACATTTACCTGTCAGTTCTTTAAATTGTATTCGAAAATAATGCGTTGACCAAAATTATGTGATGGACAAATAGTATTTAAATGTTCACTGGTCATGTACATTAAACTTTCTACAGTAATTCCATGGTCTGAATAAAAATGATATTAAGTAGTATAATATTAAATAAATAATATAATTACCTAATTAACCAGATTTTAAAGAAAAATTGTATTTATATTACTTTTATTATTATATCCACGAAAACGAAAACTAGGTATGTATATAAAAACCATAAATGAATATACTTACATAACATCAGTGGTGTATTTACGAGGACCAAAGGAAAAAGAATAAAAATTATAAGTATTGTTTATGCTATACAAATATTACTTGCGCATTAGAAGTTATAATGTTTTATATTAAACCTACCTTAATGAAAAATTGAAAATACGCCACTGCGTAACATTAATATGGAAATTAAATAATTATAGAAGCATTGGTATAAATGTAGATTTAAAAGAAAAGCATTTATTTCTATTTAATATTATTCAAATTGTCAACTGAGAGCGAGAACATTATTTTTAATGATTTGTACGTTATTTTCGCCATATGGCTTATTTGTTCGCACTTATTATTTTGATAGATTTTTATCGTGTGTTTTTAAATATCACATATTTATATAAATGTTTAAAAGCTTCGTATTATACAAAAACAAATCCCTAAAAATCGAATTAAAATAAAATTTGATTTAATATTAATTACTTACCGACAATTACGTTGAACAACCACTCGTCTTTTAATTCAATTAATATTTCTAATAATAATGCAGTTTCTGTGTTGACATTTACACGGGATAATTCAGCATTATCTATGTAATCGTCTAACGTCATTATAGGATTTTCGTAAAAAAAAAAAAAATAGTTACAAAAATCGTTATAAATGATTAAAAAAAAAAAAAAACAGAAATCACAAAATAAAACTCGTTTTGTATTAGACTTCCGCATTCGCCAAACACTCGGAACGCGCGGAAATGTTAAACGAACAAACATAATTAATCGTAATGACAACGAATTCGTATTTCGAATTCTAAACGAAGTAGTAATTCTCAAAACGCGTACACACTCATCGCGTGTATATTATACGTTATTATATACTGTAGGTAATGTGTAAACACGCGGCGCAAACACCACTTAAATCCCGTGGGATTTACTTTTTAAAACCACACAAGTTCGAACGTTCCGTTTATTAGATAATAACACAATATATTTTGTCGCGTGTCTTTTGAGGATAATACACACATAATATTATGAGCACGCGAAGACCGGCGGCAGTCGTCGTCGGAGCACATACGACCGTTTCAGGTGTGGTGTACTCGTCGGATTCTGTAGGGGACCAGCCCGAGAACGAAATTCGTTTTCGTGTAGTGTACCGGCGTTTTCTTCGGTACGTTGTCTACGCACAGCATGTCGCAAAAAAATAAATAAATATATCTTACGAAAACAGATACGTCGGTCTTTCATATTCTCTATACAGTCGCGGTGTGCGTATATCCGCAGTGTAGTGTGCTCAGAAGTTATAGATCGACGGTCGTCGTGGTCCATTGGTCTTTGGACGCGAAGAAACTCGCGAGTCCGCGACGAAGTTGACTTTTTCGAATTTTCTTCTACCGGACGAAAAAACAATTTTTTCGTCTCTCCCTCGCCACAATTGCGGTTTTCAATTTCATCGGTTCTTTTCTTCTTTTCGGTAAGTTTTTACAATTTTTCACAACACCGCGTTATTGTACGAAATGCACGATTCATTAAGGGATTCGGGGAGATTTTATTCTCCCAAGAGTTTTACTTTAATCGTTTAGACAGAAAAATACTTTCGATGTGACGCAGAAAAGTTTCGGATATCCTACTGGACGTGCGTTAATTTGACACAATCCGAGTGCGGTAAAACGTATTTATTAACGTTTTTGTGGCTCTCGTTAAAAACCAGATGTTGATTTATTTTAAATTCTCTTATATTTTTGGTTCTGAATTTAGCGAAAATTTAATGGTTTTACGACGACACGTTTTTTATTTTTCGATCACACAACGCTTTTTCGTATAGGAATGGTTTCGCGCGTACCCTTAGGCAGTACTTTTTTTCAATTTTCGTCCAACGGACTATCTTAATACGTGCTTGCAGACACGTAAATTTCTACAATTTCTTCTCTCTCTCTTTCTCTCTCTCTCTCTCTCTCTGTTTGTGGGTGAGTAGTGAAAAAAAAGATTTCGATTCGTCGAAGACCCTTCTCTTTTTTTTCTTTTCTTTTCAAACGAAGACGTATATTTAATATTAAAAAAAAAAAAAGTGAAAAAACGTATTTGTTTGTGCGTAATCTCCGCTGGAACAACTGCCGGTCCTAAAAATTCTTTCACTTGACATAGAAAAAGCTATAAACACTATCCCTGAGTAATAATTAAATACAAGGCGTTCGGTCTTGAGCCGCCCGTGTGTAACAATCCGTGATATGCTCGGTTGTTTGCTCGTACAAAAACCGTAGTGCGTTATATATTATTATTTATTTTTTTTTTTTTTTACAACAGCGCGTCGTTATAACAGATCTGGTGGTGTCTTATTGCGGTACTGTAATATATTATTATATACCGAGACAACGGGCGCAAACACACACGAAATAACTACTGTGTGTACTCATAATAATATATTGCGTGTTATTTAAATACGAGTTTGTTCTTATCGCCGCGGCGTGAATATAAAATTACGAGTGCACAGATAAACGAGTGTGTGTACAGGCACACACTCGTATACGAACGTCGTAAAATTTAAAAAGCCGCCGAGCTAAGGGGAGGAGACGAGGGGGAAAAAAATAAAATGAAAACGTACCGTGTTCAAGACTTAAAAGTAAAAATTTAATAGGTAAATCGAAGGCAGCTATCGTATAAATAAAGAAATTACACGAAACGTGGCAGCGATCAACGGTTTCGTTAAAAGAACAAATATATATATATATATAAAAAATTGTATAAATTAACTTTTTTATTCGTTTAAATAAGAAAATAGATACAAAAAAAAAAAAAAAAAAAGATTATATTTCGTATTTCACACATATTACTCTCGGCTTCAGAACCGCATCATTTTGTCGAGTACGTTCTCGAGATGATTCTATCCGTGACACGTTTTTATAAACTGCCAGCACAGACAATCCGTTTAACAGCTAATATGAACGCGAAATTCATAGTTAATACTAATGGCTCTAAAACGGTGTTTTTTTTTTCTTTTCGAAGAAATTTCTAACAGTGTTATTTGACGATTTTTGGTCGTCTGATAGCACAAATTTGATCGAAAACACTATTATATTTCGTTTCGAATTTCCATTTCACTAGTATAAAATAAGAAAAAAGGGTGGACACCCATATATCCTCCTCTGGATAATGTCATTGTAATGTTATACGCGGAGTCGACACCGTCGTCCGATTCTAAAAAACAAAAATTCTCGTATTTATTTCAAAAAAATCCTCACTGACCGTCACAACGATATTCTTTAATTTTTTTTTTTTTTAATTAAAGCCTTCTTCCGTCATCCACTTAACTCGAATTTAATAAAACCCACTACGACCGAATATGAAAATCGTTTTGTAGTTTTCAAAAAGTTTCGTTTTGTTTTTCGGTACGAGTGTCTTGCGAATGTCGTTTATAATATTGAGATAAGTGAATAGTTAGTACCACAGTGACGTATATATTGAAATAGATAAGAAGAAGAAAAAACGCGTGCGTGTGATAAAATAACGAGAGAAATTACGTGCCTCGGTGCGAATAAAATTAATGAAATAACGGAAATTCGCGTTATAATATTATAGTGAAGAGGACGTCGAGAAAACGGCCGCGGTGTGTCTCGTCGCTTGAAGTAAATTCGATCGTGAAACAGCGTCGTTTCGCTTGCGCCCTTTTTGTTTAATTTCGAAACGCCTCTAAAACGTGTGGTCTCCGTACCCGTGTGAAGTATCAAACGGAGTCAAACGTAGTTAGGTTTTTTCAACCGCTGAATCCAAATGTCCTCCGGAGCAACTACGATGCTCTGAGGATGACCGGTCGACTTGCTAAAAAAATATATATATATTAAACGCGCATCGATGACTGTGTTTATATATAAAATAATATACTCGATTAAAAATCAATATAATATTATTGTATTTGACAAGTAGTCAAATATTGAAATCTAAAGTAAAAAAAAAATGGAATTTTTAAAGTATAATTGGAATACTGTGTGATGCACACCAGTGACGGATCCAAAAATATTCCACGAAATTTCAGGCGAAGGGGGAGGGGGTGCATCAAATCAAAACCAAGACGTATAAAGTCAGTGATCTATTTTCACTATACCCCACTCTACCATAGAACAACATTTCTCCGCGTTGATATACAATTATTACAAAAAAATATTTTCTTTTCCTTCTAATAATGATATACACAGAGGCCGATAATCTCGATTTTCCGCATTTTCAATACTCGTTCCGTCTCTCGTTTCTCGTTCGGTCGATCTTAACGTCGACGTCCATCGTCGTTTATTATTATTATTATTATTATTGACTCGCGTTAACGTAAACTCCCCGTACGTTTTTCGATCTCAGAAAGAATGCTTGTAAGTGTACATTTTTTTCTATCGCACCACTTACGATATTACGACGTTCAAAAGAGAAACGAATTCCGTTTTAACGCGCACTTCTTTTTTTTGACTTTTCGATACGGTGCTCGTGCCAAAATTACCAAAACTCCCGGACTAATTCACAGACGACGCGACGAACCCGTTCCAAATGCAATACACGCGATGCGTATTCCGCGCTGAATCATCGTCGGGAAAATATAATAATAATAATAATAATAATAATAATAATATATTTTACGACGCGGTGACTCCCCCCCCCCTCCTGTACAATATATATTGTTGTCACGTCGCTAACCGTATATATATAATATCATCGGATGTTTAATGTTTACATTATAGTATACCGGTCTGGGGAGGAGCGGATTTTTTTTTTTCGCCCCCCCCGGACCATAAGTTATTCCCGTATTTGTTTAAACCACAACATACGCGGCCACGGTTAGAGGCTTCTCTCTGTCTCCGTCGACGTTACACATTATATTGCACTGGCAGAACACATATACACAAGTTTTATTATAATATACGAGCGTGTGAGAGAGAGAGAGAGAATAAACCCGGGGACGAGGGCGTGTGTTTAGAACGGCGCAGCGGTGTAGTAGCGCAGGGACGGCATAAAGGTCGTTATACCGATTTAATAAGATCTATAATTCATATTGTGTGTGTCCCTTGGCCCGGCCGAGCGGGCGGCACACGCGCCGGCGCGACCACCGCAGCAGCCGCGCTGACTCGCCTAATAGACTTTCCGCGCTCGCAGCGACGACGGACGATGTCGCCCGCGGAAGGGCGAACGTCTAGCCGTTATTTATGCCGTTCTGGACCCTATAGCCCGGTGACAATACACAAACACCCTATACGCACACATATTATAATAACAATAATAATTATTATTATAATAATATATACATTGTCGTTTTCGGTGTAATACCCGTTTTACGATCTCGGTCGGTCGTCGTCGTCGCATTAGCGTATACCGATCGCGTGTATACATTATATAAACTGTAATAATACGCGAGGAGTCAGCAACGTTTCGCACGATTCTCACAACCGCGAAATCCGGTAGCGTAGGCACCCCCCCTCCCCCCGAGTAGCGTTTTACGTTAGCAGACGCGCCGTTTTTAAAATCGTCGTAATAAATTACGGTTCAGTGCAAATCTGGTTCAACACGGCACCGTGTTTTTGACGAAAACGGAATATCGAAATTTTACACGGGTTTCGACCATGATAATATTATGTCACTTTCGATTCGAACCACCGCGTAGTACCGTTCGAAATAGGCGCGCGAATCAGTGTGCGTTCACCGTACAAGAATCGGTTAAATATCGATTCGAAAGCGTTATGGTTATGCTCCGTTTTCACAGCACCCCTCCCCCCCCCCCTTTGAGCATCGTGTATAAGGCCGGAACAAGTGCTCGATCGACGATCAGCGTACACGGTATGCGCTGATTATATCGGTCGTGATCGGGCGTTTAGTGCTTAGTTGACGGTAAACTCGGTCGGTCGAGGAAACGTGTGAATATATGAGTAAACCAATAAAAGTCAATAAAATAGTAAAGATTTTAGAATAACCAAGTAAACGTGTTAACGAGTGTACAACGAGGAAAGGTGAATCATTACGTTCGATCGCTCGGTCAACGTCAAACTAAACACCCGCGTATACCGACGTAGCGCTTCAGTCGACCACGATAAAACGGGAAACGAAAGTAGCCACCAGATAGCGCTACGACAAAACATAGAGGGGGTAGTAGCAAAACGCATATAAATAGTGGTCCGTAACCGACGGACCGCTCAGTGTAACCGCGGCGGGCAAAGCGCGAGCAACTTTAATTTTGTTTTTTTTTTTTAATTACTTCTAGAGGGAGCTTCAGCCTTCCCTTAAAGCAATTGACAATTCGCGTACCCATCTACTATTATTAAATTTTCAAAGCACGTGTATTACGTTGACAAAGGACGGTAAGCCGCATGATAATATTTAATCAAAATAGTATAGTATTGTTTTGTCCGAATGCGATGGCGGGCACGACGGATTATACTGCAGGTATCGAGCAGAACAAGGCTCGAGGAGAAGAGCGCAATTTTCCTGCGCGTCAAAGTCTTGAGCTTATGACGATGACGGTTGCTACAACGGGTTATATTATATTATTATTATTATTATTATTATTACATAATTCTGCGGAGGATAGAAAGGATGAAAATATAATATCTTCGGAAGACGCTGCGCGAAATATGCGATTCCGTACAATTTTTGTCGAGCCCGTCGTCTGTCCGTTTTGTATATTATTATTATGACGTCACGAAAAACCGCAAGTTTAACTCCTCCTCGTGTAAGAAATGACAATTTCCGTATAATTACATAAACAAAGTATTGCGAATAAAGCGGGTAAGTCGAGTGCTAAATGAATTTGTTCTTTTCCAAAAGCGGTAGACTAAGTCGTGTGTTCGTATATTGTTGTTCACGAATATTTTTTGAATAAAAAAAAAAAAATTGTGTATTACAATTTATATATATTTGGAAATTATCACGACGACGGTTTAAAATCCTGGTTACTCGTACTTAATTTTCTTTCGTCGTATATATGCATCGTATATATTTTTGAATCGTTATAATTTTTAATTTTTTTCAAACTATATAGAAATAGCTTGTTCAAGGTAGTTTTTATATGATTAATACGTATATGAAAATCGGTTTTATGAATGCGCTTAAAATTATATATTTTATTATGAAATCGATTTTGAAAAAAAAAATGTTTAATTAATATACTATAAATAGTTTTATAGAAGTTTATTTGTCGAGAAGGCAAATACGCCGACAGCAGATGCAATTAGTTCAATAAAAGAATGGACTTCGAAACATTAACGTTGTATGGAGTACCCACAGACCGGGGGAAAAAACCGATTAGATCATAAACGATTTGAATTACCGTGCAGAATGAAAGATCTGAGCACAGAAGTAATCAACTCTGAGCAATCATAAGTATAGGATTTTGAAAATTAATTGCTTATACATTATAGAAATGTAGTCTCGAACGTTAATCGTTGGCGCAATAATGTCTAGAAATACACGAATGGTCAATATATGTACACACATATATATATATTTTAACACATAATATATTAACTAGGTATTAAAATGTATACTTTATGAATAAAAATTAAAACGTCAATTTTTATTATAATCTCAGTTACTTTATTGTTTATTATGATAATTTCAAAATGTTGATGTTTTAAAATTTTAATATTTTTTTTTATCATTCGAGATTTATTTTTTTTTTTTAATATCTAAGTAAAAAAAAATTAATATATGATATTTTATAAATAAATTCGGTACCCTTAGAATTTGGGTGCCCCGATAACGGGCTCTAAAGGCTCATGCTTTAACTGCGGATACATACACAATTTTCTATTGAACTGATACTTGATAACTTCATTGACACGACGATTTGATTGTATTATGTATGAATACGAATATATGTGTACGTATTTACGAATTATCGATTATTGCGTGGATAATAAAAAAAAAGTTTAATTTAGATATGTGAAATGCTGAAAAAAAAAAATAAAAACTCGAATGTCATCGTCAATTTAAAACGAAATAAATTAAACTCATATCGCGTATATACCTGACGGCGGATTGAGGCGCAGTCATATTTTCTCCTTCAAAGTTTTTTTTTTCTTTTTAGAAACGTTTGATTGATGATTCTATAAAACCCGATTGAAAGCGCAATAACGGAATAATAGACTGCGAAATTCTCATATTATATAAATAAAAAACAAAAATACAATTTAAGCGATATAATATATACAATTTACGCGATTTTAAAACCATCGCGGGTGCACATTTATATATATATATATATATATAAATGGATTTTTAAATTTAAACGGCGGTCGGATTACAATCTCGAAATAATCTGAAACATATTTACCTATGTAACTACATATTATAATGTGTTTTTATTTGTAAATTAAAATTATATAAGCAATTAAAAAAAAAAAAAATTATTTACCTAATTTAAAGCAATTCAATAATTATAAATATTATTTTTGTCCGTTATATTATAAATTGAGAACAAATAATTTACAATCTTTAGATTGTCCGATATACACCATTTTTATATAACGCCTAAATTTTCTACTTACTTTGCTCGCATTACATTTATCATATAAACTATCTAATCTATTCTAATCAAATTGATTTTTTAATTTTTAAAGTATATATCTAATATATTTCATTTTTTATTTTTTTGATTTGTCCGATATAAACTGCCATTTGGTCGCTATATATATATATATATATTTTATACGCGCACTGTGTGCCATTGTAATGTAAACGAGATAGTTACTATAATAACGACAGTTTGATTATGACGAAGTTGAATTTAATCGATTCAGTCACTGCGACACGATCTACAAAATAGTTGTTATACTAGAAATAATGATAATAATAAAAAATGGGTTATACGAGGAGGCTTAATGGATTTTCGTCCCTTTATTTTGTGATGACGTTTTCACAATAATATAATTGATTCGGTCTAGTATAATGGTTTCGGATAATATTTAGACACCGTGCAAAAAAAAAAAAGAGAAAAAAAATGAATCTATATAAATTATTACTTTATATCCACGCATTGTATGTTATATAAATATACGCGCGCGGACGATTTAAATCGTTTTGTTAAAAAAACAAAAAATGGTACGATATTTTGATTTATCGTATATAGCTGTAGTCTGTAGACTGTACTTATATTGCAGTTAAACGTACGGTGACCACAATATAAGTACGTATACCGAATTCCGAAATAACGAAGAGTGTGGTGGTGTAGATTGATTGAACGAACGAACGTGAAAAAAACGTAAATTAAATTGTAGCTTTAAAAAGTACATTTAAGAAGTGTTTGAAAAAAAAATGAGGTTGCCAAACCTATTTTGTTTTTTATTTGTAACCGAAATAAATGTTTACTCGAACGCGGATTTAAACGGTAGACGTCACTGTAATTTATTGTTAACCGAGATAATGGAATTGATGGTAATTGAACATTGGGCACATTTAGTATACAAGTTAAATATAAGGTTTGCAAAAAAAAAGACAATATTTATTGAAGCATCGCCGTTTCTTTTTTTTTATACGTTATATTATTGCTGTAGAAGAACGTGGTAGAGCAACGTTACTTTTTATAATTAAAAACAAAAGTAGAATCAAGAAGAGCTGTAACTCCTTTGCGTACAGTGATGAATCGCGAGAGCCAATAAGAAGACACTCCTCACACGGGGATACTAAAAAGAATCGCCTATTGTTATTATAATATGTATAGGAGACTGGGCAATAGCGTCGTCATTCGCTACGACGCTACTGATGATCAATCGTCGCGAACGAAGATGATGATGAACTGACTTATCTCAGTCTTCTCGCTACTCTAGTATAGAGTCGTTTCGAAGTCAATAATTCAATAATTGTTATATTATTATTAAATAATCTTTGTATTGTCTGTTATTTTATAATGGAAAAACTGAAATACAACTGTGCCGTCGAAACCGCGAGATGACACTAATTTGGTATACCGCGTATGTGAAGACGACCGGCAACTGAAGTTGTCTATAGTTGCCCAGTCATCTAGGCGATTACAGTTTCTTTTGAGTATCCCCGTGTGAGTAGGGCCTTAGGTTATTTGTACGTGGTTTTATAACGATAAATTATATATAATTATTATTCTAGAAAATCGAGTATTTTAAATTGTAATCGGCAATTTTATGGACTACAACTCCACAGGACTTTTTTTTGTTTTTTGAAGATCGACCCTGTAATTTTATTTACGTAATTATTCCGTCACCGTGTAAATTTATATTGTATAACAATATAATATTATCGGTTTCACGCGTCTGTGCGTATTTCTCAATGAGATTATTTATTATAATTTTTTTTTTTGTTGTGTTTTTTACTAAATCAAACGGAAAATACGGATTTCAAGACGAGCGAGACGCTGCAGAAACGCGGCGAAATTCGACTGTTGAAACGTGCGTCGTATATTATAATACCGTATACCGTGCGTTGTGTTTTATAATAAATAATTTATATACGAACGGATTATTTTCGTAGGAAATCAGTACCTGGAACATAATTTATGCACGGGTAATCGATATAATACGTGATCAAAATTCAATACTAGCCACGTATTTATGTAAATACACACACACATATATATATATATATATATACTTTATTCTCGTCAGTCGTTCCCAATGCATACGTAATGAGGTTGATATATTTATGTTTTATTATATATCCGTGCCGCCTATTGATTACTCCGTTTTGAAACGAATTAACCGGATATTAATATTGTATTTACAAATAATTTATATACGCGTGCGTGCGCGCGTGTAAAATACTTATTAGTCCAGGGAATTTAAAAAAAAAAAAACCGTTCGAATCCATCAATTTTGGCTTTTGGTGATCGTTTTTGAAACGGGCCCCCCCGGCGACTATGATGAAGTTAATGCGTCGATAACGCGCACCACCTGACGACGACGATGGAATTGTTAAATGAACAGTTATTATATATTATAACAGCACTCGGAAGATCCGTAAAGTGAAATACGAGTCTGCGAAAATGTCATCGAACCCGGTAATACAGCAATAGTTCTCGAGTACAAACGAGCAAAACAAACGGTATGAACGCATTAACCGGACGGACAGAAATGGTTTTTAATACTTTATTATCAAATAACAGGGCCGTATTTTAAAGGGACGGTTCGGGCCGAGGGCAATTGTCCATGAGCGGGCGGCATTTTTTTCGCACGATATATGTATTTACCGTTTTCGTCTCATTTCTCTGTCTTTTACGATTTTAAATATAGTATTTTTGTTTGTCGTTATTTATTTGAAAATTCTTTTAACGCTAATTTTTATTATTATTACTAAACTACAAACACTGACATGTATGCAATCACATATATCTGCGTAGTACCTTCGTATAACGTTTTTATATCAATCCTATATTGTGTTAAATGTGACTATATGTAAAAATAAAAGTCACGTTCTCATGTTATTTATTCTCGAACTAGTAATTTTTTACACTTCGCAAAATAAAAAACAAAAAACTACCGAAAAACAAATGTTTTTATTCAGTTAGGCCGAACACTATGACAGTTCATTACATAAAAAAATTAAACGCCTCAAACCGCGGAAACGTTTCAAAAGAGACGTGTTGTAAATTTTAAAGCTCGCGAGAAATTCGTTTGCGGTTCCGCGCCCAGTGGCGTTAAGGGTTTGGTTTCCATACCCTCTTCAAAAATCCTCAAAAAAAAATTCTCATCATTATCAAAATTAAAAAATTTCGATTGTGCGTACTGAAACTTTCAATATTAACAAATTTATATATATATATTTTGATAGCTAAAAATGTTGAAATTATAATAGCTCGGCAATTGTACGGATTTTGAAATTCCGAACATACGAATAAATTTATAGAAAACAGGCGTAGAAAAAGAAAAAAAAAATACGAGACAATAAAAACGTACAGGTTTATGAGAGATAAATGTATATCTTATGTCACATCAATTTATATATTATTCGGACGAAAAAACGAATAAAAAAAAATCGTTTAATTTCTAAAAGTCCCTTTGAAACTCTTTGCCTCCCTCCTCCCCGTCATCGTGGAAAAAAAATTCGCGTCTACGCCGGTCACATCGCGGTCCGCCGACGGATCGTACGGAAAAACGCCATTTGGGACGTTTAATTTTCCAACGCCACGGTTTTTTCCGTCCGCACGTTGCAGTCAACCCTCCGTCACCGAGTATTATTTTTCCCTCTTGTTATTAGGCGCGTGCCTTGTTACACAGTAAACCGGCGTGTAATGAACACACACACACACACAAAATCAAATAAAACGAAAAAACAACTGTTTGTTTATATATAACCGTATGTGATGTAGTGATGTGATCGTATACCGCGTTCAATATATTGTCTATGCGTTAGATTTACCGCAGCGATGGGGGGGGGGTGGGCGTGATTATAATTTACATAAAATAATGATAATAATAATAATAAAACAACAGCAAATAAAACAGACCTTATAAAGCGAAAGATAAAAAGAAGAAACAATGTCTCCTGTAGCTATTCCATCGGATTATAATATAGTACAAAAGGAAGAGAAGGAAAACCAACTGAATAGTCTATAAGGATTTTACAAATCGAAATGCAGATAACGTAATGGAACCTTAGAACCAATGTAATCCCCGTTATTACTGGAGTTATTACAGGATCAGTGGCATAGCCAGGGAGGGTTTAGGTGCTGAATCCCCCCCCCTCCCATTGATTTTTTTACGTTTTTACTGAAATGGATTCTTGTATGGTTCATTAAGAATATGAGCATTGAACAACAAAACCTAACAAAAAAAAAAAACGTAAAAACCTATAGTTTGATTCATACTTAAAACCTCCCTCTCCTATCATTGCATAATCCTGGCTGCGCCACTGTGCAGGACTCATCTCTGATGTCGTTGCAAACCTAATTAGAGAAATCCCCGGATAACATAAAATCTCCAATACAAATGCGAGCTAAAGACAGTGGCGTTGAGCACACACAGTACTATAAAGAAAACAAATGAGAATGTCACAAAAATTGAAGGTAACTCTCTATAGGTGCACGGTGTGCAGCAACTCGGTGTTACTAAGTAATGCAACCTTAGACCAGCTATAAAGTAGAGTCGATGGATGATAATAATAAAAATAATAATAATGACAATGATAATCAGAATAATGATGATAATAATGATAATATAACGTTCATCTATAATAAACGGGAGACCATTACGCGGTTATTACCATATGAATGGCGAGAGAGAGAGAGAGAGAGAGAGAGAGAGAGAGAGAGAGAGAGAGAGAGAGAGGAGACCTCTATACGCGTTTATACTTGGCGGTTAAGTTAGGAACCGAGGACGACGCTTGGCGGCGAGGGCGATGACTGGTATAATAATAATAATAATAATAATACGGCGAACCAGAGACAATAATATTGTGTGATATACGGTGGCCGCGAAGCGTCCGCGGAGCCGCCGTCGCCGGTGGTGTTTTGTTTGTTTATTCCGCCGACACTGTTGTGTGACGTCCGTGTGCCGCCGGTGTTCGGCCCATAGCGGCTCATGAATTATTGCGCGTTTTTATAAATATATTTTTATTTATTTATTTATTTTTTTTCGCAAGCGAACTGTCTGCCTTTTCTCTCATCCCCCTCTCGCGTATATACATAAACGTGTGGTTTTTTTCTCCTCTTTTATTTTTTTTAAACCGTTTCTCTTCTTTTTTTTTTGCGCACGACAGCAAAAAAAAATTACGGACATTCGATGAATAATGCAATGCCGGTGTCAGTGTGTTTACGCAGAGAGAGAGAAAAAAAAAAAACTATAACGGCGTCGTCGTCATTACAGCGCGGCGGCGGCGGTAAATAACGAGAAATTATAAGCGCCGAAGAACGGCGAGAGGTGTTTCCCTCCCCCCCCCCATTCCGTTGTCCCTTCTCGTCCGTCCACCGTACAGAAATTACCGGCGGAGGCTGCGTAATTTATTAATCAAACGTAACGCGTTACACTCTTGAACACCTTAATTTTCTATTTTATTATTTTTCACAAATATACATTTAAATGGACGCGAGGGGCTGTCCAGGCTTCCGGCCACTTTCTAAATGTGTCTAAAAAAAAAAAGTCCTAACCTAACGGCTAAGGCCTCGGTGATGACTTTTGAGTTTTATTCGACGTTTTCCTAATTAAAAATGGTGACTCAATAACGTACGAAAACCATAATAACACATTTTTGTTTCGCGTTTTTTTTTTTTTTTTTTTTTTAATGGCATTTTCTGACCATTTTAAAGTCATTTTTTTGTATTTTTACAGGTCATTTTCATTAACTGTTTTTCAGTAGTTGACCAAAAATAAAAAAAAAAAAAAAAATCGCGATTTTACTACCTATTATTAATATTATTATTTACATTACGTAAATTACGTACTACTTTTTTTTTTATTTATAATTTAAAATTTCCGTATAAATTGTAGATTGAAACAAAAAAAAACGCGTAAAAATTAGAGAAAAACAACTACGAATAAGAAATATTAAATACAATATGTATCTCCAATAAATTCATTAGTCGTTTAACATGCAAGTATATTAATTGTAATTAATAAAAAAAAAAAATGAATAAATAACTTAATTTTGGTTAAGTTAAATTACATAATTTACTTAATTAAGTACTTAGTTTAGATAATTTTAAAGATTTTTTTTTTTTAAATATCGTGAATTAAATGTCATATTTTTTCGGGCATATTTATGGGTTCTGAGCTGGTCGCCGGAGTGGGGGGAGGGGGGTGAATAAGAGCGAGTTGAAAACGCCTGCACACATCGCGTGCAGTGTGTGACACTGCAGCAGAGTACACGCGCTGGTTTTTTCTTTTTTTTTTAATACTCTGTTCGTTTTAAACCAAACGACAGTGCAAAACACGCACGCGTCTCACTCGCTCGCACTCGTGTAATACGCGTTTTATAACGTAGCGCGCGTAAAATTGTAAAAGAAAAAAAGAAATTTTTTTTTATTTATTTTTACTGTAATACGCGGCACGCGCCGGTTTCCTTCCTTCCGCACACGTTAAACACACGATTGCGCGTCGGAGAATCCGCTGCACGCGTCCACGCGGAAAAACCGTTGTTGTCTCTGCAGGCGCGCGCCGCTCGTCCCGTTTGTTTTTCGTGTGTGTGTGTGTGTGTGTGTGTGTGCGCGCACACGGGACACGCGACCCCCGGGCGGCCGGCCCGTGTCGTCGTGGTGCATAGTAATGACATAATACGATACGCATCACACGATTCGCGCCCACCGCCGGCCACCGCCGCACGTGACCGGACCGGATACCACGCGGCGGTCACCTCCTAACCGTTCGTCCCGCGACGCACTCGCGGACTACGTGGTGCGCGCGACGGTTTTACACGCGCGAAACAAATGTTTACCCAATAGAATTACAATTAGCCCCGCGCGGACTGGGTGCCGGTGGTGGCGGCGGCGCGTTATAATATATTTTTGAGCGTTCGGACACGTCGGCGACTAGGGATTATAACGTTAAAGGGACGAATGACGAGAAGGAGGAAGTGTGGGACGGGGGAAATCACGTTTTCGATTGGTGCGCGAACGGGGCGGAGAAGAAGACCGGCGTCGTTATACTTGGAACGATCGTTTCGATTACAGAAGAAGAAGAAGAAGAAGAAGTAGAAAAAATGAGAGTTTACGTATTATACGCGCGTGCGCGAACACAAGATAATCGCAGTGGCCGTATTTATATTCAGGTACACACATATATATTACTCGGTGTAAAAGACGAAAAAGTCCCGTTTGAAATATTTATTTGTTCCCCTTAGTCGATTTGCCGATTTTCTACAAGTCCCCGTAAAATGCCGTTAGAACGCCTAGTAAAAAAATATCATATAAATAAATAATAAAAATAATATTTTTTAGCTCAGCTAAGATAAACATGTGTCCCCATTTATGACTGCAGACGATACCAACTTTTTGAAACCTATTTTATCATTAACTGACACTGCAGTGGACATTGTAGGTCCCCGAACCCACTGCGTCGCATAGCACGCCCGCGTTATTTTACTTCGTTTAACTAATCAGTTACGAGCTACAACACACACAAACACTTACCACTTACCACTTTCCAGTTACAACACCACTTACCACTTACTAGTTACCACTTACCAGTTACCACATTACATACACACACGGGGCGGACAAATGCGAACAGCATTGCTCGCCTTTGACCACAGCAATATTGTGTGTACAGTGACGTAACCAGGGGGGTTTTGGGTGTTTAAATCTCCGCCATTGCTTTTTTTTTTTACATTTTTACTGAAATGGGTCCTTGTATGGTTCATTAAAAAATATAAGTGTCGAGCAACAAATCTAACAGAAAACATAAAAACTTATAGTTTCATTCATACTAAACCCCCCTTCCAATTGCATAATCCCGTCTACGCCATTATATATATATAATGTTGTAGTTACTACAACAATATAATGTTATAATATACACCGCATTTATATTTTAGAATTGTTTCAGTAAAACATCGATAAAAATTTAAGATAATATTGAAAAATTGAAGTATTCCGTTGAAAACTGAAGTCATAGGCCAATAAAAAAAAAATTTTTTTTTCGAATATAAATATGAAATAAAATAATAATAATAATAATAATAATAATAATAATAATAGAAACGTAAAAATTTTATTTTAAAAAGAAATTTCGGGAAATGGCTGAGTTATAAACCCCCCCCCCTTGGTTATATATAGCTTTACCGCGGGTGTGATGGTTAGTTTAGCTCTAGCAGTTATGTTATATACAAATCATTGCGCGACCCGCGGTTTATATATACGCGATCGAGTACGCCGACTGCGGTATTAACGCGCTGCCGTTTCGCATATGCCGTCAAACGAACACATTG
This sequence comes from Chaetogeoica ovagalla, assembly GCA_032441825.1. Lineage (NCBI taxonomy): Eukaryota > Metazoa > Arthropoda > Insecta > Hemiptera > Aphididae > Chaetogeoica > Chaetogeoica ovagalla. The sequence continues at coordinate 433,676 of CM063738.1, read as the reverse complement.
TGCGTGTGCGTCTATATAATAATCACTACTAATATTATAATAATAATTGACAATCGTTTATCGCGTACGTATATTGTAATGCGCATAAATTTTATGTATAAGTGTATATCGATTCAAATCGATGTTTGTAATCTCTTCGAATTGGAGCAAGCAATTAATATAATATTATACCTCCACAGTGGCGTGTTCAGCTCAAAATACGTATAGGCCCGCTTCGTTGTGTTCTGAACGGTATTAGATTTGGCCTGGGATACGTTGAGGAGCGAATTTCTTGTATATTTAATGCGATAACTTTCTGTAATAATATATAGTCAATTTTTTCTTTTTTATTATATAAGAACACGACTATGCGAATAACAGGAACCACTAGTACGAGAGCAGCGATCGAATGGCAAATGACGGGAAAAAGACCAATAGGAATAAGGCCTATGAAAGCGATGGATGGATGGAATAAGAAATGATTTAGAAACACTCGAAGTGAATGATTGGGATGATGGAGTGCAGAATCGTGATGATTGGAGAACGGTGACGGTGGCGGCCAAAATTCTTACAGTATTGTAAAGCCAATTAGTAGTAGTAGTAGAATATAAGAACACGGATTGTACACGAATGGACATTATTCAAACATAAATGTCATCAAAAATTATAATAATTATAGTATGAACGCGTTGATTATAAATTACTTTACCTATTGTGCAGTTTAATCAATAATAAAAATGACTGAGAGTTATTTTAGAAAACAGCTCTTTTATATTAATGTGTACAGAAAATGTTTTATAAAGACAAATTAATATGTATATTTATACGCAATGAAACCGTTTCGTGGAACGGGGGGAGATAGAACATTTTGAATATGAAGCACAGTTGTACATGTATATATTGTACTGTCGTATTAAAACGCCGAATTTTTATATAAAAATAAATTACAATAATTTCCGAGCCTCTCTCGTGTATAAAGTACACCAGCTATTCCATTACCATCACAACTAGAAACAACGACGGTCTTTTATTTTAATCATTTGTTTTTCAAACTGTAACGCACATATTATACAGTTAACACGCATTGTCGCGAATAATCTGCACGTTTTGAGATACACACAAGAGCGATTTTTTTGTTAGGTTTTCACTTATTATTTTAGCGTTTTCGGCGTTTGCTGTTGTTGTTTCGATTGTGTTATTCGGGCCCGTAGCGGTTTTTCACGGAAGACATTTGAATTTATCGATATATCGGGACGAGGGAAAGCATATGAATACAGTTGTGTAGAGAGAAAAAAAAAATTCGAATTTTCGCAATAAACGACGTAGTTTTAGTTTTTTCGCAAATATTCCGCGGCATTATAGAAAATTCTATGAATAAATATTTTATCTTTTTTTTTTTGCACACACACGGCCGTCGCGCGTTTGTCACACTGCAGCTGGTGTATCGATTATTGTGTTTATCTCGGCCTGCTCGTATATACTCGTCCCTTCATCGCCCCTGCACGTAGTTCTCTCTATTCCGCGCGCTATACTTTATTATTAATCAATTTTATTACTATACTCTTTTTTTTTTTCACCATCCGATCGCCGTCAAAGAGAAAAATCATTTTAAAGTAATTAGTCGTATTATTATATATATTTTTTCTTTGTATTTACGAGCGCAGCAGCGGTGTACAACAGAGCGGCAGTAATTTATTCGTGACGTTGTCGTAAAATAATAATAATAATAAAAAAAATCATTGCCGAACTGCGCGAACGCGCGCGCGCGTAGGGGTTACACACACACACACATCCACACAGAGTCGCTCCCTCGCGGTGGCAGTGACGGGCGGCGACGGAACAATAACAAAGAAAATGTCGTCATATGTTCTCAGTTCCCGCGCACGCGGAGACCTGTCACGCGGCACCCAAAGTTCGCGCCCAACACATCGGGCCCGGGGTGGCCGGGCGAGCTGTGTAGAGACGTTAAAAAATATAATTTTGTACGGACACTTAATGGCTCATCGGTTTTGCATAATGCCCGACTATATTATATATTATATATATACCGCACTACTATACCCGGTTAGGTCACCCTATACCGCGCCGTATTATATATATATATATATATAAATCGAATTTTTTTTTCTTTTACTCTTTTACACGGTGTCGTATGCAATATTTTGTACACTATTATCGCGTTAATGATGTGTTTTATATATATAAAAAAAAGTGACTAATAATGATATTTAGAGAGAGAGAGAGAAAAGAAATTTATATTATACGGAAAATGCAAAAAACAGAATTCTCCTGAAACGGTATATTATATTATATCGTTTTTGACTTTTTCCCGATTCGTCGGTGAAAATTCGTGTAATTTCGATTGTGTTAAAATAATAAAAAGAATTTTGTACGTTTTCCCCGCGCGTTGTATTTGAACATTTTATTTCATACATAATGTGTGAAAACTAGCAGCCGAGTAGTTGTTGTTTGAATTACTCCGTTATATACAAAATAAACACGAACGCAACAGCTAAAACACGATATATCGTTGTAATGTGGTGTATATATATATAGAAAAATTTACTATAATCGTTATCGTTATTGACCACTGTAAAACTTAGTAAAACTTTGTGTTACTAGAGAGAGCTCAAGAGTCGATTTTATCGATTTAAAATTATCGTCAGCTGACGGTTATTTATTGCGTATATAAATACATAATGTAATTTTCTTGAATGTTTTCGAAAAAATAAAAACACTTAAGTTCCAACCTTTGAGTGATCTCTACGGAACCCCTGCAGGAATCCGCGAAACACCTGCTCTGTAGAACAGCGGTTTCCGATCTATATGAGGGGAGGGGTAAAACGGCCTTTCTCTGAGGGGTAAACACAAGAGCTTAATTTTTTTATTCTTTTGCATTTCTTATTAAAATAGATTTTGAAAACCTTTTTTGCAACGTTCTAGCGAAATATCGAATATATCCATTATTGCGTCTCGGAAAAAGCATTGAAAATATCGTTATGTTTTATCCACAATGTCCTATATACGGGCGTGAAAGTGGATTTTCAACAGTGCAAAACAAAAAGAACCGACGGAACACGACACGCGAGATGTGCGCATTATATTGAACGAATCGTTAGAAATAAGCGATGTCGACCGTCTCGTTGACACAGACATCATACATGCGTACTTATTGATTTTAAAATGCTTTTTTTTTTTTTGAACGATTAAAATAAATAAAAAATTTTGTTTTGTTTTTTATAGTAAATTTTTGATAGGGGAAGGTCATTTGTTATAATATTTAATAACTTAAACTCTAACCCGATTTATGGGTAATAGTCTAAAAAAAAAAAAATATGACTAAGAACCACTGATTTAAAAAATAATAAACTTCTACGTTTGTCCAGAAAAGTTTTCGTGCAATATGCAAAACGTTTATGTTTAGTAGTACAGACTATTGAAAAATTAATATTATTTTAAGAGTTATAAAAAAAATCAATAAAGATTCATTTCGCATGCAACAAATCCGATTAACGTAAACGCCGTCCATCACAAAAAAAAAAAAAAAAAGTATTGCGCGTTAATAAATTAACGGATTGCTTTTAAAAATAATTACTTTAAATATTTTTTTTTTTGTTACGCGACCGAATCGTACTGAGAAAATACGATTTAATTAACGATTCTAACGACCAAGATTGTGGTAACCAAGGAAACCGATATATACAGCCACTGTTATAGCTGGTAACCGACGATAATGTCTTAGTTTCAGCCTCTTTTTAATCGATCCGCGCACATTGTCTTTCGGAAAATCGTTTTACTGCCCACGATGACACGGCCGCGAAATGATTATCCACGTGATTTATATATATTTTTTGTATTGAATTTAGTGCAGCCGATTAGTGTGGTCCAATACAATATAGAAACACACTATCGTAGGTATTGAATTTTGAAAAGGGTGAAAAGTTTTGAGAAAAAAAATTTAACTGGGGTGGGTGGCTTAACTGCGGACTAAACGACCGTTAAATACTCCTATTTATGTGCGCGTGATAATCCGATATATGTGTTTTTTTTTTTTTTTAACGAATCGTATTTAACATTAACTATATATTGTTGAGTTCATTCTAATAATAATTCATTCTAACGCGTCGCGAGAAATTGATAAAAACACGTGCGTATTATAAACGAATAAAATGTTTTTTTTTTTTAATGAAATTTTTCAAAAAAACATCCCGGTAACATTTTGGTCATTCAATGTCGGTTTATAATAATCGTGACAGTTTAATAGTGTATACACGGTTTATGAACTGTTGATTGAGAACCATTGTAGTACAATTTAAGTGTTTCGGTTCAAATATTAACTCAATATTTAAAAAAAATATTTTATAGTTCTAAGTCTACGCTTCCGACACTGAACCGTGCTGAAAACGTGTGATCGCACCGACGGGAATTAAACGGTTCAGTCAAAATGTTTGTGTACTATGATCGGCTCAGGGCAGTTCAGAGCAGCGATTATACATGATGTTCAAAGGAGGGGGGAGGGGTAAAAATGAAGTCCTCTCTCTACCAATTTAATATTCACATCGAAAAATAATAAAAAGAAAAATTGTTTGAAAATCTATTAAGACGAAATGCAGATGTAGAAAAAGGAAAAACAAAGTGCGTTTAGTTTGACGTTGACCGAGCGATCAATCGCCGTACGCGCGTGTGCTATATTGCTTATTATTTATAATATTATTACATCATGTATTTCAATGAAATGAAATGAACGTTAGAGTTCGCGTTTCCTTATTGTACATTCGTTTACACGTTTACTCGTTTATTTTACACTTTTTACTTTTTTATTAACTTTTACTGGTTTACTTTCATTTACACGTTTCCTCGACCGATCGAACTTACCGTCAGCTGAACATTAAGCGTTCGATCACGACCGATGATCAGTGCATACAATATGCGCTAATCGTTAGTCGAACATTTATTCCAGCCTTATACGTGATGTTCAGTGAGGTGTAGTGCTGTGAATATGGAGTATAACTATAACTTAATTGGACCAACTTACAAGTCGATTACAAGTAAGGATTTACTATTCACATACATTGATAATATGTATAACGTAACAACAAGTTTTCCTACGATTTTATTTTGTTATGAAATCGTTAGTTTAGAATTCATTGTATAGAAAACGTTAGTTAATAATTTTATACTACTTATATAGAAATACGTGACTATATGATATATTTTTAACATGTATGTATTATTTAAAAGTAGCTTAACGAATTAATTTTACAGTAATTCGTAACTATTTATATAAATTACTCAACCCAATTCAATAGTAACACTGTAACTTAACTCGGTTACTAAAAAAAAAAAAAATCGATTAAATCGTTAAGCTTTGGCAAAAATAAATAAATAAATAGACCGTTTCGTTTTCTAATTTTATATTAAAAGAATACACACACACACAGTATAGATGGTTTCACGAGAAACGATCAATACCGATTTGACCTTATATACTATATAAGGACGCGAAAAATGAAAAACCACAAAAAAAAAAAAAAAAAGAAAGAGTATCTCGAGGAAAAACGTTTGTCAGTATACAGTATTATTATATTTATCAATATATTTTCTTCTTTTGCTTTCCGCCAAATATATTGAGGAAAATTTTATTAGGACCCGTGTTCCGTCGCTCTCGAGAAGAAGAAAAAGAAATATATATGAAATAATTCGACGATATACGTATACCTAATAATGCGAGTTCAAAGCAAAGTGAAACAATTCCGGAATATCTTTTATTGAAATGGCAATAAAACGTATTGGAATCGAATGATATGCGGATAAAACTATACGCGAAACGATATCCTCCATAAATGTACATATTATGTACGTGTAAGAAATTGTTCGTGTATTTTTTTTTTTTTATATTATGTAAATTAGAAATATTCTTATACGGCGTCGAAACGGGCGATAAAATCGAATTACAACGATGAGCGATATTTTATTGGTATAATATATATATATATATTTAACCGCGTTAGTATATAGAATATACGAATACTATTGTGTCGGTTTTGTATTTTTTTCTACCTATTATTTTAGCTTAAAAAAAATTCTTTTTTTTTTATTATCTATTATGCCATAACAATATTTTCAATGACAATATAAAGTGAATAGCGGGAGATGCGCGAACGTTATTATTAACGTTTTTATTTTTTATGTACGATATAAATTCACCTAGTATAGTTTAACCTATAGTTTTAGACATTCTGAGCCACCATATATATATATATAATATTATTTATAAACGAAACCGAGCTGATCAGACGCATTTACGATTCTTCTCGTTTATCTATACATAATGTTTCGGAATTCGTATAGGAGACATCGATAATTATATTAATACAGTAGACGATAATGTCCCGTTTGAAAACGGTAAAAAAAAATCGAATTAAATATATTTACTTATTTTTTTACAACTAGAAAAGGGGACTGCAGAAAACAACACCTAACCGGTAAGACGTGTGTACGCTCGAGCATCTGGTCGCGGTATAGGAGAGATTTTAAGCCGGAAGTATTTAATAGTTCAATATGGTTTCCGCGATCGCGGGGACAAATATATATATAGCTCCTCAGGATATGCTCGTACGTATAATCCCTTTATACGTAGAACGACACAAAACGTAAAACGTTTCGACTTGTCCCTTCGTAGCTGAGACCATGTCTTTCCGAATATATTACGCGAATGACGGTGTCGTGTATAACTACAGTACTCGCACGCGTTATTACTCAAAACGAACGAGCCGGTAGACCCGCTCGCCGGTTTAACTATAAAAGAAAAAAACTATTTCTGTCTCCGTCGCGATAGAAAAAAAAATATTGCGGTGGTGCTCTGCAATGTAGTCCATCAAAAACACCGGTTTTAAATACGTTCTTAATCTTTTCTTATACTTTTGGTAATTGGTATATGTTTACGTGATATTCGGCCCGTATAAAATATCGGAATTTTGTTTTCCTTTCGAAATGTCTGCGTCGTAGGTACAAATCGTATCGCCTATCCAATCGTAAATCATGAAATTTTTGTACGATCAATCGTCGTCGCTCTGCAAATCGACTCCGATCCTATAATTTTGAAATTATTTATAAAACGAATATATTATTTAGTTTGTGAAAAAAAATAAATATATATGTAGAAATAACTTAAAAAAGTATCTTTTACAAGACCTCTGGACGGATATTATATTATACTCTAAAACCTGTAGAAAAATCTATCCGGTCATACGAATCTTTCGGAATCTCACCCATCGCGTATTCGTGATATTTATTTTTCAAAAATGGTTTGGAAAATATGTTATAAAATATATTATAGTGATTATGTAAAATTATTATAAAAATATCACTTATTTTTTAAGAATAATAATCGTTTGTCTCTTAAACGCCTACACTACGTAACACTATAATGTGTACATAAAATATGCGTATTATTATATTCCTGTTTTATGCTTTCATCTGAAATATAAATGTATAAGAGGTAGAATAAAAGAAGGACTACTGCAGTCTACTATACTATAGTCTGCTGCTGCTACGTTAAATATTTAAATTGTTTAAACATTTTCCTGAACGAGCGGTCTATTTCGGTATATATATATATATATATATATATATATATATATATATATATATATATGTAAATTCTATTCTAAAAGTATATAAAGTTTATGCTCGAAACTAATTTTAAACTAAGGTTTGTTTTAAAACGGGTGTAGCGCGGTATAATAAAACGTGATTTCGAGCGCACGTATAAAACCCATCTCATCCCATTTAGTTGATTCACAACTAAAAACCTATATATATATATAATATTTGACGTTTTTAGAAAACTGTTATTATTTTCTCGTTAAATAAAGAAAATAATAAAATATATATATGTTAAGTATTAAAGAACAACATCGTTATTTTACACAAAATTTGAACTTGAAACATTTAGAAAAATATTACTGTGATCTTACGATTTTTAAAAATTTTCTCAGTATTATGTAGAACACCGTGTGAATATAACTATTAAATTTTAGGCCTTTGCTTGTAAAATTGAAAATTTTATTAATTTTTACATTAAACAGACGACTACAAACGGAATCGACAGCACCTGCTTTTTATATTAGTTTTCAAATCCGAATTTAACAAATTTTTCTTTACACCCATATAATATACTATTAAAATAATAATTGACGTATAAATTATCAAGAAATATATATATATATATATATATATATATATATATATATTTCTAATAACTATAATAGAGAAAAGTATAATGTGGTTTGGTTAAAATTATGTGTGCAGACAATTTAATTGTTATTTTTTTCTAGTTTTTTGTGAGTTAAGGAAAACTATTGAAAAAATACAAGCAAAATGAAGAAAAAAAAACAACAAACTATTGCTGAACAAATACGTTATTTGCTTTGCTCAAGATCTAAAAATTTAGCCTCTCTCTCATATATATTTACACAATTTCGTTAAAAAATAAAAAGATTTAAATGCTTAAAACGTCTCATGTAATTTACGTATAAATAATGCACTATGTAATGTTCTAATATTATTAATATATTCATTCGTTTTTCGCTCTGTAACTGATACTCGACGACTGTCACAATCTTAATATACGCATAAAATGTATATATATATATATAGATATAAAACACGCATCTAAAATATATTAATTTACGTACAATTCAAGTATTTTCACGTGTTCCTATCGATTTTCCGAGTCTCAATAAGATCGTCATACGCACGTCAACATATATCATGTGTACGATTTTTATATTATTAAATTTGAAAATGACGTGTATTATATATAGGTACGAGTTGTGCCCGCAGTGTATTGAAAAATGAAATCGAATGATATATTTTCCTTTTGGTTTTTCTAGTTATAAATTATTTTCGTATATACCGATACATTATAGTATATTTATATATAAACGATATAATATAATATAATGAAATAGAAAAATAGAAAATATATATACAATGGTGTATATTTAATAATTTCGAAGCGTGTGGCGCTTATTTTTCTTTTTTATTCATTTATTTGTCGAATAAATTTTAAATTAACATTTAATTATGCATTTACCCAATTTAAGTGATATATATATATATATATATATGTATAAAATATACCAGTGTTTAAATGTTATAAATATATTGTTTGGCAATAATGTCTGTAATAATGGCAACTGCAGCAGTTAGAGCATATGATTAGGTATGCCTATGAGCTGGTAATATAATTATACTACATAGACATATATTCGTCGATTGTTTTATACTATTTACATTACTATAAATATTATTTTTTTTTATAGTTATAACGGTACAATAAAACCTTCAATCGATATCGTTCATATTATAAATTATTTAAAATTGATCAATAATTATTTAACGTATATACACTCCGATTAAACTTCAGTGAAGTTGAAACCATCTATATATGCTTACTCGTGTATTTACATTAGAAATAATTCGATAATATTAAATTATTACAGACACTGCAGTTTAAATATGTATATGTGGTTCGTACAGATTATATAAACCGGGATTATTATATAGTTTCTAAAAAAGTAGCGAAATTTCTTTTTTTCATATATATTAATTAAAAATAATATTACACCCAAGCTATGCTCTGCAGAAAATCGTTTTATCCAACGCAATCATCCATAATTATCGCTTTCAAATTTATACTATAATAACAAATAACTCTAAAACTTCGTCTTAGTACTAATATTCACACTTAAACGACATCATCCACAACATCCGCGGCTAGCTATAAATTCATTTTTATCATTTTTTTTTTATTACAAAATATATATATATATATATATATAAATCCATATTGTGCTCTCTCGTTTGAATTTGATGTTTTAAATGTTTCAATTACGTTTCCAACAATTACAACGTCATAATTATTATCAAACGAATAGCATTATTGCAGTCAAAACACCATCCGCGAACCTTCTATCGGTTCATTATGTGCTACGAAGCATAGGATTTTGATCATAATAACATTTTTTTTTAATTTTCTCTCACAATAGCACAACTTTTTTTACGGGAATAGTAATAAATATTTTCAGTAGCTTTAAAAAAAAAATTTTATAAAACATATTTATATATCTCTACGACTGTTAGACTCTGCTGTAAACCACGCGCGATACATTTTTCAATATTTGCGCATTTTTTCGATATTTGATAATATGTATCATTACCGGTTATATCATGAAATAGCTGATACTCGTGATCGGGAGTATTATTCGCAAATAATGATATGATGCCTATACGAATATTACATATATAGTCACATTGACATATAATAATAAACAAAAACCACGTTGTAATAAAATTTTTTGAAAAAAAAAATTGTCATTAAGTTGATCGAAAATAGTGTATTTATTGTACTATTATAGGTCAAAGGGCTAGAAATAAATATTAGATCGCTTTAAATGATGAAATTCAAAAGAAGAAAAAACATTTGTACTCATTTCACATATGTTGTTATATATGCATCTAATAAACGATATATAATAGTTAATGATTTGCACGTTATTAATAATCTTTTCCGTTGCTTCTCACACGCGAAGAAAAGAACTCTACGCTGCAGTCATACTTTAGACATACAAGTTTTACAGGAAATAAATTACAATTATTGTCTAAATATTATTACGTCATAGTCATTTTTTTCAAATATTCTTAAAAAAGTTACTTCATTATTAATTAAGATTAATTAAAAAAAAAAAAGCGGCTCTTTTATTCTATATAGAGAAAATGTTGTAATTTATTTCGTGTAAAAACATTGTGTGTCTTAATTACATTTGTGGCTGAACAGAGTATTCTTTCCACCGCCAAACGGATTTTATATCGCGTAAACACTTAAATTTTTTGAAAATTTTCTGTGTTCTCGCGGTATACGTATAGCTAACAGCCAACAGGCCGTTGTTATTCTCTCGCCGGCATTGCACGGTTTCGTTTGCCCGCGCAATGTTTTCCATCTTAATTGTGTCAGTATTGTCTAAAAATCGTTCGCCGATATCACATTATGATATAGTGGAATGGAAATTGAAAAATTGAAATTCATTTTAGAACAATTGGAGTGAACAATACGCGCGGTGTCAAAATTTCATATAAAACGTTTGTACATTAATTCAAGTTTATTAATTTTAACAAAAACAATTTTTTCTTCTTCTTCGACGCGCAACAAATGTAATTTAAGTGTAATATTTTATTTACAAGCGGTTTCAAATACATATATTCGTATATGGAATAATCAGTAGTTGTATTGCGTTTAATAAAAATATATGGATTTGGTTTTTTTTTTTATTAACAAGCATAGATAATTTCCACCATTGACCGCGTGCTCGAGCTGCACAGTAAATAAATATATATACGAAGCACTTATACGCGGTTTACTGTAGCAGGTTTACGATATACTTAAGCTAATATAATACCCGATATTAAGTTTTAATATATATATATATATATATGCTATTATATAGTATATAATATATCGTTTGACTTTTTTTTTCTTTCAATATTTATACGTCCATATATATGTATGCATGTGTACACATATGCGCGATACGCGCGTATATTATCGTAAATGTAATTTATAAAAAATTAAAAATACCGAATCGCGGCTTATACTTAAAAAAAAACCGACTATATATATATATGTGTGTGTGTGTATCTGTATAAAAAATACGTACACAGTTGACGATAATTGCCCGTAATCGAGTATAATAATATAGTGCAAGTATAAATTTATAAATAAAATTTAACGTTTACGTTTTTTTTTTTTTCAATGCTGATTGACACATGAATCGTCGTTATAACTGATTTTTAAATACGTATATATAATTTATCTCGTCGCAAATTTCGAGCAAGACGATCAATATTAATAGCAAATGATTTTGTCCTTTGTAAATTCGTCATTATTGTTATTAAATTATTATTTAAGCTATATTATTGTATACCAGCTACCTTATAAAGTATATATAAAAACACTTTAAATCTATACAGTCCCTAAACGCGTATAGGTATAGTCTATATAGGTGTTAAAAAAACAAATACACACAATAAAATATAATCAAAAAATCGTCCAGTAATATTCCAATTTGATTAAGAACACGCGTAAAATGAGTTGTATGTCATAATTAATATATTGTATAGTCGAACACAGCGGCTGCTGCTTTACTTACATATCGTTTTTATATATAATATATAATAAATTATTTCGGTTGTCTCGTAGTTGCTTATTATAATATTAGATACATTGACCTACAAAATATTATTAAACGTATTTCTATAATAAAAAAAAAAAAGTATAAACATATAATTATGTATTTAACGATATTAAATTCGATTTTTATCCCCGCACATACAACGTTATACAGTCATATATAGGTTTTTTTTTCCCATACAGAATATGGAATATGCACGCAGTTGTTGTATAAAATGCGCGTTCGCCTATTTTATTTTATGCGAAATAAATATTCCATACGAAAATATTTCATATGCATGTCGAGAAGTTTTGAGTATATGAAACATTTCATATATCAATCAAAATTTCGAGTTTCAAAAACCACAATTAAACCGTTTACGGTTGCGCTCGGATGATAAAATAAATATAAAACCACGTGTAATATTATCTGCGTGTTATATGTACGAATAATGTATAAAAATTCTTATATTAAGCTAAAAAAAAAAAAAAATTAAAATCCGAAACAGCGATTATAATATATATTTTATAACGAAGAATATTATATATTGTCAACGTGGTGGTGTGTTTGTAATGAAATCGTCGGCGATAACGATTTATGTGGAGAGAAAATGCGGGGATGACCCGTCGCAGCCTCTTAAGAAACAAAAACCGTATACGCGTCAAAAAAAAAAAGCGTATCCTTTGCACCGCCGCAGCGTCCACCTGCGGCAAGTATACCGCGGTGCCGCGATCTTATATATATATAAAAAAAAAAAACTTCTGCGATATGCCGTGAGCCATACGCGGAACGAAGTATACGCGCGCGGTACGGTGCAGGCGACTTCAGCATCGTTGCGCGACGGGGCGCGGTGCAGCGAAGAATAGAAAAGTTATTGTGGTTTTGCAGTTCCGAACGAGTACGGAATTCCCCGGTCATGATTGCCGCCCGCGCGCGCACGTCGTTGCCGGTGGTGCCCCGCTGAACAGTCCATTATTTCGAGCCGTTTACACACCGCGGGCGCGTCGCGGTGGATGAAATGAAAAATTTATCAACCGTTGGCGGTCGGTCGGTCGTCGTCGTTGTCGTGTGTACGACGCGAACGCTCGCGATTGCTGTAGCTGAGGGATCAACGAGAGAGTTTTGTTTTTGACGATCGGTGATGGTGGAGGTGGTAGGGAGCGGTGTTTGAAAAAAAAAAAGCGTTCGCGAAATACTATGTAGACTGAATCCGAGAGTGCTTTCTCCTTCTTCTTCTTTTACTCCCTTTCCTCCTCGTTTCATTTTCTCTTTCCTATACTTCACAATAACATACGCCGTCCCTCACTAGCCGCGCCGCACGCGCGCGCGCTCGACCTTTTCACATAATATACCGCGGCCGCCGTCTCGCTTTCCACACGCACGCACACGCGGCAGAGCAGCGGTGACGGCGGCGGTGGCGGCGGCGACGTCGGCCATTTTGAAAACTGGGCGGAGCCCGATAGGAGTGTCGCGAATCCCTTTGCGGAGCGACTATTATCGAACAATAATTCATACGAGCGCGCGCCCGCGCGGTCCATACCGCCGCCGCTGTACACACATACACATATTATATGTATATTATGTCTCGTCAGCGTCGTGACGCGAGCATTCCGCGATTACAAAAATTATTATTATTGCGACGACAATAATAATAATAATAATAATAATAATAATAATAATAATATTAATTATTAAATATGTAATATTTTTTTGTATAGGATACGAAGGGGGTATAGTAAAAATCAAGAAAGCGATATGGGAGGAATGAGAAAAATGAAAATCAGGAAATCGTGTCCAAGGAATAAAATATAATACGTACGAAAATCGGGGTAAATTTAATATATGTACGCGGTATATTCAATTGGAATTTAAAATTTAGAAAAACATACGATATAAAACGCATTTTTTTTTTTATTTGACTATCGAATAAAAATATTTGTACGTCCCTGATTTGGCTTGATCATATCATGATCAACCAAAAAAAAAAAAAAAAAAAATATACCTACCAAATGCATACAAATTCGTACTCTAGCTACTATAGCAACTAATTTATAATTCATGAAATTGTGCTTAAAATCATAATGCTAAATATTATATGTACTTACAAAATTAATAGGCGCACAATATATGTTTATGTTGTATAACTACATACCTACTTATCTGATATCAATATATTATTATTATTTATTATATACCAATTTGTCTGAAATATTATGTTTTACGGTAAAATAAAACTATACGTATATTTATATAGTACAATAAATCGCCTAAAGTAGATGTAAAAATTGTATAATATTTTACCTAATTGATAACCACCTGACAATAACACGACGATTTACAGTAAAATGAATGACAAACAAAAACCATAATACGAAATAGAAATATCAACCGTATAAAGTCCCGGAAAACCGCGTGCGGACACACTTGTGTTATATCCTATATAACGATATACTGCGTAGAAATTTCTGGAATATTGTTCAAAATGTTTTATATGGGTAATATTATATAACTGTTTTGAAACACGTGGTTTTGTACAATAGTGTTATCTTATATATATATATATATTTAATGATTTGTACGAACATGAAATTATATTGAAAGTGTAGTTATTAACATTTTAAACCGATATAAAATTTTTTTATAATTAAGTTTTTTCTAAACATTAAACATTTTGGGTGGAGTGGTTTGTCCCTAACCCTATGCGTCTGATTTAAGTGCTGACGGTGATGGCGAAAGAAATTTCTACAAGATTCTGTCTATACACTTATTATGTGTAGTTTTTTTTTATTATTATTTAAAATCCTCCCCGGAGAGTATGTATTGATATATATGTATATTGACATATTATATAATATACGACAGAAATAAATCGAAAGTATTTACCTCCTCGTGCTTATACTTTTATATATATATATATATATATATATATTTAGTGACGCGTATATGCGATTTGCAGCGCGAGCGGTTGTATTATATATAAGCCGCAAAGAGTGGAAAGAGTTTTTCGTTTAATTTCATATATTATATTTATTGAAAGAATCGATGAACAAACGTTATACCGATAATAATTTCTATTAGTATTATTTATTCGTGATTCGCTTTTCATTAACCTGCAATATAATACATACGAAATAAAATTACATATTATACCTACCAATAAAAATATATATCATTATTCTTTTTTAAACATATTTATGTAGAAATAACAAAAAAACATTTGTATTACGGTATACGCATTTTTAAAATTTCCACGATTCTGTACGTTTTTTTTTTTTTTTTTTAAACATTTTATTTATTATAATGTAATAACGTATAACGTTTTCCATTAACCTATATATGTATATATTAACAGTACTCACTTGGGGAATAAATTAGAGGAAGCTGCATTACCGCGTGTACCTATTTATTATTCCAATTTATACGATTCGCTCTCTCACGAAATTCTAAAACTATTTGCAGCAGGCCGGTTAGGTTTGTGAAAATCTCTTGAGATTCCCTATAATAATTTACGTCTTCTGAAGGAGAATAACTGAGCGGCTTTTATATATTATACACGAAATTTACATTTGAATTAAGACGATTTTAATCGATTATATTTATGTCAATGTTCGCGGATAATCAAAAGACACCGCTTCCGTTATTGTCTATATAGAAAGGGTTATATATAATTATAACGATTTCATTGACATATTATATGCAGGTGTCCGTCGCATGGATATCGGCTCGGGGAATTTATACGATAGCAAATGTATCTGCTAACACGTGTAGGCAAATTCAGAAACGATATTTTTTCACTTGCCCGTGCAAGAGGCGTACCTAATAACCTAACATAAATTTGCTCAATTAATTTCACATATATTATATAAAACGTTATGTCACCTTTACAACTAATAATATTGTTGAATATTAATATAAATATATTAATATCTATATATATATAAAGACACAAAAATTAAAACTTACCTCATAATACGCTCCATTAGATGCTATGATCCACACGGAACTAACATGAGTATTACATAATCCACAAATACCTGCTAATATTTGGTTACTAAACAATATATATAAAATAACAGAGTATAATTATATTATAATAAATAATATTCATTTTTGCATAAAATTTAAATCGTATATTTATTAAATTGAAGTTATTTTTAGTTATCTTAGATTTTTCATATAATATTGTATACGAAATTATGAAATATACATATACATTTCTGTATGTTAAAATGGATTGTTGTCGAGAAATAAGAATATATATATATATATATACAGTGTGTAAACGCTAATTGAAAACACTCAATATTTTTGCGTAGAGCAATGCATTTTGAATTCTGTTTTTTTAGATGGAAGTTGTACTTAATAATACACATTTTTATGGTCTCTGAACTTAAATCTGTTTATTATATTCGCGCATGCGCAATGCAACTTTTTTTTCTTAAATGGCAACCCCCACTTTTGAGCACAAATTATTTTTTTTCATATTTTTTATGAATTTTAGTGGTTCAACCAACTTTATATGTCCAAAATTGATTGAATTACAGCAATCTAACGAAAAATATCGAAAATTTCGCGATTTTCATTTTTGTCCCCTATTACTCTGAAAAAAAACCGTCCTAGATACTTGAAAACTACCCCATCTAATTTATTAAAGTTTTATTTCATTTCGAACTACCCATTGTTAGGTCCATAATTAGCTGAGTTACGGATATTTCAATTTATTTGAAATTTTCCGCAATGTAATAATTTTGCCGTTACATGGACATTATTTAATTACAGAGGTTGATTCTGTCACTTTAACATTTATTTTATGTTCTACAATTGTTTTTTAACTTGTGAATGAATAGTGCGACACTGAAATGTCTATTCAATATTACTTTTCACAATTATACTATTGAAAATTGCAACAGAAACTTAAATAATTTGTTTCATTATTATCTTTAACATTGATCATTAAATTTTATCGGGCCTTCTACAGTATCTTTTGGATAAACTTTATCTTAATGGCCACATATCAAAAATGTATTTGCTTTGACACTAATTTAAAGAAAATAAATGAAATAAGCAAATAGTTCAATATTTCTCACTGTTCATTTATATTGTACAACATTTTGTAAAATTTGACTAAAAAGCAATATTAAATATGAATCATTCGGAGAAAGTTGATATGCTATTTACTTATTGGGAGTGCCGTAAAAATTCACGTCTTACAGCACAAACTTATGCTCAACGTTACCCAGGTATGCTTAGTTAAATTTATTATTTTTATTTAGAGAATTTTCTAAATTAATTTTTTTTTATAAATTACTCCAGATAGAGAACACCCTTCTTGCAGTTTTTTTTTCAACTTAGAAAAAAATCTTAGAATTTGGGGATCATTTTCAAAAAGAAGTAACAATCCACAACAAAGACGAAGTGATTCATTAGGTGAAGAGGTCGAGAACCAAGTATTAGCGTACGTCAGATTAAATCCTCGAGTATCTACACGTCACGTTGGTAAAGAAATTGGAATATCTCATACTATGGTTCATAAGGTTTTAAAAAAGTATAAAATGCATCCGTATCGACCTGATATAGTTCAACATTTGCGCGAGGGTGATGCAGTTCGTAGAATTACATTCGTTGCTTGGTTGGTGGACAGATTAGACGAAAATCCATTTATTTTAAATTCGATATTATGGACAGATGAATCTAAGTTCACCAATAATGGTGTTATTAATAAACAAAATAACCGTTATTGGGACGATCAAAATCCACATTGCACATTTGAAACTAACAACCAAACCGTGTGGGGAACAAATGTCTGGTGTGGTTTAATTGGTGGTAAACTGTTGGGACCATATTTTTATGATGGAACACTTAATGGTAGAAAATATTATAATTTTCTAATAAATGATTTACAAATGATGTTTGAAGATATTCCGTTAGCTATTAGACAAAATCTAATTTTTCAACAAGATGGCGCTCCAGCTCACAATGCAATTATTGTTCGAAATTATTTAAACGAAACATTTGTAAATCGATGGCTAGGAACGCACGGACCCATTGAGTGGCCACCAAGATCACCTGATCTTACTCCATTAGATTTCTTTTTATGGGGTCACTTAAAAACTATTGTGTATGCCGATCCTCCTATAAATCTTCAACATTTAAAAGATAGAATAAAAGAAGCATGTAACGAACTGACCGAAGCACAAATTACAGCTGCAACTAATAAAGAACTTATACGGCGTGCTGAAGCATGTATTGAGCACAACGGACAACGATTTGAGCAGTTTTTAAAATAAAGTTATTATAATTAAATAAAATTGTTACTAGAGTTAAGTTTATTATCAATTAAACTGTTAATTACCTGTTAAAAGTAAAGTAAAATACATAAATTACATACCTACATTTTTTTCTTTCCTAATCCTATTTATTCAAGTAAAATTATGACAAATCGACATTTCAGTGTCGCACTATTCATTCACAAGTTAAAAACAATTGTAGAACATAAAATAAATGGTAAAGTGACAGAATCAACCTCTGTAATTAAAAAATGTCCATGTAACGGCAAAATTATTACAAATTCTTGCGGAAAATTTCAAATAAATTGAAATATCCGTAACTCAGCTAATTATGGACCTAACAATGGGTAGTTCGAAATGAAATAAAACTTTAATAAATTAGATGGGGTAGTTTTCAAGTATCTAGGACGGTTTTTTTTCAGAGTAATAGGGGACAAAAATGAAAATCGCGAAATTTTCGATATTTTTCGTTAGATTGCTGTAATTCAATCAATTTTGGACATATAAAGTTGGTTGAACCACGATTTAACCGCATGTTATTGGTTTTATTTGTAAAAATCAGTTTAATTTTGTAATTGTTTAAAAAATTATAATTTTAACAATACGCGAATATATCAATCGCGTATTACGCGTAATGTATAATATTATATTGTAATGTCATAATAACGAATTACGAAATTTGATATAAAAATAAGAAATAAGTTTTCTACACTTACATCGGTATATAGAAACGCGTATTGACGACGATTTCGAGAAAAAACAAAAAAATTATTATTTAAAAATTAGTACATACGTATATTTCATTGATTATTTTTATTATTAATAGTTATTGAATATGTCTAATCGTATAGTCGGAGAATGTATTGTTTGAATTAATATATGTATATACGACCACATTTTTACCGCGTAAGACCGCTGAATCAATTGGACGTAATTTGAATTCGAATTGCGCCGAATAAATATCAGTTTATTGTAGTTGATATCAATTAATAATAATTGAAATGCGTTGTGCAGAAAAATTATTATTATTATCAAGGCCGTATATGGATATTTACGCCCCTGCAGGACAACATATTTTAGCCGCCCTTCCCCAATTCCCTCTTCTCAAAAGAGTAGTTTTTTTTTTAATGTAAGATATGTCTATTTTAGATATGTCTGTTCACAATAATAATTAAAAATCACAATATAAAATATGATTTATGACAATATACATACAATATACGTATATTATGGTTTTCTTTTTCGTTTTTAAACTAAGTTTGAAAAAGTTAATTTATATTTAACGTGCATAATAAATCGCGATAAGCGGTCAAATTTAACTCGCAGGTGATCGACATGATATATTACCGTGAACGCTTTGTAACTTTTTAATTATTTATCGCCTAAGTATTTATATGAAATATAGTCACATTTATTTAAAATCAATACAAGACGTAAAAAAAAAAAGAATAATAATATAATATATTATATATAGTAGAAAATAAATTTAATATTTATGTAATCTCAGTCTAAAACTGCAACGAAACTGTTGTTCTACATTTGGGAGACATTCATAAGTTTCTTGATCTGAGTGAAGTATTATGTACACCAATAGGTATAGAGATTTTTATTTTTCCATTCTCAATACACACACGTATATTTATATTTATTGATCAAATGGGAAGAAGAAAAAACTAAATGTACATAGGATCGTTGTTTTTCGAGAAAATTCTTTTAAGCTTGGTGTGGGATATACCATAATACGGTATGCGCTGATTATCGGTCGTGATAGAGCGTATAGTACTTAGCTGACAGCAAACTCGATTGGTTGAGTAAACGTGTAAATGTGAGTAAACCAGTAAACGTTAATGAAATAGTAAAAAGTGTAAAATAAACGAGTAAACGTGTAAACGAATGTACAATAAGGAAACATGAACTCTAACGTTCGTTTCATTTCATTGAAATACATGAAGTAATAATAATTATAGCATACGCGCGTACGATTGATCGCTCGGTCAACGTCAAACTAAACACACGCATATACCGACGTGGCGCGTCAGTCGACCGCGAAAAAACAAGAAACGAAAGTTGTCACCAGATAGCGCTACGACACAACATAGAGGGGGCGTAGCAGCAAGACGCATATAAATAGCGGTCCGAAACAAACTGATCGCTCAGTGTATCCACGGCGGGCAAACGCGAACAACTTTATTCGCCTCTGACCGCAGCAAACACACCGTGTGTATGACACACGGTATAATATGACACATATACACACGGTATTTTTGCTGCAGTCAGAAGGTAACAACGTTGTTCGCGTTTACCGTGTGTATGTGTAAGATAAACTACATGTAGTTTTTCAATCGATAATTTTTTTTTTTATCATTGTATTTATCACATAGGTGCTTTAAAGAAAAATATGTTTCTTCGGTTAATTAACTAGAAATAAATATTATAATATAATCTTTCGATGCAATGTATACGACTGTAATATGATACCGACTTTGACGTCGATTAATCAAATCAATACCCCCAAACCTACAACATGTAAATAATTATAATAATAAAAAAAAAATTTAAATCGATGTTCATCGGCATTTTGCCCGGTGAATCAACTCGGTATAGCGAGAGACAAGCCTTATATAAATATACGAAAAGTAAACGTCGTTTCTATATATTATAATATTTGTATGATATTATAATAAAACACCGCGTCCGGTGTACACGCGTTATATCATTTTTCTTTTCTTTTTCCACACAAACATGAAATATAGTAGGCATATACTTATTTCTATAAGTTTTTTTTCCCGAGTGGAAGACGCGTAGTAATAAATATCGTCTAAAACGACTTTGTGCAGTATAACGAGTAATAGAATAATATAAATGTTTGTCGAAGCGAACACATATTATTATTATTATTATTATTATTATTATGGACGGTCGCCGCGAGTGCTGGGCCGAAGCCGTCGTAATAGCTCAAATCCGTACAGGGTTTGTAAAAAAAAAAAAAAACAACAACAGTCGTATTATTATTATTATTATTATTATTATTATTATTATTATTATTATTATTATTATTATTATGTTATCATATTATGTATTATAATATACCGGTTTTTTTCTTCTTTATACAGCAACCCTTGTAGATACAATACACCACGCGTATTATTTCTCGTTCTTTCCCCTCGCAATAAATTCACAATCGCGCGGTAGTGGGTGTGAGCAAACGGAAGAGTTTCCTGCGTTCACTGACAAACGGCCGTAATTACCACGCCGAGCGTCTGAAACTTTCGTGTCTGCCCGCCGGTTCACTCCCAGCCGTTCCGTAATTACACTCGATTTTTTATAACTCTCCCGGCGGTATAAAACGAAATATACAAAACACTAGTTTGTTCTTTTTTGTATATATTTATTTTTGTTTTTTTTTTATTACTTGTATTAATCTTTTTTTAATCCGAGAAAGTGATCTCGATTATTTCTGAGTAAAAAAAAAAAAAAAAAATACACCTATAGCGTTCTTTGCCTGTCTATATACGCATCGTCAACGACCCTATAATAAAACACCTCGCATTAATATCCGCGGCGGCCGGCACTTTCGAGGGACACAAAAAAAATAAATAGAAATAAATAATAAAAACTTTTTTTTAAATTCGTGGCGACGATGCTGCGAAATTAATCGATTATTAAAGGACACGCGTTTAGTGTTCAAATGACGTATTTGCAGACCGACGGAAAAGGAGTATTTTACACGTTTTTCAATAGGAGTATATTTTACCCGATGGATGGCTTAGCGATCGAATTCTTGTGTGTGTGTGTGTATGACACTCAGTGCAGTTTGTCGTCACTTTCATAGAAAAAAAGTATAGAAACGCGCAATAGAAACGATTTAGTATAAACACTACAGAGAAACGTTTTTACGACAGCAAAGAATATAATTCGCGGTCCCTCGTTGTGTTGGCCAATTCTGTCCTGCAGCCGCGATTGGATCCATCGGATTGAGACGCGACGAGAGAGAGTGAGAGCGTTGAAGACTATATCGCATTCGTTTTTATAAAGCGTTCGGATACTCAACAACTGTAACGTGTGTATGAATAATAATTATACGATAGTCACCACCCAATATTGCCACTTCATTATAATTATAATAGAGAAATTTTCAATGTAATCTTACTTTATGTATTCGACTATCGCGTTAGCGCTTTCAAAACGATTGTCTGTATTTTATATATTTTTTTTCTGAGTTAAAATATTTAAAGACATCTTTACTGGATTTTTCCCGCAACGATGATGAACGTCACAGCGAAACGGTTGTGCGATTCTTGCACGGTACACACCCATAATCCACGACAAATAATGAATCGAGTAAGTTTATGTTTTTTTTTTTTTAATTTTCTTTCCTTCTCAAACCGTCGGTAAATATTTTGATCATAAAACATTTTGTTCGTCTTGTCTTTTTTTTTCCTCGATCGGTTAATTTTCTATTCGGTTGGAGTTTTACGCCCGTCGGCTTTCTCCGCGAATAAAAATGGTTTTTTTTCTAAAAAAAAGTAAAAATCTGGCGTTTATTTAAAAAATCAAATCCTAGATTCAGAGCCGGATTAAGTACGTGGTGGTCTATCACGGACGAAATATAATGCGTGGGTGGGGGCTGAAATAAATAAACAGGTCAATATGTGTTTTGCTATTATATTAAATAATATGTATAGTATAGTACCTACCTATTATTTGTACTTATATTTAATCTGTTTAAATAAACACAATCAATACGGGTAAATAATATCATATTATGAAATTGCGTTATATAAGAAAAAAAAATACAAATTGGTAAATTAGCGCGTAGCTTAAACGCAACAACAATAATACCAATATAAATTGTATAAGTATAATAACTTTTTTTTTTTTCTTATTTCATTTTTACAGAATCTTCTATTGCGTTGTATCTATTCGTATGATAAAAATGTAATTGCGTAAACAGAAATTTCCAATTTTCGATATTGTAAAATAATTATACAAAATTGTGTGAACGCCTGCAGGGAGCCTGGTAGCTTGATCGTAGGGACCGTCCAGCGACGGCACTCCGAATTATAAATAATACTAATCTGAAATAAAGACTCAGGTGTTGCTATAGCGTAACGAGCAAGCAACACCCTGTGGCCTCAGCTTCCTAAATCCTCCTCTTGTTTCCTTTGCCGGCGACAATGTTTTACGGATCTGGGGGCTAGAAACGATAGGCACCAGTAATCCGTTTCTTAATGTTTTTTACCCGTTTAATCGAATGCGTCGTCCGAACGGGGGAACGATACACCCGACTGCGAGCACTCGTCGTATGGCCTTTGTACACAATACTCCGCGGAAATCACGTCGTATTCTCTCACGGGTCCGAATAAATAAATAAATAAATAATATAGAAACGATATTAACGCGCATAAGCGTCCGCGGTGCGAGCGGCGCGTTCGAGTGTACTCCGGGGGTGTAATTCGTATACTTTCCCGCAATTATAGAATATATACGCGCGGGTAACCGACGACGACGCGTCACTGTCGTACGGCTATTTATCGGATTTTTTTTATATTCCATTTCGATTGTTCTAAATAAACACGGAACGTACGCCGTCGGATTTTTTTTTTTAGGGTTTTTTTTATTTTTTTTTCAATTATACGGCGCTCGGTTCGTATTATTTTTACTCTTGTGCGCGCCAATTGAGCCGCGCGCGACACAACATTAGGCCGGGCGTCGTCTCGTCCATTCCCCCTCGGTCGGTCGCGCGCGCACGCGTTAGTCCACCGTCACCGGGAAACGACGACGACGGGTGAGAGCGTGCGAAGGGCGCTACGCGTGTTTGCTTTGACGACACCCGTTTATACACACACACGCGTGCGCGAGGCTGCACACGCGTTTCGTTTCACAATACACACACACACACACGGATTATGCGTGTGTGTGTGTATAAATAAATTGTTATTTTATTATAAATATATAACAATACGGTCGGATGGGCTGCCACCGCGATTTCATACGCTCGTGCGACTCGAACGCTGCAGCAGCAGTAGTGTGCGCGCGTCCTCCACGGAATTTCGCATAAAACGCAACACGCACACGAGCCGGCGGTATCCGCTAGGAATCTTTAAACGCCGTGTGGCGTATGAGAGATGTAGTTTTACGGCGCGTTACGGCCAGGGGCGGCGTGATTTCAACATTTTTCCCGGGTCTGCGAACTTTTAGGCAGGCCGATTTTGACGTTTCACCGGGACGTTAAAAAAAAAAAAATATATATTTGTATAAATGTAGGTAACCTATGTAAATATTCTTTACTTCCCTTTTATAATTCCAATTGAAATTACTCGTAACGACTAACGCGACTTTTATAAATAGCTAGCGATTCGAAGAATCAAAAGCTTATAAGCAATTAAAGCAATTAGCTAAAGCCATTTCACTATTATTTAAAAAAAAAAAAAAAATGCAAATAAGGTATAATGGAACACACATGGAATTCCAAAACTAAACGTTATCAATACAAAATATTTAATTATTAATTATTTTAAAATTTAAATTAGCGGAAGGGTTTTAATGCGTGGAGGTACCACAGATCAACGATAGATGGTCAATGTGTGGAGGCACTGACGAGTATGGAGTACTGCGCCAACACGCGTAAATCAACTCCACGCGCCGTATACATTTGATGAGAAAGCTGATAAACCAAAAACAAACGAAAACTCGAAAAAACTATATACTTTTTACACGTATTATATACGAAAACATAACGTATAAGTTGATTATGACGGTGCATTGAAGTAAACTCCTTGCGCGCATTTCATGCGTAGTAGTATATCTACGCCACTGAGTATCGTTGATTTATAACACTACTGGTTTATAAGCAAATCACGAACAAAAAAAAAAAAAAAACAAACATTATACAGTAATAATCGCATCGATTATAATTATATCGATCGATATTCTGCGTTGACGGAACGAATTCAGTACGCCGTCAGTGTGACGAGTGCAGTAGACAATATTGCCTAAAGGATTGCCGACCGTTTCGGAGCCTGCAAAACGCGAATAATGGAATCGACGACAAAGATCTGTGGAGGATGGTGGAAGAGATCACGTAATCGCTTTACGAGGATGTTGCGTAAGAACGACAAGTCCGAGGAGGAGGATTCGACGGAAGTGGAGTGCAAATCGGAGGAGGAGGAGGAGGACACTGAGTTTTTCAAATTCAGTGAAAGGATAGGCGGACGAGAAACGATCCGCAAGTGAAGGTGTTTCAAAATGAATTCGACGCAATAGCGTTTTCGAGATGCCTATAACATTGTTGCGAACTAAGTACGCGTAACACTCACGCATTGATTGCACTGTATAAGTGCTCAGAGCCGAATCAGAGCACACTTTGTTCAGGCGCGCGGGGGGATACAAAACTGTGTAATTACAAAAAAAAAAAAAAAAAAAAACGTCAAATCCATATATCGATTTTCGTCGATAGCGATACGCGCGTGAAACCGTATTTTTTTATTAAACGCGTGCTGTGTCTGGAATTTATAGAAAAATCGCAAAAAAGACGTTGAAATATTAAAAAAAAAGAAAAAAAAGTTCTAATATTAAATTAAAGCGCGGTAAAAACGTTGAATCGTTTTTGAAATTTCGGAGACATTTTCGACGGGAGTTTTTTTCCTTCCCCAAAGAGTATAGGGAATAATGTAGCAGTGGCGGATATCTGGGAGGGGGTGATAGGTACGTCGCTCCCCACCCCTTGGAGTTTTCGTCACTTTATATTCGTTTTTATTATCCACTGGTCACTGGCTACATACTACGAAATAATAGGTAACATTTGTATTCATTTGTATAAAATAATTTTTTTTTTCTGATCCAAATCAGTGTCTAAATAACCTAACCTAACGCGTGTACCTACACAATAATTGTAAGACGTAAATTGATGATGTGATTGGTGTGCCACTGGTTTTTCCGACGGTTATCAATTATTAACTGATGTTGATTTTTGACAAACAGTATAGAGTTGATTGAAATTTGTTATTTTTTTGAATTATATCCCGAAACTTTTGAAAAAGGCGAGGATTTAAATACGGGGCTGCTCACAATGTGTTAACGGAAGGGGATGTGGATATTTTTTTCCATTTAAGATATCTAAAACATTCGTATTGTCCATAAAATTATTATTGGTTTAAGCCATAAACTTCTAATACCAATGATGGCGAAGATTGAATTCTAAATGATCGAAAAGGGAAAACTCGTTAACTCACCATTGAGTTTGAGTTCGCCCACCCCCCCCCCTCAAGACTTTGATATAACCGCCACTGTAATGTAGGCCTACAATATTAATCAACGGTCTTTTTGCGGATAGAAAATTGTCACGAAAACTTTGTTGTATAATTATGAAATGTCGATGACGGTGAAACGTATATAACTCGTATATACTACTGTGATCAATAAATACCCGGACTGTGTTAATAATATTTATATCAATTAAGATAACGAAACCCCGATAATGTCATTCGATAAAGTAACTTCTACCAAGAATTTGAGCGTTGGTTTGAAATCGATAACAATATTTATTTTTATTTTATGGCATTTTTACGAAAACATGTTTCAGTCATGCGGCGAATTTAGTAATGGAAGCAATAGAAGAACAACGTGTGTGCATAAAATTTTGTTTTAAATTAGGGAAAAGTTCTAGTGAAACTTTTGAACTTTTGCAGCAAGCTTTTGGAGATGATGTTCTGTGTCGGACAACATGCTTTGAATGGTTTAAACGGTTTAAGGAAGGTAGAACATCCGTTAAGGATAACGAACGATCTGGTAGGCCGTCGACCAGTAAAACAAATGAAACTGTTGCATGTGTTCGTGAAATTATTCGAAATAATCGTCGATTAACTATCAGAGAAGTTGCAGAAGACGTCGGAATATCTTATGGTTCTTGCCAAGAAATATTAACCAAAGAATTGGGCATGAGCCGAATCGCAGCCAAATTTGTTCCTCGTCTCTTAACCGATGAACAAAAACAAAACCGGAAGACCATCTCTCAAGAACTTTTTGAAAGAGCAGAAACTGACATAGACTTTTTAAAAAATATTATAACAGGTGTTATTACACCACTTGTTCTACTATTGCTTCCATTACGAAATTCGCCGCATGACTGAAACATGTTTTCGTAAAAATGCCATAAAATAAAAATAAATATTGTTATCGATTTCAAACCAACGCTCAAATTCTTGGTAGAAGTTACTTTATCGAATGACATTATCGGGGTTTCGTTATCTTAATCGATATAAATATTATTAACACAGTCCGGGTATTTTTTGATCACACCTCGTATATATATAATATAGTGAAATAAAAGGACTCTCTCGCACACGATCCCTTTCGATTTTAAACGCTAAATATATATATATATATAATGGACAACTGGTGCTGATGCTGCTGTAACGGACCGAGCGTATATATATATTTTATTTGTGCGCGGCGGCTGCGGATTTATGATTTTTCAAACGACGGCGGCGGCGGGCGAACACGAAACCTGCAGGCGGCGAGCGGACGTCGGGGGACTTGTAAGCGCGCCGAGGGTATAAAAATACGAGAGTACTGGTGACGCGTGCCCGCGGTATAACTGGTTATATTTGGGGGTTATATATACACGTATATCATGAAAATTACACCGCGGGAAACGGCGATGAAATTTAATTTAAATCGTTTGAACCCCCATACCCGCGGCGGTAATGGGCCGTTTTCCAAACGCCATTCGTTTTGTCGTTGTTCCTTTTTTTTCCCCGTGTATTCCTAAGTATAATATATTATTAATATACGTCGGTGTACAGTGGTGAAAAAAAAAAAAAAAACTATCGCTTTTCAATTAAACGTAAATGTGTATACAATGCGTATTGCCGTAAACGGTATAATAAAAACGATAAATTATTAATCGTAACGAAAACGGGGTTTTTTTGTTTGTTTTTATTTTCACGTTTAACGTATACATCGCGTTTAGCCGCGCGGCAGAAAAAAAAAAAGGTTTTATCGCGCGTCGTTATGATTTAATACAAATCGTATACGTTAATATTTGTCGTAAACGAAACGGGGAAAAATAACAGTTCTTTTTTTCCGTTTAATCGATGAAAACAATCGCGATAATGTGATCCGCCGCCGGTGAATATTTTTTTCCTCCCCCCGCAAAAGTTCCCTATGATTTTCGTGAAATTCTTTAATATTTCACGAATAGTCGGGTATTGTAGTTTTTCCGATGATTTCGAATAGGTTTTAAATATTTCGTGTTGAAACAGATTTATCATATACATTTCGATGTCACTTGCGATGGCTTGTACCTGCACAGTGTTCGAATTGGGCGATATTTATAAAAATATTCTAACGCGCCCTTTTAAATCTTTCATAATTAATATAAAACGCTGCGGAGAACGACGGAATGGGAATGGGAGACACTTTCTGACGATTCTATTATGGGGAAAAAAATAATAAAGATTTGACGATGGTGATATTATTACAAATTCAATTGATTATTATTTAATTCAAAATATAGTGACGGCGGCTGAGAGGTGAGGGGAAACGAAGTCACCGTGAATTTTCATTGACGTATACATTTTATTAATTCTCTTAAAATTCGAACGCTGCAGTGTGTGTGTGCAGTGTATACACAAAATAACGTTCACAAAACAATATATCGATACGAATATTTGTATCTGATAGATAAAGTGCTTTTATTTTTTTCGGTAAACTTATTAAGAGTTTTACGCTTAAATTGACACATCGTCGTATTCGTTATTGCAGGGAAAGCGCGTTCGTATATAAATCATTGAAATGATATATATTTGCGTTTTGATGATCTGCAGTCTTCTCGCTCACTTTTACACTGTTTTAATCGTCGTTAATTGAAAAAAAAAAAAATTTCAACACATACCCGGCAGAGTTTTCTGCATCTTTTTCTAATCCGAAATCGTACATTTTTCAACCGATCCCCTCCCCCCCTCACAAAACGTTCATATCAATTGTTTATCAGTTATTATAGAAAGAAAAATGTAATTTTTATGAAAAAGAAGAGCTATATTAAAAATTAGCTGTCTGCCAATGTAAGATACGTGTGCGTGCACTATACAAGTGCTGGGATAAAACTAATAAATATTGAAAATTAAAAATGCGTACATTCCAAAAGACTAAAGCGTGTGCACGAACGATCGCGCAGTTTTGTTTATAACAATTAGCGTTCGTTTTGTTTTTTTTACATAAAAAACATTAAATATATCGTTTGTATTATTTATGCGACGTGCATATAAAGTAGCTGGTAAGGTAAGTGAGCCGAACAGGCGTTAGGCGTCTGAGCAATACAATTTTAATTTCCGATAATAACGCGTTTAACGAAATATTAAAAAAAAAAAAAAAAAAACAAAAGGAATTTAAGCGTATTATTCCGTTCTCATCTTCGATTCGAGCACTACATAATACATTTTATATAATGTGAGCGTGTACCATCGCCGCCGCCTCCGGTTTTATATCCCTCTCATCTCATCTGCGCGCAGTAGCGTCATCGCGCGTCGCGGAGACGCGGTTAACTGGACCGTCAAATACGAAACAAATTGAAACGAACGCCCGTCGTCTTACACACGTTATAAATAAATATATATGTGTGTGTATATACGCGCGGTCGGTGTATAGATGATATAATATATCTCGTTTACTCGTGCACCGTCGAGTACATATTATATATATATAAACCATTTGCTCGTTTTTTTTCCCCGGTCCTCTTTCTTCTCCATCCATCCATCCATCCATCCATCGTCGTCGTCGTCGTCGTCGTCGTCCGATTCACTGTTGCGTTCTACACAATATCGTTTATACAGTCCCTGTAGCAGTCGCCGCGTATAACGTGCCCGCCTGTCTCGACCTCGTCGTTTTCGAATGGCGACGAGGCGAAAAAGGGTGGAAAACGGGGGAAAAAAAACCGAGAGACAAAACTGCTGCTGTTGCTGCAAACTGGCGCAATCGAACGACACACGCACACACAATATTATGACAGTATATCGCGTATTAATTCCGCATATCGCTTTTCAGACGTTTCTGCCGTATCTCTCCTCTCTCTCTCTCTATATATATATGTGTGTGTGTATATATATATATGCGTACATACGTACGGAAAGCAGTTTGACGGTCCGTCGTTTTATGGCATTGCAGCAAGCACACCACAAGCTCCTCGTTCGCATTATTTTATACGCAATAACGTCACTCAAAACACTCCTCTGACGAGGAGGAGCCCTTCGACGGCTGAAAATGCCGATATATATATATATGTATACGACCAGGGTATAGTATAATCTGAGAGTGGACCGAAATACATATTATTATAACGGACACGATATTACGACGATCCCGTCGAACGGATTAACGACGACGACGACTGTGTGCGCGAGTGTACGCGAGCGATATCCGCTCCGTCCGATTGTCACAAAAAAGTTCGATCCTTATTATGAACGAACAAAGTCCCGTTAATTATAATAATAATAATAATAATTATATGACGATAATGCGTATTTCGTTCTGCGAATTATAACGAGATTATATTATTAAATCGTCCAGCAGTCAGTGGTCCAATATATACTATTTACAAAAGTATTTTTATGCATTTTCACAACCGGAGCACGATGAGAAGAATGTGTGTGTGAATATTTTTTAGTTTTTAGTATCATAGCTAATGGGATCTTTCAACAATTTTCAAACGCATTTTCCCCTAATTGTATAGTTTGGCCTGAGTGAAAAAATAATAATATTTTTAATTTTAATTAATTTTTATAGAACATATATGGTTTTTTTAAAAAATACAAAGTTCAAAACGATTTGTTTTGATGCGAAATCAATTATGTCTTACCATTACTCAAGTATAACACGGTTACCTTACTGATAAGGGAACTACGGCATTGTTATTATTTACAGCTTATCAAAATAGTATAGTGATAAGAATATATTGTTTCCGTTCAAAACGGTTTAAAACAGTTATTGTCGTCTACTTTTGTACGAATTAAAATAATTATTATTAACTAATTTACACGCATAGTATTTTAAATTTGAACGTAATAACGAATTAACGATAATAAACAAAGTTCATGACGTTATCAATTTAAGATTCGTGATAAGACGTGATCCCGAATCATAAATAATTGTATTTTACCACAGCGGTAACCTCTAGAACCTGGTACACGGTAAAACATATTTGCATCCACGCCAAAACCGATCGTTTTGAATATTTTTTAATTTATCGATTTTAAAAATTAATTTGTGAATGATTAAAAAATTAGAATGAAAAAAAATATCATATTCGAACTCGTCATGTTTTATACAATAAGATCCGTGTATTTAATCAATAAGTTTTTTTGAAAGACCCCGTTGTTTTACTATCATTTAAAATAACAAAGTTAATGAGATTTATATATAGACAAAGAATATTTTTAATAAAACAATTAAGTTTTCGTGTCAATTACAAAATTCGTGTTGTATACCGAGAACGTTTATCGAATGATAATTTCAATAATATCGTAATTTATTGTTCGTTCGAAAACATGACAAAGTTTTTCTCGAAAATAATATACTATACATTCTATACATATATATATATTTTATAATTGTAAAAGTTTTTAGGTCACTTTACTATGAAAATCGCTTCACATTGACCTGAAGGTTGGTGGTAGAGGTGTTGGCGTAAAACTTGTCTTAAAAAAAAAATAATAAAAACCGGATATTTTTTACGACGTTTACGCATATTTAAATGGAGTATAAAAAAACTATAGTTTAAAATTATTTACAAGCACTTTATTGCAAAAGAAAAACTTTTATATCACTTATGTATATATTGTTCTTTTCGCACCAAATACGCTCTTTATATCCATTTTATTATTTTCGAAAAAAAAAATCAACAACTGCGCGGAAACAGTTTTCGTTTAACTCGGTATTTCAGCTTATTTGTTCAATTGCGGTATCGCCGCGTATATCGAAATATATATATATAATTTTTCAAAATAAATGGTTTAGAGGTTTGTTTTTTTTTTTTTTTTTACTTAACCGTTTCTTCTTTTAAAATGGATGATAAAACTACTTTGGAGAGGTGCATTTCGAAACGAGAACCTTTGCCAACATGTTTCTAAAGGATTAACCTTAATTCCACTTCGCAGTATAACGTCCGAACAAACTAAAACAGCCCTTGCACAGCACTTAGAGTGAACACCAGGAATTGCGTTTTTATCCACCGCAAAAACTTTTAAGTCTCCGTGTGTATATATGGCCCGAGAATTATCGGGAACATTGAAAAATGTGATTTTAAAAGCTAATATACGAACTTATATAATATTATTATAGTATAAATCTATATAAACTTACAAAAAATAAATATATATACGTATTAACTATAAAAAAACGTATATTTATGGTATCCAATAATAAAAAAAAACATATTTTTATACACATACACAATTTTCATTAGTCGTTTTCAGTGTTTT
The DNA here is from genome assembly GCA_032441825.1 of Chaetogeoica ovagalla. NCBI lineage: Eukaryota > Metazoa > Arthropoda > Insecta > Hemiptera > Aphididae > Chaetogeoica > Chaetogeoica ovagalla. The sequence goes on along the minus strand of CM063738.1, from coordinate 400,700 downwards.
AAAATTAACAGTAAAAATTGTTTCTTTATATATTATCTGTTTAGTCACTGAGTTACTCAAAAAGGGATTCTGACAAAAAAAAAGTCCAAAGCAACGATCCAAATCGTTAAATTGAAATATAAATTATATCCGTGTTTTATTGCAATCACACGAAATCTATACATTTGCTGTATATAATAATAATATAAGAAATTTAAATCTCGAGTGTTTATTACACAATATTATTTATTATATATATAGTACGTTAGTATATCACTGTTTAATCGTTACACAACTATATTATAAAAACAGTGTCAATCGGTTTTTATACATTATGAATTATAGCAATAAATAGTGTCGATAGATTTATAACGAAACAGTGCGATATAATATATATATATATTAGTTTAAAAAAATAAAAAAAATGATATAGTAGCATTAATTCGGTATACATCAGCTTATTCGAGTTTCAGATAATATAATATTACGATTTATGTATATAATATCAGCCGAGCTCCCCAGTGATTTGCGCAGCCTTTATAGTATCGAGAGTGCTGCAGACAACGGCCGTATTTAAGATTTTAAGACGCTCACAAGGAGCAACGGAAAATGTACGCTCCCTTAAAAAAAATATATATATAAATCATAATATAATTCATTGGCACATTAGGATCTTACTGCTTTACATGAACATAAATATATTGTTTTATTTGTAAAATAAGAAAAGAAAAACAAAAAAAAATAAATATTAAAAAAAGAATGAAAAGGATATATACGAAACAAAATAAGATAAAAAATAACTCTAAATTAATACCGGTATATAATAAATTCGTATATTTATATTAATAATAATATGTAAGAGTTAATGTATATACTCATACATACATAAAATTATTATTTTATAACTTTACAGTTTGTTTTCCTCGATTGCTTATTATATAGTTGAAAATGTTAGTTTATATTTTTATCTGTGTAATCGAAACAATTTATGAGTGGCCTGTTTTTGTTAAGAAATGCCAAAGCCATTTTCAAATAGCAGTTATAATCTTACGTATAGTAATTTTCATCTGCAGACTGAAGTCGAATAAGAGTTTGAGTAATAAATTACACAACTTAGCGTCCCTATAAAGCTACAACGTCGTATTATAACATTAATATTTCTATTAATTTATTCCACTACTCACATATTATATCTATCAATATTTCACAGAAGGATTGTTAGCGGCTTTTATAATAGTTAGTACACATCTGTATCCGTGTGGTTGTAAACGTGATAATGTTTTTAATTTGGTTTTAAATATTATGTAAAATAAATAAATAAACTTTAAACGAATTTTCAAATAATAATGACAAACGACAATGTCAAAAAAACGAGTCGTATAAATATTTGAAATTGTTTGGTGGAAGAAAAAAATAGCGAATATATGGAGAAAAAAGGCCATAAATACGATTGTGAGAGCAGCAAGTTTATACTGTATCTGGATGAGTAATACTACTACACATTTGAAGCCCCGGTTCCAAGTCTCAAACCTCATATCATCTCTATTTATACTAATAAAATTCATTATTTTTACAAATTACTGTTTATTTTTTGTCACGCGGTAGTATTAATGAAATGAAAAAAAAACAATTTTATTCAAACCGATTCTTGGGATGTATTAAATACCGATTTTTAAATAATATAATATAATAGTTATTATATATATATATATATATTATATTTCTTATGATTACTGTAACCGCACAAGACACAAATAGACATATAATATAATATAGCGTTAGCACGATCGTTGTAAACGTAATTCGTGAGTATAAGATAAACAAACACGGTGTTATATGTGGCTAAACAAAGTCAGAAAATATAATGTAATTTCATATCGCATATAAATTCATATTTTTTTTTTGAGTGTTTTTTTTTTTTAAATTTTGTTCGCATAATTTCATAAATTTCAAAAAGAAAAAATCGTAATTCATAATATTATTTACTCAAAAAAAAAAACAAGACGTTTCCACATTTTTATTAAAAATAATTTTTTACACTTTATAGTCTCCATATAACATTTTGACGTGAAAAATTCAAAACATTTTACAAATCGTATTTATGCAAAGGCGCCCTCCGAGTCCCGGGGTATTGCGTCTTCCAGCCTAGACATAATTATTGACCGTACCTCGTTGTAGTGCAAATCCGTTTTAATATTTTCTCCAAATGTTATTATAGCACTTCCTTTTTTTTTTTTATGATAACCAAAAATCGGTTCGGTATAACAACAACGACGACGTCACATTTACACGTTGTATAATTCAATGTATTAATTTTTTTTTAATGCGTGTAATATAAAAGAATAAGAAACGAACATTTCACGAATAATTTAATAACACACCGGGAAAGTATAATACGAAAGGTTTACGATTAAAATTACGAAAATACGAAGTTTCTTTTTTTGTTTTTTTGCTTTTCTTAGGTCTTCTGCAGCTCCCATTCTCCCCACTTATCGCGGTCAATCGAGTTTTGCAGCTTCGCGGTCTATACCATCATGCTGGTTACGTCTGACATTAAATATCTATGTGGCCACCATTGCCGAGGTCTTTTTCCCCCTAAGGCGCTTGCCATACGGTTTATACAATCAGTACCTTTTGAATTACGCTCCGTTGGCTTTCGAGATACTTTTGATATTGCGTAGAGTTGTCCAAGGTGGTGTTTTTTTTTCTTCCGAATTTCAAATCGTCTCAATGAACATTGCGTACTGTAATGATAACCACTCTTTATTAAATTCCGTTGTATTATTTACAAAATTATAAATAATAGAGTGGCTATCATTATGTTCTTATTGACATTTTGATAAAAAATAATTAATATAATATATCGACGACGGACATCACTCTCGGTCCGATGCGCCAGTCTCGAGCCACTTCTTTTTTTGACTCTCGAGAATTCACTTGTGTTTAAAATTTTTGTAAAATAAAATATTATCGAATAAAAATATATATAATAAATAAACTTAATCAATTTAAATTTTCTTATTTTCAATATCCTCATCGTCCGAATATGAATATTTCCGACGGCCATCTCGGGTAAGATATAACTAACATATTATTATTATTATTATTATTATTATTATTAACACAAACAAATATATATATATATATTGTAGCACTAAGATTCTCGAACTCACAATTCCGAGATAATCTTTTAAAGTAGACAAATATTGTAGTAAATTTAATAGGCGAAGTGATACTTAATAATATCGCACCGTTTTCCTTTTTATCATCCTTATTTTTACTACAGTACGTAATAATTATATATATATATATATATACAATTATTATGTACGCGTTAAAAGTCTCTATAGCGTCCCGTTATATTACAATAATACAGCGGCGGAGGGATGTGTTATAAAAGGGGTGTGTGTGTGTGTGTGTGTGTAGGCGGCGGCGGACGATACAGAGCGCTGCTCGCGGCGCGGTCGACGCTGCTGCCGCCGCCGGTGGCGTACGTACAAAGCGCACGCGATCCCTCTACGTTTGGTATAGTGGAAAAGGAGTGCGGTAGGGGTAAAAGGGGGTGGAGTTGGGTTGCCGTCGACGACGACGACGACGACGACGACGCGCGGTACAGGAAGGAAGGGATGAGGATTCTGAGAGTGTCGCCCTCAGTGCGCCGCCGGATAGCCCAGGCTTAGCATGTTGATCCCGCAGGATTAGTGGAACGGCTACCCAGTACCAGGTTAGTGTTTTGCTCTTTTTCGTCTTTCCTCTCGCCCCCCCCCCCCCCGCAGCCTCCGACACCTCCGCCGTGTCATCTCTCCTCTCGCCCTCCCCTCGCCGTACGCGCGTGCCCATATATACACCACATATACTTCTTGATGTTCCCAAACAATCTCGTTCGTTTTCCTCCTTTTCTTTTTATTTTTATTGTACAACCCGCGTTAATAATAATAATAATAATATTCATCCGATAATGTTGAAAAAAAAAAATAGCGACGAAATTTCATGTGAACGTGGGCACACGGATTGGGCGTTTTCAACAAATATTCTTTACTGTACACACGCGAGTACAGATTTCATCGTGTTTGAATTTCGTCTGTAAGACGTAAAGTTCTTCGCTTTTCAAAATATCTCTGGAGTTTTTTTAAATAATAGTATTGAATTTCGAGTAAAAAAAAACTACATAATAGGTTTTTTCTTCAAAAATCGAATGGAAAATCTTAATTCGATTTCTATTAATTATTTACGCGTGATTTCGTCAAGTATTTATTTATTATCGACGGTGAAAAAAAACAATTATATATACAACTCTATGTGTACATTTTAATAAATAAGCCTTGTGTAAATAAAAACTATATTTTATACAATTTTAACGAGCTATAAATAATTTATTATAATAACGATTGACGATTCGATAGAAATCACAATTCATATACAGTGTTTTCTACGACTTTCGCAGGTGAAAAGTGTAAATATGTTTTTGAGATGTGATTTAAAAAAAAAAAAAAATTGTTTTGATTTCCGCAGTAGTTTTCGAATTTATTCCAACCGATCAATCGGGAATTTTACAATGATTTTTATAAAAATATATTATGCGATCAAGGTAATTTCTTCTCTCATTCAATGATTTAATGATATTATATAATGAATGAAATTGAAAACGTAAAAAAAAATTTTATATTTCGATGATTAAATAAATGTAACGTGTATTAAAAGTACAAGGTCCCCGAACAAATGCAAAATATATTATTATTATCTAAAAACACTAGAAGATATTATCAAACATATAATTATTCTTTTATATCGGCAAATTGGAAACCTTCAAATCAATTTATATATATAATCACTGAAAAATATGACGTTATTCTGATTATTATTTTTTTGAAATTACTCGCGTTTTATTCGTTTTTGCGCTTCTCTGTCTATCGTTTTATTAAAATTGAAATTCTCGGCGCTTATAAATTTATCGACTGACATTTAATTCTTAAATCCGCCACTGCGCACGTGTGTGTATGAAAATTTTTTTTCCCGAGTTTTCGGTTTTTTTTTCTCGTTTGTACTGAGAATTTCGTGTGTTTTGTTGTGATTATCACGTAATTTTTAAATTATGTTTTTTTTTCGTATCACACGAAAATTTCTCAATAATTGGCGATTTATAATACACTTTTTTTTGTGGTATGCATAAACGACATGTGAGAATTTAAAAAAAAACATTTTTTTTTCTACTTAACACGTATACGCGTTTTTCGTTCGGTCCGCGATAATCCCAAAATTGCATAATATGTAATACAATCAACTTAAAACTCTCGAAAATTAAAAATAATAAAATTAAAATAGTTTTTCCAATTTTACCGTTATAATTCCATGAAGTTATATATAGGTACGAAAAACATTTTACATATCACAAATTATTTTTTTTCTTTTAAAAGTCTTCAAAAATATTTGATCGTCGTGGTGTAAATAGTATTAAAACAAGTTATACATATATTATAACACAACAGAACAGAGTACACGTATAGTTCTAAAAATATTGATAAGTTAATATCGCAATAATATGGCGTTAAAAATCTCTACTTCAAATTAATTTTAACAAATTTTTTTTTAAATTAATTACGAACACTTTTCTTCCTACTACTTCTTTGTTTATTTATCGCGTGAATATAGTGCGTTATAGTTGTAAATTGACGAGACAAAAATAAAAATAAAAGCTAATGGTCTATTAGATACATTAATTAGACGTTCGTCTAACCAGCTCATTATTATTATATTGTTTCTTTTTATTTGAAATCCGTACTGTTATTATTTGTTCCGTTGGGGGAAAAATGTAACTATTAATTTATTAATAAAAGTATACATATAAAATTTGCTTAAAATATATTAGCTGTTGTTAGGAATGGTGTTTTATTATTTTTTTTACTGTATCGGTAGTCGTAATACAGTGAGAGTTATAGTTAATATTTTTGTCTGCATCCCGCGATCTGATACACACACACACGTTGAAATTTCTGAATATTCAGTATAGAAAATTAAAATTAAATAAATTAAAGGTTAGAAAATGCAGCGAATTTACTTCGCCTTCCTCCTAGAAAAATTCTATTCTACTGTTTGAAATAATTCGTTTCTTTCATCAATCGTCGTGCCACATACAATTTGTCGAGAAAACAAAGTCGCTGGTGTGCGTTTATTCCATCGACCATTTGTGTTATTTAATAGAAATAACACCCCGTTTTCTCGAGAAAATATTAATAAGATTATTAGTTACGATTTTTTTTTTAATTTAAAAAATATGAGAAATTAAAAAAAAAACGTAGAAAATGCAAAAAAAAAAATATATATAAAATTAACCTAAAAATTATGAATTCATACGCGAAATGAAATAATTATACGATTTATTGTCTGACTTTTTCTCGATTTGTTCGATCTCATTCGGTTTGCTTTTACAGCGGTCGCATGAAAAAAAAAAACGTGCAAACGTTACAATACGTTTCATGGCCTGTACAGTTCATAGGAAATAATATATATTAAACTATTTATGTATTATTTACAAATTTGTATTCCCCGCAATGATCTCGGCTTGAATCAAATTGTTTTTTTTTTCATTTAAATAAAACTACAGTTTGTGTGACAAAATAAACAGCAATTAAAATTCGCACGAGTATCTCGGTTAAAACACACACACACACACACACATATATATATATACTCGTATACAGAGTACTGATAGAAGTAAGTGGGATTTATTAGTGTTTTTCTTTGGAGTCGCAAAGCCGACTTAATACCGGCGGATCACCAGTTGATCTCAAACGATTTTTCGTTTTGGCCTACTGTTTTCAGTATATATTTTTTTATTTTTTGTCTCAATAGGTGCAGTGCCATCACTTTCATCTCCTAAAATCCGACCGTTAACCCATAATGTCGCAATTTATTTACAAATATACGTGTGTTGATTTTGAGCACTTTTTTTTTTTACCCTCCGAACAACCTGTCCTCTGGTTATAAATTGTATTTCAGTAAAAATAAATTGAATAGCCAATAAACATAACAGATTTTCGTTAGTTTTTTGTTATATATCAAAATGTATTAATGTTTTACGATTCGAAATATTTATTTAGAGATAATCGGAACCGCGCGCGGTTAAGTTAGGTTAGGTTTAAACAAGAATATATTTAATTTATGGCGTATAAAATTCGAAGCGATCGTTCGAAATAACTCTGTTGAAAATAACAATATAAATATATAATATATTATGAGGCATACGATTTTTGTTTGTAGAATTAATAATTGTTCATATTTATCACGCGCATTATTCGAATCAGAACTTATAAAAGTACACGCCTATACATACGGTCTCTGCAGATAAATGTATATTATATTAATTTTTTTTTTTTTTTTTTAGTAGATATTTGCTCTTTTATATCGTATATACCTAATTGTTATTTCGAACTTTTTTTTTGTTTTTTTTTTTATCTCATATATAATTCTAAAATGTAAATAATTATTTTATGATTTTGCACGTTAAAACAAACACAGTATTATATATTATCAATACTCTTAGAATTTATTCAACGAGATAGATTATAATTCAACAAATAATATTCTATAATATATAGTGTATATAAAATATATTTGTAGCGCTTATATTATATTTATATCGACGTTGGAATAACATCTTAAAATTACTCTTTTTTTATTAATTTAATACATTCAAAATTATTTTTCGATAAAGAGTTGAAATATTATCATTATTAATGACGTTATTTTATATATAAATGTAACTCATACATATATTAACTCGTTAATTTTTAATATATTATTCAGACAGAATTTGTTTACGACGGATAATAAGCCATTGCTCACTTATTTTATTATTTTTTTTGTTACGCAATAATTATTGTAAAAACAACTGATTTTGATATTTCTTCTCGTCTCGTCTATAAAATTTCGTATAAATTATAATAAATTTAAAGTGGAATAACGATACATTCGTATTTTGTGTACATATACACTGATGTAGATAAATTTCGCAAAAACATAAACATATTTTGTTTTTCTTTTTAAATAATATAACGGTATTTGCAGTTTATAATTATATAATGTTCGTCAGCTGAAAAATCATTTTTTTTTCATTTCAACGAACGAAAACGGGGGGGGGGGTTTAAATCTGTTTAAAATACGAAATTTACGAATTTGTTTAGGGGGGAGGAAAAGATGAAATCGCGTGTGAAGTTCGACGATAAACGTGTATTGCAGTACACATATTATAATGCTTTGACGTCGCTATATAATATAAAGTCTATTGGAATTTTATTATTATTACCTATTCTTATAATATATTAACGCTTATATATATATATAGGTACAAGCAGAATTTTATTTTTCCGTTTACTCGAAACTGGCTCGTATAATATTATACATATTGCTATATAATATATTATTATATGTACACGTGTTATAGAGTATATATAAACGGTTGTAAATTGTCTATACGTGGTTACACCACGTCAAGTATGCGTAATTTAATATTAATTTATACCGTACAGAGAGTAGCGCGTACACTGTATTTTATTAAATTATTAATCTATTGTAACGTTCACTGCGATTATGTGTGTGTTTGAAAGGGAAAAATCAGCGAATTGCCAGTAATTATAATAATTATTATAAATAAAATTCAATATTTACTCGGTTCGTGTGCGCTGTGTAATATATTATATACGTATAAATCGATTTAATCTGCAAATTGTTTATTAAATTATTAAATGAAGTCAATATAAAAAAATGTGTCAAATTAAAAATTACTTAAAAATTATTTTTTTATCAACTTCAAAAGTTAAAATTGTGTAATTAGTATTAAAAAAAAATAGCGTGAAAAACGAGATAGGACTACTTATGAATGTCTCTTATAAATATAATATATACTGTTTGATACACAATAATTTTATTATATTTATGTTATCAAAATATATTATTAAATGCTACATTATATATAAACGCGTATTACGTATATACAGCTGTAGTGTTTGACGTAATTAGATATGAATATTATTAGAGTTAATGTAGATATTATATTTAAAAAAAAAATTCACTTAAAATTTAAAAAAAACCAATGGTAATAATATTTATCAAGTGGATTTTAGAATAAATGAACGAATTAACTTTTATATAACTATCGTTACAATGTTCATTTTTGATATGTATTTTCTATATTACGGGTATATAATATAGAAAACAAATTCGGAAGAGTTTCGCGTAATAATTCTTAAGATTGTCCATCCATCACGAAAAATTCTTATAATTTAAAGATAGTATATTATATATATATGTAATAAAATATCATTGGTTTTGTTTTTGTTGTGTTTAACGTTTAATAATAATAAACGTCTCAAAAAATTATCATATAGAACATGGTAAATATTTTTTTTTCCCTTTTACATATACTCATATTTGCTATTTTTAACTTTTTTTAGGTGATTGCTTTATATACTTTTAAATAATATATAAATTTATAGTTTGTCATTTAAAAAAAAATTTACAAATACTAATATTCTTCTTTCCAATCTATAAACATTGTCACATTTTTGTGATTAAACGGCCGAACTATATATAATATCTGCGATCATTATATAAAATCTTCTATAACAATCCCCTTATTCTGTGTAAAACTTTGCTAATTATGATTATATATTAGTATATATTATAGTAGTATAAATGTATAAAGAAAGAAAAGCAAATGACAGTAACAATTTTTTCATACGTTACGGGCGTATAATTATTATAAGTTCGTATACGGTAATTTTAATATTTCAAATCGTACGACTTTTAAGTAATTTTCCACACCTTTCAGAATAATAATAAAAACTAGTGAAATTTGACTATAAAATCAAAATATTTTCAAACCGCACCGAAATCATTTGGATTATATTGTATACGGTTGCAATGAAAAATTTAGCATATATATTTTTATATGAGCAATTCGAATATAATAAAAATCATATATTTATATTTAAGTATGTATAATATATTTAAAGGGCTTCAAATGAAAATAAACGATGTATTCGATGATTGCAAGGTGGTATATATGCGGTGTACTGGCAATTTTTCGTCACTCATCACGACGGTGCCCCCCTTTTTAGAAAATAAAAATTAATAAATTTTAAAATATAACATAATATCTGCAGAGAACGATAGAATCCGCGTCCTCCGACGAGCATTTTTCATACGTGGGTCATAATAATAATAATAATAATAATAATAATATACAATTTTAATACTCGTATTTATATAAAGTATAAATAATAACTATCAGAAGAACTTTTTTCAAAAAAATAAAATAAAAAGTGATTTATATAATTCGATTCCATACCTATATATAATATATGAAAATTTGTACATTGATCGCGTGTAAATAATATGTATAAAATTAACTTTATGACTTTAATTTCATTTAAAACCTCCTAACCGTTAACTATATACAGAACTGCTTGGATTTATACACATATTATTATAATAATCGATAAAATACGAAGCGGAATTTACATATAAATTTATACCGCGAGAATTATACGACAGGCGCGGAATTTGCATAATACTACTACGTAGCTGTATATATATATAAATATATATATATATATATATATATATATATATATATAGAGAGAGAGAGAGAGAGTATCTGTATTGTAATTCACAACTGCTGAATAATAATTATTATTATTATTATTTTAGAAATCTCTGTGGAGTTTTCGGATATGAGCAGGGTGTATTTATCACGTATAAATAAATAGCAGAATCGACGGGATATTGTGTCCATGCAGCAGATAAGAGCGGGGATAAATCATTACGGTATCATATTTAAACTTTTTTTTATTATTATTATTTTACTATAAGAATGAGACGTGGTTTATAAAAATAATTAAATTATAATAATTTTTTGAACTGTATACAATATCACACACTATATACACTAATATAATAAAATAATAATTGTCATCAGTATACGCACTTTCTACAGAAGTAGCTACATACGAGCGTGGAATATACGAAAAAAGAAAAAACGACTATTACCTATAGAATCTCCGGCTTGTTTTTTTTTTTTTATTTCATATCGAACCGAAAAAAAGAAATCCATACAAACGGATGTGTGCGTGTTCGACGTTTTCTGCTTTCTCCCCGCACCGTTTTATCGTGGAAAAAATGTATTTTAAACAGTTTTAGACCGCGGGCGCACACTGAAAGAGAGCGAAACTGCTCGAAACATTTCGCTCCAAACAGCTCGGAATATATTCTCCACGCACACCGACAAAACAAACACGTACTAATTATCGGGATATATTTTTCATATTTATAATACGGCCAGTTGTAAAAAAGATGAGTTGTAACGAAGATGATGGTTTTATTATACCGCTTTTGTGGCGTTTTTTTGTTAGACAGTGAACTCAACGATAATAATAAAAAACAAAAAAAAAAAACGAAAAATTTGGGCGCGTACGAAATAAATAAAAAACAATAAAATTCTTAATTTTTTGATTGAATTATGACGTGATAAAAAACAAAAAATTATTTTATAAATTACGTTATAAAGTACAAGATTAATTGATTTATCCGAATCACGTGACATTTTTATAAATAATAGTAAAAATTAGTGTAAATATAATTTGTTTCAAAACACGCGTTGGAGTTCAAATTATACGCTATTTCTTTTAATTCTTTTACTTCGTTAAACGATCGAACAATATCTGTTATTAAAATTATTCATAAAATATATATTATAGTATACCGCGAATACGACGCATTTTGATTTCGCTTTTTTGCTTTACTTTTGTACGTATATATTATAACGTTTTTGGTTGCAGTATTTTTTTTCTTATTACTAAATATGTGTCCAACTACGATATATATATAGTATTTAAATATTCGAATATTGATTAGTCTTACATTTGTCAGCCTCGCGTATTTTCCGAGTGTACTCGTATATATTTTATGTTTCTAGTTTTTTATTCTCTCTTTTTCATTGGCTATCTATTATAATTGAATAATACGAGATTAATTTTGCAAAATATCGTGTAATAACGATTATAGTGTATAATATGGTACTGACGTTTTCTTATGAAAATCGGATTAACGCGAAAAGTTTAATACGCGTCCAAACAGCAAGTGTGGAGTTTGCAATATATTATGATGGGCGTGTATAGTCGCTAAAGAGAATATTCGAAAATTGCGAAATTTCGAAAAACCGCGATTGAATTACTGCCGTTATAATTTTTTGTTTTTATTGTTATTTAATTATGTGTATGCATATCTGCAATTTATACGAAATAATAAAAATCGAGTTATATAAAAATTTTGTTTTTTCTTCGGTATATCCACCGAGTATAGAAAACGGAGTTTCGCGGTGTAACATATAATTTGAGAGTATAAATATAACAAAAACGAATCTTTTTTTTGTTGTTGTTAAATAGACCAAAAATTGCTATAGACAACTAGTCCAAAATTAAAAGACAGTTTTTGAACATTTTAGCCATTATAATTACGATTATATAGTGATCCGAAATCAGGAAGAAACAACGGTAATAGATTTACGGACGTTCACGGGCCGTTTCTATAATGTGTGTGTGTGTGTAAATTTTTTCGCATCGAGTATATGTTTTTTGGACGCTTTTCGAGAAAATGTCGAAAAACGAATGTCCTGAAAAAAATCAACGCGCACGTCGTCGTATTTCTCGTTCAGTCGAGAATTTCGAAAATAAAAAAAAAGTATTTATAAAATATAATAGGAAAATCGACACGAAGCAAAGGGCTCCGGTATTATAAAATGTATGAAAAATCGTCCGAAGACTCGGGGGGCGCGCGCGTAAAACAAATGAACCCGCCGGCGGGTGCGCGGCGGCCGAAGAGTGGGGATGAAAAAAAAAACCTCGGCGCGATGACGGTGTCGCGGCGGCGCGGGCCGGGTAAAGGAACAGTGGGCGAGTTATAAAGCGCAAGCGCCGCCCGCGTTCGTTGTGGGCGACGGTACGTCGTCGGCCGTGTACGGTGGCGGCGGAGACGCTCGACGTCGGCGGGCCCGCCCATCGGCCGGGATGGTGGCCGCCGCCGCCGCCGAACGCATACCGCTTTTCGACGATACCTCGCGGGCGCGGGCAGGTGCGGGCGGGTGTGGGAGAGACACACAAACCGCGCGGCGGCGGAATCGAGTCGCGCGAGAGACCTAATCTGAGGTCAATTTGTTAGCTTAACTTTAAAACTCCGAGCGGCCGGCCGGCTCTCTCCGTCTTTCTCTCTCTCTCACTCCGTGCGCGCGCGTGTGTATAATAATATATCCGCGCGAGTTATATATTTTTTTTTTTTTTTGATTTAAGTATACGACTGTAAATACACACACCACGTTTGCAGTTATATAAATAAATAAATAATTAATTTATATAATATTCTGTACGGAACACGGAAATTTACGCCATAGTATAACCTAACGCGAAGAAATTAATTTATCAGCGAGTGTGATGCGTTTGGTGCGCGTCGTCGTCGTCGTCGTGTGTGCCGGTCGTCCGCGCGGCGTTGCAGTGCGCGCGTATATTCGCGTATCGTCGTCACTCGGCCGGTCGTCGCCGGACGTCGCCGCGCGCGCGTAAATGTGAAAAAAAAAACATTTTTTTTTTTTTTTTGGTTTTTTTGTTTTTTTAATAATATTTCATTCGCACCTTATTGGCGTGCGTAGGTGCGTGTTAAAGCGAAAAAACAAAAAAATTTCTAATTAATATTTATACGAAAATATTAATTTATAATTAGCGGTATTAATTACATATAATTAATAACAATTGCGGATTTATTAATATTATAAAAGAAAAAATAACCTCAGTTGCGACGAGTCGTCTCCTGCACCGGGCGGGCAAGTGATCCGCAGCCGCGAGCATCGTATGATATAAGTAAATATATAATAATAATAATAATTATAATTATTATTATTTTATTTCGTATAATCGAGGCGAAATTTTTTTTCTGACTATATTTGTATAGTTTTTTTTATGCGGAGAAAAAAAATTGTAAATAAAATACTATAAATTTGTCGTCGATTTAACATTTATAATAAAAACTTAATCTTAAACGTATTATCCACTCGTATATCGTTTTTTTTTTTTTATTAATTTTTTACGTATTTTTACATTTTTCTTTTTTTTTTAGCCAAGTGTTTGTTTAAATTTATCATTTATTTATTAATAAATATAATATATTTATTATTCGAAAATATTAATTGAAATATATATTTAATATATATAATGTTCCGCACATAGTATTGGCCACGATCATACGTTATGATTATCATTTAAAAATTATATTGATCTGTCGAAAGCGTCTGCACCAATAGTCCACCGCGCTGAATAATCATTTTTTTTTCTAAATTCCAAACGAAATTTTAATTTTAATGAAATATTTAAAATATATTATATTATAATATGTCCTACTACGCATTTTTTTCTCCAAATAAAAGTATTTTAATGACATTTTTTTTATATATATACTCGAATACGTAATTATATAATAATATTATACCCACTTTTCTTAAAAATTTAAATAATTCTCAATAAAAAAAAAATATATACGATTTTAATATCGCTGTGATATCAGAGCTTAAAATTATCATGTTTTTCTTCACGCGTTTTGCTGTATGAGTAATCGAAATTTTAACCGTTTTCAGTGCTTTATTCGCATCATATAGACTACATTCGTATTATAATAACAGTTTTTATATTTTCTACAATATTAAAATAATAACAATGAATTTATAAACAGAAAAAAATAAATATATATTATACTGCTTATACGCTCGTTATACGATAACACTATATATATATATATATATATTGTATTAGCTCGTGTTCTTTTTCGGTATAATATTATATTATTAATTATTACTGTAAAATATAGAAATTTCATATGTATTTTCAATTTAACGCCTTCGAATAATATATATATATATTATGCGCTGTTGAGAAAAATCGTCAATTTTCGTATTACATACACGTTGCGAAGAGCTTTAAATTAAACGATTAAACAAAATGTTGGTTTTACAAAATAATAAGAAAAATTTGTTTTATACAATTTTGTTGTTGTTGTAAATTGAAGAAACGCTCGCGCATAATTTCGACACGCCGTTATACGCGGTCCGATAGAAACATTTTTAACAATATTTTTAATAATCGATACAATTATTATTCGACACGCGTTTTTCCAACGGTAATTTCTTTAAGCTCCGGTAAATATTCCGAAAAAAAAACCATTCTTTCCCGCCATTAAGTTTTTCCTTACATTAGTCCTTTAGTCGATATTCGTATCGGTTTTTTGTCAAGAATTGAAAACGTTGAAATAATAATACACGTTTAAAACTCATTCGACATATAATAATAATAATATATTAATCGTAATGTCATTATAATATAATATAGTTTATATATCACGCGTAGCCGTAATTGTTTGCGCAATCGTTTTTCAAATAAAATACGATTAATCGTTGCTTTGTGTTTTTTTTTTTATTTTTTTTTTTGTTAGATGATTTTATACATATATTTGTGTATATATAGACCGCAGACATATCACGAAAAATCCCTGCTGTCCCTTCACCTATACCCATCATCACTACTATACGGCCGGATTTTCGAGGATTATTTCGACAAATACCTGTAGTATAACTCATATAAAACGCGTCCGCAACATCGTATAATATCTGAAATGTAGAAATCCGAAATGTCTATAATATAGATTTGTTATATTATCGGTTTTTTTTTTTTTAAATTAAAAATTACAATATACTCCTCACATGTATAAATCGTTTCGCACACAATAACATCATAATATATAATACTTACTCTTTTATGCTTTACAGCTTCTACCAAAGCTCCGACGTCCTCGTCTTCAATACTCGTTCCATTAC
Organism: Chaetogeoica ovagalla; assembly: GCA_032441825.1. Lineage (NCBI taxonomy): Eukaryota > Metazoa > Arthropoda > Insecta > Hemiptera > Aphididae > Chaetogeoica > Chaetogeoica ovagalla. The sequence goes on along the minus strand of CM063738.1, from coordinate 384,814 downwards.
TTAAACCCTTTAAGTCATCTTTTACTCGATTCATCCACCGTTGTCGTGGCCTTCTCACTGGTCGTGTTTTATTCGGCTTGTTAATAAGAGCCTGTCCAATAAAATGGCTCATATAATACGCTTATATGCACGATAATAATAAATATAATTTTAATTTAAACCAGTGCGTATTTTTTTATATTCGTAGCGTATATTTAATATGTCGAAGTAGTATTCGCGTTTTTAGTTCGTACATATACTACAGCCTCTTATAACATAAACGTATATATTGATTTTTGTAGCAGCTGTCTTAAAGACAAAACTTTCTCTCCAAATTCCAATAATAAACTGTAACTATAATATAAAGCCGAAAAACGATAGACTTTAATATCCGGTTTATTGTGCGCGCGAGAAGCATATGTTTGAAAATTGTCGCTCATTACAGTACGTTATTCGTTATTATTAATGAGTTAAAAAGATTTCAAAAAATGGCCTCTAAAAAAGAAAAAAATGCGTTTATAATTTATAAAAACTCCGAAAAATTCCGTAACGAAATACATAAAAAAAAAAACAATTTGCTTTAAAGAATTACATTTTTTATTTCGATAATATTGGCATGGCCATCATAACAAACAACAAGAAATCGATGAAGATATCAGAGAATCGTTTTATTTAAAACCAAATACTATTGCAGCTGGTATAACTACAATAATATTTGATGTTGTGCGTATTAGTACGCAAAATTATATGTTTACGTGTTTCAATTTTTGATAATTATTTATTTTTTAATATTTCAACAGAAATATGTTGGGAATTATGTAAAAAAAAAACGTTTAAAAATGCCCTGAAAATAGTTTGTTGTTAAAATAGACTTTTAAACACATATTCGTAACTATATATATTATTGGAAAGAATCGTATCAAGCGCAGTTTCAGCAAAAAAGATTCAAATGTATCCAAAATCCGAGCAATATATTTATTATATTATAAATAAAAATTAATTATTCGGGGATAAAATATAAATTATATATTGCTGAAATCGGATTTTCGAATACCGTACTATTATATTTTCTGGATTTTGTATATGATGATTTGTCCTTCTCGGCGTCATCGTCGCATATATTGCAGTGTAAATTTAAAATTTAAATTAAATTATAAAATCCGTGAGATCTGAAGGACAGAAGCAAAAGTCTAGATGATATGAACACAAGGCGATTGTAAATTTCTCTCTCCACATTCAATTTGCATACACGCATATTAATTCCAAAATAAGCACTTCGCGTATATTATTTGCATATTTTTTTAGCAAATTTTCCATATTATTATAATATATCGTATTGTGTGAAAATAACTTATTTTAAAGTAGGTACGCATATTTGGACAAATCGTGCGCGAAATTCTATATTAGTAAAAAATGCGCAGCTCTAATTTAAGAAATTTTAACGAAGTTTTAATAATTTACTCATATGATAATTCAAATATATTGGTAACATTTATTAATTATTTCGATCGTGGATATTTAATAATAATAATAATAATAATAGTAATAATAATAATAATGTTAAAATTCACATTTGCAGGTTTATTTTGATAAAAATTGTTTCATTTATCCATATTTTAAACATATACGAGTATCTTCATCGAAATTACTTCCCGCTGTTTGCGGAGAACGGGAAAAGAAAGGGAATAGAATATGATAATAACGTGAAGTATTGTGAGGAGGTTGAAAGTTAGGAGTTAGGGGAAGGAAGAGGTATGATAGAAAGAGGAATGAGTAGTGTGATGAAGGAGAAAGTTACAAGGGATGAGGAGAGGATTTCTGAGACATACGCGCTTCTAAATAAAACCATCGGAAATAAATAATATAATAAGCGCGTAATACCTACGAGTATATATGCCCAGTAATCATTTCTCTTTTCTTTTTATTCTTTTTAAATCTGGATTTTTAGTATAATTTTCTACAAGTTAAATTATTGCGAAAACATCACGGTATATTTTGTAATATGCTTTGATACTATCAATTCAACAATGTTTAAAAACATATATAAAAAGTGAAGAAAAATTTTGTTTAGGAAAATCGTTATTTGATTACCGCGGGAGAGATATCGCACCAGAAACGAGGATTAATAATAAAATATAATATAAATATTCGCGCGCATATATACGAACTTCGTGTCGAGCAGACAATTTTTTTTATTTCATATTACGTAATTCGTAAATATATATAATATGTACTGGAATGCTACCAAAAATATGTAATACACATATATATTTTCTAACATTTTTTTTTCGCTTCAATCGTATTTTTCTTTATTTTAATTACTCGACTTATATATAGGTATATAATTCGTATATACTTATTTTTATTCACCATATATATATAATATGTATAAGGCGTATATAAAACGGAAAATTAATTTCGATGATATCATATTTTTTTATTGTAAATACGTTCTTTCTTTTTTTTAACAGTTTTGACATTTTCTGCAGAACTATATATAAAATATTTAACAATAGTCATTTATCATCCTACGCATTACTTTATTTTTATATATATATATACGTATAGTGCTGTTAAAAATCCTTTGAACAAATAATAAAAAAAAGAAATTTTTTTTTATATATGATATAGCAATGAGTGAGTGTATAAAGACCGTTTTATAGACTCAGTTCGCGAATAGATGAACGAGCACTCTGACGTGCAGTGAATCGTATCGAAAATTTATCGACAGAAAACTATTTTGATATAAATAAGACATTCTCTTTAGAAAATCTTTGAAAGTTTTAAAAGATTAATTGGCACTGCAGTATATTATATAGTCTGTTGGCGCACGCGGGGATATAATAATAATAATAATAATAATATTGTTTCGCCCGATTTCTTTAGTGTGCGAATGACAGATTATGAAAAAAAAATGCGCGAAAAAAAGAAAACATTGCGTAGTAGGATAGTGTTTCAATGTTACAAAACAATTTAATATTTAACGTTACAATCTGCAATTAAAATAACTAAACTATATAATATAACATTTTACAGTTTTTTCTGTTAATAATTATTGTTGTTTCAATATATTATGTACAATTTATTAATCGTATGTTTTATTTTTAGCTCAATATACGAAATACGTACAATAAACTGCCTTAGTCGAATGCATTTTTTCTTTTTTTCCATATAGTTTATGTTATATGCACGTATAATATAAATTCATATAGACCGTTTAGCCACTGAAGTGTGTACATATAAACCGCAGCTATTATCTTTGTAAAAATCGTGTGCAAAATAATGTTATTATTTATAAATATAGCGACGACTGTTTTTAAACTTTAATACTTCTATGTACTACATATAGTCGTTGAAGTTTATTAATTTATTTACGAATATCTGTCGTTACTATTTATATTGCTTAATTATACTTCAATTTAGATTATACGCACTCATATTAGAAATATTTTATAATAATAATTTTTATAACAAAATATTTGGTAATTTTTATAATATGAGTGAATATATAATCTAAATTGAAGTAATTAAATAATATAATAATAATTGTAACGGTAGATATTCGTATCTTTATACGATTTATACGGTTATTTTTATATAACCGATAACAAAATATTTATATAATATTTTGAGCATTCTTAAGTATATATGGAGTATAGAATTTTTACAATATTCTAATAGTATTCTTTTTTCTTTCAATTCGGTACACATATATGTGCAGGCTACAGAGATTTGTCAATTTAAACAATTTCGTCCGCTATTTATTCCGTTCTATACACACTGTTGAGTTATTGTAGTGACAAATATTTTTAAAAATGATGCGTATTACAATAAGACGTGTCTGTAAAATATTTTCTTAAAAAAAATAAAAATACTAGGAACAAAGTATAGTAAAAAGCTAAAAAAAAAGAGAGCGATTTAAAAATGGAAATTCATAGATAAACGCGATGTTACGAGCCCACTTACCAGCATCATCAACGCAATCACGCGTTTAAGTTAGGACTCAATAACAGTCCCTTTCGTGTATCCTTCTAAATTACGAATATACTGCGATTTACGTGCCATATGTTAATTGCACATAAAGTCCATCCCTATAACGTCTACTCAGAGACTTATTAAAAAAAAAAAAAATAAATATTTTCTTCTTTTAATGTCAACTGCTCCTACATAAATTCTCTGTCTTCCAATAATCTCTTTCTCTCTCTCTCTCTCTTTCGTTAAATCCGTTTTAAATTTGAACCTGCTTCAAAATTTAACTATACTTTATATATGCGATCACTAAACATTATGTCGGCAGCATATAGTCAAAGTGGGGCGGTGAACATTAGCTGTAGAGAGCGCGTGCCAAATTTTTATTTCCGTAAAATTAATTTATCAACAATTTATAACTTCTATATTATTATTATATTATACGGCATAAAAGTATATTAGTATGAATCACATACAGAAAACTGCAATCGGACGTGTTCATAAATTTGTACCGTTTTACATTTCAGCCGAATATATGCTATAATTAGACGCTATATAAGTTAAATATACACGAATTAATGTGTATGCTTAAAAGTTTCAGCGTACTAATTTTTATAAATTCTTCAACGTGACTTTTCCCGCTGTAACAATTTTTAGCGTATACCTATTTTGTAATTTTTTATTTCTTATAAAAATCGATAGTAAAAAAAAAAAATTCTTCAACGATCCCACTGGAAATAGCTGTGACTGCATTTCATCTGACTGCCATATCGATATGATAAATTCATAGCTGTATATAGCAGAGTTTTATATATTATCCAAATAATACGTACGCATCTCAATCGAAAATTCGGACATTTTTCAAACGATATAGGTTAGGCTTTGAGATATTTTTGTACAAACAACGTAAATCGCGCGCCGCGAATTGGAATATTTTACGCCGTGCGCAGATAACAAAAACGCTATTATTTTCGATATTCTCATCGCATATGTTATATAATATTATGAGGGTTATAAATTTTTATTTTTATACCATTGCGGTATTACTAATTCGGTTTACGAGCGCTCGTAAATATAATAATTATTGCTCGTTGGGGAAGGGGGGATCATCGTCGATATAATATCTCATTGCGGTGGTAATTCACTTGTTGAATAAACGCGCGGATATTATAATATATCGTATTTAAAAAAAAAAAATTGAAAACGAATACTGCTGACAGTATCAAATAATATTAATTTTAATCAATGCCAACTATTATACGCGCATTCTACTGACGAAATTCCTATTTTGAATACAAACATTAATAATTTTTATATTTATTTTAAACAAACATAATGAAACAAATAGGAATTTGTAAAATTTTTTAAATTTCTCCCTTAACGTGTTTCTTCGCGTTAATTTCCACATTATATAATACATGAAGTTTATAAAGCCCAAATTTCCATGACGATATCAATGTTCGTTGTATACCTTATACAGATTCTCGATATTTATTAACGAAAAAATGATGCTTGTTGATGTGTATATAGTTTACATTGCAGTTTTAACGAATGAAAAACGTCGAGGAAAAAAAAATATTAATAATATCGGTCCCAGTTTTTTTATTTACTCCGTCCATCTATCGCATGTTAGGACGTCATCTGCGCAGCTATTCAGGCCCCTTCTCAGTTGGTCTCCACCACTGTACTGCCGCTTTTATGTTCGCTGAGTCACGAAGTCAGTTATCTATTCGGTATTCCTCCTGTCATTTATTTGCTTTTTTTTTCTTCTCGTGCAGCATCCCTGTTTATTGTCACATATATAACGCGGTCCGCGCGCGCGTAATTTTTAGTATTTTTCCTCCATTATTCGTCTTGTTATGATCTTTACATCAATAAGTTATTGCCTCACAGAGGATGCATCTTTGAAACATTAGAATCTGGATAACAGCAATATCGTCGTATAATTATTGTCTGGAAATTGCTTTTAACTTTTGTAGGTTTTATTATTATTTATACAATCAGTCCTACGGCCTTTTACGTCTAAGATGTGTTTTGAACTATTACTCTTTTCATCGCTACGCCAATCGCATTCGGATCATCAGCAAAAACTATAATATATCGAGTGTTACGTTATCGATAAACTCGAGATTTTTATTATAAAAAGTATATCGTAAAATTCAACGTCTACACATTTTTATAATATTTATGATATGCCTACGCGTGTTTTTTTTTTTGCTATTTATAATACTATTGCTGATTATATTTATACGTTATGAGGTATACACATTGCATTAAATGCCTGTAGCTTACTATAGATAGTGTTTTAATTGGCCGGTATATATTTACTGGTCATGTATACAATGTTTGAATTTGGAAAAAATTAGTAGGCACACCATAAAAATATATTTAAAAAAACGCACCAAAAGACTGAAACGACTCGTAAACACGCGAAGAAAAACACATCTTCCATGACCGAGCCATAACGCAATAAAAAAAAAAATCAATGACTAAATACAAACGATCACTGCAGTCTTATCCCAATTTAATCTTTAAACGTTTCGGTTTATCATTATTGCATCCATCTTTAGATCAAACTCTGCGGGCTTAAATAATCGAACAAAATAATTTAACTCGACTAATATAATTTTGTCATAAATCGGTCGTGATATATATATATATATTTGTTCTCGACTTATAAACAACTATTGTAAAATATTTGACTATTTTATTTTCGTTCTGATAAAATTTTTCGTTTTCTTGTGCGATAAAATCTGCAGCAAACGCGGGAATGTAAAAACGTACCCATCCAATGCGTTCCGTTTAGAGAAATTAGAAAAAGGAAGATGACGTATTAACTAAAAAATAATACTTATTTTCCCCACAATTCAAGCACTGTATGTAAAACTGTATAACTATGCGTTTTTAATTTCTCAGCTCTTTTATTAAATAAAAAAAAATTCGAATTTTCCTATACAAAACGTTTTACGTATTTCAATTCCATAAAATAATAATAATAATAATAATAATAATAATAATAATAATAAAAATAATAATAATACGATTTTGTATATAACGTTGACGTTTCTTAGAAATAAATATTATATGAAAATATGTGACGGAATAATTGTAGAGTTACGCGTAACGTTTAATGATAGGCATATCATTATTAAATATCAAAGAAAATTCGAAATTAGTTATTGAAATCGAAAATAACCGATAAAACCTATAGTAGGTATACCGTAAATTATCGATTACACTTTTTAGAAAACTAAACAAGGGTTTCGGATTGTAAAATCGGTTATTTTCGATCATTTGCAGTACAGGCTTATATAGTTAGATTAAAAATTACGTAGTTGATTAAAAAAAAGAAAACCATCCGCGGAGTTGGCGAAAAGTTACTTGAATAGAACGAAAACAAGAATAAATTGTTAAAAAAGATTAATATAAAACCACTTTATTCAGTTATGTTTAATTTATAATATACGTTCAGAAAATTATAAATTATTATAATATTTATATATAGGATGGCGGAAAAATAGAAGAACAGCAGTTGTCGTGAGTGGACATTTAAAAATTTTAAGCCCGTTCATTTAATCAAAATGATTAAAAACTAATAAAATAAAAAATTTAACAATATCGTGGACAATGCGGGGACATTGCATTGTACAGTATAAATCAACGATTTTTGTTACAATTCATACACATTTATTGCTCATGTCCAATAAATTTTAAAAGTAAAACGCGATACTTTAAAATATTTGTCTAGTATGGTTTTAGTTGCCGTACTTTTAATAAACCAGGCCCCCCCCAATGCTGTTATTATAGTACGGCAATTGCCTGTAAACTCGTCTAAACGCGTTTAACAAGAGGAAATCATATTTTTACATTTATTTTGAAATACTATAAAACGGCGATTTTCACTTACGATACGATACCTTCTATTTATAATCGTTCGAAATTTTTACACGTACACCGCGGGAAACGTCGAGTTTTCGATCGCGCGTTTTATATTTTTATGACTACTAACTTACTTTTTTTGGTTTATAAATTAATTTAAAACTCGAGTATAAATAGTCGAGTATAAAATATAGCTACAGACTGTATGTGTGTATAAATCGTTTCCAAACGAGTAGAAAAACGTTTTACAAATACGTATTATTATAATAACATTACGAGAAAAAAAAAAGAGTAACAGTTCTTTCGACACATATTTTATAAACCCGATGAAAATATCGTATTTTTTTTTTTTTAGTTTTATCACGGCCACTCCTGTATTATGTTTCGGTACTCATTGTTTGACTTTATACACGCGCATAGACGTCAGTCAAGATATTATAATAATATACAGTTGGCGACGGTTTACAGAGTATATAATATTATTGTGAAAACCGCGGTACAAGTATATAATACTCCGGCGATATTGAAATATAATAATAATAATAATAATAATAATAATAATAATAATAATAATAATATGAGTGTGATTTCCTCCGCGTTTTAATATTAACGAAAAACATTCGTTTAAAATCGTGTGTAAATTTCGCGTCCTATCGAATGACTGTAGGTTTTTTTTTGTACACGCAATAATCATTTTATGTTTTTAATTCTTCAATAAACTACTGCAGACTGCGAGGTATACTCGAAACAAATGAATATAACGCAAAGTATCGTGTCGACCGTTTGTCGCTCTCTTCGGCATGGACATTTATTATTATTTAGTGTAAAATCGCTCTTAAATGTGTATGTGTATACTACGAGTATATATTGAATCATTTGAATTTGTTGCCGTGAGTATAAATAATATTATATTGTAATATCGTCGTTTTTTTTAACGACAAGTCGACATTTAATAATTTCTGACGAATTCTTTATTTTTACGATTTTATCGAAATTTTTACAATGTTTTTTTTTACGCGTCGTTTTTCATAATTATATATCGCGTGATTACAAATTCGAAGAGAATATAAAATATTTTGTAACATTTTTTTTTTCATACGATTTACAACACTGCAACGGCCGATAATTTTTTTTTTACGATACATCCGAGCTCGTGTTCGTGAAATTCGACGCAGAGAACATTTGCGAAAAAAAATTTCACCGCTCAAACGTGTAATTTTACTCCACGGCACTGAGATTTATATTTTATTTTTTGGAAAAAACACTCGTATTGCTCTCACTCTCGACACACTCGCAGACAATCGCAGACATAATACCGTCCAATATACGGGTTTTCTTTCAAACCTTCTCACAATAATAAAATCGATTGTCCATCTCCCTTGTCATTGATTTACATATCCGCGTATACCAACTGATCGCGTAACGTTCTCGTACATTCCCTATAATCCCTTTTTTCTCTTCAAATCCCCATATGATTCATCCGACGCGACTCACACTACGGACCCAAGTGTGTTTGTATTGTGAATAGCTGAATTTCTAACGGATATAATTTTCTTCAATCCACCGTTGTATATAATAAATAACATTGTATGTACGTTTTTCTGGACTCGTCCAGGCTTCATTATACGAGTAAAACACAACGTGTGCTCGTGAGCTGAAGCGATGCGACGTGTGTCAGAAGGGATGGGTGGGTAGATTATGATATGGCTGTAGGACGGTTTCGTGTAATTATGTGATTGCGCCACTGATGTGAACACACGGATGTGATTTTAGGTGGACGGGTGTCAAATTTGACATGGTCAAATTTCATCATGGTCGTCTGCAATTGATAACTCATATATTACACCCACTGTATACGTGTAACGTTTTATTTTTATTTGCTTTCAGTTTCCATTCGGATTACTTCGAGTTTTGAATTCGGTGTTATGATCGTCGGCGTTTAATTATATCGATACGGCGCGAGACCGGACGGACGAAGGAAAACCAAAACGGTTTTTAATACGACAAAAAAAGGAGAAAAAAAAGAAAAGCAAAACCAAACGTAAACGTAATAATAAAAAGCGAAAATGATGGAACGCCTGGAGAACCTGACCGATCCGAGTCTGTGTCTGCAAGACTTGGTTTCGTCGACGGGCTCCGATCATCACAACGTCACGTTGCAACACGCGTCCCCGGCTTCATTCCATCATCCTGTGCACGATGGCAGCGCTGGACTTCATCAGGGCATGCTCGGACACCATCACGTACACCATCACGACAGCCATCACCATCATCATCACACCGCGGTACCGTGTCCGCCATCGTTGTTGCACCACGAACCGTTGGAAAAACTGAAAAGAGGTGAGTACCATTTTTGTTATTTGTTTTAACTCTTAAATTTATATTTCTTATTTTTTCTCTCTCTATCGAGAAATCGAACTCTATAAAATCCATTGCCGTACTATAGTTTAACAAGGTTGTTCGCGTTTTCCCGCCGCGGCTACACTGAGCGGTCCGTCGGTTTCGGACCTCTATTTATATGCGTCTTGCTGTTACCCCCTCTATGTTGTGTTCTAGCGCTGTCTAATGACTACATTCGTTTGCTGTTTTATCGCGGTCGACTGACACGCTATGTAGCTATCCGCTATATACGCGGATGTTTAGTTTGACGCTGATCGATCCATCAATCGTTTGCGCGTTTGCTATATTTATTTTTATTATTATTATTATTATTATTATTAATAATAATAATATCATTATTATTTCGCGTATTTTAATGGAATAAAATTAACGTAATGATTTATCTTAGTACACTAAGATACATTTTTCGTTGTACACTCGTTTACACGTTTACACGTTTACTCGTTTATTTTAAACTTTTTACTATTTCATTAACTTTTACTGGTTTACTCTCATTCACACGTTTCCTCTACCGACTGAGTTTACCGTCAGCTAAGCACTGAACGCTCTATCACAACGGATAATCAGTGCATACCATATGCGTTAATCGTGGTCGAACACTTATTCCAGCCTTATACATAATGTTCAAAGAGGTGGGGTGCTATGAAAACGGAGTACAACAATAACATAATTGGCACCAACTTACAAATCGATATTTAACTGATAATTGTACTGTAAACGCACACTGATTCATGTGCTTATTTTGAACAATATTACTGTGTTTGATAAGATTTTCATGGTACGGTTAAACCCATGTAAAAATTCGGTATTCATTTTTGTCAAAAACACAGTGTTATTAAATAGATTTGCACCGTACCTTGAACCATCATTTATTGATGATTTAAAACGGCGTCTGCATCTAAAATACTACTCGGGTTGTATGGCCAATAAGTAATGGTATTCGAAATAAATTGAATATTTTAATTAAATAAATATTTAAATGTTTAAATATGATAATCAAAATAAATAAATAAAATAGGAAAATTAAAAATTCTAGAAATAAAAAGTTGTAATGTCTTATATTGTGCAATTATTTTTGATCTCTAAACAAAATCGAAATAATTTAATAAGCCTGCTTGAATCGTCTTCGGTTTAATTATTTCTCGATAACGTACACGAAATTCTACACGTGGAGACGTACTGCAAGAATTATATTTCTATATAAAATATGTCACACAATACGCGTGAAAATTAACATGCCGTGAGGGGAAAAAAATGATTAAGTTTCCTTCTAACAAAACGTACAAATTTTATTTTTATATGACACGATATTCGAATTAAAATGCAAATATTGGTGTGTACGCGTTACGCGTGCCAATGAGTTATTAATTGCTCGATGGGATATATTATGTGTACTCTGCAGCGGCAGATGACTAGAAAATCTGTGTGAGCAATCGAGTTGTCAAAAAAAAAAATAGATAAACGTGCATAAACGACAATATTTGTACGTAGACGCGCAATTTATTAGTATATTTTCGTACGGAATAATAAAAAGAGATTATCGTTTTTATTATTCGAACACATAACTGTGCACAAGTATCTGAAAAAAAACCGTTCGATTTTATTGTTTCAAAACAAACACACACACACATACAGCGTTTATACGCGTGTCATGATACGGTGTAAAACTCGAAAATATGTTTTAACTATTTTTATTATATATACGACGACTCCATCGGTAATAATGATAATTATTATATGTAAAGTATACAATATTCTATGTGGAAATTGTGAAATAAAGTTATATAATATTATTTAAAACATAAAAAAAACTATTTCCTACGTTTATATTATGTGTTGAAAAAAATCGCGCCTCGTACGATTTATTTGAAAATTATTATTTCTCGCATATATATGAGCACGTAACGTTCAACACTTTAAGTTGAGAAATTTTTCAAATCATATTTCCCACACACACACATTCGAGAAAGAAGTGAATCTATTCTACCGGAGCTGATGGAATTCCAGACTGGCGAGGAGAAGTATTGCTTAAGAGAAGGCCCAGGCACACTGAAAGAGCAAAACCGCTCCGAGCTGATCCGAGCAGCTCGGTAAGCGGGTTGGAGACATGAAGAACGCATGTAAAGTAATTGATGCGTACACACATATATTCGGTTTGGTTTTATTTTGAGCAAAATACGAAAAACAAAAGTCGCCGGTCATTATACGCGTTGTTCTTTCGTTTTCTTCACGTTTAGTGTATTACTATTATCATCATTAAATAGTTCACTGTCTAAAAAAAAAAAACATCACAAAACCGGTATAAAAACATCATCTTCGTCAGGACTATCATCTTGACGTGTTAAAAGTGAAAAATATATCCCATAAATTAGTACGTGACTGTTTTGTCTCGTTCTGTTTTGCAGTTTTGTCAACGTGCGTGGAACGTGTTCCGAGCCGTTTGGAGCGAAATGATATTCGAGCAACTCTTTCAATATGCGTCCGCGGACTAATGCGCATGAATTCGTTTCGAATCAACTCGTTCCTTCAGTTGATCAGCGATATTCGAGAGATTTGTTTTTTTAACGTACAGTTGAAATAACGCGTAGGACTTATGTGTTGCTGCTACAATTATCACGGATTTTAAAATCGAAACGAATTACCCGTTTTGTGACCCGAATAGCTCGACGCGACTAAATATTTAGTAATTTTTTTTTTTTTTTTGATTCGCGATTTAAGCGGAACACCGTGCATATCCTGTACCGTGTCGTGCGCAGAACGTGTTTCGCTCTCAGAATCCAAAACACCTAACCGCGTTCGAAGCGAGAGGTTGAACGCGCCCGCGAAGAGTTTTGAACGGGACTCTGGAAACAATGTGGAAAATAAGCTTAAAGCGAATATTTTCGTAGAAATTATTTCGAGAATATTTTTATTCTTCCACTGCCGTTCCGACTGCGTGTAAACGCTGCGACGGATTTCACGTGGAAATCCGTGATATGATACAAAAAAAAATCGTTGAAAATCGACTCGACGCGGCGCAATAACTCGTCGCGATTCGACACGCATTCATCATAACACACGGGACCGCGCTGAATTACATTTGCGGGGTGGAGGGGTTTAAAACGGCCAGATATAATAATTTACAACGTTATTGTTGTACACAACTGTGTGTACGTCACGGTCGTATTAGCATATGCCGCGCTCGCGTTTACTGTATAACCGTAACGGGGACACAACAAGTGCGAATTCCCATGTAAATCGACGTGTATACACACTGGCGCACACGCGATATACGGACGATAATATTTTACTCGTCGTCGTCGTCGTCGTCGTCGTATAATGCTCGTGATCGGCGCCCCGTGAAATCAGCGCGCGCACGAGCTCGCACTCTCCCTAAAAATAATACCGCGAAGGGTAGCGAAAACAAAACGACAAAAAAAAAAAAAAATCGAATTTTTATTTCTCTCTCTCTCTCTCTCCGCCTTTCCAACCCCCAATATATTTCGTACATACCGTATTGTTGTATATACGCGTGTAAAAAGGGGGACGCGAATTCTCGGATAGATTATTATTAGTTAGTGTGTGTGATGCTGTACCGTGTTGCTGCCGACACCCCAGCGACGAGGACGACGACGCGCGTATAATGTACACACATTGCATTCGGAAAAAAAAAAAAAACGTCGAAGAGGCCGACCGATTTGTTCGGATTATCCTGCTTCTCTTCCGCCCGTCGATTTCGTCTCTTTCTCTCCCCACTTTCGTTCTCAGGGCTCATTACCAAAAAAAAATTACTTTTTTTACGTTTTCTTCCCATTCGTGTGTCCTTTTTGGCTTCTATACGCAGTGCAAAGTGTCTATTTGAGAGTGATTCACCCATCGAGTTCTTTTTTTTTTTATAAACAGTGAACATAACGCTAGACGAGTATAATATATATTTATATCAACTCGATCCGTAGGCCGAAATTGTATTTTAATTTATTCGGATTCAATAAGATGAAACCGGATTAATATATCGAAAAAATACCCGCTGCTGTTTTTTCCAATACTCTCATCCCGCGCGCCATGCACGTTTCACAGAAAACAAAAACACTGCAGCGAATTCTATTCTTCCGTACCCTGTTGATGTTTCCTTAGCGTTTCGTCACCCGAAAATCCTTTACAGCCGTCTATCCGTATTTGTTGCGTTCGCGTGATTTCACGGGTTGGTGTTGCTAACACCTACAAATACCTAAGTTAAATTCGGTTAGGTTAGATATAACTGACCAATAACAATGTCTGACGTGTTTGTTATGGTAAAAACCAAAGTCACGTTAAAATTCAAATGTAATGTATTGGCTGTCTTCCCACTACAGCGCTACGTGATACGAGATACAGGGGAAATAATGAAAGAATTACCACAATATAGGAAATCGCGTTTTTTTTTTTATATATAATACGAGTATTGCCACCAGCTCTGTTATATAATTTTTTTTTTATATAACATTTTGGAATCGTCGTCAGGTACTGTTAACGGTTATGTATAATATCGATGCTGCAAATTACGAACAATAACAGATCCGGTGAGAAATATTACAAGAGCAATATTGCTAATATGCAATATTGCAATACGCTAGTTTTAACTTTCAACTGAGTGAAGTATTCTTTTTTCCTATTATTAAAAAGATAATAGTAAATAAAAAAATAAAACGTAATTACCAACATGTTTAACGGAACTCGACTAAAATGTTTTATTCGTATATTGACTATCGATTCGACGAATATCATACGCGTATGATATTATATCTATAAGTGTAAACGTTATTTTGAAAAAAACGTTATTTTTTTTCTACGGAATTATAAATACTCGATTTCGAATAAAAAAAATAAAACCAATTACAAGTTACCAATTTTTTTTTTCCAAAAATGTACACACCGTCATCGTCATCGTGTCCGACACGTGGCGTAATTGGGATTAGGTAATCTGAGAGAGAGGATCAATATTTTTTCATAAAAATAAATATAAAAATGTTATTAAAGTGTACATTCGTGTTAAATTGAATAAGATAATAATAATAATAAAAAAAAAATTATAGTTCATATTTCGATTTTGGCTTACAACACCATTTCGTCGAGTATTTCTTAAATACATATTTTTTTATTCCGTATAAATGAAAAAATATAGAAAACAGACATGGGAAAAAAAAACAAGAAAACAAAAACGTACAGGTCGATAACAGATAAATCGTACTAAAAATTCAGCAGTACTAATAAATTTAAGTTTTCCGTTAATTGCAGAAGGTGATAGGAAAATTATTATCGCGGAGAAAATGAAAAAATTGACAGCGTAAGATAGCTAATGATATAATACGAGTGAAGTGGCATATGATTTCATCTTCATTATAAGAGTAGAGAAAGGAGAATTATTTAATGCGGGACGGAATGTGCGTGCGCCGGCAGCGAATTATGGTCAGATCTGAGCGTCGAAAATGATGTGATTTCAGGCCTGGAGAAAGGCAAATTTTAAAACCAGGGATTAGCTGGAATTACTGATGATATGTCTTCCTACACCGAGAAGCAAACGATTTCCAGTTAACGGTATCCGTTTGTTTTGTCACGTGTCATTGTAGTTTTTTTTTCCTTTTTTTTTTTTGAGTTAACTGAGAAAATCGGAAAATGGTATTTCATAATATCGTCGTAGTTAAATCTTTTTTTCTTTTAAATAAATTATTTTTCCAACACACTTTTAGATTGCATATTTCGTACCCCGTAATTACGCCACTAATGAATTTATGTGATATAATAGTAAAATCCCATACACGTATAACAACGTAATATCGTAAGCCCATGTAATGACGCGTTGGAATGTACGATAACGATAATTTGTTATATAATATAATGACAATATATATTAATATATACAATACTTACTTAATATTTATAAAATATTCGACAATTAAATGTTTTGAAAACATTGCAAAAAAAAAAAAAAAAAATAAATAAGTATAGTCCTGACAATACTATTTGAACACGTGAATCATCAAAATATTGTATTGAAAATAGTCAAAATTACATTTTTTTTTTTTTTTTCGAGTATCCCCTAGTATGTGCGAATTGGTAATACGTTTGTGATTATTGGAAGGAAGGGCGAACGGACACGTTATAATATGTTTTCCTAGGATAAACGTAATAAACAATATCTTTAGGACCACATCGCGGCCGCGTTTAAAAACTCTTTCGGTACATATGAAAAAAAAAATAAAAGAAAAAAGCTCATAACTCACGTCGCCCTCCGTTGCTGCGTGTATACACTCGTATGTATTCTCCCGGTAGCAGCCATTCGACCGTAATGTTTTTGTAATAAAAAAAACTCGTGTATATATATATATAAAAAAAAAAAATGTTCGAGACCCCGGCGATTGCCTTAATGTTTTCGGACGAAATATAAACCTCCGTAATAATAATAATAATAAATTAATAATAATAATAATAACAACGAAAAAGCTACGGGGGAAGGTCGCGTCGTACCATTTGCGGGCGAATAATTTTCTTTTCTCCCTAAATCCCTTATATATATATATATACATGTATATACGGTACGCGCGACAGACGGTTTTATTTATCGGAAGGGAGGGCGGCGGCGGACACACCTCGGCCGGTTCTTCGCCCCGCGCTTAACCAACAAAACAGCATCAGCAGAGCAGCAGCAGCGACCCGGCCGAGAGACCTCCGACCGCGGCTGGCGGTACACACTTGCGGATTTTCACGATTCCCTGGAGACGACCTGCTGCTGCTGCTGCTGCTTTTGCGGCTGGGCTCCGTTTATTATTATTATTGTACGCGCGTTTGGCGTAGTAATTTTGAAAAACAAATTACCCCTTTCCCCACACACACGCACAAAACGCCGTAATAGCTGCGCGGTCAACCTTATAATTATTCCCTCAAGACAACACGCACACTGAACACACCGCTCTCATACGACCCTTCGCCCTCCCCCACACACCTCTCACCGTTTTTTGAAGCGCGCGCGATAATTTATACGTACGGGCGGCAAGTGTCTCGTGTATTATATTTGCCCTCTGGACCGCCCCTCCTATATAAGCTGTTCGGTTATACGTGCGGTGTATGCTCTGTCGTCCGCGGTCTAACGGAATCCCGGTTATTGGTTCCGAGACCGTATTTATACCGGTGGCGTATTTATTTGCGCGAGCAAGAGGAGATCCGATATAGAGTCGTATTATTAGCATATGACTCGGAGAGAAACAAAAATTGCCGTTTGTAAAATTTTATAAATATAACTGACACTGCTGCTGCTGCTGCTGCTGCGACTGCGCGATTTGCCCGTTTATCATTATTTACTCAATGGTTGACATTTTTTTTTCTATTCGTATTTTCTTAATATCTCGTATACGTATACACATCGTCGTGACTGATGAAGTGTACGAACTCCTCCGCCGGACAATACGATAAAAAAAAAAAAAAAAGAGTTCCTCTTGACCAACATTCGGATTCTCAATAATAGGTTTCGGTTTTTGTATTTCTCTTTGCGAAAAAATAATGATGTTTTCTCCTTAAAACATAACATATTAAACCATACTGAGCGAGGTTCTCGAAATCGAATTTTCGCAAACGATTCTACGATGTCTAAATTCGAAAATATTTACATTTATAATAATTTAACTAAAGATTTCATTTCATTTTTTTTTTTTTTGTCACTCGGAGTTGCGCAATTTTTACATAAACCGAATTAAACGCGGTATACATACACTATTTTTTGAACCTTTTCGTCTCTAAGAGAAGATATAATAAATGTAAAAAAAAAAAGTTACTAAAATAGGAAGGCAAAATAAATGTAAAAAAAAAAACGTTACTAAAATAGGAAGGCAAAAGAGAGAAAGAGAGAGAAGCGAAAGAAGAACAGATAATTAATTCATACACATTTTTATTATTTTAACGTATTAATTGTAATAAACTATACTATACTCTTAGAATCGAAATGTCCTCTATATTACACATAATATCCCTTTGAATGTGAGCGCGTATTGCTGTGCCGCGTATACATCATTAGATATCGTGTGCTATCGATTGATTTCTGTGTAAAATAGAGAAACGGACGTGTGACTCGAGGAACTCCATTTTTTTTTTTAAATACACTTTTTACACGCAGTTGCTCATATTATTATTTAAATATGTACAAAAACACTGCGTTGCGCGTCGGACGTTTTAATATATACGCTGCAGGATTTGAGATTTCAAACTCTTCAGACGGTACTAAATGTATATTCAACACGCAGCAGAAGCTGATAATCCAACGAGACTGTAAAAGATAAAGTTGACGTATTCGAAAATCCTTGCAAATCATACATAATTGATTGCCGTTCGAACAACCGACAGACGACGACGACAACGAATAAATCGTTTTTGCATTCGCGTGCGATACGCGGCGATTGGTGTATAAAATATATTTTATACGAGTAGTGTACACACATCCGGATCGGTGGTGGCGAGGACGCCGACGGAGAAGAAGTCTTCTTGAAATAAGAGAATCTCGATAAAAAAATATATATATATATATTAATACATTTGTAATATAAAATTGTAAAAAAATCGAAACGTAACCGGATTTCGTACATAAACTTGTCGATGCGATTGTCATTTCTACACGAAGACTTTATGTTAGGACTGTCACATAATAATTTTTACACTCTTTATACAACTGTTTATAATTATTATTATACCTACTGTTATGACTTTCGCGTATTTTTAATAAATGATTATCGTCCTGATATTCTGTTATACGGCTCTGGGGCAAAAGTAAGGATTTTCTAAAAAAAAAAAAAAAATAAATAAAAGTAGAGTTTTGCGCTTGAAATGTCCAGAGGTACTTGGTACGCACGGCTATGTTCGGCTCTTTCAGACTAAAAACAAATTACCCATTTCGTACAAAATCTAAATATATATTATAAAAACCAAAAGGAAATTTGAAAGAAATTTCTATTGAAATTTTACTATAATACGTATAAATTACATAATATATTATGCGTTGAACTAAAATTTCTGGGGGAAAAAATTCGTTGTTTACACCCGTCCAGCTAGCTAAAACAAAAATGTTCTCGCTGAGCTCGAACTCAAAACACATACTATTATTAATAGCTATTGTACAGGTTCATATTATTATACCCGTAACGAAAATCAGTTGTCTAAATAAAACGTTCAGTGGCGTTTTCTGGATATTGAAGTGGGTGGGGAGGTGAAAAAAAACGGTCGCAAAGTATGAGTCGCAGAGGTTTTTGCTTCGCAACTCCCATGTAAAGTGCTCGCATTGGAAAATAAAAAAATATGTGTGCCTGAACATTTCAAATGCCTCGTAAATTCGTTGTAAACTCCTCCTAACGGCAATCGCTATATTTTTAATTAAATATTTTATCTATTGAATTTGTAATATCAACGTCAGATTTTTTTGTTTTTTGGACTTTGATAACAAAATTTAAAGAAATTTTTATTATTTTCACTGATCCGATAAAATTGTAAAACGCGTTCTACTACACCGTTCTCGACGTTCAATTATGAAAAATCGAAAGCGGTACGGCTAAAAAATATTTATTAAAAAAAAAAAAAAAGAAGAGAAATATACATCGTCGTCCCATCTCCTCACTGCCCATATACGATGAAATAATATTAAAACGATCGATTCGAGTCCATTTTTTTATCGTGCTTTTTTTTTTTTCTGATCACAAAACAATTTTTTTTTTTTTTTTGTTATTTATAACGACATTAACGAATTCGAATTATTCAAGGGTTTTCGCGTGCCATAACGTCGTGAATTCATTGGGCTTCTTCATACGAACGTCGGACATTATTATCTAACCGCGTTGACGATAAAATCGTTCGTAAATTTCGTAATAACGAATCGGCTTACAAAAACCGAGGATTTTTCACGCCCTATGACGGGTGGTAACTGTAACGTTATAATATTGTAATTACACGGACGACCGGTGACGATCGTAATGAGTAGTCAGTCACCCCCCCCGGACCGCGGTCGGGCTGCCGGTGTCCGGCGCGAGAACGCGTTTCGCTGAGCGGTTGACCGCTGCCCGTCACCGCGCGCAATGCGTACGTGCGTCGTATAATAATAATAAATATATCCGGCGCGTATTGTCCGCCGACGGCGCGAAATCGGACGAAACCGATCGGTTTCCTCCCTTACCGCTCACCGAATTATTATTATTATTCACGTCCCAGTGAATATACTGCACACGCCCGCCGTTTATTTACATTTAAACGAGACGCGGCAGAGGCGACCGAAACGAATGGTCGAGAAAACACACGTCCGATACGATTTTCCAAAACATCGGCTTTCACGGTGCACCGCGGCGACGGTCGAAAAACCCTCGCGCGCGTAACTCATCGATTCGACACGAACGGGCATATCGATGTGCTGCAGTTATAAGCCGCATTCGATCGTGTCGTAAACGCGGAGTTTGTCCCGGGAAAACAAAAAAATTATTCTCTCTACTTAAAACGTTTAAATTGTATTTCGAAAAGTATGCGTTCGTTACTTGTACGAGTGTCGAGAGCATTACACACGATTGTACGTGTGAACACGAGCGGAAACGGATGGTCCTCAAATATCGTATCGGTCCCTTAAAAATTCTTTCGACAATCATTACGACAGTATTTCTCGACATTGCGTTACGGTAAAATTCACTGTTCGCCGTTGGGCAAAAGACGAAAAAAAAAATAATAAATATCTGATAGAAATTAATACGCGAATCGACACGATGTATTATGATAATAATTAAATTGATTGTATCTGTGATATTTTACACTCAATTTTGACTATAGTATTAGGTATCAAATAAAAAATCAGAATTTCAGAATTTCTCATCGATTTACCGTTAAAAATTAATTATTTTACTCGTAATTATACATAGTTTACGAACCGGATAAAAAAATATATATTTTGCCACCCATTAAGGAAAACACTATAACGTGTATTTTAGATATTTAATGATTACGGGTCGCCATTTTTTTTTTATCCATAATGAATAAATAAATTATTATTTTATAAAATTTAATATTTGAATGAATTAAATATACGTGAACGCGTAGTACAAAACTTAATAATAACAATTGATAAGAATTACGGATTTATGTTTTTTTTTTTTCAAACAAAGTTCGAATCTTTTGAAAAACTACTCTTAAAAAAAAAAACGAAAAATTATAGGTAATAAAATTCAGGGACTCGATAAAATATCTCCGAATTCGAAGGGTTCAGCGAGAAATCGTTCGGGTTTTGTCGCGTCCAATTTTACGCGTACCAATCGTGAACGTTGTAAATCTTTTCGCGTTGAAAATAATTTTTCACGTTTTATATGGAAAAAAAAACGGAATAATTAATCCGCAGTTATTTGAAATCGCAGACCAAAATATTCTTCGTAAACATTTTATTTTCGAATAGCCATAGCAGTTAGAGTTTAATTATCGTGTCGATACAGTCGATTTCATCGATAAACACACACTCGTACCTGCAGTACCGCGTAAAAAATTGATTGTGTCGAATAGTGTACAAACAACAATAATATTGTCCGATCATACGTTTCCGAAAAATCATTCGTTTTCGATAAAAAGAAAATTAAGAGTTTCTCATTCGCCGACAAGTATTCTTCTCTAGTCGGTCGACATATCAAAAACAAACCGCGATTCTTTCTGTTTAAAGCATTTATATTAAAAAGAAATCTCCTCACTCGTTTTTCGAACTATTATAATAAATAATAATCATTGAAATTATTTTTCTCGTATCGATATTTCGTAAGGTTTACCAAGTTAAAAAAAAATGTTTACCCATTTCGTCTTGCATCGCATCGAACAACACCTCCACCGAGAATTAAATTAATTTTGTTTTGTTTTTTTTTTATAATTTTACGCGTTATTTTATTATAACGTATTAAAACACATATTTATGACGTAGGTATAACGTGCATATAAATGATAGGATATAAGGACCGTTTCCGTCCATCGTTTAACGTAAATTTGAACTTTTTCTAATACGTTGCGGCACAGAAAAGTGTGTTTACGGGCAAAAAGAATTCTTTTTTTTTTTTTAAAAACACATAACAATACAAAACATATTGTCCGACGCGCACTATTTCTGCAGTTTTCCCGATCGAATCGTGCGGCGGCATAAACAACGTTTAAAACAATAAATTATGGCCAACTACAAGCAGTCGTCAG
Organism: Chaetogeoica ovagalla; assembly: GCA_032441825.1. Lineage (NCBI taxonomy): Eukaryota > Metazoa > Arthropoda > Insecta > Hemiptera > Aphididae > Chaetogeoica > Chaetogeoica ovagalla. The sequence continues at coordinate 362,398 of CM063738.1, read as the reverse complement.
CATCAGATTCGTTTTACACATGTTTTACACGCGTTTTACTACGTGCTCGTACGTTATAGACGTGAAACACATGTTTTAGATTTTCGGTGAGAACGTATTTTCGTCCGAACGTTTATAATGTTCGTCAAAACGAACATTTATAATAATAAATAATAATTTAAATTGTACATTCGGTGTCGTATTTTTATTTATTTATTTATTTATTTTTTTTTTTTGAGAGGGTGGAGAGAAGTTTCAACGGTTCAAATGATCATTCACACAGAACGGGAAATAAATATTTACTTTTTAATTTTAGGAAAAAAAACGAACTGAATGGTTATCAGTAATTTTAATTCGTTCTGGGGCTCTTGTACGGATAATATACGCGTATGTGTGTTCGGAAAACAAATAAATTTATTTCATTTTATCGAGTTCAAATTCGGAATACAATCATTTTTTTTATATGTTAGATAGATATAATTACTAAACATTTTAAAACTTTCGATTGAAAAGAAAAAAATATTACATTTATTTCTCTTTAAACGAATTCAATAATAAAAACAATTATAATTGGTAAAACTTAAAAATAATATTATAGTAGTAATAATAATTTTCGATTGTTTTGCGTAAAATATGTTGAAATTTATTTCTCCAGTAAAACTTTCTATTACTATTTAAATGCAAATAATTTGCGTAAGATATATATTGCAGTCATCATTCAACGCTTAATTTTCGCATTAAATACGTTTAATGAGTAAAAAAATTCAAGTGTATTTAAAAAACTAAGGGCAAATTTCAATGGGCGCGTAATATATCAGAATGAGAAGTCATTTTTTCTTATTACTATAAAACCTCGAAATATTAACGATTATTTCGACATTTGTATAAATAATAATCAAATCAACTTATCACATCATAAACGCGCGTCTTTTACGCGCATTTATACAATAATATTTAATTTGCCAAATTTTATTTTTATATTTAATTATAAAAATTTTCTTTTAATAAACGCGTTTGTGTACGCTTGCTCGCAGTCTTCGAGAACACTTAAGTTAAGGTGTGATATTTTTTTATTGTTTTTCACGAAGAAACCGCAAGAAACGTAAATTTAAATCGATAAAATATTTTTCGTGGCCTACAACTCGTTTTGCGCACACAGATTTTACGTAAACCCGCCACTTGTCGAGTCAATAATCACGTGTGTTTCCTAACTAGTGACGCATTAATTTTATTCAGTCTCGCGTACAAAATCTTTAAGCCGCACTATACGTTTTTAGAGTGCTTCTGATCATTTCACTCGTCGTTCTTTGATTATTATTATTATTATTATTATTATTATTATTATTACTATGAGCCGTTGATCATTTTTATATAACTCTATTGGATTTTTTAACATATAATCATGTAACGCTCGCGGAACATTTTATTATTTTTTTTTTGAAATTTTTGCATCTGATATTCGCACACCCGGCACTTTTTAAAATTCGGATTTCGGTAAATACTGGTATTGCGGCTGCGGCGGCCAACGACTATAACGCCGCGCGATTCGAGATAATCCAAAACACAATTTATTTTATATTTATCACGAGAGACGAACACATATTTTACGAGTTGCGCCGGTTTTTTCACGAATAGATTTTTGTCGAAAAAATCTACAGGAAAGGATATTATTTATATACAATACACCGCACGTAGAGAAATAAGATCGCACAACTACTATACGTTGACGACGCGTTACATACGCGAAACGTTTTCCAAAGTCGATTTCGTCACGTTTTTCGTCTCCGGGATGGACAGAAGAGAAATATAAAAACCGTTCCGTCTCACACGACTTCCTGTAAAACGATATGTCGCGGACCCATCACCGCGTCGCGTCCTCGGTACCGATTTATTTGAGTACGGCACTGGGGATATTATAAGCGTCCGTGTCGGAGAGGATGTGCTGCGCAGGCTCGTTCGTTTCATCAATGGGGTAAGTCGTCGCGTAGCAGAGAGAGAGAGAGAGAGAGAGAGAGTTCTCGTCGTCGTCCGCGCGATGTTTTATCGACGACGGCGACACCGGGGTTTCGTCGGCAGGCGAGAAAAACGACACACACACATGAAATATTACCGCGTCCCGACGCTAATCGCGGCCGTCGATTATTATTATTATTATTACGGCTGTTACAGCTGTTCTCTTGTACTACACACACTCTCGCTCGATCTCTTATGAAACGTGTGTTTAAGCCGATAAATCAGTAAATCGCCCTACGCGAAGACGACGTGGACGTTTGACGGTCGTATATAACGCGCGATCGTGTAAACCGCGTCACACTCGGCACGGCGGCGCGTATTACGTGTAGAGACTACGACGAGAGATACGACGACGTTGCCACGCGCTGTGAAAACAGGCGAAAATCGTTTTTTTTTTTTATTACACATTCGCTCGCAAATCGGGGCGAGGGGAAAAGCGGAATTTTAGATTCTGAACGGGATCAACGTATTGGATTTTAATACGACGCGGTTTTTTTTAAGCCTGTACCCGAAAATTCTTTACCGGTCGCAGTACGCCGCGGTGTTCACAATAACGGGTAGTAGATCTATAATAATCGGTACATTAGAGAGGTCATTTTCCGATATTCCCGTCGTGTGAAAATAAACCAAAAAAAACTATCAAAAAAAAAATTACACACACACGCGCGCGCGCGCGCGTGAAAACGGCCGATTTCGTCGAAACTTTATTTTTCTCGCGTCGATTTCCATTGTAATAACGATGTGAAAAACACGAAATTCTCGTCGAATACGCGACTTTATAAAATATACAGGGATTTTCTCTCTCGTACAAAACCGCCGGCGTCGAATAGTCGATAATATATTTATTTATTTTTTTTAAAATAAATATCCTGCTCGGGGAAAATAAAAGAATTCCGCGCAACGGATCGTCGTACGGGAAACGATCCGCGGAGACGTCGTCGGGACTACACGCGTTACCACCATACGTGTAATTTACGCGCGGATACGAAAATAGCCAGAGACACGCGCGAGACGGTGTCAAGCGTATATTATATTTTGGCAACCCCCCCGGAGAATGGATTTCTTTCGGCGTTTGTATACGTGAGACTTTGTTAAGCCCCGGCGGAGAGACGACTAACGCACATAACTCAAACCGGCTAAATAGTGTATACGTGTGCGCAGTACATTATACGTATACTTGTATATTTCGGCGTGTTTCTCACGTCGTCGATCACTATATAATATATGTGTGTGTGTGTTATATATTGCCTGGAACGTTAACAAACCTTCCTCTCTATTACGTATTATTATTATTTTTGCTGGTGACACTGGTGTCTCGGATCATCCGCGGTCGAACGCATTTAAACCAACAAAATAGTGCTTTTCCGCTCTTTCGCAGTCTCGCGAGAGATTCTCGTCTCGTCGCTCCGACCGATAATAGCACAAATTGATTTACACCCAATTACGCGTATACAATTAAATACGTTCGCCGTATAAGAAATTTCGATTTAAAACTGGCATTTTTTTTCCCCAAATTCCTGGACGGATTTGCAAGTGGCTTTTTTTACTACACGAAAAAAAAAATATTTTTTTAATAATTCACAAATACTTAGTTGTACAAAGTGTAACCGTTTCGTAGATTATAACTATATTAACGATATCGGAGAAAAACGTACAATTATTGAAATCCATGGAATTTCGAATGAATAACGAGAGTGTAATGTTTTATTTTCAAAAATACATTGAAATTTTTTCTGCACGCATTTTTTAACAAAAATTATATGACAAAATTACAAAATTACAATATTATTATTATTAAAAAAAACCCCGTTTAATTATATATAACATTTTCGTATATAATAATTTGTGTGTTGTTTTTTTTTTTTTTTTTTGTCGTAGCATAATATTGTTTCAATATTGCACTGTTCACAACAACAAAAAATTAGTGTTTATATATTATAATTTAACAAAGATAATATTTTATATTTAAACAATTAATCGAAAACAAATATTTGTTTTAAAATTCACCGAGTCCGCCGATACCGCAACAAAAGAAACTGGTAAAAAAAAAACCCCGTATTTTTATTGCTTTTTATAATATTACAAGTGCAGCGACCGTTCTGTTTGACATGCTCGTTATCAAAAACAGACCTACAATAATAATTGCAATAACAATAACCAACGAGTCGAATAATTAAATATGGAAATGTGACAAATTCTGTGTTTTTTTTTTTTTCATTTATTATAGGATTTATATAATGCGTATAATGTCAACAGTTTTACAACGCTATTTCCTCCGTCTACACTCTATGCTATTATACCGACGACTTGAAAATACTCAACGCTCAAAACAATATACGCGGTAATAACCACAACAACGCGCATTGCAGTATACCAAATATTATTTTTGTGAAATTGTCGAACAAACCGACGTGTCCTCATATCGATCGACACATATTTCCGTAATCCGTTTGGCCGTTTATATTTTTAAAATCACAAATCACACTGTCTTATAGTAAACTATTTTAAAATTTTTACCGTTTACGGACAAAAAACATAAATTATATTCGTATTGTATCTAATACACCTGTTACAGTTTATATAGTTTTTTAACCGTAATTAAAACAATATCTGTGATAATATCTCGTTCGCGAATACATCATCGTCGTTTCACACGAAAATCAAACGCACACTTCTCTATATGACTTTGTTCATTTAAAACAATAAGTTCATTTTTAATACGACATAGACAATTCTTACGATTATAACCGGTGCGGAATTTTAAAGAAAAAAAAAACGGAATATAATTTAAAGAATATAACGTCCGAGTAAAATAAAGAAAAAGAAAGATCGCTTTTAACGCGTATTTATAGTTATGGGAACTAAATTCGATAATATTTATACGAAAACATCCATGGAAAAATATCGATAAGCACGAGCTAAATATATGAAAAAAAAAATTATTGAATTTTTCATAATATAATAAATTTTGAATACAAAAAACTGTATTTTTGTATATGACGAGAGACAGTACTGATACTGTATTGATAAATATGATTTTATAAATCTAAAAAAAAATGTATTAATACGCATATTTTTGTCAACAAAAAAAGTCGTACCTAACACGTTAAATAAGTTTTTCTCTTTCTCTCGCGTGCCTGTAAACGCGTTATTATTAATAGTGCACCGGATAGTTTTTATTAATATTTTTTCGACATCTGACATTCGGTTGTCCGTATAAGAATAATTTTGGTAAAACGAGGAAAAAAATTGCTATTTCTTCGCGTGGAAGAACTTTTACGCTGGATAGAAAACCGCCGCCGAGTGCAGTCTACCGGTCGAACTCCCTCCGCAGCTGCACAGACGTGGATTCGTTCTATTCGGTTTTAAAACATCCGAGATAAGCCGTAAGACCGTAACGAATTCAAATATATAAAAAGAAAAAAGCATATTAAAATACGTAATAATAGGTTACTATTTGTTGTTCGTATAATGCAGTGTAGTTCTTATGTTCATCGATGATAAAAGCGTATATGTCGTTTTTTCGTCATAAAAGTTTTTGACGATTCGCGTCGTCCGTAATGCGATCGTTATAATAATAATAATAATAATAATAATAATAATAATAATAATAATAATAATAATGATAATAATAATATAGAAAAGGTTGAAGTGGAGCAACATACAAATAATAAACTACACGAGGAAAATACTTTATCGGTGTGGTGTTCAATAGCGTACATTAATAAGCGCGTGTTTCGTACGTGTATCAATAATAATAATAATAATAATAATAATAATAATAATAATTATTATTATTATTATTATTATTATTATTATTATTATTATTATTATTATTACATGTGTACAAATAGAAAAAGCAAACAGGCACTTCAACCGGGCGTTGTATGTGTACAACACCTATATAACTCGCGCGTGCGTGTATCACACAATAATTGTGTAATCGATAACAATATAATAAATTGTAATATTATTCATACGTTTTGACACGACCGATGATGTCTGAAAAATAATAGACGAATTATTCTCGTCCTTGTTATCAACTGTCACACAATGCGTATAAATATGCGCGCGCGAGATAAATAATTTGTTATATTAAATGGGATTGAAAGCGGTCATTTTCTCTCTTCGTCTTACACATACACACAAGAAACATGGCAAGATAGACGTTTCCCCTAGATCAAGTACCAATCGATTTAGTGGTGCTATAAGACATTTGAAAACAGATTTGAATTCGTCGTGAATTTTACTATAGAACGATTTTTCCACTTTTTAAATTTTTTTTTTAACTTAAGACCTTTAAAAATTGATTATGAACTAATTTTTTTATTGTAAAAATTGTTCAATACATTTTTAAGGATTTAAGAGAAAAAATTAAAAATGCGGGAAAATCGATCTCGAGTAGACTTCATCACGAATTCAAATTCGTTTTCAAATTTCTTTTTGCATCACTATCGATCGATCGGTACGTTGGAAGTAAGAAAAACGTCTTTTTTATAAGAGTGAAAATGCCCGCTTTCAATCCCCATAAAGAAGACTTTTAATTCGTTAATCGTTTCGAAAACGTGCAAGTCAAATTGATTCAAAAAAAAAATAATAAAAATTTAGAAATTCGCTTCACACAACACTATATATTATAGAGTTTTGTATTTTCTTAACTGTTCTTCAAAAAGTGGATGTGCGCGCAGTATTTTATTTACATATAATAATTTCGAAATCCGTATATTAAATTTTCCTTTTTGAATCGGTTTTCGCAAATCATATTTGCGAAAATTTCTGTTTGAATAAAACGATAATGTTCGCACGCCGCTATTTATATAATATAGTCGAGATATTTTTATTTATCCGTCGTTTTATTCACACATTAATTATTATACGCTTTATTCGGTCGGTGTTCGGCTCGAAATTTCGCTGTGTGCACTTTTTGTTCATTACATTAATAAATTATTTGTTACGTTGCGCGTACACGTTGTTGCGTATTTAAATATCGCGTTTAATTATCTCGCAAACTGTATACGATTTGTTTTCAATAATTATTGCTTTAAGTATACCTAAACGGATTTCGGAGAGAGAAGAAAAAAAATTGAAAACTATTTATATTTCTTTTTAAACATATTATAATACGCTCGAACAACAACCGTGTTTTCTGTAATTATTAATTACATTTTACGTTACTTAAATATCGGTTAAAACCATTTTTTGTTTTCTCTCTTCGTTATTTATTTATCAATTTTTTAATCCTAAACTAATTATTATTATTATTATTTTGTAATAAAAATAACGATTTAAATGTTTCTGTATTGCGGTTAACGAATACTTTTCTCCTGTAACCTCCTAACGATTTAAAAATATGATTCCAGTGTGGGCAGAAACGGGCGACTTTCGCGACAACAATCACCACGGCCTTTCCGCGGATCACGCGTCACAACTTAACTTCGGTTCGTCCAGGAGTAGAAACCGTGACAGAAAAGGTGAGTTAATGCGTTTTAAAATGAGAATTATTGCTCTAGTCCAGAATCTTTTTTAGAAAAAAAAAATCTTCGTTCTACACAAATATCACGTCTAACACACAATGCGATTATTATTTGAATTTTTAACGTTTTAGGCGAAAATGAAATCCGTGACTAACGATTTTCAAAACGTTCATTTGAAAAGAAAAACTGTTTACTCGTACATATGAAACTTTAAACCGAAATTAATCGAATTTTTCAAGAATATTATAATCATTATATAACATTTTAACAACAGTATAAAAATATTAATCTCCCCCCTCCCGTCAAAAATTGGACAATTATTTTGCGTAAAACGTCGTGTTTTCATAAAATAAAAATATTCCCCTCGACTGGGGCAATTAATTTTTTTCTGAGCTGAAAATTGAATTTTCAAAATTGACCGACACATTCTCGCGCAGGACGAACGGACACGATCGGCGTTACCGGTATAAAAACGGAAGGCATCGACACGGGTGTCGGCGTGGTGGTCGACGACGGCAAAGACGCCAATATCAAAAACAACAAGAACACGAAGCGACAGCGAAGACAGAGGACACATTTCACTTCGCAACAGCTCCAGGAACTCGAGGCCACGTTCACCAGGAACCGGTACCCGGACATGAGCACCAGAGAGGAGATAGCCATGTGGACGAATCTCACCGAAGCCAGAGTCAGGGTGAGTTCGGCGAAACATTTTCCATTTCGGGAGACGGTTTTTTTTTTTGTTCGTTTCGTCGCGGGTATACGAGAAAGAAATTGCACGTCAAAATGTCGTGTCGGGTTTTTCGTTCGTTTGAATTTTTTTTTTTTTCACTTTCTCTTTAACATATAATATCGCGATCGCGCGCGTATAAATGATTATTTTTATCATCATCCGACTGGTTATTGGATTTGCACAGGGCTCAGTGCGTCAACGTTTTCGGATCCCCAACAATCCCGGGGATTGTCCCTTTTGCGGTGCCGGGGGGTCAGGGCGCGTGGGCGAGGGTAAAATGAGTAACCGATTGACAAAAAAAAAAAACCCGTGGACAAAGTCATCCGCATACTGATGTAGAGAGGAGTGAGGGCTCGTATATATGCGCAGGGATAATCCTTTTCGGTTTATATTAATACTGATGTACACGCTTTATGTATATACGCGTTTAAATCTGCCGTGTCCGAACGTTGTCAGTTTTTCGGTCGGTCCCGCGTCCCTGCCTGCACACGAGATCCTGCCATGTCCTGCCACGACGCGCCGTTTATATATTATACAGAAATCAAAACGATATATTTACCAATTCGCGTTAATATACGAGTCGAGTTATATTATATACAGTACAACGTTTCCATGAGATATACTCTTAAGATAATATTAAAAAAAAATATTTATATACGTACTCTCGGTTAAATCAGTTCATCAGAGAAAATCAAACTTCGCACTTACCACCAAAACAATTCGGCGTATCATTTTAACACATAATTTCTTTGCCTATAGAACTCGTATCAACATATTCAACGTTATTCATATAAAATTGGTTTTATGCGAATTTTCATCTCCGGTAAAATTTTACAAAACATTTTATATTTAACGTTCACTATTATAAAGATACCTACTTAAAATGACATATTTTATAGAATCCGCGAGCTCTCCGATTGTCATTATACAGACGGAAACGTTATTTCACCTATAAATAAAGACAGGACTTGGGGATTGATTTAGAGACTAAATAGGCTTTAGGCTCTTGATTTTTTTTCGGTTCCAAAATCTATCTGACTGATGGACAACTACATAAATTACTTTTCGAAGATTACAAAATATTTATCCGTGTAATACATGTCGCATAAACATATTACTTAACACTTTCGAGTAATAAATGTTGGAAGCGAAGTAATCATGACACTAGATATTATTAGTGTTAATGGGTATGATTTTGAATCGACCAAAGCGAGAAAAAAAAAGATTTTGAAAACTTAACTATTTATTATAAAATTATTTGTTTTTAATGCGTAAACGAATTTATTCTATTTGATCAAATTTTTGTTGTTTTTTTCTTTTTTTGCACAGCGCTTGTATAATATTAGTCCCCCGCCGAATCGATAGATGACTTTAGCAAGCAAAATGCGGGAACGCTTTTAAAATGTGTACACGGTTCTGTTAGCTAGAAGTAGTAAATATTTACTTTTACGAGTAAAAAAATTATTAGTATTCCAAACAAAATAATTCATAATTATTGATTATTGAACGTCATAAGTGAAAAACTAAATCGTTAAGTGTTTCAAAGGGTCAGATACAAACGAGAATATCGCTTTATATATATATATATATAATTTACCTATTAAAGAAATAGTATATTTTAACTATTTATGGGAACTATTATCAATAATCAAACGAATAGAGCAAACAAGAGATTGAAAAGAACAAATCAGAAGTATGTATTAATAAAAATGTAAACCTTATTGCGACAACATCGGACCTTAAGATCGCTTAGATCGGATAGCACGGGTTTTCTCCATTGTAACATATTACGGCACGGAAAGCTGTACGTTGAAAACCGACTCAATAATATGAATGGGAAGCTTTTGAGACAATTTATATAATAATTATAGCCTTAAAAAGAACGTAAAAAGCACGGGAGGCGATTATCGCGTTGTCGAACAGAGGAAACTTCTTCAATATCCATCTGGGTCACGTTATGCGGAATGATATTACTCAGCCGTTGAGGGAATGATTCGGGGAAAAAGATATATTGGCGGACGTAGGATGTCGTGGGCTTCGAAATTCGCTGTTGATACTAGTTCAGTCCGGACTTGGATAATTTAGCCAATACGGTGTATAAAACTTCCCGTGGAAAACGACGTTGTGAAAAAAAAGAAATGGAATACATGCGCGTAGACTTAAACGCGAACAATTTATGAGCCCGCAGCTCTTTTCTTCTTTTTTACGATATTATTTATATTATAGAAACGTGTGTGTGTGTGTGCTGCCAGACAAAACAACTACGGATTTTGTCGATAAACCAAAAAGTTAAGAATTAAAATACCGCCGCGGCGTGCGCGTGTAATATTAATAAATATATATATATATATAATTCTACTGTATTAACATCGCATTACTTGTGCGTGTGTAATATATTTTAAGCTCGCGCGCATTATCCTCCCCGCTTTCGGCCGCATCGAACGGGGGTTGACAATTCGGATTTTTCGTCCGCCATTTTACGTCTCCCCGACCTCTAACTCGACACTGCGTCTGTGATACATATACGTATGTATATATGCACGGATATTGGGACTTCAACAGAGATTATTGTTTTTATACGACCGCGGTGTACCCTCCGTCCGTGTGTGTACGTTATGTGTAAGCTCTCGTCCCGCATCGCAGCATCATCCGTATAACATAAATATTTTAATATTATGGCTTTTTAACACGTTTAACGCGGCGGCGAATGTCGGCCGAACTCCAGAGTGATTAAATTTTATTGTCCCGAGGCCGCATCGTCGCGATGACTACTATTGCGCAGTGTCGAGCGCGCACACACATATAATGTCTATGAGCGTGCGCAGTGTGTAATACGCGAGAGAGGATTTCACGCGCTTTTCGAGTAATAAATTGTATTACACACCAATCATATGGGGGGGGGGAGGGGAGACACTTTTCCTTTAAATTGATATTTCCCTCGGTTTAAGAAAAATCGATATATACTCGATGACCACAAACCAACAATGAGTGCGCAGGAATTTTAATCGGAAATCGGACTATATTATAATGAGTTACTTACGTATTATCGGTAAGGACGTAGATACTTATTAATGTCAAATATAATATTTTAATGGCGAAAACGTAAAAGTAATTGGAATAATCTCGAAAAACGTATAACACCAAAAACGAATTTAATTTTTAAAGAGGTTTTTAACGATTAGAATTAACGGTTTTGTTTCCTTGGATTTACACAAGGTTTTGGGGGTAGTGTAAACCACTCGATTCTGATCCGCGGCTCGTCTTCCTTGGACATTATTGCTCTTAAAATTATAGTACCGAATTACTATTATTATCATCCCATTATCGGATATTGCAATGCCGCAGAGCGCATATATCGTATATACAAATAATACGAAGAATTATAAAATATTGAACGCAGAAATACACTTTGGCATGTTAATAATTAGTGAATAAAAAGTCCATATAAATAAAACCAGCTCCCTTCGGTGAAAGTCGATCAGTCGGCTCTATTGTATAATAATTGGCAGCGCAGTCTACAAAGACGTGTGTTTTAGACACCGGCTCAACCCACAGAGTAATATTCAAACAAATGCGAGCTCAACGAATTTCCCATGGGAGTTTGGGAAAATTTTTTCTTTTTAAATCCTCGGGAGACCATATTTAAAAAAAAAAAAGTTAAAAATTCCGAATCCGTAGATTTCAATGAGATGTGCAGTATCCACGCTAGTTATCTTGTCGTACATAATTAACGTTAAAACTTAAGGATTTCATATTTGTTGAAAAATAACGTTTCGGAACGTGTATAATTAATGTTATACATTTGGAAACACAATGCTTCGGAACCGTATTTATTTGCGATTACGAGTAAAACATTCTGTTTGGAAAATACTTCATTGCAAATTATTCTATCGTTTGAATATTATTCCGTAATCGATCGAGGAGGTGAGTGGAAAAGAAATAATAATAAAATAGATTTTGTTTATTCATTTATTGCTACAATTATAATATTCGTCGTGGATACCGGTATATGGTCGTCTGCGTTTCGTCTGTCTAATTTCGCGATATTTATTTTATTTTTTTTTTTAATGACAAACGACTATATGATATGTAAAACGCATGGATTATGGCTCAGAAGTTCATGCGTTTTTGTTTTTCGTAAACGTCTTAGCCGATGATTTCTTAATTAAAAAGGTGTTTCATTAGCATCCGAGTCAAATTTTTTTTTCCATTTTCTGACTTTTACGTGATTATCTATCGCTTCTAGGTCTTTTTCGAAAATTATTATTGTTTTATTTCATTTTAAAATATCGCCGTGATCGGTGTAAAACCAATTTTCATCTTGTCGAATAATATATTGTAAATATATATATATATATTTGAAAATAAACACAATGTCTTCGCATTTTCAGTCGACCGATTAATTGTCCGCCGCGATGGGCACTTTATACGTTAAAAATTCAACAGAAAATAGAAAAATGAGATGATTTCGATTAGTGTTACCGTTGTGATTTTATAATAATTTTCATTTGATAGCATTAGACGCGAAATTCAATTTAAAGGAAAAACGCTCTAGGGAAAGAGGGAGGGAAACGTATTAACCGGTGAGTACTCGTGTGTGTGTTTGTACGTACACTTGTTTTTATATATTTTTCAAAAAAAAGTACTAAAAAAAGTACAAAAGGGGGAGGGGGGGGAAAGAAAGAAAACTGCTATTTAACCGCTTACGGTCTGTTATATAACTCTTTCTTTTGTATGTGCGTGCGTGTATGTAACAAACACAAATATTTGACATTTTTTGACCGCGTTCCTTTTCTCCTCTCCTCCTCCTCCTCCCACCCAAAAAAAAAAAAAAAAATGAAAAAAAAAATAATAAAATTAAAGTAAAGAAACAATATTAAGACGTCTACTCGATAAATAAGTCTCCTCTAATCAGTCGGTCGCGTTCGCTCCGGTGCGGTTTTCAACACGGAAAAAATAAAAAGAAGTAAAACAGTCAACAAAGTCTGCACCGACCGACCGACCGGCTCTCGTAATCGTTTATGTGTCGTGTTATCTGGTTTTTTTTTTTTAGAAAAAAGAATAATAATAATAATAATAAGAGGGCAGATACGATGACAAATAAATAGGTGGAGAGGAAAAAAAAAATACCGTGTCCTAATGTCATGTTTTACAACACGGTAAATACACGACTGCGTCGTCGTCGTCGTCGGTTTCTATCTACACAAACACGCGCGTACGCCGGCTAAACAAGTACTACTCACTTATCAGCTATTTATTATTTATATTGTGCGCGGGGCTTGTGTGTGTGTGTGTGTGTTCTACGGTTTGATAAAGTTATAAAATCGTTTCGTGAATTTAATCGTAGGAAGACAAAAAAAAAAAAAAAAAAAACGTACGTTTAAAATATAATATAATACGCGTGGATTCTGCGTACGTATACAATTTTTCTTTTCTTCCCGTAATATCGTAGTTAACGTTATAAATATATATTATTATGATTCATTGTATTTTCTCTCGTCCGAGAAATAAAAACTGTAAAAAACAAAAAAAATCCTGAAAACGCACTGGGGAAGAGAGTGCGGTTTCCGAGTGGTTTAGTCAAAAAAAAAAAATCTAGGAGAAAAAAGAAGATTTATGTGATAGCGTCACCGCCGGTCCGTATTATTATTATTATTATATAAGAACAGCATCCAGCTATTCTGTACGCCATACCACCAACCTTCACTCGACGCGTGTGATTTATAACACTAAACGCCATTTCGTTCGCGTATATTCTCAAAAACGAATATATATATATATATATATATATATATTTATATATCGCACTGGCAACCGCTCTTTCCTCCCCCCCCCTCCAATAAAATAACATAAATAAAAACGAACGGCCCAGTGGAAAAACGATAACAATTTAATATTCCTCAACACTCGAAATTTTGAAAAATCGAAGAAAACTGTTTGTTTCCGTAATTACTTGTATTCGAATAAAAAAAAAACTTCCCTGTACAAAACGCAAGACCGGCCGTAGTGTATCTTCTAAAATATGAGATCATAACAAGCAAAATAGTTTTTTTTTTATATGAATTTGAATTTTTTTTTTCAATATTACCCGTTGTTTTCTATTCGGCTGTTCTATTACGCTCTGATACACCTAAACCGTAATTATACATCTAATAACTCTGAGATATTTTACAACGAAACGCGCGCAACGATTTTCAAACGGGTTTTTAAAAAGAAAACCGATAATAAATAAAGAGCGATTGAATTTTTTTTTAATTTAAATTATTCAAAATTAATTACACGAGTAAAAAAACTTTCAAAAACTTTATCTAAAAGTAATTCGTTTAAGCGACATTCGCGCGGCTCGCTATCCTTCTTTTTTTTTTCTTCGGAATGATCGATTTAAAACGCTTCGTCTCAGTGTCTCCTAACCCGGGGCCGACAACGATATTAAGGCCCACATTTTTTCACACTATACTCATGGAATGAATTTTCGCCCTCTACGCGTTACAATATAAATGATATAAGTTATTATATTATATACAGAAATTTTTGAGAAATGGTTGTTAAATATAGTCGGTCTCACGAAAAGCGAACGCATTGGCTGATGATCGTCTCGTGTGTCACGCTAATACGTAATATTTCTTTACAAATATTTCGACGGAATGCTGTAACATTTGTAAGAATTTATAAGAATTATAAATAATTGTAAGTGTGAGACATACGGCGCGTAATAAAATACGTAAAGTAAAAAAAATGTTAAATATGCGTGCCAATTGTTTTTGGTAATCACTTATTGAAAACGACTACTATAGGAACGCTGTGTGTTCAACACTCGGTTTTCGTGAGCCCGAATGTAATTCGTATTATATATATATATGACCTATACGTCATTGATTTGACACGCATTGTATAAAATATGAATTCCTTGTCATTGCGTTTATCTTAATCGTGTTTCATAATTATTGTTCTTGTGACGTAACGGAGACGACTTAATACGTAATTTTCTGTACGTGTGCGTGGCCGTTATGCCGAACGATTATTATAATAATTTGGTTAATTAATTGGAAATGTCTATCTGTTACCGGCCAAGATATGTCGTTATGACCAATTAAAATTAAATATACTCGCTCGTTTTTTTCTCAGTCAACTGTTGGGTGAACACGCCATACGTGTATCGGTCTCGCCCCGGACTCTTCTCTTATTCAATATTTTCGGATTCACACAGACGCGGAAAATGAATTTTACAAAATCGTAAATCTAGAAAACGGGCCTGCCGAAAATAATATTTCAGTCCATTTTGCCCGGGCGTGTTCGCCTCATTCGGTAATTGCGCCCCGCTATAAATGCGTTTTGCCCGGGGGTTATACACGTCCACTACGAATATAATTTTTTTTTTCCATCCGGACACCGGTCGTGTCTGACGCGCGTAACATAGACGTGGCGTTACCCGTACGGAAATTCGTGTGGTCCAATCGTCGTCGGTCGTTCGGCCCCAACGAGGAGGCATTTGTCGAAAACGATTTTCGTCTGCGAGGGATGATAATCATTACTCTGTTCTACGTACAACGCGTAATCTCGTATTCGTAATTTTTATACAAATACGACTGCGACGGGCCGTAACTCTCCGCGAAATTAGCCGTTCGTCGACACGCGCTTAATACTATTATTATTATTATTATTATTATTATTATTATTATTATTATTATAATAATATCAATTTGACGTTATCACGACCCCGTGATCGCCGTGCAATAACGTTTGTGTGTTGTACCGTAATTGGATTATAAATATATTGCCCTCGTCGGTGAAAAGGGGACTGGCGAGTCTCCGAAAACCAATATATATATATAATATTATGTTTTTAGCGGGTCCCTTCCGCGTTTATATTATATATGCGTGTGGTGTATACGGGACACACTCGATTATATATCGACCCCGAGACCCGTGTAACAACGTGCGGCGGGCGTAAGGGACGCGGAGAAGCGCCGGCAAAGTCGCCGCCGACCAGACAAAGGGGAGAATTTTCCTGGGCGCAATCAAAGCGCGCCCGGACGGGATTACGCGACGGACCGCCGCGCGCGGCGCCCTGCGCGCAGATAGCACAAGCGAAATCCCGCACGCGGATTACAATAGTCGCGTGGCCCCACGGCGGCGGCGGCGGCGGCGGTTCGGTTATTTTGACGAATGACTTCGCTTATGGTCGCGGACAAGTTCAATTAAGTCGTCGTCGTCGTCGGCGGCGGCGGCGGCGACTGCGGGGAGCCGCTTTTATTGGTATTCGCCTCACCCAGAAACGTTACGGCACGAGAATATCTCCGTCCCTCCGTCGTCCGTTCGTTTCTCCAGGGCTCGCGCTCGCTTAAGCTCCCGAAAACACAATAAAACACGCGTGGGGACGCGGGAACCGTATAAAATGCTCATCGTACGCTGCGCGTTGGTTTTATTGCGCAGAAACATTTACTGCGCCGCCGCCGCCTCCTGGACCGTCAGTGTCCACCGAATCACCTGCCAGGTGCCTTCGTTTCGTTTTTTTTTTTAAATTCGTCACTTATTATTATTATTATTACTACTACTACTAGTACTCCGTCGATGCTGTCCTGTTACGATCTAACACCACTATGCGGCGTCTCCAAAAAAATCGAAGAAACTCGGTATGAGTTTTTTTATATATATGTATATGTATAGGACAAAGAAATTTTCGTCGATTCGTTTAATGTATCAACAAGAGTGATCGCCGAAAAACGTTTAACCGTACGCGAATTGTACGGGCGTCATCGTCGGTAACTCGAGTTACCCGGGGGATTAACACGGCTTTACAGAATAAATGTTATCTAACATCCGTGCCTTGCACGAGTAACGTTGTAATATTATGGTTAAATACGATATTTTTCAGCGTTCAAACGCGTCAGAACTCGTTCGACAACGAACTTTGATTTGTAACTGCAATCGAACGCGGTGGTTCAATTAAAATATTTAGACATCACTGACGCTTTTACCGTATCTGCGCGATACAATTTTCGAAATATACATTTAATACGCGTAAACTTATCTGCACAGTCAGCAGGGGTTCTGTTTTTAGTTTTCCAAACTACCAGCAAATACGTCGTGCGCTGAAATGATATCAGAAAAAAAAAAAAGAAATCGTATCAGAGTTAAATAAATAAATTACGTTGACTTCTTATCCCCGGATCCGAAAGCTCTTCTCGGTGACGTTTTGCACTGATAATGAAATCGACGCGATGCGAGTAAATGTGAAATGTGAGACATTCGAGAAACGATAGGTTTTTTTTCACAGGTTTCTGTGTATTTACAGAGACGTGTGTCGCACACACATTTGTGTGTTTTGAGTTCTTTAACATAATTATTAAGTACGAATTTGTACGAATTATATTATACTTGTTCGGCAAATGATCATAACTTTCTCGCGGAGATTCGTTTTTTTTTTTTTTTTTTACGATACATACAATTAGGTATAGTTTGTCGTCGTTGATCACTTTTTTTCCCCTCGTTTCTTCGAACAGAGAATAGCATTTTTCTTTCCCTCCCTCTCCCCGTCACCGGTATACTCGTATGTATATTATATCGTATTCGTATAAATAGGAACGACGCGATTTTCTATACCTCTCTACTCGTGTAGCCGATATGGGCTGCAATTCGCGCGTGCGCGCTCGCCACCGCGGACGTTAATCGATCAGCGCACTCGTTCACGTGTAAGTAAATATAATAATTGTGTGTGTATCGTATGCGCAAATTCGAAGGGATACGATGTCCAAATAAAAATATACTAATTATATTCATGTGGCGTTGGCCGTGTACGGCTTTTTTTTTCCCAAGAAATTATCACACAATTGTCTTTTGCGATTTTTCAACAACACTTTGGTAACGTTCGGCCATCTCGGCCGATACGCGACTTCAAACATATTTATACTTCTCCCACAAATCACGGGATTTTGGATGTTGTCTCCATATCGTATGACATAAGAAAAAAATACCGTTGTGTTTCGATTTTGCGCAATTTCGTAGCAATTATACATTATATTTTAAAGGGATTCGAAAAAATATTTGATAATTTTCGCCATTAAGAGCTCAACAATTTAATACAATGTCATATAAAAAACAAAAAAAATCTTGAAAATCGTTAGTCACGATTTTATATAAACGTTTCAAGTTTTCGACCGTTTAACGACGAATTAAATATTTTTAGGATGATTATTTATAAGAAATTTTGTTCAAAATATAACGCGTCAGGTTAATCGTATAAATTATAATATAAAATGTAGTCGCTAAATTATTGAACGATAGTAATAACAAAACTCTGAAATCTTTATCCGAGTGATTCCTTCACATGACAACGACCATCCACAATATCCCGTCGCAGCTCGTTATACATTTGTTTTTCTTTCACTATGAATTTCTATAGAATTATTCGATAATAATACGCGTTCAGTAGTAACTATAATATCGTACAGACGATAATGACAGATTGGAGAACTTAATAGAATTTCAAATTAAAAACTTAATTTTTACGTCTAAAATGCGCCTATACGACGTTTTGTTTAAATATATTTTAAACCGCTCGTATCGGAAATCGGTACCGTTTAATCGTCGTTTATTTTTTTATTTAATAAGAAATACTTAAAAATTGCATCAAAGCTGATTATAAACCGTATACAGAATATTGTAAATCGGAATTTTTTTTTCACTTTCATCATTTGCAGGCTTAATAAATCCGTCTAGTTTCGATTATTACGACGAACATTATAATATAAACTACACATTGAATAATTTATTTATTTTCACAACCCTCTCGGTGGTAGGCCTTGTGTGTGTGTGTGTGTGTACAGGCGAAAGAATCAATTTACGACCCGACGAAATATTTTAAAACGCGCTTATATATATTATTTTTCTTGATTATTAGGTACCATGTCCCTGCATCACCACACGCCCTGCAGGGACACGTCGTTTTTCCGATATTTTATTTCTCCCATTGCACTATAATCGTCGCGGCAACAACAAAACCCCGACTGCCGTCGACACGTGCCGGCATTTATATGTGTGTACACGCGCGCTCGCATTATTATAATTTATATTTACCGTATAATATAATATCGCGCGTTATTTTTACAATAATATACCGCGCGACTTTTTGCGTACTACTACGCGTGACGCGTATATATTATATATATTGTAATTGCAATAAAACTGCGTGTTCATATATATTATACGCGATTTAAATCCGTTTAAATTAACACATTAAATGTGTGTATTATAAAATACGCACATATCATTACTGATGCTGATGCTGCAGTATATTCCTCTCGCTCGATTCATATCGTATTATATTATTAAATTGACTGGCGTATGAATGTATGTGTGTGTGTGTGTGTAATCCGATTAAATGAAAAATTACCCGAACACGTTACAATGCTGCCAATGGCGTATTTAGATTTTTTTTTTTGAAGGAGGGAAAGAAAGCCGAGGCGTTGAATAATATCATCGTTGAATTATTTCTTAAATTCTAATTCAACACTAAACCTTCTTAAAATTAGGAAAAAGTCATCGATAATTTTCAACCTAATAAAAACGACTGTATTAGTATAGATTTTTGGCTGTGTATTTCGTCGTCGTCATCGTCGTGTAAACGTTGTAATAATTTTTATAACTGCAAAAATATTTATTTATTTTTTTTTTTTTGAGTGGCAAAACATAAAAAATTAAATGAAACATTAGGAGGATAGAATGTCTGAAATCCCATCAGCTCCTTCTCCATAAATCGGCCCTAGGACGCAGAAAAATCAAGAGGCCTTAATCCTATTAGTATTGATTATATTTACGGTACGTTATAAGCGATTTTCTTTATAACACTAAGCGGCGTTTACCAACCGCCGGCGGTGTGCCGTATCGTGAGCCATACATATAAGTGTGCTGAGAAATTTCACGATTATTAATAATAAACAATTTACGGTTTTCTTATCCGGCAATCACGCCTGACTCTTATAATTTTTTTTTTTTCCGATAAATAGTGTTATTAAAAAATTATTATAACCGAAGAAGAACTATTGGAAGAAGACATGAGAAACGGTGCTTGTCCGTAACTATTCGACCCCGGAGGAAACGTATTATAATGAAAGAGAAACGGGGAAAAAATGTTCGCTAGATTTGTATAACATTATCGTAATATATACTTAACTGTTTTTTCGTATAAATGAATATTTAATATTTGTAATAAACTAAAATATGATTCTACGTGAGTTTTCCTAACCTAAATAAACACACACCATTTTAAGTTATTCTGCACTAGTCACAAAAAAAAATTGCTCTAGTATTTATTTAGCTCTAGTATACGATAAAAGCCTAATAAAAAAAATAAATATTACACAGTGTGAAGTTTTCTCTGCATTATTTTTATTTCAAGTAGACGCATTCAATATTTATGCACTATAGTGTTTTTTCTCCTTTAACAATACCTTAAGGCTTTTTATTATACAGATCGGAAAAATTAAACAATATTTTTAAATTCTAGTATATATCATACGGGATAACCCGGAGTTGTAAAACATTTCAATCAATTGGTATTCGAATACGTGTTCATGTATTGGACGCTTTGCTCAAATACTTTATATATATATATATATATATATTTTTTTTTTTATATATTTTTACTTACGTTTTATTATTTCATTATAAGTATAAAAATATCACGTTTTTCCGATTATAATTTTAATAAATAAAAACTATAAAATAAACCATTTCAACACAGTGAGATACGATTTAAAATCAATCGACGTATAAAGACTTACCAGCAAAACACTATTGGATTGTCCGCAATCATTTTTTACGATTGAATAATTTTGAATTTTACGATTATAAAAACAACAGAAATGTAATTATTTCTTTATTCCTGTAACAAGTATAATGTATTAAATACCACTCCCTAGTGATATTCGAAGTGTCTCAACGTAGTGTCTAAGTGGAAAAAAAAATGTGTTTAACATAGACGAAAGATAAGAACGTCAATGACTGACAAACATTTTGAACAAATCATTTGTTTCGAAACGTAATAACCATTTTTTAATATAATTTAATCGTATCGTAACAATATTATATTGAAAATAATACGCTTTTCGAAAACAATCATTTCTTCAAAACGTTTACATAATATAGTTTTTCAAAAATTATCGTAAATATTTTGAAAATGTATTTGTATTTTCTTAACCACATATCGAATAAACGAGTATTTATGATTATCATTTTAAATACTTTTATCGACGATACTTTTAACGCTTTTTAAACGTGTATACCGTTTACAACTGTGCCCGAAAACATAATATTAAGAAACGCGTATGAAAATTCCAGCATTTATTTATTTTTCAACATTTTTAATATCTTCGAAGTTTATGGGATGACGGGAGGGGATATACATATATGATTTTATTTTTTTTTCGTGTACTTCAATACGTTTTTATATAAACGGAAAAAAATTCGAGCGTATCGTCGTCGTCGTCGTCGTCGTCACGGTCGTTTCGCCCCTCGCATCCTGTAGCAGTGCAGATATATTTATACAATACGACGGCGGCGAGGTAATAAAGATTAACGAGCTTTCTGATTGATGCTGACAACTGCCGCTTTGCGGTCCCGTCCCACTGCCTCGGCATACGAAGTGCGCAGGGATGCGCGCAGGGCTCGCGTTATATACCACCGGTGCCGCGTCGAGCTCGAGATTGATGACGACCGTGGTCGGAGAAAAAAAACGATGACCGCACGCACACCCGTTTTCAAAGATTTTCAAAGACCGTATATAAATCTATATCTCGCGACTCTCTGGGAACACTGTTAACTATCGTTAACTATTCGGATGTTCCGAAAACATAATTCACAGCACTCCTGTCGCAACAGTGCCGTGACAACAGTTTTTTGGGTACTAAGATCAAAAAAAAAAAAAAAAAAAAAAAGGCTTATCCTTACATTCGATTAAATTCCGGTACATCACGAGCGATTTTTTTATAAAACGAAAGTAAAAAAAAAATCAGTAACCATAAAATAGTCTCGGTAACTTTTATAATTTTAAATTAGACCCATTCAACAATTATAATTATGTGTTCTATAGGTTTTTTCGTCTTTAAAATGACTTTTTTTTTATTATTATATACCGATCTTTAATAATATTTTTAACAGTTTCTTCGCAAAAAACAACACACACACTGTACACAAAAGTAATTCGCACACGATAAGAATTTTCCGAAATAAAAACGATGTAACTGCGTTCTGTCTTTTTACCGCTGTCTGCGATACATTAACATTCGTAAACAATGAGTTCAAATCAAAAACTATTTTATTTTTCTTTACAAATTCGTAAAATAGAAATTATTGTAAAATTAACGCTTTTCCCCCCCAAAAAGTGTTGACGTGACTTTCGACTTATTATAAGTGCTCGGTGATAATCGATTAAATCAACTGACACGTCTTAATTTTTCACAAGATAATATTGCGGTGATAAATATTCTGACTTACATGTCAGTCGACCATATATTCTAGTTTTACTCAAAAAAAAAAAAACAGCGTTCGCCGGTATTGTACGGATGCGCTGTATAAGAAATATTTAAATCCGAAAACGCAGAGATTACAGCGACCATTAGATTTTTTTTCATTGATTTATACTGCCAATACGGTTTTTTTTTTTATCAAAATGCATAATAGGTTTTTGATGATAAATCAGCTTCGTAGTGCGTCAAATTCGCCATTCGGTACGAGAAAACCGTATTTCGAATACTCGTCATCAGTCTATAGCAAAATTGTATACTGTTCAAAATTATTAACATTAAGGAACGCCCCCGGAACCTAATATTCATGATTAGTGTGAACGATTGGAACTACAGCCGTTTGACTGCAGGGATCATCTCGGTCGGTCCGTACGGGAGGAATGATAGTTGACAATCCGCCGAGATTTCCCGTTTTATAATAAGCTATTTAAATTGTCTGTGATGTGGCACGCAGGTTTGGTTCAAAAACCGGAGGGCCAAGTGGCGGAAACGCGAGAGGAACGCGATGAACGCGGCAGCTGCGGCCGCCGTCGATTTCAAAAACGGTTTCGGGACGCAGTTCAACGGCCTCATGCAACCGTTCACCGACACCGATTCGCTGTACAGTACCGCTTACACGTCGTACAACAATTGGGCGACAAAGGTGAGCGACGGCGTTGTAATTTAATTTTTCTCTCTAGGAAACGATATTGAATATTTCCTCCTCTCCTCCGCCCCATCCCCCTCCCCCCAAAAAAAACTTAACTATACTCTGTTTTTCCCGCGTAATTATCGATATTAAGTACGCGTTTGGTATTCCATTCCAGTCGTAACCCATTATCTAACCGGTAATCAGCTTATTATTTCGAGGATCTTTTTATGGGTGCCCTGGCAGTTAACGACGGTGGCCGTACACCACGATTTTACGCAATTTCCTTTTCGATAACGATCTCGAAATTGTCCGTACGTATATGAGAACGTGGACTTTATCGAATTCAAAACTACCGTTTATTTATTTTCGTTGACCCGTTCACTCTTCGAGTCACTGTACACACTAAACTACTACTAATAACGCGAGTAAACGTTTGTGTGTGTGTGTGTGTGTGCTCGTAGGTCCCGAGTCCGTTGGGATCGAAGACGTTCCCGTGGTCGGTGAACCCGTTGGGCTCGGTGAACCACCATCATCATCAGGCGCCGGTGAATTGTTTCAACGCGGCCACCTCGGCGGCCGGGTCCATGTTGCCCACGTCCGCGCCGCAAAACGGGCCGCCGTACTGCCCGCCGACCACGCCGTACTCGGTGTACCATCACCGGCCGGCCGAGCCGTGCAACGTCATGTCCAGCAGCATCGCCAGCCTCCGGCTCAAGGCCAAACAGCACGCGTCCGGCTTCGGCGGCTACCAACCGGCCGGCTCGCCCGGTTCGTTGCAACAAGCGCAAGCCAACGCTCAGTCCAACGGCGGCGGCAACAGGTCGTCGTCTTCGTCTTCGTGCCAACAACAACAGTACGGCGGCGGTGGCGGCGGCGGCGGCGGTGGACAGCAGAGTGCCGGCGGTGGCGGTAATTCCGGCAGCGAAGGTACCCGGACGCCCGTCTGACGTGAAGAGCGCACCGGAACGAGCGTCCGGTACATGGTCGAAGACCTGTTGGACTTCAAAGAGGAAATGGTGGACAGGGGCGTCGTTGGAGGAGAAAATGGTGGCGGCGGCGGCGGCGGCGGTGGTCGTGGCGGTGAAAGCGAAAACGGCGAAGACGACGACGACGACGACGACGACGATGACGAGAACGACGTGGACGACGATGACGACGACGACGACGTTAATGACGACGACGACGTGAACGTCAACGGCAACGACCGGATCAACGGCCATCACCACCACGTTCAACATCACCACCACCACCATCATCAGCAGCAGCAGCAGCAGCAACACCACCAACACCATCCGTCGCATCACCTGCAACAGCAACAGCAGGTGGTGCAGGACGGCGGTGTCAAGCAGCACGCCGGGTTTCAGACGCAAATGCACGCCGCGGCCGCCATGCTATAAACAAAAAAAAAATAAAAAAAATATCTGTGTACATAAAACGTGTTGTACGTATTCTACGCGTGTATATATGTATATATTTATTTTTTTATGTAAATTTGTGTGCGTGTTTGTAATTCGCTCCCTCCCCCAAACCACGCCCACCCGTCGTGAAAATATTAAACGTGAAGTCCTAAGTAAGTGTATTATATGCGTTATATACTCTGTTCGGTTTAAGATTATATCGGGCGGCGGCGGACGAAAATCGGTGTGTCCGTGTTCGCGCGAGCGAAGTTCCGATTTACCAGAAACCGTCCAGTGCCGGCACATCAGCTACTGGCCGCTTGGAAGAGGTTCATTCCCCCGGTATAATCTTAGAGTATATGCTATAGTGAGTATTTATTTGCGCTTTGTCTTCTACATTCTTAGAGAGACGCCAGTGCGAGAAACGCGTGCCGTCCGGCCCCGAGTGTTAAAAAAAAATAATATTATATTTAAAAAAAAATAAATATTTGTTATATCCGAAAACGAAACGTTTAACGAAACAGCGCGCACGGTGTACTATTTCGTGTTTAGACCGCGAGTAGGTAAAATGCATGAAACGTGAATCGTTTCGCGAAGGAACTGTAAAAAATGAGAAACTTTTTTGATTTTTAATACCCCTGGACTCGTCGCGTTAATTCGTGTCCTAATGCCGTAAGACACTATACTATTATAAGCCTCTGTTTATTTATGTTTTCGTTATTAAATTCTGCATTGCCAAATCGTAAAATGTTATGGGCATTTTTACTTGAAGTAGAATGGTGTTAACAAAAAAATCAACACCACATACTCAAAAAAAGAATAATAATAATATATTTGAGCGTTCAATTCGTTTTTTTTCCTTTAAAATGAATCCCATCGTGAATTCGTGCAATAATAAAGTCTTTATTCAAGGACTTGGTTACTTTTTTTTTGCACGAAATCTACTGCTTTGTATAAAGGTCGTACAAAAGGATGAAAATGTCCTAAAAACCATAATAATCGTGCAAGGCCAAACGTGGACTTGTGTGTCCTACTCGCACGAAAACGTTCATATACTTTTTCAAAAAATATTCCCACTTCTTTGTATCAACTCGCAATTAATGACGATAGAACAGATAGTTTTGAGAGTAACCTTTGAAAGAGTAATATTTCAAAGCATGTCGTCAGCTGTATCGCACACTTGTCGTTGTTATATCATTATACACTCGTTACACCCTGCTCGATTCTAATTGATTCTAAACGTTTGAACATTTCAACTTCGTCCTCGACCGTTAAATGCATCTCGAACACAGTACTTCATCTGCTCTTGTTTCCGACCCTAAACGTTCTAAAAGTTTCCGAAACTCGCGAGAAAATCAAAAATGAATTTTCTCGATTAAAAACAACGATTCGAACTTTTCAATACTCGCGCGTAAATCCACGACAATTTATTAAATTTGTTCGGCTACTTTGCGTGACAACGTGAAAATACTGAAATGATTTTGGACTCGAGTAAACATAGATTTAATTATTGGAATTTTGGAATTTTTACGTATTTTTTCCGATCGGACGCTTTTTAAGTTTTCTTTTCAAACTTCACTCTTCTCCCACCCACTATTAATCTTTACAGTACATACATAACGTTATTAACGCTTTACCCTTTCGCATCACTGCCGTTGCCGCCGTTGTTACCGGTTTTCCTCGTTCTATACTCCCTCAAGCATAATATCTCGCGACTTTTTCTTCTTCTTGTTCTTCTTTTTTCCGTGTATTTATTATATTACGCGTACAAATTTATGAAACATTATCCCTTTTTTTTTCGTTTTATATACGCGCGCGATTTATTGCAACGCATCCGTTTGTATATTGTTGATTTACTTATATACTGATGCTACAGTGTATAAGTAATAATATTCAAAAAATATTATTTTTAATGTAAAAAAACATATAAATATTTATTTATTCATTACATGATGGCAATTATGGAATCACTCGTCTAATCCAGTAAATACAGGGTGATTTTATTACAGATCACACGATTTCGATGAGAAAAAAAAACGACTTTATTACGGTAAAACTCGTCTCCAGCAACCTTTTTGTGCAATACTCAAATTTTGATCGTTAAAACAAATTTTAAGAAAAAAACCTATTTACAAATCGCATCGCGGACTCCATCTGTTTTCTTCAATTAAACTAATTAAAATATTATTAGAATTAAAAAAAAATTTGTTTAAATATTTGGACGTTTATTATACAACTACCGCGCGAACTATAAAAAAAAAGTCTTCCTTCTGTTCAAATAATAATAATAATAATAATCTGCCGGAGGTGTATAGTTTTTCTCAAAACGTTCGTATTGAAAAACGTATCGGTTTCGAAAGTCCGAAGAATTAATAATAAAAGTCATAGTTTGCCATAAAAAAAAAATAAATAAATCGAAAGTCGACAAAGAAAACTATTTATGTTTTCCGATTCACAAGATCCCCAATTCTCTGGCTCGTGATAACATTTAAAAAAAAATCGCTCTGCAGTGTACATAATATATTGTAAAAATCGTATTATTTTCGTTTCTTTTTTTTTCTTTTTGTAAATATACCTTTGTAAGTACGTGCCATCGTCTGTATAACGAATTCCAAAATAATAACAACAAATATTTACAATGCAGCATTCAACGACGCATTTTTCTATGTACACATCACACACGTCGTCGTTGCGTAGCCCACGGTGAGTGTAAAGATCGATTTAAAAAACGTGCGCAAAAAAATTAAAAAATCGCGTGGAATTTCGATAAATCATAGCTTGTGACTAAGTGAAAATAAAAGAATTCGTCAAACTATATTAAAGTATGTTATAAAAAAAAAATTGTCAGACAATTGCTATATTAGTAAAATAAAAAAAAAATATATATATATACACTTTTTCCAAGACCGTTTTCAAAACGTGTTTATTTATTCTTTTATATTTTCCGTTGTTATTATACAATATTCGTTTAAAAAGAAGAAAAAAGACCTCTTCTAATCGAAGTCTAAATAAAAACAAAATAATTCGTGTTTATTATATAGTCGGACAACACACACTACGTGTCAAATGAAACCAAAATTTCTACACACTTTCTTTAAACGTACAGTTATCGTTTTCACCCAAAAATATTTCTCTCTGTCCCTTTATTTATTTATATTTACGATTCGTCTTGTTCGCGTCGCGAAATCAATAAACAAAAATATCACCTACAAATGTTGCCGTTTTTCTCGTTGGAATCCATATTATTCATATAATATCATACGTTTGCAATATGAACGTGAAAATTTAGTTGAATTTCGAATCCCCAGAATACATAACAGACACATACCTTACCGAAATATTCGAATAACGACGAAAAACGACGGTCACGAACAATAAAATACGTTAAAAATGAACAACAAAGTTTGTCTGGTACACGATGAACTGTCAAAGCTAAAGACAATGTTTTATTATTATTTATTTTTAATATGTGTGTAAATAATATTCTGTTCATGTAATAAATGTATTTTTAACGATTATTTTTAAAGTTGGGTCATTCGATATAGTATAATATGCTATAGGCATATAACATATTATATAATAATAATATATTATTATTATGTATAAAATATATTTAACGACTATTTTATTTTTTCTTTTAACCCGATATCATTACATTATAATATATCATATAGAAACTTATAAAATGTACTTATATACACATTATAGGTAACACAACTTGTATAATATTAATGTGTAATGTGTAATATATAAATATATTATAAAATAAAATAAAAATAATTATAATAATAAAATATACTATGTACTACTATTAAATTTATTGTACGATACGCGTATCATATTGTAATATTGTGTAGTTAGATAAAATTTATAACAAGTATTTTTTTTTTGACGTTTTATTGTAATACCGAGAGTGTTGAAAAATACATATTATATACACAACGATTTTTGGATCATTATTTATTTATTTTTTGCGAATTTCCGTTGACCAGTATTTAAGTGTGTAAGAAGAAAAAAATTTGAGGTATCCGAGATAATCTCC